>OY731403.1:85114399-86484029 GCA_963425845.1 Sphenostylis stenocarpa | reverse complement strand
CAAGGTGTTATCGCTTGGGAGCATATCTTTCAAAACTTCTAGTAACTCAGTGAAACTTTTATCACTCCAACCAAATTTGGCCTTCAAATTGACCAATCTCAATACAGCTGACAATCGCGTGAATGTTGTACATCCAAGCATACAGAGGTATCTCTCGAATCTATCTTCAATTTATCATAGACAAGCAGCATGTGCTTGCAGAAAATTCTCTTGACCTACATCACGAATCATGTCTTCTATTCGATCTTCCATTGTCATATCCTCCTCTTCCTCAACTTGTGTTACTATTGGTGTATGAATCACTTCACCATGCCATGTCCATAGGATATAATTCTTCATTATCCCATCACATAAAAGATGTTCCCGTATTGTCTCTAGTGTGTGTACTCTCCCATTAACGCAGTTAACGCATGGACAATACAATTTTCCATTAACCTTGGTGCCATTGTGTTCGGCAAATCGCAAAAATTCTTCAACTCCATTCTCATACTCTTGTGAAATACGACTTGCATTTACCCAACTTCGATCCATTTTGGAATTGGAGTCTACAAATGAGAAACCCATAAAACGATTATTACTAATAATCGTTATCTCTAATGAAATCTATACCAAAGTAGATTAATTTGTAACGAAATTTCAACAGTAATTTCGTCTATTTTTTGGTCAAAACCAAATTTGTATAAATTGAAATTATAGAGTTTTCATTGTTACTACCATCACTTATATAACTACATTGTTATATGTAGTTTTCAGAATTCACACTTCATGATTAATTTCTAACAAAAATCCGGCAGAGTTTCCTTTGTTTTTTGGCAACAATTTTAAATGACACAATGAAACCTCGACAATAAAAAGCCCCACTGGCATATTCAAGCAGTTCAAGTATAATTGTACACATCATCAATACATTGAAAAAAACTATAATATGACTAAGAATTGAATCAACAGTTAACGGCAAATGACTAACAATCTCTACCTATGAAATGTAGTAAGTAAAATTGTATGACTTTGCCCAACAAATATAAGTGCAACAACATCGTACCCGTGGTTTAAGGCAGCGATGAAGGTTCGCACCACGGAGAAACAGAGCAGCCGCTGCACCGGGGTGGAGGTGGAGGATGCAATGCGGCGTTAGGGTCGAGGTTGTGGTGAGCGGACAATGCAATGTGGGTGGAGGCTGCGGTGGGGGTGGAGGGTGGGCGACTAGCTTCGCGGTGGGCGACTAGCGTCGCGGTGGGCGACTAGCGTCACGGTGGGGAGGAAGCTGCAGTGGGGTGGAGGTGCTGCGGCGGGGGTGTCACGCGGTGCGCGGTGGCGACGTGAGGAGGGCGTCCGGAGAGTCCAAATGACGGTGGTAGGCGGTGGCCGCGATGCTGGAGAGTAAGGGGAGTGGGCGCGATGCTGGAGAGTAAGGGGAGATACAAAAATGCATATGGTAGCCTATTCAAATGGGAAAACGGGGTTTCGACGTCGGTTATACCCACACCCGACGTTGAAACTCGATTTCATATGTTTTAATCGATTGAAACGAGATTTAATCGATTAAAATAGTTCTTATCGGTCATAACTAGATTCTGATCGATCATCCTGACCCTTTAAGAGATTTTAATCGATTGAAACGTGGTTTCAATCGATTGAAAAACTTCTGATCGCTCATAATTAAAATATGATCGATCACATTCGGTTCTGATCGGTCATATTTGTATTCTGATCGGTCATAATGAGTTCAGAAGGGTTTTCAACGTCGGGTGAGGGCATAACTTTTCCACGTTGTGCATGCTAAAACGACGTAGAATGTGTAAAAATTCGACTTTTGACGTCGGTTGTTGACCAACCGACGTTGAAAGCATGTTCAACGTCGGCTAAAATGTAATCGACGTTAAACAGCGACGTTGAAAGTATATTTTCTAGTAGTGCGTGCTTGGTTTAGGTGGTTCTAAACTGTTCTCACCAAGGCCAAAGGTCCCCAAGGTGCCCCCATTATAGGGACCTCTCAATCTCTCAATCCTCGGGTCATGCACGGAACTCCGTGTCGACATCCTTAGACCAAAAGAAGAGAGTTATCACCTTGAGTTGGTGGTTTCCGACAACGGTTGTAGCCCCGTGTGCCAACAAGCCGGTCGTATCTGCCACCCACTCCCTATAGGTATTCACTCTTGCCCCCGGGTATAGAGGGACTGTTGTGTGCAAGGGTTTTTGTGTGCAATTTATATTTCAGACAATTTGCAGAAATAATCATACAACAGTTATTAAAGCCATGCAGTAAAAATACAGAAAGGGTAAAGGCGTAATTTCAAATCTTTACTTAGTTTGAATTTATCCGTCACTAAATGGGATCAACTCTCTAGCTTCCCCAGTGGAGTCGCCATCTGTTGCCGCCGTCCGTTCCGACGTCTAGGGACATCTCGAACGTTTATGCGAGCGGTTGTGGAAAGATGGTTTAGACTCGCGTTTTATGTTTAAAATATGTTCATTGCTTCCGAGGTGCTCAACAACTGAACTATCCTCTAATAGAAGCAAGGTTTTCGAAAATGGGTTCTTTTGGAGTCGCCACCAATGTTTTGACCTTAAACATTGGAAAAAGAAAAAGATGTTGATTTTAATAAAAACCGCACTTGGCCATTATAACCAGAGTTGGGTAAGGGAGTTAGTTATGTGTGGGGAAGGTGTTAGCACCCCACAACGCCCCTTTCGGGTTCCCTATGATGGATTAATTCATTTGAGTAAAGATTACAAGAAATTACGCTATTACCTTATTTTATTCATACAATATTTAAATATGACTATCTACATGATTTTATTTACATTTCATATATAAAGCAGTAAATAAAGCAGTAAAAAGAAGAGAATTGGAAAGAGCCTCCGTAGCAAGCTTTGTATTGCAACTCTTTTACAATAAGGACGCGTTTTGGCAGTCCCTCGCTCTACAACGACTCTCCTCACGAATAAACTCGACTTGACTAAAATTTTACAGAAGAATCGAATGCCGAAATATAATTCCTTAACTGATTGTTACTTATTTAAGGCAATCAGAAAGATCATTCGAAGGAGGGAGAGAAGTATACAAGTGCTCTGAGTTGTCTGGAGTGTGGAAAATGAGCAAATGAGCCTCCTATTTATAGTTTTCGCAGCCTGGCACCTTGGGACAGCCGTCTGGGACTCAGAAAACAGGGATGAGTGTCTCAAGAAGTTGGGACGGCCGTCCCACTTGAATTTTGGCCTTGGGACAGCCGTCCCAAGTTTGGGACGCGCGTCTCACTTCTCCTAGGTTGTTTGGGACGGTCGTCCCACATTTGGGACGGCTGTCTCAACTTGTTCTGGCCTGTTTTTGTGTTTTGGGACCCCCGGGAAGCTTTCCTTGCTATTTTCGGACGTTGTTTGATGCCGATGGATGTCCGTTGAAGCTTTATCTTCATATAGGAAGTCTTCTTAGCCCTTGTTGAGATGCCGGACGAACTTTATCTTCGTTGTAGGAGGTCTCCTTAGCCTTTATCGAGAAGCCGTATGAACTCCGTATTGTTGTAGGAGGTCTCCTTGGTTTTTATTAAGAAGTTGGGCGAACTTTATCTTCATGTGAAGTTTCCCTAGCTTTTATTGAGAGGCCGGGCAAAATTAGGGGTCTACATGTATGCAATAGAAAATAGAATCATGTAGATAGCCATTTTTTAATATTGTATAATAAAATAGGGTAATAGCTTAATTTCTCTTAATCTTTACTTTATGAATTAATCCATCATAGGGAACCCGGAAGGGGCGTCGTGGGGGTGCTAACACCTTCCCCACGCGTAACTAACTCCCTTACCTAACTCTGGTTATAATGGCCAAGTTTGGTTTTTCTTAAAATCAACGCCCTTTTATCCTTTTCCAATGTTTATGGTCAAAACATTGGTGGCGACTCCATAAGAACCCTTTTATGAAAACCTTCCTTTTATGAGAGGATAGTTCAGTTGTTGAGCACCTTGGGAGCAATGAACACATTTTTAAATAAACGCGAGTCTAAACCATCTTTTTGCGACCACTCGCATAAACGTTCGAGATGTCCCTAGACATCGGAACGGACGGCGGCGATAGATGGCGACTCCACTGGGGAAGCTAGAGAGTTCATCCCATTTAGTGACAGATAAATTCAAACTAAGTAAAGATATGAAATTACGCCTTTACCCTCCTTTGTATGTTTTATTATATGGCTTTAATAACTGATGTATGATTATTTTTTGCAAATTGTCTGAAATACAAACTGTACACAAAAACCCTTGCACACAACAGTCCCTCTATACCCGGGGGCAAGAGTGAATACCTATAGGGAGTGGGTGGCAGATACGACCGACTTGTTGGCACACGGGGCTACAACCATTGTCGGAAAACCACCAACTCAAGGTGATAACTCTCTTCTTTTGGTCTAAGGATGTCGACACAGAGTTCCGTGCATGATCCAAAGACTGAGAGATTGAGAGGTCCCTATAATGGGGGCACCTTGGGGACCTTTGGCCTTGGTGAGAACAGTTTAGAACCGCCTTAACCAAGCACGTTTCTGCAGGAAAACCCTACCTCGTGATTAAATAAGCGTGACTCTGCTCGTGGATGAGTGAATTGTGTGTGCATTTGTTTGTTGCATTTGTATTGATGCATTGGCATAGGGTAATCATACAACAGACAAAAAATAACAAAATTATAAAATATCATAAAAATCATAAGAGTAAACCAACTTTATCTCGAACAGTCTTCATTTAAGCTAGCCTGATTTCAGGTTCTTTGTAAGCTAAGTAGCCACGTTGACAAACAGAAGAGATAAAGGGTTATAAAAAAATATAAAAAAACGATTTAAAGCAATAAAGAAACCTTTTACAAAAAAAGATTTCTTCTTATTATTCATACAACATCTATTCATAAAAATAATAAGAGGAGAAAATGGGACTCTCTTCATCAAAATCCATAAACATCCATATAGATAGTTCCCTTTTCAAGAAAGAAAAAACCAAGCACTATCATGTATCATACTAAGAATAAAACATGATAATACTTAGAAAAACAAACACCTGCATGCATACATTTACAAAGACTCATCCTCATATCATGCATTTTTATTTCTTTTAGATAATGGAGGGATCCAGTAATAGACAGTTAAAGAAAGTGGAAATCCTTCTATGTCGTGTAGAGAAGCTAAGACAGTTGTGCTCATATATGTCGCCAGAGGTCAGTGCAAATTTTGAGAAATCTTATGGAAGGATTCTTGATCTCCTAAAAATCAGCATCTATCCTATCTTTGTAAGAGCATTGGTCCACTTATGAAATCCCAATCTGCACTGCTTTGACTTTTCGCAGTTCGATTTAGTACCAACCTTAGAAGAATATGAACTCATGGTTAGATGGCCTCAGTCAGTCGGGATCTATGTCTGGTCAGGAGTATATGTTTTCGTGAGTAAGGTTGCTACTATTATACGATTGCAATCTCATCAATCCATCCTAGAGGGAAAAGGGAACATCCGAGGTTGGAAAATGTCAATAATAGAAGACCACTTAATCTCGTTGGCTGAAAAGAAAGATTGGTCTACCTTCAACAAAACTCTAGCATTGGCAATATTTGGAATCATATAATTCCCATTTCATGTGAACGTTGTGGATCATGCTGCAATAGATGCATTCTTTGCCTGGGATGTATACTCTAAGAGTCCTATACTTGCAATTCTCACCGATACCCTGCTCTCAGTAGATTTTTGCCGATAGAAACAGGGGAAAACACTTAGATGTTGCTCTTCATTACTATATGTATGGGGAATTACTCACTTCTACGCTTCAAGCTACATGGGCATATTCCCTGATCCTTTAAGGAGTTTTTCAAAAATCCCTCTTCAACATCATCAAGCTTTAGAATGGAAAATCGAGTTGGAAAACTGGAAAATAGAGCATGTATCATGGGTTTGCCCTTGGTTCCAACTCGGTTATATTCTTATATGATGCGGAGATTACCTAAGCATACCACTACTAGGCCTCAGCGGTTGCATAGCTTACTCTCCCAAGATAGCTATGAGACAACTCATGAGAACCCAAACTGTGCCAACTCAAGAAGAGCTCAAAGGGTTGTGTCTATGTCATTACTCCCATAGTTTTGATGAAGTATCTGTTGTACAGAAAGCATGGGAAAGACCAGTCTATGTAGGAGATAAAGAACTCAGAAAGGTTCAGGTGTCTACGTCCCACGAATATGAGGAATGGAGGAAAAGTAGAAGGATACCCTAACCATCTGCTACATTCACCACAACATTAGTTAATCAAGAGCTACAATTGCAGGTCAATGCCTTAAATAAAAGGGTAGAAGTAATGGAAGCCTAGTTAAGGGCTTTTGAAGCAAAAGAGCAAGAATCAACCCTTATAATAGATGGTTTAAAAAGGCAGTGTAAAAAGAAGGATCATGAGATAGAGCGCCTTAAGAATGATTGTGCTGATTACCAAGAAGAGACTAAACAAGCTTTGAAAATTCCGAAGCTCGAGCAAGATAGTCTATTCCGGGACCTGAATGATGAAATAGCACATCTTGAGAGTGCGCTTGCAGAACAGGAAAAAACGATCAAGTTAATACAAGATGACCTAACAGAAACTCGGTCAGAAGCACAAAAGTGGTGGGAAATCGCTGAAAGATATAGAGAAAACCTGGATGAGCTACATAATAAAGAGAGAGATGGATTAACTCAGTATGGTCAACTACTTCGTGAAAGAGACCAAATATTAGAAAGGTCTGACCAACAGCAAGCCTTGATCGTTCATCAAGAAGAAAAGATAAAAGAGGATCGTCGATATAGTGAAAATATGAGCCAAGCGGTACATGAGAAAGTTAAAGCACTCAGAAATCATGTGCGAGTAGCTGAAGATGAATTACGAAGAAAGCCTAATTTACCTATAGGTTTCTTCAAGCTTCTCCGTTTTTGTCAACACTTACTTCAAAGCATTGCATAGAAGGATGAACACTTTCTAGATGAAATAAAAAATATTATCCTTAAACTATCTATTGCATTCATAAGTTGCATACATACATACATCCCTTCTCATTTTAATAATAAAGACAATAAAAAGAAAGGATTAATTGATGTGCTTTCCGCAAATCAGAATAAATGGAAAAGAAGCCTTTCGTCATCAAAGTTTCTCCAACGATCTATATACCCAAAGATGATAATAAACAAGCACCGTTGGTCATTCAAATTGATAAAAGGGAAGGGGAAATAATACCTTTACGTTTATTCATGCCTCGTCCTTTCCCTTATTCATCAAATAAAGTTGTACCTTGGAGATACGCAGAAGAATCACCAGTTAATCAAAATATCTCCAACATAGCCGGTATTGGGGGCATGACTAGAAGTGGAGGAATATATTCCCCCAAGGAATTACAAGATAATATTCCTAAAGGTAAAATAAAAAATAAAACTGAAGAGGAAAAAGAATCCAAGGAGGAGACAGATGAGTTACTCTAGTATATAAGACAAAGTGAGTACTCCATCATCGATCAACTCAATCGCACTCCTGCAAAGATAACCTTGTTATCACTTATAATGAGTTTGGAGCCGCATCGAAATGCACTGTTAAAGGTTTTGAATGAATCATCCGCATGCAATATCCCAAGATAAGTTTGAAGTGATCATTGGTAACATTACAACCAATGATCATCTTACCTTCACAAATGAAGAACTCCCTTTAGAAGGGTCAAATCACAACAAGCCCTTGCATATTTCTGTTAAATGCAAGGAATATCTCATTTCCAAAGTTCTTGTGGATAATGGGTCATCCTTAAACGTTATGCCTAAATGCACACTTGATAAGATAACAGTGCAAGGAACCCACATGCGCCCGAGTAACACAATTGTTCGAGCCTTTGATGGATCAAGACGTGAAGTAGTAGGGGAGATTAGTCTACCAATCCAAATTGGCCTTACTATTTTCAACATAGACTTCAATGTGATGGACATCACTCCGCCATATAGTTGTCTCCTTGATAGACCTTGGATTCATAGCGCTAAGGCAATACCTTCAACGCTCCACCAGAAAGTCAAGTTTATGACAAATGATAAACTCATCACGGTTCAAGCTGAAGAAGATATTTTGATTAGCAAACCGTCTATCCAACCATATGTGGATGCAACTGAAGAGGCTCTTGAAACATCTTTTCAAGCGCTCGAAATTGCCAACATAGAAAGACTTCCCAGTAATACAAAAGGGGCCCATATGATGAAAAGAAATGGATATCGCCCAGGACAGGGGCTTGGAAAGAATGCTCAAGGAATAAAAGAGCCACCAAATTTCAAAGATAATCCTTTAAAGTATGGCTTAGGGTAAGTCCCTATAAATAATCAAGCTATACGGAAAAAAGGGAAGTCCTACCCCTTAAAGACGATATTCCAAAAAGGAGGGGTATTAGCGCAAGGGGTAGAGTTAGTCATTAAGTGTCTTTCTTCCAATTCTAAGGGATGTAAACTTAATGACTATTAGAGATCACTCCTGGGGGTATGCCCGACCCCCGAGTATCTCTAGGGCACACATTTCCCCTAAAAATTACAAAAGAATGTTATTCTTACTATCTACTTCTCTTCTTGCTAAATATGTCTATACCCTATTTTGAATTAACAATTTTTAGATAGACATTTTGTTCCAAATGCGTCAAAATAATCAAAGCGTCACAAAACAAAGTCAAATACGATTGAAACACAAATAAGATCTATCTCAATAGGACCAAGTTTCGACAATGTTGTGCAAAATAATGAATGAATAAAAATTTTTATTGTTAAACAACGCCCGTCACGGCTAAAGGCCAAGACAAAAAAATAAAAGGGCAAAATACCCGGCAGGAAACCCACAAAGGGGGTTGCGCAAAAGTTAGGGTAAACCTAGCAGGAGACCCGAACAATAATAAAGGGTAGCCTGGGCAAAAGTTAGGGTTACGGAAAAGTCCGCTAGGTATTCCTAAAAATAATACAAAAGGGAACCTAGACAAAATTTAGGACATAGCACAACATCCTAGACTGAAAACCCGAAAGGGCGGCCTAGGAAAGTTAATCAATCACAAAAAGGTGCCGCAAAGCAATGAATAAAGACGCCACATCATGAGAACAAAACGTTTGTCTAAACTAGCCTAAAACACTGACCAACCTTGGCTAGCCATTCTTACAGAAACTTCTATCATAAAAATCCCGCTAAAACACAAGCCCTTGTTATAAATCCTTTTTCTTTCTCTTCTCTTGACCATTTCACTATAAAGCATTCAAGTAATAAAGGGGGAATGTGGAAACATAGTGATCAATAGGAGGGTCAAAATCCCTAAGGAAAGGAAAATGGGCATTGACATGGCAGTTGCTCTACATTCAAAATGATTACTCTTCGGTTATAGCAAAAATCTGATACGACAAATAAAGTACAGCTAAGCTTGTTGATCAGAAAGCATGATGACAAAAAGGTACTACACCAAGAGCGCACCCGAAGTCAAAGCATATCAGTTAAAACTTTTGAAATATTAACTGAAATAGATCATAGGACGCATATCATAAAACATTACATGCATTAAAACATTAATGAATAGAGTCTTATCTTCCTTCTCATCAAAAAACATGAAAAACAAACTTAAAAAGCTCGAGACAGCCATCCCAAAGGTCGAGCGGTCGTCCCAATGGCAAAATTCAAGTGGGACGCCCGTCCCACATCTGAGACGCACGTCTCAAGTCAATTTTTTGAATGGGATAGCCATTCCACTTCTCAGACAGCCGTCCCAAGGTGTCTGTTGGGCTGAGACGGTCGTCCCAACCCCCAGACGGTCGTCCCAACCTTCCAAACCTCTCCTATAAATAAGGGGCGCGGATCCTTGCATTTGCATCCCATCTTGCTTCTTCTCCCTTTTTACACATTTCTAGCCTTCTTGAGTGAGTTAGGCACAAAATGGAGCATGGAGAGGCTTCATCTAGGAGGAAACGCACCCGGGCCTCCACCAGAGGAGCTCCCATCATCAACAATCAGTTGGCAGAGTCACATCAACTGAGGCTGGCAAACATCCAACAGTATTCCTGGCATCCTATGCTATGTTTGGATTTTAAAATCCTAATTGCATTCGGTTGGGATCAAGATGTCAGAAAGTATATCTAGAATATAGGATGGGATTTTCTACTCCGTGAGCCACCCTCTCGAATCCATCGTACTGCCACTCTGGAATTTCTTGCCTCCGTCACTCTGGTGGAAATGTCGTATATGACCCCTGGAGTGCCCCCTACTCAAGTTGTATCCTATTGGATAGATGGAGCGTACCGGACCACCATGCTGGATGACTTCAACGTCATAATGGGTTTCTGCCAACAAGCAGGTACGAGAACGCCAGAGTATAGGTCTGCATATTATGAGAAACCCACTACTCTCACTATCATCAACATGTGGAAAGACATCACCGGTCACAAAGCCTACCAACGCATCTGAAGGGCACATCTTTTCCTCCTCTGCTTCGCATATGCCACAAACTGCTAGCCGGGACCATACATAGCCGAAAGGAAAGTCAGGGAAAGGTGACGTTGGTTGATCTCTATATTGTCTATTGCATGCATCAAAGGCATTGATGTAATCCAGGTTACACTTTCCTAAAATCCTTAAAGGATTATGGAACTTGTGGCTCAGCAGGAGCCATTATGATGGCTCCTTTCCTCACCCCTTTAGCTGAATATTGGGGATGTACTGATGGAGAAGACATCCCGGCAAACCTCCCGCCATAACCGATTAATGGGGCAATGCTGGTCCACATGAACATCCTTAGTCGACAAGGATCTGGGTTTGTCTTACACCCCATGATCTCAATTTCACTAGATATGCATGATTTCGGCATGCCACAAGATATCCCCGCGACTTCAGAGTCCTAACAACAATCATATGATCCAGATTTCGCTGGATTATATACCGACGCATAGATGACGAGCACACTTACATGGAAGGACAATTCCAGTTCATGCGACAACAATTTAGCCAACTGAGTATGAGGCAAGAAAGGACGGACCGCCAAATAGAAAATTTGGTCCAGACCCAGGCAAGGTTCTAGCGTTGCATGCTCCGCCGCATTCCTTCGCCAGCACCATCATCCCACTCCAGCCCAGAAGCTGATGACTAGGATGTTTGTTTTTTTAGATATTTTCTATTAGACTAAGAATGTTTGAATGTATCACCCAAAAAAGAAAAAAAGGGAAGTAAATAAATAAAAGTTGTTATTTTTGTTTACCTTCCAAAAGCCCACGTGTATAAAAATTTTAATAAAATAAAAAAGGCACACGTGATATATTAAAAGCCAGATTTCAAAAAACTCGCGAGAAAAATTAAAATCGCGAAAGAAAGGGCAAAACAAAAATTACTCTACGACTCAGCATCACTACACGAGTCGTCAAGCATAGTCGTTTTGGGGTCCAACCATCATCCTTCCATCCAAGAAAGAAGAAGCAATCAACATAAAAAGCCAATGGAAAGGCTCGATCATCCCCAAGCGGATCCTTGCCTACTCTAGAGGCATTACGAAAATATTACCTCATGACTCAGCTTCATCATCACATGAGTCATCGAGCACGTTCATCCAGAAGTCTCCACCACATTTCCAAAGGAGAATAAGGACTACACAAAAATCAACCAAAGAAGATATGAAGTCAAAATCTCCATATCCCTAAGGGTTCAACAAAAAAAGAAAGAAAAGAAAAATCTTTCATTCCCCAGTAGAGGCCACAATAGAAAAATGCCGAATAAAATCCCCAAGTAGAGCATCTTAGAAAAATCTACAAAAAGAGGAAAACAAGAAAATTCCCATCCTCCAGCTCAACAAGAGCTTCACAAAGCCAGGAGCCAAGACTCCATCATCATAAAAATCAAATCAAAATTGGATCCCCAGGAAGCCAATGAGCTCCATGGTGGATCACAAAAAAGGAAAAAGAAGAAAATCTTTCATCCCTAGCGGATACTCAAAAAAGGAAGAAAAAGCCTGCATGCTTAAAAGAAATAAAAATATAAAAAGGTGCACGCAATATCCGAAAGAAAGAAGTCCAATTTCAAAATTGCGAAAAAAGATAAAATCGCGAGGAAAAGGAGAAAATTAAAATTTCCCAGCGGAATAAGAGCAATGGCAAATCCAGCTCATACCAACAACATCCAACAAAGAGTAAAAAAACTCCAATCCTTGGGAAGGCAATCAAGTCCCCGATGGATCGCCAAAAAGAAAAATTATCCCCAATGAGCCTATCAGCAAAGGCAAAATTATAAATCCATATCCTCAAGAAGTTAATTGCTTATAAATATATAAGCAAGACCTGGTAAGCAAAAGAGCCAATATCCCTAAAAAAGGGAAATCAACCTATGCAAGAGGCAAATACAAGCCCAAGCATAAAGCCTTCATCGGTGAAGCATCTGCCTACACAAGAGGCACCATAAGCAAAAATCAAAAATCCCAAGTGGATTCCTGCCTAAAAATGAAAAAGGCAATCATCAAATAATCCTTGATAGACAACATATCAGATGGCTAAAATAGAAAAGCCTAAAACAAAGAATCCCCTGTAAGACAGGATAGCCAAAAACAAAGAATTCCCGACAAAACCGGACGAATAAAATAGAAAAGTAAAAAACAAATTAATTCACTCCCTATGGAAGGGCGCATGATCAGAAACAGTAAGCCGCCAACACATCTCCAAAACCAGAACCGGATGAAGGTTTGTACTCATCAAACACAAGATTGACTACCAAAAAGAGCATCCTAAGAGCCTTGCAGAACGAGGCTCGTCAAGAGTTTAGCAAATGCAAACTCGAACTTAGTGGGGGAAAGTACCCACAAAAATCTAGCAAAATGCAGATTCATACTTGGTGAGGGTAAGTACCCACAAGAGCTTAGCAAATGCAGGCTCGTACCGTGTGAGCGTAAGTACTCACAAAGAGTCTAGAAAATGTAGACTCATACCTGTTGGGGGTAGGTACCCACAACAACCTTGCAGAACGGGGCTCGTCAAGAGTTTAGCAAACGCAGACTCAAACTTAGTGGGGGAAAGTACCCACAAGAATCTAGGAAATGTGGATTCATACCGTGTGAGGGTAAGTACTCACAAAGAGCTTAGCAAATGCGGGCTCGTACCTGGTGAGGGTACGTACTCACTAGAATCTAGCAAACGCGGATTCATACCCGGTGCGGGTAGGTACCCACAAGAGCTTAGCAAATGCAGGCTCGTACCTAATGAGGGTAAGCACTCACTAGAATCTAGCAAACGCGGATTCATACATGGTAGGGGTAGGTACCCACAAGAGCTTAGCAAAGGCGGGCTCGTACCTAGTGAGGATAAGTACTCACTAGAATCTAGCAAATGCGGATTCATACCTGGTGGGGGTAGGTACCCACAAGAGCTTAGAAAATGCGGGCTCGTACCTGGTGAGGGTAAGTAATCACTAGAATCTAGCAAACACGGATTCATACCTGGTGGGGGTAGGTACTTGCAAGAGCTTAGCAAATGCGGGCTCGTACCTGGTGAGGGTAAGTACTCACAAGAATCTAGCAAACGCTGATTCATACCTAGTGGGGGTAGGTACCCACAAGATTTTAGCAAAGGCGGGCTCGTACCTGGTGAGGGTAAGTACTCACTAGAATCTAGCAAACGCGGATTCATACCTGCTGGGGGTAGGTACCCACAAGAGCTTAGCAAATGCGGGATCGTACCCGGTGAGGGTAAGTACTGACAAGAATCTACCAAACGTGGATTCATACTTGGTGGGGGTAGGTACCTACAAGAGCTTCGCAAATGCGGGCTCGTACCTGGTGAGGGTAAGTACTCACTAGAATCTAGCAAACGCGAATTCATACCTGGTGGGGGTAGGTACCCACAAGAGCTTAGCAGATGCGGGCTCGTACCTGGTGAGGGTAAGTACTCACAAGAATCTAGCAAACGCTAATTCATACCTGGTGGGGGTAGGTACCCACAAGAGCTTAGCAAATGCGGGCTCGTACCTGGTGAGGGTAAGTACTCACTAAAATCTAGCAAACGCAGATTCATACCTAGTCGGGGTAGGTACCCACAAGAGCTTAGCAGATGCGGGCTCGTACCTGGTGAGGGTATGTACTCACTAGAATCTAGCAAACACGAATTCATACATGGTGGGGGTAGGTACCCACAAGAGCTTAGCAAATGCGGGCTCGTACCTAGTGAGGGTAAGTACTCACAATAACCTTATAGAAGGAGGTTCGGACCAGATGAGGGTCCATTCTCATCAAACCAGATAAGGGTTGGTACCTATCAAAAATATTTATCATCCAAAGGATCAGCAACTTTAGCAAAGGAGCATTCAAAGGATGACCGAGCAAAAAGGGTTAACTCCTTCACCTACGAACTAACCTTGGGGGCACATCAGGCCAATAGTTAGTCAGGTAGGTGAAGGGGGGGCAGCTGTAGACCGCTAAGTTTGCCCGGCCTCTCAATAGAGACTAGAAGACTTTCTCTCTAAAGGCGGTTAAAGCTTCGGTGAACATCCATAGGCGTCAACCGGCTTTCGTTTGAAGAAAGGAAAGCTTCCCTGAAGTCCCAAAACACAAAATTTGGCCAGAACACTTAAGACAGCCATCCGAGAAGGCAGGACAGCCGTCTAGACAGGCCAGACGCGCGTCCTAGATGTGAGACGTGCGTCCCACCCAAAATCACCACTTGGGACGGCCGTCCCAAACTCCACACGGTCGTCCCAACCTCTGCAGATCATGGTCCCTGTTTTCTTAACCCCAGACGGCCGTCCCGAGCTGCCAGGCTGAAAAAACTATAAATAGGGGCCTCATTTGCTTTTTTTAGACACACCTCACTCCTCTCTTCTCTCCCTCTTTCGAATGATCTCTCTGATTGCCTATAAGGTAACAATCAGTTAAGTAAGTTTCTTCTGGCATTCGATTCTTCTTAGAATTTTTGTAGTGTCGGTCCTGTATTCGGGGAGGAGAGTCTTTGTAGTGGGGGGATTGCCAAAACGCATCCTCACAATTGAAGATTTGTAATAAAAAGCTTTCTACAGAGGTTCTTTTCACTTCTCTTCTCTTTTATTGCTTTATTTACTGCTTTTTGTATGCAATAGAAAATAGAATCATGTAGATAGCCATTTTTTAATATTGTATAATAAAATAGGGTAATAGCATAAATTTTCTTAATCTTTACTTTATGAATTAATCCATCATAGGGAACCCGGAAGGGGCGTTGTGGGGGTGCTAACACCTTCCCCACGCGTAACTAACTCCCTTACCTAACTCTGGTTATAATGGCCAAGTTTGGTTTTTCTTAAAATCAACGCCTTTTTATCCTTTTCCAATGTTTATGGTCAAAAAATTGGTGGCGACTCCATAAGAACCCTTTTACGAAAACCTTGCTTTTATTAGAGGATAGTTCAATTGTTGAGCACCTCGGGAGCAATGAACACATTTTTAAATAAACGCGAGTCTAAACCATCTTTTTGCAACCGCTCGCATAAATGTTCGAGATGTCCCTAGACGTCAGAACGGATGGCGGCGACAGCTAGGATGGTAACCATGCTTCATCATCATGCGGGCCACCTTCATGTTTTTGGGAAGTCTCTCTACACTGGCAATTTCGAGCGCTTGAAAAGATGTTTCAAGGGCCTCTTCAGTCGCATCCACATAAGGTTGGGTGGACGGTCCACTGATCAGGATATCATCTTCTGCTTGGACCGCGACCAACTTGTCCTCCACTATGAACTTGACTTTTTGGTGGAGCGTTGAAGGTATTGCCTTAGCGTCAAGAATCCAAGGCCTGTCGAGGAGACAACTATATGCCGGAGTAATATCCATTACATGAAAATCGACGTTGAAGATAGTGGGTCCAACTTCGATTGGCAAATTAAATTCTCCCACTACTTCTCGTTTTGATCCGTCGAAGGCTCGAATGATAGTGTTGCTTGGGCGCAGACGAGTTCCTTGGATAGTTAACTTGTCGAGTGTGCACTTGGGCATCACGTTCAAGGATGACCCGTTATCCACAAGAACTTTGGCAATGAGGTACTCTTTGCACTTGATGGAAATGTGCAAGGGTTTGTTGTGTTTTGACCCCTCGAGGGAGAGTTCTTCCTCTGTAAAGGTGAGGTGATCGCTTGCTGTAATGTGACCAATGATCCTCTCAACCTTTTCTTGGGATATGGTGTGAGGTACATGCGCTTCGCTCAAGACCTTCATCAGGGCACTTCTATGTGGTTCCGAGCGCATCATTAGAGATAATAGAGTTATCTTTGTAGGTGTATGATTGAGCTGGTCAATAATGGAATACTCGCTTTGCCTTATAAACTGGAGTAATTCCTCGGTCTCCTCCTTGGATTCTTTATTTTCCTTTTCTTCGGTTTGTTTATTTTTTCCTTTATTCTTGGGGGTATCTTCTTATAAGTCCTTGGGGGAGTAGATCCTTCCAGTTCTAGTCATGCCCCCAATGTCGGCTATATTGGAGATATCCTCCTTTATTGGTGAAGATTCCCTGTATCTCCATAGTACATCTTTATTTGACTTGTAGGGGAAAGGACATGGCATAAATAGTCGCACGGGTGTCCTCGCCTCCTCTTCCTTATTGTTTTTGAGCACCAACGGTCGAGGTTTATTGTCCTCTTGTGGCGGGTCAATCGTTGGGGAAAGCTTAATTAAAACCAGCTTTCTCTCCATTCTTCTGATTTGGAAGACGTGTCAGTTAATCTTTATCTTATTTATTAAAGGTGAAGGAGGGGAAATTAAATACGCAAATGAATGATATGCATGCAAGTAGACGATTGTTGAATAAAGAAAAAATTTCATTTATCCGTAGAAGGTGTACATTCCCCTATTCCATACTACGAAGCAACTTTTGACAGAAACGGAAAAGCCTAAAGAAACCCACAAGCGGGTCTTGATCTCTATGTAATTCCCTTTCGGCTTCGCTGACGTGACGAGCGAGTGCTTCGCTTCGCTTCTGGACCGCCTGGGTATCTTCACTGTACTTTTGAGCCTCTTTGATCTTCGCCTCTTGATGGACGACCAAGGCTTGCAGTTCATCGAGCTTGCAAGGGCTCGGTCTTTTTCTCGTAGTACTTGGCCATACTTAGCTAGCCCGTCTCTTTCTTTGCAGCGTAGCTCAGAGAGACTTTTGTTGAGTCTTCAATTGGTCTCTCGCTCTTGGCGTATTTCTAACCGAGTCCTTGTGAGGTCTTGTAACAAGTCCTTGATCGTCTGAGCCTGTTTTGCTGATTCGGCCTCAAGGTGTGTTGATCTGGCGGTTATTTCTTGAAGTTGGCTATCCGAGATGGTTCTAGTAGCTTTGGATGCTCGGATAGCTTGCTCATTAGAGTCAGCACACTGGTCGTTGAGGCACTCTATTTCATGATCCTTTTTCTTGCATTGCCTTCGTAGACCGTCTATGGTGAGGATAGATTCCTGTTCTCTTTCTTCAAGGGCCCTCATCTGGGCTCCCATGATTTCTATCCTCTGGGTCAAGGCGTCGACTTGGGTTTGCAGCTCTGCACTATTCAAACATGTAGCGAGTGAGGTGGATGGTTGAGACATCCCTCTTTTCCTTCTGCACTCCTCGTAGTCACTGGAGACAGCTACTCGAGTTTTTCCTAGCTCTTTATCTCCCATGAAGACTGGTTTCTCCCATGCTCTTCTAACGACTAGTGAGTTGGCGATGGTGCATGGGTCTCCGAGGAAACACAGTCCTCCAAGCTCCTCTCGGGATATTGTAGTTTGAGTCCTCATGAGTTGTCTCATAGTTACTCTAGGTGAATGGGCTATGCAACCCCTGAGTCCTATTAATGGTATGCTCGGGTAATCTCCACATCTAATAAGGACTGGGTCGGTTGGAACCAAGGGCAAACCCAGGATAATTAGTTGGCGTCCCATTGTTCCAACTCATCCTTCCACTCTGAGGTTAGGCGTCGGTGGAGAGGGATTTTGAAGAAGCTTCTCAAAGGGTCGGGGAACATCCCCATGTGACTAGAAGCGTAGAAATGTGTGATTCTCCACACAAAAAGTAGTGAAGAGCAACAATGAAGTGTTTTTCCTTGCTTCTGGCGGCAAAATTGTACCGAGAGCAAGGTGTTGGCAAGAAGTGCAGGCAAGGGACTCTTCGAGTTGACGTCCCAGACGAAGAAGGCATCCATGACGGCTTGGTCCACTGTGTCGATATAGAAGGGGAACAAGATTGTTCCAAATATAATTAAGGCCAGGGTTTTGTTAAAAGCGACCCATTCTGCCCTTTCAGCCAGAGTGGACAGATGGTCTTCTAACATTGAGACTTTCCAACCCTGGATGTTCCCTTTTTCTATCAGGGTCGTCTGTCGGAATGGCAATCGGATGATGGCAGCGATTTGTGCTGCAGGAGTTATGCCCTGTGGCGGATATGGACCCCGGATGATTTGGGCCATTTTAGCATGATCTCATACTCCTCTAAAGTGGGCACCATATCGAACTGCGTGAATTCGAAGTAGCGTAGACTGGAGTTCCATAAATGAACTAGAACCCTGATAAAAATGGGATCGACACAGATCTTCAACAGGTCAAGGATTCGTCCATAGGATTTTCCAAAGTCGGAGCGGATCTCTGGTGGCATTATCGTGCAAAGCCGTTCTAACTTCTCGTTATGGTATCGGGGAATGTCCACTTTCTTCAGTTGTCTACTAGTTCCCTCCATTTTCTAAAACCAAAATGCATGTTTTATGAATATGATGCTTATTTGTAGAAATGAATGTGAGTGTTTTATTTTTCCTATTTATCATGTTTTATTTCTACATGATGTATGGTATTTGTGTATATATATATATATATATATATATATATTTTTTTTTTTTTTTTGAAAATAAACTACCTATATGAATGATTTGTGAGTGTAATGTTTATGAACAAGGTCCCATTTATTTTTATTTGATTTGGGTTTTTATTTGATTTTATTTTAGAGCCTTTTCTCTCTTCTGTCGGACTGCGTGGCCATCACTACAGCGAACCGTACCTGCCACCCACTCCCTATGGATTTCTCACTTGCCCCGGGTATAGAGGGAACTGTTGTGTTCAAAAGTTGTGTACAGTTTGTATTTCAAACAATTGCGTATGGCCAAAAGAGATTTCCTTAACCGATTGTTACCTTATAGGCAATCAAAAGGTTCATTCAAGTACTAGAAGTATAGAGAGAAGTGACTATGAGTCAAGGTGTGTGAAAAAGCTGCAAATGAGGCCACTATTTATAGTTTTCGCAGTGTTAGGACGCTGAGACGGCGGTCCCAACTCCTGTCAGGTGGGACGGTCGTCCAAAGGTTCAAACTTGGTTGGGACGACCGTCTGACATTTGGACAGCCGTCCCAAGGTGTAAAATTGGCTGGGAGGTGCATCTGGCCTTTTGGACGTGCGTCTCAGCGCTGAAAACTCACTTGGGACGACCATTTGGAATGTGAGACGACCATCCCAAGTGTTTCTTCATATTTTCACCTTTTATTTCTTCAGAATAACTATCTTCCTTTTAAACGGAAGTCGGTTGATGCTGTTAAGTGCCCAACGGAGCTTTACCCATCTTTAAAACGGGAGTCTTCTGATCTTTATTGAGAAGTCGGGCAAATTTGGGGTCTACACCCCCCTTGTTCTCCTAGTTGCTTCAGTCAAGATGCTCGAGCCCGGAGTGAAGACTATGCAAGTTGTCTACTTCTAGAAGGATGTTACCTTAAGGACCTTTCGGTTTTCGACTAAGATAACCATTGCTCTTAGGGGAGATTTTTTTTTTTAGACCTCTAAATTTTGCCCCCCAAATCAATGGCTTTGGTTTCTTCTCGGTAAGGCTGTATAGATCGAGATTCTTTTTCTAGCAGCCTTTGCATGTATAGGGAGACGGTCCCCTCCTCACTGTCTGACCCGATCCATTCGCCTTCGGCTTTCGGATCCCACAGAGAGTCATCCATCACAGACATGATTATTTTTATGGTTTTGTTTAGGTTTAGATTTTATTATCAATTATTTTGAAAGCATAATGAGGGAGAAAAGCATGAAAAAGAATATGAATGCTATGAAAATGCCTCATTGTATTGATAAAAAATAAATATTTACAAAACCCTTTTACTCAAAGGCCTCGCGACCAGGGGCAGGGACCGCGAGAGATACACCGGAAGCTTAAAAAAACATGCGAATACTAAAATAAGGATCCCTAATCAATTGGTCTTGTCTATCCATCGGCATTACTCCAGTTGTGATAGAGGCTTGGTGTCCACATTAGGAGCAAGAGCGTCGAAAGTGATCCATCCGACATCCAACAAATCTTGAACCTTAAAGGTCAAGAAATTCTCCATAGAATGCTCAGGAGCGCCTGAGTGGTAATCACATTTTTCGTTGGGCTTGTACCAATCAGGGTAGGGTGGATCCATCTTTCTCAGAGGGACATGTGCTAGGAGCTTGACCTCTAACATCCTCGGTAGCATACTCCCATAGGAGGTTGGGAGAGGAGTAAATTTCCTCTCTTGTTTGCGTGTCTGCCTAGATGGTTGCAAAGAGGAAGAAGGAGTAGCAAGGTTGATGGCATTCACGCTTCCCTCCTTCTTCTTGCCAAAGGACTTCTTGAATGATGCACTGAATGAGGAAGGTTGCGCGATCCAGCCTCTCTTCAGTCCTACCTCCCCTCTTTCGCTGATGGTAACCACATCCGCAAAGAGGGTTGACATGTTCTCTATCATTTTATCATAGTAGGGACCCGTCAACGAGTTGATGAACATGGATATGGTTTCCTTATCTGATAGCGGAGGCTCCACTTGGCTGCCAACTCCCTCCAATGTTGAGCATATGCCTTGAAGGAATCATCGTTTCCTTGCTCAGAGCTTGTAGATCTGACCTATCTAGAGTTAGGTCAATGTTGTATTTATAACGACGAGGGAAGGTGTTTGCCAACTGTCTCCAAGTTTAGACTTGTCCCCCTTCCAATTCCATATACCAGTTCATGGTTGAGTTGGTCGAGCTCTCTTGAAAACAGTGGATCAAGAGTTTCTCATTATCGGCATATGTAGTCATCTTACAACAGTACATTATAAGATGACTCTTGGGACAAATTACTCCCGTGTACTTCAGAAAATCTGAAACCTTGAACTTGGGAGGGAATTGGATATTCTTTATGAGGCATAGGTCGGTTGCCTCCTTCACATCAAAGTTGTGTTCCTCCATAGCCCTCAACCTCTCTTTTAGGGTAGAAATTTGTTGCTTGGAGACCTCGGGAGGCTGAATGAGTATTGCCCTCACATCGGGCTGCACATAGGCTCCATGTTTGTTCTCGTGGGCGGGTTCCTCCACTTCCTCATGATGAGAGGCATGGTCACTATGAGGGCCCTCTTTGTGGAGGTGTTGCTGGCGCATTAGCTCCATCAACTGCACCATCTGCTCCTTCATAAAATTAAGCTTAGCGGTGAGCTTGTGGTTTTGTTCTTCCAATTGCTCCATCCTTTTGGCTCTTTGTGCACGGGTGAGGACAGGAAGAAGACTAGCCGCTTTCTAGAATACAAGTGAATTAAGGATTTTATTTTTGAAATGAATGATTACTATGGGATGGATATGCCTTAAGACAATAGCTTTGGTATCCTCCTTAAAGCTTAAGCTTCTCGGAGCACCACACCCACCTCAATGTAATGGTTCCTTCCCCATCATGGATTCACAAGTATAACAAAGGTTACCACACCTTAGCACACTTGTCCCTTCCTTGTCATAAATTGACAAGTATGACGAAGGTTACAACCGCACTTGGGTCTCTTTTGCCTTTGTCTAAGGATATCTAGTGCCCCCTAGAATGAATGTGTTTATGCATGAGAGACTTATTAGCATGATGCATATGCATGCTTTCCTTATGCATTTATTTTCTCTCTTGGTTTTACCACTCTTGAAATGATGAGGGTATGAATGATTTGACCTTGTCAAAATCGTTTTATCATATTTGTTTATTATTATTATTATTTATATATTTTTGTTTTTTTTATATTATTTTTTTTATTTTAGGCTATTGTATGATCATTCTATGCTAATGCAACAAACAAATGCAACAACCATATGCTCAAACAATTCACTCATCCACGAACAGAGTGACGATGTTTAATCACGAGGTAGGGGTATCCTGCAGAAAAGTGCATTGTCAAGGTAGGTCCCCAAGGTGCCCCCATTATAGGGTCCCCACAGTCTCTCAGCCCTAAAACCTTGTATGGCTCAAGGCCGTGTCGACGTCCTGTAGACTGAGAGAGGAGGGTTATCACCTTGAGTGGTGGTTTCTGACAATGACCTGCTAGCACTAAGGCCATTACCACAATCGGTCATACATGCCACCCACTCCCTAAGATTTATCGCTCATGCCGCCGGGTATAGAGGGACTGTTGTGTGCAATGGTTGTGTACAATTTTTATTTTAAACAATTGCAGAAAATAACCATACAACAGTTGTTAAAGCCATACAAATAAAGCATGATATATATACAAAGAAGGGTAAAAGTGTAATTTCAAATCTTTTATTTTCTTTTGAATTAATCCATCACTAAATGGGATCAGCTCTTTAGGCTTCCCTAGTGGAGTCACCATCTGTCGTCATCGTCTCCCGCGAGGGGGGAACGAAATGTGCGAGGGGTCGCGAAGCGATGGTTGAAACTCTTGTTTTCGTAAAATAAGTTGGTCATCACTTTTAGGATGCCCGATAACCGGACTAACCTTAAAAGTGAGGTTTTCGCAAAATGGGTTCTATGGATTCGCCACCAATGTTTTAACCGGAAACATTGAAAAAGGAAAAAAAAGGCGTTGGTTAAGAAAAACCAACTTCAGCCATTATAACCAGAGTCGGGTAAGGGAGTTAGTTACGCGTGGGGAAGTGTTAGCACCCCACAATGCCCCTTTTGAGTTCCCTATGATGGATTAATTCATAAAATAAAGATTGTATAAATTATGCCTTTACCCTATTTATTTATTCATTTGCAATATTTATTTAAATATCTACATGACCCTAATTTCTAATGCACACAAAGGAAAGTGATAAAAAGAGTAGGGGATTGAAAAGAACCTCCGAAGTGAGCTTTTATAAATATTTAAACTTGAGGAAGCTTTTTGGCAGTCCCTTCCCACTACATGAGCACTCCTTCCTCGAACAAATAAAAACTTAAACTACCGAGAGTCGAATGTCTCAAAAGGAGACTTCCTTAACCGATTTTCAATCGGAATGATCACTCGGAGTCTAGAATAGTGTCTCTAGGTGTGAGAATGTGTAAAAGAGTGTTTGAATGTGTGGAAAAGTGTGAGGATTGACATCCTATTTATAGGTTCTCTCACCAAGGAGGTCAGGACCGTCATCCCTGATTTTGTCAGGTGGGACGACTGTTTAGGATGTGGGACGACCGTCCTACTCTTTCTGACAAAATTTTATTTTTATTTTCTAAGAAAACCCTCCTTTTCTTAAATGGAGCCTAGTGAACACTACTAGGGGCCCTATGAAGCCTTGTCCATCTTTAAAATAGAGGATTTTTGAACTTTATTGTAAGGTCGGGCAAGATTTGGGGTCTACACACCTCCCGAACAAATCAAAGGGATGGAAACACCTCCTTAGAATCCCACTAAGGATGAACACCTCCTTAGAATCTCACTAAGGATGAACACCTCCCTGAACAAATCAAAGGGATGAAAACACCTCCCTGAACAAATCAAATGGATGACAGTAGAAACTCCAAACACAAACACACTGCTCAAGAAACAGTGCAACCACCTAAACCCTAAAAAGGGGACTGCCAAGATTGTAGAAGGCTGTAGAATGATAACTCCAAGAACACAGTGTGATTGACAGTGAAAGTGCAGAAGGAAGTATGAAAAAGTTTTCTCAGAAAACCTAAAAGTGTTTTATTTCCTTGCTCAGAATTCTTTTCTCAAAACAGATTGATGTAAATTGAATTTTCGAATTCTGTAATTGTGTATTTTTTATTTTTCATCAAAACTCTTTTAAATAGGAAAATAGCATTAGAAAATAGTCGTTGGTCATTAATACTTTTGTAGAGCAAAATTAGGATATATTCAAAAATATTTTTTCTTTAAAAGAATATATTTTTCAAATTTGAATTGCCATAATCGATTATGTTACCAGTATAATCGATTATGACAAAGAGAAAATTGTTTTTCCATTTCTGATGCATCATAATCGATTATTACACTTACATAATCGATTATGTCACTTATATAATCTATTATGTCACTTATATAATCAATTATGACCGTGTATTTCAAAACAATTGCTTCATTTGCTGACATAATCGATTACGAACCTCACATAATCGATTATGACAGTGAAAAATGTCATAATACGAAAATTTATCATACTTGTGCTTTGGAGGCTTATGCATAATACCACTTCATCAACTTGTACGTCCATATCCAGTATTCTAAGACTCTATCTAGTCTTCAGGAATCATTTTGGGCTTGCTTGATGTTTGAATTAAATATTTATCAAAATCATATATTGGGCTTGCTTGAGTCTTGAATGTTGTTGACTTGAATCATCATCAAAATCATCTCTTGGGTATGTAGGGACATGTTTCACATTGCCATCAATCTCCTCCTCATTGCTTTCAATCTCCCCCTTTTTGATGATGATCAAGGAAACACCTTAAATGAATTAAAATGCATGACTCTATATAGCTAGCTCAAGATTAGCACAGATTTGCACAGTATAGTGTAGCACAGATTAGCCCAGATTAGCATAGTATATTTAAACTCCCCCTAGATATGTTAATAACAAAGCTCCCCCTATTTAATTAAGGATTAGGAATGGATTTCATATAGATTTTAATTCATCAAAAAATCTCCCACTATTTCATTGATAATCATAAAAAATATTACAAGAGAAAAAATATCCCCCTGTTTCACACAGATTAATATCATCAAAATCTCTCCCTGTTTCATTGATAATTATGAAAAATATTGCAATATAAATTGAGCACAAATTTACACAGATTAGTACATAAATCAAGGCAGAGAAGATAATGCATCACAAAGTGTCATAGAGAAGAACATCATATTAAGGAAGGAATATCTAGGATACCCAAGGAAAATGAAGAGAGGGAAAAATAGGGGAATGGAATGGTTTCAAAGATAATGGAATGGAATGCAGTAGTTTCCCCCAATTGCATTCTTCTTATTGAGGCAACTTTCAAATTCAAATTCAATTTCACTCATATTCCAAATTTCAAACTTCAAATTCAAATTGCAACAAATTTCAAATTCACTCAAATTCCAATTTCAAATTTCAAACTTCAAATTTTGAATTTAAACTTCAAATTTCAAAACTTTTAAATTTCAAAACTTTCAAATTTCAACCTTTCATATTTCAAAACTTTCAATTTTCAAATTTTTAAAATTCAAACTTCCAAATTTCAAATTTTCAAAATTCAGACTTTCAAATTTCTAAGTTGGTTAACAATCAAATTTTTGTGGAAGATAAGTGCAGATATTCAATGTAGAGGCATGGGAGACAAGAATAAACTTATCTTTGTGATATTTTCCTTTTCATCCAGCTTGTTCCTGTACACCCATTTAACTCCAATAACCTACAATACAAATCTAGGTACTCTTTAATTATTTTTGGGTCCTTAAAAGGGTTAGTAGAATCACAAGTCTCTCTGCCAAAAGACTAAGGATAAAAGAATAGAACCATGATATAATAGGTTATGTAATTCCTGTAATTAAAAAAATTTCCAAACTTTAAAAAGTTTTTTGTAATAATCGATTATGACAACATATACAGAAGTAACATAATCGATATGACAGCAAGAATTTTTTTTTTCCGAAAATTCATAATCTATTAGATGCTCAAACTATCATCTAGACATGTATAAATGTTTGGTTCCTTTAGGCACCCTTTCATATTTACCATGAGATATGCCAAAATGTTTTATGTAACATTTATTTGATGTATGACCTAATTTCATGTAATAAAAACATGTTTGTTTTCTTTGAAGAGGTCTAAATGAGTTTCTTAAAATTGTTTAAATTGGTTTCACATCTTTTTTCCTTGACTTTTTAACAAAAATAGTTTTATGAGGTTCTAGACTTTCTTTGGGTTTGTAACCAAGTCCAATTTTCCTAGAATCCCCTCTTTGATACCCTAATATAGAATCAAGATTTTCAGAAGATTTTGAAAACTTGCTCATTATCTCTAACTTGAAAATCTCATTTTCCAAATTATTACAATTTTCACAAGGATGTGCTACTTCTTTATCTTTAGCCAAAGTTTTAAATTTCTCAACATCTTTCTTTAAGAACTCATTTTCTTTTTCAAGAATACCAACAATATTTTCTAATGCTTGAAACTTTTGCTTAAGTGCAATGTATTTCTTAGCAAACCTGTTAAAACCTTCATACATTTCTTGATATGCTTCATGTAACTCATCATATGCATTGAAGGATTTTGTGCTACTTACCTGTGATGAGGCTTCATCATCACTTTTTGCCCTAAAGCAAAGATTTGCTTCTTCTTCTCCATCACTGCTTTCGAAAGAACTCTTTTGTGTTGTGGAAGAATCATTATCCTCCCAAGCAATATAAGTTTTGTGTTTGATCTTATAGATATTGTTCTTCTCTTTCTTCTTCTCTTTCACATCTTTCTTCTCTTTCTTAAGTTTGGGACAGTCTGGTTTGATATGGCCAAACTTTCCACATCCATAGCATCGTAACTACTGTTTTTCTCTTTTCTTTGGTGTCTCTTTATCCTATTCTTCATAAAACGAGAAAACTGTTTAGCTAAAAGAGATATATCGGAATCTGAAAACTTACATTCATTTTCACTTTCATCTTGTGAAGTTTTTACTGCATTTAAAGCTATCGTCTTAAAGCTATCATCTTGCCTTGGTTCTGTTCACCGTTCTTTAACCTTTGTAGTTCCATCTCATGCTCTAGCAGCTTTCCAAATAGAGTAGAAATATTCATTTCTGTGAGATCCTTTGATTCTGTAATAGTAGTGACCTTTGGTTACCAATTCTTGTCTAAGGATTTCAAGATCTTTGTGTTCAACTCCTCATTGTCAAAACTCTTTCCTAATTCTTTCAAGTGATTTACTATATGTGTGAAGCGTGTTTGGAAATTCGTGATGATTTCATTCTGCTGCATTTGAAATAATTCATACTCTTGGATGAATGTGTTCTTACGTGCTCGCTTTACTTCATTTTTTCCTTTATGTGTCACTTCAAGAGTGTCCCATATTTCTTTTGTCGTCTTGCATTGTGAGACCCTGAAAAATTCATTACGAGTTAAGGCCGAAACAATAACGTTTCAGGCTCTTACATCATATTGGGCACGCTTGTTTTCATTCGACGTCCATTGGTCAAAAGTCTTTGGAACAGCTCCATACTCCGTTGTTCTCATCGGAATATAGGGACTGTTGAGTACAGCATCCCAAACACCATAATCTAGAGTTTGTAAAAATGTTTTCATTCTCGCCTTCCAAAACTGATAGTCTTCTCCTTCAAATAATGGTGACCTGTTTATTGAGGCTCCTTCCCTGTAAACTTGATTTTGCATAAACATCTTGACAGATTGTTTAGAAATATCTTATCTAATCAAGCTCTGATACCAATTGTTAGACAAATGGCACCTAAAGGGGGGGGGGGGTGCATAGATGCATGTAGACCCCAAATCTCGCCCGACTCTCTAATAAAGTCGAAGATCGCCCGTTTCGAAGATGTTCAAGACTTTATTAAGTCCCTAGTAGCTTGTTCTAGGTTCCATTTAAGATAGGAAGGGTTTTTAGAGGCATTAAAAATTGGGAAATCCGCCGAAGACAGCAGATGGTCATCCAGGGCAAGCGGATGGCTGTCCAGAACAGACAGATGGCCGTCCAGGACAAGCAGATGGTCGTCCATGGCAACTTTAAGGAATTGGATGACCGTCCACTTAGCTTGGACGGTCGTCCATGGCCAAAAGTTGCCATGGATGACCGTCCACACTACATGGATGGTCGTCCATGATCACTTTTTACCATGGACGGTCGTCCACTAAGTCCAGACGGTCGTCCACCTTTTCCAGGCCTGGTTCCCTATAAATAGGAGCTCCCATTCTCCTAATTTTCACACCTTTTCACTTCTACCACTCTCTAGGAAGCCTTTTGGAACTTTAGAGTGACTCCGAGCATTATTCTGGGGTTCGAATGAGCTTTCCGATTTCCGTTAAAGTTGAAATTGGTTAAGGAAGTCTCTTTTTGAGACGTCCGGCCCTCGGTAGAGTGACTTTTCTTTATTTTGCGGGAGGAGCATGCTTGTAGAGTGTGGGGACTGCCAAAAAGTGTCCTCATGTTTTCGAAGAGTTAATATAAAGCTTGCTTCAGAGGCTCCTTCTCTATTCTCTGTCTCTTTTATTGCTTTCTTTATCACTTCCTCTGTGTGCATTAGATAATAGAGCCATGTAGATATTTAAATTCTGCAAGTAGATAGAATAACAGGGTAAAAGCGTAATTTCTTTAAGTGTTTATTTTCTAAGTTAGTCCATCATAGGGAACCCGAAAGGGGCGTTGTGGGGTGCTAACACCTTTCCCACACGTAACTAACTCCCTTACCCAACTCTGGTTGTAATGGCCAAAGTTGGGTTTTTCTAAAACCTCTGTCTTCTTCTTTTTCTTTTCCTTTTTCAGTGTTTAAGGTTAAAACACTAATGCCCACTCCTTGAACCTATTCGAAAGCCTCGCCTTTAGGTCCAGCCTGGTTATCGGACAACCTAAAGGCGTTGATGAGCCATTATTTTCCCGCATTTTCTTATCTTTCTGTACTTATCTTAATTGGTGCATTGCGTTTAATTTTCAATTATTAATGCATTTTCATTGATTGGGCTTCATTGGGCCATTATTCCAAAGTTTGCTTAATGTTGCTTAATTTTCGTTTCTAATTATTTTAAGGTATTTTTGGTGAAACAATTTTGGAGCATGGACATTAATATTGAGATGAAGAGAGTTTCCACATCATTGCCACGTCAGTTGCCACGTCACCTGTCATGTCACTACCATGTCACCTGCCATGTCAGCTGCTATTTCCACATCATATTAATGATTGCCACGTCATCTAGGGTTTGTTTGATGTGTAATCTCGTGTGGGCCAGCTTGGGCCCATTCCTAGGGGACTCTAGGGTTAGGGTAGGCTGGTATTTTTAGAGGAGCAGCAGGAGGAGGAGACAGGCAGCCACTGGAGTTCTGTTTTACGTTTGGTTCATGTTGGTTTTCTCTGCACCTTAATTTGGATTGCTCAAGGCTCATTGATGGATTAATATGGTTCAATTTCGTTTTCTGCTACCATGAGAGTTTGAATTCTTTCACTTCTGTTGCAAATTTCATTGTGTAGTTTAGTTCAAGCGAATCATGTATTTAAATTTCTGCTGCAATCGATTTTGCTATTTTGTTGTTCCATCTTGTATTTCAATTGTAATTTCGTGTTAATGGACAGCCACCACATTTTCTGAGATTCTTTTTGTTCTCTTTGGGGATTAGATTCATGAAAACATTCATCATTTGGTAATTTACGTTTTGTTCTTCTTCTTCTTCTCTGCACTGGATTTTGTTTTTATGTTTTCTGCTGCATTTCTGAATTAATGGAAGGCTAAACCCCTTAAGGTTGGCTCCTTGAACAGATGACAATTCTCTTTGAGGATATTGTGTTTCATGTTAAGTGATCTCTGTTTTATTTGGCTTTCCAATATATTTTCCCACAGGTTGCATTCAATCTACGTCGATGCTTAATGAACTTAGGTTGTGTGTGAACTGCAACTTCAGTTCCATAGTTTACTTAATTCTGTGGGCTGAGATAATATGTTTTGCATGTTGCTTAATCATTGTAGACCCCAAATCTTGCCCGACTCCCTAATAAAGCTGAAGATCGCCCGTTTCAAAGATGGTTAAGACTTTATCAAGTCCCTAATAACTTGTTCTAGGTTCCATTTAGGATAGGAAGGGTTTTTAGAGGCATTAAAAATCGAGAAATCCGTCGGAGATGGCAGATGGCCGTCCAGGACAGCAGATGGCCATCCAGGACAGCAGATGGTCGTTCAGGACAGTAGATGGTCGTCCAGAACAAGCAGATGTCTGTCCAGAGTGTCCAAACGACCATCTATGACAACCAGACGGGCATCCACCCTGTTTTTGAGCCCTGGACGGCCGTCCATGATGACCAGATGGCCGTCCACCCTATTTTTTTGCCATGGACGGCCGTCCGCTTTGTCCAGACGGCCGTCCACCTTTTCCAGGCCCGGATCCCTATAAATAGGAGCCTCATTTCTCCGTTTTTTCACACCTTTTCCACTCCTCCACTCTCTTGGAAGCCTTTGGCACTGGAGAGTGACCCTGAGCATTATTCCGGGGTTCGGGGGAGCTTTCCGATTTCAATTAAGGTTGAAATCAGTTAAGGAAGTCTCTTTTTGAGACATTCGGCCCTCGGTAAAGTGACTTTCCTTTATTTTGCGCGAGGAGCGTGCTTGTAGAGTGCGGGGACTGCCAAAAAGCGTCCTCACATTTTCGAAGAGTTAATATAAAGCTTGCTTCGGAGGTTCCTTCTCTATTCTCTATCTCTTTTACTGCTTTCTTTATCGCTTTCTGTGTGTGCATTAGATAATAGAGCCATGTAGATATTTAAATTCTGCAAGTAGATAAAATAATAGGGTAAAAGTATAATTTCTTTAAGTGTTTATTTTCTAAGTTAGTCCATCATAGGGAACCCGAAAGGGGCGTTGTGGGGGTGCTAACACCTTCCCCACACGTAACTAACTCCCTTACCCGACTCTGGTTGTAATGGCCAAAGTTGGTTTTTTCTAAAACCACTGCCTTTTTCTTTTTTACCTTTTTCAGTGTTTAAGGTTAAAACACTGATGGCGACTCCTCTAACCTATTCGAAAACCTCGCCTTTAGGTCCAGCCCGGTTATCGGACGACCTAAAGGCTTTGAACAGTTTCTTTCAAAAAACGTGAGTCATATCAAAACCATCGCGTCGTTCTGACCGGCTCTTCTGATGGCGGCAACAGATGGCGACTCCACTAGGGAAGCTAGAGAGTTGATCCCATTTAGTGATGGACTAGTTTAGGAAATAAAAACTAGAAATTACGCTTTTACCCTTGCTTGTTTTTATAACATGCTTTATTGTTTGGCTTTAATAATTGTTGTATGCTTATTTTTTGCAATTGTCTGAAATAAACTGTACACAACCCTTGCACACTATAGTCCCTCTATACCCGGGGGCAAGAGAGAATACACATAGGGAGTGGGTGGCAGGTACGGCCGACCATGGTAATGGCCCTAGTGCCAGTAGGTCGTTGTCGGAAACCACCACTCAAGGTGATAAATTTCTTTTTCTCGGTCTAAGAACGTCGACACGGACATCCGTGCACGGTTCGAAGACTGGGAGATTGAAGGGTCCCTATAATGGGGGCACCTTAGGGGCCTGGCCTTGGTGAGAACAGATAGAACCTACCTTTGCCGATGCACTTTTCTGCAGGAAACCCCTACCTCATAATTAAACGTCACTCTGTTTGCGGATGAGTGAATTTTTTGTGCATTCGTTTGTTGCATTTGTTTGTTGCATAGCATAATCATACAACAGTAAAAAATATAATATAAAACAAAATCTCAAAAAATCTTTTCACAATAAACACCCTTATCTCGGACAGTCTGCCTTTTAGCTAGCCTGGTTTCAGGTTCTTTGTAAGCTAAGTACCCACGCAGTCCGACAGAAGAGATAAGGGATGCTAAAACATTTCTTTCGCAATAACCATTTTTATCTCGGACAATCTGCCTTTTAGCTAGCCTGGTTTCAGGTTCTTTGTAAGCTAAGTAGCCACGCAGTCCGACAGAAGAGATAAAAGGCTAAAAAATAAAAATAAAATAATAACAAAATCAAAACATTTATAAAAAGAATTTTGACAAAGTCGTAGCATTCATATCGCATCATGTCATAAGCGGAAAAACCAAGAGAGAAAATAAATGCATAAGGAAAGTACGCATACGCATCATTTTAATAAACCCCTAAAAAAATGGGTCTTAGAAGCGTATTTTGGGAAAACTTTTGGGCCAAATTCCATTTGGGGCCTTTTAGCCTTGTTCTTCACCATTTTCTCTTCGTTTTGATATATTGTGCATCCAAATCGGACATCCCAGTCAAAAGTTATGCCACTTTGAACATCTGCTGCCCTTTTGTACTGGTGCATGCATAGATACATTCATTCTAGGGGGCATTGGATATCCCTAAGACAAAGGTGAAAGAGGCCCAAGTGCACTTGTAATCTTCCATAAGGAAGAGACAAGTGTATTAAGGTATATGGTGACCTTTATGAGGAAAGAAGCATTCTGCCAAAGTGGGTATGACACTCCGCAAAGCGTAAACTTTAAGGATGATGTCAAAGTCATTGTCTTAAGGCATATCTATCCCACACCAATCATTCATTTTTAATAAAAACCCTAATTCATATGCATTCTAGAAAGTGGATGGTTTTCTTCTTGCTCTCACTTGCGCGCGGAAAGCTGAGACGATGGAGCAGCTAGAAGAGCAAAATCATGAGCTCAGCTTTGAGCTTAACGCCATAAAGGAGCAAATGGCTCAGTTAATGGAACACATAGAAGAACAGGACTGCAAGCTCACCGCTGAGCTTAATTCCATGAAGGAGCAGATGATGCGATTAATGGAATAAATGTGCCATCAACATGTCCACCATAAAGGCATCCACATCGACCACATAAGCGAAGGGATCGAGCAATGACTGAAGAGCGGAAGGATCACTCAACTTCCTGTTCCCAACGCATCATTCAAGAAGTTTCTTAGCAAGAAGGAGAAGAGAAGCGCGAATGCCATCAACCTTACTACTCCTTCTACCTCCGCGCAACAAGCTAGGCAGCCACGAAAGCAAAGAAGGGAGTTCATACCCATTCCAACATCCTATGGGAGTCTGCTGCCGAAGCTATTAGAGACCCAGCTCCTAGCATGCATCCCTCCGAGGAAGATTGATCCACCCTACCCTGAGTGGTATAAGCCTAACGAAAAATGCACTTACCACTCAAGCGCTCCTGGGCATTCTGTGGAAGATTGTCGGGCCTTGAAATACAAGGTCCAAGAGTTGTTGGATGTTGGATGGCTCACTGTCGACTCTGCCACTCCTAAGATGGATATCAAGCCTCTATCGCCACCAGAAGAATGAGGAGGGATAAAGAAAGCCAGCTGAATAGAGCTTTTCATGTTTTTTTTAAGCTTCCTGTGTATCTCTCGTGGTCCACGCCCGTGGCCTCGAGATCCTTGATTAAAAGGGCTTTGTAAATATTTTGTTTTCATCAATACAATGAGGCATTTGCATAAACATTCATATTCTTTTTCATTCTTTTCTCTCTCATTATTATTTCAAAAAAAATCTAAGCCTAAACAAAACCAAATAAAAACAATCATGTCTGTGATCGATGTCTCTCTGGGCATCCGAAAGTCAAAGGCAAATGGATCGGGTCCGACGGTGAGAAGGGGACCATCTCCCCGAACATGCAAAGGCTACTAATAAAGTAAGCTCGATAAATATAGCCCTACCAAGAAGAAATCAAGCCCATTGATTTGGAGGCAAGAGAAAAAGAAGTAAATATTGATACACAAATCACTGATAACGTCAAAGATGGGTTAATACAAAAATTAAGGGAGTATATGGACGCATGTGCATGGTCTTACCATGACATGCCAAGACATCAGAATCCAACATCATAAGTCCTCTCCCTACCAACCTATGATGAAGGGTACAGTAGAGGCAACCAATTAGAACATCAAGAAGACCATCCAGAAAATGGTCAAAACCTACAAAGATTGGCATGAAATATCGCCTTTTGACCTTCATGATTATCAAAGTTTCGTACGATCCTCCATGGGAGCCACTCCATTTTCCCTTGTACATGGCATGGAGGTCGTACTCCCAAAAGAGGTCGAGATACCTTCCTTGACGAGTTACCATGCAAGCAAAACTAACAAAAGCTTAGTGGATCCAAAGCCGATGCAACCACTCAAACATAATCGGAGAAGAACGGTTAGACGCCATATGTCGAGGACAAGCCCACCAAAAGAAGATCAAAGGGCTTATGACAAAATAAGGTCAACCCCCATATTTACCATGAGGGGCAATTTAATGGGAAACAAATCGCTTCCGGTCCAAAAGGACAGAATCGAAAAATGGGCAGAAAATTATGAGGGACCCTTTGTGGTCAAGCGAGCATTCTCAAGAGGAACTCTTATCCTCACCCACATCGATGGAGAAGAACTTCAACACCCGGTCAACTCTGATACGGTGAAGAAGTATTATGCTTGAAGGGCATTGCTCATGACCCGCCAGGATAAAAACACACAAAGGGCATCCGGGGCAAAAGTTAGGATCCACCCGCCTCGTGTCCTAGGAATAATTTAGGGGCTTTTCCAAAAAAAAAAAAAGAAGAAGAAAGAAAAATCCCCTAAGGAGCAATGGTTACCTTAGCTGAAAACCGCAAGGCGATTAAGGTAACACCCTTCCAGAAGCAAGCAGCCTTGTATAGTCTTCACCCCAGGCTCGAGCATCTCAACTAAGGCAATTAGGAGAACCAGGGGGGCAAATATCATAAGACATGATTGTTGAAGCCCATACAGTGTAGCCAACCTGGGCCAGGCGTTCTTCTAAATTCCATTTGTAATACTTCTGTGAAAATAATAAACCTTTGCTCATACATATCAATAAAACTCTCATTCATTTCACTTCTCTTGACCAGTTTATAAAATTGCATCTACATTAATAAATCATAAATATGTGCAAAGTCATTTTGTCAAGGTCTTTCCGTGCATCATAAACAAGGAAGCATTAAAAAAGAAAAAGAAAAATTAAGGCAGCCCGCTAGATCGAAAACCCCAAAAGGGCGGTCCGGGAAAAAGTTAGGGCTTAACTAAAAAATGAATAAAAAGGGGGTCCATCAGCATAATCATGAAAGTACAGTAGGAGAATACCAGTCACCTTTCTAAGATGCATCTCATAAAAGGATAGATGGCATTTAGGACATCCACCCACAAATAGTCACACAAAACGACTCTGTCATAATCAAAATCGAAAATAAAATTTTTGCAAATAAATAACAAAAAACTAAAAACATTCATGCATGTAAGGAGACTAGCTCCATGTTTGTGTTTGAAAACAGGAAGCACTCAAAACAAGCCTCCAAATAATGCTCTCCCTCAAGAAAACAGAGCAAGTTGCCAACAACTTCAGAGCAAAATAAAAGCTTCCAAGAACCAGAGCTCCAGCTACCATCCTTCTACCCGAAAAAAGAAGAAGGCACAAATAAGAAGTCTCCGAACTTTGCTCTCTCCCTCAAGAAAGAAGAGCGAGTTGTCATTATCAAATAACTCAGAGGAAATAAGAGCTTCCAGAAGTCAAAGCTCCAATCGCTACCCTTCTACCCAATAAAAGAAGGGCATAATCAACAATGGAAAGCCGATGGAAAGGCTTAATCATCCTCAAGCAAATCATTGCCTACCCCTAGAGGCAAACAAAAATAAGTCTGCATGGCTCAACATCACCCCACTTGAGTCATCAAGCACACTCACCCAAGGTTTCCTCTACACTCCTCAATGGAGAATAAAGGCTTCAAGAATCCCCAGCAACCAACAAAGCTGGATGGTTAAAGAAAAAATAAAGAATCCCCAGCACACTGGATGACTACACAAGAAGAATAAGGAACAATTACTCCCCATGGAGTCAACGCATGAACGAGATCAGTAAGCCGCTAACGCCCAATCCTACGAAGTGGATTGAAACTCTAACTAGATGGGGGTGCGTTCTCATCCAGTCCTATGAGGTGGACTGAAATTTAAACCAGATGGGGGTGCGTACTCATCCAGTCCTACGAGGTGGACTGAAATTTAAACCAAATGGGGGTACGTACTCATCAAGCCTTACGACAAGAGGCTTAAAACAAATCTTTCAACCAAAGGGAACATCCTGGAGGTTCACAATCAACGTCCCGAGGGTCAGCCTCCACGACAACCGGCGCTTGATCGGAAGCAGTAAGCCGCCACCACCGCTTCGGGAAAGGGAAAGACCTGAAGACAAAGACCTTCACACAGGCAAAACCGGCGCATGATCGGAAACACTAAGCCGCCACCACCGCTTCGGGAAAGGGAAAGACCTGAAGACAAAGACCTGCACACAGGCAAAATTGGCGCATGATCGGAAACACTAAGCCGCTACCACCACTTCGGGAAAGGGAAAGACCTGAAGACAAAGACATGCACACAGGAAAAACCGATGCATGATCAGAAACAGTAAGCCGCCACCACCACTTTGGGAAAGGGAAAGACCTGAAGACAAAGACATGCACGCAGGCAAAACCGGTGCATGATCGGAAACAGTAAGCCGCCACAACCACTTCGGAAAGGGAAAGACTCGCCGACAAAGACCCGCATGCGAGCAAAGCCGCGCATGATCGGAAACAATAAGCCGCCACCACCACTTCGGAAAGGGAAAGACTTGAAGACAAAGACCCGCACACGGAAAAATCGGCGCATGAACGAAAACAATGAAGCCGCCACCACCACTTCGGAAAGGGAAAGACCCGAAGACAAAGACCCGCACACAGGTAAAACCGCTGCATGATCGAAACATGTAAGCCATCACCACCACTTCGGAAAGGGAAAGACTCGAAGACAAAGACTCGCACACGGCAAAAGCGGTGCATGATCGAAACGATAAGCCGCCACCACCACTTCAGGAAAGGGAAATACCCGAAGATGAAGACTCGCACACAGGCAAAACCGGCGCATGATCGGAAATAGTAAGCCGCCACCACCACTTCGAAAAGGGAAAGACTCGAAGACGAAGACTCGCACACGGCAAAACCGATGCATGATCGAAACGATGAAGCCGCCACCACCATTTCGAGTAAAGGGAAAGACCCGAAGACGAAGACCCGCACACAGGCAAAACCGGCGAATGATCGGAAATAGTAAGCCGCCACCACCACTTCAGGAAAGGGAAAGACCTAAAGATGAAGACCTGTACATAGGCAAAATCGGCACATGATCGGAAACAGTAAGCCGCCACCACCACTTTAGGAGAGGGAAAGACCTGAAGACGAAGACCTGCACATAGGCAAAACCGGCACATGATCAGAAACAGTAAGCTGCGACCACCACTTCAGGAAAGGGAAAGACCTGAAGACGAAGACCTGCACATAGGCAAAACCGGCGCATGATCAGAAACAGTAAGCCGCCACCACCACTTTAGGAAAGGGAAAGACCTGAAGACGAAGCCGGCGCATGACCAGAAGCAATAAGCCGCCGCCACAGCCGAAGGGTCAGCTACCGCACCGAAGGAGCATCCTGAAGCCTCACAGCATATCGTCCCAAGGGTCAGCCTCCACAGCAAGAGGAGCATCCAGAAGACAAACGGGCAAGAGGGTTAAATCCTTCACCCGCCAATTGACCTTATGGTACGTTAACCCATGGTCAATTGGTCAAGTAAAGGGGGGGCAGCTGTAGACCCCAAATCTTGCCCGGCTGCCTAATAAAGCTGAAGATCGCCCGTTTCAAAGATGGTTAAGACTTTATCAAGTCCCTAGTAGCTTGTTCTAGGTTCCATTTAGGATAGGAAGGGTTTTTAGAGGCATTAAAAATCGGGAAATCCGCCAGAGATAGCAGATGGCCATTGATCGATGTCGTACTCGGTCAAATAATTAAAACAGATAAATGTAGTACTAGGAAGCTTTCCTAGGTCGTCTCCCAAAGACCACGAATTTCTATCAAAGCTTATCAATTTTTAGTAACAAAAAATTAAAAGGGGAATTTTTCAAAATTAAAATATTAGATGAAACAGAACAAAAGAAGATTATAAAAATGCGGATTAAAAATAAATTAAAATGCAATTGATTTCCTGATTCTAATGAAGTGTCACTTATCCTAGATTACGAAATTAATTCGAAATTAACCAACTAAGCGAAGATAAATCCCAAATTATATTCTAATCCGAAATTAATTAACTAAGCGAAGATTAATCTCAAATTATCTTTAACCATTGTTCCAATATGAAATTAACCAACTAAGTGAAGATTAATCCCAAATTTTCCTTAACCCTTATTCCAACATGAAATTAACTAACTAAGCGAAGATTAACCCCAAATTATCCTTATACAATTAAGCATTGCATACATCACATAATCTCATCTCTAACACAGAATTAAGCAAACTGTGATATTAGTTTCGGTTTATTAAGCATAAATAGATTATAATTCAACACTGAGATTAGAAGATGAAGAGTGAAGAGAACAAACGAAATGAAATTGAATAACAAAACCTCAAAGATCTACTTGCATTCTTCTCAGAAAATCAATACAAAGATTTAGCTATCCATGGAAAGTTGAAAACACAATAGAAGAAACATAATTAAAATCGAAACAAGAATTTAAAAATAATGACAGAAGAGTAAACAAACTTGAATATAAATTGCAGAAGATGAAAGGTGGAAGTGTGGTGGCTGCGTAGTCCTTGTGTGATCTATGTCTTTCGTGTGATGTGCCTCTCTTATATAAATAACCCTAACCCTAATCTTAATCGAGGTTTGGGCTCAACTAGTCCATGAAACACATCATAAATTGGCTTCAGTGCAGGTCCATGAACTTCAAACACGTGCAGTATTTTCAATACTTATCCAAATTAAGCGATTTTGGTCTCCTTTGAAAGCCTTTTGAGCTAGCTTTAAAACTCCACTGTTTCTACTATTTTCGGAGGTCTAATGAATTTAGGAGACTTAAATTACTGAAGCATGTCTATTGGGCCGGCCTGGTGCGCTTGACCCGTTTTGGATAATTTATGTAAAATGCAATTTAGCTCCAAATTGAATGATTTTGGATCCTGTGGAAAGCTCAATGTGTCTAGTTTATAATTATTTTAGAATCATGTTATTTGGAGATCTGTAGAAAAAATGATAAATAAAACAATAAACTAATATTAGTACCCGTATAAAATAAAATATGACATTTGGCCCAATTTTTCAAGTCCAAAATTGCTTTAAACTGTCCTAAAATTAATAATGAGTAAAAATTAGATCAAATAGATTCAAATTAATTAAAATCTAAATTATTGGCCCAATGAAGCCCAATCAATGAAAATGCACTAATAATAGACAATTAAACACAATGCACCAATTAAGATAAGTACATAAAGATAAGAAAATGTGGGAAAATAATGACTCATCAGCCGTCCAGGACAGCAGATGGCCATCCAGGACAGCAGATGGTCGTCCAGGACAGCAGATGGTCGTCCAGGACAGTAGATGGCAGTCGAGGATAGCAGATGGCCGTCCAGAACAAGCAGATGGTCGTCCAAAGTGTCCAGATGACCATCCATGACAACCAAACGGCCATCCACCCTGTTTTTGAGCCCTGGACGGCCGTCCATGATGACCAGACGACGGTCCACCCTATTTTTTTGCCATGGACGGTCGTCCGCTTTGTCTAGACGGCCATCCACCTTTTCCAAGCCGAATCCCTATAAATAGGAGCCTCATTTCTCCGTTTTTTCACACCTTTCCACTGCTCCACTCTCTTGGAAGCCTTTGGCACTTGAGAGTGACCCTGAGCATTATTCTGAGGTTCGAGGGAGCTTTCCGATTTCTGTTAAGGTTGAAATCGATTAAGGAAGTCTCTTTTTGAGACATTCGGCCCTCGGTAGAGTGACTTTCCTTTATTTTGCGGGAGGAGCGTGCTTGTAGAGTGCGGGGACTGCCAAAAAGCGTCCTCACGTTTTCGAAGAGTTAATATAAAGCTTACTTCGGAGGTTCTTTCTCTATTCTCTGTCTCTTTTACTGCTTTCTTTATCGCTTTCTTTGTGTGCATTAGATAATAGAGCCATGTTGATATTTAAATTCTGCAAGTAGATAAAATAATAGAGTAAAAGTATAATTTCTTTAAGTGTTTATTTTCTAAGTTAGTCCATTGTGGGGGTGCTAACACCTTCCCCACACGTAACTAACTCCCTTACCCGACTCTGGTTGTAATGACCAAAGTTGGTTTTTTTCTAAAACCACTGCCTTTTTCTTTTTTACCTTTTTCAGTGTTTAAGGTTAAAACACTGATGGCGACTCCTCGAACCTATTCGAAAACCTCACCTTTAGGTTCAGCCCCGTTATCGGACGGCCTAAAGGTGTTGAACCGTTTCTTTCAAAAAACGCGAGTCATATCAAAACCATCGCGTCGTTCTGACCGCCTCTTCCGACGAAGGCGACAATCGTGTAGGGAAGTCCTGATCAATCTCCGCTTAGTGGATTGGTGTTGGATTGAACAAGGTTGAGTAGGGTAGAGAATTTGTTGTTACCCAAGGATAAGAGTCTTGAATCTAATCAAGGAGCCAAGCTGTTTCTACTACCATTTAGCTGTTAATCATTCAAAATTCTGCAACCCCCCATTACTGTTTTATCTATTTGTTGTGAATCTTTGATTGAAACTAATAGTCCTTGGGAGACGACCTAGGAGTCTATTGCCTAGTACTACATTTAATCACATTTATTTGACCAGATACGGCTTCGATCAGGCGTTGAACCACTTATTTCAAAAAATGCGAGTCATATCCAAAACCATCGCGCCGCTTCGACTGCCTCTGCTGACGGTGGCGACAGATGGCGACTCCACTGGGGAATCTAGAGAGTTGATCGCATTTAGTGATGGACTAGTTTAAGAAATAAAAACTAGAAATTACGCTTTTACCCTTTCTTGCTTTATAACATGTTTTACTGTTTGGCTTTAATAATTGTTGTATGCTTATTTTCTGCAATTGTCTGAAATAAACTGTACACAACCCTTGCACACTATAGTTCCTCTATACCCGGGGGCAAGAGAGAATACACATAGGGAGTGGGTGGCAGGTAAGACCGACCATGGTAATGACCATAGTGCCAGTAGGTCGTTGTCGGAAACCACCACTCAACGTGATAACCTTCTTCTTCTGGTCTAAGAACATTGACACAGATATTCGTGCATGGTTCGAAGACTGGGAGATTGAAGGGACCGTATAATGGGGGCACCTTGGGGGCCTGGCCTTGGTGAGAACTGTTAGAATCTACCTTTGCCAATGCACTTTTCTACAGGAAACCCCTACCTCGTAATTAAACGTCACTTTGTTTGCAGATGAGTGAATTGTTTGTGCATTTGTTTGTTGCATTTGTTTGTTGCATAGCATAACCATACAACAGCAAAAAAATAATAAAAAAAATATATAAAAGAAAATCTCAAAAAATATTTTCATAATAAACACCCTTATCTCGGACAATCTGCCTTTTAGCTAGCCTGGTTTCAGGTTCTTTGTAAGCTAAGTAGTCACGCAGTTCGACAGAAGAGATAAGGGATGCTAAAACCTTTCTTTCGTAATAACCATTTTTATCTCGGACAGTCTGCCTTTTAGCTAGCCTGTTTTCAGATTATTTGTAAGATAAGTAGCCACACAGTCCAACAGAAGAGATAAAAGGATAAAAAAAAATTAAAAATTAAAAATAATAACAAAATCAAAACATTTATAAAAAGAATTTTGAAAAAGTCGCATCATTCATATCGCATCACATCATAAGTGGAAAAACCGAGAGAGAAAATAAATGCATAAGGAAAGTACGCATACGCATCATTTTAATAAATCCCTAAAAAATGGGTGTCAGAGGCGTGTTTTGGGAAAATTGCTCAGCCAAATCCCCTTTGGGATTTTCAACCTTGTTCTTCACCTCTTTCTCTTCGTTTTGATATATTGTGCATCCAAATCGGACATCCCAGTCAAAAGTTATGCCACTTTGAACATCTGCCGCCCTTTTGTACTGGTGCATGCATAAATACATTCATTCTAGGGGGCATTAGATATCCCTAAGACAAAGTCGAAAGAGGCGCGAGTGTGCTTGTAATTGTCCGTAAGGAAGAGACAAGTGTGTTAAGGTATATGGTGACCTTTATGGGGAAAGAACCATTCTACCAAAGTGGGTATGGCACTCCGCAAAGCGCAAGCTTTAAGGATGATACCAAGGCCATTGCTTTAAGGCATATCTATCCCACACCAATCATTCATTTTTAATAAAAATCCTAATTCATGTGCATTCTAGAAAGTGGCTGGTCTTTCTGTGGTCCGAACCCGTACACAAAAGGCTAAAGCGATGGAGTAGCTAGAAGAGCAGAACCGTAAGCTCACTGCTGAGCTTAATGCTATGAAAGAACAAATGGCGCAAATGATGGAGTTAATGTGCCAGCAAAATCTCAATAAGGGCGTTACTCATGGTGACCATGCATGTCACCATGAGGAAGAAGAAGAAGAAGAGGCCCCTATGTAGTCTGAGGCAAGGGCGGTGCTCATCCAGCCCCCTGAAGTCTCCAAGCAACAAATCTCCGCTCTAGAAGAGAGACTTAGGGCCATGGAGGGGAATAACTTTGATGTGAAGGAGGCAGCTGATATGTGCCTTGTTAAGAACATTTGTTTCCCCCCAAAGTTCAAGCTGCCAGACTTCCCAAAGTACATGGGAATGACTTGCCCCAGGAGTCATCTTACTATGTACTGCCGCAAGATGGCTCCCCACGCCGACAACGAAGAACTCCTGATACACTGCTTTCAGTAGAGCCTGACTGATTCCGCTCTGAATTGGTACATGCAGTTAGAGAAGGGACAAGTCCAGAGATGGAAGCAGCTGGCAGACGCCTTTCTTCGTCGCTATAAGTACAACATCAATCTGACCCCCGATAGGTCAGATTTCCAAACACTGAGCAAGAGAGGTGAAGAATCCTTTAAGGCGTATGCCCAGCGATGGAGGGAACTGGCCGCCCAAGTTGAGCCTCCGCTATCGGACAAGGAGACTGTGTCCTTATTCATTAATTCGTTGACTGGACCCTATTACGACAAAATGATAGGGAACACGTCAACCCTTTTTGCGGACGTAGTCATTATCGGTGAGAGAGTAGAGCAAGGGCTGAGAAGTGGAAGGATCGTACAACCTTCCTCATCCAATACATCATTCAAGAATCCCTTCACCAAAAAGAAGGAGGGAAATGTAAATGCTATCAACCTCAGTACCCCTTCTTCCGCTCCACAAGTCGCTAAGCAGCCGCTCAAAAAGGAAAGAAAGTTTACTCCTCTCGTAACTTCCTATGGAAACTTGCTGCCAAAGCTGATTGAGGCTAAGCTCCTTGTGCGCGTTCCTCCCAAGAAGATGGAGCCACCCTACCCTGAGTGGTACAAACCCAACGAGAAGTGCGATTACCACTTAGGTACTCCCGGGCATTCGACAGAGAATTGCTTGACCTTGAAGTACAAGGTCCAAGAGTTACTGGACGTCGGATGGGTCACCTTTGAAGCACCAGCCCCTACCATAGAAGTGAAGCCTCTGTCGCAACCAGAGTGATAGGGTTGGATAGGAAGAACCAGCTCTTAGGGTTATTTCTTTTTTTTTTAAGCTTTCTTTGTATTTCTTGCGGTCCCAGCCCGTGGCCGTGAGATCATCGACTAAAAGGGCATTTTGTACCTTTTCCTTTATTTCAACACATGAGGCATTTTTGATCCATATTCACATTTATTCTTTTCCCTCTTCTATTTATTATTCTTTCAAAGTAACTGAATAATAAAATCTATACCTAAAACAGAACCCTTAAAATGATCATGTATATGATTGATGAATCCCTGTGGGATCCGGAAGCCGAAGGCGAATGGGTCGAATCCGACAGTGAGCAGGAGACCATTTCTCCAGACATTCAGAGATTGCTGGAAAGAGAAGCTCGCTCCATATAGCCTTATCAAGAAGAGACAGAGACCGTCAATTTGGGACAAAAGTACGATAAGAAGGAAGTGAGTATCGACACACAAATCGATAGTGACATCAGGGAAGGGTTAATTCAGTTATTGGAAGAATACGCTGACGTATTCGCTTGGACTTACCATGACATGCCTGGACTTGATGCAAGCATAGTGGAGCATTTGGTCGAATTGTTGGCGCAAGTTGTAGATGTTGCGATTGATGCCAGCAAAGTCATCTGTGTACTACTGTTGTTGCTGCTGTTGTTGTTGCTGGAAATTCGGGGGTGTCAGGAGATCTTGCATTGCTACGATGTCCCGGAGATCCAAATTTATATCTAGCAAGGGGTGGAGGATCAACCGGGACCCTTGGCGTAGCAGCATCCCCATGCTGACCACGACAGACCCGTTGATGGTCTCGGGTCGGAGGCTGGAGGCCAGCTCTTCCCTACCGCTGCACCCCCATTTTTCTGCCAGCGGGGTGATGAGGGGAGCCATGAGCATGGCTCCCACGGGACGGCTCCCGAAGTCCTTGAGGGCCTTCAGGAAGAAATAGTTGGGATTGCACCGGCGCCTCTGGCTCATGCAGTAGAGGACGAAGAGATCCGGGAGGGTAACCTTACCCTGACTCTCTTTCCGCCCATGGACTGTCCCGGCCAGCAGCTTGTGGCAAATGCGGAGGGCAGGGGGAAGTGCGGAGCCCTGTCGCCGCCGTCCGTTCTGACGTCCAGGGGACGTCTCGGACGTTTATGCGAGCGGTTGCAAAAAGATGGGAGAGACTCGCGTTTTTTGTTAAAATTGTGTTCATTGCTTCCGAGGTGCTCAACACTGAACTATCCTCTAATAGAAGCAAGGTTTTTGAAAAGGGGTTCTTTTGGAGTCGCCACCAATGTTTTGACCAGAAACATTGGAAAAGGAAAAAAGGCGTTGATTTTATTAAAAACCAACTTGGCCATTATAACCAGAGTTGGGTAAGGGAGTTAGTTACGTGTGGGGAAGGTGTTAGCACCCCCACAACGCCCCTTTCGGGTTCCCTATGACGGATTTATTCATTAAGTGAAGATTATGAGAAATTACACTTTTACCCTTATTTTATTCGTACAGTATTTAAATATGGCTATCTACATGATTTATCTACATTGCATACAAAAAGCAATAAATAAAGCAGTAAAGAATAAGAGAATAGAGAAAAACCTCCGTAGCAAGCTTTTATATTAAGATTCCGTTACAAGGAGGACGCGTTTCGGCAGTCCTTCGCTCTACAATTGCTCTCCTCTCGACTTACAATATCGACTCGACTAATTTTTCTAGAAGAAATCGAATGCCGGAATAGAGATTCCTTAACTGATTGTTACCTATAATAGGCAATCAGAAAGATCATTCGAGAGAGGGAGAGAAGAAGACAAGTCTCAGAGTTCTCTGGAGTGTCTGGGGTGAGGAATGAGACAAATGAGGCTCCTATTTATAGCATTTTCGCTGCCTGGAACTTTGGGACGGCCGTCTGGGTTGGGACGGCCGTCCCAAACGCAGTTTTACTCATGTTGGGACCCCCAGGAGTTTGGGACGGCCGTCCCACATTCGGGACGCGCGTCCCAACCGCTTAATTGCAGTTGGGACGGCCGTCCCAACCCTGGGATGGTGGTCTCGACCTGTTTTGTCCAGTTTTTGTATTTTGGGACCCCAGGAAGCTTTCCTTGCCGTTTTCGGACGTGGATTGGTGCCGATATATGTCCGTTGAAGCTTTATCTTCGTGTAGGAAGTCTTCTTGGCCTTCATTTGAAATGTTGGGCGAGCTTTATCTATGTATAGGAACTCTCCTTTGTGTGGATGAGTGAACTCCGTCTTATTATGAGAGGTCTTCTTTAGTCTTTATCGTGCATATGAGCGAACTCCATGTTGTTGTGGGAGGTTTCCTCAGTTTTTGGGAAGCCGAACGAACTCCATCTTCAGGCGAAGTTCCTCTAGCTTTTATTTTGAGAGGCCGGGCAAAATTAGGGGTCTACAGCTGCCCCCCCTTCACCTGCCTAACTAATTTGTTGGTTTTAATATGCCGACAAAATTAGTTGGTAGGGGAAGGAGTTAACCCTTTTGCCCGGCTATCCTTCGGATACTGCTCCTTGCTGATCCTCCGGATGATAAATATTTTGATAGGTACTAACCCCTATCTGGTTTGAGCCTTCTTTTTCTAAGACTCTGGTGAGTATTTACCCTCACCTGGTATAAGTCTGTATTTGACTAGACTTTTGTGGGTACCTACCCCCACTAGGTATGAACCTTGTTTTTCAAGGTTCTGGTGAGTACCTACCCTCACCTGGTATGAGTTTGCATTTTGCAGAACTCTTGTGGGTACTTACTTCCGAGGTGCTCAACACCGAACTATCCTCTAATAGAAGTAAAGTCTTTGCACCCGTTTTTTGCAATGCTTCTCGGTGAGTATTTTTACTCCACCTGATGCATTTTTGCTAAGTTTTGATGAGTACCTACCCTCATCCGGTACAAACCTTATTTTTATAAGGTTTTGGTGGGTACCTACCCCCACCCGGTACAAATCTGCATTTTTTGCCAGATTCTGAATGAGTCTTGTTCTGCAAGACTTTGGTGAGTATCTACCCTCACCCGGTATGAACCCCGTTCTGCAAGGTTTTTTTATAAGCCTCGTTCTGCAAGGCTTAGGTGAGTACGTACCCCCACCCGGTATGAAGTTTTTGGTAAGCCCCGTTCTGCAAGGCTTAGGTGAGTACGTACCCCCACCCGGTATGAAGTTTTTGGTAAGCCTCGTTCTGCAAGGCTTAGGTGAGTACGTACCCCCACCCGGTATGAAGTTTTTTTGGTAAGCCCCGTTCTGCAAGGCTTAGGTGAGTACGTACCCCCACCCGGTATGAACCCCGTTCTGCAAGGTTTTTAGGATGAACTTTTTTGTAGTTAATCCTATGGTTATCTGTTTTGGGAGATGAGTTGGCGGCTTGCTGTTTCTGATTATGCGCCCTTGGGGAGTAATTGATTTTTCCTTTTGACTTTTCTTTTTAGTCATCTGGTTTTACCAGGGATTTCTGTATTTTGGCTTTTCTTGTTTTAGCCATCCGGTCTTGACCGGGGATTCTTTGATTTTGGCTTTTTCTTTTAGCCGTCCGGTCTTGGCGGGGGATTCTTTGATTTTGGCTTTTTCTTTTAGCCATCCGGTCTTGGCCGGGGATTCTTTGATTTTGGCTTTTTCTTTTAGCCGTCCGGTCTTGACCGGGGATTTCTGTATTTTGGCTTTTTAGCCATCCAGCTTTGCCGGGGATTCTTTGTTGGCTGCCTCTTATTAGGCGGGAATCCTCTGGGGATTTTGAATTTTCTTATTGATTGTGCCTCTTGATTAGGCGAAGATCCACTTGGGGATTTTGTTGTGCCTCTTGATTAGGCGGGTGGTTCAATAGTGATGAAGACTTAGGTTTTGGATTGCCTCTTGTATAGGTTGATTTCCCGTTTCTTGGGGATATTGACTTTCTGCTTGCCTGTTGGAAGTGAAGACTTTGCTTTCCACTGGGAATATTTGAATTTGGGAATTTAAAAGCGATTCCCTAAGGATATAAACTTGTAGTTTTGCCTTCATTTGGTAGGCTCGCCAGGGATTTACTTGTTTGATGATCCATTGGGGAATATTTTTGAATTGCCCCCTAGGGAGAAATGGAGTTTTGACTCCTTATTGGATGCTGTTGATTGAGCTGGCTTTTGCCTAAAACTCTTATTTTGCTGGAGAAATGGTTTCTACCCTTTTCTCGCAATTCTTCTTTTAGCGATTTTAGTTTTTGCATATGTGCTCCTTTTATGCACATTGGCTTGATGCTTGGATGAAAAAGATATATTTTTCTTCCTCTTTTCTTTTTGGTGATCCCTGGGGAATTTTCCTTTACTTCTTGGGGATCCAATTTTAATGATGGAGTCTGAGCTCTTGACTTTTTGAGAAGCTCTTTATTGAGCGGGGTGAAGATTTTTCTTCTTTTCTTCTTTTTGTTGCCCCCCGGTGATGTATAGGATTTGACTTCGTATGATGGGCTCTTGTGTAACCCTTATTCTCTGTTAGGGAATGAAGCGGAGATCCTTATATGAATGTGCTTGATGACTCATGGGGTGACGAAGATGAGTCGCGAAGTATTCTTTTTGTTTTGCCTCTGGAGTAGGCAAGGATCCGCTTGGGGATGATCAAGCCTTTCCGTTGGCTTTTCTACGTTGATGACTTCCTTTTTCTTGGATGGAAGGGTGTTGATTGAGGCTTTAAATGACTATGTTTGATGACTCATGTGGTGGTACTGAGTCAGGGAGTATTTTTCTGTTTTGCCTCTAGAGTAGGCAAAGATCTTCTTTGGGGATTTTCAAGCCTTTTTGTTGGCTTTTCTGTTTGATACACCTTCTTTTATTGGTGTAGAAGGTTGATGGTTGGAGCTATTTTCCTTGAAGCTCCTTATTCTGCTGAAATGGTTTTTGATTTCGCCTTTTTCTATCGCGATTTAGTTTTTATCGCGAGCTGTTTTGAAATCTGGCTTTTTAGTAGATCATGTGTGCCTTTTATTTTGTACACATGGGCTTTTTGAATGCGAAGTGTAAAACAGAAATAACGATTTTTATTTATTACTGCTTTTTGTTGGGTACATTTCAAGCATATTTAAAATACGAGAAAGTTATCTAAATTAAGTCTTCTTGATCATCTGCCTCTGGGCTAGAGTGGGCAGATGGTGCTGGCGAAGGGAAGCGGCGGAGTAGGCGGCGCTGGAATCTTGCCTGAGTCTAGACCAGGCTCTCTATCTGTCGATCCGTCCTGTCTTGCCTGACACTGAGCTGGCCAAACTGCTGGCGTATAAATTGGAACTCTCCTTCCATATAGGCGTGCTCCTCATCCGGTACAAGCCGGAGAAGTTCGGATCGTGTGATTGCTGCTGTGATTCTGAAGTAGTGGGGATGTCTTGCGGCGTACCGAAGTCGTGCATATCCCATGAAATCGAGATGATAGGGTTTAAGATGAACCCTGTTCCTTCTTTGCTGAGGATATTCATGTGCGTCAGCACTCCTCCGTTGATAGGCTCTGGTTGAAGTTCAGCCGGGATATCTTCTCCGTCCATGCATCCCCAATATTCAGCTAGAGGGGTAAGGAAGGGAGCCACCATGATCGCTCCTGCCGGTCCTCGAGTACCGCATTCTTTTACAGCCTTCAAGAATGCGTATCCCGGATTGCATCGGTGTCCCTGATGCATGCAGTAGACTATAAAGAGATCAGCCAACGTGACCTTTCCCTGGCTTTCCTTCCTGCTGTGAATGGTTCCAGCAAGTAATTTGTGGCAAATGCGAAGAGGGGGATTGAAGGCTGCACCCTTCAAATTAGATGGGAGATTGATAGCTCCAGTAATCTCCTTCCACATACTGGTGGTGGTAAGAACGGTAGGTTTCTCCAGATATGCGGATCGATATTCCGGTGTTCTTGTATCGGCTCGCTGGCAGAATCCCATGATGACGTTGAAGTCATCCAAGGCAGTGGTCCGGTAGGCTCCATCCATCCAGTAGGAGACAGCTTGTGTTGGTGGCACTCCAGGAGTTGCAGATGGCATTTCCATCATGTTGACAGAGGCGAGAAACTCCATTGTTGCTGTGCGATGGATCCGAGTAGGTGGCTCACTGAGCAGAAAATCCCATCCTATGTTGTGGATGAATCTTCTAACATCTTGCTCCCAGCCAAATGTAGCTAGGATCCCGAAATCTAGCCGCAGCATAGGGTACCAGGCAAATTGTTGGATATTTGCCAGTCGTTGTTGGTGTGCTTCTGCCATCATCATGCTGGTGACAGGAGTTCTTCTAGCAGCAGTCCTAGTGCGTTTTCTTCTGGACGAGGCTTCTCCGTGTTCCATTGTGAGCTCTACTCTTTTAGAAATGCTAAAAATGTATGGAGGAGGAGGAAAAGCAAGATAGGAGGCTTGAAATGAAGTGCCAGAGCCAAAATCCGCGCCCAACATATATAGGCCGCGCAGGGGAATTTGGGACGGCCGTCTGGGTTGGGACGGCCGTCTCAAATGGTAATTTTGTTCATGGTTCAGCCCCCACCTGAGATGCACGTCCCAACTGAAAAATGACACTTGGGACGGCCGTCTGGACTTTGGGACGGCCGTCCCAAGCTTCTTAAGTTGGTTTTTTGAGTTTTTTGATGGGAAAGAAGATGGGACTCTATTCATTGATGTTTTAATGCATGTAATGTTTTATGAAATGCATCCTATGATCTATTTCAGTTAATATTTCGAAAGTTTTAACTAATGTGCTTTGACTTCGGGTGCGTTCTTGGTGTTGTACCTTAACGTCATCTTGTTTCTTGGACAACAAGCTTAGCTGTATTGATTTGCCGTCTTGGAATTTTCTTTGCTATGGTCGAAGAGCAATCTTCTGTTTGTAGGGCAACTGCCATATCAATGCCTTTCTTCCTTTCCTTAGGGATTTCAACCTTCCTATTGATCACTATGTTACCACATTCTCCTTTACACTACTACAAAATATACTTTCTACGTCGTTATTTAACGTCGGTTATAGCTGAGACGACGTAGAAAGTACTTTCCACGTTGGTTCTCAGATGAACCGACGTTGAAATTGAATATTAAACACATTCTACGTCGGTTCTTAGTCAATCGACGTAGAAAGTACTTTCTACGTCGATTCCCATATGAACCGACATTGAAAGTCTTTTTTTATTTTATTTTTTACTTACTGATAGCGGTTATAAGGGAACTGCTATCTAAAGTGTATATTAGATAGCGGTTATAAGGGAACCGCTATCTAATATACACTTTAGATAGCGGTTATAAGGGAAACGCTATCTAATATACACTTTAGATAGCAGTTATAAGAGAACCGCTATCTAATATACACTTTAGATAGCGGTTCCCTTATAACCGCTATCTAATATGCACTTTAGATAGCGGTTCCCTTATAACCGCTATCTAATATACACTTTAGATAGCGGTTATAAGGGAACCGCTATTATATCCTCTCAATTATGATCGATCATTTCAAGTTATGATCGATCAGAATCTAATTTCGCTCGAGCGAGGGTAGTGTCGCTCAAGCGAAATACAACCCGAGAATGCTAATTTTGTGCAGGGGGCGTTTCACTCGAGCGAGAAGGGTGTCGCTCAAGCGAGATACATTTTAGATAGCGGTTAACCTGGAACCGCTATTATATTGTTTCAATTATGATTGATCAGAATGTAGTTATGACCGATCAGAACTATTTTAATCGATTAAATCTCGTTTCAATCGATTAAAACAATTTATGCACAGCGTTTTAATCGATTAAAACTTATTTTTATCAGTTAAAATTACTTGAAAAGTGTCACGAGAAAGTTTTGCAGTATTTCAATCGATTGAATCGTGAAACAATCGATTAAATCAACTTAGAAGATTTTTTGTAAAGTGTTTTTATTGATATAAACGTTGTCGTATCAGTTAAAACAAATCTGTTAAAGAATCAAGAACGTATTAATGGATTAAAAGAAGTTTTAACAGATTAAAACTGCACTTTTAACAGATTAAAAGAATCTTTTAACAGATTAATTAAACCAGCAGTTTTGAAAATCTTCTATAAAAACAGTTTGGCTTGAACTTTTTTAACATACATTGAATATATCATCTTTTACACATCCTTGAGCAATCAATCAATCGCTAATTGCGACCGAATTAAAGTGGGGGTTGGCTCGAGGTTAGAGTTCGACGTCACTAGGGTATGCGTTAGGGTTCGAGCTCCGCTGGGTTTGCGTTGGGTTTCACGAGCATGACAATTGGGTTTGGCTTGACATTGGGGTTCGATGTCGCCGAGTTGGGGTTCGGCCTCGAGTTCGTCGAGGTTGAGGCTCGGGGTTGAGATTTGAAGTTACTATTTGACATTTTTCTAGTAGTGAAATTTACACGGATATATATTTATTTGTATATAAATATAATTTATTTGTAAGTTATTATCAAAAAATTCAAGTAGTTTAGTGGTTGGAGTATCAGCCTCCAACTCTAAAGTACTCGGGTTCGAATCCCGCCAATGACAATTCTCTTAAAAATTAAAAAACTTCTAAAAAATATAATATAAAGAGATGGAGGACCTAATAAAAATATAATATGAAGAGAGGGGAGACTTCTAGATAAATAAAAGGGGGTAAAGGGGTTGTAAATAAATAAAAATTATTAATTTAAAAAATCATACTTTCAACGTCGGTTCTAATAAACCGACGTTGAAAGTCGACTTATAACTGTATATTAGATAGCGGTTCCCTTATAATCGCTATCTAAAGTCTATATTAGATAGCGATTCCCTTACAACCGCTATCTAAAGTAAAAACTTTAACGTCGGTTTTTTAGAACCGACGTTGAAAGTTACGACTTTCACCTGATACAACGTCGGTTATTAAACCGACGTTGAAAGCCTTCCAGAACCGACGTTGAAAGCTTTATTTATAGTAGTGTTATTACTTGAATGCTTTATAGTGAAATGGTCAAGAGAAGAGAAAGAAAAGGATTTGTATCAAAGGCTTGTGTTTTAGAGGGATATTTTTGTATGAAAGGTCTTTGTAAGAATGGCTAGCCCAGGTTGGTCGGTGTTTGGGCTAGTTTAGACAAAATGTTTTGCTCTTATAACGTGGCGTCGTTGCTTATTGTTATATAGCGCTTTTTTGTGGTTGATTAACTTCCCTAGGCCGCCCTTTCGGGTTTTCAGTCTAGGATGCTGTGCTTATGTCCTAACTTTTGTCTAGGTTTCCCTCTTTTGTATTTATTTTAAAGGAATACCTAGCGGACTTTTTATAACCCTAACTTTTGCCCAGGTTACCCTTTATTATTGTTCGGGTCTCCTGCCGGGTTTACCCTAACTTTTGTGCAGCCCCCTTTGTGGGTTTCCTGCCGGGTATTTTGCCCTTTTATTTTCTTATCTCGGTCTTTGACCTCGACGGGCTTCCCTTTTTTTTGTATGCATATATTTTTTGCACAACATTGTCGAAACTTGATTTTATCAAGATAAATTTTAGTTGTGTTTCTAATTAATCAATCCTTTTTTACTTTACTTTGCGGCGCTTTAATTATTCAGACGCATTTGGAACAAAACGCTTTATCTAAACCTTGTTTATTAAAATGGGGTATAGATACATTTAGTAAGAAAAGAAGCAGATAGTAAGAATAGCATTCTTTTGTAATTTCAGGAAAATGTGTGCCCTAAAGATGCTCGGGGAACGGGCACACCCCGAGGAGTGATCTCTAATAGTCACTAGGTTTACATCCTTTAGAATCAGAAGAAGGACACCTAATGACTAACGCTACCCTTTGCGCTAATACCCCTCCTTTTCGGAATATCGTCTTCGAGGGATAATACTCCCCTGCTTTCCGTATGGTTTGATCTTTTGTGGGGTCGTACCCTAAACCATACTTTAGAGGATTATCTTTGAAATCTGGTGGCTCTTTTATTCCTTGAACATTCTTTTCGAGCCCCTGTCCTGGGCGATATCCATATCTTCTCATCATATGGGCCACCTTTGTATTACCAGGGAGTCTTTCTATGTTGGCAATTTCAAGTGCTTGAAAAGACGTTTCAAGAGCCTCTTCAGCAGCATCCATCTATGGTTGGACAGATGGTTTACTTATCAGAAAGTCTTCTTCAGCTTGAACTGTGACGAGTTTATCATTTGTCACAAACTTGATTTTCTGGTGGAGCGTTGAAGGTATTGCCTTAGCGCTATGAATCCAAGGTCTACCAAGGAGACAACTGTATGCTGGTGTGATATCCATCACGTGGAAGTCTATGTTGAAAATAGTAGGTCCAATTTGGATAGGTAGACTAATCTCTCCTACTACTTCACGTCTTGACCCGTCAAAGGCTCGAACAACTGTATTACTCGGGCGCATGTGGGCTCCTTGTACTGTTATTTTGTCGAGTGTACTTTTAGGCATAACATTTAGGGATGACCCATTATCCACAAGTACTTTGGAAATGAGATATTCTTTGCATTTGACAGAGATATGCAAAGGCTTATTATGATTTGACCCTTCCAAAGGGAATTCTTCGTTGGTGAAGGTAAGATGATTATTAGCTGTAATATTACTAATAATTCCTTCGAACTTGTCTTGGGATATTGCATGCGAAACAAATGATTCATTCAAAACCTTTAACAGTGTGTTTCGATGCGGTTCTGAACTCATGATGAGTGATAACAAAGTTATCTTAGCTGGAGTACGATTGAGTTGATCTATGATGGAGTACTCGCTTTGTCTTATGTACTGGAGTAACTCATCTGTCTCCTCCTTGGATTCTTTTTCTTCTTCGTCTTTATTTTTTGCCTTTTCTTTAGGAATATTATCTTGTAATTCCTTGGGGGAATATATTCTTCCACTTCGAGTCATGCCCCCAATACCGACTATGTTAGAGATATCTTGATTAACTGGCGATTCTTCTGAGTATCTCCAAGGTACAGCTTTATTTGATGAATACGGGAAAGGACGAGGTACGAATAAGCGTAAAGGCGTTATTGCTTCTTCCCTTTTAATGTTTGGAATGATTAACGGTGCTTGTTTGTTATCATCTTCAGATTTATTGACCGTTGTAGAGATTTTGACAACGAAAGGCTTCTTTTCCATTTTTCTGATTTGTGGAAAGCACATCAGTTAATCCTTTCTTTTTATTATCTTTATTTATTAAAACGAGGAGGGATATGTGAATGTATGCAATTTATGAATGCAATAGACAATTTTAAGGAAAAGAAATGCTTTTATTAGAAAGTGTAAATCCTTCTATACAATGCTTTGAAGCAAGTGTTGACAAAAGCGAAAAAGCTTGAAGAATCCTATAGGTAAATTAGGCTTTCTTCGTAATTCGTCTTCAGCTATTATCACGTGATTTCTGAGCGTCTTGATTTGCTCAAATGCCGCCCGGCTCATGTCTTCACTATATCGACGAGCCTCTTTTATCTTCTCTTCTTGATGAACGATCAAGGCTTGCTGATGATCAGACCTTTCTATTGCTTGGTCTCTTTCGCGAAGTAGTTGACCGTATTGAGCTAATCCATCTTTTTCTTTTTCACGTAGCTCCTCTAGGTCTTCTCTATATTTTTCAGCGGTTTCCCACCACTTCTGTGCTTCTGACTGAGTATTCGCTAGGTCATCTTGTATTAGCTTGATCGTTTTTGCCTGTTCTGTCAGCGCACTCTCAAGATGTGCTATTTCATCGCTCATGTCCCGGAACAGACTATCTTGCTCAAACCTTGGCATCTTCAATGCTTGTTTAGTTTCTTCCCGATAGTCAAGCACAATCATCTTTAAGACGCTCTATTTCGTGGTCCTTCTTTTTGCATTGCCTTTTTAGGCCATCTATTATAAGGGCCGATTCTTGCTCTTTTTCTTCAAAAGCCCTCGACCGAGCTTCCATGACTTCAACCTTCTTGTTCAAGGCATTGACTCGCAATTGTAGCTCTTCGTCGGCTAATTTTGTAGTGAATGCAGCAGATGGTTGGGGTATCCCTCTATTTTTTCCTCCATTCCTCGTACTCATGGGATGTAGATATCTCGAACCTTTCCGAGTTCTTTTTCTCCCATATAGATCGGTCTTTCCCATGCTTTCCTGGACAGTGGATACTTCTTCAAAGCTATGGGAATAGTGGCATAGACTCAGCCCTCTCGAGCTCTTCTTGGGTTGGCGCAGTCTCGAGTTCTCATAAGTTGTCTCATAGCCAATTTAGGAGAGTAGGCTATACAACCTCCGAGACCTAAAAGTGGTATGCTCAGTGTAATCTCCGCATCGTACCGTAATATAACCGAGCTCGGAACCAAGGGCAAACCCAAGATACATGCTCTATGTTCCAGCTTTTCTAACTCGGTTTTCCACTCTAAAGCTTGACAATGTTGAAGAGGGATTTTTGAGAAACTTCTTAAAGGGTCGGGAAATACACCCATGTGGCTTGAGGCGTAAAAGTGAGTAACACCCCATACATATAGTAGTGAAGTACAACATCTCGAGTGTTTTTCCCTGTTTCGTCGGCAAAATTCTACGTAAAGCGTGGTATCGCAAGGATTGCAGGTATAGGACTTTTTGAATACACATCCCAGGCAAAGAATGCATCCATGGCAGCATGATCCACAATATTTGCATGAAATGGGAATAATATGATCCCGAACATTGCCAATGCTAGAGTTTTGTTGAATGTAGACCAATCTTTCTTTTCAGCTAAAGAGGTCAGGTGGTCTACTATCACAAATATTTTCCAACCTCGGACATTCCCTTTCCCCTGGAGGGCAGATTGATGAGAAGGCAGTTGTATGATAGTAGCAACCTTGCTCACGGTTGTATATTCTCCTGAGCAGACATAAACCCCAACTGACTGAGGTCATCTAACCATGAGTTCATATTCTTCTAAGGTTGGTACTAGGTCAAACTGCGAAAACTCAAAGCAGTGTAGATCGGGATTCCAGAAGTGGACCAAGGCTCTAACAAAGATCGGATCGATGCTGATCTTTAGGTGGTCAAGGATTCTTCCATAAGATTTCTCAAAACTAGCACAGACCTCCGGCGGCATATAAGTACACAACTGCCTTATCTTCTCTACACGGCATAGAAGGATCTCCACTTTCTTTAATTGTCTATTACTGGATCCCTCCATTATCTAGCAGAAGTGAAAAATGCATGATATGAGGATGAGTTTTTGTAAATGTATGTATGCAAGTGTTTATTTTTCTAAGTATTATTATGTTTTGTTCCTAATATGATGCATGATAGTACTTGGTTTTTCTTGAAAAGAAAACTTATCTATATGAATGTTTATGGATTTCAATGAAGAGAGTCCTATTTTCTTCCCCAGAAAAGGTAATATGAATTATAAGACTTTTGCTAATAATTTTGATTTTGTAACAGAGGTATTTTTATGACTTTAATTTGTTTTTATATTTTTTTTTATGACCCTTTATCTCTTCTGTCGGTCAACGTGGCTACTTAGCTTACAAAGAACCTGAAACCAGGCTAGCTTAACTGAAGACTGTCCGAGATAAAGGTCTTTTATCTTTTCGCTTTTTGTAATTTCTAGGGTTTTTTATTTTTTTTGTTTGTTGTATGATTACCCTATACTAATGCATCAATACAAATGCAGCAAACGAATGCACACACAATTCATACATCCACGAGCAGAGCCACGCTTATTTAATCACGAGGTGGGATTTTCCTGCAGAAACGTGCTTGGTTTAGGTGGTTCTAACTGTTCTCACCAGGCCAAAGGTCCCCAAGGTGCCCCCATTATAGGGACCTCTCAACTCTCAATCCTCGGGTCATGCACGGAACTCTGTGTCGACACCCTTAGATCAAAAGAAGAGAGTTATCACCTTGAGTTGGTGGTTTTCCAACAACGGTAGTAGCCCTGTGTGCCAACTAACCGATCGTATCTGCCACCCACTCCCTATAGGTAATCACTCTTGCCCCGGGTATAGAGGGACTGTTGTGTGCAAGGGTTTTGTGTGCAATTTATATTTCAAACAATTGCGTAAATAATCATACAGCCAGTTATTCAAAGCCATACAATAAAAACATACGTAAGGGTAAAGGCGTAATTTCAAATCTTTGCTTAGTTTGAATTTATCCGTCACTAAATGGGATCAACTCTCGGACTTCCCAGTGGAGTCGCCATTCTGTCGCCGCCGTCCGTTCCGACGTCCAGTGGACGTCTCGGACGTTTATGCGAGCGGTTGCGAAAAGATGGGAGAGACTCGCGTTTTTTGTTAAAATTGTGTTCATTGCTTCCGAGGTGCTCAACACTGAACTATCCTCTAATAGAAGCAAGGTTTTTGAAAAGGGGTTCATTTGGAGTCGCCACCAATGTTTTGATCAGAAACATTGGAAAAGGAAAAAAGGCGTTGATTTTATTAAAAACCAACTTGGCCATTATAACCAGAGTTGGGTAAGGGAGTTAGTTACGTGTGGGGAAGGTGTTAGCACCCCCACAACGCCCCTTTCGGGTTCCCTATGACGGATTTATTCATTAAGTGAAGATTATGAGAAATTACACTTTTGCCCTTATTTTATTCGTACAGTATTTAAATATGGCTATCTACATGATTTATCTACATTGCATACAAAAAGCAATAAATAAAGCAGTAAAGAATAAGAGAATAGAGAAAAACCTCCGTAGCAAGCTTTTATATTAAGATTCCGTTACAAGGAGGACGCGTTTCGGCAGTCCTTCGCTCTACAATTGCTCTCCTCTCGACTTACAATATCGACTCGACTAATTTTTCTAGAAGAAATCGAATGCCGGAATAGAGATTCCTTAACTGATTGTTACCTATAATAGGCAATCAGAAAGATCATTCGAGAGAGGGAGAGAAGAAGACAAGTCTCAGAGTTCTCTGGAGTGTCTGGGGTGAGGAATGAGACAAATGAGGCTCCTATTTATAGCATTTTCGCTGCCTGGAACTTTGGGACGGTCGTCTGGGTTGGGACGGCCGTCCCAAACGCAATTTTACTCATGTTGGGACCCCCAGGAGTTTGGGACGGCCGTCCCACATTCGGGACGCGCGTCCCAACTGCTTAATTGCAGTTGGGACGGCCGTCCCAACCCTGGGATGGTGGTCTCGACCTGTTTTGTCCAGTTTTTGTATTTTGGGACCCCGGGAAGCTTTCCTTGCCGTTTTCGGACATGGATTGGTGCCGATATATGTCCGTTGTGTTAGAAAAGTAGTTTTAAATCAAGAGGGGGGGTGAATTGATTTTTGAAAGTTTTTCGCAATACACAGATTATCTAATTCGAAAATTAAGTTTCTAAAAATCTTTTTGAATTACCAAGCAATCAAACAATATAAGCGCAGCAACTGAAATTAAAGAGAGAAAGGTTAGGAAAGATTTCACCGGTGATTTTATACTGGTTCACCCAATACCAGGGCTACGTCCAGTCTCCAGCCAAATTCCAGCTGGGTTCCACTAGAATAGATGTTTTACGTACTCACCCTCTTACACCTATTCTAACTCTCCACCAAGAACCAAATTCCAGCTCTTGGAAACCTCTCGCAACCTCTACACAACTGCAGTAAAACTTGTACCCAAATTCCAGTGTACAAAACAAGACAAAAGAATGAATAGAAATTGAAAAGAAGAAACAAAGAAAGCTCAAACCGGATTACACCAATCCACGATCAGTTTCTTCTTCAAAGAAATGCAAAGTGCCTCAAGAAAGATTTCAAAAGAAGTTCACAAAAACAATTGTGTATCTTTCTTGAAAAATGCTAATAGTTGCTTGTATTGATTGCTTGAATTGTGTAAAAACTGATATTCAATCTCTATCTCAAAGTTTCAAGCAAATCTGTTTATAAAAGAGTATTTTCAAATCTGCTGCATTAATTAATCTGTTGAAAGTTTGTTTTAATCTGTTGAAATAGCCGTTACAATCTGTTAAAAGTCCTTTCAACCCATTAATGCGTTCATGATCTTTAACGAAAATGTTTTAGTTGATACTGACCACGTTTTTATCAGCTTAAAACGTTTTACAAACATTTTCTAAGTATAAAACAATCGATTGAATCACGTATTAATCGATTGATTTGTTTAAAAACCTTCTTATAAAACTTTCCAAGTTATTTTAGCTGATATAAAGTCGTTTCAATCGATTGAAAATCTGCACATATATTTTCAAGTCATTTTAATCGATTGAAAGTTCGCTTTAATCGATTGAAAAGATTTTCTAAGTTATTTTAATCGATTGAAATGCGTTTTAATCGATTGAAATAAGTCTGATCGGTCATAATTCAATTTGATCGATCATAACCAACTCTGATCGGTCATAATCTCATTCTGATCGATCATACTGACATCCAAAGTGATTTTAATCGATTGAAACGTGTTTTAATCGATTAAAATAATTCTAATCGCTCATATTTAAGATCTGATCGATTATATTGCATTCTGACCTATTACATTCGAATTCTAATCGGTCATAAAGAGTTTTAATCGATTAAAAGAAGTTTGTATCGATTAAAATATTGTAAAAACACTTTTTAAAACATTCTAAGTGTTTTAAATTGATTCTTTCAAACCTTTATCGCTTAATAACTTGTTTAAGAAAATTCTTTGCCAAAATGCTTTTGTTTTTTATTTGTTTAAAACTATTTTTGAGGCATTTTGCAAATTGAGTGAAGAAGCTTTATGCAATGGAAAAGGTAAAGTGGTTTTACCTAAGCTTTCTGTTTAGACACACTAAGACTTCAGCTTCCTTTGTTTCGAGTGACTTGTTTGACTCGCTGCAGAGTTGACCCTTGACTTTATCTTTGACTTCATCAAATCAATGAGATCTTTGCTAGGATCACTTTCAGCTCTCCCCTATTTGATGAAGACAAACACCATTTTGAAAAAACAATCTCTCGCAAAATAAGTCACTTGATAATGCAGCTTAGGTGAGAAATATAAGAATGTAATAAAGTTTTGTTTCTCCCCTAAAACTTATTTCTCCCCTAAAACTTATTTCTCCCCTAAACTGTTGCTCTTAAATTTATCTTAAAGTGATGCAACTATTTCTCCCCTTTTGACTTCATCAAAAATAGGGAATAGAAGAGAAAAGAATGTAAGGTTTCGAAAAATATGCTCAAGTTTTTGAAAATACAAAAGTGAATCAATATTTCACTCATGAAAAGAATCAATTAAAGTTGATTCAAACTTATCTCCATTAACACGCTTGTAATGAATACAATTAACACGTGTAAAGATAAGGGAATCACGCTTTAGTAGCATGTTTACGTAAATGACCATTAACTAAAGCCTTTAATCTTTCTTCCTGAATAAAAATCGATTAAAAACAGAGCATAATCTAGTTAAAATGTTCTTGGTAAATGATTTTAATCGATTGAAAGAAAAGTTTAATCGATTAAAACATTTAAGATTTTGAAAACATGAAACTTTAGTAAAAATAATCGATTATTTCGATTTTGAATCGATTAAAACATGTTGTATAAGTTCATTTAATCGATTAACAAGATGTTGTATTGATTAAAACAATCAGCTTTGAAAATGAAGTAATGTTTAATGCATATTTTGTAAAACTGATCATTTAGAAGGATGTTTTAACAATACTAACAACTATATTGATTAAATCTTAGCTAATAGATCTATCGAATAAAATCTTATTTAGCTAAAGCTCTCGTGGATCTATTTAAATTCTATTTACGCCAACCTGATCTAGATTAGATCCTAAACCATATTTAACCAAAGATTAAGGCAAATGTTCCTGGTATAACACCAGCTTAATATCACATCCATGCAAACAATATAAAGATAGAAATAAGCGTAAGATAAAGATGATGAGGGGAACTAGTCATCCCAATTTCCCGATTGAACCGCTTATCCACCAGCCTTGGTGATCATTCATTTGATCCCCACCAATATCAAAAGATAATAGGCTTTCCTTTTTGCCGGAACCAATTTTGCTCTATCAACTATTTGAGTCAACAATCAGCCGTCACTCTCAGATGCAATGAACGTAAACTTTTCCCGAAAAGAAATCTTTTAGCAGTTCTATCGTTATTATTGATCAGTACATGTCCATGGTTGACACCACACTCGGAATTTCTACTACACATCGAGGCATAATCATGTACTCGACCAAATCCCACACGTAATGCATGATACCATAAATTGCATGAATCACAGTGTTAATGATGTACCGAGATAGGAATTTTCTTTCATAATAGCCAACCCATTTTGAACCCCGCAGTTGTCATTATCCAAGCAAATAACTCGCATTCTTATTAATGTAGTATGATGGGTGTTATTCTCACTTATAGTGAACCAGCCATCATTATCTTTTGAGGAATGTTATTCTGGTAGAGTGGGCAATGATTAGTAATGAGGACAGTGATGACAATCAATCCAGAATTCTAAAACAATATAAAATTTATCCCTGTATCGACCATAAAACATACATTCCCTGTACTCACGTTATTCAATTTTTGAATTGTCGTCCCAGATTGGTTTCCTTACAGTGTCACCTCGTGACATTGATGATTAAAGCAAATATTCAAAGTTGCACAGTTCCAATGAATTTCACCAAGAGTTTTGAACCAATGCATGCTCAAAATTATTTCAAATATATTGCAATGTAATATCAAGAAATTTAATGAAAACATGTATTTATTGGATTTCCTAGTAATGAATAACTTATTACCGGAAACAATTATCACTAAAAAATTTTTGATAAACTATGTTTTCAGTCCTAACAGCTTTGACCTCGTTTGTAACTAGTGTCTATAAGAAAAGTTACAATCCATTCTTTGATAATTTCTTTGATTTTCAATGTATTACTACGCAAGCATTCCATGTAAAGTATTAAGAGAAATGTAAACATCTACGTAGAATTAATCGATTGTTAAAATAACATTTTCATCTATGGATAACTTTCCTACATGTAAAGTTTGCAAGTATTTCAATCGGCAATAACTTTCGCACATTTATTCCACTAGTCTTAGTTTCTAATTAAAGATCTGTTCAAGCATGTGCGACACAATTTACAGTGACGGTGGGTGAATCAGCTTAATTTGTTCTTGGGAATAATGTTGATTTGGTCAAAGAAATCTTTAAAGATTTATTGCAGATAATAGACACTCGAAGTTTTTGTTTTGAATTTCCCTGTCAAACTTCAATTAGATGTTATAAGTCTTGTTTACAGATCCTAATCAATTGATTAATCAACTCATTATCTATTAATTTGATTCTTGTCATTAGAGTTGAAAACATCTACAGTGAATTAATCGATTTGTTTTATAAAAGGATCGATTAGTTTAATACAGTAATGAAATCAATAACATGACACCAGTAATTTAAATCGATTAAAACGTGAATGAATCGATTAATTTTGATACCTAAGTGTTTTTAGTTGATATAAATTTATTCTAATCGATTAAAACGACTAAACCAACATTCGAGAACAATTTAATCGATTATTTCGACATTTCAATCGATTAAAATAGTACTGACAGATATCGTAAGTTATTTTAATCGATTAATATTGATTTATATCAATTAAAACAATTAATTTAAATACACGTAACCTGGTTTCGCAGCTCTGATCTTCAAGGGATTCCCAGACTTGTTCCTCGCAAAACAATTAGGTATTTTTCTCGGTACCCTTTATAATTATTGGGTCCTGATCATGTTATTTGAAAAGAATTAATCTTTGGAACCCATTTCATTCTCCCTTTAGGAATAGCATACTTTTTAATTCTGCAATATTTTACCGAATGCCCTTTCTTCATGCAAGAAAAACATTTGATTGTAGAGTATGAATTCCTATTTATTTTTGTTTTACTCGGATCTAGATTTAAATCCTATTCCAGCATTTGTCAAAAATTAATTTTTGAGATCCAAGTAATACATCTAGATTGGCTTGCCCCCGAGTGAACTTTGAAACAGCTTTGAGATAAGAATTCAATTTTCTTTTGCAATTCGTAACAGTTTTTGCATGGTTTATTGCATTTACAATCAGAGTTATCATGAATCAGCTTCAAGAATTCATTATCAGCTTCATTTTCACTAATCTGCTTTTCCGGAGAATCAACCTTGTTAACTAGCCGCTTATTTAATCCTTTTAGCCTATTATTTTCTTTTTGAAGTTTCTTAGCCTCCTCATGCATTTCATTAAATGCTTCTTGTAATGCATCATAGTTAACTATATTTGAAGAGGAGCTAGAACTTACCTGGCTGGTTTGTGGATTTTGACTCGCCATTAAGCAAAGATTTGCTTCTTCATTTTCGTAGTTATCTCGTTGATGACGTATCATTATCATCCCAGGCTATGTAGGCTCTTCTTTTTGATTTTTCCTCTTTCTTTTCACTTTGTTTATTTCTTTCTCGGACATTCCATTTTAACATGGCCCTGTTTGCCACAACCATAACATTTAAAGTTAGAAGAATCAGTTCTTTTCTCATACCTTTTGTGTCTTTCCTTGTCTTGGATCTTTTTCTTGAGGAATTTGTTGAATTTCCTAACAAGCAGTCCAAGGTTCTCATTATCTTCTTCTCGATTCTTGATTTTCTTCAACTTTAAGTGCAATGCTTCTGTTCTTCTTCTCGTAGACTTCTTGCTCATTGAATCTTGTGATTTCCATTTCATGTTCTCTCGAGTTTTCCAAACAAGTGAGGTCGTTGTCATGGTGGACAGATCTTTTGATTCCGATATTGCAGTGACTTTTGGCCGCCAGGACCCGTCAAGACATTTCAACACTTTAATATTTAATTCTTCCTTATCAAAGGTCTTACCTAGGCCCATTAAATGGTTGATGATGTGCGTGAAGCGTTTCGCACATCTCGCGATGCTTTCACCATTCTGCATTTTAAACTGACTTCATACTCTCTTATCAAAGTGTGTTTTCTGGCTCTTTTAACATCTCTAGATCCCTTCATGAGTGACCTCAAGAACATCCCACATCTCCTTGGCGTAATTGCACTGGGACACCTCGAAAAATTCATCCATGTTAAGAGCAGTAAGTAATTATATTTTTTGCATTACAGTCACTTTGAACTTTCTTCTTTTCTTCTTCATTCAAGCTTGACCATCCTTTATCCGTAATTAAAGGACCATTAGTAATAACATCCCAAGCATTTCGTCAATGGATTCAATGAAGATTTTCATCCTAATTTTCCGTAAAGGATAATCTGCTCCACGAATAGTGGAGGTCTCGTTAATAGAAGCCCCTCGTAAAACGGTAACCTGTTCTCAGCCATGGATCAAGAGACTTGAATAACTTTCAAGCACCTTGCTCTGATGCCAATTGTTAGAAAAGTAGTTTTAAATCAAGAGGGGGGGTGAATTGATTTTTGAAAGTTTTTCGCAATACACAGATTATCTAATTCGAAAATTAAGTTTCTAAAAATCTTTTTGAATTACCAAGCAATCAAACAATATAAGCGCAGCAACTGAAATTAAAGAGAGAAAGGTTAGGAAAGATTTCACCGGTAATTTTATACTGGTTCACCCAATACCAGGGCTACGTCCAGTCTCCAGCCAAATTCCAGCTGGGTTCCACTAGAATAGATGTTTTACAGACTCACCCTCTTACACCTATTCTAACTCTCCACCAAGAACCAAATTCCAGCTCTTGGAAACCTCTCGCAACCTCTACACAAACGTGCTACAGTACAAAACTTGTACCCAAATTCCAGGTACAAAACAAGTACAAAAGAATGAATAGAAATTGAAAAGAAGAAACAAAGAAAGCTCAAACCGGATTACACCAATCCACGTCAGTTTCTTCTTCAAAGAAATGCAAAGTGCCTCAAGAAAGATTTCAAAAGAAGTTCACAAAAACAATTGTGTATCTTTCTTGAAAAGAATGCTAATAGTTGCTTGTATTGATTGCTTGAATTGTGTCAAAACTGATATTCAATCTCTGTTTAAAAGTTTCAAGCAATTCTGTTTATAAAAGAGTATTTTCAAATCTGCTGCATTAATTAATCTGTTGAAAGTTTGTTTTAATCTGTTGAAATAGCCGTTACAATCTGTTAAAAGTCCTTTCAACCCATTAATGCGTTCATGATCTTTAACAGAAAATGTTTTAGTTGATACTGACTCACGTTTTTATCAGCTTAAAACGCTTTACAAACATTTTCTAAGTATAAAACAATCGATTGAATCACGTATTAATCGATTGATTTGTTTAAAAACCTTCTTATAAAACTTTCCAAGTTATTTTAGCTGATATAAAGTCGCTTCAATCGATTGAAAATCTGCACATATATTTTCAAGTCATTTTAATCGATTGAAAGTTCGTTTTAATCGATTGAAAAGATTTTCTAAGTTATTTTAATCGATTGAAATGCGTTTTAATCGATTGAAATAAGTCTGATCGGTCATAATTCAATTCTGATCGATCATAACCAACTCTGATCGGTCATAATCTCATTCTGATCGATCATACTGACATCCAAAGTGATTTTAATCGATTGAAACGTGTTTTAATCGATTAAAATAATTCTAATCGCTCATATTTAAGATCTGATCGATTATATTGCATTCTGACCTATTACATTCGAATTCTAATCGGTCATAAAGAGTTTTAATCGATTAAAAGAAGTTTGTATCGATTAAAATATTGTAAAAACACTTTTTAAAACATTCTAAGTGTTTTAAATTGATTCTTTCAAACCTTTATCAGTTAATAACTTGTTTAAGAAAATTCTTTGCCAAAATGCTTTTGTTTTTTATTTGTTTAAAACTATTTTTGAGGCATTTTGCAAATTGAGTGAAGAAGCTTTATGCAGTGGAAAAGGTAAAGTGGTTTTACCTAAGCTTTCTGTTTAGACACACTAAGACTTCAGCTCCTTTGTTCTGAGTGACTTGTTTGACTGCTGCAGAGTTGACCCTTGACTTTATCTTTGACTTCATCAAATCAATGAGATCTTTGCTAGGATCACTTTCACGTTGAAGCTTTATCTTCGTGTAGGAAGTCTTCTTGGCCTTCATTTGAAATGTTGGGCGAGCTTTATCTATGTATAGGAACTCTCCTTTGTGTGGATGAGTGAACTCCATCTTATTATGAGAGGTCTTCTTTAGTCTTTATCGTGCATATGAGCGAACTCCATGTTGTTGCGGGAGGTTTCCTCAGTTTTTGGGAAGCCGAACGAACTCCATCTTCAGGCGAAGTTCCTCTAGCTTTTATTTTGAGAGGCCGGGCAAAATTAGGGGTCTACAAGCCCTTCAGTAGTGTTGGCAGAGTGTGCATCGTTGTCAACTCCTCCCACATTTCGCTGGCAGTGAGGGTAGTGGGGTGCGTGCAAATGGCCTCCTGGTAATCCCAAGTCAGGACATCCTCGGGTTGGACGAATCCAATGGACACATTGAACTCGTCCAGGGTGGTGGTCTGGTACATACCGTTCATGAAGTACGTCACCATCTTTGTCGGTGGGAGGCCCGACACCATGGAGGGAGTCTCGGAGTAGGAGATGGAGGCGAGGGATTCCATCACCGCCTGTGGGTATAGTGAGTGGGTGGAAACTGGAGGAGGAAGCGCCACCGTATTCTGTCAATGTTTGCGCGGATGCCGAATTCCAGCCTCAGCATGGGGTGCCAAGTGTACCCCCGGACATGTTCCAGGCGGGCCTAGTGTAATGGTGAAAGTTGTGTGGGATCTTGTGGGTGGGGGTTGTGGAGCTACTGGGTCCAGCTGAACCCCTTCTCTTTCTGGATTGGTCTCCTCTGTGCATTTTGGTGGTAGGATGCTTGAAGGTGAGAGAAAGGAGGATAGGAGTGCAGGAGAGAGTGTTCGTGACCCCCCCTAGGCACCCCTATATATAGAATTTTCTGCCAACCTCGGGATCGCCGTCTGGAAGATCGGGACCACCGTCTGGAACCTCGACGGTCTCGACTTTGGCTTTAAACAAGACGGTCGTCTCGCTAAGCGAGAAGGCAGTCTCGTTTTTGGCCAAGTCGAGATGGCGGTCTCATTTTGGTGCAATTCGAGACGGCAGTATGGGCGCGCGAGACGGTGGTCTCGCTTTTGAGAAGATTTTTTTTCCTTTTGAAGAAAATAGGACCTTGTTCAAAAACATTTTATGCATGTAATGTTTTCATGTTTGATGTCCTATGATGCCTATTTCATTAGTTTTTTAGAAGGATTTAACTGACGCGTCTTCTAGAGACGGGTGCCCTCTGAGCTTTGTTTCTTCTGCTGTACCATTGCGGACTTCAGGTGACCGAAGAATAAATTTCTTTTCTTTCTCTTTGCTTTTTCTTTCTTTTTCTTTGATTTTCCTTTTGGCGAGCATACTTTGCCATATTGGTGTCCCTTTTTCTTCACTTTAGGGGTTTCAATCCTCTTATTGACTATACGCCTCCATATTCCCAAACTAATTGGTAGAATAATGTTGTGAGGGTCAAGAAAAAATAAGTACAAGGGTAAATTCCATGGCTTGTGTTTTAAACGGTTAATTTTGTTTAGGAAAGATTTTGTAAGAATGGCTGGCTAAGGTTAGGCCTAGGTGTTTAAGCTTTTTGTCTAAGTAAACCTTTTCTTTTTTTTTTGGATTTGCGCTTTAGCCTATTTCCATTGCTTTTTATGGCTGGTTGATTTCCCTAGATCGCCCTTTGGGTTTTTGAACTAGGATATTGTGTTTTGGTCCTATCTTTTGTCTAGGTTCCCTTTTTTTGTTTTTGTTTTAGGGAATCCTAGCGGACTTTATTTTGTAACCCTAACTTTTGTCTAGGCTACCCTTTATTTTTGTTCGGGTGTCCTATCGGGTTGACCCTATCTTTTGCGTAGCCCCCTTAGTGGGTTTCCTACCGGGTATTTTGCCCTTTTCTTTTGGCCTTTGGCTTCTATGGCTTTCTCTCTCTCTCTTTTTTGTTATTATTTGTTTTTTTCACAATATTGGCGAAGCATTACTTTATTTATGTTGAGGTAAAGCCTTATTTTGTGCTTCTAATCGACCAGTTTGATTGTAATGGCAATGGTAGATTTTGATTACTTCGACGCATTTTTTATTCTTCTTCCTTTTTTATTTACTTAGACAAGGTTATTGTGAGGTCTAGTCATGAAATAGCAAGAAGAGAAGCAGATAGTAAGAAGTGTATTCTTTATTAATTAATAAGGGAATATGTGCCCTGAAATGCCCGGGGGTCAGGCTAGCCCGGGGGATAATCTCTAACAATCATTGGGTTTACATCCCTTAAGTGAAGAAAAAGATTTCCTAAAGACTAGGGTAGCTCTTGACGCTTGCATCCCTCCACTTTGGAATATTTTCTTCGGTGTGCAGAGGGGAGACTTCCCTTTTCTTCCTTCTGCTCGCCCCTTAGTAGGGTCATATCCTAGGCCATACTTGAAAGGATTATCTTTGAATTCTGGTGGTTCCCTTATGCCTTGGGATTCTGCCCCCAGTCCTTGGCCAGGATGGTAACCATGCTTCATCATCATGCGGGCTACCTTCGTGTTTTTGGGAAGTCTTTCTACGCTGGCAATTTCAAGCACTTGAAAAGATGTTTCAAGGGCCTCTCCAGCTGCATCCACATAAGGTTGGGTGGACGGTCCACTGATCAGGATATCGTCTTCTGCTTGGACCGTGACCAGTTTGTCATCCACTATAAACTTGACTTTTTGGTGGAGCATTGAAGGTACTGCCTTAGTGTCGTGAATCCAAGGCCTGCCGAGGAGACAACTATATGCTGGAGTAATATCCATCACATGGAAATCGACGTTGAAGATAGTGGGTCCGATTTGGATTGGCAAGTTAACTTCTCCCACTACTTTTCGTTTAGATCCGTCGAAGGCTCGAACGATAGTGCTGCTTGGGCGCAGACGGGTTCCTTGGATAGTCAACTTGTCGAGTGTGCACTTGGGCATCACGTTCAAGGATGACCCGTTATCCACAAGAACTTTGGCGATGAGGTACTCCTTGCATTTGATGGAGATGTGCAAGGGCTTGTTGTGGTTTGACCCCTCGAGGGGGAGTTCTTCCTCTATGAAGGTAAGGTGATCGCTTGCCGTAATATGACCGACGATCCTCTCAACCTTTTCTTGGGATATGGTGTGAGGTACATGCGCTTCGCTTAAGACCTTCATCAAGACATTTCTATGTGGTTCCGTGCTCATCATTAGAGATAACAAGGTTATCTTTGCAGGTGTATGATTGAGCTGGTCAATAATGGAATACTCACTTTGCCTTATAAACTGGAGTAGTTCCTCTGTCTCCTCCTTGGATTCTTTATTTTCTTTTTCTTCGGTCTTTTTATTTTTTCCTTTACTTTTGGGGGCATCTTCTTGCGAGTCTTTGGGGGAGTAGATTCTTCCACTTCTAGTCATGCCCCCAATGCCGGCTATATTGGAGATATCCTCCTTTATTGGTGAAGATTCTCCGTATCTCCATGGTACAACTTTATTTGATTCGTAGGGGAAAGGACGTGGCATAAATAGTCGCACGGGTGTCCTTGCCCCTTCTTCCTTATTGTTTTTGAGCACCAACGGTCGAGGTTTATTGTCCTCTTGTGGCGGGTCAATCGTTGGGGAAAGCTTGATTAAAAACGGCTTTCTCTCCATTCTTCTGATTTTGGAAGACGTGTCAGTTAATCCTTCCTTTTTATTATCTTATTTATTAAAAGTGAAGGAGGGGAAGTTAAATATGGAAATGAATGATATGCATGCAAGTAGACAATTGTTGAATAAAGTAGAATTTCATTTATCCATAGAAGGTGTACATTCCCCTATTCCATACTACGAAGCAACTTTTGACAGAAGCAGAAAAGCCTAAAGAAACCCACAGGCGGGTCTTGATCCCTATGTAATTCCCTTTCGGCTTCCCAGACGTGACGAGCGAGTGCTTCGCTTTACTTCTGGACCGCCTGACTCGTATCTTTACTGTACTTTTGAGCCTCTTTGATCTTTTCCTCTTGATGGACGACCAAGGCTTGTAATTCGTCGAGTTTTGCAAGGGATCGGTCCTTTTCTTGTAGTACTTGGCCATACTGAGCTAGCCCGTCTCTATCTTTACAGCATAGCTCAGTGAGACTTTTGTTGAGTCTCTGATTGGCCTCTCGTTCTTGGCGTATTTCTTACCGAGTCCTTGTGAGGTCTTGTAATAAGTCCTTGATCGTTTGAGCCTATTTTGTTGATTCGGCCTCAAGGCGTGCTGATTTGGCGGTTATTTCTTGGAGTTGGCTATCCAAGTTGGTTCTAGCATCTTTGGATGCTCGGATAGCTTGCTCATTAGAGTCAGCACACTGATCCTTGAGGCGCTCTATTTCATGATCCTTTTTCTTGCATTGCCTTTGTAGACCGTCTATGGTGAGGATAGATTCTTGTTCCCTTTCTTCAAGGGCCCTCATCTAGGCTCCCATGATTTCTATCCTCTGGGTCAAGGCGTCGACTTGAGTTTGCAGCTCTTCACTATTGGCGCATGTAGCGAGTGAGGTGGATGGTTGAGACATCCCTCTTTTCCTCCTCCACTCCTCGTAGTCATTGGAGACGACTACCCGAGCTTTTCCTAGCTCTCTATCTCCCATAAATACTGGTCTCCCCCATGCTCTTCTCACGGCTGGTGAGTTAGCAATTGTGCATGGGTCTCCGAAGAAACACAGTCCTCCGAGCTCCCCTCGGGATATTGTAGTTTGGGTCCTCATGAGTTGTCTCATACCTACTCTAGGTGAATAGGCTATGCAACCCCTAAGTCCTATCAATGGTACATTTGGATAATCCCCACATCTGATGAGGACTGGACCGAGTCGGAACCAAGGGCAGACCCAGGATAAATGGTTGGCGTCCCATTGTTCCAACTCGTCCTTCCACTCTGAGGTTAGGCGTCGGTGGAGAGTAATTTTGGAGAAGTTTCTCAAAGGGTCGGGGAACATCCCCATGTGACTAGAGGCGTAGAAATGTGTGATTCCCCACACAAAAAGTAGTGAAGAGCAACAACAGAGTTTTTTTCCTTGCTTCTGGCAGCAAAATTCCACCGAGAGCAAGGTGTCGGCAAGAATTGCAAGCAAGGGACTCTTCGAGTTCACGTCCCAGGTGAAGAAGGCGTCCATGACGGCTTGATCCACTGTGTCGATGTGGAAGGGAAACAATATTGTTCCGAATATAATCAAGGCCAGGGTTTTGTTAAAAGTGACCCATTCTGCCTTTTCAGCCAAAGTGGACAGATGATCTTCTAACATTGAGACTTTCCAACCTCGATGTTCCCTTTTTCAATCAAGATAGTCTGCCGGAAAGGTAGTCGGATGATGGCAGCGATTTATGCTACAGGAGTGTATTCCTCGTGGCGAATATGGACCCCGGCTGATTTGGGCCATTTTAGCATAATCTCGTACTCCTCCAAAGTGGGCACCATATCGAACTGCGGGAATTCAAAGCAGCGCAGACTGGAGTTCCATAAATGAACTTGGACCCTGATAAAAATGGGATCGACACAGATCTTCAGTAGGTCGAGGATCCGTCCGTAGGATTTTTCAAAGTCCGAGCGGACCTCTGGTGGCATTATTGCGCAAAGCCGTTCCAACTTTTCAGTATGGTACCGGGGAATGTCCACTTTCTTTAATTGTCTACTAGTCCCCTCCATTTTCTAAAACCATAATGCGTGCTTTATGAACATGATGCTTATTGTAGACATGAATGTGAGTGTTTATTTTCCTATTTATCATGTTTTATGATGTATGATATTTACGTATTTTATTTTGAAAAAATAAACTACCTATATGAATGATTTATGAGTGTAATGTTTATGAACAAGGTCCCATCCTTTTTTTTTGGGTATTTATTTGATTTTATTGTTATTATTTTTATTTTATAGCCTTTTATTTCTTCTGTCGGACTGCGTGGCTACTTAGCTTACAAAGAACCTAAAACCAGGCTAGCTAAAAGGCAGACTGTTCGAGATAAGGGCGTTTATTGCGAAAAATGTTTTTTTGTAATTTTTCGGTTGTTTGGTTATGCTATGTAATCAAATGCAACAAACAAATGCACACACAATTCAATCATCCGCGAACAGGCGAGAAGTCGTGTTAATCACGAGGTAGGGTTTTCCTACAGAAAAGTGCATTGGCGAAGGTAGGTTCTAACTGTTCTCACCAAGGCTAAGGCCCCCAAGGTGCCCCCATTATAGGGTCCCCACTCTCCAGCCTTCTGACCATGCTTAGCACTAAGGCCATAGTCAGTCTTTGTGCCAAAAGAGGAAGGTTATCACCTTGAGTGGTGGTTTCCGATCACACCGGTGGGCTCAAGGCCATCACTACAGCAAACCGTACCTGCCACCCGCTCCCTATGGATTTCTCACTTGCCCCCGGGTATAGAGGGAACTATTGTGTGCAAAGGTTTGTGTACAGTTTGTATTTCAAACAATTGCGTAAACATAAACAAACAACAGTTATTAAAGCCAATCATTTAAAACATGTTATAATACAAGGTAGGGTAAAAGTGTAATTTCTTAGTTTATTTATTCAACTGGCCCATCACTAAATGGGATCAACTCTCTAGGCTTCCCCAGTGGAGTCGCCATCTGTCACTACCATCAAAAAGATGTGGTTGGAGCGACACGATGGTTCTGACTTTTCCAATTTTCACGTTTTTATGGGTGAGGTTACAACGCCTTTAGGTTGTCCGATAATCGGGCTGAACCTAAGGGCGAGGTTTTCGAAAACATGTTCTTGGATTGTCCGATAATCGAGCTAACCCAAGAACTAATTTGAAGGGGTTCTTATGGAGTTGCCACCGATGTTTTTACCGGAAACATCGAAAAAGGGGTAAAAAGGCGTTGGTTTTCGAAAACTAACTTTGGTCGTTAGAACCAGAGTTTAGGTAAGGGAGTTAGTTACGTGTAAGGAAAGTGTTAGTTCCCTTACGACGCCCCTTTCGGGTTCCCTATGATAGGCTAGCTATTTTATAAATAAACTTTTGAAAAGACGTTTTTACCCTTTTATTTACGGAATTAGAGTAACGACTACATGACCCTAATGTCTATTATGCAATTTTAATCATAAAAATAAAGATAGTAAAAGAGAGGGAGAGTGAGGAAACCTCCGAAGGAAGCTTTTTAATTAATACTCTTGAAAAGTAGGGTACGTTTTGGCAGCCCTTCGCTCTTACAACACTGAAAACTCTCTCGAAATGCTATAAAAAGCTCTCAAAAACTCCGAAAATGCTTCGGAGGGGATCTAGGAAGAGAATTTGAAGAAAGTGTAGAAGGGAAAGTGGAAGAAGTGTGTGAAATGAGGGGGGGAGCACTCACTATTTATTGGGATTCGCGCCTGACAGGTCGAGACAGTCGTCTCGCCATTCGGGCTTAATAAAAAATGATAGGGCTTAATAAAAAAGAAGACGAATAAAGGGAGAGCTCATCAACTTAATCGTGAAGGTCCAGCAGGAAATACCAATCACTTTCTAGATGCACCAAATAAGAATAGACTGCATTTAGGGCATTCACACACAAATAGTTGCACAATACGACTCTGCCAAAGTAAAAAAATGAAAAACAAAATAATCACCTCAGATGAATAACCAAAAACGAAAAGCATTCATAAAAGGAGACTAGCTCCATGTTTGTGTTTGAAAACAGGAAGCACCCAGACCAAATCTCCAAATAAAGCTCTTCCCCAAGAGAGCAGAGCGAGTCGCCTCCAGTAAAGCAACTCAAGCATAAGAACTTCCAGAGTCAAAGCTCAAACCATCTTTCTTCTGCATAATGGAGAGAAGGAACAGATCATGACAAAGGAGAAACAAAATCCCCAAGTGGATCACAAAAAGGAAGTAATTCTTCCCTCCTCAGAATAAGAGCTTCACAGAACCAGCTCACCATCGTCAATCAAGGATTAAAAACTCCCACAGAGGACAACCAAAATCAGGTTCCCAGGGAGAATCCCCCGGCAGATCACCAAAAAGAGGAGCATATCCCTAGTGAGCAACCCTCAGATAAGTCACTTGTTTGCGCATAAACAAGACCTGGCAAGCGAGAGCCAATATCCCCAAAGGGAACATCTACCTATACAGAGGCACCACTTAGAATCAACAAATTCCCAGCAGATCCCTACCTATTCAAGAGGCATTAATCAAGAATCCCCAGCAACCAACGAAGCTGGATGGTTAAAGAAAAAGAAAGAATCCCCAGTGTAGACCCCAAATCTTGCCCGACCTCATACTAGGATAGGAGGGATTTTCTACATGTAAATAAGGATTTTCGACTTTTAGGGTCGAGACCGCCGTCTCACTTATCGGGACCGCCGTCTCGTTTGGCGAGACGGCCGTCTCGCCACTTGTGAATGGCGAGATGGCCCTCTCGGTTGGCGAGACGGCCTTCTCGCCATTTTTGCAAGGCGATACGGCCGTCTTGACCTGACAGGCGCGAATCCCTATAAATAGCCGCGCCTTCACCCTCATTTCACACAGTTCTCTCACATTCTCTTCTATCACTTCCTCAAATTCTCCTCCTAGAACCCCTCTGAAGCATTTCCAGAGTTTCTGAGAGCTTTTTAGAGTTTTTTATAGCGTTTTCGAGAGGTTTTCGGCGCTGTAAAGAGTGAAGGGCTGCCAAAAAACACCCTAGTTTTCAAGAAATTAATATAAAGCTTGCCTCCGAGGTTTCTACATTCTCCCTCTCTCTTTTACTGCTTTATTTTTAACTATGAAATAGATATCAGGGCCATGTAGTCGTAACTTTAATTCCGCGAATAAAAGGGTAAAAGCGTCTTTTCACCGGTTTACTCATTTAAATAGTTGGCTTATCATAGGGAACCCGAAAGGGGCGTCGTAAGGGAACTAACACTTCCCTTACATGTAACTAACTCCCTTACCCAACTCTGGTTCTAATGACCAAAGTTGGCTTTTCGAAAACCAACGCCTTTTCACTCCTTTTCTGATGTTTCGGGTAAAAACATCGTTGGCGACTCCAGAAGAACCCTTCAAAATTAGTTCCTGGGTTAGCCCGGTTATCGGACAATCCAAGAACACTCTTTCGAAAACCTCGCCTCTAGGTTCAACCCAGTTATCGGACAACCTAAAGGCGTTGTAACCGCACCAATAAAAACACAAAAATTGGAAAGTCGGAACCATCGCATCGCTCCGACCGCCTCGTTTTGACGGCGGCGACACCCAACACACCAGATGACTGCACAAGAAGAATCAAGAACAATTACTCCCCATGGAGTCAGCGCATGAACGAGATCCGTAAGCCGCTAACACCCAGTCCTACGAGGTGGACTGGAATTTAAACCAGATGGGGGTGCGTACTCATCCAGTCCTACGAGGTGGACTGAAATTCAAACCTGATGGGGGTGCATACTCATTCAGTCCTACAATGTGGACTGAAAATCAAACTAGAGGGGGTACGTACTCATCAAGCCTTACGACAAGAGGCTTAAAACAAATCTTTCAACGAAAGGGAACATCTTGGAGGTTCACAATCAACATCCAAAGGGTCAGCCACAGCGTCAAAGAATCATTCGGAGGACAAGTAAAAAAAAACTCAAAGCCAGATGGGGGTTCATACTCATCACCACAGCGATAAAAGGAAATATCTTGTGGTCAACTGTCTAGAAGACACTTTTCCAAGTCCTAAGGGTCAGCCTCCACAGCAAGAGGAGCATCCAAAAGACAACCGGGCAAGATGGTTAACTCCTTCACCCGCCAATCGACCTCATGGTACGTTAACCCATAGTCAATTGGTCGGGTAAAGGGGGGGCAGTTGTAGACCCCAAATCTCGCCCGACTCTCTAATAAAGCCGAAGATCGCCCGTTTCGAAGATGTCCAAGACTTTATTAAGTCCCTAGTAGCTTGTTCTAGGTTCCATTTAAGATAGGAAGGGTTTTTAGAGGCATTAAAAACTGGGAAATCCGCTGGAGACAACAGATGGTCGTCCAGGGCAAGCGGATGGCCATCCAGAACAGGCAGATGGTCGTCCAGGACAAGTAGATGGCCGTCCATGGCAACTTTAAGGCCATGGACGGCCGTCCATCTAGCTTGGATGGCCGTCGGCCAAAAGTTTCCATGGACGGTCGTCCACACTACATGGATGGTTGTCCATGGTCACTTTTTGCCATGGACGGTCGTCCACTAAGTCCAGACGGCCGTCTACCTTTTCCAGGCCCGGTTCCCTATAAATAGGAGCTCCCATTCTCTGAATTTTCACACCTTTTCACTCCTACCACTCTCTAGGAAGCCTTTTGGCACTTTAGAGTGACTCCGAGCATTATTCTGGGGTTCGAGTGAGTTTTCTGATTTCTGTTAAAGTTGAAATCAGTTAAGGAAGTCTCTTTTTGAGACGTCCGAACCTCGGTAGAGTGACTTTTCTTTATTTTGCAGGAGGAGCATGCTTGTAAAGTGCGGGGACTGCCAAAAAGCATCCTCACGTTTTCGAAGAGTTAATATAAAGCTTGCTTCGGAGGTTCCTTCTCTATTCTCTGTCTCTTTTATTGCTTTCTTTATCGCTTCCTCTGTGTGCATTAGATAATAGATCCATGTAGATATTTAAATTCTGCAAGTAGATAGAATAATAGGGTAAAAGCGTAATTTCTTTAAGTCTTTATTTTCTAAGTTAGTCCATCATAGGGAACCCGAAAGGGGCGTTGTGGGGTGCTAACACCTTCGCCACACATAACTAACTCCCTTACCAACTCTGGTTGTAATGGCCAAAGTTGGTTTTTTCTAAATGAAAGTGATGAAGATCTTAGTGAAATACTCTGGCAAAGATCTCATTGATTTGATGAAGTCAAAGATGGAAGTCAACATTGCAACGGTCAACAAGTCACTCAGATAATAGAGTTAGAAGATTTAGTGTGTCTACAGAAGGCTTAGGTAAAACCACTTTATCTTTTCTGCTGCATGAAGTTTCATCTCTTAAATGATTTTGCAAAATGCCTCAAAAATCATTTTAAACAAATTAAAAACAAAGCATTGTGACAAAAGCTTTCTTAATAATGTTTTTAACTGATATAGTTTTGAAAGAACCGATTAAAATCTCTTAGAATGTTCAAAGAAGTAATTTTACAGTATTTTAATCGATACAAATTACTTTTAATCAATTAAAACCCTTTAGAAACCATTATGATTGATCAGATTTAAAATATGGGCGATCAGAACTTATTTCAATCGATTAAAACACGTTTCAATCGATTAAAATCACTTAAAGGGTCAGAATAATCGATCAGAATGCAGTTATAATCGATCAGATTTGATTATGATCGATCAGAATTGAATTATGACCGATCAGATCTGTTTCAATCGATTAAAACGCATTTCAACTGATTAAAACAACTTGGAAAATTTTGTACAGAGTTTTAATCGATTAAAACCTATGGTTTATCAGTTAAAATAACTTGAAAAGTTTTATAAGAAATTTTGCAGTATTTCAATCGATTAAAACACGAAACAATCGATTGAATCAAACTTAGAAAAGTTTTGTAAAGTGTTTTAATTGATATAACCGTTGCAATATCAACTAAAACAATTCTGTTAAAGAAACAAGAACGCATTAATGAATTGAAAGGACTTTTAACAGATTGAAACGGCTATTTCAACAGATTAAAACAAACTTTCAACAGATTAATTAATGCAGCAGTTTTTGAAATTACTCTTTAAAAACAGTTTTGCTTGAACTTTTTAAACACACTTTGAATATCAGTTTTTACACATCCTTAAGCAATCATTCAAGCAAACCTTAGAACTTTTTCAAGAAAGATTCGCAACAATTTTTTGAAGTTATTTTGAAAATCTTTCTTGAGGCAACTTGCATTCTTTTGAAGAAGAAACTCTCTGCAGATTTGGATAAACTGGTTTGAGCTTTCTAGTTTCTTCTTTGTAAATTCTTTTTCATTCTTTTGTATTGTGTTGTGCCTGGAATTTGGGCACAAGTTTCTCTGCAGTTGGAAGTTGGTTGTGGAGGTTATCAAGAACTGGAATTTGGTTCTTGGTGAAAGGTTTGGTGCCTGGAATTTGGGTACTTGGTTTCTCTGCAGCTTGGAATTTGGTTGTAGAGGTTATCAAGAGCTGGAATTTGGTTCTTGGTGGAGAGGTTAAGTGCGAGAACTGGAATTTGGTTCTTGTGTTAGATTAGGTGTAAGATTGTTGAATCTGTAAAACATTTAATCTAGTGGAACCCAGTGGAATTTGGTCGGAGACTGGACGTAGCCCTGGTATTGGGTGAACCGAGTATAAAATACCGGTGATATCTTCCTTAACCTTTCTCTCATTTAAATTCAGTTGCTGCGCTTATTTTAATTGATTGCTTTGAGATTCAAGAATAGATTAGTAAACTTAATTTTCGAATTAGATAATCGGTGATTTGCGAAAAACTATCAAAGATCAATTCACCCCCGCTTTTGATCTAAAACTACTTTTCTAACAATTGGCATCGGAGCGAGGTGCTTGAAAGTTATTCAAGTTCTTCGATCCATGGCTGGAAACAAATTTTACGAGGGAGCTTGTATTGATAGACCTCCACTGTTTTGTGGAACAGATTATCTATTTTGGAAAATAAGGATGAAGATCTTCATTGAATCTGGTAGTATAAATGTTTGGAATGTTATTGAACAAGAAACTGATATTGCTAACAGAATCCAAGATGATTTTATTGCCAAAAATATCATCTCATCCGCTCTTAACGGAAATGATTTTTTTAGGATTGCACATTGTCAAACTGCTGCACAAATGTGGAAGATCCTTGAAAAGACCTATGAAGAAGCAACGAGAGATATGCTTAATGGTCAACTCAGAATCACCAAATACCGGTGGCCATGTCGGGATGGAATGCCCGAGAAAATTCGATAATGTAAGTTCTAGTTCCTCTTCAAATTTAGTGAATTATGATGCATTGCAAGAAGCATTTAATGAAATGCATGAAGAGGCTAAGAAACTTCAAAAAGAAAATGATAGGTTAAAAGGGCTAAATAATTGGCTAGTAAATAAAGTTGATTCTCTGGAAAAAAGAATTCTTGAAGATGAAAATGATTGTGATTTCTTGAAATTAATTCATGCTAATTCTGATTGTGCTTGTAATAAACCATGTAATAACTGTTCAGAATTACAAAAGAAGATTGATTTCTTATCTCAAACTGTTTCAAGATTCACACAAGGGCAAGCCAATCTTGACATTTTACTTGGGTCTCGAAAATTGATTTTTGACAAATCTGGAATAGGATTTAAATCTAGATCTAGGAAAAACACAAATAGGAAATCATACTCTGTAATCAAATGTTTCTACTGCATGAAGAAAGGTCACTCGGTCAAATATTGTAGAATCAAAAAGTATGTTATTCCTAAAGGAAGAATGAAATGGGTTCCAAAAATTAATTTATTTCAAATAACCTGATTAGGACCCAGTAATCATAAAGGGTACCAGAAATACTTAATTTGTTTTGCAGGAACAAAAGTCTGGGAATCCCTTGAAGTTCAGAGCTGCGAATCAGGTTCTGTTTTTCCTAAACTGATTGTTTTAGTTAATATAAACCAGTATTAATCGATTAAAATAACTTACAGAAGATATTAATAAATATGTCCGTACAGTTTTAATCGATTAAAATTAGAATCCATCGATTAAAATGATCTCATGATCTTAGTTTAGCTGTTTTAATCGATTAGAATGAATTTATATCAACTAAAAACACTAAGGTATCAAATTTAATCGATTCATTTTTGTTTTAATCGATTTAAATTCTGGTATCATCTTCTAAATCTCTTCCAGTGCAGATACAACCGATTCTTTTAAGTATTAATCGATCATTTTACTTTGACATTTTCAAACCGAATATTAAGGATCAAATTAATAGGATAATTTGTTGTTTAATCAATTTGTTCCTGAAAATCATTTTCAAAACATCCAAATGAAATTTGGTCTGCAAAACAGAGTCAGAAACCCAAGGTTTTATGATAATCAAAATCTGTTGACAATTCAAGGACTTGATGTTGCACTTGATGAATATGAAGAATGGATTTTGATGATGATCCAAGAACTAAAGACTTAGAATATTGAAGATTGAAGATTGGTGATAATTGTATTGTAATAACTCGTTTTATTTAAGATTGAGTCTCGTATTTTTAGAGTCTAAGATAGCCGGTACATAGTCCGTAACTTAGAAGCTTCAAAAAGCTCAAATTTATCATTTAGGCTCGGCTTTAATCGATTATATAGGTAAATAATCGATTAAAACAGATGAGAAAACACTTTCTATACAAACTCACCGTTTTAATCGATTAAAACAAGCAAAATAATCGATTGTTTTGTACTGATCCGTATGAGATAATCGATTATTTCACCAAATAATCGATTAATCCGAGAGGTTTGGGTTCTGACGTATTTGGCTCTGTTTTAATCGATTATCACTCCAAATAATCGATTATTTCATCTGTTTTTCATTTTAAATTTCAAATTAACCCTATTTTCGAAAACCCAATTACCAAGAACCCTAGTTTCGAAATCCCCAATTCCTAAACCCTAATTTCCCTACTTAAACTCTGCTTTGGCACTCAAAAAAGAACAACTCTTTCCATACAAAAGTTAAGTGCTTGTGAGTGCCGAGAACTGTTTGTTGCAAGGAAAGGGGGCTTTTGGAACCTGGTGTGAGGCTAGAAGCGATAAGAATCACTAAGTGGAGTTCTTAGTGGATTGTGTGTTGTGCCGTCTCTAGGGAAAGCTGTTCTTCATCTCTTGTGGATTTCAAGAGAGGTGTTTTCTCGATCTTTATCTGTTCATTTGTAATCTGTTTGTAACAATTTGTTCTTAGTGACAGCGTTAATCCTCTTTTGAGTGATTAGCAACCGGACGTAGGGTCTTTTGATCCGAACCAGTATAAACCTACTCGTGTAATCTTCTCTACTCTTCTCTATTTACATTTACGCAGTTTTTAATCGGTAAAATTTGGGGAAAATTTTGAAAACCTAATTTTTATTAAAAATCCAATTCACCCCCTCTTGGTTTTTGTCCGACCACGCGAACATTTCGCTGCGCGATTCTAACAAGTGGTATCGAGTCTTGCTTTGATAGTCATTCAAACTTTTCGAAAATGGCCGGACAAAATCAAACTTTTGCCGAAGGTGCGTCTATGAACAGACCCCCACTTTTTGCGGGTCAAAATTATCCTTTTTGGAAGGTACGTATGCAAATATTTTTAGAGTCTCGTTGATAGAGGTGTTTGGGACGCAATTTTAAACGGTCCATTTGTTCCTAAAATTACGTAGAACGGTGTTGACATTCTTAAACCTATTTCTAGATGGACTGCGAAGAAAGTCGAAAAGCACAATTTGATGTTAGGGCTAGAAACATTATTTCATCTCGCTCTAACCCTTGATGAGTTTTATAGAATTTCAGTTTGTAAAAGTGCACAGGAAATGTGGGAAATGCTAAGGGTGACCCACGAAGGAACCGACGACGTCAAAAGAGCACGTAAAAATTCTTTAATCCAAGAATACGAGATGTTCCGGATGCAACCAGGCGAAACGATATTTGACGTACGTAAACGTTTCACTCATATCGTGAACCATCTCACTCGGACTAGGTAAAATTTTTGATGTTGATGAATTAAATGTTAAAATTTTGAAATCTCTGGATAGGAAATGGCAACCAAAGGTGACGGCCATCTCGGAGTCACAAAATCTTGCCACTATGTCTATGGCGGCGTTATTTGGAAAGCTTAGGGAGCATGAACTTGACCTTGGAAGACTAAATGAGGAAGAGGGTCAATATCAAAAGAAGAACCTAGCTTTCAAGACCGAGATTTCAAAAAGCAAAAATAAGAAAGAAGAAGAAGAAGACTCCGAAATTGATGAAGAAGAGATGAGTCTTTTTATAAAGAAGTTCACCAAGATGATGAAAGCAAAAGGAAGACATCCTTTCAAAGGTAAGGGAAAGGTAAAAGAAAATTCTTCCGTTAATATAAAATGCTTTGGTTGTGGTGAAGCAGGGCATATGAAGACCGAATGCCCAAACAAGAAAAATGATGAACACAAGGGCAAAAAGCAATTCAAGAAGAAAGCATATATTGCTTGGGATGACAAGTGATTCAAATTCAGAATCAAGCGACTCAAAAATTGAAGCAAACATTTGCTTGATGGCAAATAACAACATTTCTTCGGATTTTGAGGTTAGTGATTCCGATTCATCCTCTAGTGAAGAAAATGACCATGATGAATTGCAAAATGCTTATAATGAGTTATTTACTGCATTTATGGATATGAAAAAAGAATATAAAGTTGTAAAGAAAAATCTAAGAAGATCCGAAAAGGAAAATGAGTCCTTAAAATTGAAAATTGCATGTTTAGAAGAAAAGGAGGTAGCTAATACGAAAATTGTATGCTTAGATGAGAATAAGGACTTAGCTTGTGCAAATTGTAAAGAGCATGAATATGACATAGATATTCTTAACCATTTGCTTGACAAAGCCGAAAAAGAAATTGATGATCTTAAGAAGCATGAAATGGTAATTGCTCAAAATAATGTAAATCAAAGAGTTCCTTTGAAAAAGAGTAAATCTAAAAAGAAAAGAGTATGGGTAGAAAAAGGAACTAGAGCATGTCATGTAAATAATGCATCTTATTCCATAGCTACATCAAAAGCATGTTTTTATTGCATGAAACAAGGTCACACTTCAAATAAGTGTAAAATCAAACATTTTGGTGTTCCTAAAGGTAAATATATTTGGGTTCCTATAGTTAAATGAACTATTTGTATCTTGTATTTATTCAAAGAAAATGGATCATTTAGTATGTTTTAAACAGAATGATTAGGTAAAAACATTTTATCTTTTCTATTGCATGAAGGTTCTTCACTTAAAGATTTTTGCGAAAAGCCTCTAAAATTGTTTTAAACAACTAAAAACAAAGTTTTTTTTACAAAAGCTTTCTTAAAACATGTTTTTAACTGATGCGCTTTTGAAAGAACCAAATAAAATCACTTAGAATGTTCAAAGAAGTGTTTTTACAGTATTTTAATCGATACAACTTGTTTTTAATCGATTAAAATCATTTAGAACTCATTGTGATCGATCAGATTTTTATTATGAGCGGTCAGAATCTTTTAAATCGATTCAGAATCTTTTAAATCGATTAAAAACACGTTTCAATGGATTAAAATCACTTAAAGGGTCAGGATGATCGATCAGAATCAAATTATAAGCGATCAGAATTCTTTTCAATCGATTAAAACATGTTTCAATCGATTAAAATCATTTAAAGGGTCAGGATGATCGATCAGAATGCAATTATGACCGATCAAAATCAGCTTATGATCGATCGAATTTAGTTATGACCGATCAGAACTCTTTTAATCGATTAAATCTCGTTTCAATCGATTAAAACAACTTAAAAAATTTTCTACACTCGCATTTTAATCGATTAAAAGACGTTTTAACGATTAAAACTGCACTTTTAACAGATTAAAAGAATCTTTTAATAGATTAATTAAACCAGCCAGCTTTGAAAATCTTCTATAAAAACAGTTTGGCTTGAACTTTTTTAAAACACACATTGAATATAAGTTTTCACACATCCTTTAGCAATCAATCAAGCAACTGCGGTGCAAACACTTTGGAGATCAAGGATGTGCTACTTGTTGATGATATTATTGGATCAACCGATAGTTTGTTATGTGTAGAATTTGCTAAGATAATGCAGGGAGAGTTTGAAATGTCTATGATGGGAGAATTGACATTCTTCCTTGGACTACAAATCAAGCAACTTAAAGATGGTATTTTCATCTCTCAAACCAAATACCGCAAAGAGATCCTCAAAAAGTTTGGTATGGACACCTCAAAGGAAGCTAACACACCCATGGGAACTTCATGCTATCTAGACAAGGATGAATCAGGTTTGGAAGTTAATCAAACTATGTATAGAGGTATGATAGGATCACTATTATACTTAACCGCTAGTAGACCCGATATTATGCATTCTGTCTGTGTGTGTGCTAGATTTCGAGCTTGTCCTAAAGAATCTCACCTAATTGCAGTAGAAACATATTTTAAAATACTTAAAAGGAACTACTCGGGTTTGGCTTGTGGTATCCGTCTCGATGCTTGTATTAGTTTATTAGGATATTCTGATGCTCGATTATGGTGGATGTAAAATTGATAGGAAAAGCACTAGTGGGACATGTCATTTGTTAGGTTCATCCTTAATATCATGGCATTCTAAGAAACAAGCATGTGTAGCTTTATCTACCACTTGAGTCGAATATATTGCAGCAGGTAGTTGTTGTGCTCAAATTTCGTGGATGAAACAACAGTTAGAGGATTATAGTATATATTTAAATGACATACCCTTAATGTGTGATAATACGAGTGCAATCAATCTAACTAAGAATCCAAGTAATGCACTCTAGGACTAAACATATTGAGATTAGACATCACTTTTTAAGAGATAATATCAAGAAAGGAAACTGTAAGATAGAGTATGTAGACACTAAACGTCAATTAGCAGATATATTTACTAAGCCTCTACCAAAGGATAGATTCTATGATCTTAGAAGAGACTTAGGGATATTAGAAATAGCTTAAATTCTCGCTTAATTTGACTGTTTTTGGATGATTGTTATGTTAAAATTCGTGTTGTAGGATATTCATAGGTTATAATGTGTAAAAACCTTAAAAACTTGATATAGCCTCGGAATAATCGATTCATCGGAAGTAATAATCGATTATTTTTTCTCAAAACGTCCAAAACGAGGTATTCTCCTCTGGAATAATCGATTATTTCGTGATATAATCGATTAAATGCCTTCGATAATCGATTATTTGCTTGAAATAATCGATTAAAGTCAGTCAGATATTGAAATAATCGATTATCTTGAAATATAATCGATTAAATGCGACTCGCTTTGCCTCCTAGCCGTTGCCAACGGATATTTTGCCATGGAATCTCTACTATATGACCGTTGGAAGTATTTTCTCCATAAAAAGAGACCTCTAGTTCAATTATACTCACTTCTAATTCTTGTAATCAAGTTTTCTTGCAATCTATACTCTCTTTACTTCATTATTCCCTCACTTGTCTCCAAAATCTCTTCAAGTTTATCTACTCTCTCAAATGGCCTCATCCTCTCGCCCTAAGATTCCTACAAGAAGAAGATCTCGCACCTTCCTCTCATTCCCGTCCTAATTCCGTAGAAGGATGGATCTCTCGATGCGGATAGCCAACAAGAGTTTCTAACCTACTCGGAAAGAAAAAGCTATTATTTCTCCCAAATTTCTTATAGGTGAGCAATTCATTCGTAGGGGTTTCAATTTTCCTAATCTTCTTGAAATTCAAGGAGTTCTCCCGTTTATCCAAATGCAAGGTACATACTATCCCGACTTAGTTAGGGTATTCTATTCTAGATTCAAGTTTAGGGATCAAATTGCTACATCCCGTGTAAAAGGGGTTAACATAATTCTAGATGATGATATTTGGGAAAATGTTGCTCACTTCCCCATTAGAGAAGATGCTATTAACGTTTATGGTGAGCTAGATGACTTTGACAGGTTTCTAACTTATCGCTCTTTTCTACTGAATCCCTCAATGGAGATTGGACGTATCCTTCATGCTCGGACCTTTAAAGAAGGAAGAACGCATGCTTCTACATTTACTTGTATGGATCTTATGTCCCCGGCTACGAATCATGCCCAATGCTCATCCATTGATCTTCGAATTATTCATGCAATAATGAATAATGAACCTTTCGATTGGGGTGTTCTTGTCACAATGACCATGCTTAAAGCAAAACGTCATCACACCTTCAAAATTCCATATGCCCTTCTTGTATCCCGTATTCTTGAATATAAAGGAGTGAATGTTGAAGGTGAGCAAGCAGTTAGAACAAACAATTTAAATTGCATGCTGGATAGCACATTGACTCAACTTCAAATGGTGCGTGTCAATGAAATCTATGTTCACAAAGATGACGTTCAAAATCAAGGTGATGCAAATGAAGACTCTGATGAAGATATGCCTCCAGCTACTGATCTTCCCTCTAACCAAATCCAAAGTGTTGGAACATCCTCTTCTCATCAAGAAACAAGACAATCCATGGAAGATATGCTTTCCGACATGAATCAAAGAATGCAATCATTCTTCAATCTTTCTGGTGCACGACATGATGAAATTATTCGCCGTATATCCGATGTAGATGATAGAGTAGGTAGATTAGAAAATAGATTTGATACTCACTTTAATGATGAGGATAGTGAAGAATTTTAGATTTTATTTTGTTTATATCTTTGTATTGTTATGAATGAATGATTATGAAATAAAATTTGATGTTTCTTTCATGCTATGATTGAGGGGGAGCTCTTATGATTGATGTTGCAGAATTCTTTTTGATTATAATCAAAATAGGGGAGAAAAATTTAAAGCCTATCATTCAATTTTAAATTTTATCTCGGTATGTTTAATGTGTTTGTTAGTATGACAGATAAAACAGGTTATTACAAAGGGCTTTAAAAGAAAATTTTGATCATCATCAAAAAGGGGGAGATTGTTGACAATTCAAGGACTTGATGTTGCACTTGATGAATATGAAGAATGGATTTTGATGATGATCCAAGAACTAAAGACTTAGAATATTGAAGATTGAAGATTGGTGATAATTGTATTGTAATAACTCTGTTTTATTTAAGATTGAGTCTGTATTTTTAGAGTCTAAGATAGTCTGTACATAGTCTCGTAACTTAAAAGCTTCAAAAAGCTCAAATTTATCATTTAGGCTCGGCTTTAATCGATTATATAGGTAAATAATCGATTAAAACAAGTGAGAAAACACTTTCTATACAAACTCACTGTTTTAATCGATTAAAACAACAAAATAATCGATTGTTTTGTACTGATCCATACGGATAATCGATTATTTCACCAAATAATCGATTAATCCGAGAGGTTTGGGTTCGACGTATTTGGCTCCGTTTTAATCGATTATCACTCCAAATAATCGATTATTTCAACTGCTTTTTCATTTTAAATTTCAAATTAACCCTATTTTCGAAAACCCAATTACCAAGAACCCTAGTTTCGAAATCCCCAATTCCTAAACCCTAATTTCCCTACTTAAACTCGCTTTGGCACTCAAAAAAAGAACAACTCTTTCCATATAAAAGTTAAGTGTCTGTGAGTGCCGGAGAACTGTTTGTTGCAAGGAAAGGGGGCTTTTGGAACCTGGTGTGAGGCTAGAAGCGATAAGAATCACTAAGTGGAGTTCTTAGTGGATTGTGTGTTGTGCCGTCTCTAAGGAAAGTTGTTCTTCATCTCTTGTGGATTTCAAGAGAGGTGTTTTCTCGATCTTTATCTCGTTCATTTGTAATCTGTTTGTAACAATTTGTTCTTAGTGACAGCGTTAATCCTCTTTTGAGTGATTAGCAACCGGACGTAGGGTCTTTTGATCCGAACCAAGTATAAACCTACCGTGTAATCTTCTCTACTCTTCTCTATTTACATTTACGCAGTTTTTAATCGGTAAAATTTGGGGAAAATTTTGAAAACCTAATTTTTATTAAAAATCCAATTCACCCCCCCCCCCCCTCTTGGTTTTTGTCCGACCACGCAAACATTCCGCTGCGCGATTCTAACAAAATCTGCATAATATGTTTAAAATATATTCCCAATAGCTGCAGTACCCACTGTCCTGAATCATCAAACCAGGTTCTGAACTTATCATTTCTCAACTTATCATCTTTCTTCTGTTTTCATATTTTCAAAATCTTCTATCAATTCTCTGCTGCAAACGTGATCAGAAGCAACACAAAAATCCATGGTTTCACTGTAATATTCATTAGAGAATTTAGTTTCTTTCAGCCTTAAATAATGGCAAGACAATCATGAATAATGCCGAATTTTCTTTCATTGGCTCAATTCAAACTATAGATGTCTACATTTCTCCTAAATACTTTACATGAAATGTTGCGTGGTAACTAATATTCGCTTCTGATAATAAGTTGTTGATTACTAAGAAGTATGATCAGATAAATTGGACACACGTTTACATTTGATTTCTGGATATTACCTAGTAATATATTTGAAATAATTTTGGACATGCATTAGTTCAAGACTCTTGGTGAAATTCATTGGAATTGTGCAACTTTGATAATTCGTTTTGATCATCAAAATCACGTGGTGTCACTGTAAGGAAACCAATTTGTGTCAGCAATTCAAGAATTGTATGAAAAGCTAAAAGTGCCACAGGGAATGTGTGTTTTATGGTCAGTATAGGGATCAAGTTTATACTGATGATCTGGCTTCCTTAACAACAACCCAACAAGAGGATCTTTCAGTGAATTTCAGATGTTTGGAACCAACATAACTGTCTTCCATCAATGAAGGCAAATTTCGTGACGAATTCGATGCTTTTTTATGCCCATGATAATAGTGATGTATGAAATATGTAAGGATATGGTTATTGACCGGGGAGTCCTGGATTGCTGTCATCACTAGTTCTATTTTGTATGCATGTGTTCCAGTACATGATACCACTGGAAACAACAAAGTTGAAGAAAATTCATTCCTCAGAGATGATGATGACTGATCCATTTGAAGGGAAGAATAACACGCTATCATTTTCCTTCATACTTCATTGAGAATGTAGTTATTTGCTTGAATGGTGATGACTGCAAGGTTTGAAATAGGTTGGCTACTATTAAAGGAGAGTCTGATCTCAGTACATCATTGACCTGCGATTCATGCGATTTATGGTATCGTGCATTCTGTGTGGGATTTGATACTGAATGTACGTCAGTCAGTACATGGTTTTGCCTCTAATGTGTAGTAGATGATAAATCCATTGTAAGGTCAACCGTGGATCGTAATGAAGAAAATAGTAATAGTAAATGCCATGCAAAAGATTCCTTTTCGGGAAAAGTTTCGTGTCTATTACCGATACAGGAAAAACAATTGTGGTGTCTCAATGGTTGATAAAGCAAAATTGGTTTCAGCAAAAAGTGAAGCCTATGGCCTTTTAAAGATGGTAAGGATAAAATGACTGAATCATGAATTCTGATACCGAACACAAATAATCAGGGAAGTATGGATAAAAAGGGTCCCTTCTTACCTTATCTCTTATATCTTATTGCTTTTTGATGCTTATTTTTCTGGGTCTGTAATATTACTGGTTATATACCAGGCACATTTGCTTTAACTTTGACCGATATAATATAGGTTTTAATTTGGATAAACCTAACATAGATAGAATTAGATCATAATTCTGATATTGTTGGATCTATTAATGAAAAGATAATCAATATAGTTGATATTGTTGCTAAACACCTTTCTAGATAATCAGTTCACAACATATCTACTAAATTAGATATAAGAAATTCGCATCAGATATGTCATAGTTTTCAAATCTTAATGTTTTAATCAATACAAAATCCTTTAAATTGATTAAAAGAATTTATTCCACAGTTTTCATTACTGTTTTAATCGACTAAAAGTCGAAATAATCGATTAATTGCACTAAAGTTTCATGTTTTCAAATTTTTAAATGTTTTAATTGATTAAACCCTTCTTTCAATCGATTAAAATAATTACCAAAAACATTTTAATCGATTATGTTCTGTTTTTAATCGATTTTTATTCTGGAAAGAAAGATTAAAGGCTTTAGTTAATGGCTGTTCTTGTAACATGCTACTAAAGCGTGATTCCCTTATCTTTACACGTGTTAATTGTATTCATTACAAACGTGTTAATGAAGATAAGTGTGAATCAACTTTAATTAATCTTTACATGAGTAAAGTATTGATTTCTTTTTTCAAAAACTCAAACTGTTGAAAACCTTTGCATTTCGTTATTTCTCTTCTGTTCCCTATTTTTGATGAAGTCAAAAGGGGGAGAAATAGTTGCTTTACTTTAGGATCAATTCTCACATTAAGGAAGCATCATTTTAGGGGGAGAAATAAGTTTTAGGGGGAGAAATAGGACATTAATACATTTTTAAATTTCTCACTAAACTGTATTATCAAGTGACTTCTCTTGCAGAGTTTGTTTTTTCAAAATGGTGTTTGTCTTCATCAAATAGGGGGAGACTGAAAGTGATGAAGATCTTAGTGAAATACTCTGGCAAAGATCTCATTGATTTGATGAAGTCAAAGATGGAAGTCAACATTGCAACGGTCAACAAGTCACTCAGATAATAGAGTTAGAAGATTTAGTGTGTCTACAAAAGGCTTAGGTAAAACCACTTTATCTTTTCTGCTGCATGAAGTTTCTTCTCTTAAATGATTTTGCAAAATGCCTCAAAAATCGTTTTAAACAAATTAAAAACAAAGCATTGTGACAAAAGCTTTCTTAATAATGTTTTTAACTGATATAGTTTTGAAAGAACCGATTAAAATCTCTTAGAATGTTCAAAGAAGTAATTTTACAGTATTTTAATCGATACAAATTACTTTTAATCGATTAAAACCCTTTAGAAACCATTATGACCGATCAGATTTAAAATATGGGCGATCAGAACTTATTTCAATCGATTAAAACACGTTTCAATCGATTAAAATCACTTAAAGGGTCAGAATAATCGATCAGAATGCAGTTATGACCGATCAGATTTGATTATGATCGATCAGAATTGAATTATGACCGATCAGATCTGTTTCAATCGATTAAAACGCATTTCAACCGATTAAAACAACTTGGAAAAATTTTGTACAGAGTTTTAATCGATTAAAACCTATGGTTTATCAGTTAAAATAACTTGAAAAGTTTTATAAGAAAGTTTGCAGTATTTCAATCGATTAAAACACGAAACAATCGATTGAATCAAACTTAGAAAAGTTTTGTAAAGTGTTTTAATTGATATAACCGTTGCAGTATCAACTAAAACAATTCTGTTAAAGAAACAAGAACGCATTAATGGATTGAAAGGACTTTTAACAGATTGAAACGACTATTTCAACAGATTAAAACAAACTTTTAACAGATTAATTAATGCAGCAGTGTTTGAAATTACTCTTTAAAAACATTTTTTCTTGAACTTTTTAAACACACTTTGAATATCAGTTTTTACACATCCTTAAGCAATCATTCAAGCAAACCTTAGAACTTTTTCAAGAAAGATTTGCAACAATTTTTTGAAGTTATTTTGAAAATCTTTCTTGAGGCAACTTGCATTCTTTTGAAGAAGAAACTCTCTACAGATTTGGATAAACTGGTTTGAGCTTTCTAGTTTCTTCTTTGTAAATTCTTTTTCATTCTTTTGTATTGTGTTGTGCCTGGAATTTGGGCACAAGTTTCTCTGCAGCTGGAAGTTGGTTGTGGTGGTTATCAAGAACTGGAATTTGGTTCTTGGTGAAAGGTTTGGTGCCTGGAATTTGGGCACTCGGTTTCTCTGCAATCGGAATTTGGTTGTAGAGGTTATCAAGAACTGGAATTTGGTTCTTGGTGAAAGGTTTGGTGCCTGGAATTTGGGTACCTGGTTTCTCTGCAACTGGAATTTGGTTGTAGAGGTTATCAAGAGCTGGAATTTGGTTCTTGGTGGAGAGGTTAAGTGCACGAACTGGAATTTGGTTCTTGTGTTAGATTAGGTGTAAGATTGTTGAATTTATAAAACATTTAATCTAGTGGAACCCAGCTGGAATTTGGCTGGAGACTGGACGTAGCCCTGGTATTGGGTGAACCAGTATAAAATACCGGTGATATCTTCCTTAACCTTTCTCTCATTTAAATTCAGTTGTTGCGCTTATTTTAATTGATTGCTTTGAGATTCAAGAATAGATTAGTAAACTTAATTTTCGAATTAGATAATCTGTGATTTGCGAAAAACTATCAAAGATCAATTCACCCCCCTCTTGATCTAAAACTACTTTTCTAACACTAAAACCACTGCCTTCTTCTTTTTCTTTTCCTTTTTCAGTATTTAAGGTTAAAACACTGATGGTGACTCCTCGAACCTATTCGAAAACCTCGCCTTTAGGTCCATCTTGGTTATCGGACAGCCTAAAGGCGTTGAACCACTTATTTCAAAAAACGCGATTCATATCCAAAACCATCGCATCACTCCGACCGCCTCTTTTGACGGCGGCGACAATGCACAAATTAAAAATAGATGCACAAATTAAAATAGATGCCAAATTATCATATTGAATTCAGATTAAGCGAAAGTGATAGAATCAAAGAAGAGCACACAGTAATTTATACTGCTTTGAGTATAGACAACCTTACATCCAGTTCCCAGTCACCTCTAACACAAGACTGACCCCAATTCACTATCTTTAAAATTCAGTTTACAAATTACAATCAATTGAGCAGAGGAACCAGTAAAGAGTAAACTAATTAAAAAGACAATCACCTGCTTAGAAACCCACTAAGGATGAACACCTCCCTAGAATCCCACTAGGGATGAACACCTCCTCTGAACAAATCAAAGGATGAAAAAAAACCTCCTTTGCAACCAATACACAAAGGATGAACACCTCCTTAGAATCACACTAGGGATGAACACCTCCCCCAACAAATCAAAGGGATAAAAACATCTCCTTAGAATCCCACTAAGGATGAACACCTCCCCGAACAAATCAAAGGGATGACAGTAGAAACTACAAACGCAAACACACTGCTCAAGAAACAGTGCAACCACCTAAACCCTAAAAAGGAGATTTAACTTTGTAGACCCCAAATCTTGCCCCGCTCTACAAAAAGGCCAGAAATCCTTCATTCTGAAGAAGAATAAAGCTTCATATGGTCTCTAGAAGTGTTTACTAGGTCTGAGTTAGAATAAGGAGGGATTTATGGGGAAATAAAAAATCATTTTTGTTAGGGAAGCAGTGGATGACTGTCCAGCATAGCTAGACCGCCATCCACTCGGACTTTTTTGCTATGGACGGTCGTCCATCTTAACCAGATGGTCGTCCATCCTAAAAATGAGGCATGGACGGTCGTCCATGCTAGACAGATGCTCGTCCACCCTAACTTTTGGCCATGGATGACCGTCCACTTTCCCTGGCTCGCTTCTCTATAAATAGGAGCCCCATTTCTCGTTTTTCACACATTATTCACTCTTACCACTCTCTAGGAAGCCTTTTGGCACTTTAGAGTGACTCTGAGCATTTTTTAAGAGTTGGACTGAGCTTTCTAATTTTCGTATAAGGTAGAAATTGGTTAAGGAGGTATCTCTTTGAGACATCCAGCCCTTAGTAGAGTGAAATTTTCACTTTTGCGGGTGAGGAGCGTGCTTGTGGAGCGAGGGGACAACCAAAAAGCGTCCTCAAGTCTTGAAGTATTAATAGAAATCTCACTTTTAGTAGACAAATGGCATCTAGAGGGGGGGGGGTGAATAGATGCACAAATTTTAATAGATGTCAAATTAAAAATTTATTTGAGTCAATAATTTGTTTGAACACAGATAAAGCGGAAGCGATAATATAAGCAGGAAAAGAGAAAGAGATAAGGGAAAGAGAAGAGCACATAGTGATTTATACTAGTTCAGGTATAGCCAACCCTACATCCAGTTCCCAGTTAACTCTTAACACAAGAGTGACTCCCAATTCACTATCTTTCAAATTCAGTTTACAAATTACAATCAACTCAGCAGAAGAACTAGTAAAAAGTAAACTAATTAAAAAGACAATCACCTCCTTAGAAACCCACTAAGGATGAACACCTTCCTAGAATCCCACTAGGGATGATCACCTCCTCTAAAAAAATCAAAGGATGAAAAACACCTCCTTAGAAAAAAACCTCCTTAGAATCCCACTAAGAATGAACACCTCCCTAGAATCACACTAGGGATGAACACCTCTCTGAACAAATCAAAGGGATGAAAACACCTCCTAAACCCACAAAGGATGAAGGAGTAAGATAAGAATAGTCACACCTGGGTAATGAAGATAACAAATTGTAGAAGCCTATAGAATGTAAATCTCCAAGAACAAGTGTGATTAACAATGAAAACATAGAAGGAAGTAGAGAAGAGGGTTTTCTTAGAAGGTGTAAAATATCTCTGTTACCTTGCTCAGAATTCTTTTCTCAAAACTGATTGAATGTAAATTGTATTTTCGAATTCTGTAATTGTGTGTCTTTGATTTTCCATCAAAACTTAATTACATAGAAAAATAGCATCAGAAAATGGTCGTTGGACATTAATATTTTCGTGAATAAAAATTAGGATATATTAAAAAACATTTATTTTTCAAAACAGATATATTTTTCAAATTTGAATTGCCATAATTGATTATGTTACCAGTATAATCAATTATGATAGATAAAATCATATTTTCATTTCTCATGCATCATAATTGATTATGACAATGAAAAATATCATGTTATGAATTTTATCACACTTGTGCTTTGGAGGCTTATGCATAATATTACTTCATCAACTTGTACCTTTATATCCAGTATTCTAAGACTCTATCTAGTCTTCAGGAATCATCTTGGGCTTGCTTGAATGTTGAATAAAATCTTTATCAAAATCATATCTTGGGCTTGCTTGAGTCTTGAATGTTGTTGACTTAAATCATCATCAAAATCATCTCTAGGGAATGTAGGGACATTTCCATCAATCTCCCCCTCATTGCTTTCAATCTACCCCTTTTTTATAATGATCAAGGAAACACCTGAAATGAATTAAAATGCTTGACTCTATATAGTCAGCTCAAGATTAGCACAATATAGTATCAAGTGTCAAAATCTCTTAATCTCCCCTTTGATATATTAATAACAAGACTCCCCCTAACTCATATGAGAAAAAACTTCTCTAAACTCCCCTTGTTTAATTTTGAGATAGGAATGAATTTCACACAGATTTTAATTCATCAAAAAATCTCCCCCTGTTTCATTGGTAATCATAAAAATTATTATAAGAGAAAAAATATCCCCCTGTTTCACACAGATTAATATCATCAAAATATCTCCCTGTTTCATTGATAATTATGAAAAATATTGCAATAGAAATTGAGAACAAATTTTCACATATTAGTACATAAATCAAGGCAAAGAAGATAATGCATTACAAAGTGTCAAAGAGAAGAACATCATATTAAGGAGGCAATATCTAGGATACCCAAGACAAATGAAGAGAGAGAAAGATAGGGGAATAGAATGATTGTAGAGATAATGGAATGAAATGCAGTAGTTTCCCCCAATTGCAGTCTTCTTATTTAGGCAGCTTTCAAATTCAAATTCACTCATATTCTATATTTTAAATTTCAAATTCAAATTGCAACAAATTTCAAATATCATATTTAAATTTCTAATCCCAAATTTCAAATTCAAATTTCAAATTCCAATTCAAATTCAATTTCAAAAATCTCAAACTGTAAAAATTTCAAATTTCAAAATCTCAAACTACAAAAATTCAAATTTCAAAAATCTCAAATTGCAAAATTTCAAATTTCAAAAATCTCATACTGCAAATTTTAAAAAAATCTCAAACTGAAAAATTTTAAAAAAAAATCTCAAACTGCAAAATTTCAAACTTTAATAATTTCAAATTTTCATAAATTTAAATTTTCAAAATTCAAACTTTCAAATTTCAAAGTTGGTCAACAATCAAATTTATGTCACGAGATAAGTGCAAATATTCAATATAGAGGCTTGAGAGACAATCATAAACTTATCTTTGTAATATTTTCCTGTTCATCTAGCTTGTTCCTGTACACCCATTTAGCTTCAATAACCTGCATTATTTTCTTATCCTTGATAATTACCTGCAACATCAACATACAAATCTAGGTACCCTTTAATTATTTTTGGGTCCTTAAAAAGGTTAGTAGAATCACAAGTCTCTGCCAAAAGACTAAGGATTAAAAGAATATACCCATGATATAATAATCGATTATCACAGCACCTTCAGAATCAACATAATTGATTATGACAACAAGAAAAAATTTCTGATTCTAATAATCAATTAGATGCTCAAACTATCATCTAGACATGTATAAATGCTTTGTTCCTTTAGGCACCCATTCATATTTGTCATTAGATATGCCAAAATGTTTTATGTAACATCTATTTGATGTATGACCTAATTTCATGCAATAAAAAACATGTTGGTTTTCATTGAAAATGTCTAAATGAGTTTCTTAAAGTTTTTGAAACTAGTTTCACATCTGTTTTCCTTGAATCTTTCCCAAAAATAGTTTTATGAGGTTCTAGACTTTCTTTGGGTTTGTAATCAAGTCTAGCTTTGCTAGAATTCCCTCTTTGATAACTTAATATAGAATCAAGATTTTTAGAAGATTTTGAAAACATGCTTATTATTTTCTCTGAATTGAAAATCTCATTTTCCAAATGATTACATTTTTCACAAGGTTTAGCAACATCTTTATTTTTAGACAAAGTTTTAAATTTCTCAACATCTTTCTTTAAGCAATCATTTTCCTTTTCAAGAATACCAACAATATTTTCTAATGCATTGTCGCCGCCGTCCATTCCGACGTCCAGAGACATCTCGAACGTTTATGCGAGCGGTCGCGAAAAGATGGTTTAGACTCGCATTTTTTGTTTAAAGTGTGTTCATTGCTTCTGAGGTTCTCAACAACTGTACTATCCTCTAATAAAAGCAAGGTTTTCGAAAAGGGTTCTTTTGGAGTCGCCACCAATGTTTTGACCATAAACATTGGAAAAGGATAAAAAGGCGTTGATTTTATTAAAAACCAAACTTGGCCATTATAACCAGAGTTAGGTAAGGGAGTTAGTTACGTGTGGGGAAGGTGTTAGCACCCCCACAACGCCCCTTTCGGGTTCCCTATGACGGATTAATTCATTTAAATGAAGATTACAAGAAATTACGCGATTACCCTATTTTATTGCATAATGTTAAAAAATGGTTATCTACATGACTTTATTTATTATTGCATACAAAAAGCAATAAATAAAAGCAGTAAAAGAGAAGAGAATTGAACAGAACCTCCGTAGCAAGCTTTATATTGCAAATCTTTGATCGCAAGGATGCATTTTGGCAATCCTTCACTCTACAAAGACTCTCCTCTCCAAATACAAGATCGACTCGACTCGATTTTACAGAAGAATCGAATGCTGGAATATGATTCCTTAACTGATTGTTACCTTATTAAGGCAATCAGAGAGTTCATTCGAAGAGGGAAAAGGATAGACAAGTACTAGGAGTTGTCTGGTGTGTGAAACAGTGGCAAATGAGCTTCCAATTTATAGTTTTCGCTGCCTGCACACTTGGGACGCGCATCTGGGTTGGGACGGCCGTCCCAACTGCATGTTTTACAAAGGCTGGGACGCCCTGGGGAGCTGGGACTGGCAGTCCCACTTGGGACGGCCGTCCCACTTGGCCAGGGAAGGTTGGGACGGCCGTCTCGACTTGTTTTGGCCAGCTTTCGTGTTCTGGGACCCCCGGGAAGCTTTGCTTTCTTTGTTCGGATGTCGGTTGATGCCTATAAACGCCCGTTGAAGCTTTATCTTCGTATAGGAAGTCTTCTTGGCCTTTATTGAGATGCCAGGCGAGCTTTGTCTTTGTTGTAGGAAGTCTCTTTAGCCTTTATTGAGAGACCGGGCAAAATTAGGGGTCTACATGCATTAAACTTTTGTCTAAGTGCATTGTATTTCTTAGATAACTTGGTAAAACCTTCATACATATCTTGATATTCTTTAAACAACTCATCATATTCATTTAAGGATTTTGTACTGCTTACCTGTGATGAGGCTTCATCATCACTTTTTGTCATCAAGCAAAGATTTCCTTCTTCATCTTCATCACTGCTTTCGGAAGAACTCTCTTTTGTTGTGGAAGACTCATTATCCTCCTAAGCAATATAAGCTTTGTGTTTGTTCATATAGATATTGTTCTTCCCTTTCTTCACATCTTTCTTAAGTTCCGGATAGTCTGGTTTGATATGACCAGGTTTTCCACATTCATAGCAATGGTATTTATTTTTTTTTTCTCCTTTCTTTGTTGTCTCTTTTTCATGTTCTTCACAAAACAAGAAAATTGTTTAACAAAAAGAGACATATCGGAATTCGAAAACTTACCTTCATTTTTGCTTTCGTCTTGTGAAGAATTTTCTACTTTTAGAGTTATCGTCTTGGCTTGATTTTGTTCACCATTCTTTAACCTTTGTAGCTCCATCTCATGTTCTCGCAACTTTCCAAATAGAGTAGCAATATTCATTTCTGTGAGATCATTTGATTCTGTAATAGCAGTGACCTTTGGTTGCTAATTCTTGTCTAAGGATTTCAAGATCTTTGTGTTCAACTCTCATTGTCAAAACTCTTTCCTAATGCTTTCAAGTGATTTACTATATGTGTGAAGTGTGTTTGGAAATCCATGATGCTTTCATTTTGCTGCATTTGAAGTAATTCATACTTCTGGATGAGTGTGTTCTTACGTGCTCACTTTACTTCATTTGTTCCTTCATGTGTTACTTCAAGGATGTCTCATATTTCTTTTTTCGTCTTGCATTGTGAGATCTTGAGCATTACGAGTTAAGGCAGAAACAATAGCATAATTGGTCAAAATTCTTTGGAACAACTCCAGATTTTGTTGTTCTCATCGGAATGTAGGGACCATTGAGTACAACATCCTAAACACCATTAGCTAGTGTTTGTAAAACTATTTCCATTCTTGCTTTCCAAACAATGGTGGTTTGTTTATTGAGGCTCCTTCCTTGTAAACCTGATTCTGCATAGACATCTTGACAGATCGTTTAGAAATATCTTATCTAACCAAACTCTGATACCACTTGTTAGACAAATGGAATCGAGAGGGGGGTGAATAGATGCACAAATTTTAATAGATGTCAAATTAAAAATTTATTTGAGTCAATAATTTGTTTGGGTATAGCCAACCCTACATCCAGTGATTTATATTGGTTCGGGTATAGCCAACCCTACATCCAATTCCCAGTCAACTCTTAACACAAGAGTGACTCCCAATTCACTATCTTTAAAATTCAGTTTACAAATTACAATCAACTCAGCAGAAGAACCAGTAAAAAGTAAACTAATTAAAAAGACAATCACCTCCTTAGAAACCCATTAAGGATGAACACCTCCCTAGAATCCCACTAGGGATGAACACCTCCTCTGAATAAATCAAAGGATGAAAAACACCTCCTTAGAATCCCACTAAGGATGAACACCTCCCTAGAATCACACTAGGGATGAACACCTCCTTGAACAAATCAAAGGGATCAAAACACCTCCTAAACCCACAACGGATGACGGAGTAAGATAAGAATAGTCACACCTGGGTACTGGAGACAATAAATTGTAGAAGCATGTAGAATTCCAATCTCCAAGAACAAGTGTGATTAACAATGAAAGCACAGAAGACAGTAGAGAAGAGGGTTTTCTCAGAAGGTGTAAAATATCTTTGTTGCCTTGCTCAGGATTCTTTTCTCAAAACTGATTGAATGTAATTTGTATTTTCGAATTCTGTAATTGTGTGTCTTTGATTTTCCATCAAAACTTAATTAAATAGAAAAATAGCATCAGAAAATGGTCGTTGGACATTAATATTTTCGTGAATAAAAATCAGGATATATTAAAAAACATTTATTCTTCAAAACAGATATATTTTTCAAATTTGAATTGCCATAATTGATTATATAACTAGTATAATCAATTAAGACAAAGAAAAACATTTTTCCATTTCTGATGCATCACAATTGATTATGACAGTGAAAAATATCATGTTATGAATTTTATTACACTTGTGCTTTGGAGGCTATGCATAATATTACTTCATCAACTTGTACCTCCATATCTAGTATTCTAAGACTCTATCTAGTCTTCAATAATCATCTTGGGTTTGCTTGAATGTTGAATAAAATATTTATCAAAATCATATCTTGGGCTTGCTTGAGTCTTGAATGTTGTTGACTTGAATCATCATCAAAATCATCTCTTGGGAATGTAGGGAAATTTCCATCAATCTCCCCCTCATTGCTTTCATCTTTGGAGGTTCCTTCTCTATTCTCTCTCTTTTACTACTTTCTTTTACTGCTTTCCTTGTATGCATTAGATACTAGGACCATGTAGATATTTAAATTCTGCCAGTAGATAAATAAATAGGGTAAAATTATAGTTTCTTTCAGTCTTTATTTTACGAACTAGTCTATCATAGGGAACCCAAAAGGGACATTGTGTGGTGCTAACACCTTCCCCACACGTAACTAACTCCCTTACCCAACTCTAGTTGTAATGACCAAAGTTGGTTTTTTTAAACCAATGCCTTTTTTTTTTCCTTTTTCGATGTTTATGGTAAAAACATCGGTGGCAACTTAATAAAACCCTTTACGAAAACCTCGCCTTTAGGTTCAACTCGGTTATTGGACAACGTAAAAGCGTTGAACATCTTTTTAGAAAATGCGAGTCATTCAAAATTATCGCTTCGCTCCGACCACCTTTTTTGACGGTGGCGACAGATGGTAACTCCACTAGGGAAGCTAGAGAGTTTATCCCATTTAATGATGGACTAGTTCAAGAAAATAAAAACTTGAAATTATGCTTTTACCCTTCCTTGTTTTTTATAACATGCTTTATTCTATGGCTTTAATAAGTATTGTATGTTTATTTTTATGTAATTGTTTGAAATAATAATTATACACAAATCTTTGCACACAACAGTCCCCCTATACCCAGGGGCAAGAGGGATGAACTTAGGGAGTGGGTGGCAGGTACGGCCAACCATAGTAATGGCCTCGAGTTGCCTTCAGGTCGTTGTCGGAAACCACCACTCAAGGTGATAACTCTCCTTTCTTGGTCTAAGAATATTGACACGGAGATCTGTGCATGGTTCGAAGGCTGGGAGATCGAGGGGACCCTATGATGGGGGCACCTTAGGGGTCTGGCCTTGGTGGGGATAATTAGAACCACCTTGAATACGCACTTTTCTACAGGATAGCCTTACCTCGTGATAAAAATGTCGTCACTCGGTTCGTGGATGAGTGAATTGTTTGTGCATATGTTGGTTGCATTTGTTTGTTGCATAGCATAATCATACAATAGCAAAAATAAAAAATATAATAAAAACTCAAAACCCTTTCATAATAAACAACCTTATCTCGGATAGTCTTCATTTAAGCTAGCCTGGTTTCAAGTTTTTTGAAAGCTAAGTAGTCATGTTGACTTACAGAAGAGATAAGGGGTTATAAAAAAAAAATTCATAATAAACCACCTTTATCTCAGACAGTCTACATTTTAGCTAGCTTGGTTTCAGGTTCTTTATAAGCTAAGTAGTCACGTGGACCGACAGAAGAGATAAAGGGTTATCAAAGAAAAACATCAAATAACATTAATAAGTGGAAAATGGGACCCTTTTCATGGTGTTATGCATCAAATTCATAACATTCATATAGGTAGTTTCCCCTTTGTAAATAAAAAGAGAAAAATCCAAACATTATCATGCACCATGTAGAAAATAAAACATGATAATGTTTAGGAAAAGCAAAACACTTTCATGCATGCCCTCATTAAACATCATACTCATAGCATGCATTCTTTGTTTCTAGACAATGGAGGGGCCTAGTAACAAACAATTGAAGAAAGTGGATATTCCCCAATACCATGTTGAGAAGTTAGAACAACTGCGCACCTTGATGCCGCCCAAGGTCTGCTCTGACTTTGAAAAATCCTATGGACGGATTCTCGACCTCCTAAAAATCTGTGTTGATCCCCTCTTTGTCAGAGTTTTGATCCATTTTTTGGAGCTTCAATTTGCACTGCTTCGAGTTCCCGTAGTTTGATCTGGTACCGACCCTAGAAGAATATGAGCTCATGATCAGATGGCCCAAATAGGCCGGGGTATACATTTGCCATGGGGCTTGTATTTTCGCATACAAGGTCGCCGCCCTTATCCAATTGCCACCTCATCAATCTGCCCTGACGGGAAAAGGGAGTATCCAAGGGTGGAGGACCTCATTGCTAGAAGACCACCTATCTTCCTTGGCCGATAAGGGATAATGGCCTGCCTTTAACAAAACTCTGACATTGATTGTGTTTGGAACTATCTTGTTCCCCTTCCACTTCGACACAGTATATCACGCTGCCATGGATGCCCTTTTTGCATGGGACATGCATTTGAAGAGTCCCTTGCCTGCACTTCTTATCGACACCTTGCTTTCAATAGAATTCTGTCATAGAAAGCAAGGAAAAACACTCAGATGTTGTTCTTCATTGTTGTATGTCTGGGGCCCCACTCATTTCTTTGCCTCAGGTCACATGGGGGCATTCCCCGATCCTTTTGAGGAGCTTCTCAAAGATCCCTATCCGCTGTTGTCGCTGCCGTCAAAAATAGGCGGTTAGAGCGACGCGATGGTTCCAACTTTCCAATTTTCGCGTTTAATTATGGGTGAGGTTACAACGCTTTTAGGTTGTCCGATAACCGGGCTGAACCCAAGGGCGAGGTTTTCGAAAGAGTGTTCTTAGGTCTTCTGATAATCGGGCTGACCTAAGAACAAATTTGAAAGGGTTCTTATGGAGTCGCCACTGATGTTTTTACCAGAAACATCGAAAAAAGGGAAGAAAAAGGCGTTGGTTTCTTAGAAAAACCAACTTCGGTCATTAAAACCAGAGTTGGGTGAGGGAGTTAGTTAAGTGTAAAGGAGGTATTAGCTCCCTTTAGACGCCCCTTTTGGGTTCCCTATGATAGGCCAGCTATTTTATAAATAAACTTATGAAATGATGCTTTTACCCTTTTATTTGCGGAATTAAAATGATGACTACATGGCCCTAATTAATGCATATACAAATAATAAAGCGATAAAAGAGAGGGAGAGAGAATGAAGAAACCTCCAAAGCAAGTTTGATTAATTCTCTTGAAAAATAGGGTGCGTTTTGGCAGCCCTTTGTTCTTACAACGTTGAATTCTATCTCAAAACGCTATAAAAAGCTCTCTTAAACACTCAGAAACTCCGGAAATGCTTCGGAGGGGCTCTAGGAGAAGAATTTTGAGAAATTGCAGGAGGAGAAGTGGAAGAACTGTGTGAAATGAAGGGGAGAGCGCCCCCTATTTATAGGGATTTGCGCCTATCAGGTCGAGACGTCGGTCTCGCCATTCAAAACGGCGGTCTCGACATAAATAAGTGGTGAGACGACGGTCTCGACTTACCAAATGGCGAGAGGGCCATCTCGCCAAACGGGAGGGGGGTCTCGCTAATGGTAAGTGGCGAGACGGTCGTCTCGCCAAACGAGATGGCGATCTCGACCCTAGAAGGAGAAAATCCTTATTTTTGTACAAGAAAGCCTTCCTACTCTAATATGGGGCCTAGTAGTCTCTCCTAGTGGCTTTTTAGGCTTTGTCCATCTTCGAATAGGAGGTATTCTGTTCTTATTTTGAGGTCGGGCAAGATTTGGGGTCTACAGCTGCCCCCCCTTCACCTAACTAGCCGACTGTTGGCCTATTGTGCTAAGAAGATCGACTGGAGGGTGAAGGAGTTAACCCTCTTGCCCCGTTGTCCTTCTGATGCTTCCTCTTGCGGTGGCTGATCCTCTAGAGAAAAATGTGTTGTGCGCCTCCATGATGCTCCTTCTAACGGTAGTCGATCCCTTTGGTTGACACGTGGTAAAACTTTAGGATACTCCTTCTAATGGTAGCTGATCCTTCGGTTGATGAGTATAAACCCCCATCAGGCTGGTAGTTACAGTCCACTATGCATAGGACAGGATGAGTAAAAACCCCCATCAGGATGGTACAATCCACTGCATAGGACTGGTGGTGGCGACTTACTGCTCAGTAGCTCATGCGCCGGTACTGAGATGCATTCTCTTGTCTTTTGTTGTTTAACTTTTCTGGAGTAGTCATCCTATTTTTGCCAGGATTATTTCGACTCTTCCGGTGGTCATCCAGCTTGTTGGTTGCTGGGGAGTCTTGTTTTTTTACTTTTGGTGGTCGTCGAAAAACTCTTGGTCAATGTGGTTGACTTGTCTTGTTTTTGTAATCCTGCCTTTTTCTGCGGTTTTATTTTTTTTCTCGCGATTTCGGATTTTGGCTTTTCCAGGATTAAGCGTAAGTCTTTTACTTTTTTAGTTTCTTTTCATCACGTTGACTTATTTCGAAAAGAGAGCAAAAATGAATAAAAGAAATTTTTATTTATGGTAATATTTGGTTACAGCATTTATTTTTTTGGGTACTATCCCTAAGACGGTGGGCTTGAGCTGGGAGACGATCTGGGAGGAGGGAATTGTCGGTACATATGTCTCTGAAACTCTGCCTGGTTTCAGACTGCGTCGAGATGTTCTTGTCTGAACAGTGCCAGGTCTTGTCTCATCCCTTCTTGTACCTGGCCGAAGGTCTCCATCCTCGTCTAGAAGACATCCTTCCTTAGAGACATTTGGTCCTGCCTTAGGGACATCTGGTCGAATTGCTGGCGCAAGTTGTAGATGTTGCGGTTGATGCCAGCAAAGTCGTCAGTATACTGTTGTTGTTGCTGTTGTTGTTGTTGTTGTTGGAACTCTGGGGGTGTTAGGAGATCTTGCATCGCCACCAGGTCCTGGAGGTCAAAAGTCATGGCTAGCGAGGGGTGGAGGGCCAACCGGGATCCTTGGCGGATCAACATCCCCATGTTGACAAGTATGGATCCGTTGATAGACTCGGGTCGAAGATTGGAGGAGAGGCTCTCTCCGCCACTGCACCCCCATTTTTCTGCCAGCGGGGTGATGAGGGGAGCCATAAGGATGGCTCCCACAGGACGGCACCCAAAGTCCTTAAGGGCCTTCACGAAGAGGTCTGGGTAGGTGACCTTCCCCTGACTCTCCTTCCGCCCGTGGAGAGTTCCTGCCAGCAGCTTGTAGCAGATGCAGAAACCGGGAGTGAGCATGGACCCTTTCAGTAGGGATGGCAAGGTGCGCATCCCGGTGAGGTCCTCCCACATCTCACCGCCTGTGAGGGTAGGGGGGCACTCGTAGATGGCCCCTCGGTATTCTTGGGTCAGGATGTCCTCGGGCCGAACGAAGCCAGTAGACACGTTGAATTCGTCCAGGGTTGTCGTCTGGTACGACCCATTCATGAAGTAGGACACCATCTTGACCGGCGGGAGTCCTGAAACCATCGTGGGGAGCTCGTAGTATGTGATGGAGGCGAGAAAATCCATCACCGCTTGTGGGTAGATGTGGGTGGGGGGAGACTGGAGGAGGAAGCGCCATCCGATGTTGTCGAGGTAGGCACGGACATCATCCTCCCATCCAAATTTGGCGAGTATGCCAAAGTCCAATTTTAGCATGGGATGCCACCTGTACCCCTGGATGTGCTCTAGGCGGGCTTGGTGTTGGGGTGAGAGCTGATTCGGGTCATGTGGGTTTGGGACCGTGGAAGTGCTTGGGCCAGGGCCCCTTCTCTTTCTTGAAGCCTCACCTCTATGCATTTTGGTAAGAAAGTGCTCTAATACAGGAGTGTAGACCCCAAATCTTGCCCGACCTCAGAATAAAGTCAGAAAGCGTCCTATTTGAAGACGACCGAAGCTTAACAAGTCATTAGGAGAGACTATTAGGCTCTCGTACCAAGATAGGAAGGTTTTTTGGCCCGAAAATAAAGTTTCTCGCCCTGAAGGGACGAGACCGCCGTCTGGAAGGACCAGACCGCCGTCTCGTCTCAACGCCAGGACGAGACCGCCGTCTTGATTGTCCATACGGCGGTCTCGTCTCCTGCAAAGGTCGAGACGGCGGTCTGGATTTTCCAGACGGCGGTCTCGATTCCTGCCTAGTCGAGACGGCGGTCTGGATTATCCAGACGGCGATCTCGACCCTCTGCCATGAACGAGACAGCGGTCTGGACTTTCCAGACGGCAGACTCGACCCTGTCAGAGGAAACGGCGGTCTCGACCTGTCAGGCGCGAAAAACTATAAATAGGGGTCCTCTCCCCCTCATTTCCACACGGAATCAACATAGCTCTCCCTTCTCTCTAGACTTTCTCTCTCTAAGAATCCCTCCGAGGCATTTCCGGAGATTCTGAGTGTCTCTAGGCATAAACTGAGCGTTCTAAATCTCCTTTAGAATCCCTCCGAGGCATTTCCGGAGTTTCTGAGAGTTGTAGAGTGAAGGGTTGCCAAAACGCACCCTCTCTTTTAAAATATAAAAGCTTGCTTTGGAGGTGCATATTCTCCCTCTCTATTTTTATTACTGCCATTTAAATTACGCAAGAGAAGCTAGGGCCATGTAGTCATAAACTTAAATTCCGCATAATAAAAGGGTAAAAGCGCATTTTTCCAGTTTAATTATTTATTCAAAGTAGCCGGCCTATCATAGGGAACCCGAAAGGGGCGTCGTAAAGGAACTAACACTTCCTTTACACGTAACTAACTCCCTTACCCAACTCTGGTTCTAATGACCAAAGTTGGTTTTCGAAAACCAACGTCTTTTTAAAACCCCTTTTCTGATGTTTATGGTAAAAAATATCGGTGGCGACTCCATAGAACCCAAATTAAATAAATCCCTGGGTTAGCCCGGTTATCGAACAACCCAGGGATACTTTCGAAAACCTCGCCCCTAGGTTAGCCCGATTATCGGACAACCTAAAGGCATTGTAACCACCAATAAAAAAAACGTGAAAATAAAGAGGGTCGAAAAAACCATCGCGTCGCTCCGACCGCCTCCTTTTTTACGGCGGCGACAGATGGCGACTCTACTGGGGAAGCCTAGAGAGTTGATCCCATTTAGTGATAGGCTGGCTCAAAAATAATTAAACCAAGAAAATAGCGCTTTTACCCTACCTTGTATTATAACATGCTTTATTGTTTGGATTTCAAATAATTGTCGCTTGTTTCTACTTACGCAATTGATTGAAATATAAATTGCACACAAAACCCTTGCACACTACAGTTCCCTCTATACCCGGGGGCAAGTGAGAAAATCATACACTACTGCAGAAAAGGCTTTTTACATCGGTTAAAATGGGCTTTCGACGTTGGTTAAAGCGGCGACATAGATACGGGGGTCATAGAAAGTAAGGCTTTCTACGTCGGTTCCTAATAACCGACGTAGAAAGTAAGACTTTCTACGTCGGTTAATAGGAACCGACGTAGAAAGCCTTACTTTCTTTGAGCTATTATGATCGGTCAAACTGGTTATGATCGGTCATAGAGCTATCTTGATCGATCATAACAGGTTCTGATCGGTCACAGAAAGACTTTCTACGTCGGTTAGTCAGGGAATCGACGTAGAAAGTCTTATTTTGTATGAGTTATTCTGATCGGTCATAACTGGTTCTGATCGGTCATATACTTTCTATGTCGGTTAACACTTATAACCGACATAGAAAGTACTTTCTACGTTGGGTAATGACATAACCGATGTAGAAAGTGTTATTTTTTTTTAAAATACCTGCATTTTATTTACAGATGCTACCTTTCTTCGAGTAGACCTGCCTATTCATCACAGTTCTAGACAAATAACCACATATCCAGTACAGACAGATATGCACAGTTCATATATAAATTTGCTACAGATATATATCCAGTACAGACAGATATGCACAGTTCATATATAAATTTGCTACAGATATATATCCAGTACAGACAGATTCAGTTGCAGACAGATATGTACATATGAAACACATTGAAATGAATATATGTACGGACAAATCCAGTTCCAGACAGTTCATTTACTTAAACGAATGTAAATTTCCTAACTTAAATCAATTCTATCTAAATTGTTACAAGTTAAATTTCCTATGAAGATTGAATGCTTAAATTTCCTATCAAGTTGGAGCATTCTCCCAAAATCCTTCCATATGGTCATAACGGATGGCATGCACATCATCTATTTCTACATTAACACTCAAGTTTGGCATATTTGAAGAGAAACATGGTGTCTCGGGTATATCAAGTACTAATTCATCATTCTCATCGAAGTATACATGGGTTTTCCTTGTAGAACCACCGACCATCCTTTGTTAGCGGGATCGGTGACATAAAACACTTGTTTTGCACGAGATGCCATGATAAATGGTTCTTCGGTATAACGAGTATTTTCAAGGTTAACCAAGGTAAATCCAAGATCATCGGTGAAGATGCCAGTATTAAAATCAACCCACTTGCATTTAAAAATAGGTACTCCGAATATCGTGTAATCTATTACCCAAATCTCTTCAATTACACCAAAGTAGCCCATTGACGCCCTTATCGGATATTTATCCTTTGAACTCGAGAAATGCATTGATTCAGCCACCACCATGACTCCACTATTTTGCATTGTGCTTATTTCATCTTCTCCCTTTGTATAAAATGAATAGTTATTTATATCATACCCACCCCAACATATCACATCAAAGTTTGGCTCACATGCTAGCCACTTTAGTGTATCAGAAGCTGTATTGTCACCTTCAACTTGTTGTTTAAACCACTTCAAAAAGCTCTTGTTGTGTTCAGTGATCACCCACTTTTTAGGCATACGTGGATTATTTCGCTTCACAATCTCTTTATGAGCACTTAAGTAGGGGATGACTTCTTCACTGTTATTCAATATGTACAAATGCGCTTGAAGTACTTCATCTCGACACATTGTCACAACTTTTGCACCTCGAGTTCCTCTACCAAGACCTATTCCATGGTAACGAGTCTTAGGTAACCCTATAGCTTCAACTTCTGATAAGTAGTTTGTGCAAAACTCAATAGCTTCCTCTGCAATATATCTTTGAACATAATATTACTGCAGCCTCATTCTCTAACTGATCCAAAACATCCGGGTCCATAACTTTACTACATATGGCATTAAAAAAAAAGCATAATCGAGTTAAGGAATATCTAACATTGTCTGGTAAGATACCTCGAATAGCCACAGGTAGAAGTTGTTGCATCAATACATGACAATCATGAGATTTTAACCCAAGCAATTTGAGATCTTTCATAGATACAAGTCTCTTCACATTGGAAGAGTAACCAAATGGAACCTTCACACCTCGTAAAAACTCACAAAAACTTTTTTTCTCTTTTTTAGACAGTGTGTGACATGTTGGAGGCAAGTATGTTCGGTTACCATGAGGTTGAGGAGCTAATTGTTCTCTTATACCCATTTCAACCATGTCCAAACGAGCATTCACTACTAGAAAATATACTTTCAACGTCACTGTTTAACGTCGGTTACATTTTAGCCGACGTTGAACATGCTTTCAACGTCGGTTGGTCAACAACCGACGTCGAAAGTCGAATTTTTACACATTCTACGTCGTTTTAGCATGCACGATGTGGAAAAGTAGGCTTTCAACGTCGATTATGCCCTCACCCGATGTTGAAAATCCTTCTGAACTCATTATGACCGATCAGAATACAAATATGACCGATCAGAACCGAATGTGATCGATCAGATTTTAATTATGAGCGATCAGAAGCTTTTCAATCGATTAAAACCACGTTTCAATCGATTAAAATCTCTTAAAGGGTCAGGATGATCGATTAGAATCTAGTTATGACCGATCAGAACTATTTTAATCGATTAAATCTCGTTTCAATCGATTAAAACATATGAAATCGAGTTTCAACGTCGGGTGTGGGTATAACCGACGTCGAAACCCCGTTTTCCCATTTGAATAGGCTACCATATGCATTTTTGTATCTCCCCTTACTCTCCAGCATCGCACCCACTCCCCTTACTCTCCAGCATCGCGGCCACCACCTACCACCGTCATTTGGACTCTCCGGACGCCCTCCCTCACATCGCCACCGCGCACCGCGTGACACCCCCGCCGCAAGCACCTCCACCCCACCGCAGCTTCCACCCCACCGCGACGCTAGTCGCCCACCGCGACGCTAGTCGCCCACCGCGAGCTAGTCGCCCACCCTCCACCCCCACCGCAGCCTCCACCCACATTGCATTGTCCGCTCACCACAGCCTCGACCCTAACGCCGCATTGCATCCTCCACCTCCACCCCAGGCAGCGGCCGCTCTCGTTTCTCCGTGGTGCGAACCTTCATCGCCGCCTTAAACCACAGTGTACGATGTTGTTGCACTTATATTTGTTGGGCAAAGTCATACAATTTTACTTACTACATTTCATAGGTAGAGATTGTTAGTCATTTGCCGTTAACTCGTTGATTCAATTCTTAGTCATATTATAGTTTTTTTCAATGTATTGATGATGTGTACAATTATACTTGAATTGCTTGAATATGCCCGTGGGGCTTTTTATTGTCGGTTTCACTCGTGTCATTTAAAATTGTTGCCAAAAAACAAAGGAAACTCTGCCGGATTTTTGTTAGAAATTAATCATGAAGTGTGAATTTCGAAAACTACATATAACAATGTAGTTATATAAGTGATGGTAGTAACAATGAAAACTCTATAATTTCAATTTATACAAATTTGGTTTTGACCAAAAAATAGACGAAATTCCGTTGAAATTTCGTTACAAATTAATCTAATTTGGTATAGATTTCATTAGAGATAACGATTATTAGTAATAATCGTTTTATGGGTTTCTCATTTGTAGACTCCAATTCCAAAATGGATCGAAGTTGGGTAAATGCAAGTCGTATTTCACAAGAGTATGAGAATGGAGTTGAAGAATTTTTGCGATTTGCCGAACACAATGGCACCAAGGTTAATGGAAAATTGTATTGTCCATGCGTTAACTCGCGTTAATGGGAGAGTACACACACTAGAGACAATACGGGAACATCTTTTATGTGATGGGATAATGAAGAATTATATCCTATGGACATGGCATGGTGAAGTGATTCATACACCAATAGTAACACAAGCCGAGGAAGAGGAGGATATGACAATGGAAGATCGAATAGAAGACATGATTCGTGATGTAGGTCAAGAGAATTTTCTGCAAGCACATGTCGCTGTCTATGATAAATTGAAGATAGATTCAGAGATACCTCTGTATGCTGGATGTACAACATTCACGCGATTGTCACCGTATTGAGATTGGTCAATTTGAAGGCCAAATTTGGTTGGAGTGATAAAAGTTTCACCGAGTTACTAGAAGTTTTGAAAGATATGCTCCCAAGCGATAACACCTTGCCTCGATCGTATGTATGAAGCCAAAAAAATACTTTGTCCAATGGGTTTACAGTATAAAAAGATACATGCTTGCCCTAATGATTGTGTATTATACGTAAAAGAGTTTGAAAGCCTACATGAGTGTCCAAGATGTGGTGTATCGCGTTACAAATTGAAAGACAAGGATGATAATAGCGAATGTATTGATAGAAAGAGACCTCCCGCAAAAGTTATATGGTATCTTCCAATTATTCCAAGATTGAAGCGATTGTTTGCCAATGGAGAAGATGCCAAGAATATGATATGGCATTCAACCGCACAAAAACGTGATGGATTGCTTCGTCATCCGGCCGATTCTCCACAATGGAAGAAAATTGACCGCCTATTTCCAAGTTTTGGCAGTGATGCAAGAAATGTTAGACTTGGACTAGCCACAGACGGCATGAATCCTTTTGGTAACTTAACCAAGAATCACAGCTCATGGCCAGCTTCTTTTAGTGATTTACAACCTTCCACAATGGTTGATTTTCAAGCGCAAGTACGTGATGTTATCCATCATGATTGCAGGTCCAAGACAGTACTGGTAATGACATAGATGTTTATCTAAGTCCGTTAATAGATGACTTAAGGCTATTGTGGGAGGAAGGAGTGGATGTGTTTGATGCATATCAACAAGCAGAGCTTCAAGTTACATGCAATGTTATTTTGTACTATCAATGACTTCCCAAAGATATGGAAACTTGAGTGGGTATAGTGTCAAGGGTCATCATGCTTGTCCTATTTGTGAGGAAGATACAAGTTTTCTACAATTGAAGCATGGAAAAAAGACTGTGTATAATAGGCACGTAAAATTTCTTCCACATAACCACCCATATCGAAGATTGAAGAAAGCTTTTAATGGTCAGCAGGAAGATAAAATTGCCAAACAACCTTTAACTCGGTGAACAAGTTTATGAACGGGTTAGAAACATTAATGTTGTCTTTGGAAAGACTAAAAACAGATCGTCTGATAAAAGGTTGTGGAAAAAGAGATCAATTTTCTTTAACCTTCCATATTGGAGTCATCTAGATGTGAGACATTGCATTGATTTTATGCATGTGGAGAAGAACGTATTTGATAGTCTCATTGGCACACTATTGAACATTAAAGGAAAAACAAAGGATGGAGTCAAAGCTCGTCAAGATCTATGTGAATTGGGAATACGTCCGTAATTACATCCAAGACCTGAAGGCAAGAGAACATATTTACCACCAGCCTTGTCACACATTGTCAAAGAAGGAGAAGACTAGTTTATGTCGTTGTCTTCACAGTATTAAAGTGCCACAAGGATACTCTTCAAATATTAAGAGTCTTGTGTCCATGAAAGATCTCGAAGCTAGTTGGGTTAAAGTCGCATGATTGTCACGTTTTGATGCAACAACTCTTACCCGTAGCTATACGTGACATATTGCCAAAGAATCTACGACATGCAATTATGCGTCTTTGTTTCTTCTTCAATGCTATATGTGCCAAAGTAGTTGATGAAAAATCATTGGAGCAGCTTGGAAAATGAAGTTGTGGTTATATTATGTCAGCTTGGAGATGTATTTTCCTCCATCATTTTTTGACATTATGGTGCACTTAATAGTTCATCTTGTAAGAGAGATAAGACCGTGTGGTCCGATTTATTTGAGGTGGATGTACCCAATTGAGCGATGTATGAAGATCTTTAAAGGGTATACAAAGAATCCATATAGACCTGAAGCTTCTATTGTTGAAAGGTATATTGCAGTAAGAAGCTATAGAATTTTGTTCTGAATATTTAGGAAAGGCCCTAGCAGTGGGTGTACCTACTCAACGACATGATCATAGAATAAATGGTAAGGGCACTCGTGGGGTCAAAATACAATCAAAAAATGCTAGTGAGTTGACCAGGGCACACTTGTATATTCTAAACAACACAGATGAAGTTCTTCCTTACATATCTCGCTCATCAATCAATATTGAAGACCCTCAACCCCAAAATGAGTGAGCGGTGGTTGGTTAATGAACATAATAATACTTTTGTTAGCTGGTTTAAAACAAAAATCTTTTCCGAGGACAATGCATCCGATACTTTGAAATGGCTAGCACATGGTCCTAAACAGTAACGTCGTGACTTGGACCGGGTATGACATTAACAAATACTCATTCTACACAAAGTTACAAGATGAAAAAAGTACAGTCCAAAATAGTGGAGTATCTATTGAGGCGACATCCATGCACTTTTCTAGTTCAAAGGATAAGAACCCAATTATGGCGTCTATGAGTTACTTTGGAGTGATTGAGGAGATTTGGGAGGTTGACTACATTCAATTCAGCAGTTCCTATATTCAAATGTAAATGGATTGATATTAATACTGGTGTTCAAACTGATGAAATGGGATTCACTTTGATAGACCTTAAGAAGATAGGACATAAGGAGGAACCATTCATAATGGCGTACCATGCAAAACAAGTTTTCTATGTAACTGATCCATGTAATGACAGATGGTCAGCTGGTACTCCAAGCAAAAGGGAATGATGTTATGCATGAAGAAGATGATGAATTAGATGATATTATTAACATCCCCACTCCATCACTGGATGCCTAGTAGTATTGATGATATGCAAGAAGATTTGGTTCATGCTATTCGTAAAGATCATGATGAAGGCATATGGGAAAACTTAACTATTTAAGTTATGTGTTCATAACTAATTTGTGTTTATATTGAAAATATGTGATAAATTGTGTTTATATTTCAAATATGTGATAAATTGTGTTTATATTCCAATTTATGCAAAAACTTAACTTAATTTTTTTTTTAACATGCAAATGGCATCTCCTCCACCATCTCCTCCAAGATCTCCTCCATCATCTCCTCCGCATGTCCACCCCCCCATCTCTAAAGAGGACTCGACAAGCCACACGGTTGAAAAAGTTGACCGTTCGTCATATGGCAGGAGATAAGTTGGTTGTGAGTGTGGATCCAAAGACCGGCAAAATATCGTGGCCACATCACACTCAATTTAGGTCCTACTTGGGTACTCTTGCTAGAGAAAAGGTATGTAATTTTTTAGAGTTTTTAACTTGTTATGCATATATGGTCAAGATATGTAAATGGATTGATATCTAACGTTTTAAGTTCATAATTAGGTATCTATTTTGCATCCATCTTGGGATTATGTGGAGGAGACTTGCAAAAATTTAATTTGGCAAGATATTTTGGTGAGTTTTGTTAACTCGTTAAATTATGTTAAGTTAAGTTAGATCCTAAACTTTGTTATCCTAATTTATTTTGTTGTTTTTGCAGTAATCACTTTGATATTGTTAACTCGAACAACTTAGGAGAAAAGTCATGTCATCTATTGCCAAAATGTGGAGGCAATTCAAGTCGACATTGACTTCAAAATGGATTTTTAATGACCAAGCCATTAGCAAAGGATTAACTCCTTGTCAGCCGTTATGGCATAGATGAGGAAACTTGGAAGCAGCTTTGTCGAGTAGGACTGGTCCACAATGGGAGGTATGTTACTATTTAAAAACTTTGGTATGTTTCCATATTGTCTTATTAATTTAGCACATTGTAATATGATATTATGTTGCAGGAGAAGCGAATAAAAGGAAAGGAGATTCGTAGGCTGAATGTGGCCCCCCACCGTCTCGTCTCGTGGGGGTATGATTTGTTGACGCAACGCATGATGAAGGAGAAGGCTAAACTCCGAGAAGCCGAGTTAGCCTCTTCTCGTGTAAGCCAGAAGAAATTTCCCCACCATCTCCTCCAAAACGTCATCAAAAATGGAAGAGGGCTCTGCAAAAGGCCTCCGGTGAAATGACATCGAGGAGGCCCGCTTGATTGCCGAGCGGATTGTAAGTCAAATTAGTTTCTTTCAACCTCATTAACCATGCTTTGTCATTCATCAATTTTTTTTACAATATATAATGCTCAATTGTAGGATTCTTTAGAGGAGCAAGATACACAGGGAACATTCGTTCCCCGTGGTCGTGAAGATATATTAACTATCGCTATTGGACGCCCGTAACACCCAGTGGCGTGTTCGTGCCGTTGGAGCCGGTGTGGGTATTCGAGCATATTTTGGAGCTCCATCATCGCACCATACCCACACCACATCATTGAGCCGCAGGAGATGGCCGGATTGGAGGAGAGTCTAACAGTCGAAGCCGAGACCAGCCGATGGTTGAAGAGCCGACAGCTGACGCCGACACCAGCCCATTACCGCACGAGTTCAGGAGGAGATGATGCGTGTATTTGGTTCAAGTCTAGCATCCATAGGTGTCACACAGCCCTACCCACCCACCTATGGATGTTCCTCCTCCATCTCGCCGCACGAGTTAGCACTAAGGGTAGTCAGGCCGAGCCAAATACCGCTGATCAAGAGCTTCCCGCTACTAATCGAGAGGTTGTTGTTGTTGTTGCAGTACATCGACCACTCGTGTATGTGTGGATGATATCTTAATGACAAAAATTCATGTGCATATTAAATAATTAATGTCTTATTTTTGTGTAATCGTGTCAAGTGTGAATTTTATGTTGATGAGGATGGATCTCGAACCACGATTGGTGGCGGTTGGTTCAATTGAAGAGGGGGCCTCTACAATTCATAGTGTGCCTTTAGCACCTAACTTGGCCAAAGTGGTCATTGAAGAGGTTCGAGATGCTTATGCTCTTGTACCTGTGCCCACGTACGAGGTGATGACAAGTGGGACAGCCCTCCGCACCTTCATTGCATGGCCTAGACATCTAATCAGGCCTATTTTGAAAAAGGTTTGCATATACTTTCTGTTAATTATCATATGTAGTCTCGGTACTATTTTTTATTATTTCTCAAGTCAATGTTATTTTATGTAGGATGTTCGTAAGCCACCCCAGCTTGCCTAAACCGGTTCCTACTTCCCATACTAGTAAAGGTAAGGAAGTAGATGTCCCGTAAAATCCAATTTTTCAACTACTATCTCGTTGTCCCACAGCTTGTATATTCAATCTTTTCAAGTGAAGTGGGATGTTGATAAGTTAGGGGTAGACAATAAGAACTTTCCCTTTACATTGACCACACCGATGCCGTGGAGATAGCAGCTTGGCAATCGCTGTCTAAACATAGCAAGTGTTACAATTTTGGACAATGTAAGTATTTATTTTTATTTACTAATTATGTTATTTGAAGTTATCGTCATATTTAATGTACATTGAACTGGCTACTTTAGGATGATGAATGAATTGTCTGAGGAACAACGCACCCAAGATGTGTATGGATTTTTTGAGCCCCAATCCATACAAAAATCAGGAAACAAGAGAGAAGAAGTTCAAATATACATCCAAAATTGGATGATGAAGTCAAGGAAGAAAGTTTACTTGGGTGCTTACCACCATCAGTAAGTATTTAAGCGTATGAAATTATTCGCATTAAATTTTATAGTGTATTGTATTATCCTAACTTTTTGTAATGTAAGCGTAAATCATTGGCGCTTGTTGGTTGTTTGCCCAAAGCGTAATCGTTGTGGCTTGGTTCTCGCTCACTCGGGCAAGAAACCCGATGCAGATCTTAAAAACATTGTAAACAGTACACATTCTTATAATAATTTAAACAATTATTAATTGTTTTGTTACTTAATTGTTTCATTATATCTTGTATTGCACAAGGCATTTAAGGTTTGCAATACAATTGATGGAGTACACACAAGCAAAAGCACGACTCCGCATTGGATTTTTGTTAATGTAAGTCATTTTATATTTATGTATTATATCATTCATTTTATATGTCAAATTAATATATTATTTTTTGTAGTGTAATAGGCAACCAGGATCTTATGAGTGCGGATATTATGTTATGCAATCGGATGTGGCTGATTGTTGTTAGCAAGATTGAGGATACATGGAATCAGTGTTTGCTTAAATTTAGTATTCAATAAAAGACCCAAGTATTGTGTCATTGGATACTCGTTAAATTATCTTTTTTCTTGTAACATGTATTTTCGCATGTGGAAGCATTGCCCATAGAGACCATTGACGATATTAGAAACACATGGGCCGATAAGTTTGTTAAAGTTAGAAGTAGGCAAGTTTAGTTATTAATTTAGTACTTAGTTTAGTAGTTAGTTTAGTAGTTAGTTTAGTAGTTAGTTTAGTAGTTAGTTTAGTAGTTACTTTAGTTACTTTACTAGTTAGTTTATTAGTTAGATTAGTAGTTAGTGTATTTGGTAGATAAGTAGTTGGATACACTATAATTTTGGATACAATTTTATTTTTGGATGCACATTCAATTGTTTATATCTTGTACATTGTCTCGCCTGGGTTGTATTCAAATTTGCAGTATGTATATATACAAACATTGGGTACCCCGTATAAACAAAGCGTCCATTTAAAAAAAAATAGACTTTCTACGTCGGCTCATACCATAACCGACGTAGTAAACACGTACTCGCTTGAGCGACGATCGTACTCGCTGAGCGACGAAAGCTTCAAACAAAGGGGACTCTCGGTTCCATCTCGCTTGAGCGACGAGTGTACTCGCTTAAGCGACGAAAGCTTCAAACAAAGGGGACTCTCGGTTCCATCTCGCTTGAGCGACGAGTGTACTCGCTAAGCGACGAAAGCTTCAAACAATGGGGACTCTCGGTTCCATCTCGCTTGAGCGACGAGTGTACTCGCTTAAGCGACGATAGCTTCAAACAAAGGGGACTCTCGGTTCCATTTCGCTTGAGTGACGATTGTACTCGCTTGAGCGACGAATATACACTTTTCAACGTCAGGTATGAATAACCGACGTTGAAAGCCTAAACTTTCAACGTCGGTTATCTATACCCGACGTTGAAAGTGTATACTTTCAACGTCGCCTGATACAACGTCGGTTGTATAACCGACGTTGAAATCCTTATATAACTGACGTTGAAAGGCATATCTGTAGCAGTGATTGACACCATCTTTTGTTTTTCCTTGAATGTTAAGGAGTGTTCCGATGATACTGTCACACACATTTTTCTCTACATGCATGACATCTATACAATGCCTCACATCAAGAACCCTCCAATATGGAAGAACAAAAAGGATTGACATTTTCTTCCAAATACTTGTGGCTTTCTTTTGCGTCTTTCCAAACTCACACGAAATTGCACTTACTCGTTGATATACTTCTTCCCCACTTAAAGGTGTTGGGGCTGCATCATTTTCTTGACACCCGTTAAATGATTTTTTTAATTTACGATATGAATGGTTTGAAGGAAGAAATCTTCGGTGTCCAAGGTACACTGTTTTCCTTCCATGTTGTAGTTGATAGTGACATGTGTCTTCTTCACATATCGGGCAAGCTTTATGTCCCTTTGTGCTGTAGCCACTCAAATTACCATATGCTGGAAAGTCATTAATTGTACAAAATAACATTGCACGCAACTTGAATAAGTCACCTGTGTACCCATCAAACACATCAACACCTTCCTCCCACAACATCTTCAACTCTTCAACCAATGGGCTTAAAAAAACATCAATGTCATTTCCAGGTTGTCTGGGACCCGAGATCATCAAAGATAGCATCAAGTACTTACGTTTCATACACAACCACGGAGGTAAGTTGTAAATAACTAACACCACAGGCCATGAACTATGTTTACTGCTTAAATTTCCATATGGATTCATTCCATCTGTAGCAAGTCCAAACCTAATGTTTCTTGGATCATTACCAAAATTCTGGAAGATGGAATCAATTTTTTTCCATTGCAATCCATCTGCCGGATGCCTCAACTGACCATCTTTAATACGACTATCTGCATGCCATCTAGTGAGCTTTGCATCATTTCCATTAGTGAACAATCGTTTCAACTTTGGAACAATGGGAAGATACCATAACACTTTTGTCGGGGTACCCTTCATAACATCATTGTCAGAATCACCATCCTTCTTCTTGTATCGTGATTCCCCGCATTGTGGACATTCGTGACAGTTCTCAAATTCTTTCCTGTACAACACACAATCATTCGGACATGCATGAACTTTTTGGTACTCCATACCCATTGGACACAATATCTTCTTAGCATCATAATTGCGGGTTGGCAATGTGTTACCTTCAGGGAGCATGTCACTCAATAACTCAAGCAATTCTGTGAAACTTTTATCAGTCCACCCATTCTTTGCCTTCACATTGAACAATTTTAGTACCGCCGACAATCGTGTGAACTTAGTACAATTTGTATACAAAGGCTCTTTTGCATCATTGGACAACTTCTCGTACACATGTGTGTGTTGGAAGGCATCTTGTCCAAGCTCACGAATCATTTCCTCCAGCTGATCATCCATCTCTAGATCAACTTCTTCTTTGTCTTCTACACTTAGCATGTTTAATAATTCACCATGCCATGTCCACTTTATGTAACTCTTTAGGAAACCATCACAAAGAACATGTTCCCGAATAACTTCAGATCGGTAATCTTCGCTCATTCAAGCAGTTAACACAAGGGCAATAGAATCTTCCATCATTATCCGGAACATTCATCTTAGCAAATTCAAGGAATTGTTCTACTCCACTCTCATATTCATTTGTTGTTCGTCCGTAATTGATCCAACTCGATCCATTGTTACAAATCTAATTTTCAAAATCAAATTAGCTACGTAAACACGAAATAACTACATTATAATGCCTACACGAAATCCAACTCCACTCTTAAAATAACTACATTATAATACAAATCTAATGTTCAAAATCAAAATCACGAAAGAATGCCGACAGAAACACATTCAAATGACTAAACTACTTACAATACATCTCTAAATTAGCTAAAGGCACCCGTGATGTTTCCCTCTCTTGACAGCATTATTACTTACTAGATTCAATACTGTAAACCTACATTGGCTAAAGCAAGCACGAAAACTTACCTCTTGAAGACCTACAGAGGTGGCAGGTGGCGTGACGTGCAGAGCTGGGTGGGGAGAAACGTATCCAAGGCGACGGGCACCAGTAGCAGCAGGCGGCACGAAGCGTTGGCAGGTGGCGTGACGAGCAAATGTGGGTGCGGAGAAACGTATACAAGCGAACGGGGGAGCTCTGGTATGGGTGAACTGATGAAAGGAAATGGAGCGTAGGGAGAAACGTACAGGGGAGCTCTGCTATGGGGGGGAAGTGATGAAATGAAATGGAGTGGGGGGGAAGTGATGAAATGAAATGGAGCGCGGGGGAGGGCAAAACAGAAGATACTATGTCGGTTGCCCTAACACCCGTCATCAAAGACACTTTCTACGTCGGTTAAAATTTACCCGACATAGAAAGTTCATTTTCTACGTCGAGTAAATGTTACCCGACATAGAAAGTTAACTTTCTATGTCGGGTAAATTTTAACCGACGTAGAAAGTGACCTTTCCACTTACTATGTCGGTTAAAACTTACCCGACATAGAAAGTTTATGATTTTATTACAAAATTGCCACCGCGCCACATACTATGACGGGTGGATTACGACCGTGATAAAAACCCGTCATAGAAAGCTATTTTTCCACTAGTGATAGGGAGTGGGTGGCAGGTACGGTTCGCTGCAGTTAGGGTCTTGTGCCCACCAGTGTGATCGGAAACCACCACTAAAGGTGATAACCTTCCTCTTTTGGCAACAAGACCGACTCTGGCCTTAGTGTTGAGCATGGTTGGATGGCTGGAGAGTGGGGACCCTATAATGGGGGCACCTTGGGGGCCTTAGCCTGGTGAGAACAGTTAGAACCTACCCTAACCAATGCACCTTTCTGCAGGAAAACCCTACCTCGTGATAAAAACGAAGTCTCGCCTGTTCGGGGATGATCGAATTGTGTGTGCATATGATTGTTGCATTTGTATGTTGCATAGCATAAACAAACAACAGAACAAAATCACCAAAAAAATATTTTACAAATAAACACCCTTATCTCGGACAGTCTGCCTTTTAGCTAGCCTGGTTTCAGGTTCTTTGTAAGCTAAGTAGCCACGCAGTTCCAACAGAAGAGATAAGGGACGCTAAATATTCTTTCGCATAAAGCCACATTTTATCTCGGACAGTCTGCCTTTTAGCTAGCCTGGTTTCAGGTTCTTTGTAAGCTAAGTAGCCACGCAGTTCCGACAGAAGAGATAAAAGGCTATAAAATAAAACGTCAAATAAAAATACAAAAAATACAAAAAAAATGAATAAACAACTTCTGACAAAGTCAGCTCATCCATACTACACCATATCATGAGTAAAGAAAAACCAAGAGAGAAAAATAAAAATGAGAGCACATTCAGCATCATGTAAATAGAACCTCTCATGCATAAGCATACTCATGTTAGTTTAAGCACTCAACATGCATTAATAAAACTTTTTCGGACATTCTAGAAAGTGGCTGGTCCTCTCCCTGCTCGTACTCGTGCACAAAAAGTAAAGGCGATGGAAAAATTAGAGGAGCAGAACCGAAAACTTTCTGCGGAAGTCGATACCCTCCGGGAGCAGGTAGCCCAACTGATGGAGGTCATACGCCAAGGCCAAAACAAGGATGGCGAGGGCCAAGCTGAAAATGTCCCTCCTCATGAGGAAGAGGAGGAGGAATACTTCTTCGGCGGGAAGGATGCTAAGACTACACGCATCCTTACCCCAGAAGTATCCAAACAACAACTCTCCGCCCTGGAGGAGAGGCTGAAGGCGGTCGAAGGGCATAACTTCGACGTCAAGGAGGTAGCCGACATGTGCCTCGTGAAGGACATCTCGCTTCCCTCCCAAATTCAAAATCCCGGACTTCCCTAAGTACGCGGGATGACTCTGCCCAAAGAACCATCTTACGATGTATTGTCGTAAGATGGCCGCCCATGCCGACAACGAGAAACTCCCGATCCATTGCTTCCAGGAGAGTCTCGGCGGACACGACAACCGGTACATGCGGTTGGAGAGAGGGCAGGTCCGGAACTAGAAACAGCTGGCGGACGCTTTCCTCCGTCGTTACCGATACAACATCGATCTGACACCCGATAGGTCAGATCTTAGAGCGCTGAACAAGAGGAACGACGAGCCCTTTAAAGCGTATGCCCAGAGGTGGAGGGAATTGGCTGCCCAAATAGAACCTCCCTTGACGGATAAGGAGACAGTGGCTATGTTCATAGACTCACTAACTGGAGCGTACTATGATAAGGCGATAGCCAGTACCTCCAACCTCTTCTCGGACATAGTCACTGTGGGAGAAAGAGTGGAGCAAGGGCTGAAGAATGGCAAAATAGCGCGACCTTTTTCTTCCAGCACATCATTCAAGAAGCCCTTCAAGAAGAAGGAAGAAGCTGTGCACGCCATCAATTTCGCAACTCCTTCTTCTACCCTTCAGACAGAGCGGCAGCCACGAAAAAAGGAGAGGAAGTTCACGCCTATCCCCACCTCCTATGCAAAGCTGCTGCCCCAACTGTTGGAAGCCAGCCTCCTGGCCCGCGTTCCTCCCAAGAAGCAGCTGGAGCCTCCCTATCCCGAGTGGTACAAGCCCAATGAAAAATGTAGCTACCACTCGGATGCACCAGGGCATTCAACCGACAACTGCTTGACCTTGAAATATAAGGTCCAAGAATTAATCGACGCTGGTTGGATAACCTTCGATGCCTCTGCTTCCAGCACCGATGTTAAACCTCTGTCGAAGCCAGAGTAGCAGAGAGGGAGGACTAGGAGGATCAGCCCTAGGGTTTCTTTTTTAAGCTTTTCTCTACATCTCTTGTGGTCCCCGCCCGCGACCACAAGAATTTTTGATTAAAAGGGCATGTAAATACATTCTCATTTCCATTAATATACGAGGCATTTTGTCATATTCTTTCTTTTCCTGGTTCTATTTATTATTCTTTCAAAAAATAAAATGAATAATAAAATCTATGACTAAAACAGAACCTAAAACACATCATGCCTGTGATTGATGAATCTTCGTAGACCTCGGAAACGGAAGGCGAATGGACTGAGTCCGACAGTGAGCAGGAGACCACACTAGTGCAGAATATGGCTTTTACGTCACCCAATTGTCGTCGCATGCACGTATATTCGACGTAAATAAAACGCGGTGGCAATTTTGTAAATATGGGACAAAAAATTTACGTCGCACACCCCAATAGGAGACGTAAAAAGTCATCTTTTACGTCGCACCTGGGAGGCGCGACGTAAAAGATGGCCTTTTACGTCGCGCACGGGGACGCGACGTAAAAGCCTTAGCTTTTACGTCGCGCCCCCGTACGCGACGTAAAAGGCCATCTTTTACGTCGCGCCTCCCAGGTGTGACGTAAAGATGACTTTTACGTCGCTTACTACACCGCGCGACGTAAAAAGTCTATTTTATTTCCCTCCCAGCCCCACTTCCTCGTCTCGCGCAACCAGTGGTTTTTGAGAACGACGACGAGAACAACGACAACAGCCTACCTCTCGCACACCATTTGCGAGCGCTTTACAGATGAAAAACATCTACATTGTCGTGTCATTTGACGAACTTCATCTTTCTCCCCGATTGGATTCGAGTTTGAAATCAGCTTTCGTCTACACTCGAGGTTAGTGTTCATTGTCATTGCTATATGTTTACATTGAATCCGTGATTGTTTTTGGGGATCTCAATCACGTTATAGTATGAATGTCTCCACTGGATTGTTATTGGAATGCAGTTATTTGTTTATTTGTTTGAGTGCATTCGGTTTACACACTCCATTGTTGTTGGAACGTGCTTTGTTGTTTGTATATTAATTTTTTTTTACATATAATTTTTAAATCTTTAGGAGTGACGAAACTTTATAACATAATATGAATCGAAGTTGGATGAATGCACGTCGTATTAGTGAAGAGTACGAAAAGGGAGTTGAGGAATTTCTGAAATTTGCTAGTGAAAATGGAAAAGCTATGAAAGGGACATATTATTGTCCATGTGTTCGTTGTTTGAATCAAATTCGTCATAAACTTGAGGATATACGTGATCACTTGTTTGTTTATGGTATTGAATGAACATAACAACACATAACTGAAATAAAGGCAACACATCCACGAATGAATGAAAATGGGTATTGAATGAACATAACAAAAGTTTCCTTTCTTGGTTTAAAAAAGGGTATATGTTGAGATTAATGCTTCGAAACACTTTTGAGACTTGCTCGTGGGCCTAATAGTGATGTCATTACATTTGGTGGGTATGACATTAATAACTATTGTTTCTACTCAAAAATAGAAGATGATAAAGGTAGAGTACAAAATAGTGGGGTCACAATTCAAGCTGAATCTATGCATTTTTCTAGTTCTAAAGACAAAAATCCTATCACAAGCCTTCTATGAGTTATTTTGGGGTCATACAAGAGATATGGGAAATTGATTATGTTACTTTTAGGGTGCCTGTCTTCAAGTGTAAATGGGTTGAAGGGAATACTGGTGTGCGAACAGATGACCTAGGATTTACTTTGGTTGATTTGAGTAAAGTTGGGTATAAGGATGAACCTTTTATTTTGGCATATCAAGCGAGACAAATATTTTATGTCAAGGATCCATGTAATGAGAGATGGTCAATTGTCCTAGAAGGAAGAAGCATGCACGGAATTCATGAAGATGAGTCTCTAGATATACATGAAACACCTTCATTTTCAAGTAGACCATTTGATGACATAGTTGACAATGAAGTTGATGACATACATGCAATTCGAAGTGATCATGATGAAGGGATATGGGAAAACATACCAACATAATAGGTGTTTATCTTCACATTTTCTAGTTCTTTTTATTCAAACTTATAAAGTATGTTGACTTCATATTGTTTTGTTTTTCAGGATATGTCTGATTCCACAACTGGTAATCGGAAGTGGTAAGTGGCAAGTAAGGTGAGCTGAAGTGGTGATAAAGGTAGATCTCGTCACTCTGCTAAAGGGGTTGACAAAGAAGGAGGGTAGCTAGAGAGAAAACTCAAGTTGAAGTTGATCCACGTTCTGGTAAGGCATCCGGCCCAAATGCCGCTAAGTTTAAGAGCTATTTGGGACTACTAGCTCGACACCATGTTCCGATTACTACTCCATCTTGGGATGATGTTGAGGAAACCGAGAAGAACCTCATGTGGCAGTGATGTTCGTGTATTTCTATATTTGTTGAATACTTTATATATCATTATTAATTGAATTTAACATTTATTGGTCATTTCATAGCAAAATTTTGATGTTCCTAACACCGAGGTGATGAGGAAGAAGATTTTATCCTCCATTGCCATTAGATGGAGGGACTTTAAGACTTTCTTGACACTGGAGTATGTATTTGGAAAGTTTCGAGATGAATCTCCCGTCTAAAGTATCAAATTAGTGAGGAGGATTGGTTACAGCTTTGTGCCAGCTCGAATGGACCCTCTTGGCAGTGATAAAAGACAAGCCGCCCAACAACGTCGAGGTTGAATGATGCACCTCATGTATTGTCACGAGGAGGGTATGCATTATTGGAGCAACGTCTCATGAAATCCGGAGAAGAGTCGCAGGAGTTGATTCTACCGACCTTGCATCTCCACCCCTCGCTATCGATGTGGAAGGCAGCTCGACAAAATCTCGATGGACAAATGACTTCGAGTCCGCACGAATCATTGCTCGTAAAATCGTAAGTTATAATGTCAATTTGAATTGATTTTAATTTGAAAGTTAGTGTATGACTTAATTATTGTTAATGTGTTGTAGGATGATTTAGTTGAGCAGCACTCACCCAAGGATCATTTATTCCTCATGGTCGACAAGATATATTGGCAGCAGCCCATAGGAAAACCAGCATTACTCAGACGTGTGCGTGGTGCCGGTGGAACCTGGGGCCTTCGTGATTACTTTGGTCCAACATCACGAAGGACCACTCGCCGACTCTTGCAGCCATGGAGGCCTTGCATAAAATGGAGATGCAGCTTGAAGAAAAGTTAAATCAAATAAGGCAATCCTTGCAAGCAAGAGTTTGATGAGAAAATTGAATCTCTCGCCCGCTCTCAAAGAATGCACTCAAGGAACACCTCAAACAATTGAACATGATATTGTTCGAGTCAGCACTAAAGGGAGTTGTGCCGCTACTACCGTTGATCCTTCAGAGAATATACTCGTGATCGATGCATCACACCAAGGTGAGTTATATGTCGAAGATGACCCCCGCGTCTAGTGGTCGTTGGTCGAGTTTTTGAGGGTGGCTTAACCATCCATGGTGTCCCTCTACAGACCATGACCGACACGAGTAGTAGTTGATGAAGTTAATGATGCTAATGCTCCAAGTTGCCTTTTCCTAATGAAGAGATTCAATTAGTGGGGCAGGCAAGCGGACATTCTTGGCTTGGCCAAGACGTTTGGTTATGCCACTATCACACAGACTAAGTACTATATATATATATATATATATATATATATATATATATATACATATTGTCTATTTACTTCTTTTCTAGTATTATAATTATATAAATGTTTAATTAATTGTTATCATTTGTTTAGGAGGACTTGCGTCGTGCTAAGCATAAAAAGCAACCTATTATTGATGAGGATCTCGACGTAATGTGATGATGATCCCATCTCTATGTTGTTAGCCGTATTACCACTGGCTGAGGAAGAGACCGTGTCGATACAATGGGATGTTAGAGTGTTTGGAATTGACAATTCCAGTTGTTCCATCGTACATTTCCTTGCCCGATGCTTTAGAAATTGTCGGGGAAATTGCATGTTAAACATTTCCATCATACAATTGTGGGCAATGTAAGTCATTTTCATTTATGTTTCTAAGATTATAATAATTATATTCAACTTATAATTAATTGTTTTAGGTACCTTGACAATTTGAGTGTGGAACAAGAAAATCCGAAGTATACTGGATTTATCGAGCCTCAATCCATCCAAAAATCTGAAATACAAAGGTTGGAATCCAACAATATATGCAAACATGGATGAGTGACTCAAGAAGACATATATATTTGGCTCCATACATTGAAGGGTTAGTATTTTGATTTGTATTTTAATTTATATTTTTGTAACTAATTTTTATGTCATACAATGTAGGTCCCATTGGCGCTTAATTGTAATCATACCCCGGATTACACCGTGGTATGGTTTTGTTCATTACATCGAAAACCGAGTCAAGAAATGAAAAGCTTATTACAAGGGTAACTTTATCTTTTATTCATTAATTATGTTTTTAAATTGTGAATACATATTGAATAATATATGACTTTTTTTCACTTAGAATCGTGTCTCGAACTAATGTTCTAAGTGGAAAACCTAGAACAAAGACATTGCAGCTTCATTTATCCTAAGGTTAGAAACTTATTTATATAAGTGAATACCATAATTATTGTTTATATTTCAATTTTGAAAATAATATTATGTTTTTTTCATCATTTCAGATGTAATAAGCAAACCGACTCGCTTGAATGTGGTTACTATGTAATGTATTGGATGAGAGCCATAGTTTGTGCGGTTTAATTGATTCTTGGACTGAGGTAATTACTTTTAACATTAGTTAAGTTTATTTAACTTTATTCATGTTGCATGCTTACAAGAGTCAAATTCATGTTTCGTGTATTTCAAGATCCATCTCCATTACCGTATCCGAGATTACGTAAATTAGAGAACAATGGGCAAAATTTTTTGTTCTACAATTCTAGTACATTATTTTTTATGTTCTTGTTCATATTATATTGTGTGTATTATGTAGTTTAGTTTAGTTTGTATAGGTAGCTTAGTTTGTATAGGTAGCTTAGTTTGTAATAGATTTTTTAGTTTGTATGTTTGTATTATTTTGTTTTATTATGTAGTTTGAATTATATAATATTATATTTTTAATTTACTAGCAAAAGAAAACTCGCTCCGACTGCCTGGTTGTAATTTTTGCAGTGTTTTAGTTGTAAAACGAGTAAATAAACCCAATTTAAAAAAACAAGTAAATTTACGTCGCATATTGGTATATACGACGTAAATTTACGCCGCATATACCAATATGCGACGTAAATTTACGTCGCATATACCATATGCGACGTAAATTTACGTGCCGCATATTGGTATATGCGACGTAAATTTACGTCGTATATACCAATATGCGACGTAAATTTACGTCGTATATACTCGTATGCGACGTAAATTTTCTGTTTTTTTTTTTAAATTGAAAAGGTTTTTACGTCTGTTTATTGTATATGCCACGCAAAATTACGTCGTATCTTCATAACTGACGTAAATCTACGTCGGGTAAAAGGGTCCGACGTAAATTTACGTCTCCCGCTTTTACGTCGGACTTAAATACGACGTAAAAAGCCCTAAATACCTGACGTAAAAGCCCCTTTTTGCACTAGTGCCATTTCTCCGGATATGCAAAGAATGCTGGAAAAAGAAATGCGCATTATACAACCGCATCAGGAAGAAATAGAAACTGTAAATTTGGGAAAAGAGGATGAGGAGAAAAAGGTAAACATCAGCACCCAAATGGAAAGTAGCATGAAAAAGGGATTGATACAGCTTCTAAAGGAATATATAGACGTATTTGCTTGGTCATATCATGACATGCCTGGGCTTGACACGAGTATAGTGGAACACAGATTGCCACTGAAAGAGGGATGCCGACCTGTAAAGTAAAAGCTCAGGAGAATTAAACCCAACTGCTCCTTAATGATAAAGGAGGAGGTGCAAAGGCAGTTGGATGCCAATTTCCTGGTAGTTTCCAAATACCCAGAATGGTTGGCCAACATCGTACCCGTCATCAAAAAGACCGGGAAGGTCATAGTTTGCGTGGATTATAGGGACCTCAATCGAGCAAGTCCAAAGGACGACTTTCCCCTACCACATATAGACACGCTGGTAGACCATACCGCTACTAACACGTTGTATTCCTTCATGGATGGGTACGTGGGGTACAACCAGATCAAGTTGGCCGTTGAGGATAGAGAAAAAACCTCCTTCATTACACCATGGGGTACCTTTTGCTACCGAGTGATGCCATTTGGACTGAAAAATGCGGGGGCAACCTATCAAAGGGCTATGGTCACACTATTCCACGACATGATCCACAAGGAAATAGAAGTATATGTGGACGACATGATAGCCAAGTCCAGAAATGAAATGGACCACATTCAATATCTCCGAAAACTTTTCGATCGGCTTCAGAAGTATCAACTTAAGCTAAACCCGGCAAAATGTACTTTCGGAGTACGATCAGGAAAACTCTTAGGGTTCATTGTCAGTGAAAGAGGAATCGAGGTGGACTTCGACAAAACAAAGGCAATTTTGGAAATGCCTCCACCAAAAACGGAAAAAGAGGTCAGAGGCTTTCTGGGCCGAATCAACTACATTGCCCGTTTCATCGCGCAGTTAACAGATAAATGCATCCCCATCTTTAAACTGTTGCGCAAGAATCAGCCAACGGTGTGGAACGAAGAATGCCAACAGGCGTTTGATAAAATCAAAACCTGTCTAACCAATCCACAAGTATTGGTACCACCCGTTGAAGGGAGACCTCTGATCCTATATTTATCAGTTCTCGAAGAGTCAATGGGATGTGTGCTCGGCCAGCATGATGAAACCGGAAGAAGGGAACGGGCCATTTATTATCTCAGTAAGAAATTCTTGGACTACGAAACCCGTTATACACCATTCGAAAAGACTTGCTGCGCATTGGTGTGGGTCACTCAACGTCTCAGACAGTATATGGCCCGACATACAACATGGTTGGTCTCCAAAATGGATCCAATCAAGTACCTATTTGAGAAGCCCATTCTGACTGGAAGAATAGCTAGGTGGCAAGTTCTCCTCTTAGAATTTGACATCGTTCATGTCACCCAGAAAGCTATTAAGGGAAGTCCCCTAGCGGATTATCTAGCCCATGGATCCACAGATGAATACCAGTCCTTACAAGACGACTTTCCCGATGAGCTTATCATGCACATCGAACACGATGAGACCAAAGAAGAGATGTGGACCATGTTCTTCGATGGGGCTTCCAACATGGTTGGACACGGGGTAGGAGCTATTTTGATATCCCCCGAAAAGAAACACATTCCTGTGACGACCAGGCTTAATTTCGATTGCACCAATAACATGTCACTAAACTCAAAATATTCGATGATTCATCCCTTGTCATCTATCAACTTAAAGGTGAATGGGAAACCCGAAATGCCAAATTAATCCCATACCTAGAGTATATCCGCGAGCTAGTCTCGAGAATGGAAAGCGTCACTTTTCAGTACATCCCTCGGGAAGACAACCAAATTGTTGACGCCCTCGCCACACTATCATCCATGTTTTCCCTGGACCAGGAACATGAGATACCAATTATTTAAGTCAAACTACATGATAAGCAAGCTTTCTGCACGACAGTAAATGACGAGCGCGATCAAAACCCCTGGTACCATGACATCAAACGGTACCTCATAAAGGGCGAATATCCTGAAGGAATCAGTGACAATGATAAGCGAACCATTCGCAAAAGGGCCATAGGGTTCACGTTGATTGAAGGAACCCTCTACAAAAAGAGCCCCGAGTCCACTCTCTTAAGGTGTGTGGACCAAGAAGAAGCCCAAACACTGATAAAAGAAATCCACAAGGGGACTTTTGGAACCCACGCACCCGGGCATGTCATGGCAAAGAAAATCCTCAGGGCAGGGTACTATTGGTCCACGATGGAAGCTGATTGTCACCAATATGCCAAGAAATGTCACAAGTGCCAAGTATACGCCGATAATATTCATGTGCCGCCCGCACCTCTCAGCAACATGGCTACACCATGGCCATTTTCTATGTGGGGCATGGATGTCATCGGACCCATCGAACCCAAAGCATCTAACGGCCATCGCTTCATATTGGTAGCAATCAACTATTTCACCAAGTGGGATGAGGCGGCATCATACGCACACGTAACCCGGAAAGTGGTGACCGCCTTCATCAAGAAAAACATTATATGTCAGTACGACATCCCTCATAGGCTCGTTACTGATAATGGGACTAATCTCAACAATAAAATGATGGAGGAATTATGTCAAGACTTCAAAATCCAGCACCACAATTCTTCTCTGTACCGACCAAAGATGAACGGTGCAGTAGAGGCAGCCAACAAAAATATCAAGAAAATCATTCAGAAAATGGTGGTTACCTACAAAGACTGGCATGAAATGCTTCCTTTTGCCTTGCATGGTTACCGAACGTCGATACGGACCTCCACAGGGGCTACCCCGTTTTCCCTCGTATACGGAATGGAGGTCGTGCTACCAGTAGAGGTCGAAATACCCTCTCTGCGAGTTGTCATGGAAGCCAAATTGACAGAAGCTGAATGGGTCCAGAACCGGTATGATCAATTGAACCTAATCGAAGAAAAACGACTGGACGCCATATGTCGGGGGCAGGCTTATCAGCGGAAAATCAAGAAGGCCTACGACAAGAAGGTCAATCCCCGCACTTTCCAAGAAGGAGATCTAGTAGTAAAGAAACTGCTTCCAGCCCAAAAAGACAAAATCGGGAAATGGGCAGCTAACTACGAAGGACCCTTTGTGGTCAAGCGAGCCTTCTCAGGAGGAGCCCTTATCCTCACCAACATGGATGGAGAAGAGCTCCGATACCCTGTCAACTCAGATGCGGTGAAAAAATACCATGCCTAAAGACATTGCTCATGACCCGTCAGGATGAAAACTCGCAAAGAGCGTCCTGGGCAAAAGATAGGGTCTATATTCCTCGCTAGGACACGTCCTAGGCAAAAAAAAAAAAAATGATGATGATGAAAGAGCAATGATTACCTTAGCCGAAAACCGCAAAGGCGACTAAGGTAATACCTCCACAATAGCAAGCAGACTTCGCATAATCTTCACTCCGGACTCGGGCATCTCAACTGAAGGGACCAGGAAAAACGGGGAAACAAAGATCACCGACATGATTGTGGCACCCTCACACAGTTTAGCCAACCTTGGCCAGCCATGCTTACAAATTCTTTTGTAAACCCCCATGTAAGAATAAACCATATGGTTATATCAATAAAATTGTCTTCTCTTTACCTACCTGTGTAAATGCCTCTATATTAACGAAACATGAGCATGCATAAAACAAGCAATTAGAGAAAGCATAAAAACAAAAGACGAAGATCACCAGACAACGCCATCCCAAGTAAAAAGTACAGGGTAGCCTGCTAGATTGAAAACCCACAAAGGGCGGTCTAGGCAAAAGATAAGGCTTTCGTAAAAAGGAAAAAGCCCATCAAAATGCCTCACACAACAAAAAAACCCGCTAGATCGAAAACCTGCAAAGGGCGGTCTTGGCAAAAGATAGGGTTAAAACAAAAAGTGCAAAAAGAATAATCACGAGAGAACAAGAAAAGAAGGAAAGTACTGGTCACTTTCTAAATGTCCTCAACTAAAATAAATTTGCATCAACAGCATCCATACACGAGTAGTCGCACAAAAATGACTTTGTCAAAAGTAAAACAAACAAAAAATACTGTAGGCAAATAAAAAGCATTCAGCCTCATGCTTGCATTCATGAAAAACAACCAAAAAAAGGTATCCCGGTATGACTCCCGCATCCTTCGCCTTCTTTTGCAAAAGCCAGCGCAACAAAAAAAAAGGCTTAAAAAAGAAAAAGGCACACGCTCAATAAAAGCCAGAATCCAAAATCGCAAGAAAAAAAAGAGATAAAACCGCGAGAAAAAGGCAGGATTAAAACAACTACCTTAACCAAACAAAATTTCGACTATCAAGCAAAAGTCGAACAAAACAAAGAAAACCCGACCAACCAGCAAGAGTCAGATAACCACCACAAAAGTTAAAAACAAAAATCCCCAGCAACCAATGGAGCTGGATGAACAACAAACGAAATCCCCGGCACAGCCCGGATGACCATTCCAGAAAGGTCCAAACCACAAACACAGAAGTCACCCCTCAGGGAGCCGGCGCATGATCAGAATCAGTAAGCCGCCACCATTGCCAAAGGATCAGCTACCGCAAGAAGGGGCATCCAGAGGCACATAACCAGACGGGGGTTCATACTCGTCAGCCAAGGGATCAGCTACCGCGTCGAAGGAGCATCCCAAGGTTTCACGCCGGCGCATGGTCAGAATCAGTAAGCCGCCACCACGGCCAAAGGATCAGCTACCGCAAGATGGAGCATCCGGAGGCTTAACCACCAGATGGGGGTGCGTACTCATCAGGCCTTACAGAAGAGGGCTTACCAGACGGGGGTTCATACTCGTCAAACACCAGATGGGGGTGTGTACTCATCAGGCCTTACAGAAGGGGGCTTACCGGGCGGGGGTTCATACTCGTCAAACCAGATGAGGGTTCGTTCTCATCAGCCGAAGGGGTCAGCTACCGCGTCAAAGGAGCATCCCAGAGGCGCACAACACATCTCCCCAGAAGGTCATCCACCGCAAAGACGGAGTATCTGAAGGGAAACCGGGCAAGAGGGTCAACTCCTTTACCCTCCAGTCGATCACCTCAGCACAAAAGGCTAGCAGTCGACTGGTCGGGAAAAGGGGGGGCAGCTGTAGACCCCAAATCTTGCCCGGCCTCAGAATAAAGTCAGAAAGCGTCCTATTTGAAGACGGCCGAAGCTTAACAAGTCATTAGGAGAGACTATTAGGCTCCCGTACCAAGATAGGAAGGTTTTTTGGCCCGAAAATAAAGTTTCTCGCCCTGAAGGGACGAGACCGCCGTCTGGAAGGACCAGACCGCCGTCTCGTCTCAACGCCAGGACGAGACCGCCGTCTCGATTGTCCATACGGCGGTCTCGTCTCCTGCAAAGGTCGAGACGGCGGTCTGGATTTTCCAGACGGCGGTCTCGATTCCTGCCTAGTCGAGACGGCGGTCTGGATTATCCAGACGGCGGTCTCGACCCTCTGCCATGAACGAGACGGCGGTCTGGACTTTCCAGACGGCGGTCTCGACCCTGTCAGAGGAAACGGCGGTCTCGACCTGTCAGGCGCGAAAAACTATAAATAGGGGTCCTCCCCCCCTCATTTCCACACAGAATCAACATAGCTCTCCCTTCTCTCTAGACTTTCTCTCTCTAACAATCCCTCCGAGGCATTTCCGGAGTTTCTGAGAGTTGTAGAGTGAAGGGTTGCCAAAACGCACCCTCTCTTTTAAAATATAAAAGCTTGCTTTGGAGGTGCATATTCTCCCTCTCTATTTTTATTACTGCCATTTAAATTACGCAATAGAAGCTAGGGCCATGTAGTCATAAACTTAAATTCCGCATAATAAAAGGGTAAAAGCGCATTTTTCCAGTTTAATTATTTATTCAAAGTAGCCGGCCTATCATAGGGAACCCGAAAGGGGCGTCGTAAAGGAACTAACACTTCCTTTACACGTAACTAACTCCCTTACCCAACTCTGGTTCTAATGACCAAAGTTGGTTTTCGAAAACCAACGCCTTTTTAAAACCCCTTTTCCGATGTTTATGGTAAAAATATCGGTGGCGACTCCATAGAACCCAAATTAAATAAATCCCTGGGTTAGCCCGGTTATCGGACAACCCAGGGATACTTTCGAAAACCTCGCCCCTAGGTTAGCCCGGTTATCGGACAACCTAAAGGCGTTGTAACCACCAATAAAAAAAACGCGAAAATAAAGAGGGTCGAAAAAACCATCACGTCGCTCCGACCGCCTCCTTTTTGATGGCGGCGACAAGGAGAAAGGTGTGTAGGAGTGCAGGAGAGAGTGCTTGGACCCCCCCCCCCAAAGGCCCCTATTTATAGAATTCTCACTACAATTCGGGACCGACGTCTGGCATTTCGGGACGACGATCTTGATTTTGTGGGACTCGGGACTACCATTTGGAACTTCGAGACGACGGTCTTGTTTTGGACCTTAGTCGAGACGGCCTTCTCACCAAGTGAGAAGGCGGTCTTGTCTTTGTCCAAAATGAGACGGCGGTATCGAATATTGAGACGGCGGTCTCGCTTCAGCGCGAGTCGAGATGGCGGTCTGGGAAGACGAGACGGCGGTCTCGAAGTTTAGATGATTTTTTTTTTTTGAAGAAAATAGGACCTTGTTCACAAACATTTTATGCATGCGATGTTTTCATGTTTGATGTCCTATAATGTCTATTTCATTTGTTTTTCAGAAGGATTAACTGGTGCGTCTTGTAGAGACGGGTGCCCTCTGATCTTTGTTTTCTGTTGTACTTGACTATACCGTTCCGGACGTAATGTGACCGAAGAATGACTTTTTCCTCTTCTCTTTTTTTCTTTTTTTTGTAAAGCACCCTTTGTCATGTTGGTGTCCCTTTTCTTTGCTTTATAGGTTTCAATCCTCTTGTTGATTATACGCCTCCATATTGCCAAACTAATTGTTAGAATAATGTTGCAAGGGTTAAGAGAAGAGAAGTAGAGGATAAATTCAACGACTTGTGTTTTAGATGGTTGATTTTATTCAGAAAAGATTTTGTAAGAACGGCTGGCTAAGGTTAGGCCTTAGTGTTTAAGTTTTTGTCTAAGCAAACATTTTTCTCTGTGGATTTGCGCCTTAGCCTATTTCCATTACTTTTTATGGCTGATTGATTTCCCTAGACCGCCTTTTGGGTTTTTGAACTAGGATATTGTGTTTTGCTCCTACCTTTTGTCTAGGTTCCTTCCTTTTTCCTTTCTATTTAGGGAATCCTAGCGGACCTTATTTTGTAACCCTAACTTTTGCCTAGGCTACCCTTTATTTTTGTTCGGGTGTCCTAATGGGTTGACCCTATCTTTTGCGTAGCCCCCTTAGTGGGTTTCCTACAGGGTATTTTGCCCTTTTTCTTTTGGGCTTTGGCTTCTATGGACTTTTTCCTTCTTCTTTTTTGTTTAGTTTTTACACAATATTGGCGAAACACGGCTTTATTTATGGTGAGGTAAAACCTTATTTTGTGCTTCTAATCAACTAGCTTGATTATCCTAGCAATGGTACATTTCGATTATTTGGACATGCTTTTATTCTTCATTTCTTTTATTTGTTTAGACAAGGTTATTATGAGGTTTGGACATGAAGTAGAAAGAAGAGAAGCAGATAGTAAGAAATGTATTCTTTATTAATTGATAAGGGAATATGTGCCCTAAAATGCCCGGAGGAAGGGCAAGCCCCAGGGGATAATCTCTAACAATCACTGGATTTACATCCCTTAAGCAAAGAAAAAGATCTCCTAATGACCAGGGTAGCTCTTGACGCTTGCATCTCTCTACTTCAGAATATCTACTTGAGTGTGCGGAGGGGAGACTTCCTTTTTCTTCCTTCTGCTCGACCCTTTGTAGGGTCATATCCTAGACCGTACTTAAAGGGGTTATCTTTAAACTCTGGGGGTTCCCTCATCCCTTGGGAATCTGCCCCCAATCCTTGGCCAGGATGGTAACCGTGCGTCATCATCATGTGGGCTACCTTCGTGTTATTTGGAAGTCTCTCTACACTGGCAATTTCGAGTGCTTGAAAAGATGTTTCAAGGGCCTCTTCAGTTGCATCCACATAAGGTTGGGTAGACGGTCCACTGATCAGGATATCGTCTTCTGCTTGGATCGTGACCAGTTTGTCGTCCACTATAAACTTGACTTTCTGGTGGAGCGTTGAAGGTATTGCCTTAGCGTCATGAATCCAAGGCCTGCCGAGGAGACAACTATATGCCAGAGTAATGTCCATTACATGGAAATAGATGTTGAAGATGGTGAGTCCGACTTGGATTGGCAAATTGACTTCTCCCGCTACTTCTCGCTTGGATCCATCGAAGGCTCGAATGATAATGGTGCTTGGGAACAGACGAGTTCCTTGAATAGTCAACTTGTCCAGTGTGCACTTGGGCATCACGCTCAGGGATGACCCGTTATCCACAAGAACTTTAGCAATGAGGTACTCCTTGCACTTGATGGAAATGTGCAAGGGCTTGTTGTGGCTTGACCCCTTGTGGGGGAGTTCTTCCTCTGTGAAGGTGAGGTGATCGTTTGTCGTAATGTGACCGACGATCTTCTCAACTTTTCTTGGGATATGCTATGAGGTACATGCGCTTCGCTCAAGACCTTCATCAGGGCGTTTCTATGCGGTTTCGAGCTCATCATTAGAGATAACAGAGTTATCTTTGCAGGTGTGTGATTGAGCTAGTCAATAATGGAATACTCACTTTGCCTTATGAATTGGAGTAATTCCTCGGTTTCCTCCTTGGATTCTTTATTTTCTTTTTCTTCGGTCTGTTTATTTTTTCCTTTATTCTTGGGGGCATCCTCTTATAGGTCCTTGGGGGAGTAGACCCTTCTACTTCTAGTCATGCCCCCAATGCCGGCTATATTGGAGATATCCCCCTTTATTGGTGAAGATTCCCCGTATCTCCAAGGTACAACTTTATTTGATTCGTAGCGGAAAGGACGTGGCATAAATAGTCGCACAGGTGTCCTTGCCCCCTCTTCTTTATTGATTTTGAGGACCAACGGTTGAGGCTTATTATCCTCTTGTGGTGGATCAACCGTTGGGGAGAGCTTGATTAAAAGCGGCTTTCTCTCCATTCTTCTGATTTGGAAGACGTGTCAGTTAATCCTTCCTTTTTATTATCTTGTTTATTAAAAGTGAAGGAGGGGAAATTAAATATGCAAATGAATTCTATGCATGGAAGTAGACAATCGTTGAATAAAGAAATTTCATTTACTCGTAGAACGTGTACATTCCACTATTCCATACTACGAAGCAACTTTTGACAGAAATGGAAAAGCCTAAAGAAACCCACAGGTGGGTCTTGATCTCTATGTAATTCTCTTTCGCCTTCCTGGACGTGACGAGCAAGTGCTTCGATTTGCTTATGGACTTCCTGACTCATATCTTTACTGTACTTTTGAGCCTCTTTGATCTTCACCTCTTGATGGACGACCAAGGCTTGTAGCTCATCGAGATTTGCAAGGGCTCGGTCCTTTTCTCGTAGTACTTGACCATACTGAGCTAGCCCATCTCTTTCTTTGCAGCGTAGCTCAGTGAGACTTTTGTTAAGCCTCTAGTTGACTTCTCGCTCTTGGTGTATTTATGACCGAGTCCTTGTGAGGTCTTGTAGCAAATCCTTGATCGTCTGAGCCTGTTTTGCGCATTCGGCCTCAAGGTGTGCTAATTTGGCAATTATTTCATGAAGTTGGCTATCTGAGCTAGTTCTAGCAGCTTTGGATGCTCATTAGAATCAACACACTGATCCTTGAGGCGTTCTATTTCATGATCCTTTTTCTTGCATTGCCTCTGTAGACCATCTATGGTGAGGATAGTGAAGCACTTGTTGGAGTTGATGAAGACATATAGAGTTTAGTTTGTGGGTGTGTAGGTGAATAGGTTATAGGTTTAGAATTTAATCTCTTGATTGTTCAATAGATCTTCTGATAAGCGCCTTTAAATGATGCATCTCATTGAACTTATTTTACTGCATGAAAAACCAACCTTTAAGCATTAAAAGAACAAACTGAGTTTTTCAATCTGTTAAAAAGAAGTTTCAATCTGTTAAAATCACTTAAAATAGGAAATGTTCATATGTTGTCAAAATTTTAATTGATTGAATCGCAGAATCAACAGGTTAAAATGTTCTTAATGATTTTTCCATATTAAAGGTTTCGCAATTTTAATCTGTTGAAATCAAGTTCAATTTGTTGAAACAGAGAGATGTTATTTTTCACTTTGAAGTATCTCAGAAATTCAATCTGTTGAAATGAGTTTTAATCTGTTGAAACAAAGAGATCATTTTTTCATTCTAAGGTATCACAGGATTTCAATCTATTGAAATATATTTTAATCTATTGAAACAGAGAGCTACCATTTTTCTTCTAACTGTTTCAATCCATTGAAAACTCGAATTAACCGATTGAATGAATTTTAAATGAAATCAATCGATTGAAATATCATTTTAAATCGATTGAATCTATCAGTCTCTCTCTTTTACTCTATAAATACAGTTTTGATTTCTCTTTTGAGAATATAATTTGGAAAACATTTGAAAGCAATCTTAGAGCTCTCATTCGTGCCTTTCTCTGTGCATTCATAAAACTTTTCATATCATAAGGCGTTTAGATCAAGATTGTTAAAAAGTTCATCAAGAGAGAAAGTTCTGAGTTAGGGAAATTGCTTCTGGACTTCTATATTGTTAAAGCTACAGTCCAGGTTTATTCTTTTCTTACACTTGTACAAAGGTTAATTGTGTAGATTGGGTTTGAATCTGCACTGGTTACAGTAACTGGGTTTGGTTACTGGGTGGTTAATTCAAGAGTCTATCTTGTGGTGTTGTAAGATAGTTCTTGGGGTAGATTGGTGTATATCTACTGGTTTGTATTTTCACTTGGAATTAGTGGAACTTGGCAGATTTGTCAAGAACTGGATGTAGCTTTGGGAAAGAGTGAACCAGTATAAACTCTTGTTTTGAATTTCTACTTTCGTCTCTTTTCAATTCTTGCTTATATTCTTGCATTCTTTAAAACCAAATCTGCCTAATAAAAGATTGGATAAAGATTAACCATTCTTCCAAAAGAAAGAGTGTTTTTCGAAAAAGATTTCAAAAGTTCAATTCACCCCCCCCTCTTAAACTCAACCATTAATTCTTACAGATAGATTCTTGCTCTATTTCTTCAAGGGACCTCATCTGGGCTCCCATGATTTCTATCCTCTAGGTTAAGGTGTCGAATTGATTTCGCAGCTCTTCACTGTTTGAACATGTAGCAAGTGAGGTGGATGGTTGTGACATCCCTCTTTTCCGTCTCCACTCCTCATAGTCACTAGAGACAGCTACTCGAGCTTTTCCTAGCTCTCTATCTCCCATAGAGACTAGTTTCTCCCATGCTCTTCTCACGGCCAGTGAGTTAGCAACCGTGCATGGGTCTTCGAAGAAACACAGTCCTCCGAGCTCCTCTCGGGATATTGCAGTTTGGGTCCTCATGAGTTGTCTCATAGCTACTCTCGGTGAATAGGCTATGCAACCCCTAAGTCCTATCAACGGTATGCTCGGGTAATCCCCACATCTGATGAGGAATGGGTCGGGTCGGAACCAAGGGCAAACCCAGGATAATTGGTTGGCGTCCCATTGTTCCAACTCGACCTTCCACTCTAAGGTTAGGCGTCTATGGAGAGGGATTTTGGAGAAGCTTCTCAAAGGGTCGGGGAACATCCCCATGTGACTAGAGGCGTAGAAATGTGTCATTCCCCACACAAAAAGTAGTGAAGAGCAACATCTAAGTGTTTTTCCTTGCTTCTGGCGGCAAAATTCCACCGAGAGCAAGGTGTCGGCAAGAAGTGCAGGCAAGGGACTCTTTGAGTTCACGTCCCAGGCAAAGAAGGCGTCCATGATGGTTTGGTCTACTGTGTCGATACGGAAGGGAAACAAGATTGTTCCAAATATGATTAGAGCCAGGGTTTTGTTAAAAGCAGCCCATTCTGCCCTTTCAGCCAAAGAGGACAGATGGTCTTATAACATTGAGACTTTCCAACCCTGGATGTTCCCTTTTTCTATTAGGGTAGTCAGCCGGAATGGCAATTGGATGATGGCAGCGACTTGTGCTGTAGAAGTATATGCTCTGTGGTGAATATGGACCCTAGCTGATTTGGGCGATTTTAGCATAAGTTCATACTCCTCCAAAGTGGGCACCATATCGAACTGCAAGAATTCGAAACAGTGCAGACTAGAGTTCCAAAAGTGAACTAGAACTCTAATAAAAATGGGATCGACACAGATCTTCAATAGGTCGAAGATCCCTCCATATGATTTTTCAAAGTCGGAGCGGACCTCCGACGGCATTATCGCGCAAAGCCGTTCAAGTTTCTCAGTATGGTACTGAGGAATGTCTAGTTTCTTCAATTGTCTACTAGTCCCCTCCATTCTCTAAAAACCAAAAATTCATGTTTTATGAACATAATGTTTATTATGGGTATGCATGCGAGTGTTTGTTTTTGCCTAAATGTTTATCATGTTTTATTTCTACATGATGTATGATAGTATTTGCGTGTTTATTTCCAAAAAAATAAACTACCTATATGGATGATTTACGCATCTAATGTTTATAAACAATGTCCCATTTATTTGATTTGGGTCTTTGATTTTATTTTGTTTTAGAGCCTTTTATCTCTTCTGTCGGACTGTGTGACTACTTAGCTTACAAAGAACCTGAAACCAGGTTAGCTAAAACGCAGACTTTTCGAGATAAAGGTGTTTATTGCAAAAGAATAGTATTAGCGTCCCTTATCTCTTCTGTCGGATTGTGTGGCTACTTAGCTTACAAAGAACCTGAAATCAGGGTAGCTAAAAGGCAGACTGTCCGAGATAAGGGCATTTATTGTAAAAAAAATTTCTTATTTATTTGTTGTTTGGTTATGCTATGCAATCAAATGCAACAAACAAATGCACATACAATTCACTCATCCGCGAACACGTGAGGAGTCGTTTTAATCACGAGGTAGGGTTTTCTTGCAGAAAAATGCATTGGCGAAGGTAGGTTCTAACTGTTCTCACCAAGACTTAGGCCCCCAAGGTGCCCCCATTCTCTAGCCTTCTGACCATGCTTAGCACTAAGGCCATAGTCAGTCTTTGTGCCAAAAGAGGAAGGTTATCACCTTGAGTAGTGGTTTCCGATCATACCAGTGGGCACATGACCCTAACTACGGCAAACCATACCTGCCACCCACTCCCTATGGATTTTTCACTTGCCCTCGGGTATAGAGGGAACTGTTGTGTGCAAAGGTTTGTGTACAATTTTTATTTCACACAATTGCATAAAATAAACAAACAACAGTTATTAAAGCCAAGTAATTAAAGCATGTTATAATACAAGGTAGGGTAAAAGCGAAATTTCTTAGTTTATTTACTAAACCGGCCCATCACTGAATGGGATCAACTCTCTAGGCTTCCCTAGCGGAGTCGCCATCTGTCGCCGCTATCAAAAAGAGGTGGTCGGAGTGACGCGATGGTTTCAACTTTCTATTTTTCGCGTTTAATTATGGGTGAGGTTACAACGCTTTTAGGTTGTCCGATAACCGGGTTGAACCCAAGGGCGAGGTTTTCGAAAGAGTGTTCTTAGGTCGTCCGATAACCGGACTGACCTAAGAACAAATTTGAAAGGGTTCTTATGGAGTCGCCACCGATGTTTTTACCAGAAAAATCGAAAAAGGGAAGAAAAAGGCGTTGGTTTCTTAGAAAAACCAACTTTGGTCGTTAAAACCAGAGTTGGGTAAGGGAGTTAGTTGCGTTTAAGGGAGGTATTAGCTCCCTTTCGACGCCCCTTTTGGGTTCCCTATGACACGCCAGTTATTTTATATATAAACTTATGAAATGACGCTTTTACCCTTTTATTTGCAGAATTAAAATGATGACTACATGGCCCTAATTAATGCATATATAAATAATAAAGTGATAAAAGAGAGGGAGGGAGAATGAAGAAACCTTCGAAGCAAGCTTTGATTAATTCTCTTGAAAAATAGGGTGCGTTTTGGCAGCCCTTCGCTCTTACAACGTCGAATTCTCTCTCAAAATGATGCAACAAGATCTCGTAAAGACTCAGTCTGAAGCACATCGATGGTGGGAAACCACCCAAAGACTTAACGAAAGCCTTTCTGAGCTACGCTGTAAAGAGAGAGATGGGTTAGCTTAATATGGCCAAGTTCTTCAAGGAAGAGACTGAGCCGTTGAGAGACTCGACAACCTACAAGCCTTGGTCGTTCATCCAGAGGCAAAGTTAAAAGAGGCTCGACGATGTAGTGAAGATGAGCCAGGCAGTCCATCGGCAATCCGAAGCACTTGCTCATCATGTACGCGAAGCCGAAGAAGAATTATGTACAAATCATAACCCTCCGGTGGGTTTCTTTAGGCTTTTCCGCTTTTGCCAAAATGTGTTTCGTAGCATGGTATAGGGGAATGTACACTTTCTCGATAAATAAAATCACCTTTGTTTAACTTTACAATTGTCTATAGCATTCATCGCATTCATTCACATATCCCTCCTCGTCTAAACTAATAAGATAATAAAAAAGAAAGATTAACTGATGTGTTTCCATAAATCAGAAGAATGGAGAGAAAACTGCTCGTCATCAAGCTCTCCCCAACGGCTGATCCACCTCAGGAGGACAATAAGCCTCAGCTGTTGGTCATCATAGTCAATAAGGAAGAGGGGGCAAGGACGCCATTGCGATTATTCATACCTCGTCCTTTCCCCTACAAATCAAATAAAGTTGTACCTTGGAAATATGCAATAAATAAAGACATTTCCAACATAACCGACATTGGGGGCATGACAAGAAGTGGACGAATTTACTCCCCCAAGGAGTCACAAGAAAATGCCCCCAAAAATAAAGGAAAATATAAAGAAGTCGAAGAGGAGAGTATAAAAGAATCCAAGGAGCAAAGTGAGTACTCCATCATAGACCAACTCAATCGCACACCTGCGAAGATAACTCTGTTATCGTGAATAACGAGTTTGGAACCACACCGGAATACACTGTTGAAGGTCTTGAACAAAGCATACATTTCGCATACTATATCCCAAGACAAGTTTCAAGGGATTATTGGCAACATTACAGCAATGATCATCTTACCCTCACCGATGAAGAAATCCCTCCCGGAGGATCGAGCCATAACAAGCCTTTGCACATCTCTGTCAAGTGTAGAGAATATCTCATCGCCAAAGTCCTTTTGGATAATGGGTCATCCTTGAACGTCATGCCTAAGTGCACTCTCGATAAACTAACGACACAAGGAACTCATATGCGCCCAAGCAACACCGTCGTTCAGGCCTTTGACATATCAAGACGCGAAGTAGTGGGGGAGATCAACCTGCCAATTCAAATAGGCCCCACTATTTTCAATGTGGATTTCCATGTGATGGACATCACTCTTGCTTACAGTTGTCTCCTCGACAGACCTTGGATTCACGACGCTAAAGCGATCCCTTCAACGCTGCACCAAAAAATAAAATTCGTGGTAGGCGATAAATTGGTCACGGTTCAAGCTAAAGACGACATCTTGATCAGCAAGCTATCTACCCTACCCTATGTGGATGCAGCTGAAGAGGCCCTTGAAACATGTTTTCAAACACTTGAAATTGCTAATGTCAAAAGACTTCCCAATAATATGAAGGTGGCACATATGATGTTAAAATACAGATACCGCCCAGGCCAAGGGTTCGGTAAAAGTTCTCAAGGAATAAGGAAGCCACCGAATTTTGAAGACAATCCTTTGAAGTACGGCCTAGGGTTTGACCCTACAAAGGATCAGACTGCACGCAAAAAAGGAAAGTCTCCTCTCTGCACCTTGAAGCAAATCTTCCAAAGCAGAGGGGTCCAAGCGTGAAGAGCAACTTTAGTTATTAAGTGTGCCTCTACTAATTTTTAGGAATGTTAGTCTAATAAAGATTACTCCTCCGGGAGAGCTCGACCCCTGAGCTTTCTTTAAGGGCACATATTTCCCCTTTAATTAATAAGAGTGCAATTCTTACTATTTTGATTCTCTTCTTGCTTATTATGTTTGTACCCCATAATAACCACGTTTAAACAAACATTTTCAAAATGCATCAAAAAATAATCAAAAGCACGTCATTATCGTAATAAAGTGAATCAGCCATCGCTGATTGACTAGAAACACAAGGTTTTACCTCATCATAATAAAGTCGTGTTTTGCCAATGTGGTACAAAACAAAGAAAACAAAAGAGAAGTTCGTAGAAGCCAAAGGCCAAAAAGAAAGGGCAAGTTACCCAGTAGGAAACCCACTATGGGGGTTACACAAAAGTTAGGGTAAACCCGCTAGGAAACCCGAACAACAATAAAGGGTAGCCTAGGAAAAAAGTAGGGTTACAATAGAAAGTCCGTTAGGGTTCATAAAACAAAACAAAAAGGAAACCTAGACAAAAGTTAGGACAAAACACAAGATCCTAAATTGAAAACCTGAAGGGCAGTCTAGGGAAGTCAATCAGTCGTAATAAGTGCCACGAAACAATTAGTTAAAGACGCAGCTTCACAAACAAAATGTTTGTTTAAACTAGCCTAAACACTTCAACTAATCCTGGCTAGCCATTCTTACAAAAACCATTTTGGTAAAAATAAAAACCTTCTAAAACACAAGCCATTGAAACAAACAAAGCTTCCTTCTTTTCTCTTGACCTTTTACTATAGCATTCTAGTAATTAATAGGGAAATATGGAGATACAGTAATCAATAAAAAGATTGGCATTTCTAAGGAAAGGGAGGAGAATACCAACATAACAAGCATTCCACAATCAAAACAATCATTCTTTGGTCACGAAAAATCCGAAAACGGCAAAAATGGTACAGCTAAACATGACCTCAAAAGAGCATCATCAACGAAAAGGCACATCAGTTAATCCTTCTGAAAAATTAACTCAAATAGCATTATAGGATGCATATCATGAACATTACATGCATGGATGTTGATGAATAAGGGGCAGACGGCCATCCATGAGCTTCAGACGGTCGTCCATATGTTACTGTTGGGCATGGATGGTCGTCCATGAAGGCCAGACGGCCATCCACACAAGCCAGTCGGTCGTTTGGCCATGGCTAGTTTGCCTATAAATAAAGGCGCCCAAGTTGACTCATTGCACCCCATTTCCGCATTCCCTCTTCCTCCTTCACTTTCCTTGCATACTTGAGTGTGTTTGGTTGAAAAATGGACCGTGAAGCTTCTTCATCATGCCGAAAGCGCACTCGACGGCCCATCAGGCCAGTTTCTACTCCTCAAGTTCCTACTCAACTGATGGAACAAAATAGTCAGTTTGCTTGGCTCCCTATGCTGTGGCTAGTCTTTACGATCTTAACCATGTTTGGTTGGGATCAAGATGTAAGAAGATGCATCCAAGGCATAGGATGGGATTTCCTGCTCAGAGAGCCGCCTTCCAGTGTCCACCGCACTGCCACGTTGGAGTCTCTCTCCTCTTTTACGCTGATGGAGCAGCCATCCACAATTCCTGGGGTCCCTCTTGTCCAGGCGGTCTCATATTGGATAAACGGGGCCTACCAGTCTAATGTATTGGATGAATTCAATGTCCTTATGGGATTCCACCAACCCGCTGACATCCAAACTACAGAATACAGAGAGGCATATTGTGAAATGCCAACCACCCTCACCACTAGCCAAATGTGGGAGGAGATCACCGACTCCCAACATGTTCCTACTAATCCAAAGGGATACGCATTTCTCCTTGCACTGCGCATTTGTCATAAGCTACTAGCAGACACCATTCACGATAGGAAGGAAAGCCAAGGCAAGGTTACTCAAGTTGACCTTTTTGTTATCTACTGCATGCATCGAGGTTTCCGATGCAATCCTGGCTATTTCTTTTTGAAGGCGTTGAAGGATTTTCGGGCTTGGGGCTCAGCCAAAACTATCATGATAGCACCCCTCCTCACTCCTCTAGTTGAATACTGGAGATGCACTAATAGGGAGGATATACCCGCCACACTCCGACCAAAACCTATAGACGAATCAGTGTTCACCCATATGGGTATGCTCACCCGACAAGGGACCGGGTTCGTCCTGCATCCTTACCTCACTATGACGCTAGATATCCATGAGATGGATGCGTCAGAGTCACAGGATATTCCCATGCCCCTAGAATTCCAGTACCAACAGCAATATGGGGATGACATTGTTAGTGTCCATCAACATTTACGTAACATGCAGGCACATATTGATAGTCAACATCATTATGCACAACCTTAGTCAAAGGGTTGACGGATTCGCCCATGACTTGCACGACATGAGCAAAGCTAGGAGAAGTTCTAGCAACGCATGTGTAGACCCCAAATATTGCCCGACTCCCAATTAAAGCTGAAGATAAACCGTTCCAAAGATGGTCAAGACTTTGTTGAGTCCCTAGTAGCTTTTTCTACGTCTCATTTAAGATAGGAAGGGTTTTCAGAGGCAATAAAAATCGAAAATTTCGTAAAAAAAAGCAGATGGTCGTCCAGGACAGTCAGACGATTGTCCATGCCAAATTTAAGGCAATGGACGACCGTCCACTTAGCCTGGACGGCTGTCCATGGGAACTTTTGGCCATGGACGGCCGTCCACTCTATATGGATGGTCGTCCATGGTCACTTTTTGCCATGGACGGCCGTCCACTAACTCCAGACGACTGTCCACTTTTTCCTGGTGCAGTTCCCTATAAATAGGAGCCCCATTTCTCGAATTTTACACACCTCTCCACTCGTACACTCTCTAGGAAGCCTTTTGGCACTTTAGAGTGACTCTGAGCATTATTCCAAAGTTTGAGTGAGCTTTCTGATTTTCGTTTAAGGTAGAAATCGGTTAAAGAAGTCTCCTTTTGAGACGTCCGACGCTTGGTAAGGTGGTACTTTTTTTTTGTTCGAAGGAGGAGTGACTCTGTAGAGTGTGGAGACTGCCAAAAAGTCTCCTCAAGTTCGAGATTTATAAAAGCTCGCTTTAGAGGTTCTCCTTCATATCTCTTCTCTTTTACTACTTTCTTTTACTACTTTCCTTGTATGCATTAAATATATTCGGTCCATGTAGACATTTAAATTCTACAAGTAGATAAAATAATAGGATAAAAGCATAGTTTCTTTAATTATTTATTTTATAAACTAGTCCATCATAGGGAACCCGAAAGGGGCATTGTGGGGTGCTAACACCTTCCCCACACGTAACTAACTCCCTTACCCGAATCTAGTTGTAATGACCAAAGTTGTTTTTTTTTTTTCTAAAACCACTGCCTTTTTCCCTTTTTCAGTGTTTAAGGTTAAAACACTGTTGGCGACTCCATAGAACCATTTTCAAAAACTTCATTCTTAAGATCAGTTCGGTTATTAGACATCTTAAGAATGTCGACCATCTTTACAAAAAATGCGAGTCATTCAAAACCATCGTGTCACTCCGACTGCCTCTTTTGACAGTGGTGACAACATGCTCTGACGATATCCCTTTCCAGCACACTCCACAACATCCAGCTCAGGTCCAGAAAGCTGAGCTGATATGTTACTTTTTATTTTCCGAAAGAAATGTACCCTGAAAATCAAAAAAGTTTAAATAAATGGAAGTTTCCTTTTATCCTACTTGCCTTTCCCCTCATTTAGCAAAAGTCTGCGTGCAAAAAGAAACTAAGAAATAAAAAGGCACACGCATCATCCCGAAAAAAAAGAGCCAAATTTCAAATCACGAGAAAAAATAATAAAATTGCGGAAAAAGGCAAAATTAAACAAGAGCTTGCAGAATCAAAAGCTCCAACCGCCATCCTTGCACAAAATAAAGAGAAGGAATTTTCCTAAAACCAAAAAAATGCCGACAGAAAGGCTCAATTCCCATGCAGATCATTGCCTACTCCAGAGGTAAACAAAAACATCTTCGCACGACTCAGCATCATCGACACGACCAGTCATCAAGCATACTCAAATCACTCTCCACCACATCCACCAAGGGAGAATAAAGGCTTTGCAAAAGCCCTTCACCAACACAATCAAGGAGGCAAGACTCCATTTCCCCCCTGAGGGCTACCAAAATTAGATCCCAAGGAAACAAAATTTCCCCAGCGGATCGCCAAAAGTAGGAACCTATCCCTAGTGAGCCTACTGCAAAGGAAATCTTCAAAGACTTATCCTTAGTGAGTTGTTCCCCTACACATAGGCATAACCTGGAAAGCAAAGAGCCAACACCCCCAAAGGGAATATCAGCCTACTCAGAGGCAGAACAATACAAGATGAAAGCCTTCACTTTTGATGAAGCATTCGCCTATTCAGAGGCACCATTTAAATCAACAAGTCCACAGTGGATTCCTACCTACTTAGGAGGCATTCATCAAGAATCCCCGACAAACAAAGTCAGAGGGCTACATGAAAAAGCTAAAAATACATTTTCAAACGAAAATCACTCCCCATGGAGTCAGCACAGGAGCAAGAGCAGTAAGTCTCCATAACTTTCTCTATCAAAAGGATTAGCCACCACAACAAAAGGGGCATCCAGAAGACAAAGTTCCATACATCGTCTGAAGGATCAACTCTGTTGCAAAGGAGTATCCCGAAGACAATACCTTTATATCCACCGCCAGAAGGATCAGCTCCATTGCAAAGGAGTATGCTGAAGGCAGGATTTACACACATCGTCTGAAGGATCGACCCCGTTGCAAAGGAGTATCCGGAAGACACAATCTACATTCACCACCTGAGGGGTCAGCTGCCACATCAAAAGAGCATCCCGAGGGAAAATCTTCATCAGTCGAAGGGTCAGCTACCACATCAAAGGAGCATCCTGAGGGAAAAACTTTATTTGCTAGCCGAAGGGTCATCTACCACATCAAAGGAGCATCCTGAAGCTTTACACATATCGTCCAAAGGGTCAGCCTCCGCAACAAAGAAGCATCCTAAAGACAGCACCAGACTGCATTCATAGGGTATCTAGTAGTGTTTACTAGGTCTCAGTTAGAACAAGGAGGGATTTTTGGGGAAATAAAAAATCATTTTTGTCAGGGAAGCAGTGGATGGTCGTCCAGCATAGCCAGACAGCCATCCACTCTGAATTTTTGGCTATGGACGGTCATCCATCTTAACCAGACGATCATCCATCCTAAAAATGAGGCATGGAAGGTCGTCCATTCTAGATAGGCGGCTGTCCACCCTTACTTTTGGCCATGGACGACCGTCCACTTTCCATGGCTTGCTTCCCTATAAATAGGAGCCCCATTTCTCGTTTTTCACACACTATTCATTCCTACCACTCTCTAGGAAGCCTTTTGGCACTTTAGAGTGACTCTGACCATTTTTCCAGAGTTCGACTGAGCTTTCCGATTTCCGTTTAAGGTAGAAATCGGTTAAGGAGGTCTCTCTTTGAGACATCCGGCCCTCGGTAGAGTGAAATTTTCCCTTTTGCGGGTGAGGAGCGTGCTTGTAGAGCGAGGGGACAGCCAAAAAGCATCCTCAAGTCTTGAAGTATTAATAGAAAGCTTGCTACGGAGGTTCCTTCTCTATTCTCTCTCTTTTACTGCTTTCTTTTACTGCTTTCCTTGTATGCATTAGATACTAGGACCATGTAGATATTTAAATTATGCTAGTAGATAAATAAATAGGGTAAAAACATAGTTTCTTTCAGTCTTTATTTTACGAACTAGTCTATCATAGGGAACCCGAAAGGGGCGTTGTGGGGTGCTAACACCTTCCCCACACATAACTAACTCCCTTACCCGACTCTGGTTGTAATTGCCAAAATTGGTTTTTCTAAACCAATGCCTTCTTTTTTTCCTTTTTTCGATGTTTACAGTAAAAATATTGATGGAGACTCCATAGAACCATTTTCGAAAACCTAGCCTTTAGGTTCAGCCCGATTATCGGACAACCTAAAAATGTTGAACATCATCAAAACCATCGCGTCGCTCCGACACCTCTTTTGATGGCGGCAACAAACATCAACCACTTAAACTCTAAATAAGAAATTTAACATCAACTTCCTAAGCCCTAAAAAGAATGATGGCAATAAAATAAGAACATTCACATCTGGGTAATGGAGACAATAAATTGTAGAAGCCTGTAGAATGATAACTCCAAGAACACAGTGTGATTGACAGTGCAAGTGCAGAAGGCAGTATGAAAAAGTTTTCTCAGAAAACCTAAAAGTGTTATGTTGCCTTGCTTAGAATTCTTTTCTCAAAACTGATTGAATGTAAATTGAATTTTCGAATTCTGTAATTGTGTATTTTTTATTTTTCATCAAAACTCATTTAAATAGGAAAAAAGCATTAGAAAATAGTCGTTGGTCATTAATACTTTCCTAGAGAAAAATCAAGATGTATTAAAAAACATTTATTCTTCAAAATAGATATATTTTTCAAATTTGAACTGCCATAATCGATTATGTTACCGTTATAATCAATTATGACAAAGAGAAAATTGTTTTTCCATTTCTTATGCATCATAATCGATTATTACACTTATATAATCGATTATGTCACTTATATAATCGATTATGACCATGTATTTCAAAACAAATGCTTCATTTGCTTACATAATCGATTATGAACCTCACATAATCGATTATGACAGTGAAAATGTAATAAGACAAAATTTTATCACACTTATTAATGTAAAATAAAGTAAGGTGCATAATTTTAAGAAGATAAGGTGCATAATTTTTAGCAATAAAGTAAGCAAACCCAAGGAAAATTCCGCCTGGACATGAAGATAGTTATCTATCTAGATGTGAAGGTTCATTTCCAAGGATTATGGAGGGAGGAAGAGATGGAATGAAACTAGAAAAGAATAAAGAAAAGGGCTGGAAAAATGACCAACCCCTTGGATAAATAAATGAAGTGAAGAAATAAAGAAGAAAAGATGAAGAGAAAAGACGTATAGTGGTGGTGGAGTGTTGCCACACCACTAGGGGATGAGCCACCTTAGATAAGTGGTGGTTGCCGCCACTTGAACCAATATTCAAGATAAGACACTCAAAGAGATGGAAACACTCTAAGAAACCTCACAAACTTGTCATAAATGTTCAACCTAATTACATGAGAGGAATCCTTCTATTTATAGGCTTTTGGGGGAGGTGTCGCCACCGTCAAAAGAGGCGGTCGGAGCGACGTGATGGATTCCAACTTCGACTCGCGTTTTAAATTGACGTTACAACGCCTTTAGGTTGTTCGATAACTGGGCTAGACCTAAAGGTGAGGTTTTCGAAAATGGGTTCTGGAGTCGCCACTAATGTTTTGTCCGGAAACATTGGAAAAGGAAAAAAAGAAGGCGTTGGTTTTGAAAAACCAACTTTGGCCATTATAACCAGAGTTGGGTAAGGGAGTTAGTTACGTGTAGGGAAGGTATTAGCTTCCCTACAACGCCCCTTTTGGGTTCCCTATGATGGGTTGTTTATTTCATAAATAAACCTTTGAAATGACGCTTTTACCCTTTATTTATTTGCGGAATTTATGATATTGACTACATGGCCCTAACAACTAATGCATGGATAAATGTAAAGAAAAAGTGGTAAAAGAAAGAGATAAAGTATGGAAACCTTCGAAGCAAGCTTTCGTATTTAATATTCTTGAAGTAGGATGCTTTTTGGCAATCCTTCACTCTACAATGTTGGTCGCTCTTCCTCGCAACGCTACAGAATACTCTCTAAGAATGCTAAGAAACTCCGGAAATACTTCGGAGGGATTCTAGGAGAAGAATTTGAGAAAGTTGTAGAAGGGAAAGTTGGAGAATGTTGTGAAAAGGAGGGGGTCGCGCCCTCCTTTTATAGGGATTCGTGCTTGTTAGGTCGGGATGATCGTCTCGCCTGACAAGGTTGAGACGGTCGTCTCGCCAAATGGGATGGCGGTCTCACCCTTGACAAATGGCGAGAAGGTCGTCTCGCCAAACAAGACGACGGTCTCGTCCTTCAAGGTGAAATTCCTTATTTTTTCTGTACAAAAAACCTTCCTACTCTAATATGGGGCCTATTAGTCTATCCTAGGGACCTTTTAGGCCTTGCCCATCTTCGAATTGGAGGTCTTCTGCTCTTTATTTTGAGGTCGAGCAAGATTTGGGGTCTACAGGAGGGACCTAGATGGAATTACAAAAGGAGACATAAACTTAACCTAAACCTAAAGGCTAGAGTTCCCATGGTCCAAATATGTTAAACTCGTCCTAGCCCACCAAAAATACCTCTAAAGGTGTGAAGAACATAAAAAAAGAGATGTGCTTCGTTTTGGGTTGTCCCAAGCCTACCAATCCCGCATCCTAAGCTTCTTCCTCTCCTAAAAGGGGTGTAGGACATGAAAAAGGTTTGTCCTACACCTTTGGGCAGCCCATGCAACCATCCTATATGTCCAAGCCTTCTTTTCCACCAAAAAGAGGTGGTGGTCTTCAAAAAGGATGTGTGTAAAGTGGTCCTACAAAAAAAATGCGAAAATGAGTTTCTAAAATTTAAGAAAATAAATGCTAAGAAAATTCAAAGTGGAGGGTGAGAAAGAGGCCTCCCTTTTAGTCATGCTCCTAGTGATCCTCCAAGGGATGACCTCTCCGGTCTCCCGGACATCTAGGGACTGATCATCCTCCCCGCCTTGGAGAGAATTCGTCCATGAATTTTCAAAACCTGTTTTATTCCCCTTGTCTTTCTTTTCTTTCTTCTCTCTCTCTTTTTTTTGTGGACTTTTTTGTTGTTTTCCATTCATCTCCTTCTTTGATTCTGATTTGATTATATTCGCTCTTCAGATCAATTTTGGAAAACACAGAAGCTCCATGTAACTCATCTAGCAAGTTATCCAGCCTCGGGATTGGGTACCTATACTTAACAGTTATATTATTGATTTCCCTACAGTCCATGCACATCTGCCAACTCCCATACCTTTTGGGGACGAGAATTACCGGCATTGCACAGGGACTCATGCTACTTGGACCCAACCCTTAACTTTTAATTGTTTGACTTTCCTTTGGATCTCTCTAGACTCTTATGGGTTTGCCGTATAAGCCGGACGGTTAGGAATGGATGAACCAAGTAAGAAGTCTATTTGATGTTCGATCCCCCTTAGAGGTGGAAGCCCTTTAGGAGGTTCTTGAAAAACATCCTGAAATTCATCCAATACTAACTCTAGACTCTTGGACAAAATTTGAGATTTTCATGAAATGTAGGGGAAGAACCTAAAGGAGGATATGCTAAGAGTATGGGTTTATGAGCTAAAAGTATTTTCTTAATCCCCTTGTGGGAGATCATGATGCCCTTCGCCTTGGAGGTTGACCCCTTCTCTCTTTTTTTTCTCTCTTTTTTTTCATTTTCTTCTTTTCTCTCTTTTTGCATTTTTTCTTGGTCCTTACAAACTTCTTGAGGGGAAAGGGGTTTCAAAGTGATCTTGCGCCCTTGGAAGTTAAAAGAAAACTTGTTGGTATAACCGCCATGAAAGGTTTGTTTATCAAATTGTCATGGCCTACCAAGTAACATATGGGACACTTCCATTGGCACAACATCACAAAGAACCTCGTCCTTATAGTTCCCAATCGCAAAGCTAATGAGGACTTTTTTATTAACATTTATCTCACCTTCCTCACTAAGCCAGGAAAGCTTGTATGGCTTGGCATGAGGAGTAATGGGTAAACCAAGCTTCTCTACTACCCTTGTGCTCGCAACATTCACACAACTCCCCCCATTGATGATGAGTGAATACAATTTTTCATTAATAAGGCAACAGGTGTGAAAAATATTTTCTCTTTGAGTATTGTCAAGATCTTTCTAGACTTGACCCAACATTCGCCTTACTATTAACAAATTGCCTTCACAAGGTGTGATCTCTTCATCACTTGAGGAAGAGTGTTCAGAGGAGTTCTCTTTAGAGGAGGAATGTTCACTCTTAACATCTCTGTTTGTGCTCAAAATCATAATCCTTTTGGTAGGACAGTTTGAAGCAATGTGCCCATACCCAAGACATTTAAAACATTTTATGGAACTAGTCCTTTGAGGCGCGGAGGTGTTAAGAGTGGTGTTTGATCGATGTTGTACACGGTCAAATAATTAAAACAGATAAATGTAGTACTAGGAAGCTTTCCTAGATCCTCTCCCAAAGACCATGAATTTCTATCAAAGCTTGTCAATTTTTCGAATTAAAACAGCAACAAAAAGGGGGAATTTTCATATTTAAAATATTAGATGAAACAAAACAAAAGCAGATTGTCGCAGTCGTCAAAAAGAGGCGGTCAGAGCGACGCGATGGTTTCGACCCTCTTGATTTTCGCATTTTTTGTTGGTGGTTACAACGCCTTTAGGTTGTCCGATAACCGGGCTGAACCTAGGGGCGAGGTTTTCGAAAAGGTGCTCTTGGATTGTCCGATAACCGGGCTAATCCAAAAGCTAGTTTTGAAAGGTTCTGTGGAGTCGGCACCGATGTTTTTACCGGAAACATCGGAAAAGGAGTTAAAAGGCGTTGGTTTTTGAAAAACCAACTTTGGTCGTTAGAACCAGAGTTGGGTAAGGGAGTTAGTTATGTGTAAAGGAAGTGTTAGTTCCTTTACGACGCCCCTTTCGGGTTCCCTATGACAGACCAGCTATTTAAAAATAATTAAACCGGTGAAAATTACGCTTTTACCCTTTTATTCTGCGGAATTTAAAATTACGACTACATGGCCCTAGTATCTATTTGCATAATTTAGAATTAAAGCGATAAAAGTAGAGAGGGAGAATATAAACCTCCGAAGCACGCTTTTGTATTAATTCTTTTAAAAAGAGGGTGCTTTGTGGCAGCCCTTCACTCTACAGCGCCGAAAAACCTCTCGGAATGCTCGAAAAACACTCTAAAGACACTCAGAAGCTCCGGAAATGCGTCAGAGGGATTCTAGAGAGAGAAACTAGTGATTCTCTAGAGAGAAGGAGGAGAAAGCTCTGTGTGGTGTGTGGAAATGAGGGAAGGGAGCCCCCTATTTATAGTTTTTCGCGCCTGACAGGTCGAGACTGTCATCTCGTCAAACGAGACCGCCGTCTCGCCATGCCAAAGTGGCGAGACCGCCGTCTCACCCTTCTAAGGTGGCGATAACGCCGTCCCGGGAAGCGAGACCGCCGTCTCGCCATTCCCAGGTGGCGAGACGGCGGTCTCGATTTTGAGACGGCGGTCTCGTCCCCAAAAAGGTGAGAAACCTTATTTTCGTGCCGAAAATCCCTCCTATCCTAGTATGCGGCCTAATAGTCTCTCCTAGTGGCTTGTTAGGCTTCGTCCATCTTCGAATAGGAGGTCTTCCACTCTTTATTTGGAGGTCGGGCAAGATTTGGGGTCTACAGCTGCCCCCCCTTTACCTGACTAGTCGGTTGTTGGTCTGTTGTGCCAGATTGACAGGAAGGTAAAGGAGTTGATCGTCTTGCCCGGTTACCCTTTGGATGTCCCGTCTTGCGGCGGTTGATCTTCTGGGGAAAATGTTGTGTTGTGCACCTCTAGGATACTACTTCTGACGTAGCCGATCCCTTTGGTTAACATGTGGTAGAACCTCAGGATACTCCTTCTGACGGTAGTCGATCCTTCGGTTGATGGGTATAAACCCCCCATCAGGCTGGTAGTTGCAGTCCGTTGTGTGGGACTGGATGGGTATGAACCCCCCATCAGGCTGGTAGTTGCAGTCCGTTGTGTGGGACTGGATGGGTATGAACCCCCCATCAGGCTGGTAGTTGCAGTCCGTTGTGTGGGACTGGATGGGTATGAACCCCCCATCAGGGTGGTAGTGCGACTTACTGATCCGGCTCGAGCGCAGATCAGGCGCAGCGTGTGCGCAGGTTGATAGGTATGAACCCCCTATCAGGCTGGTACAGTCCACTGCGTAGGACTGGTGGTGGTGGCGGCTTACTGCTCGGGTGGCTCATGCGCCGACTCCTTGGGGGGTGATTTTTGTGTTGGTGAATGTGCTTAGACCTGAGTGGTCATCCGGGTTGTGCCGGGGATCTTGTTAGTATTTCATCCAGCTTTGTTGGTTGCTGGGGATTCCTTGTTTTTGATCTTTTGTGGGGATCATCCGACTCTTGCTGGCTGGTCGGATGAGTCCTGTTTGTTGTTCGACTTTTACTTAGTAGTCGAAGTTTTGTTGATCAAGGTGAGTGGCTTGTCTTAATCCAGCCTTTTTCTCGCGGTTTTATCTCTTTTTTCTCGCGATTTCGGATTTTGGCTTTTTATTGAGCGTGTGCCTTTTTCCTTTTTTTTTAAGCTTTTTTTTGTTATGCTGGCTTTTGCAAAAGGTGGCAAAGAGATGCATGAAATAAAATTTTATTTATAAGGAGATTTTATTACAACCACATTTTATTTTGGCAAGTGCAATCCCTAAGGGCTATCCTCTGGAGATGACCCGTGGGGGAATTGCTGGTAGAGATGGTATCGGAAGTCCGCTTGCTCTCGGGCTTCGTCGCGGTATTCTTGTTGGAATGTTTTCCATTCCTGTCGCATCACTTGCTGGTGCTGATACATCTCCTCCTGCCGAGCGTTGTAGGCTTCCTGCCTCTGGGCCTGTTGCTCTTGCCGCATCGTCATCTGGTCGTACTGCCGGCGCAGATCGTTCATGTTGCGGTTTAGGCCAGCGAAATCGTCCGTGTACGGTGGTGGTTGTTGTTATTGCTACTGCTGCTGCTGCTGCTGCTGGAACTCGGGAGGTGTGGGGATATCTTGCATCGCCATGAGCTCCTGGAGGTCCAGTGCGAAATCCAGCGAGGGATGAAGGACCAACTGGGTCCCACGGCGCATCAGCATCCCCATGCTGACCAGGACTGACCCGTTGATGGATTTGGGTCGTAAGTTGGAGGCCAGCTCTTCCCGGCCAGGGCACCCCCATCTTTCTGCCAGAGGAGTGATAAGAGGAGCCATGAGGACGACCCCCGTTGATCTATTCCCGAAGTCCTTAAGGGCCCTCAGGAAAAAGTAGCCAGGGTTGCAGCGCCGCCTCTGGCTCATGCAGTAAAGTATAAAGAGGTCAGGGAGGGTTATCTTACCCTGACTCTCCTTCCTCCCGCGCTTCCCCCAGCAGCTTGTGGCAGATGCGGAGTGCTGGGGGAAGCGCGGAGCCCCTCATTAGTGTAGGCAGTGTGGGGGCCTGGGTGAGATCCTGCCACATTTCGAAGGCGGTGAGGTTGGTGGGCCAAGAGCAGATGGCCTCGCGGTATCCCCGAGTCAGTACGTCCTCAGGCCGGACGAATCCAATGCCCACATTGAATTCGTCGAGGGTGGTAGTCCGGTATTCTCCACCCATAAAATAGGTTACCATCTTGGTGGGCTGTAGGCCCGGGACCATGGAGGGGACCTCAACGTAGGAAACGGAGGCCAGGAATTCGAGTACCGCATGTGGGTACACATGTGTGGGTGGAGGTTGCAGCAGAAAGCCCCACCCGATGCTGTCTATGTGGGCCCGGACATCGTCCTCCCACCCAAATTCAGCCAGGATGCTGAAGTCGAGCCTTAGCATCGGGTGCCAAGGATAAGTCCGGATGTTCTCGAGGCGGGCTTGATGCTGTGGTGACAGCTGAGAGGGGTCTTGGGGTGGCGGTGCCGCAGAACTGCTGGCACCGGCAGTGCTCCTTCTCTTTCTTGAGGCGCTTCTACCGAACATGTTGGCCAGGAAGTGTTTGGGGAGTGTAAGATCTGAGAAATGGAGGTTCTGGAGGCAAGGAGAGTTGTGAGGAACCCCCCAAGCGCGCCTCCTATTTATAGGAAAATTTTCAAATTCGAGACCGCCGTCTGGGAAGGCGAGACGGCGGTCTCGAGTCTCCTACAAGTCGAGACGGTGGTCTGGATCATTGAGATGGCGGTCTCGTCGTTAGGCTCAAGCGAGACGGCGTTCTCGTCTTGCTGGGGGACCGAGATGGCGGTCTGGAAGATCCAGACGGCGGTCTCGAATTTCAGGTTTTTTTTTTTTTTTTTTTTTTTTTTTAAGAGAAAATAGGACCTGGTTCAAAAACATTTTATGCATGCAATGTTTTTATGTTTGATGTCCTATAATGCCTACTTTGATTAAATTTTCAGAAGGATTTAATCGACGTGTCTTATAGCGCCGAGTGCCCTCTGATCTGTGCTTTCGTACTTGTTGTACCATGCCGGACTTCTTGTGACCAAAGAGTCATTTTGTTTTTCCTCTTTTCTTTCTATTTTTTTCTCTTTTTTTTTGTAGAGCACTCTTCGTCATGTAGTGCCCCTTTTTCTTTAGTTTAGGGATTTCAATCCTCTTGTTGACTATACTCCTCCATATTCCCAAATTAGTTATTAGAATATTGTTGTGAGGGTCAAGAGAAAAGAAACAAAGAGGCAAATTCAATGGCTTGTGTTTTAGAGGGTTAATTTTTATTTAGAAAGTTTTTGTAAGCATGGTTGGCTAGGGTTAGGCTTAGGTGTTTAAGCTTTTGTCTAAGCAAACAGTTCCTCCCTTTTTTGTATTTGCGCCTTTTGGTTTTATTCCCATTGCTTTTTATGGCTAGCTGATTTCCCTAGATCGCCCTTTGGGTTTTCGAACTAGGATATTGCTTTGGCCCTATCTTTTGTCTAGGTTCCTTTTTTTTGTAATTTTTGGAGAATTCTAGCGGACCTTATTTTGTAACCCTAACTTTTGCCTAGGCTACCCTTTATTGTTGTTCGGGTATCCTACCGGGTCGACCCTATCTTTTGCGTAGCCCCCTTAGTGGGTTTCCTATCGGGTAATTTGCCCTTTTCTTTGGCCTTTGGCTTCTCTGGGCTTTTCTCTCTTTTTTTGTGTATTTATTTTTTGTTCACAATATTGGCGAAGCATGACTTTCTTTTATGGTGAGGTAAAGTCTTATTTTTATGTGCTTCTAATCAACTAGCTTGACGATAATAGCAATGGTAAATGTTGATTATTTGGATGCGCTTTTTATTCTTCTTCTTTTTTGTTTACTTATACAGGGTTATTTATGTGGTCTAGTCATAAATAGAAAGAAGAGAAGTAGATTGTAAGAATCATTCTTTATTAATTAATAAGGGAATATGTGCCCTAAAATGCCCGGGGGTCGGGCTAGCCCCGGGGGATAATCTCTAACAATCATGGGGTTTACATCCCTTAAACGAAGAAAAAGATTTCCTAATGACTAAGGTGGCTCTTGACGCTTGCACCCCTCCACTTTGGAAAATTTGCTTGAGTGTGCGGAGGGGAGACTTCCCTTTTCCTTTTCCCGTTCGGCCCTTAGTAGGGTCATATCCTAGGCCATACTTGCAAGGATTATCTTTGAATTTTGGGGGTTCCCTCATGCCTTGGGAATCTGCCCCCAGTCCTTGGCCAGGATGGTAACCATGCTTCAACATCATGCGAACTACCTTTGTGTTTCTGGGAAGTCGCTCTATGCTGGCAATTTCGAGCGCTTGAAAAGATGTTTCAAGGGCCTCTTCAGCCGCATCCACATAAGGTTGGGTGGACGGTCCACTGATCAGGATATCGTCTTCTGCTTGGACCGTGACCAATTTGTCGTCCACTATGAACTTGACTTTCTGGTGGAGCGTTGAAGGTACTGCCTTGGCGTCATGAATCCAAGGCCTGCCGAGGAGACAGCTATACGCTGGAATAATATCCATTACATGGAAATTGACGTTGAAGATAGTGGGTCCAACTTGAATTGGCAAGTTAACCTCTCCCACTACTTCTCGTTTGGATCTGTCGAAGGCTCGAACGATAGTGCTGCTTTGGCGCAGACTGGTTCCTTGGATAGTCAACTTGTCTAGTGTGCACTTGGGCATCATGTTCAAGGATGACCCGTTATCCACAAGAACTTTGGCGATGAGGTACTCCTTGCATTTAACCGAGATATGCAAGGGCTTGTTATGGTTTGACCCCTCGAGGGGGAGTTCTTCCTCTGTGAAGGTGAGGTGATCGCTTGCCGTGATGTGACTGACGATCCTCTCAAATTTTTCTTGGGATATGATATGAGGTACATGCGCCTCGCTCAAGACCTTCAGCAGGGCGTTTCTGTGCGGTTCCGAGCTCAATATTAAAGATAATAACGTTATCTTTGCAGGTGTGTGATTGAGCTGGTCTATAATGGAATACTTGCTTTGCCTTATAAACTGGAGTAATTCCTCTGTCTCCTCCTTGGATTCCTTATTTTCTTTTTCTTCTTCGGTCTTTTAATTTTTTCCTTTTTGAGGACATCTTCCTGTGTGTCCTTGGGGGAGAAGACTCTTCCACTTCTAGTCATGCCCCCAATGCCGGCTATATTTGTTATTTCTTCTTTTAATGGTGAAGATTCCCCGTATCTCCATGGTACGACTTTATTTGTATCGTAGGGGAAAGGACGTGGCATAAATAGTCGCACTGGTGTCCTTGCCCCTTCTTCTTTATTCTTGAGGACCAACGACCGAGGCTTACTCTCCTCTTGCGGCGAGTCGACCGTTGGGGTAAGCTTTATTAGGAGTGGCTTTCTCTCCATTCTTCTGATTTGGAAGACGTGTTAGTTAATCCTTCCTTTTTATTATCTTTATTTATTAAGAATGAAGGAGGGGAGATTAAATATGCAAATGAATGTTCATGCATGCAAGTAGACAGTCGTTGAATAAAGAAGAAGATTTCATTCATTCAATAGAAGGTGTACATTCCCCTATTCCATACTACGAAGCAACTTTTGGCAAAAACGGAAAACCTTAAAGAAACCCACAGGAAGGTATTGATCTCTCTGTAGTTCTCTTTCGGCTTCCCGGACATGACGAGCAAGTGCTTCGCTTTGTTTTCGGACCGCCTGGCTCATATCTTCACTATACTTCTGAGCCTCTTTGATCTTCGCCTCTTAATGAACAACCAAGGCTTGTAGTTCATCGAGCTTCGCAACGGCTCGGTCTTTCTCTTGCAGTACCTGGCCGTACTGAGCTAGCCCGTCTTTTTCTTTGCAGCGTAGCTCAGCGAGACTTCTGTTGAGTCTCCGGTTGGCCTCTCGCTCTTGGCGTATGTCTAACCGAGTCTTGGTGAGCTCTTGCGACAACTCCTTGATCGTTTGAGCCTGTTTTGCTGATTCGGCCTCAAGGCGTGCTGATTTGGCAGTTATTTCTTGGAGTTGGCTATCCGAACTGGTTCTGGCAGCTTTGGATGCTCGGATAGCTTGTTCATTAGAGTCAGCACATTGATCCTTGAGGCGCTCTATTTCATGATCCTTTTTCTTGCCTTGCCTTTGCAGACCGTCAATTGTGAGGATAGATTCTTGCTCTCTTTCTTCAAGGGCCCTCATCTGGGCTCCCATGATTTCTATCCTTTGGGTCAAGGCATCAATTTGAGCCTGCCGCTCTTCATTATTGGCGCTCATAATGGGTGTGGTGGATGGTCGAGTCATCCCTCTTCTTTTTCTCCACGCCTCATAGTCACTGGTGACTGTCACCCGAGCTTTTCCTAGCTCTCTGTCTCCTATGTAGACTGGTTTCTCCCATGCTTTTCTCACAGCTAGTGAGTTGGCGATTGTGCATGGGTCTCCGAAGAAACACAGTCCTCCGAGTTCCCCTCGAGAAATGGTAGTTTGGGTCCTCATGAGCTGTCTCATAGCTACTCTAGGTGAATAGGCTATGCAACCCCTGAGTCCTATCAAGGGTACGTTCGGGTAGTCTCCACATCTGATGAGAACTGGGCCAGGTCGGAACCAAGGGCAGACCCACGATAAATTGTTGGCGTCCTTTCGTTCCAACTCGTCCCTCCATTCTGAAGTTAAGCGTCGTTGGAGAGGGATTTTGGAGAAGCTCCTTAAAGGATCGGGGAATATCCCCATGTGACCGGAGGCGTACAGGTGCGTGACGCTCCACACAAACAATAATGAAGAGCGACGACGAAGTGTTTTTCCTTGCTTTTGGTGGCGGAATTCCACCGAGAGCAAGGTGTCGGCAAGGATTGCGGGCGGGGACTCTTTGAGTTCACGTCCCGAGCGAAGAAGGCGTCCATGACGGCTTGATCTATTGTGTCGAGGTGGAAGGGGAACAAGATCGTTTCAAAAATGATTAGCGCCAGGGTTTTGTTGAAGGCGACCCACTCTGCCCTTTCAGCCAAGTAGGACAGGTGGTTTTCCAACATTGATACTTTCCAACCCTGGGTGTTCCCTTTTCCTATCGGGGTACTGCGTCGGAAAGGTAGTTGAATGAGGGCAGCGACCGGTCTCTGCAGAGTGTATGCCTCGTGGCGGATATGGACCCCGCCTGATTTGGGCCATCTTAACATAGTCTCATACTCCTCTAAGGTGGGCACCATGTCGAACTGCGGAAATTCGAAGCATCGCAGACTAGAGTTCCAGAAATGGATTAATACCCTGAGGAACACCTGATCGACACAGATCTTCAGTAGGTCTAAAATCCATCCATAGGATTTTTCAAAATCAGCGCGGACCTCTGGTGGCATTGCCGCGCTAAGCCGTTCTAACTTCTTAGTATGGTAACGGGGAATATCCACCTTCTTTAGCTGTCTACTAGTCCCCTCCATTTTCTAAAACCAAAATACATGTTTTATGAAAATGATGCTTATTTGAATGAATGTGAGTGTTTATTTTCCTATTTATCGTGTTTTTCTACATGATGTATGGTAATTGCGTATTTTTTGAAGAATAAACTATCTATATGAATGCTCTATGGGCATAACATTTTTGGACCAGGTTCTATTTATGGTTTTGGAAACGGATTTTTTATTTTTGATTTTTATTGCTTTTTATTTTATAGCCTTTCATCTCTTCTGTCGGAACTGCGTGGCTACTTAGCTTACAAAGAACCTGAAACCAGGCTAGCTAAAAGGCAGACTGTCCGAGATAAAATGTGGCTTTATGCGAAAGAATATTTAGCATCCCTTATCTCTTATGTCAGAACCGCGTGGCTACTTAGCTTACAAAGAACCTAAAACCAGGCTAGCTAAAAGGCAGACTGTCCGAGATAAGGGCGTTTATTTGCGAAAGTATTTTTGTGATTTTTGTTCTGTTGTTTATTTATGCTATGCAACAAACAAATGCAGCAAACATATGCACACACAATTCGATCATCCACGAACAGGCGAGAATTCGTTTTTATCACGAGGTAGGGTTTTCCTGCAGAAAAGTGCATTGGCGAGGGTAGGTTCTAACTGTTCTCACCAGGCTAAGGCCCCCAAGGTGCCCCCATTATAGGGTCCCCACTCTCCAGCCTTCCGACCATGCTTAGCACTAAGGCCATAGTCAGTCTTGTTGCCAAAAGAGGAAGGTTATCACCTTGAGTGGTGGTTTCCGATCACACCGATGGGCACAAGGCCATCACTACAGCGAACCGTACCTGCCACCCACTCCCTATGGATTTCTCACTTGCCCTCGGGTATAGAGGGAACTGTTGTGTGCAAGGGTTTGTGTACAGTTTGTATTTCACACAATTGCGTAAATATAAACAAGCAACAGTTATTTAAAGCCAAACCGTAAAACATGTTATAATTCAAGGTAAGGGCAAAAACATTATTTTCTTGGTTTATTTATTTTTTTAAGCCGATCCATCACTAAATGGGATCAACTCTTGAGTTTCCCCAGTGGAGTCGCCATCTGTCGCCGTCGTCAAAAAGAGGCGATCGGAGCGACGCGATGGTTTTGACCCTCTTGATTTTCGCGTTTTTTGTTGGTGGTTACAACACATTTAGGTTGTCCGATAACCGGGCTGAACCTAGGGGCGAGGTTTTCGAAAAGGCGCTCTTGGATTGTCCGATAACCGGGCTAATCCAAAAGCTAGTTTTGAGAGGTTCTGTGGAGTTGCCACCGATGTTTTTACCGGAAACATCGGAAAAGGAGTTAAAAGGCGTTGGTTTTTGTAAAACCAACTTTGGTCGTTAGAACAAGAGTTGGGTAAGGGAGTTAGTTACATGTAAAGGAAGTGTTAGTTCCTTTACGACGCCCCTTTCGGGTTCCCTATGATAGACCAGCTATTTAAAAATACTTAAACCGGTGAAAATTACGCTTTTACCCTTTTATTCTCCGGAATTTAAAATTACGACTACATGACCCTAGTATCTATTTGCATAATTTATGTCGCCGCCTCCCCGAAAACGGGGGCGCGGTCGGAGCGACGCGATGGTTTTTTCGACCCTCTTCTTCTTCGATTTTTGCATTTTTTATTGGTGGTTACAACGCCTTTAGGTTGTCCGATAACCGGGCTAACCTAGGGGCGAGGTTTTCAAAAGTATCCCTGAGTTGTCCGATAACCGGGCTAACCCAGGGATTTATTTAGTTGGGTTCTATGGAGTCGCCACCGATATTTTTACCATAAACATCGGAAAAGGGGTTTAAAAAGGCGTTGGTTTTCGAAAACCAACTTTGGTCATTAGAACCAGAGTTGGGTAAGGGAGTTAGTTACGTGTAAAGGAAGTGTTAGTTCCTTTACGACGCCCCTTTCGGGTTCCCTATGATAGGCTGGCTAATTTGAATAAATAATTAAACTGGAAAATAACGCTTTTACCCTTTTATTATGCGGAATTTAAATATATGACTACATGGCCCTAGCTTTTATTGCGTAATTTAAATAGCAGTAAAAAATAGAGAGTGAGGATATGCACCTCCAAAGCAAGCTTTATATATTAAAAAGAGAGGGTGCGTTTTGGCAACCCTTCACTCTACAACTCTCAGAAACTCCGGAAATGCCTCGGAGGGATTCTAAAGAAGATTTAGAACACTCTGTGTATGCCTAGAGATGCTCAGAAACTCCGAAAATGCCTCGGAGGGATTCTTAGAGAGAGAAATTCTAGAGAGAAGGGAGAGCTCTTGCTGCTGGGTGTGTGAAAAGGGAGAAATGACGCCCCTATTTATAGTTTTTCGCGCCTGACAGGTCGAGACCGCCGTCTCCTCTGACAGGGTCGAGACCGCCGTCTGGAAAGTCCAGACCGCCGTCTTGTTCGAGGCAGAGGGTCGAGATTGCCGTCTGGAAAATCCAGACCGCCGTCTCGACTTGGAAGGAATCGAGACCGCCGTCTGGAAAATCCAGACCGCCGTCTCGAATTTGCGAGTGACGAGACCGCCGTCTGGAAAATCGAGACGGCGGTCTCGTCCTGGCGTTGAAACGAGACGGCGGTCTGGTATTCCCAGACGGCGGTCTCGTCCCTTCAGGGCGAGAAACTTTATTTTCGGGCCAAAAACCTTCCTATCTTAGTACGGGGGCCTAATAGTCTCTCCTAATGGCTTGTTAGGCTTCGGCCGTCTTCAAATAGGAAGTTTTCCGACTTTATTCTGAGACTGGGCAAGATTTGGGGTCTACAGCTGCCCCCCCATTACCCGACCAGTCGACTGCTAGCCTTTTGTGCTGAGGTGATCGACTGGAGGGAAAAGGAGTTGACCCTCTTGCCGGTTTCCTTTCGGATACTCCATCTTTGCGGCGGATGACCTTACGGGGAGATGTGTTGTGCGCTTCGGGATGCTCCTTCGACGCGGTAGGCTGACCCCTTCGGTCGATGAGTACGAACCCCCATCTGGTTTGACGAGTACTAACCCCCGCCGGTAAGCCCCCTTTTGTAAGGCCCGATGAGTTTACACCCCCATCCGGTGTTTGACCTCCGGATGCTCCTTCGACGCGGTAGTCGATCCTTCGGCTGATGAGTACGAACCCTCATCCGGTTTGACGAGTACTAACCCTCGCCCGGTAAGCCCCCTTTTGTAAGGCCCGATGAGTTTACACCCCCATCCGGTGTTTGACCTCCGGATGCTCCTTCGACGCGGTAGGCTGATCCTTCGGCTGACGAGTACGAACCCTCGTATGGTTTGACGAGTACTAACCCCGCCCGGTAAGCCCCCTTTTGTAAGGCCTGATGAGTTTACACCCCCATCTGGTGTTTGACCTCCAGATACTCCTTCGACGCGGTAGCTGATCCTTCAGCTGACGAGTACGAACCCTCGTCTGGTTTTTGTGCCTCTGGATGCCCCTTCTTGCGGTGGCTGATCCTTTGGTGATGGTGGCGGCTTACTGATTCTGATCATGCGTCGCTTCACTAGGGAGTAATTTCTGTGTTTGTGGTTTGGACCTTTCTGGAATGGTTATCCGGGTTGCCAGAAATCTGGTTTGCTGTTCATCCAGCTTCATTGGTTGCTGGGGATTTTTGCTTTTGATTTTTGTGTTGGTTATCCGACCCTTGCTGGTTGGTCGGGTTTTCTTTGTTTTGTTCGACTTTTGCTTGGCAGTCGAAATTTTGTTTGGTTAATCCTGCCTTTTTCTCGCGGTTTCATCTCTTTTTTCTCGCGATTTTGGATTCTGGCTTTTTATTGAGCGTGTGCCTTTTTCTTTTTTAAGCTTCTTTTTTGTTACGCTGGCTTTTGCAAAAGAAGGCGAAGGATGCGGGAGTCATACCGGGATACCTTTTTTGGTTGTTTTTCATGAATGCAAGCATGAGGTTGAATGCTTTTTATTTGCCTACAGTATTTTTGTTTGTTTTACTTTTGACAAAGTCATTTTGTGCAACTACTTGTGTGTGGATGCTTTTTATGCAATTTGTTTTAGTTGAGGACATTTATAAAGTGACCGGTGCTTCCTTCTTTTTGTTCTCTCGTGATTTTTCTTTTTGCACTTTTTGTTTTAACCCTGTCTTTTGCCTAGACCGCCCTTTGCGGGTTTTTGATCTAGCGGGTTTTGATTCTTTGTTTGAGATATTTTGATGGGCTTTTTTTTCTCTCTTTTTTTTTTTTTTTTTTTCTTTATGAAAGCCTTATCTTTTGCCTAGACCGCCCTTTGCGGGTTTTCGATCTAGCAGGCTACCCTATACTTTTTATTTTGGGACGGCCCTGGTTGGTGATGTGCGTCTTTTGTTTTTATGCTTTCTTGAATTGCTTGTCTTATGCATGCTCATGTTTCGTTAATATGGAGGCATTTACACAGGTAGGTAAAGAGAAGAAAAAGACAATTTTATTGATATAATCACATGGTTGATTTTACATGGGGGTTTTACAAAAGAATTTGTAAGCATGGCTGGCCAAGGTTGGCTATACTGTATGAGGGTGCCACAATCATGTCTGTGATCTATGTTTCCCTATTTTTCCTGGTTCCTTCAGTTGAGATGCTCGAATCCGGAGTGAAGACTTTGCGAAGTCTGCTTGTTTTCATAGGTATTACCTTAGTCGCCTTTGCGGTTTTCGGCTAAGGTAATCATTGCTCTATTATTATTATTTATTTTTTTTATTTTTTTGAGACCTCTACTTTTTGCCTAGGACGTGTCCTAGCGAGGTATATAGACCCTATCTTTTGCCCAGGATGCTCTTTGCGAGTTTTCATCCTGACGGGTCATGAGCAATGTCTTTAGGCATAATACTTTTTCACTGCATCTGAGTTGACAGGATATCGGAGTTCTTCTCCATCCATGTCGGTGAGGATAAGGGCTCCCCCTGAGAAGGCTCTCTTGACCACAAAGGGTCCTTCATAGTTTCGCTGCCCATTTCCCGATTTTGTCTTTCCGGGTCGGGAGCAGTTTCTTTACTACTAGATCTCCTTCTAGGAAGGTACGGGGATTGACCTTCTTGTCGTAGGCCTTCTTGATTTTCCGCTGGTAAGCTTGCCCCCGGCATATGGCGTCCAACCGTTTTTCTTCGATTAGGTTCAATTGATCATACCGGTTCTGGACCCATTCAGCTTCTGTCAATTTGGCTTCCATGACAACTCGCAGAGAGGGTATTTCGACCTCTACTGGTAGCACGACCTCCATTCTGTATACGAGGGAAAACGGGGTAGCCCCTGCGGAGGTTCGTATCGACGTTCGGTAACCATGCAAGGCAAAAGGAAGCATTGTCGCCGCAGTAAAAAAGGAGGCGGTCGGAGCGACGCGATGGTTTTTCGACACTTTTTGATTTTCGCGTTTTTTATTTGTGGTTACAACGTCTTTAGGCTGTCCGATAACCGAGCTAATCTAGAGACGAGGTTTTCGGAAAGTGTCCTTGAGTTGTCCGATAACCGGGCTAACCCAAGGAGAGGGTGCACCTCCAAAGCAAGCTTTTTATATATTTCTCTTTAAAAGAGAGGGTGCGTTTTGGCAACCCTTCACTCTACAACTCTCAGAAACCCGGAAATGCCTCGGAGGGATTCTAAAGAAGATTTAGAACGCTCAGTTTTATTCCTAAAGACGCTCAGAAACTCCGAAAATGCCTCAGAGGGATTCTTAGAGAGAGAAAGTCTAGAGAGAAGGGAGAGCTTCTTGGATTCTGTGTGGAAATGAGGGGGGGAGAGCCCCTATTTATAGTTTTTCGCGCCTGACAGGTCAAGACCGCCGTTTCCTCTGACAGGGGTCGAGACCGCCGTCTGGAAAGTCCAGACCGCCGTCTCGCCTAGGCGGAGAGTCGAGACCGCCGTCTGGATAATCCAGACCGCCGTCTCCCTGGAGCATCCATCGCTCAAGCGAGTACACCAGTCGCTTGAGCGAAACTTGACCCGGGAGTCCCCTTTGTTCGAAGCATCCGTCGCTCAAGCGAGTACATCAGTCGCTTGAGCGAGACTTGACCCGGAAGTCCCCTTTGTTTGAAGCATCTGTCGCTCAAGCGAGTACATCAGTCGCTTGAGCGAGACAGGACCCGAGGGTCCCAAATTTTTCCAGGTGTCCTCGCTCAAGCGATGTTTTTTTAGCCAAAAAACCTTCCTATCTTGGTACGGGAGCCTAATAGTCTCTCCTAGTGGCTTGTTAGGCTTCGGCCGTCTTCAAATAGGAAGCTTTCTGGCTTTATTTAGAGGCCGGACAAGATTTGGGGTCTACAAGCATCTCATGCCAGTCTTTGTAGGTGACTACCATTTTCTGGATGATTTTCTTGATATTTTTATTGGCTGCCTCTACTGCACCGTTCATCTTTGGTCGGTACGGAGAGGAATTGTGATGCTGGATCTTGAAGTCTTGGCATAATTCCTCCATCATTTTATTGTTGAGGTTGGTCCCATTATCAGTAATGAGCTTATGAGGGACGCCATACCGACATATAATGTTTTTCTTGATGAAGGTGGTCACCACTTTTCGGGTTACGTGTGCGTATGATGCCGCCTCAACCCACTTGGTGAAGTAGTCGATTGCTACCAATATGAAGCGATGGCCGTTAGATGCTTTGGGTTCGATGGGTCCGATGACATCCATGCCCCACATGGAAAATGGCCATGGTGTAGCCATGTTGCTGAGAGGTGCGGGTGGCACATGAATGTTATCGGCGTATACTTGGCACTTATGGCATTTCTTGGCATATTGGTGACAATCAGCTTCCATCGTGGACCAATAGTACCCTTCCCTGAGGATTTTCTTTGCCATGACATGCCCGGGTGCGTGGGTTCCAAAAGTCCCCTTGTGGATTTCTTTTATCAATGTTTGGACTTCTTCTGGGTCCACACACCTTAGGAGGGTGGAATCAGGGCTCTTTTTGTAGAGGGTTCCTTCAATCAACGTGAACCCTACGGCCCTTTTGCGAATGGTCCGCTTGTCGTTGTCACTGATTTCTTCAGGATATTCGCCCTTTATGAGGTACCGCTTGATGTCATGGTACCAGGGGTTTTGATCGCGCTCGTCATTTACTGCCATGCAGAAAGCTTGCTTATCATGCAGTTTGACTTGAATAATTGGTATCTCATGTTCCTGGTCTAGGGCAAACATGGATGATAGTGTGGCGAGGGCGTCAGCAATTTGGTTGTCTTCCCGAGGGATGTACTGAAAAGTGACACTTTCCATTCTCGAGACTAGCTCGCGGATATACTCTAGGTATGGGATTAATTTGGCATTTCGGGTTTCCCATTCACCTTTAAGTTGATAGATGACAAGGGATGAATCACCGAATATTTTGAGCTTAGTGACCCCATGATCTAAAGCCGCTTGGATTCCTAGTGCACATGCTTCATATTCGGCCATGTTATTGGTGCAATCGAAATTAAGCCTAGCTGTTACAGGAATGTGTTTCTTTTCGGGGGATATCAAAATAGCTCCTACCCCGTGTCCAAGCATGTTTGAAGCCCCATCGAAGAACATGGTCCACATCTCTTCTTTGGTCTCTTCGTGTTCGATGTGCATGATGTGCTCATCGGGGAAGTCATCCTGTAAAGATTGGTATTCATCTGTGGATCCATGAGCTAGATAATCTGCTAAGGGACTTCCTTTAATAGCTTTCTGGGTGACATGGATAATGTCAAATTCTGAGAGGAGAACTTGCCACCTAGCTATTCTTCCAGTCAAAATGGGCTTCTCGAAGAGGTATTTGATCGGGTCCATTTTAGAGACCAACCATGTTATATGTCGGGCCATATATTGTCTAAGACGTTGAGTGACCCACACCAATGCGCAACAAGTCTTGTCGAATGGTGTATAACGGGTTTCGTAGTCCGAGAATTTCTTACTGAGATAATAAATGGCCCGTTCCCTTCTTCCGGTGTCATCATGCTGGCCGAGCACACATCCCATTGACTCTTCGAGAACTGATAAATATAGGATCAGAGGTCTCCCTTCAACGGGTGGTACCAATACTGGTGGATTGGTTAGACAGGTTTTGATTTTATCAAACGCCTGTTGGCATTCTTCGTTCCACACTGTTGGCTGATTCTTGCGCAACAGTTTAAAGATGGGGATACATTTGTCTGTTAACTGCACGATGAAGCGGGCAATGTAGTTGATTCGGCCTAGAAAGCCTCTGACCTCTTTTTCCGTCTTTGGTGGAGGCATTTCCAAAATCGCCTTTGTTTTGTCGGGGTCCACCTCGATTCCTTTTTCACTGACAATGAACCATAAGAGTTTTCCTGATCGTACTCCGAAAGTACATTTTGCCGGGTTTAGTTTAAGTTGATACTTCCGAAGCCGATCAAAAAGTTTCCGGAGATATTGAATGTGGTCCATTTCGTTTTTGGACTTGGCTATCATGTCATCCACATATACTTCTATTTCCTTGTGGATCATGTCATGAAATAGTGTGACAATAGCCCTTTGATAAGTTGCCCCCGCATTTTTCAGTCCAAATGGCATCACTTGGTAGCAAAAGGTACCCCATGGTGTAATGAAGGAGGTTTTTTCTCTATCTTCAACGGCCAATTTGATCTGGTTGTACCCCGCATACCCGTCCATGAAGGAATACAACGTGTTGGTAGCGGTATGGTCTACCAGTGTATCTATATGTGGTAGGGGAAAGTCGTCCTTTGGACTTGCTCGATTGAGGTCCCTATAATCCACGCAAACTCTGACCTTCCCGGTCTTTTTGATGACGGGTACTATGTTGGCCAACCATTCTGGGTATTTAGAAACTACCAGGAAATTGGCATCCAACTGCCTTTGCACCTCCTCCTTTATCATTAAGGACCAGTCGGGTTTAATTCTCCTGAGCTTTTGCTTTACAGGTCGGCACCCCTCTTTCAGTGGCAATCTGTGTTCCACTATACTTGTGTCGAGCCCAGGCATGTCATGATATGACCAAGCAAATACGTCTACATATTCCTTTAGAAGCTGTATCAATCCCTCTTTCATGCCACTTTCCATTTGGGTGCCGATGTTCACCTTCTTCCCCTCATCCTCTTTTCCCAAATTGACAGTTTCTATTTCCTCCTGGTGCGGTTGTATGATGTGTGTTTCCTTTTCCAGCATCCTTTGCATGTCTGGAGAAATGGTCTCCTGCTCACTGTCGGACTCAATCCATTCGTCTTCCGTTTCCAGGGTCCGCAGAGATTCATCAATCATAGACATGATGTGTTTTAGGTTCTGTTTTTAGTCATAGATTTTATTATTCAATTTATTTTTGAAAGAATAATAAATAGAAGAGGAAAAAAAAAGAATATGACAAAATGCCTCGTATATTAATGAAAATGAGATGTATGTACAAGCCCTTTTAATCAAAATTCCTGCGGCCACGGGCGGGGACCGCAGGAGATATAGAAAAAGTTTAAAAATGAAACAAAAGACCCTAGGGCTGATCCTCCCGGTCCTCCCTCTCTGCTACTCTGGCTTTGACAGAGGCTTGTCATCCGTGCTGGAAGCAGAGGCGTCGAAGGTTATCCAACCCGCGTCGATTAATTCTTGGACCTTATATTTCAAGGTCAAGCAGTTGTCGGTTGAATGCCCTGGTGCATCCGAGTGGTAGCTACATTTTTCATTGGGCTTGTACCACTCGGGATAGGGAAGCTCTAGCTGCTTCTTGGGAGGAACGCGGTCCAGGAGGCTGACTTCCAACAGCTGGGGCAACAGCTTTGCATAGGAGGTGGGGATAGGCGTGAACTTCCTCTCCTTCTTTCTTGGCTGCCGCTCTGCCTGAGGCGTGGAGGGAGGGGTTGTGAAATTGATGGCGTGCACGACTTCTTCCTTCTTCTTGAAGGGTTTCTTGAATGATGTGCTGGAAGAGGAAGGTCACGCTATTTTGCCACTCTTCAGCCCTTGCTCTACTCTTTCTCCCACAGTGACTATGTCCGAGAAAAGGTTGGAGGTACTGGCTATCGCCTTATCGTAGTACGCTCCAGTCAGTGAGTCTATGAACATAGCCATTGTTTCCTTGTCCGTTAGTGGGGGCTCTATTTGGGCAGCCAATTCCCTCCATCTCTGGGCGTATGCTTTGAAGGCCTCGTCGTCCTGTTTATTCAAGCTTCTAAGATCTGACCTATCAGGTGTCAGATCGATGTTATAACGGTAGTGACGGAGAAAAGCGTCTGCCAGCTGCTTCCAGTTTTGGACCTGCCCTCTCTCCAACTGCATGTACCAGTTGAGAGCCGTGTCCGCCAGACTCTCCTGAAAGCAATGGATCAGGAGTTTCTCGTTGTCAGCATGGGCGGCCATCTTACGGCAATACATCGTAAGATGGTTCTTAGGGCAGGTCATCCCGGTGTACTTAGGGAAGTCCGGGACTTTGAATTTGGGAGGGAAGCGGATGTCCTTTAGGAGGCACATGTCAGCCACCTCCTTGACGTCGAAGTTATGCCCTTCGACCGCCTTCAGCCTCTCCTCCAGGGCGGAGAGTTGTTGTTTGGATACTTCTGGAGTAAGGATGCGTGCAGTCCTAGCATCCTTATCACCAAAAAAGTATTCTTCCTCCTCTTCCTCATGAGGAGGGATATTTTCAGCTTGGCCTTCGCCCTTGCTCTGCCCCTGGCGTACGACCTCCATTAGTTGGGCTACTTGCTCGCGGAGGGTGTTAACCTCTGCAGTAAGCTTCCGGTTTTGCTCTTCCAGATTTTCCATTGCCCTTGCTTTTTGTGCACGAGTACGAGTAGGGAGAGGACCAGCCACTTTCTAGAATGTCCGAAAAAGTATTATTAATGCATGTTGAGTGCTTAAACTAACATGAGTGTGCTTATGCATGAGAGATTTTATTTACATGATGCTAAATGTGCTCTCATTTTTATTTTCTCTCTTGGTTTTTCTTTACTCATGATATGATGTAGCATGGGTGAGTTGACTTTGTTAGAAGTTGTTTATTCATTTTTTTGTTGTATTTTTATTTGATGTTTTATTTTATAGCCTTTTATCTCTTCTGTCGGAACTGCGTGGCTACTTAGCTTGCAAAGAACCTGAAACCAGGCTAGCTAAAAGGCAGACTGTCCGAGATAAAATGTGGCTTTATGCAAAAGAATATTTATCGTCCCTTATCTCTTCTGTCGGAACTGCGTGGCTACTTAGCTTACAAAGAACCTGAAACCAGGCTAGCTAAAAGGCAGACTGTCCAAGATAAGGGTGTTTATTTGTAAAATATTTTTTTTTGGTGATTTTGTTCTGTTGTTTGTTTATGCTATGCAACATACAAATGCAACAATCATATGCACACACAATTCGATCATCCCCGAACAGGCGAGACTTCGTTTTTATCACGAGGAAGGGTTTTCCTGCAGAAAGGTGCATTGGTCAGGGTAGGTTCTAACTGTTCTCACCAGGCTAAGGCCCCCAAGGTGCCCCCATTATAGGGTCCCCACTCTCCAGCCGTCCAATCATGCTCGAGCACTAAGGCCGAGTTGGTCTTATTGCCAAAAGAGGAAGGTTATCACCTTGAGTGGTGGTTTCCGATCACACCTGGTGGGCACAAGGCCCTAACTGCAGCTGAACCGTACTCGCCACCCACTCCCTATGGTTATCTCACTTGCCCCGGGTATAGAGGGAACTCGTAGTGTGCAAGGGTTTTGTGTGCAATTTATATTTCAATCAATTGCGTAAGTATAAACAAGCAACAGTTATTTGAAAGCCAAACAATAAAGCATGTTATAATACAAGGTAGGGTAAAAGCGCTATTTTCTTGGTTTAATTATTTTTAAGCCAGCCCATCACTAAATGGGATAAACTCTCTAGGATTCCCCAGTGGAGTCGCCATCTGTCGCCGCCTCCCCGAAAACGGGGGCGCGGTCGGAGCGACGCGATGGTTTTTTCGACCCTCTTCTTCTTCGATTTTCGCGTTTTTTATTGGTGGTTACAACGCCTTTAGGTTGTCCGATAACCGGGCTAACCTAGGGGCGAGGTTTTCAAAAGTATCCCTGAGTTGTCCGATAACCGGGCTAACCCAAGGATTTATTTAGTTGGGTTCTATGGAGTCGCCACCGATATTTTTACCATAAACATCGGAAAAGGGGTTTAAAAAGGCGTTGGTTTTCAAAAACCAACTTTGGTCATTAGAACCAGAGTTGGGTAAGGGAGTTAGTTACGTGTAAAGGAAGTGTTAGTTCCTTTATGACGCCCCTTTCGGGTTCCCTATGATAGACTGGCTAATTTGAATAAATAATTAAACTGGAAAATAGCGCTTTTACCCTTTTATTATGCAGAATTTAAATATATGACTACATGGCCCTAGCTTTTATTGCGTAATTTAAATAGCAATAACAAATAGAGAGTGAGGATATGCACCTCCAAAGCAAGCTTTATATATTAAAAAGAGAGGGTGCGTTTTGGCAACCCTTCACTCTACAACTCTCAGAAACTCCGGAAATGCCTCAGAGGGATTCTAAAGAAGATTTAGAACACTCTGTGTATGCCTAGAGACGCTCAGAAACTCCGGAAATGCCTCGGAGGGATTCTTAGAGAGAGAAATTCTAGAGAGAAGGGAGAGCTCTTGCTGTTGGGTGTGTGAAAAGGGAGAAATGACGCCCCTATTTATAGTTTTTCGCGCCTGACAGGTCGAGACCGCCGTCTCCTCTGACAGGGTCGAGACCGCCGTCTGGAAAATCCAGACCGCCATCTCGTTCGAGGCAGAGGGTCGAGACCGCCGTCTGGAAAATCCAGACCGCCGTCTCGACTTGGCAGGAATCGAGACCGCCGTCTGGAAAATCCAGACCGCCGTCTCGAATTTGCGAGTGACGAGACCGCCGTCTGGAAAATCGAGACGGCGGTCTCGTCCTGGCGTTGAAACGAGACGGCGGTCTGGTATTCCCAGACGGCGGTCTGGTATTCCCAGACGGCGGTCTCGTCCCTTCAGGGCGAGAAACTTTATTTTCGGGCCAAAAACCTTCCTATCTTAGTACGGGGGCCTAATAGTCTCTCCTAATGGCTTGTTAGGCTTCAGCCGTCTTCAAATAGGAAGCTTTCTGACTTTATTCTGAGACCGGGCAAGATTTGGGGTCTACAATTTATAATTAAAGCGATAAAAGTAGAGAGGGAGAATATAAACCTCTGAAGCACGCTTTTGTATTAATTCTTTTAAAAAGAGGGTACTTTGTGGCAGCCCTTCACTCTACAGTGCCGGAAAACCTCTCGGAACGCTCGAAAAACACTCTAAAGACACTCAGAAGCTCCGGAAATGCGTCGGAGGGATTCTAGAGAGAGAAACTAGTGATTTTCTAGAGAGAAGGAGGAGAAAGCTCTGTGTGGTGCGTGGAAATGAGGGAAGGGAGCCCCCTATTTATAGTTTTTCGCGCCTGACAGGTCGAGACCGCCGTCTCGTCTGACAGGGTCGAGAATGCAATTGATTTCCTGATTCCAATGTAGTGTCACTTATCCTAGGTTATGAAATTAATTCGAAATTTACTAACTAAGCGAAGATAAATCCCAAATTATATTCCAATCCAAAATTAATCAACTAAGTGAAGATTAATCCCAAATTAGCTTTAACCCTTATTCCAATATGAAATTAACCAACTAAGCAAAGATTAATCCAAAATTTTCCTTAACCCTTATTCCAACATGAAATTAACCAACTAAGCGAAGATTAACCCCAATTTAACTCCAAATTGAATGATTTTGAATCCTATGGAAAGTTGAATGTGTCTAGTTTACAATTCTTCTAAAATCATGATTTTTGGATCTCTGTAGAAAAAATGATAAATAAAACAGTTAACCAATGTCAGTACCCATATAGAATAAAATATGACATTTGACCCAATTTTCCAAGCCTAAAATTGTTTTAACCTGTATTATGGCATCTGGCCCAATCTTCTAGGGCCAAAATTGCTTTAAACTGTCCTAAAAATAATAATGAGCAAAAATTAGATCAAATAGATTCAAATTAATTAAATCTGAATTATTGGCCCAATGAAGCCCAATTAATAAAAATTCACTAATAACAGAAAGTTAAGCCCAAAACATTAATTAAAATAAGTTCAAAAAGGAAAGAAAATATGAGAATATAATGACTCATCAGTTTTCCTTTAAGAGTTTCCCTTAGGGGGCACCTCTTGGAGAGCTTTGGAAGGGTTTTTCTCTGGTTTTTCCTTTTCCTTGCCCTTGTCCTTCCAATTTGAACTGTAGTAGTCATTATGCGAATAATTCCTTTTAGCCCAGCATTTTCTTTTCAATCTTCGATTTTCAGGGCAAGATGTAAACATTTTCAATTGAGGAGTATTCGTATAATTCTACTAAGTCTTGGATATCTCTTCTAAGACCACTAACAAACCTAGTTACCTTAGTCTCATTAGTTTCATCATGCATACTGGCCCTAAGTAGCAAAGAATCTAGCATCTTGAAGTAATCATTCACACACATATTACCCTATTGAAGTCGTTGGAGCTTCAATAGGAGATCCCTCCTATAGTAGGAAGGAACGAATCTCGTGCGCATTAAATGTTTAATGTCGATCCAAGAAGCCATGGGTGGCCCTTGGTAATTATCGTTACAAATCTTATGCCACCAAGTCATGGCATATCCCTCAAATTCTACTACAACTAAATCTACTTGTTCTTGGTCCCCTACTGGGTTTACATTAAAGATTTTGTCCACTTTAGCCTCCCAATCTAGGTAGACTTCTGGATCATTAGATGCCCCCACATTGCTTGCCTTCTCTGATGAGGAATTTGACATGTCTGCAAAACAAGTTAAACTAACACAAAACACGAAAGATGAAAGGTTAAAATGTAAATCAAGTCACTCAAGTGTTTGGCTCCTCACACAAGTTTCATTGGTAGGATCACTCCACTCTTCAAGTAGAAAATTTTCTAAATGTTCCAAAATTCTCTTTAAAGTCGTAAAAATTTCTCTAAAAAAATGGCAATCAAATGGAATGATGTACGCCAACCAAAACACTTAAGAGTTCCAAAAAATAGAAAACTTTCAAAGACAAAACTTAAAGAAACCTAAGACAAGCAATAACAACACAAAATCAAGGCAGGTTTACTAAGAGGGAAATTTAGACAAAACTTTGAACAAGACTAAAACAAGAAAAGCTAGAAAGAAATTTGAGAAACACTTAAAACTTGCAATCAAAATTTTCAACCAAGTACAAACATAAAGAAGACTAACATTCTTATAATGTTAGAACTGATTTGCCAAATTTTAATCATGCAATCAAGTATTATGGCAATTTCTAGAATCAAATCTTATAAGTGCAAAATTTTTGTTCTTTTCTTTTTTGAAGCAATAAGGTTTTGGCCAAGGTACTTTTGCGTAAAAATATTTTTTGTTCTAACTTGATTCTAGACTTGCCAAAAGTTGTTTAAAGTTGCTAGAAAAAATTTGATCACTTAGTCCCTATGTTTAGGATCCTAGATCAATTCATCATGCATGGACTTAACTAATTAATTCATCATGCAATTTCAAGTGTTAGAAGCCAATAAAATAAAACTTCAACAAGAGATACTAGACATATAACTCAAAAGCAAAGGCTAGGCACATTTAGAAAGACACTAAACTTAGAAGAATATGTAACTTAATCAAGTGCAGAATTTTTGTTTTTGGCTAGGCATTTTATCAAACATCATACATGCCATAAAAAGAAACTTAGGTAAGTGTAGTATTGGACTAACCTCACGCCCAAAAATTTTGAGTGCAGCACTGCAAACCAAATGGCCACAAAAAAACCACAATTTTGAGCACAAAACAAAAACCACACAAGGAATAAAGTCAAAGCAACAATAAGAATACCTTACTACACTACTACAGAATGATCATTCAACGTCGGTTATACAAGGCATTCAACGTCGGTTCCAATGACGTCGTTGATTCAGGCGTCGTTGAATGTCAAAGGATTCTATGTCGGTTCAGAATACCCGACGTTGAAAGTGATATATATCTACGTCGGGTAACCAAATGTCCGTCGTAGAAATTAGTAAATTCTACGTCAATTATTGAACTAACCGACGTTGAAAGTCCTTTCTCGCTCAAGCGACCAGTGTACTCGCTTGAGCGACGAAGCCTTCAAACAAAGGGGACTCTCGAGTTCTGTATCGCTCAAGCGACCTCTGTATCGCTCAAGCGACCGACGTTACAACGTCGGTTAATGCAATAACCGACGTAGAATATCCCTTTTTTTTTAATGTTGGTCTGTTTTAGTGCCACCAACACACGACCTGCTATATAATCTCAGTCCAGACAGTATATTTATTTCAGCTAATCACTAATATATAAAATGATAGATATATATGTCAAAATCAGCAAAATTATGTACAAAATACACAAAAAATTATCAATCAATCATATTCCTAACTACTTGTACAAAATTTTCTGCCCATTTGTTTCTAACCATGTCTATAGTATCCATAGGCAAAGGTTCTATATCTTTAAATGCCTGTAAGAAGTTCACAATAATAGAATGGTAAACCCTAAGCAATAAAAATAAAGGAATTGAATATAATAGCAAATGTCAACTTACCTCATTCCAACTATCCCGAATGCTACCAAAAATGATGAGCCACATCCAATACATTACATAGTAGCCGCACTCGTATCCTCCATTTTGTTTGTTACACTAAAAATGACTAAATATGTTAAAAATAACTATTAAATTTGAACATAAATTAATAGATAGTATAATATATATAAAGGCTACTTACTTTGATAAAATTCCAATTTGGAGTCTGTGCTTTTACTTGTGTATTTTCCACCTAATGTACTACAAACCTTTAGAGCACTATATATTGAAAAGAAGGGAGTTAGAAATAGAATAATCAAGATGTTTAGACATAATATAAGAAATACTTACTCGTTTACAGTATTTTTTAGCTCCATGTCAGGTTTCCTTCCCAATGAGCGAGAACCAACACACAAGATTCTCGCTTTGGACAAATAACTAATAGCTGCCGAGTGGTTTACGTATATACACATGATTAGAATCTATTAAAAAAACTTGTGTAAAACCGGAAGAGGCTGGGATAACTTACGAATGATGGTATGCTCCAAGGTAAATATCTCTTTTAGAATCGGTGATCCAATTCGCATGTAACCGAGAATTTGATCACGCTTATTCCCAGACTTTTGTACGGATTGAGGCTCGAAGAATCCATACACATGACCAATGCCCTGCTCCACTATCATTTCGTGCATCATCCTAAAATATGCCAATTTAAGTGAACTTATAACTTATATATTTACTAAAATGAAAAGAGTCATGAAAGATATGAACTTACAATGTCCAAAATTGTAAAACAGCTATATTTAGACATTGATTGCCCATCCCAATCTCCAGGGCATCAGTGTGGGAAATGTATAGGGGGATATTGCTAGAAGTCATCCCAAATAATGTACAATCCCATGGAACTTGGAATGACTGCAGATACAATTGTGGGGAAAGAGACAAGAGATCAAAAATTGGATTTGGAGAAGTCTCCACAACTGGTGTCTTCTCCTTAGATGCGAAGGAGTGGCAATAGCTTTACCCAAGTCTTTTGGCTGCCGAACATCCTACATATTTTATAAAATATAATCATAAACAATAAATCAATTTATTTATGTGTTAGATGTATTATAACCATACATATACATACCTTTGCCATTATTGACCTAACTAAATGTCGGGGCCAAGTAATGAAGGTCTGAAAGGCTTGGCCCACTGTCTGCACCTCTTCAGCTGCACCTCTTCAGTGGGGATAGGGACACTAGCCACGGCGTCAACCACCTTTTCAATCACTACTTTGACCAAGTTAGGATCCAAAGGCACATTGTGGATGGTTGAAGCCCCTTCATGAACTGATCCATGGGCCACTAGCCTTAGACCTTCATCTACCTCAACCCACAAGCCATATCGATCATCCTTTGTGGATTCGGGATGAATAGATGCCACCTCGGGTGTGACCTCGATAGTGGCTTCGGCACAACTGCCCTTTGTGCTAACTCTTGGACCTACAAATACGAGTAAATTCCAATAAGGACTAAGATTTTAGAAACATAAGTCAAGTACCAATTTGTGGTTGAAAATGCACTCGATGGAGGATGAGCATCGGCAAATGAAGTACCCATGGAGGTCATACGCAGAGCTGCTCCTCGCACACGTGCGGTGATGGTCTCCTCAAGTCGTGCGGCGATGGCGGGAGTCAACTCTTCCTCCAATTTTGCCACGATGGGCTGGTGTCAATTTCTGCGTGAGAGCCATCTCCAAGGTAGCAATATCTTCTTGGCTCGGGGATGTGGAGGTGCGGATATCCTGTGATGGTGGTCCAAAATGCCGTCGGACACCCACACCTTGGCCAACGGCTCAAACACGACACTGAATGTTACGGTCGTCCAATAGCGATGGTCAAGATATCCTGACGACCGGAAGGGATAAAAGTTCCCTGTGTACACTTGCTCCTCCAGGGCATCCTACATTATAAAAGTTAATTTTATTAATGAACAAGTTACATATAACTAATTCAAAGTAAATTAACTTCTTTTACTTACAATCCGAGCAGCAATTTCTCAGGCTTCCTGCGATGTCATGTCACCAGAAGGCTTTGTACGAGCCCTCTTCCACTTCTGGTGACGTTTTGGAGGATATGGTGGAGGAATCTGCTCTTCGGTTAAACCAGAAGAGGCTAACTCCGACTGTCGAAGTCTCATCTTCTCCTCCATCATCCTCTTTGTCAATAGGTCGTACCCACCACGAGACAGAAGGTGGGGGGCGACATTCTTGCTTTGAATGTCTTTTGCTTTTTGTCTTCTTTCCTGCAACATAATTGAACACAATATTAGATACACAACTCATTATAAAATGTTCAAGTCAATTAAGCAATTAACATTACCTCCCACTCTGAACCAGTCCTACTATGTACAAACTTCTTCCAAGTCTCCTCATCTATGCCATATCTTTGGCAAGGGGTTAATCCCTTCCTAACTTTGTCCTCAACATACACCCATTTAGTGGTCAATGTGGACTTGAACTGTCTCCACATTTTTGCTATGGTTGTCATTATCTTCCTCCTCACATCCTCGGAATTGACTATATCAAAGTGTTCCTACGATGAGCAAACAAGTTTTTAGTTAACCAATTGATAATAATGTATAAACAACTAAATACACATACTTACAAGAAGATCTTGCCATAACAAGTTCTTCACAGTTTCCTCCACATGATCCCAAGTAGGATGGAGAATAGATATCTACACAACATAAACAACATAAGTATCAACAATATATTTGAAATGAAATTAACTTTGAAATAGAATAAATACCTTCTCTCTAGCTAGTGTACCCAAGTAGCTACTAAATTGGGTACTAAAGGGACCTGACACCTTGCCAATCCTAGGATCAACAAACACGAGATAACTTCGGCCAGATATGTGTCTAACGGTCAAGCCTTTCAACCGTGTAGATTGTCGACTCCTCTTCCTGGAAAATGTCTTTCCGGATGCTCGAGGAGATGGTGGTGGAGATGGTGGAGGAGATGGTGAAGGACATGCCATTTACCTATAATGAAAAAAACATAGAATTATATCAATACACATGCAAAGTCTCCTCAATTACATGTTAAAAAAATAAACAAATAGAAACATAACTTAGATTGTATTAATATTTTCCCATATGCCTTCATCATGGTCATTGCGAGTAGCATGAACAAAGTCCTCTTCCAATTGGGATATAGCAATAGGCAACCGTGGTGAATTTTGAATGTTAATAAAATCATCTAATTCCTCTCCATTCTCATTTGTGACATCAATCATTTTTCCTTTGAGGACAACTGACCACCTATCATTTGATGGATCAGTGACATAAAACACTTGTTTTGCCTGGTATGCCATTATGAAGGGTTCTTCCTTATGACCAATCTTGTTTATATCAATCAAAGTAAATCCCATTTGGTCTCTTTGGACACCAGTATTGCTATCAATCCATTTACATTTAAATAAAGGCACTTTGAATTTAGTATAGTCGACCTCCCAAATCTCCTCAATGACTCCAAAGTAACTAATTGATGCCATGATGGGGTTTTTGTCCTTTGCACTAGAAAAGTGCATAGATGTTGCCTCAATAGATACTCCACTATTCTGGACTGTACTTTTGTCATCTTGTGCCTTCGTATAGAATGAGTATTTGTTAATGTCATACCCTTGCCAAGTTATAACATTATATCTCCCTCACAACATGAACTATTAAGTGAATCATTATATCAAAGAATGATGGAGGAAAATACATCTCCAATTGACATAGCACAACCGTAGCCTCATTTTCCAACTCATCTAGTGATTTTTCATCGATAACCTTGGCACAAATAGAATTGAAGAAAAAACATAGTCGCATAATGGCATGTCTAACATTCTTAGGCAATATGTTACGTATAGCCACGGGTAACAACTGTTGCATCAAAACGTGACAATCATGGGACTTTAATCCAATTAACTTCAGATCTTTCATGGATACAAGACTCTTAATATTTGAAGAGTATCCTTGTGGCACTTTAATACTTGCAAGACAATGACATAAACTACGTTTCTCCTTCTTTGACAAGGTGTGACATGCTGGTGGTAGATATGTTCTATTGCCTTCAGGCCTTGGATGTAATTCAGGACGTATTCCCATCTCACAAAGGTCTTGACGTGCTTTGATCCCATCCTTTGACTTTCCTTGAATGTTTAACAATGTGCCAATGAGACTATCACATACATTCTTCTCCACATGCATAACATCAATACAATGTCGTACTTCTAAATGGCTCCAATATGGAAGATCAAAGAAAATTGATCTCTTCTTCCACATGTTCTTGTCGGAAGACCTTTTTTGGGTCTTTCCAAATGTAATGCTTATGTTCTTCACTCGATCGTAAACTTCTAAACCAGTCAATGGTTCTCCGGCAATTTCATCCTCCTGTATGCCGGTAAAAGCTTTCTTCGGTCTATGGTATGGATGGTCATGCGGGAGAAATTTTTTGTGCCTGTTATAAAGCTGTCTTCTTTCCATGTTTCAATTGTATATAACTGGTCTCTTCTTCACAAATAGGACAAGCATAATGCCCCTTCACACTATACCCACTCAAGTTTCCATAGGCGGGGAAGTCATTAATGGTACAAAATAACATTGCATGCAACTTGAACTTCGTTCGTCGATACCCATCAAATGCATCTACTCCTTCCTCCCATAATAGTGTTAAGTCTTCTATCAAAGGACTCAAATACACATCTATGTCATTTCCTGGCTGTCTTGGACCTGAAATCATCATACACAACATGACATATTTGCGCTTCATGCATAACCATGGTGGAAGATTGTAAATCATCAATAAAACGGGCCATGAACTATGGTTACTACTTAAATTTCCAAAAGGATTCATCCCATCTGTTGCTAATCCAAGTCTAAGGTTTCTTGCATCACTACCAAAACTTGGAAATAGACGGTCAAAATTCTTCCATTGGGGAGAGTCAGATGGATGTCGCATTTGCCCATCACATGTTTTTCTCTTTGAATGCCAAATTAAATTTTCAGCATCTTCGTGAGCGTACAACCGCCTAAATCTTGGAATTATTGGAAGATACCATAAAACTTTTGCAGGAGGACGTTTTTTACCACTCTCCTAACTACAATCATCACCATCCTTCGCTTTGTAACGTGATACACCACATGTTGGACATTGGTCTAAAGATGAGAATTCTTTCCTGTATAACACACAATCATTAGGGCAAGCATGTATCTTCCTATATTCTAAACCCATCAGACATAGTATCTTCTTCGCTTCACACATACGGTCCAACAAGGTGTTATTGTCTGGGAGCATCTCCTTCAAAAGTTGGAGTAATTCATTAAAACTTGTATCACTCCAACCAAATTTTGCTTTTAGATTGACCAATCTTAACACAGATGACAACCGTGTGAAAGTTGTACATCCGGGATACAAAGGTGTCTCTGAATCGGTCCTCAATGTATCATATATAGATGCATGTGCTTCAAGAAAACTCTCTTGACCCACATCACAAAGCATGTCCTCTATTCGATCTTCGTAGGTTACATCATCCTCAATAGTTTGTGATACTGTTGGAATATCAACCACTTCACCGTGCCATGTCCATATAGTGTAATTCTTCATCATCCCATCGCAAATAAGATGTTCCCGCGTTGTGTCCATCTCTTGTACTCTGCCATTTACACAATTAACGCATGGGCAATAGATTTTTCCATTCATTTTGGGAGCATTTTGTTCGGCAAATTTCAAAAAGGAGTCAACTCCATTCTCATACTCTTCTGACATGCGACTTGCATTGACCCAAGTTCGATCCATCTAACTACACAAAAAGGCTTGCCTAGATATTCAAGGTTTATTAGAAAAGGTTTAGCAAAACAATACAAAAAAAAAACGTGTACATCTCATTTCCCACATCAAGATTGGGAAAATAAAACGTGTACATCTACATGAAAGAGTATATACTGCTTCGAAACCGAAAACAAACTTCCAAAAGCCTAAACGAACCTATATCAAATCAAACCATACAAAATCATCCATCATCTTTCTAATGTTCATACGCAGGAAATGTTCTAAATAATCCATATTTATGTTAAATGCATGTTGTAAATCATCCATACAACTTAATCTAACCTGATGAGAAGGGGTTTCCTTAGGGAAACGAGGGCTACCACACACACGGCAATAACGGGGGTACGCCGCGTAAGAGCGCGGCGAGTGGGTGGCAAAGGGGCGACGAGGGGGCAGAGCACGGCAGTGAGGACTGAGGCAGCAGACCACAGCGAACTGAGGTAGCAGTGCACGACAGTGAGGACTGAAGGAGGGAGGTATGTGGGCACGAAGAAGAAGCAGAAGGAGGGAGGTATGTGGGCACGAAGAAGAAGCAGAAGAACAACTTCGCGCCTTGGAGTCTAGGTATCATAGGACATTCAACGTCGGTTATTAAAAAACCCGACGTGGATAATGCTTTCGACGTCGGGTAAATCATGTAACCGACGTTGATTTTGGGATTTCAACGTCGGTTATACATAACCGACGTTAAATTTAAACATTTAATGTCGTCTGTCATCTAATCAACGTTATTTGTCCGTTACTACGTCGGATATTTTATAACCGACGTTAAATATTGTTTCTTAATTACAAGTTTGCCACCGCGTCTTGTACAACGTCAGTCTTCATAAAAACCGACGTTGGATGTTGTCGTAGTAAGTGTTTTCTGTAGTAGTGCTAGAAACAACCTAAGCTCTAAATACCAAATATTGTAAAATAAAGTAAGGTGCAGAATTTTAAGAAGATAAGGTGCAAAATTTTAAGCAATAAAGTAAGCAAACCTAAGGAAAATTCCCACTGGACATTAAGATAGTTGCCTATCTAGGTGTGAATGTTCATTTCCAAGGATTATGGAGGGAGGAAAAGATGGAATGAAACTAGAAAAAAATAAAGACAAGGGCTGGAAAAATGGACCAACCCCTTGGATAAATAAATGAAGTGAAGAAATAAACAAGAAAAGATAAAGAGAAAAGAAGTATAGTGGTGGTGGAGTGTTGGCACGCCACTAGGGGATTAGCCACCCTTGATAAGTGGTGGTTGCCGCCACTTGAACCAAGGTTCAAGATAAGACACTCAAAGAGATGGAAACACTCTAAGTAACCTCACAAACTTGTCATAAATGTTCAACCTAATTACATGAGAAGAAATCTTCTATTTATAGGCTTTTGGGGGAGGGACCTAGATGGAATTACAAAATGAGACATAAACTTAACCTAAACCTAAAGGCTAGAGTCCCCATGGTCCAAATATGTTAAATTCGTCCTAGCCCACCAAAAATATCTCTAAAGGTGTGAAGAACGTAAAAAAAAGAGGTGTGCTTCTTTTTGGGTTGTCCCAAGCTTACCAATCCCGCATCCTAAGCTTCTTCCTCTCCAAAAAGGGGTGTAGGACATGAAAAAGGAGTGTCCTACACCTTTGGGCAGCCCATGCAACCATCCTATATGTCTGATCAGAGTCGTATCCAGTCAAATAAACAACATAAATGTAGTACTAGGAAGTGACTCCTAGGTCATCTCCCAAGGACCGTTTCTTTCTACCAAATGGTTAAACACGTAATGGGGGTTTGGTATTTATCAGATTAAATGAAATAGAACAACAACAACTTGTATAAATGCAGATTAAAATAGATTAGGACCTTAATAGAATGCATCTCTGATGTCATTGGTTCATAATATAAAATCTATCCAGCTTACTCCCTCCTTACACAAATTAAGCAAACTTGTAAGTAATCGATTCTCCCCACAAGATTAAGCAACTCATGGTACTGCATACAATAAACCCGAATTCATTAAGCATGACTTACGTTTAATGATCCAGTGCAGAGAATCAACAACAAGAAACTAAACTGGACATTTAAGTGTAGAGAACCTCTCAACAGAGATTGCAATCCTTCAAGGACCTAATCCTCTGTGTTTAGCTATCCATTAACATGAAATTACAGCAGAATAGCAAAACATTGCAAACAAAATGAGATTTCTTAAAATGAATTGCAGGAGAAATTGAAATACGAAACTGGGGTTGAACTGAACTGAACTACACAAACAAAAATGAAATAGAAGTGAAAGAATGTAAACTTTTGTGGCAGCAGAAAACGAAAATGAACTGTATTCATCCATCAATGAGTCTTGAACAGTCAACATGAAAGTGCAGAGAAAACCAACATAAAACAGAATGCAAAAAGAACTATAGTGGCTACCCCCTTACTCCTGCTGTCTCATCTCAAACATATGCTACCCTAACCCTAGAGTCCACTAGAAATGGGCCCAAGCTAGCCCACACGAGATTACACATAAAATAGAACCTAGCTGACGCGGCAGCTAATAATCTGATGTGGAAATAACAGCTAACATGGCAGGTGACGTGGTAGTGACATGTCAATGATGACGTGGCAGTGACATGGCAATGACCATGAATCTTGGGCAACAAATGGATTAGTCCAGTTTTAAGCACAAATGGTACATCCTCTTCAGGGTATTGGATACATAAATTTGCATAAGTGAAATCAGGTGCAGCCATATCCCTAAGATTCCTCTCATGGGGTCCAACATTGTTTTGCTCACCCATGTTATCAAAATCAGGATTATGTTCAGATCCAGTAGAATGGTCAGATGTAGAGGAATGTTTGAATTATGCAGATTTGAGCTATCACTAACAAGTGGATTCCTATTATACCTAACTAACCTATGGTAGGTCTTACCAACTTCAGGGTCAAATGGGTGTAAAATTCCTGGATTACCCCTAGTCATGCACTATATATAGCATATCAAGTAGTTCTCAAACATGCTTAAATAGGGGGTAAAATTGGAAATTTTTTGAAAATTTTCAGAACCACCAAAAGAATTGCACAATTATCCTAGGATCAATAGAAACTAGCACAAAATATTTTAGGTGAAAATTCAATGGTTAAGTACATGCACAAAAGGGTCAACCTTACCTAAATAGCCCACAAAAAGTCAACAAAATCACTCAAATTCAAATCTTGAGCTACATAATTCAATTTACCAAACCCCTTGGTCAGCATGCACCTGAAATCATAGGATTTAACAAAAAAAATCAACAAGGAAAAATGCTAAGTCTAGCTATGTGAACCACCCTATAAAAGTTTGGAAAAATAGGGCAATAAAACTTCAAAAATAAAAAAAGAAATAGTAAATGGCCTTTTTTGGAGTTCTAAGAAAGGCTGGATGACGAAGTGGTCTAGGTTGTGTAGATCTCATTTTTCTACCCCAAAAGCATATATAATACGTCCAATTCTAATAACAAGAGCAAAAGTTATGGTCGTTTGAAGTTTTCACAATTTTTTCTTCACCACCCAATTGGAAACCATATCAAATGAATGAATTTGGACCTTTCCTTTTGCATGCACTTAATACATGATGAAAGAAGTTCGGACACCAAAAATGATAGAAAAATTCTTTGAGGAAGTATTTTTTTAGATTTTTCGAAAACTAGTGGAAAATTGGTACTATTCACAACACTATTCACAACAAAATTTGGGCCCAAAACAGAACATTGTATGCAATTTTCCCACAATTTCACACATGAAACAGAGGAGTAGTATGGATAGAAAACAGAGTTGGCCTCCAAAAACAAAGTATGCAGCAAAAAACAGCAATAAAAATAGTAAACAGCAGAAACAACAAACAGAAAATAGCAGAAACTGCAAATAGAAAAATTGTTTCAAAAAAATTCTGCAGCAGAATTCGACTGCTCCATAGCTTGGACGAATTTATGTGGTAGAAAACAGCAGAAACAACAATTAACAAAAATAGCAAACAAAAAAAATTATACAGAAAACAACAAATAGAAAACAGCAACAGAAAAAATCTACAGAAATAACAAACAAAAAAATCTGTAGAAAATAGCAAACAGAAAAATTTTGCCGTAGCAATTTTATAGCAAATTTAAGTTACTGTTCCATTGCCTTCCAAGGTGAATTGTGCAGCTAAATTCGAAATTATTCCTTGCTCCAAATTGCTGCACCTACAACCTTCAATAACAAACCGCAAAATTGAAAATATAACTGACCACAACAGTAAATCACACCCCAACACGAAATTACATAAATAAACTACCCTAAACTAAAACAAAACACAACACACAACCCGTTGATAGAAACCGTTGGTCCCCGGCAACAACGCCAAATTTGATCGGAGCCGTATCCGGTCAAATAAACAACATAAATGTAGTTCTAGGAAGTGACTCCTAGGTCGTCTCCCAAGGACCTTTTCTTTCTGTCAAATGGTTAAACACGTAATGGGGGGGTTTGGTATATATCAGATTAAATGAAATAGAACAGCAACAACTTGTACAAATGCGTATTAAAATAGATTAGGCCCTTGACATAATGCATCTTTGATGTTATTGGTTCATAATATAAAATCTATCCAACTTACTCCTTCCTTACACAAATTAAGCAAATGTGTATGTAATCGATTCTCCCCACAAGATTAAGCAACTCATGGTACTACATACAATAAACCCGAATTCATTAAGCATGACTTACTTTTAATGATCTAGTGCAGAGAATCAACAACAAGAAACTAAACTGGACATTTAAATGCAGAGAACCTCTCAAAAGAGATTGCAATCCTTCAAGGACCCAATCCTCTGGGTTTAGCTATCCATTAACACGAAATTATAGCAGAATAGAAAAACATTGCAAACAAAATGAAATTGCAGAAAATGAATTGCAGCAGAAATTGAAATACGAAACTGGGGTTGAACTGAACTGAACTACACAAACGAAAATGCAATAAAAGTGAAAGAATGTAAACTTTTGTGGCAGTAGAAAACGAAAATGAACCGTATTAATCCATTAATGAGTCTTGAACAGTCAACATGAAAGTGCAGAGAAAACCAACATAAAACATAATACAAAAAGAACTATAGTGGCTATCCCCTTACTCCTACTGTCTCATCTCAAACATATCCTACCCTAACCCTAGAGTACCCTAGAAATGGTCCCAAGCTAGCCCACACGGGATTACACATAAAACAGAACCTAGCTGACACGGCAAGCAATAATCTGTTGTGGAAATAGCAACTGACATGGTAGGTGATGTGGTAGTGACATGGCAATGACGACGTGGCAATGACATGGTAATGCCTCTTAAAGTCCAAAAATTTAATTCTAAACCCAATGAAACCTGCAATTAATAAACAGAATTATCAGTCCAATGAAGCCTAATAATTGAAAACGCACTAGTAATAGACAATTAAGCACAATGCAATGATTAAGATAGGTACATAAAGTTAAGAAAATGTGGGAAAATAATGGCTCATCAATGTCCAAGCCTTCTTTTCCACCAAAAACAGGTGGTGGTCTTCAAAAAGGAGGTGTATAAAGTAGCCCTACAAAAAAATGTGAAAATGAGTTTCTAAAATTTAAGAAAATAAATGCTAAGAAAATTCAAAGTGGAGGGTGAGAAAGAGGCCTCGCTTTTAGTCATGTTCCTAGTGATCCTCCAAGGGATGACCTCTCTGATCTTTGGGGCATATAGGGACTCATCACTTATGCTTTTGAGACTTATGCATAATACCACTTCATCAAGTTGTACCTCCATATCCAGTATTCTAAGACTCTATCTAGTCTCCAGGAATCATCTTGGGCTTGCTTGATGTTTGAATTAAATATTTATCAAAATCACATCTTGGGCTTGCTTGAGTCTTGAATGTTGTTGACTTGAATCATCATCAAAATCATCTCTTGGGAATCTAGGGACATGTTTCACATTGCCATCAATCACCCCGTCATTGCTTTCACTTTCAACCAAATTATAAAATGGTGTAACTTTATTTTTTTATTTTTTTATTTTCACAGGGGCCTAATTTTTCTTTTTCAATGATTTAGTACAATCACAAATAATATCAACAAAATAAGGTAATAATCACTTTGCCAAAAAAAATGAAGGAAATATGTTACCAATTTAACGTTCAAACCCTTAAACCGGAGCTTTGAATACCAAATGATATGAACCTCATTTGCACAAAGGCTGACTTAGGATCTTTCGGGTTAGAACTTTGTAGCAAATTTAGGAAATTAGTGAGAAGGTAGATTAGAAAGTGATGAATGTTTCAGGGTTGGGCATAATTGAGTTTTCTGAGTTCTAGTGAAGAAAGAACAAAAGGTGAATGTGAAAGGTCGAAGGAAAGAATCACTCTTTCCAAGGGAGACAACTCACAAAGGATGTGAAAAGTCCTTTGATACAACCAAGGATTGTTGATTCACTCAAGAACTTAGGAGAATCACTCTCACTAAGATAAAATAGCTAAACTCTAATATTTTTGAATAAAACTCAACTTGTATTTTTGATAAAAATGGTTCAACTTATATAGAAGCTTTTGCCATAGAGTTACAAAGACTCAATAAAAGAAAATAAATGCTAATAATGATCCAGTAATCTAGGAATTGAAAACTACTTAATAATAGTAAATAAATGCTAATAACGATCCATTAACCTAGAAATTGAAAACTACTTAATGGTTGATTGTAACTGAAATTGTGGCAACCAAAAGTCAACCAGCTATGCACCCTCTTGGTCTTCTAAAGGTTGATGCCTAAGTTTCCAATTGGGCCCTTATTACAACTTGAAACAAAACCAAACTAAAGCACATTAATTGATTAACCCAAAACAAAATTTGGTCAGTGTTGCCGCCGTAAAATAGAGGCGGTCGGAGCAACGCAATGGTTCTGACTTTCCAATTTTTGCGTTTTTATGGGTGTGGTTACAACGCCTTTAGGTTGTCCGATAACCGGGCTAAACCTAGAGGTGAGGTTTTCGAAAAGGTGTTCTTGGGTTGTTCGATAACCGGGCTAACCCAAGAACTAATTTGAAGGGGTTCTTATGGAGTCGCCACCGATGTTTTTACCGGAAACATTGAAAAAGGAGGAAAAAGGCGTTGGTTTTCGAAAACCAACTTTGGTCGTTAAAACTAGAGTTGGGTAAGGGAGTTAGTTACGTGTAAGGGAAGTGTTAGTTCCCTTACAACACCCCTTTTGGGTTCCCTATGATAGGCCAGCTATTTTATAAATAAACTTTTGAAAAGATGCTTTTACCCTTTTATTTACGGAATTAAAATAACGACTACATAGCCCTAATGTCTATTACCCAATTTAAAAATAAAGACAATAAAAGAGAGGGAGAGAATGAAGAAACCTCTGAGGCAAGATTTTTTATTAATTTTCTTGAAAGTAGGGTGCGTTTTGGCAGCCCTTCGCTCTTACAACGCCGAAAACTCTCTCGAAATGCTATAAAAAGCTCTCAAAAACTCCAGAAATGCTTCGAAGGGACTCTAGGAAGAGAATTTGAAGAAAGTGTAGAAGGGAAAGTGGAAGAACTGTGTGAAATGAGGGGGGAGCACTCACTATTTATAGGGATTCGCGCCTGTCAGGTCGAGACGGCCGTCTCGTCTGACAAGGTCGAGACGGCCGTCTCACCATTTGGGACGGCACTCTCGACTTGCAAAAGTGGCGAGACTGCCGTCTCATTTGGCGAGACGGCGGTATCGACTTTGCCAAAGACGAGAGGGCCTTCTCGCCAATCGGGACGGGGGGTCTCACCATTGGCAAGTGGCGAGACGGCTGTCTCGCCAAACGAGTCGGCGGTCTCGACTTGCAGCAATGACGAGACAGCGGTCCCGAAAAGCGAGACAGCGGTCTCGACCCCTGAAGGCAAAAATCCTTATTTTTATACAGAAAACTCTTCCTATCCTAACATGGGGCCTAATAGTCTCTTCTAGTGGCTTCTTAGGCTTCGTCCATCTTCGAATAGGAGGTCTTCTGCTCTTATTTTGAGGTCGGGCAAGATTTGGGGTCTACAGCTACCCCCCCTTTACCTGACTAGTCGACTGTTGGCCTGTCGTGCTTAGAAGATCGACTGGAGGGTAAAGGAGTTCACCCTCTTGCCCGGTTACCCTTCGGACGTTCCATCTTGTGGCGGTTGATCTTCTGGGGAAAAGTGTGTTGTGCACCTCTAGGATACTCCTTCTGACGGTAGTCGATCCCTTCGGTTGACACATGGTAGAACCTCATGATACTCCTTCTGACGGTAGCCGATCCTTCGGTTGATGGGTATGAACCCCCTATCAGGTTGGTAGTTACAACCCACTATGTGTAGGACTGGATGAGTATAAACCCCCCATCAAGCTGGTAGTTACAGTCCGTTGTGCGTCAGACTGGATGAGTATAAACCCCCCATCAGGTTGGTAGTTGCAACTTACTGATCTGGCTCGTGTGTAGATCAGGCACACCGTGTGCGCAGGTTGATAGGTATGAACCCCCTATCGTCCGGTCTGTGCCGGGGATTCTGTTGGTGTTCATCCAACTTTTTAGCTGCTTGGGATGGTCTTGTTTATTTGTTGTTCGACTCTTGTCGGTTGTCGAAAATTTCTTGGTCAGTGTGATTGACTTGCGTTGTTTTTTATCCTGCCTTTTTCCGCATTTATATCTTTTCTCTCGCGATTTTGGATTTTGGTTTTTTCGGGGTTGAGCGTAAGTCTTTTTAATTATTGTTTCTTTTTGCTACGCTGACTTTTTCATAAATGAGAGTAATAATGGATGAAATAAAATTTTATTTATGATAAAAAAATTTTGGTTACAGCATTTATTTTTTACTACTATCCCTAAAACGGAGGACTTGAGCCGGGAGATGATCCGGAAGAAGGGAATTGCCGGTACATGTGCCTATCAACGGTGAATAGGCTATGCAACCCCTGAGTCCTATCAACGGTATGTTCAGATAATCCCCACATCTGATGAGGAATGGACCTGGTCGGAACCAAGGGCAGACCCAGGATAATTGGTTGGCGTCCCATTGTTCCAACTCGTCCTTCCACTCTGAGGTTAGGCATCGGTGGAGAGGAATTTTGGAGAAGCTCCTCAAAGGGTCGGGGAACATCCCCATGTGACTAGAAGCGTAGAAATGTGTGATGCCCCACACAAAAAGTAATGAAGAGCAAAAACAGAGTGTTTTCCCTTGCTTCTGGCGGCAAAATTCCACCGAGAGCAAGGTGTCGGAAAGAATTGCAGGAAAGGGACTCTGCGAGTTCACGTCCCAGGCGAAGAAGGCGTCCATGACGGCTTGATCCACTGTGTCGATGTGGAAGGGAAACAAGATTGTTCCAAATATAATCAAAGTCAGGGTTTTGTTGAAAGCGACCCATTCTGCCCTTTCAGCCAAAGTGGCCAGATGGTCTTCTAACATTGAGACTTTCCAACCCTGGATGTTCCCTTTTTCTATCAGGGTAGTCTTCCGTGTAGACCCCAAATCTTTCTCGAGCCCCTAATGAAGCTGAAGATCGCCTGTTTCGAAGATGGTTAAGACTTTATCAAGTCCCTAATAGCTTGTTCTAGGTTCCATTTAGGATAGAAAGGGTTTTTAGAGGCATTAAAAATCAGGAAATCCGCCGGAGACAACAGATGGCCGTCCAGAACTGGCGGATGGCCATCCTGAACAGGCAGATGGCCGTCCAGGACAAGCAGATGGCAGTCCATGGCAACTTTAAGGCCATGGACGGCCGTCCGCTTTGTCCAGACGACCGTCCACCTTTTCCAGGCCCGAATCCCTATAAATAGGAGCCTCATTTCTCCGTTTTTTCACACCTTTTCCACTCCTCCACTCTCTTGGAAGCTTTTTGGCACTTGAGAGTGACCCTAAGCATTATTCCGGGGTTCGAGGGAGCTTTCCGATTTCCGTTAAGGTTGAAATCGGTTAAGGAAGTCTCTTTTTGAGACATCCGACCCTCAGTAGAGTGACTTTTCTTTATTTTGCGGGAGGAGCGTGTTTGTAGAGTGCGGGGACTGCCAAAAGGCGTCCTCACGTTTTTGAAGAGTTAATATAAAGCTCGCTTCGGAGGTTCCTTCTCTATTCTCTGTCTTTTTTATTGCTTTTTTTATCGCTTTCTTTGTGTGCATTAGATAATAGAGCCATGTAGATATTTAAATTTTTCAAGTAGATCAAATAATAGGGTAAAACTGTAATTTCTTTAAGCGTTTATTTTCTAAGTTAGTCCATCATAGGGAACCCAAAAGGGGCGTTGTGGGGGTGCTAACACCTTCCCCACACGTAACTAACTCCCTTACCCGACTCTGGTTGTAATGGCCAAAGTTGGTTTTTTCTAAAACCACAGCCTTTTTCTTTTTAACCTTTTTTAGTGTTTAAGGTTAAAACACTGATGGCGACTCCTCAAACCTATTCGAAAACCTCGCCTTCAGGTCTAGCCCGGTTATCGGATGGCCTGCAGGCGTTGAACCGCTTTTTCAAAGAAAACGCGAGTCATATCCAAAACCATCGCGTCGTTCCGACCACCTCTTCTGATGGCGGCGACAGATGGCGACTCCACTGGGGAAGCTAGAGAGTTGATCCCATGTAGTGATGGACTAGTTTAGGAAATAAAAACTAGAAATTACGCTTTTACCCTTCCTTGCTCTTATAACATGCTTTACTGTTTGGCTTTAATAATTGTTGTATGCTTATTTTTTGCAATTGTCTGAAATACATTGTACACAACCCTTGCACATTACAATCCCTCTGTACCTGAGGGCAAGAGAGAATACACATAGGGAGTGGGTGGCAGGTACGACCGACCAAGGTTATGGCCCTAGTGCCAGCAGGTCATTGTCGGAAACCACCACTCAAGGTGATAACTTTCTTTTTCTCGGTCTGAGAACGTCGACACGGACATCTGTGCACGGTTCGAAGACTGGGAGATTGAAGGGTCCCTATAATGGGGGCACCTTGGGGGTATGGCCTTGGTGAGAACAGTTAGAACCTACCTTTGCCGATGCACTTTTCTGCAGGAAACCCTTACCTGGTAATTAAACGTCACTCTGTTCACGGATGGGTGAATTGTTTGTGCATTCGTTTGTTGCATTTGTTTGTTGCATAGCATAATCATACAACAGCAAAAAAAATATATAATAAAAACCTCAAAAATATTTTCATAATAAACACCCTTATCTCGGACAGTCTGCCTTTTAGCTAGCCTGGTTTCAGGTTCTTTGTAAGCTAAGTAGCCACGCAGTCCGACAGAAGAGATAAGGGATGCTAATACCATTCTTTTGCTATAACCATTTTTATCTCGGCCAGTCTGCCTTTTAGCTAGCCTGGTTTCAGGTTCTTTATAAGCTAAGTAGCCACGCAGTCCGACAGAAGAGATAAAAGGTTTTAAAATAAATCAAAATAACTACCATAATGAGAGGAAATCCGGCCTTTTTCATGTTGTTAAGCATCGAATCCATCATACAGGTAGTTTTATTATTCTTCAAAAAAAATATATACAAAAAAATCGTACACCATATAGAAAATAAAACATGATAATATTTAGAAAAAAAAAACACTTTCATGCATACAAAAGCATCATACTCATACCATGCATTTTCTGTCATTTCTAGAAAAATGGAGGGATCAGGTAGTAAAAAGTTGGGAAAAGTGGATATTCCTCGCTACCGTGTTGAGAAGTTGGAGCAGTTGTGTGCGCTATGCCATCAGAAGTTCGATCTGACTTCGAGAGATCTTACGGATGGATCTTGGACCTCTTGAAAATATGTGTTGACCACGTGTTCGTCAGGCTCCTGATCCACTTTTGGAGCTCCCAATTACATTGCTTCGAGTTCCCTCAGTTTGATTTGGTTCCAACTTTGGAAGAATACGAACTTATGATCAGATGGCCCAAGTTAGCTGGGGTCTACATTAGCTAGGGGGCTTACGTCTCAGCAAGGTTGCTCACCTAATCCGATTACCACTTCCACAGTCTGCCCTGAAGGGAAAAGGGAGCATTCAGGGGTGGAAGATATCACTTTTAGAGGACCACTTATCCTCTCTGGCTAAAAAAGGAGATTGGCCCACATTCAACAAGACTCTGGCACTAATTATGTTTGGGACCTTTTTATTCCCTTTCCATAACGACGCCGTGGATCACGCCACAATGGATGCCTTCTTTGCTTGGGACGTACATTTGAAAAGTCCTGTGCCTGCGCTTCTTGCCGACACCTTGCTGTCAGTAGAATTCTGTCATCATAAGCAAGGAAAAACACTTCGTTGTTGTTCTGCATTATTGTTTGTTTGGGGCATCACTCACTTCTATGCTTCAAGTCACATGGGAGCATTCCCAGACCCTTTGAGGAGCTTCTCGAAGATCCCCCTCCATCATCATGGTGCCATGGAGTGGAAGACTGAGTTGGAACACTAGAACATAGATCACATATCTTGGGCATGTCCTTGGTTCCGACCTGGTCCCGTTCTTATCCGATGCGGAGATCACCCCAGTGTACCATTATTAGGCCTCAAGGGTTTCATAGCTTATTCTCCAAAGATAGCTATGAGGCAGCTCATAGGACCCAGACCACCCCAACACAGGAAGAAATCGGGGGATTGTGTTTCTTCTGCAGTTCCAACAGCTTCAAGGATACTCCCGCGATCCGAAGAGCATGGGAGAAACCAGTCTACATGGGGGACGAAGAGCTAGGCAGGGCTCGAGTAGTAGTTTCTAGTGATTTTGAAGAATGGAGGAAGAATAGAGGGGTGCCACATCCACCCACTCCATCCCCCTCACCATCAGTAAATGCAGAACTACGAACCCAAGTCGACGCCTTGACCCAAAGGATAGAAATTATGGGAGCCCAATTGAGAGGCCTTGAGGAAAAAGAGCAAGAATCTATCCTTACCATCGATGGTCTGCAAAGGTAGTGCAAGAAGAAGGACCAAGAGATAGAGCATCTCAAGGACCAGTGTGCTGACTCCAACGAAGAGGTTGCCCGAGCATCTAAAGTTCTATTTCCTTCAAAAATAATAAACAAAAGAAAAAAAAAACAAAAAAAAACAGAAAAGGAGCAGACGACCGTCCGTTTAAGGCAGATGGCCGTCCAGAAGTGGCCGTTGGGAGCAGACGGCCGTCCACTTTGAGCAGATGGCCGTCCAGAGGTTTGCATTGAGGGCAGACGGCCGTCCACCCTAGCCAGACGGTTGTCTATGGGTAACCGTTAGGGGCAGACGACCGTCCACTTAGAGCAGACGGCCGTCCGCCCCTGTTTTTTTTTCCTATAAATTTAGGCGCCCCAAATGACCCATGGCACCTCATTCTTGCATTCTCCCTTCCTCCAACACCTCCCTCTGCATATTTTGAGTGTTCTTTGTTGAGTAATGGATCGTGGAGAGTCGTCTACACGTCGGAAGCGCTCCCGGGGACCCATAAGGAGCATCCCTCCTCCTCAGGTTCCCACTCAACTAACCGAGCAGCACCAGGCCAGGTTTGCCAATATCAGCCAGTATGTTTGGCACCCTATGCTCTGGTTGGACTTCAGCATCCTACCCATGTTTGGTTGGGATCAGGATGTAAGGAGGTACATCCAAGGTATAGGGTGAGACTTCCTGCTCAAAGATCCACCTACCCGCATCCATCGCACGGCCACGCTGGAATTCCTTGCTTCGGTCACACTCATAAACCTACCATCTATGATCCTCGGGCTTCCGCATGTCCCAGCAGTCACCTATTGGATGAATGGGGCTTACCGGACTAATGTCATAGACGACTTCAACGTCCTCATGGGGTTCCACCAGCCCGCAGAGATCCAGACACCGGAATACAGGGGGGCATTCTGTGAAAGGCCAGCTACCCTCACCACTAGTCAGATATGGGAGGAGGTCACCGGCTCCCAGCACGTTCCCGCCAATCCAAAAGGGACTGCCTTTCTCCCACCTCTCCGCATTTGTCATAAGTTGCTAGCAGGCACCCTTCATAGCCGAAAGGAAAGTCAAGGCAAAGTCACTCAGGCGGACCTCTTTGTCATCTACTGCATGCATCAAGGGATCCGATGCAACCCGAGCTACCTTTTCTTGAAGGCCCTAAAGGATTTTGGGACACGAGGCCCTGCGAGATCCATCATGGTAGGCCCTCTTATCACCCCTCTAGCTGAGTACTGGGGATGCACTGATGGAGAGGACATCCCCGCTGCCCTGCGACCGGAACTCATAGACGGTTCGTTTTTTCACACCTTTTCCACTCCTCCACTCTCTTGGAAGCTTTTTGGCACTTGAGAGTGACCCTGAGCATTATTCCGGGGTTCGAGGGAGCTTTTCGATTTCCGTTAAGGTTGAAATCGGTTAAGGAAGTCTCTTTTTGAGACATCCGACCCTCGGTAGAGTGGCTTTTCTTTATTTTGCGGGAGGAGCGTGTTTGTAGAGTGCGGGGACTGCCAAAAAGTGTCCTCACGTTTTTCAAGAGTTAATATAAAGGTCACTTCGGAGGTTCCTTCTCTATTCTTTGTTTTTTTTACTGCTTTCTTTATCGCTTTCTTTGTGTGCATTAGATAATAGAGCCATGTAGATATTTAAATTTTGTAAGTAGATCAAATAATAGGGTAAAAATGTAATTTCTTTAAGCGTTTATTTTCTAAGTTAGTCCATCATAGGGAACCCGAAAGGGGCGTTGTGGGGGTGCTAACACCTTCCCCACACGTAACTAACTCCCTTACCCGACTCTGGTTGTAATGGCCAAAGTTGGTTTTTTCTAAAACCACTGCCTTTTTCTTTTTTACCTTTTTCAGTGTTTAAGGTTAAAACACTGATGGTGACTCCTCGAACCTATTCAAAAACCTCGGCTTTAGGTCCATCCCGGTTATCGAACGGCCTGAAGGCGTTGACCCGTTTCTTTCAAAGAAAACGCGAGTCATATCCAAAACCATCGCGTCTCTCTGACTGCCTCTTCTGACGATGGCGACATTCTGGAAAGGTAATCGGATGATGGCAGCGATTTGTGTTGCAGGAGTGTATGTCTCCTGGCGGACATGGACCCCAGCTGATTTGGTCCATTTAGCATGATCTCATACTCCTCCAAAGTGGGCACCATATCGAATTGCGGGAATTCAAAGGAGCACAGACTGGAGTTCCAGAAATGTACTAGAACCCTGATAAAAATGGGATCGACATAGATCTTCAGTAGGTCGAGTATCCGTCCATATGATTTTTCAAAGTCGGAGCAGACCTCTGGTGGCATTATTGCGCAAAGCCGTTCCAACTTCTCAGTATGGTACCGGGGAATGTCTACCTTCTTCAATTGTCTACCAGTCCCCTCCATTTTCTAAAACTAAAATGCATGTTTTATGAAGATGATGCTTATTGTAGGTATGAATGTGAGTGTTTATTTTTCCTATTTGTCATGTTTTATTTCTACATGATGTATGGTATTTGTGTATTTATTTTTGGAAAAAATAAACTACCTATATGAATGATTTATGAGTGTAATGTTTTATGAACAAGGTCCCATTTATTTTTGATTTGGGTTTTTATTTTATTTTATTTTAGTTTTAGAGCCTTTTATCTCTTCTGTCGGACTACGTGGCTACTTAGCTTACAAAGAACCTGAAACTAGGCTAGCTAAAAGGAAGACTGTCCGAGATAAAAATGGCTTATTGCGAAAGTATAATGTTTAGTGTCCCTTACTCTTCTGTCGGACTGCGTGGCTACTTAGCTTACAAAGAACCTTAAACCAGGCTAGCTAAAAGGCAGATTGTCCAAGATAAGGGTGTTTATTGCAAAAAAAATGTTTTTTCTTCTGTTTTTTGGTTATGCTATGCAATCAAATGCAACAAACAAATGCGCACACAATTCAATCATCCGCGAACTGGCGAGAAGTCGTTTTAATCACGAGGTAGGGTTTTCCTGTAGAAAAGTGCATTGGCGAAGGTAGGTTCTAACTATTCTCACCAAGGCTAAGGCCCCCAAGGTGCCCCCATTATAGGGTCCCCACTCTCCAGCCTTCCGACCATGCTTAGCACTAAGTCCATAGTCAGTCTTTGTGCCAAAAGAGGAAGGTTATCAGCTTGAGTGGTGGTTTCCGATCACACTGGTGGGCTCAAGGCCATCACTACAGCGAACAGTACCTGCCACCCACTCCCTATGGATTTCTCACTTGCCCCCGGGTATAGAGGGAACTGTTGTGTGCAAAGGTTTGTGTACATTTTTTATTTCAAACAATTGCGTAAACATAAACAAACAATAGTTATTAAAGCCAAGAATTTAAAACATGTTATAATACAAGGTGGGGTAAAAGCGTAATTTTTTAGTTTATTTATTAAGCTGGCCCATCACTAAATGGGATCAACTCTCTAGGCTTCCCCAGTGGAGTCGCCATCTATCGCCGCCTTAAAAAAGAGGCAGTCGGAGCGACGCGATGGTTCCAACTTTCCAATTTTCGCGTTTTTATGGGTGTGGTTACAACACCTTTAGGTTGTCCGATAACCGGGCTGAACCTAGAGGCGAGGTTTTCGAAAAGGTGTTCTTGGGTTGTCCGATAACTGGCCTAACCCAAGAACTAATTTGAAGGGGTTCTTATGGAGCCGCCACTGATGTTTTTACCAGAAACATCGAAAAAGGAGGAAAAAGGTGTTGGTTTTCGAAAACCAACTTTGGTCGTTAAAACCAGAGTTGGGTAAGGGAGTTAGTTACGTGTAAGGGAAGTGTTAGTTCCCTTACAACACCCCTTTTGGGTTCCCTATGATAGGCCAGCTATTTTATAAATAAACTTTTGAAAAGACGCTTTTACCCTTTTATTTACGAAATTAAAATAACGATTACATGGCCCTAATGTCTATTACGCAATTTAAAAATAAAGACAGTAAAAGAGAGGGAGAGAATGAAGAAACCTCTGAGGCAAGCTTTTTGATTAATTTTCTTGAAAGTAGGGTGCGTTTTGGCAATCCTTCGCTCTTACAACGCCGAAAACTCTCTCAAAACTCTATAAAAAGCTCTCAAAAACTCTCAGAAACTCCGGAAATGCTTCGGAGGGACTCTAGGAAGAGAATTTGAAGAAATTGTAGAAGGAAAAGTGGAAGAACTATGTGAAATGATGGGGGAGAGCTCACTATTTATAGGGATTCACGCCTATCAGGTCGAGACGACCGTCTTGTCTTGCAAAAATGGCGAGACCGCCGTCTCGTTTGGCGAGATGATGGTATCGACTTTCCCAGAGACGAGAGGAGGGCCTTCTCGCCAATCGGGAGGGGGGTCTCGCCATTGGCAAGTGGCGAGACGGCGGTCTCGACTTGCAGCAATGGTGAGATGGAGGTCCCGAAAAGTGAGACGGCGGTCTCGACCCATGAAGGCAAAAATCCTTATTTTTATACAGAAAACTCTTCCTATCCTAACATGGGGCCTAATAGTCTCTCCTAGTGGCTTCTTAGGCTTCGTCCATCTTCGAATAGGAGGTCTTCTGCTCTTATTTTGAGGTCGGGCAAGATTTGGGGTCTACAGTCAGCCCATTTTACAAAGTATTGGGCCATTATTTAAACAAACTTAAAAACTGAAACAAAAGTGACACATTAGTCTTCCTCCATTTGGACCATGCTGCAATTCATAACTTTGATCTTTTCTCCTTGAAATGTGGGTTTGTATTCAAATAATATGGACAAAACTTGTTGAAGAGCTTCCTTTGTTTCCCTTACTCTAGACTTTGTGTCTTAGGTCCTCCAAGTGCTTCAAGTGGATCCTTGCCCTTGCTCATGGTCATCTCCCCATCATTCTCTCCCTCTTGAGAAGGATTTGTCCTCAAATTGAATTCACCATCTACATCAAAAAGAGATAAATCAGACACATTGAATATGAAACTAACACTATACTCACTTTTCGTGGCTAAATAACTCTCCCTCACTTTAAGTGTTTCACTCTTTTTATTCTCAAGTGTTTCACTAATGCTTTCCTTTTCTCTCTTCTCTTGAAGAAGTTTTTCTCTCATTTTCTTTTGATCCTCACACACTTCTTGTGGACTCAAAGGTTTGAGCACAATCTTCTTGTCTTGGTGCATGAAAGAGACCTTGTTGGTGAACCCGTTATGATTGACTCTTTTATCAAATTGTCACGGTCTCCCCAAAACTAAGTGGTTGGCCTCCATAGGAATAACATCACAAAACACCTTATCATTGTATTTTCCAATGGAAATTTCTGCTTCAACTTGCTGCCTCACTTTCACCTCTCCATCCTTACTAGGCCATTGAAGTTTATAAGCCCTAGGATGTGGATTAGTAGCTCAATTTAGCTTTGACACTAATCTAGCACTAGCCACATTAGTGCAACTACCTCCATCTATGATCATCATGCACACCTTGCCATTGATTAAACATCTAGTATGAAAGACATTTTTTCTTTGGCTTTCTTTTGCAGGCTTCAGTTGGCTACCAAGTCGCCTAATCATCAATAAATCTCCCTTTGGAGTCTCCTCCTCCCCATTGTCCTCACTCTCCTCTGCCTCTTCAACCTCAGATTCACTTATATATTTTCCCTCTAAGAACCATTGACCTTTGTTTAGGGCACTCATAAGCATAGTATCCTAAGCCTTGACACTTGAAACACTTCACATCTCTACTTTTTTTAAAGGGTTGTTCTAGGGACTTTGAAGGAGTCTTTACAATTAAAGGTGTGGAATTACTAGAAGTAACATCTTCATCTTTCTTGCCTTTGTCCTTCCAACTTTAAGATTCAAAGTTGGTAGAACTCTTCTTGGCCACTCCTTTTCTTTTGAGTTGTTGCTCCACTCTAATTTCTTTATGAAGAAAATCCTCCATATCAACAAACTCCTGCAACTCAACTGTTGAAAATACAAGGGTATGATGCCTTAAGGTTTTGTTGATGATTCAAAGACAAAGGACTTCAAGATTAGAAGACTTATATACAATTGTATTTGTTTGTAATAACTATGTTTTATCATTTTGAGTCTGTAAAAATAGAGTCCAAGATAGCCAGCACATAGTCTAACCATTGAAAGTTCATTTTTAACAAAAATGCTCTATGATAATCGATTATCACCTGGGATAATCGATTATCCTACTTACAGATTTGTGAAAACCACTAGAATAATCGATTATCACTAGTGATAATCGATTATCCTAGTTAAACCTGAGTTTCTGAAAGTCACTAGAATAATCGATTATCCTGATCACATTTTGTCCTCTGCGAAAGTAGCTCTGTGATAATCGATTATCACTTATGATAATCAATTATTTTTGTCAATTATGATTTTGAAATTCAAATTTTAGACCTATTTTCGAAAACCCCTAATTTCAAAACCCTAAAATCTCTATTTAAGGAACTCTCTGGCTCTCTGTAAACAAAATTTTTCATACTAAAGTTTATAGTTGTGATTACTGAGAGAACTTTGAGTAGGGAAGAAAAAGGGGCTTTTGTAACCTAGTGTGGACTAGAAGCAATAAGAATCACTAAGTGGGTTTCTTGGTGGATTGTGTGTTGTGTCATCTCTAGTAAAAGCTATCTTCATCCTTTGTGACTTCAAAGGAGGTGTTCATCTCTTGTGTGACTCAAGAGAGGTGTTTTCTATCCTTATTACTTGTAATTTGTAATCTGTTTGAACTATTATTTTAGTGACTGGGTTAATCCTCTTTTAGAGTGATTAACAACTGAACGTAGGATCTTTTGATCTGAACCAGTATAAAATGACCCGTGTAATATTCGTTTCCTTATCTCTTTACTTTTCAGTTGTTGTTTAATCGGTTAAATCTTGCGAAAAGTTTTTAAAGTGATAACTTTTATAAAGAAACCAATTCACCCCCCTCTTTTTGGTTTTGTCTTAAACGCAAACATTCCACTGTGCGATACCAACAAGTGGTATCAGGGCTTGCGTTGATAGTTTTTCAAATTTTTGAAAATTTCTGGACAAAACTAAACTTTTGCTGAGGGTGCCTCTATTAACAGACCCCCACTTTTTGCTAGTCATAATTATCCTTTCTTGAAAGTTAGGATGCAAATATTTTTGGAGTCTATTGACGGGGGTGTTTGGGAAGTTGTTGTAAATGGTCCTTTTATTCCTAAAATGATTGTAAATGAAGTAGAAGAACCAAAATAGTTTTCTAGATGGACTGATGTGGAAAATAAAAATGGCCCAATATGATGTTAGGGCAAGAAACATTATTTCATCTGCTTTGATCCTTGATGAGTTTTACAGGATATCAATATGTAAAAGTGCTCAGGAGATGTGGGAAATACTAAGAGTGACTCATGAAAGAACCGATGATGTGAAAAGAGCAAGAAAGAACGCCTTGATTTAAGAATATGAAATGTTTAGAATGCAACAAGGAGAAACAATTTTTGACGTCCAAAAGTGTTTCACACACATTGTGAATCATCTCTCTAGGCTTGGTAAGAATTTTGATACTAATGAATTGAATGTTAAAATACTAAAATCTTTGGATAGGAAATGGAAACCAATGGTGACTGCAATCACGGAGTCACAAAATCTTGCAACTATGACAATGACAACTCTCTTTGGAAAATTTAGAGAGCACGAGCTTAAACTAGGAAGGTTCAATGATGAAGAAGGCCAACATCAAAAGAAAAACTTATCCTTCTAAACTGAGATTTCTAAAAACAAGAAAAAGAAGGAAGAAGAAAATTTCAATGGTGAAGAAGATGAAAACTTGAGTCTCATGATAAAAAAATTCATCAAGTACATGAAAGCCAAAGGGAGACAATCATTCAAAGGTAAGAAGAATGATAAAGAAGGATCTTCATTAAATTTAAAATGTTATGGTTGTGGTGAAATAGGGCATATGAAATCCGACTGTCCCAACAACAAAAGAAATGATGATTCAAAAGGAAGCAAATCCTTCAAAAAAAAGCTTACAATGCGTGGGAGGAAAGTAAATCTAATTCAGAGTCAAGTGATTCTGAAATTGAAGTAAATATTTGCTTAATGGAAAATGACAATGTATCTTCCGACTATGAGGTAAGTGATTCAGATTGTTCTTCAAGTGATGATCAAAATGATTATGACACTTTACATAATGCATATCAAGAGTTGTTTACTGCTTTTAAGGACTTGAAGTCTAAGTATAAAACCTTGAAAAAGAGTTTAAATAAATCAGAAAAGAAAGTGGATGTTTTAAAGACAAAAATTGCATATTTTGAAGAAAAAGAAGTATAACCAATTGCATGTGCATCTTGTAAGAGCTATGAATTTGATATTTGCATACTTGAGCACATGTTGGAAAAAGCTATGAAAGACAAGGTTGATGAAAATCAAAAGTTTGTAAAAATTAAAGGTAAGAGTCATGTTCCTTTGAAAAGAACTAAAAATCAAAGAACCCACAGAGTATGGGTTGTGAAAGGAAGTGTACCTTCACAAAGTAGAAATGAATCCTTTTCAAAATTTCAATTCCCAAGTGCATGTTTTTATTGTATGAAACAAGGACATACTTCAAATAAGTGTAAGATTAAACATTTTGGTGTTCCTAAAGGAAAATATATTTGGGTGCCTATAGTTAAATGATTTGCTTATCTCTTACCCCAAGGACCCAAAAGTTATGGGGACCTAAGATCTTGTGTTCTTATTTTGTAGGTATCTGCTAAATCCAAGAAGTCTATGTGGTACCTTGATAGTGGTTGTTCAAGACACATGACTGGTGATATAAAGAAATTTGTAAGTTTCAAAGAGAAAGAACAAGGATATGTAACTTATGGAGACAATAATAAAGGCAAAACTTGGAACCGGAAACATTGGTGGTGCAAATACTTTGGAGATAAAGGATGTGCTCCTTGTTGATGGACTAAAGCACAATCTTCTAAGTATAAGCCAACTTTGTGATAAAGGACTTAAGGTAATCTTTGAAAGTAATTACTGCACCATACATCTTAAGGATTCGAAGGAAATTGCATTAAAAGGAATTAGACATAATAATATCTAATTGATTGACTTGGATTGTGCATCTGATGTTGATATTACATGCTTACTTGTTAAAGAAGAAAACCCATGGTTATGTCATAAAAGAGTTGCTCATATTCGCATGCATCAATTAAACAAACTAATATCTAGAGACTTAGTTGTTGGATTGCCTAAGTTAAAATTTGAAAAAGATAAATTGTGTGATGCATGTCAAAAAGGTAAACAAGTAAAATCATCTTTCAAAACTAAGAATATAATTTCCACAACAAAGCCTCTAGAACTTTTACACTTAGATTTATTTGGACCATCTAGAATCAAAAGTTTTGGTGGAAATTATTATGCTCTTGTAATTTTGATGATTACTCTAGATTTACTTGGACATTTTTCTTATACTTAAAAAGTGAAGCTTTTAAAGCCTTTAGAAAGTTTGCTAAGCAAATTCAAAATGAAAAGGATATAAGAATTAAAGTGTTAAGAAGTGATCATGGTGGGGAATTTCAAAATGAGTCATTTGAAAATTATTATAAAGAAAATGGTATTTTACATAATTTTTCTGCACCTAGAACACCCCAACAAAATGGTGTAGTAGAAAGGAAAAATAGATCACTAGAGGAACTAGCTAGAACAATGTTAAATGAATCAAAAGTTCCTAAATATGTTTGGGCAGATGCTATAAGTACTGCTTGCTATGTTTTAAATAGAATGCTCATTAAGCCTATCTTAAAAACTACTCCTTATGAACTGTTTAAAGGAAGAAAACCTAATGTATCGCACTTAAAAATATTTGGTTGTAAATGTTATGTATTAAATAATGGTAAAGATAACTTAGGAAAATTTGATTCAAAAGACGATGTAGCTATCTTCTTAGGTTATTCATTTACTAGAAAAACATATAGGGTATTCAATAGAAGAACTTTGAATATTGAAGAATTTGTTCATGTTACATTTGATGAAGTTGTAGACCTTGAGGAAAATCCTCTTGAGTCAAGTAAAGAAAATGCAGGTGATGATGAATACTTGAGGGAAGCGTTTGAAGAAATGTACTTAAATGAAAATGAACCAACTGAGTTAGCCAAATAATGGAAATCACCAAGAGGACTTTCAATTGACAATATAATTGGTGACATCTCAAAAGGGGTAAGTACTAGAAATATGACTAACTTATGTATGTCTGTAGCTTTTGTTTCACAGATTGAACCCAAAAATGTTGAGGAAGCACTCAAAGATGATCAATACTGCATTGCAATCAAGAAGAACTAAATCAATTTGAAAGAAATCAAGTCTGGGAATTGATTCCAAGAGAAGAATCTCATCAAGTAATTAGAACGAAATGGGTATTTAGAAACAAGTTTGATGAAGATGGGAACATAACAAAGAATAAAGTCAGACTAGAAGCAAAATGGTACTGTCAATAGGAAGGTATAGACTATGATGAAACTTATGCTCCTGTTGTCCGGTTAGAGGCTATACGCCTACTTCTTGCTTATGCTTCAATGATGAAATTCAAACTATATCAAATGGATGTAAAAAGTGCCTTTTTTAAATGGGTTTATCAAAGAAGATGTATATGTGCAACAACCTCCAGGGTTTGAAGATTTAAAATACCCTGATCATATCTTTAAATTAAAAAAAGCACTCTATGGATTAAAACAAGCCCCTAGATCATGATATGAAAGATGAAGCAATTTTCTAATATCAAATGACTTTTCTAGAGGACAAATTGATTCTATACTTTGTTTATTAAGAAAGTAGGAGAACATATTCTGCTAGTACAAGTGTATGTTGATGATATTATTTTTGGATCAACTGATAACTCTTTATGTGAAGGATTTGCTAGTATAATGCAGGGTGAATTTGAAATTTCCATGATGGGAGAATTAACCTTCTTCCTTGGACTTCAAATTAAGCAACTAAAAGATGGCATTTTTGTGTCACAAACTAAATACTACAAAGAAATTCTCAATAAATTTGGAATGGATACTGCCAAAGAAGCACACACACCAATGGGAATGTTATGCTATCTGGATAAGGACAAATCAGGTTTGGAAATCAATCAATCAATGTGTAAAGGTATGATAGGCTCTCTATTATACTAAATTGCAAGTAGACCTAATATTATGCAATTTGTTTGTGTGTGTGCTAGATTTCAAGCATCTCCAAAAGAATCTCATTTAACTACAGTAAAAAGAATTTTAAAATATCTGAAAAGAACCACGAGATTTGGTTTATGGTATCCTTCTTGAGCTTCACCTAGTTTAGTAGGATTTTCTGATATAGACTATGGAGGCTGTAAAATAGATAGAAAGAAAATACTAGTGGAACATGTCATTTATTAGGATCTTCCTTAGTATCTTGGCATTCTAAGAAACAAGCTTGTGTTGATTTATCCACAACTGAGGCCGAATATATAGCGGCTACAAATTGTTGTGCTCAAATTCTTTGGATGAAACAACAACTAGAAGATCATAGTATTTTTCTTAAGGACATTCCTTTGAAATGTGATAATACGAGTGCAATTAACCTTACTAAGAATTCTTTTATGCACTCTAGAACTATGCATATTGAAATTAGGCATCACTTTTTAAAAGATCATATTTCTAAGAGAAATTGTAAAATTGAATATATAGATACAAAACATCAATTAGCAGACATATTTACCAAACCTCTCCCCAAGGATAGATTCTATGAACTTAGAAGAGACTTAGGAACATTAGAAATAGCTTAAACTCTGTAAAACTATAAAATCTTTGCATTTCGTACTGGAATAATCGATTATCTTGGGTAATAATCGATTATTTTGTGTTTCATACATATTAATATTGTCAACCTCTCTGGAATAATCAATTATCTTGGGTAATAATCGATTATCCTAGCTTCTATGAAAATTTTTCCAAACTCTCTAGAATAATCTATTATTTCAAGTGATAATCGATTATTCATGCTTACATAATCGATTATCCTTAATGATAATCAATTATCCATGCATCTCTAGAAATTTTCTGGGCAATTGTTGAAGAAATAATCGATTATCTCAAGTGATAATCGATTTTTCTGTGTCGTTGGGGATTAACTAGCCGTTGGTAATGACTCTTTTAGCTTTAAATCTTGTGTTTATAGCCGTTTATAGCCATTGGAGATGTTCTTTATATATAGGAGGACTTAGAAACTCATCCAAACTCATTCCAAGCCTCTCCTTCAAGTATTCTCCATTGATTCAAAGTTTTTCTCTCTTTCTCATAATCTTCCTTATTTCCTTTCAAATCTCCATCCTCTCTGAAAAATAACTTCCTCAGCAAGAAGAAAGATCCCCACTAGGAGAAGATCTGCTCTAAAAGCAATGAGGAGGAGATTGATGGCAATATGAAACATGGCCCTACATTCCCAAGAGATGATTTTGATGATGATTCAAGTCAACAACATTCAAGACTCAAGCAAGCCCAAGATATGATTTTGATAAAGATTTAATTCTAGATTCAAGCAAGTCCAAGATGATTCCTGAAGACTAGATAGATTCTTAGAATATTGGATATGGAGGTACAAGTTGATGAAGTAATATTATGCATAAGCCTCCAAAGCACAAGTGTGATAAAATTTTGTAACATGACATTTTTCACTTTCATAATTCATTATGATGCATCGAAAATGGAAAAATGATTTTCTCTTTGTCATAATCGATTATACTGGTAACATAATCTATTATGGTAGTTCAAATTTGAAAAAAAAATATCTGTTTTGAAGAATAAATGTTTTTTAATACATCCTGATTTTTCTCTATGAAATTATTAATGGGCAATGACTATTTTTTTATGCTACTTTTCTATTTAATTAAGTTTTGATGGAAAATAAAAAACACACAATTACAAAATTCGAAAATACAATTTACATTCAATTAGTTTTGAGAAAAGAATTCTGAGCAAGGCAATAGAGATATTTTACATGTTTTGAGAAAACCCTCTTCTCCATTGCCACAAAGATATTTTACGAAAACCCTCTTCTCCATTGCCTACTATGCTTTCATTCTTAATCACACTTTTTCTTGGAGGTTGGCATTCTACAGGCTTCTACAATTTGTTGTCTCCATTACCCAGGTGTGACTGTTCTTATTTTATTACCTTCATCCTTTGTGGGATTAAGTGGTTGATTGTTAAATTCCCTGTTTAGGGTTTAAGTAGTCACTGTCATTTTGTTGTGTTTTGTTTTAGGGTTTCCTGTGTGGAAATTGTTCATCCCTTTGATTTGTTTAGGGATGTGTTTTCATCCTTTGATTTGTTCAGAGGAGGTGTTCATCCCTAGTGGGATTCTAGGGAGGTATTCATTCTTAGTGGGATTCTAAGGAGGTGTGTTCATCCTTTGATTTGTTCAGAGGAGGTGTTCATCCCTAGTGGGATTCTAGGGAGATGTTCATCCTTAGTGGGTTTCTAAGGAGGTGATTTTATTTTGAATTAGTTTACTTTTTTCTAAGTTGATTGTAATTTGTGAACTGAATTTAAAAGATAGTGAATTGGGGTCACTCTTGTGTTAAGAGTTGACTGGTAATTGGATGTAGGATTGGCTATACTCGAACCAATATAAATTACTGTGTGCTTTTCTCTTCCTTATACCTCTGTGATAACATCAACTTATTTCCTTACCCTTATCTCTTTGATTATATCGCTTCCGCTATATCTATTCAATTTGATAATTAAAATTGAATTAATAAATATTGGACATCTTAAAATAAATTTTTAATTTGGCATTTATTTAATTTGTGCATCTATTCACTCTCCTCTAGATGTCATTTGTCTAACAAGTGGTATCAGAGCTTGGTTAGATAAGATATTTTTAAACAATCTATCAAGATGTCTATGCAAAATCAAGTTTAAAGGGAAGAAGCCTCAATAAACAGACCACCATTATTTGAAGGAGAAGACTATCACTTTTGGAAGGCGAAAATGGAAATATTTTTACAAACACTAGATTACGGTATTTGGGATGTTGTACTCAACGGTCCCTACATTCCAATGAGAACAACAGAGTCTGGAGCTATTCCAAAGACTTCTAGATGAAAACAAGCGTGCCCAATATGATGTAAGAGCTTGAAATGCTATTGTTTCTGCCTTAACAAACGTGCCCAATATGTTAATAACAAAGAAATATGGGACACTCTTGAAGTGACACATGAAGGAACAAATGAAGTAAAGCGAGCATGTAAGAACACACTCGTCCAGGAATATGAATTGTTTCAAATGAAACAAAATGAAAGCATCACAGATTTTGAGACACGCTTCACACATAGTAAATCACTTTAAAGCATTAGGAAAGAATTTGGACAATGAGGAGTTGAACACAAAGATCTTGAAATCCTTAGACAGGAATTAGCAACCAAAGGTCACTGCTATTATGGAATCAAATGATCTCACAAAAATGAATATTGCTACTCTATTTGGAAAGTTGCGAGAACATGAGATGGAGCTACAAAGGTTAAAGAATGGTGAATAGAATCAAGCCAAGATGATAGCTCTAAAAGCAAAAAAATATTCACAAGATGAAAGCGAAAATGAAGGTAAGTTTTCATATTCATATATATCTCTTTTAGCTAAACAGTTTTCTCGTTTTATGAAGAACAAGAAAAAGAGACAACAAAGAAAAGAGAAAACCAATAGGTACGAGTGTTATGGATGTGGAAATCTTGGCCATATCAAACAGATTGTCCGGAACTTAAGAAAGAGAGAAAGATATGAAATAGAAGAAGAAAGAGAAGAATGGTATCTATAAGAACAAACACAAATCTTATATTGACTGGGAGGATAATGATTCTTCCATAACACAAGAGAGTTCTTCTGAAAGCAGTGATGAAGAAGAAGAAGAAGCAAATATTTGCTTTTTGGCAAAAAGTGATGATAAAGCCTCATCGCAAGAAACCTCATCACAGGTAAGCAATATGAAATCCTTAAATGAATATGATAAGTTGTTTAAAGAATATCAAGATATGTATGAAGGTTTTACCAAGTTATCTAAGAAATACAATGCACTTAGACAAAAGTTTAATGCATTAGAAAATACTATTGGTATTCTTGAAAAAAAAATGAGTGCTTAAAGAAAGATGTTGAGAAATTTAAAACTTTGTTTAAAAATAAATATGTTGCTAAACCTTGTTGTAGACCCTAAATCTTGCCCGACCTCACAATAAAGAGCAGAAGACTTCCATTCAAAGATGGATAATGCCTCAAAGGTCCCTAGGCGTGCTTACTAGGCTACATATTAGAATAGGAAAGCTTTCTAAACACAAAAATAAGAGAATTTTGCCCAGAACAATGAGAAGGTCGTCCCATTTGGCCAGACGACCGTCTCACCTTACAAGGCAAGACAACCGTCTTGCCAAAAGGGCGAGACCGCCGTCTTGTTTGGCGAGAAGGTTGTTTTGCCACTCGCCAATGGTGAGACCACCATCTCGTTTGGCGAGAAGGCTGTCTCGCTACTCGCTAATGGTGAGACTGCCATCTCGTTTGGCGAGAAGGTCGTCTCACAACTCGCCAAGGGCGAGACCACCATCTCATTTGGTGAGACGGTCGTCTCGACCTTTGTCTAGCAAGACGGCCGTCCCAGTCTGACAGACACGAATTTCTATAAATAGGACCTCCGTTTCAGGGAAAAACACATAGAAAAAAACCAGAAATTATATAGTTCTTATTTCAATACTCTGTATACTTGCTATTCTTGCTCTAGAAGTCCAATTCTAGCTCGTTTAAGCAGTTTCGGGTAGTTTTTGATTCAAGAGAGGAATACCTGTGTAGAGTGTGGGGTCTCCCAAAAAGCGCCCTTTACAAGAATATACATAAAAGCTTGCTTCAGAGGTTTTTACATCCCTTACTCTCTTTCTTTTATCACTTTTATTACCCTCTCTGTGCATTAGATATTAGGGTCATGTAGTCAATTATTTAAAATTCGCAATGAATAAATAAGGGTAAAAACATAATTTTAATGTTCTTATTTTAACAATAAATAGTCCATCATAGGGAACCCGAAAGGGGCGTCGTGGGGAAGCTAATACCTTCCTCACACGTAACTAACTCCCTTACCTAACTCTGGTTGTAATGGCCAAAGTTGGTTTTTCTTAAAAACACTGCCTTCTTTTTTTCTTTTCTAATGTTTTTGGTTAAATATTGGTGGTGACTCCAGGACCCATTTATGAAACCCTCACCCTTAGAATAGTTTGGTTATCGGACATCCTAAGGGTGATGACCACACTTTTTAAAATGTAGTCGAATTAAAAAACCATCGCATTGCTCCAACTGCCTCTTTTGACGGCGACGACAGATGGCAACTTCACTAGGAAAGCTAGAGAGTTGATCCCATTTAGTGATGGACTAAGTTTAGAAAATAAAAACTTGAAATTACGCCTTTACCCTTCCTTGCTTTTATAACATTCTTTACTGTTTGGCTTTAATAACTATTGTCTGTTTACTTTATGCAATTGTTTGAAATAAACAATTATACACAAACCCTTGCACACAACAGTTCCCTCTATACCCAGGGGCAAGTGGGATAACTTTAGGGAGTGGGTGGCAGGTGTAGACCCCAAATCTTGTCCGACCTCAAAATAAAGAGCGGAAGACCTCCTATTCGAAGATGGACAGAGCCTAAAAAGCCACTAGGAGAGACTATTAGGCCCCATATTAGAGTAGGAAAGCTTTTCTATACAAAAATAAGGATTTCTACCTTCAGGGGTCGAGACCGCCGTCTTGACCAAGGGCAAGTCGAGACCGCCGTCTCGATTGGCAAGACGACCGTCTCGCCACTTCCCATTGGTGAGACCCCCCTCCCGTTTGGCGAGACGACCCTCTCGCCATTTGGTAAGTCGATACCGCCGTCTCGTTTGGAGAGACGACAGTCTCGCCACCTATCAAAGTCGAGACCGCCGTCTCGAATGGCGATACCGCCGTCTCGACCTTGCTAGTCGAGACGGCAATCTCAACGTGACAGGCGCGAATCCCTATAAATAGGGGGCGCTCTCCCCTTCATTTCACACAGTTCTTCCACCTTTCCTCCTGCAATTTCTCAAAATTATTCTCTTAGAGCCGCTCCGAAGCATTTCTGGAGTTTCTTAGTGTTTAAGAGAGCTTTTATAGCGTTTTCGAGAGAAAACACAACATTGTAAGAGCGAAGGTGACGACACTCGAATAGAAGGGAAACAATTTAGGGTTAGGTTTTAAGAGATGATTTGATTGGAAATAGAAAACAGAAAAAAATAAAGGATACCGTAGGTGCCACAAATAAGAATATTTGATAAGTCAAGAAGGATCGCCACAAGAATTGGATAATTCTTGATAAGATCAAGTGATGCAAGGAAGAACTCCAGCAGAGCAACAACTAACAAAGTGATTCTGAATATTACCTCCGTTCATTCTCAATTTCCAAATGTTTAATACAACTTAAGTTTATGAGTTTGTCTCATTGCAGGAAATAAAGATAAATTAAAATCCTAATATCCCAAGCAAAGTTAAGTTGCCCTGATGATTCAGTGAAGACATTATAAGCTTTGGGTCTTGGGTTCAAATCCCCACTGTAGCAAATAATAATAAAAATAATAACTACTAAATCTTCTAGTTGGGCCTCCTAGCTCTCCAAACATTTTATACATGTGATAGGGCTAGACTTCTCCATGTTTGCAGCTTTTAATAGTTGGGCCTTTAGCAAATTGGTCACTTTGTGTTGTAATGCCTCTTGTGCTTTTCTGAGCCTGCCTCTTGTCATAGGTCCACCTAAGTCTTGGATTGGATCTTGGTCTTGATCCTTCTCGTTATGGGCTTGGACCTTTATGTCCACATCATTCCCTCCTTCTTGGGTAGCATTTGTCCTCAAATCTATGAATTCATCTCCTGCATCAAAAGGAGTCAAGTCAGCAACATTAAAAGAAAAACTTACATTATACTCTCCTGGTAGATCAATCTTATAAGCATTATCATTGATCTTCTCTAAGACTTGGAATGACCCATCTCCTCTAGGTTGAAGTTTAGACTTTCTTTGTTCAGGAAACCTTTCCTTTCTCATGTGTACCCAAACCCAATCACCAGGTTGGAACACCACCTTTTTCCTACCCTTGTTAGCTTGCCTTGCGTAGCTCTCATTCTTCTTTTCAATTTGAGTTTTTACTTGCTCGTGTAGCTTCTTCACATATTCTGCTTTAGCCTGTGCTTCCTTATGCTTAAACATAGAAATGTTAGGCAAAGGCAACAAATCAAGAGGAGTCAAAGGATTAAATCCATACACAATCTCAAATGGTGAAAAATTAGTGGTGCTATGGATAACCTGATTATAAGCAAACTCAACATGCGGTAAACATGCTTCCCAAGCCTTAAGATTTTTCTTTAAAATAGTCATAACCAATGTCCCTAAAGTCCTGTTGACTATCTCAGTTTGACCATCAGTTTGTGGGTGACAAGTAGTAGAAAACAATAATTTAGTACCAATCTTACCCCACAAGGTCCTCCAAAGTGACTAAGGAATTTTGAATCCCTATCACTCACAATGCTCCTCGGCAGCCCATGTAGCCTTACTACTTCCTTGAAAAACAAATCAGCCACATGACAAGCATCATCTACCTTCTTGCAAGGTATGAAATGTGCCATCTTAGAAAACCTATCAACAATAACAAACACAGAATCCTTTCCATTCTTTGTTTTAGGTAGCCCTAAAATAAAGTCCATAGAAATGTCAGTCCAAGAATATTCAGGAACAGGTAAAGGAGTATACAACCCATGAGGCCTAACCTTAGATTTAGCCTTTTTACACACAATGCAGTGATCACAAAACTTATTCACATCACGTTCATATGAGGCCAAAAGAAATGCTCTTGCAAAATTTCTAAAGTCTATTGAACCCCAAAATGACCCATCAAACCCCCTTCATGTGATTCACTCACAAGCAACTCTCTAATGGAACACTTAGGCACACATAATTTATTTGCTTTAAACAAGAATCCATTATGCCTAAAGTAACCATTTTTAGAAAAATTTTCACATGAAGCAAAAGTTTCAGCAAAATCCACATCATTCACATACATATCTTTCAAATATTCAAGACCAAACAATTTAGTTTCAAGCATAGAAAGTAATGCATGTCTCCTAGAAAGTGCATCAACTACTACATTCTCTTTTCCCTTTTTATGCTTGATGACAAATGGAAATTGCTCCAAGAACTCAACCCATTTGACATGCCTCTTGTTTAACTTACCTTGTCCCTTTAAGTATTTCAAAGATTCATGATCACTATGAATTACAAACTCTTTTGGTAAAAGGTAATGCTGCCAAGTTTGTAAAGCACACACTAAGGCATACAATTCCTTATCATAGGTGGGATAGTTTAGGGCACCCCCATTTAACTTCTCACTAAAATAAGCAATTGGATGACCTTCTTGTAGCAAAACAACCCCAATACCCACATTAGATGCATCACATTCAATTTCAAAAGATTTTGCAAAATTTGGTAATGCAAGAATGGGGGCATTAGATAGTTTGTGCTTAAGTTCAGAAAAATCCTTTTCTTGTTTTTCACCACATTTAAACCCAACATGTTTTTTGACTATTTCATTAAGAGGTGCAACCAAAGTACTAAAGTCTTTAACAAACCTCCTATAGAAACTAGCTAACCCATGAAAGCTTCTCACTTCACTCACATTCTTAGAGGTAGGCCACTCTTAGATGGCTCTAATCTTTTCCTCATCAACTTGTACCCCTTTAGAACTCACGACAAATCCCAAGAACACAACATGATCAGTGCAAAAGGTACATTTTTCAAGATTAGAAAATCATTTTTCCTTTCTAAGCACATTCATGACAGCATGCAAATGTTCAACATGCAAATCAAAATTAGTGCTATATATCAGAATATCATCAAAATACACCACTGCACATTTGCCTAAAAACTCTTTCAAGACATGGTTCATCAATCTCATAAAAGTGCTTGGAGCATTAGTTAACCCAAAGGGCATAACTAGCCACTCATACAACCCATATTTAGTTTTAAAAGTTGTTTTCCACTCATCTCCTTCTCTAATTCTAATTTGATGATATCCACTTTTCAAGTCAATTTTAGAGAAGATACAAGCACCATACAATTCATCCAACAAGTCATCTAACCTAGGAATGAGATGTCTATACTTTACCGTGATGTTATTGATAGCTCTACAATCTGTGCACATCCTCCAAGTTCCATCTTTCTTAGGGACTAGAATGACTGGGACTGCACATGGACTCAAGCTTTCTTTAACCCACCCCTTTTTCATTAAGTCTTCAACTTGCTTTTGAATGTCCTTGGTTTCTTGGGGATTGCTTCGATTAGCTGGTCTATTAGGCAATGAAGCTCCTGGAATAAGATCAATTTGATGCTCAATACCCCTAAGAGGGGGTAGACCTATAGGAACTTCTTTGGGAAAAACATCTTCAAAATCCTACAACAAAGAAGAAGCATCTTTTGGAAGAGAGTTAGTAAAACATGGACTGTTTGATTTACTTTCTTTACTCAAAAGTAAAAGTATTGGTTTTCTCAATTGCATAGCTCTGATACCAAATGACGACACTCGAATAGAAGGGAAACAATTTAGGGTTAGGTTTTAAGAGTTGATTTAATTGGAAATAGAAAACATAAAAAAATAAAGGATATCGTAGGCGCCATAAATAAGAATATTTGATAAGCCAAGAGGGATCGCCACAAGAATTGGATAATTCTTGATAAGATCAAGTGATGCAAGGAAGAACCCTAGTAGAGCAACAACTCACAAAGTGATTCTTTTTTTTATTCTTTTCTACGAGAAAACTAATTTCAAACACAACTTTGATATATATATATATATATATATATATATATATATATATATATATATATATTGAAAATGATGAAGATCTTATTGAAATACTCTGGCAAAGATCTTATTGATTTGATGAAGTCAAAGATAAAGTCAAAGTCAACTTTGTAGCGGTCAACAGTCACTTAGATAAAAGAATAGAAGGATTAGTGTGTCCGCAGCTATGCTTAGGTATAATCATTTTTGTCTTTTCTGCTGCATGAGGTTTCTTCACTTAAAAGATTTTGCAAAATGCCTCTAAAAACGTTTAAGCAGTTAAAAACAAAGTATTTTAACAAAAGCTTTCTTAAACAAGTTTTTAACTGATATAATTTCGAAATAACTGGTTGTTTTCATTAAAGAAAGTTTTGAAAACCTTCTGTCTGTGTTTTAACTGATAAAGCTTCGAAATAACCGATTAAAATCACTTAAAATGTTAAGAGAAGCGTTTTTGCAGTATTTTAATCGATACAACTTGGTTTTAATCGATTAAATCCACTTAGTGTTCAGGATGATCGATCAGAATGCAATTATGACCGATCACAATCATATATGATCGATTAGAATTTAGTTATGACCGATCAGAACTTTTTCAATCGATTAAAACACGCTTCAATCGATTAAAACAACTTAGAAAATTTCTACACAGTGTTTTAATCGATTAAAACTTATTTTTATCAGTTAAAATCACTTGGAAAATTTTACAAGAAAGTTTTGCAGTATTTTAATCGATTGAATCACGAAACAATCGATTAAAACAAATTAGAAGATTTTTTGTAAAGAGTTTTAATTGATATAAACGTTGTCGTATCAGTTAAAACAAATCTGTTAAAGAATCAAGAACGTTTTAATGGATTAAAAGAAGTTTTAACAGATTAAAACTACACTTTTAACAGATTAAAAGATTATTTTAACAGATTGATTAAACCAGCAGTTTTGAAAATCTTCTATAAAAACAGATTGGCTTGAACTTTTTAAACATCATCGAATATCAATCTTTTACATATCCTTTAACAATCAAGCAAGCAAACTTTAATACTCTTTCAAGAAAGATTCGTGCTAGTTTTTTGTGAAGTTCTTCGAAATTCTTTCTTGAGGCAAATTGCTTTCTTTTGGAGAAGAAACACTTACTGCAGAATTGCATAAAACTGGTTTGAGCATTCTAGTTTCTTCTTTTCAATTCTTTACATTCTTTTTGTATTGTTTGGTGCCTGGAATTGTGGGCACTGGTTTCTCTGCAGCTGGAATTTGGTTGTAGAGGTTGTCAAGAACTGAAATTTGGTTCTTGGTGAAAGGTTAGGTGTTGGTGCCTGGAATTGTGGGCACTGGTTTCTCTGCAGCTGGAATTTGGTTGTAGAGGTTGTCAAGAACTGGAATTTGGTTCTTGGTGAAAGGTTAGGTGCAGGAACTGGAATTTTGGTTCTTGTGGTAGATTAAGTGTAAGATTGTAATCTGTAAAACATTTGATCTAGCGGAACCCAGCTGGAATTTGGTTTGAGACTGGACGTAGCCCTGGTATTGGGTGAACCTGTATAAACACCAATGATATCTTTCTAAACATTTCTCTTCTTTAATTCTGTTGCTGCGTTTATTTTTTTATTGCTTGCTTTGTGATTCAAGAACAGATTTGAAATCTTATTTTTACAAATAGATAATTTGTTAATTGCGAAAATCTTTCAAAGATCAATTCACCCCCCCTCTTGATCTCAGCCTACTTTTCTAACAATTGGCATCAGAGCGAGGTGCTTGAAAGTTATTCAAGTTCTTCGATCCATGGCTGGAAATAAATTCTCTAAGGGTGCTTGTATTGATAGACCTCCACTGTTTTGTGGAACAGATTATTTATTTTGGAAGATTAGGATGAAGATCTTTATTGAATCTGTTAGTATAAATGCTTGGAATATCATTGAACAAGAAACTGATATTTTTAACAAAGATTGGTCTAGCTTAAATGACTGTGAAAAGAAATTAATCGAAGATGATTGTATTGCCAAAAATATCATTATATCTGCACTTAACAGAAACAATTTTTTCAGGATAGCACATTGTCAAACTGCTGCACAAATGTGGAAAACCCTTGAAATGGCCTATGAAGAAACTACAGAGACATGCTTAATGGTCAATTCGGATTCTCCAATAACCAGTGTAAGTTCTGACTCAACTACTACTTTGAACTATAGTTCTTTACAAGATGCCCTTTATGAAATGCATGTTGTAGCAAAAAAATTAGAAACTGAAAACAAAAGATTAAAAAGCATTAATAGGATATTAGAAAACAAGATCACTATTCTTGAAAAGAAAATAGTTGATGAAGAAACCAAGAATGAAAATTTGGAATTAGATGATAATTCTGATTGTGCATGTAATAAACCCTGTAATAATTGTTCAAAATTACAAAAGAAAATTGATTTTTTATCACAAACTGTTTCAAGGTTTACACAAGGTCAAGCTAATCTTGAAGTTTTACTTGGGTCACAAAAACTAATTTTTGACAAATCTGGCATAGGATTTAAATCTAGGATGAAAGTCAAAAAAACAAATGTAAATAAGAAATCATACTCTGTGATTAAATGTTTTTACTGCATGAAAAGAGGTCATTCAGTGAAATACTGTAGAATTAAAAAGTACGCTATTCCTAGAGGAAGAATGAAATGGATTCCAAAGTTAAAGTCATTTCAAATAACCTAATTGGACCCAGTAATTATAAAGGGTACCAGAAACATGTTAAATTTGTTTTGCAGGAACAAAATCTGGAAATCCCTTGGTATTCAAAACTGCAAATCAGGTTCTGGTTTCATTAACTGAATGTTTTAATTGATATAAAACAAGTATTAATCGATTAAAATAACTTACAGAGAATATCAGAAAATCTGTCCGTACAGTTTTAATCGATTGAAATGCGAATTAATCGATTAAAATATTCTCAGGATTTGAGTTTAACTTATTTAATCGATTAAAAAGAAATTCATATCAACTAAAAACACTAAGATGTCAAATTTAATCGATTCTTTTTCGTTTTAATCTATTTAAATTCTGTTATCATTTTATTAATTTCATTTTGTACAAGACTAATCGATTCCTTTATGAATTAATCGATTATTTCACTGTAGCATTTTCAAACCTAGTATTAAAGATCAACTTAATAGGTTAATTAGTTGGTTAATCGATTAATTTGTTTCTGAAAGTTAGTTTTATAACATCTAATTGAAAATTCTGCATAATGCTTTCAAATATTCTTTGACCAAGTCAAACATCTTCCCAAGAACGGTTTAACTGATACACCCACTGTCCAGTAATCTGTGCCTCTGTCCTCAGTCAAGGGGACATATGCAATAAAAGCTGATTTTGCAGGTTCTGTCTAAAGTAAACTACAATTCACAAAAATTGTCATCCGTGAATCTTTAGTTTGCTCCCGTGTAGCTCATTGCTCTCAGTCTTCTCTTCCTGGTTCAAAGTGCTTCTCCCTTCTTTCCTTGTACACACGTCTCAGAAACTCTTCTCTGAAAATACAACAAGATGCTGAGAAGATCAAAGTCAAGAAAGAAGCAAAAAGGGGAATCTTCCTCTGCTGCTAATCCCGGTGGCCATCTGGAAGCCTGGTTTGATGGAGATATAGGAAAGATGAACACCTTCATCTCTGAGTTTAGTCAGAAACAAATTTTTATTCCAAAATTTATCAAATTTAGGTGGCTGGACGAAGAAGGATTTAGTAGTCTGAGAAGAAAGTTAAAAAGTCAAAAGCTGAAAACTTTCATGGAGTTTACTGGGAACATTCAACCTAATTTGGTTCGGGTTTTTTACTCCAACTTAACAGTAAATGGGTCTACAATCAGATCTCAGGTAAAGGGAGTAAATATGGAAATTACTCCTGCTGTTTGGGAGCAAATTGCTGGCCTTAAGGATAGAGGTGTCAAAGTTTCAAGGGGGAATATTTCTGAGATTCCTGAGTTCAACAAGATTCAGTTTTTCCGGTCTTGCCTTAAGGATCCAAATGATTCGGTAAGAATTCTAAATGCCCGAAAACTTGCACTTGAGCATAGATTACTTGCTTTTATTGTGGCATGGATGCTTACTCCAAGAGGGAGTAATCATGCTATTCTTAATGAGGGAGATCTTGCCCTCATGTATTGCATTTTTAACAATGTTCGAGTAAACTGGGTGTATGTGATCAAAGATCACATGTTGAAAGCTAAAAGGTTGGCAGATTTCAAATTTCCCTATGCTATGTTAATTAATAATTTCTTTAGATATTTTGAAGTTGATCTTTCTGGGGAGAGCATAGAAACCCCCAAGGCATCAAATGAAATTGATGACTCCACCCTAAGAAAAATGGGATATATAAAAGTTGATGATGAATGGATCTCTAAAATTGATGTTGGGATGTCTGAGGGTGAGGAAGAAGATGAAGATGAAAATGAACAAGGCCAAATTCCTCCCTCTCCAGCTGCTGCAAAGGTTCCTGAGTCAATCAGTGGTCAAACCTTATATGAGAATATGGAAATTATTCCTTACATGGAGCAGCCTGACCGTGGGACTCCTTTATCTCAGTTTGAAAGAACAATGCTTTCTCAAATGGCTGCTATGCAGGAAAATCAGAGAAAGCATATGCAGATGACATTCCAACACTTCCAGCAAACAAACAATCAATTTGCATCCCTTGGAAACCAAATTGCTGATATCTACACCAAGCTGGAAGATATGCAGCTGAACCAAGGAAACTGGGATGATTGATTTTATGGATTAAAAGGGTCCCTTCTTATCTTATCTTTTATTTCTTATTTCTTTTGGTGCTAATTTCAATTTTTGGTATGTAATATTTACTGATTGTATACCAGGTACAATCTCTTTAGCTTTGATCAATATAATGTAGGTTTTAAATCGAATCAAACTAGTCTAGATAGAATTCAACATAGATCCCAGATATTTTTAGCTGATACAAAATGGTTTTAATCGATCAAATCGATTAAAGGAAACACTTTCACAACAAAATAATCGATTAAACTTCATATCAATCGATTAAAATTTATATAAACAAGTTTACATCAGTTAAATTGGCTAAATAAGATTTTATCCTGATTTTGATGGATCTATTGGTTAAAATCTAAATCGATGTAGTTGATATTATTGTAAAACATCCTTCTAAATGATCGGTCTTACAAAACTTAAACTGGATTAGACATGATGAATTCGCATAAAACATTACTTAGTTTGCAAAACTGGTTGTTTTAATCAATAAAAAATCTTTTAAATCGATTAAAAGAATTTATACAACATTTTTCTTTACTCTTTTAATCGATTAAATGTCGAATTAATCGATTAAATGCACTTATGATTCACACTTTCGAAGTCCTTCACTGTTTTAATCGATTAAACCTTTATTTCAATAGATTAAAATCATTAAACAATAACTTTTTAATCGATTTTGTTCTGTTTTTAATCGATTTTTATTCTGGAAAGAAAAATTAAAGGCTTTAGTTAATGGTTGTTCTTGTAACATGCTACTAAAGCGTGATTCCCTTATCTTTACACGTGTTAATTGTATTCATTACAAACGTGTTAATGAAGATAAGCTTGAATCAACTTTGATTTGTCTTTACATGAGTAAAGTATCGTCTCCATTTTTTTTCTATTTTCGAAATCTAAGACATGATACATACCATGCATTGTTTTTCTTCTGATCCCTATTTTTGATGAAGTCAAAAGGGGGAGAATAGTTGCTTTACTGTTGATCAGAAACAATTTAGGATTATTTAGGGGAAGCAACAACTTAGGGGGAGAAATAGGAAAATAATTCATTTTTTATTTCTAACTAATCTATTTTATCAAGTGACTTCTCTTGCAGAGTTATTATTCAAAGTGGTGTTTGTCTTCATCAAATAGGGGGAGACTGAAAGTAATGAAGATCTTATTGAAATACTCTGGCAAAGATCTTATTGATTTGATGAAGTCAAAGATAAAGTCAAAGTCAACTTTGTAGCAGTCAACAGTCACTTAGATAAAAGAATAGAAGGATTAGTGTGTCCGTAGCTATGCTTAGGTATAATCATTTTTGTCTTTTCTGCTGCATGAAGTTTCTTCACTTAAAAGATTTTGCAAAATGCCTCTAAAAACGTTTAAGCAGTTAAAAACAAAGTATTTTAACAAAAGCTTTCTTAAACAAGTTTTTAACTGATATAATTTCGATATAACCGGTTGTTTTCATTAAAGAAAGTTTTGAAAACCTTCTGTCAGTGTTTTAACTGATAAAGCTTCGAAATAACCGATTAAAATCACTTAAAATGTTAAGAGAAGCATTTTTGCAGTATTTTAATCGATACAACTTGGTTTTAATCGATTAAATCCACTTACTGTTCAGAATGACCGATAAGAATCAGATATGATCGATTAGAACTGAGTTATGACCGATTAGAACTTTTTCAATCGATTAAAACACGCTTCAATCGATTAAAACAACTTAGAAAATTTCTACACAGCATTTTAATCGATTAAAACTTATTTTTATCAGTTAAAATCACTTGGAAAATTTTACAAGAAAGTTTTGCAGTATTTTAATCGATTGAATCACGAAACAATCGATTAAAACAAATTAGAAGATTTTTTGTAAAGAGTTTTAATTGATATAAACGTTGTCGTATCAGTTAAAACAAATCTGTTAAAGAATCAAGAATGTTTTAATGGATTAAAAGAAGTTTTAACAGATTAAAACTACACTTTTAACAGATTAAAAGATTATTTTAACAGATTGATTAAACCAACAGTTTTGAAAATCTTCTATAAAAATAGATTGGCTTGAACTTTTTAAACATCATCGAATATCAATCTTTTACATATCCTTTAACAATCAAGCAAGCAAACTTTAATACTCTTTCAAGAAAGATTCGCGCTAGTTTTTTGTGAAGTTCTTCGAAATTCTTTCTTGAGGCAAATTGCTTTCTTTTGGAGAAGAAACACTTACTACATAATTGCATAAAACTGGTTTGAGCATTCTAGTTTCTTCTTTGCAATTCTTTACATTCTTTTTGTATTGTTTGGTGCCTGGAATTGTGGGCACGGGTTTCTCTGTAGCTGGAATTTGGTTGTAGAGGTTGTCAAGAACTGGAATTTGGTTCTTGGTGAAAGGTTAGGTGTTGGTGCCTGGAATTGTGGGCACTGGTTTCTCTGCAGTTGGAATTTGGTTGTAGAGGTTGTCAAGAACTGGAATTTGGTTCTTGGTGAAAGGTTAGGTGCAGGAACTGGAATTGTGGTTCTCTTGGTAGATTAAGTGTAAGATTGTAATCTGTAAAACATTTGATCTAGTGGAACCCAGCTAGAATTTGGCTGGAGACTGGACGTAGCCCTGGTATTGGGTGAACCAGTATAAACATCGGTGATATCTTTCTAAACCTTTCTCTTCTTTAATTCTGTTGCTGCGTTTATTTTTTGATTGCTTGCTTTGTGATTCAAGAACAGATCTGAAATCTTATTTTTACAAATAGATAATCTGTTAATTGTGAAAATCTTTCAAAGATCAATTCACCCCCCCTCTTGATCTCAGCCTACTTTTCTAACATATCTAAATGAAATTCAATATCAAAATTGCATAAACAACAGGTTTTTTTTTGAACAGTAAATAAGAACAGTATCGTGAACAGTGACAAATGAACATTACCATGAACTGTGCCAATGAACAGTGCGATGAACAGTTCCATGAAAAGTACCAATTTTGAACCTTGCTCTGATACCAAATGACGACACTCGAATAGAAGGGAAACAATTTAGGGTTAGGTTTTAAGAGTTGATTTGATTGGAAATAGAAAACATAAAAGAATAAAGGATATCGTAGGCGCCATAAATAAGAATAATTGATAAGCCAAGAAGGATCGCCACAAGAATTCGATAATTCTTGATAAGATCAAGTGATGCAAGGAAGAACCCTAGTAGAGCAACAACTCACAAAGTGATTCTTCTTTTTATTCTTTTCTCAGAAAACTAATTTCAAACACAACTTTGATATATATATATATATATATATATATATATATATATATATATATATATATATATATATATATATATTTAAATGAAATTCAATATCAAAATTGCATAAACAACGGTGTTTTTTTGAACAAGTATCGTGAACAGTGACAAATGAACATTACCATGAACAAGTGCCGATAAACAAGTGCCGATGAACAATGCGATGAACAGTGCCGTGAAAAGTACCGCTTTTGAACCTTGCTCTGATACCAAATGACGATACTCGAATAGAAGGGAAACAATTTAGGGTTAGGTTTCAAGAGTTGATTTGATTGAAAATAGAAAACAAAAAAAAAATAAAGGATATTGTAGGCGCCACAAATAAGAATATTTGATAAGCCAAGAAGGATCGCCACAAGAATTGGATAATTCTTGATAAGATCAAGTGATGAAAGGAAGAACCCTAGCAGAGCAACAACTCACAAAGTGATTCTAAATATTACCTACATTCATTCTCAATTTCCAAATGTTTAATATAACTTAAGTTTATGAGTTTGTCTCATTGCAGGAAATAAAGATAAATTAAAATCCTAATATCCCAAGCAAAGTTAAGTTGCCCTGATGGTTCAGTGAAGACATTATAAGCTTTGGGTCTTGGATTCAAATTCCCACTATAACAAATAATAATAAAAATAATAACTACTAAATCTTCTAGTTGGGCCTCCTAGCTCTCCAAACATTTTATGCATGTGATAGGGCTAGACTTCTCCATGTTTGGAGTTTTTAATAGTTGGGCATTTAGCAAATTGGTCACTTTGTGTTGCAATGCCTCTTGTACTTTTCTGAGCCTGCCTCTTGTCATAGGTCCACCTAATTCTTCGATTGGATCTTGTTCTTGATCCTTCTCGTTATGGGCTTGGGCCTTCATGTCCACATCAGAAGGGCTGCCAAAACGCACCCTATTTTTTATGAGAATCAATCAAAGCTTGCTCCGGAGGTTTATTCACTCTCTCCTTATCTTTTATTGCCTTTTTTATACTTATATTAAATTGCGCAATAGGTACTAGGGCCATGTAGTCATTATTTTAATTCCGCAAATAAAAGGGTAAAAGCATCATTTCAAAAGTTTATTTATAAAATAATTGGCCTGTCATAGGGAACCTGAAAGGGGCGTCGTAAGGGAGTTAATACCTCCCTTACATGTAACTAACTCCCTTACCCAACTTCTGTTTTAACGACCAAAGTTGGTTTTTCTTAAAAAACCAACGCCTTTTTCTTCCCTTTTTCGATGTTTCTGGTAAAAATATCGGTGGCGACTCCATAAGAACCCTTCCAAATTTGTTCTTAGGTCAGCCCGGTTATCGGACGATCTAAGAACACCCTTTAGAAAACCTTGCCCTTAGTTTCAACCTGGTTATCGGACAACCTAAAGGCGTTATAACCTCACCCATAAAAACATGAAAAATGGAAAGTCAGAACCATCGCGTCGCTCCGACCGCCTCTTTTGACGGCGGCGATAGATGGCGACTCCACTGGGGACGCCTAGAGAGTTGATCCCATTTAGTGATGGGCCGGTTTAATAAATAAATTTAGAAATTTCGCTTTTACCCTACCTTGTATTATAACATGCTTTAATTGCTTGGCTTTAATAACTGTTGTTTGTTTATTTTACACAATTGTTTGAAATAAAAACTGTACACAAACCTTTGCACACAACAGTTCCCTCTATACCCGGGGGCAAGTGATAAATCCATAGGGAGTGGGTGGCAGGTACGATTTGTCGTAGTGAGGGCCATGTGCCCACCGATATGATCAGAAACCACCACTCAAGGTGATAACCTTCCTCTTTTGGCACAAAGACTGACTATGGCCTTAGTGCTAAGCATGGTCGGAAGGATGGAGAGTGGGGACCCTATAATGGGGGCACCTTGGGGGCCTAAGCCTTGGTGAGAACAGTTAGAACCTACCTTTGCCAATGCACTTTTCTGCAGGAAAACCCTACCTCGTGATTAAAACGACTTCTCGCCTGTTCGCGGATAAGTGAATTGTATGTGCATTTGTTTGTTGCATTTGATTGCATAGCATAACCAAACAACATATAAAAATAGAAAAAACCATGAAAATATTTCTTTTACAATAAACGCCCTTATCTCGGACAGTCTGCCTTTTAGCTAGCCTGACTTCAGGTTCTTTGCAAGCTAACTAGCCACGCAGTCCGACAGAAAAGATAAGAGACCCTAAAATTATTCTTTCGCAATAAACCATTTTATCTCAGACAGTCTGCCTTTTAGCTAGCTTGGTTTCGAGTTCTTTGTAAGCTAAGTAGCCACGCAGTCCGATAGAAGAGATAAAAGGGAAAATAAAATAAAAATACAAAACCAAATAATAAAATAAAATGATCTTTGACAAAGTCAAATCATTCACATCGCATCATGTCATAAGCAGAAAAACCAAGAGAGAAAATAAAAGGAAACAATACATTAGCATCATCTAAACAGAATCTCTCATACATAAAACACATCCATGCTAGGGGACATTAGATATCTCTAAGACAAAGATGAAAGAGGCCCCAAGCACATTTGTAACCATCCATAAGGAAGGGACAAATGTACTAAGGTATATGGTGATCTTCGTCATACTTGTCAAAAACCATGACAAGGAAGGAACCATTACACCGAAGTGGGTAGGGTACTCCACAAAGCGTAAGCTTAAAGGATAATACCTAAATCATTGTCTTGAAAGATACTAGTCCCACACTCAACATTCATTAATAAAATTCCTTTGGAGCATTCTAGAAAGTGGTTGGTCCTCTCCCCGTCTGAACCCGCGCACAAAAAGCCAGGGCCATGGAAAATCTGGAAGAGCAAAATCGCAAGCTCACCGCAGAGGTTAACACCCTCCGGGAGCAAATGGCGCAACTGATGGAGGCTATGCGCCAAGGCCAAAATAAAGGCAAAGCCCAAGCCGAGCACGCCTCCCGCCACAAAGAGGAAGAAGAAGAGGAGTTCCTCTTCGATCAGAAGGCACCTCTCCAATCCGACGCTCGGGCCTTGCATATCCACACCCTAGAAGTGTCCAAACAACGAATCTCCGCCCTAGAGGAGAGATTGAAGGCGGTGGAGAGGCACAATTTTGACGTCAAATAGGTGGTGGATATGTGCCTAGTAAAGAATATCCATTTCCCTCCAAAATTTATGATCCCAGACTTCCCCAAGTACGCTGGGCTGACCTGCCCCAAGAACCATCTTACGATGTACTGTCGTAAGATGGTTGCGCACGCTGAGAACGAAAAAATCCTAATTCACTTCTTTCAGGAGAGTTTAGCTAACACAGCTCTCAACTGGTATATGCAGTTGGAAAGAGGGCAGGTCCAAAACTGGAAGCAGCTGGTTGACGCTTTTCTTCATCGTTACCGATACAACATTGATCTGACCCCCGATAGGTCAGATCTTAGGACCCTAATCAAAAGGAACGATGAATCCTTCAAAGCATACGCACAAAGATGGAGGGAAATGGCCGCCCAAATAGAGCCTCCGCTAACGGATAAGGAGACGGTGGCTATGTTCATAGACTCACTGACTGGAGCTTACTACGACAAAGCAATAGCCAACACCTCCAATCTTTTTTCGGACATAGTCACTGTAGGAGAAAGAGTGGAGCAGGGGCTGAGAAGTGGGAAGATAGCACAATCTTCCCATGATGGCGTCTAATTCAGAAAACCCGCCGACAAGAAGAAGGACAAAGTTGTGCACGCAATTAACTTCGCTACTCCTTCTTCCGCTCCACAAGCGGCTCGGCAACCTCGCAAGAAAGAAAGGAAGTTCACTCCCATCTCAACTTCCTATGGTAAATTGCTGCCTCAGCTACTGGAGGCCAAACTCTTGACCTGCGCCCCTCCCAAAAAGCAAATAGAGCCTCCCTACCCCGAGTGGTATAAACCAAACGAAAAATACAATTACCACTTGGGTTCACCCGGGCACTGAATGAAAAATTGCTTGACCCTGAAGTATCGGGTCCAAGAACTAATCGACGCCCCTGCTTCTGATGTGGACGCCAAACCTTTGTCGAAACCAGAGTAGCAGAGAGGGAGGACTGGGAGGATCAGCCCCTAGGGTTCTTTTTAAGCTTTCTCTTGTATCTCCCGCGGTCCCCGCCCGTGGCCGCGAGAATTTTGACTAAAAGGGCTTGTAAATACGCTTTCATTTTCCTTAATACATGAGGCATTTTCTTGTCATATTCATTTCTTTCATTCTTTTCCCTCTTCTATTTATTATTCTTTCAGAAATAATTGAATAATAAAATCTATGACAAAAACATAACCTAAAACACATCATGTGTGTGATTGATGAATCTCTGTGAACCCCGAAAGCCGAAGGTGAATGGGTCGAGTCCGACAGTGAGCAGGGGACCATTTCCCCGGACATGCAAAGAATGTTGGAAAAAGAAGCGCGCATTATACAACCGCATCAAGAAGAAACAGAAACTATCAATTTGGGAAAAGGGGATGATGAGAAAAAGATAAATATCGGCACCCAAATATATAGTAGCGTAAGGGAGGGGTTGACGCAACTTTTAAAAGAATATATGGATGTGTTCGCTTGGTCCTATCATGACATCCCCAGGCTCGATACAAGTATAGTAGAGCATCAACTGCCATTAAAAGATGGATTCCGACCTGTGAAACAAAAACTTAGAAGAATCAAACTAGATTGGTCCTTAATGATTGAAGAAGAGGTACAAAGACAACTGGACGCCAATTTCCTAGTAGTGTCCAAATACCCTGAATGGCTGGCCAACATAGTGCCTGTCATAAAAAAGAACAGTAAGGTCAGGGTATGCGTGGATTTTAGGGACCTCAATTGAGCAAGTCCAAAGGATGACTTTCCCCTGCCACATATACACACACTAGTAGACCATACTGCTACCAACACGCTTTATTCCTTCATGGACGGGTATGCAGGGTACAATCAAATTAAATTGGCCATCGAGGACAGAGAAAAAACCTTTTTCATCACACCATGGGGTACCTTCTGCTATCGAGTAATGCCTTTCGGACTCAAGAATGCAGGGGCTACCTATCAAAGGGGTATGGTCACACTATTCCACGACATGATCCACAAGGAAATAGAAGTATACGTGGATGACATTATCGCCAAGTCCAGAAACAAGATGGACCACATTCAACATCTCAATAAACTATTCGATCGGCTTCGAAAGTATCAACTCAAATTGAACCCGGCAAAATGTACTTTCAGAGTACGGTTAGGAAAACTATTGGGGTTCATCGTCAACAAAAAAGGAATCGAGGTGAACCCTGACAAAACCAAGGAAATTCTGGAAATGCCCCCACCAAGAACAGAAAAGGAAGTCAGAGGATTTCTGGGCCAAATCAATTATATTGTCCGTTTCATTGCACAGTTAATGGATAAATGCATACCCATCTTCAAACTATTGCATAAAAATCAACCAACAGTGTGGAATGAAGAATGCCAACAAGCGTTCGATAAAATCAAAGTATGTTTAACCAATCCATCAGTATTGGTACCACCCGTTGAAGGAAGACCTCTGATCCTATATCTGTCAATACTCGAAGAATCCATGGGATGTGTGCTCTGTCAACAAGACGAAACCAGGAAGAAGGAGCGAGCCATTTATTATCTCAGCAAAAATTTCCTAGACTATGAGACCCGTTATACACCATTCAAAAAAACCTGTTGTGCATTGGTGTGGGTCACTCAGCGTCTCCGACAATACATGGCTCGACACACAACATGGTTGGTCTCCAAAATGGACCCAATCAAGTACCTTTTCGAAAAGCCTATTATGACCGGAAGAATAGCTAGGTGGCAAGTACTCCTCTCAGAGTTCGACATCGTTCATGTCACCCAGAAAGCTATTAAAGGTATCCCCCTAGCGGACTATCTAGCCCATGGATCAACAAACGAGTATCAGTCCCTACAGGACGACTTTCCCGATGAACATATCATGCACATTGAACACGAAGAGACCAAAGAAGAGGCATGGACCATGTTCTTCGATGGAGCCTCAAACATGCTTGGACACGGGATAAGAGCTATTTTGATATCCCCAAAAAAGAAGTATATCCCTGTAACGGCCAGGTTGAATTTTGACTGTACTAATAACATGGCCGAATACGAAGCGTGCGCACTAGGAATCCAAGCAGCTCTAGATCATGGGGTTACCAAACTCAAAGTCTTCAGCGATTCATCCCTTGTAATCTATCAACTCAAGGGTGAATGGAAAACCCGGAACTCTAAATTTAATCCCATATCTAGAGCACATCTGTGATTTAGTGTCGAGGATGGAAAGCATCACCTTCAAGTACGTTCCTCGAGAAGATAATCAATTTGCTGACGCCCTCACCACTCTATCATCCATGTTCTCTTTAGATCGAGAGCATGAGATGCCAACCATTCAAATCAAGCTGCATGACAGTAAATGGCAAGCATGATCAAAACCCCTGGTATCACGACATCAAGCAATACCTCATGAAGGGCGAATACCCTGAAGGAGTCAATGATAATGATAAACGAACCATCCGTAAAAGGGCAGTAGGGTTCACGTTGATTGAAGAAATCCTCTACAAAAAGAGCTTCGATTCCACTCTCTTAAGGTGTGTGGACCATGAAGAAGCCCAAACCTTGATAAGAAAATTCACAATGGAGCCTTTGGGACCCACGCACCTAGGCATGTCATGGCAAAAAAAATCTTAAGGGCAGGGTATTTCTGGTCCACAATGGAAGCCGATTGTCACCAATATGGTAAAAAATGTCACAAGTGTCAAATCTATGCCGATAATATTCGTGTTCCGCCCGCACCTATCAGTACCCTGGCCACACCATGGCCATTCTCTATGTGGGGCATGGACGTCATCGGACCCATCGAGCCCAAAGCATCTAATGGTCACCGTTTTATCTTGGTGGCCATTGACTATTTCACCAAATGGGTAGAGGCAGCATCATATGCACACGTAACTAGAAAAGTGGTGACCACCTTCATCAAGAAAAATATTCTATGTCGGTATGGCATCCCTCATCAACTCATTACTGATAATGGGACCAACCTCAATAATAAGATGATGGAGGAATTATGTCAAGATTTCAAAATTCAACACCAGAATTCCTCTCCATACCGACCTAAGATGAATAGTGCAGTAGAGGCAACCAATAAGAACATCAAAAAAATCATCCAGAAGATGGTAGTAACATACAAAGATTGGCACGAAATGTTACCCTTTGCCTTGCAGGGATACCGAACTTCTATATGAACCTCCACGGGGGCCACTCCGTTTTCCCTCGTATATGGCATGGAGGCCGTACTACCAATAGAAGTTGAAATACCCTCCCTGCGAGTTGTTATGGAAGAAAAGTTGACAGAATACCCTCACCAACATGGACGGAGAAGAGCTTCGACATCCAGTCAACTCAGATGCGCTAAAGAAATACTACGCCTAAAGACATTGCTCATGACCCGTTAGGATGAAAACTCGCAAAGAGCATCCTGGGCAAGAGATAGGGTTCATATTCCTCACTAGGATACGCCCTAGGAAAAAATTAGAGGTTAAAAAAAACAAAAAAAAGGGAAAAGGGAAAAGAGAGAGCAATGATTACCTTAGCCAAAAACCGCAAGGCTACTAAGGTAATACCTTCCCAGAAGCAAGCAGACTTCGCATGATCTTCACTCCGAGCTCGAGCATCTAAACTAAAGCAACCAGGAAAAACAGGGAAACAAAAATCAGGGGCATGATTGTTATATCCTATATAGTTTAGAGCTCTGCTTATAAATTCCTTTGTAAATCCTTCTATAAAAATAAACCACTTGTTTATATCAATAAAAATTGTCTCCCTTTTTCTTGACCAACTTATGAAAATTCCTCTGTATTAACAAAACATGAGCATGCATAAAGAATCAATGCAAGAAAGCGCAAGAAAAGAAAAAGAAAAAGGATCAAAATAAACAGCGCCTGCTAGGACATTCTTAGGCAAAAATAGGGCAGCCTGCTAGATCGAAAACCCGCAAAGGGCGGTCTAGGCAAAAGTTAAGGCCTTCATAAAAAGGAAAAAGCCCGCTAAGATACCCTAGGCAAAAATTAAGGCAGCCCGCTAGATCGAAAACCCACAAAGGGCGGTCTAGGCAAAAGATAGGGCTAAAACAAAAATAAAAACGCATCAGAGTAATCACCAGAAAACAAGAATACCAGTCGCTTTCTAGGTACCCCAACTAAAAATAGATCGCATTTACAGCATACACGCACAAATAGTCGCACAAAAACGACTTTCTCAAAATTCAAACAAACAAAAAAATGCTTCAAGCAAATAAAAACAAAAGAGCATTCATGTAAGAAAATTAGCTCTATGCTTGCATTCGAAAACAGGAAGCACCCAAAGGCATCCCGGTAAGACTTCACCGACTCTACCAAAAACATGCATCAACCAAGAATTTTTTGACGACCAGCAAAAGTCAAACTACAAAACAAGACTACCGGCAACCAACAAGCTGGATGACCACCAAAAAGTCAAAATAATCCCCGGCAAAAATCGGAAGACCACTCCAGAAAAGTCAAAAACAAATATTGAAAAGCGAGAGAACGCATCTCAACACCGGTACATGAGCTACAGAGCAGTAGGCCGCCACCACCACCAGTCCCACGAAGTGGACTGTACTAGCCTGATGGGGGGTTCATACCCATCAACTCGCGAACGAAGTGCACTTGATCGGTGCATGAGCTACTGAGCAGTAAGCTGCCACCACCACCAGTCCCACGCAATGGACTGTACCAGCCTGATGAGGGTTTATACTCATCGAGCCCAACGCATAGTGGGCTGCAACTACCAGCCTGATGAGGGGTTTATACTCATCAATCGAAGGATCGGCTACCATCAGAAGGAGTATCTTGAGGTTCTACCATGTGTCAACCAAAGGGATCGGCTACCGTCAGAAGGAGCATCATGGAGGCGCACAACGCATCTTTCCCCTAAGGATCAGCCACCGCAAGACGAAGCATCCGAAGGACAACGGGGCAAGAGGGTTAACTCCTTCACCCTCTAGCCGATCTTCTTGGCACAACAGGCCAACAGTCGGCTAGTTAGGTAAAGAGGGGCAGCTGTAGACCCCAAATCTTGCCCGACCTCAAAATAAAGAGCAGAAGACCTCCTATTCGAAGATGGACAGAGCCTAAAAAGTCACTAAGAGAGACTATTAGCCCCATATTAGAGTAGGAAGGCTTTTCTATACAAAAATAAGGATTTCCACCTTCAGGGGTCGAGACTGCCGTCTCGCCTTTCGGGATCGCCGTCTCGATTGGCGAGACGACCCTCTTGCCACTTGCCATTGGCGAGACCCCCTTCCCGTTTGGCGAGACGACGCTCTTGCCATTTGGTAAGTCAATACTGCCGTCTCATTTGGCGAGACGGCAGTCTTGCCACCTATCAAAGTCGAGATGGCCATCTCAAATGGCGAGACCACTGTCTCGACCTTGCTAGTCGAGACGGCGGTCTCGACCTGACAGGCATGAATCCCTATAAATAGGGGGCGCTCTCCCCTTCATTTCACACATTTCTTCCACCTTTCCTCCTGCAATTTCTCATAATTCTTCTCTTAGAGCCCCTCCGAAGCATTTCCGGAGTTTTTGAGTGTTTAAGAGAGCTTTTATAGCGGTTTCGAGAGAAAACTCAACGTTGTAAGAGCAAAGGGCTGCCAAAATGCACCCTATTTTTTATGAGAATCAATCAAAGCTTGCTCCGGAGATTTATTCACTCTCTCCTTCTCTTTTATTGCCTTTTTTATACTTATATTAAATTGCGCAATAGCTACTAGGGCCATGTAGTCATTATTTTAATTCCGCAAATAAAAGGGTAAAAGCGTCATTTCAAAAGTTTATTTATAAAATAACTGGCTTGTCATAGGGAACCCGAAAGGGGCGTCGTAAGGGAGCTAATACCTCCTTACACGTAACTAACTCCCTTACCCAACTCTGGTTTTAACGACCAAAGTTGGTTTTTCTTAAAAAACCAACGCCTTTTTCGATGTTTCCAGTAAAAACATCGGTGGCGACCCAATAAGAACCCTGCAAATTTGTTCTTAGGTCAGCCTGGTTATCGGACGATCTAAGAACACCCTTTCAAAAACCTCACCCTTAGGTTCATCCCGGTTATCGGACAACCTAAAGGCGTTGTAACCTCACCCATAAAAACACGAAAAATGGAAAGTCGGAACCATTGCGTTGCTCCGATTGCCTCTTTTGACAGCGTCGACAGCAGGTACGATTTGTCGTAGTGAGGGCCATGAGCCCACCGGTATAGTCGGAAACCACCACTCAAGGTGATAACCTCCTCTTTTAGCCTAAAGACTGACAAGGCCCTAGTGCCATGCATGGTCTGAGGGCTGGAAGAGTGGGAACCCTATAATGGCGGCACCTTGGGGGCCTAGCATTGGTGAGCATAATTAGAACCACATTGAATACGTACTTTTCTGCAGGACACCCCTACCTCGTGATAAAAACACCTTTATCTCGGACAGTCTGCATTTTAGCTAGCATGGTTTCAGGTTCTTTATAAGCTAAGTAGCCACGTGGACCGACAAAAGAGATAAGGGATTCTAAAACCATTCTTTTATGATAAACCACTTTTATCTCGGATAGTCTACATTTTAGCTAGCGTGGTTTCGAGTTCTTTGTAAGCTAAGTAGTCACACAATCCGACAGTAAGAGATAAATGGTTATATAAATCAAATAATAATAAATAATAAATAATATAAAAACAATGAAAAATTATTTGTAAAAATATTTTTGACAAAGTCGTATCATTCATATTACATCATTTCATAAGTGGTAAAACCAGGAGAGAAAATAAATGCATAAAGAAAGTATGCATACGCATCATCTTAATAAATCCCTCATCACTAGTGCAAAATGGGTTTTAATAAGTCTTCAGAGCATTTTTTGGGAAAATTGTTGGGACAAATCCCCTTTAGGAATTTGCCACTTCCTCTTCACTTTTTCCTCTTCATTTTGATATGTTGTGCATCCAAATCCAACATCCCAGTCAAGAGTTATCTTACTTTGAATATTTTTCGCCCTTTTGTACTAGTGCATGCATAAACACACCCATGCTAGGGGGCATTAGATATCCCTAAAACAAAGGCGAAATAAACCCAAGTGCGCTTGTAATCTTCCACAAAGAAGGGGATGGTTTTTTGAGGTATATGGTGACCTTTCTCAAATCTATGATGGGGAAAGAACCATTATACCAAAGTGGGTATGGTGCTCTGTGAAGCGTAAGCTTTAAGGATGATACCAAAGCCATTATCTTAAGGCATATCTATCCACACTAATAATTCATTTCATTTCAAAATAAAAATAAACGTTCTTAAATTCATGTGTATTCTAGAAAGTGGTTGGTCTTCTTCCTGTCCTCACTCACGCGCAAAAGGCCAAGAGGATGGAGAAATTGGAAGAGAAAAATCATAAGCTCACCATTGAGCATAACACCATAAAGGACCAAATGGCTCGATTAATGGAGCACATAGAAGAACAGAAATGCAAGCTCATCGTTGAGCTTAATTCCATGAAGGAGCAGATGATGCAGTTAATGGAACTAATGTGCCATCAACATATACACCATAAAGGCATCCACATCGACCACATAGGCGAAAGGGTGGAGCAAGGACTGAAGAGCGGAAGGATCACTCAACCTTCCACTCCCAATGCATCATTCAAGAAGTTCCTTAGCAAGAAGGAGGAGAGAAGCGTGAATGCCATCAACCTTACTACTCCTTCTACCTCTGCGCAACAAGCTAGGCAGCCACGAAATCAAAGAAAGGAGTTCACCCCCATTCCAACCTCCTATGGGAGTCTACTGCCGAAGCTATTAGAGACCGAGCTCCTAGCACGCATCCCTCCGAGGAAGTTTGATCCACCCTACCCTGAGTGGTATAAGCCTAACGAAAAATGCCCTTACCAATCAGGCACTCCTGGGCATTCTGTGGAAGATTGTCGGACCTTGAAGTATAAGGTCCAAAAGTTGTTGGATGTCAGGTGGATCACCTTTGACGCTCCCGCTCCTAATGTAGATATCATGCCTCTATCACAACCAGAATAGTGGGGTCGGATAAAGAAGGCCAGTTGATTAGGGCTCCTTATGTTAGCATTTGTTTTAAGCTTCCCATGTATCTCTCGCGGTCCTTGCCCGTGGTTGTGAGATCCTTGATTAAAAGGGCTTTGTAAACATTTCCTTTTTATCAATACAATGAGGCATTTGCATAAGCATTCATATTCTTTCTTTTCTCTCTTAATATTCTTTCAAAAATAAAGAAAAAATCTAAGCCTAAACAGAACATAGAATAAAAATAATTATGTCTGTGATGGATGACTCTCTGCGGGATCCGAAAGCCGAAGGCGAATGAACCGAGTTAGACAGTGAGAAGGGGACCATCTCCCCGGACATGCAAAGGCTGCTAATAAGGTAAGCTCAAAACATATAGCCCTACCAAGAAGAAATTAAGGCCATCGATTGGGAGGCAAGAGAAAAAGAAATAATTATTGATACCCAAATAATTGATAACGTTAAGAATCAGTTAGCACAAAAATTAAGGGAGTATATGGACACATGTGCATGGTCTTACCATGACATGCCAAGACATTAGAATCCAACATCATAAGTCCTCTCCCTACCAACCTAAGATGAAGGGTGCAGTAGAGGCAACCAGTTAGAACATCAAGAAGACCATCCAGAAGAGGGTCAAAACCTGCAAAGATTGGCATGAAATATCGCCTTTTCCCTTCATGGTTATCAAAGTTCTGTACAGTCCTCCACAGGAGCCACTCCATTGTCCCTTGTATATGGCATGGAGTCCGTACTACCAATAGAGGTTGAAATACTTTCCCTACAAGTTATCATGGAAGCAAAATTGACAAAAAGCTGAGTGGGTCCAAGACCGATACAATCACTTGAATCTAATTGAAGAAAAATGGTTGAATGTCGTACGTCGTGAACAAAGCCTATCAAAAGAGGATCGAAAAAAACTTACATTAAAAAAGGTCAACCCCCATATTTACCATGAGGGAGATTTAATGGTTAATAAATTGATTCCGGCCCAAAAAGACAAAATGGGAAAATGGGCAGCAAATTGTGAAAGACCCTTTGCAGTTAAACGAGCTTCCTCGGGAGGAACTCTTATCCTTACAGACATGTACTGAAAAGAACTTCAACACCCGGTCAACCTCGATACGATGAAGAAGTATTATGCTTGAAGCACATTGCTCATGACCCGCCAGGATGAAAACCCGTAAAGGGCATCTTGGGCAAAAGTTAGGGTTCACTCGCCCCGCTAGGATACGTCCTAGGCAGAATTTAGAGGCTTCAAAAAAAAAGAGGAGAGAAGAAATAAAAGAGCAATGGTTTCCTTAGTCGAAAACCGGAAAACGGCTAAGATAACATCCTTCCAAAAGTAGACAGCCTTGCATAGTCTTCACTCCGGGCTTGAACATCTCAACGGAAGCAACTAGGAGAACAAGGGGGGCAGATATCATAAACATGATTGTTGTAGCCTGCACAGTTTAGTCAACCTTAGCCTGCCATTCTTCTAAATTCCATTTGTAATCCTTCTGCAAAAATAATAAACCTTTTGTTAATACATGTTAATAAAATTCTCTTTCATTTCATTTCATTTCTCTTAACCAATTTATGGAAATGCCTCTATATTGATAAATCATAAATATGCGTACAGTAATTTTGTCAAAGTTCAAATCATGCATCATAAACAAGGAAACATTGAAAAAAAAATGAAAATAAAAAAGAATAATGCCTGCTAGGAGATTCTTAGGCAAAAGATAGGGCAACCTGCTAGATCGAAAACCCGCAAAGGGTGGTCTAGGAAAAAGTTAAGGCACTCGTAAAAAAGGAAAAAACCCGCTAAGATATCCTAGGCAAAAATTAAGACAGTTTACTAGATCAAAAACCCCAAAAGGGCGGTCTAGGCAAAAGATAGGGCTAATACATAATTATGAATAAAAAAGGAGCCCATCAGCATAATCATAAAGTCCAGCAGGAGAATGTCGACCACTTTTATAGATGCATCAAATAAAAGAATAGATTGCATTTAGGGCATCCATACACTAGTAGTTGCACAATACGACTCTGTCAAAATAAAAAATAAAAAATAAAAATCTCTCCAAGTAAATAACAAAAACAAAATTCATGCATATAAGGAGACTAGCTCCATGTTTGTGATTGAAAAACAAGAAGTGCTGAAAACAAGTCTCCAAATAAAGCTCCCCTCAAGAAAATAGAGCAAGTTGTCAATAATCAAGCGTCTCAAGCAAAACAAGAGCTTCCAAAGCCAAAGCTTCAACCATCTTCCTTCTACCCAATAAAGAGAAGCACATCACAAAATAAAAAGTCAATGGAAAGGCTCAGTTATCCCCAAGTGGATCCTTGCTTACTCCAGAGGCAGAAAAAAAAAAATCTTACCCCAAGGCTAAACATTGCCACCACATGAGTCATCAAGCGTACTCAACCAAATCTCCGCCACATTCATCAAAGGAGAATAAAGGCTACACAAAAGCCTATCACCAACGAACATGGAATCCAAACCTCCACATTCTTAAGGTTCCAATAAAAAGAAAAAAAAAAAAGAAAACCCTTGCATCCCCTAGTAGATGCCCAAAAGAAAGGGCCGCAACAGAGAAGGCCGAATAAAAATCCCCAAGTGGATCTCCTAAAAGTCTACAAAAAGGAATAAAAAATTCCCATCCCCCAGTGGAATAAGAGCTTCACAAGTTTAGCTCGCATCAACATCAATCAAGGAGCCAAGACTCCATCCCCAGAAAGAAAAATCAGATCCCCTGGAAGTCGACTAATTCCCTTGTGGATCACCAAAGAAAGAAAACTTCATCCCTAGTGGACCCCCTAAAAAAGAAGGAAAAAACCTGCGTGTAAAAAAGAAACTAAAAAGTAAAAAAGCACATGCATTATCCCGAAAAAGCCAAATTTCAAATTGTGAAAAAAAAAGATAAATCGCAGAAAAAGGCAAAATCAAATAAAAATCCTAACTTTTAGGTAATCAATAAAATCCCTAAGTGGGTCACCTCAGAAAAATGGAAAATCAACAAAAAAGAAGGAATCGGAAATTCCATTCCCCCCAACAGAGTAAGAGCATCACAAAAGCCAACTCGCACCTATATCAATTAAGGAGCTGAGACTCCATTCCCCTAAAGGGCTACCAAAATCTGATCCCCGGGAAGTCAACCAATTCCCCAGTGGATCAATCAAAAAGAAAGATCATCCCTAGTGAGCCTACTGCAAAGGCAAAACTTCATATTCATCCTCAGAAAGTCATTTTCCTACGCATAGGCAAGACCTGGCAAGCAAGAGCCAGTATCCCTAAAAGAGAATATCGGCCTAGTCAGAGGCAAAACAAATGCAATAAAAAATCTTCACTTTCGATGAAGTATCTGCCTACTCAGAGGCATCATCAAAATCAACAAATCCCCAATGGATTCCTGCCTACCTAAAAGGCATTCATCAAGAATCCCCAGCAACCAAGCAAAGCTGAATCCAAAAAGAACAAAGAATCCCCGGAAATCAACAAACCGGATGGCTACATAGAAAAGCCAAAAATATGTTTTTGAAACAACAACCACTCCCCATGGAGTCGACGCATGAGCCAGAGCAGTAAGCCGCCACCACACATAACTTCGTGATAAGGAAAGTCCCAAAGAAAAAGACCTGCACACGGGCAAGATCAGTGCGCATGAACAAAATCAGTAAGCCGCACCAGTCCTACAAAGTGGAGTTCCAAACCAGACGGGGGTTTGTACTCGCCAAACCATATGAGGGTGCATACTCATCTAGTCCTACGAAGTGGGCTACAAATTCAACAACCAGACGGGGGTTCGTACTCATCAAATCAGATGGGGGTACGTACTCATCAAGCCTTACAAAAGGGGGCTTAAACCAGATTTTACAACCAAAGGGGTCAGCTACCGCATCAAAGGAGCATCCCAGAGGATCACATTCAACATCCAGAGGGTCAGCTACCACGACAAGGGAAACAACCGAAGGACAACCGGGCAAGAGGGTCAACTCCTTCACCCTCCAGCCGATTTCTTGGCATATTGGGCCAACGATCGGCTAGTAAGGTGAAGGGGGGGCAGCTGTAGACCCTAAATCTTGCCCGACCTCACAATAAAGAGCAGAAGACTTCCGTTCAAAGATGGACAAGGCCTCAAAGGTCCCTAGGCGTGTTTATTAGGCTCCATATGAGAATAGGAAAGCTTTCTGTACACAAAAATAAGAGAATTCTGCCTAGAAGAACAAGAAAGTCGTCTCGCCACTTGCTAATGGCGAGACCTCCATCTCGTTTGGTGAGAAGGTCGTCTCGCCACTTGCCAATGGTGAGACCGCCGTCTCGTTTGGGGAGAAGGCCGTCTCGCCACTCGCCAATAGCGAGATTGTCGTCTCGTTTGGCAAGACGACAGTCTCAAATGGCGAGACAGTGGTCTCGACCTTTGTCAGGCGAGACGATCGTCCCAGTTTGACAGGTACAAATTTCTATAAATAGGACCTTCGTTTCATGGAAAAACACATAGAAGAAACCCAAAATTTATATAGTTCTTCCTCTAATACTTTGTATACTTGTTATTCTTGCTCCAGAAGTCCAATTCTAGCTCGTTTAAGCAGTTTTGGGTAGTTTTCGATTCAAGAGAGGAATACCTGTGTAAAGTGTAGGGTTTGCCAAAAAGCGTCCTTTACAAATAAAAGCTTTCTTCAGAGGTTTTTACATCCCTTACTCTCTTGCTTTTATCGCTTTTATTACCCTCTCTGTGCATTAGGTATTAGGGCCATGTAGTCAATTATTTAAATTTCGCAATGAATAAATAAGGGTTAAAACATGATTTTAATGTTCTTATTTTTACAACAAATTGTCCATCGTAGGGAACCTGAAAGGGGTGTCGTGAGGAAGCTAATACCTTCCCCGCATGTAACTAACTCCCTTACCTAACTGTAGTTGTAATGACCAAAGTTGGTTTTTCTTAAAACCACCACCTTCTTTTTTTCTTTTCCAATGTTTTGGTTAAAATATTGGTGGCGACTCCAGGACCCATTTATGAAAACCTCACCCTTAGAATAGTTCGGTTATCGAACATCCTAAGGGTGATGACCACACTTTTTAAAACACGAGTCAAATAAAAAAATCATCGCGTCGCTCCGACTGCCTCTTTTGACGGTGACGACACTTGTGAAAATTGTAATCATTTGGAAAATGAGATTTTCAAGTTAGAGAAAATAATGAGCAAGTTTTCAAAATATTCTAAAAATCTTGATTCTATATTAAGTTATCAAAGAGGGGATTCTAGCAAAGCTGGACTTGGTTAGAAACCCAAAGAAATTCTAGAACCTCATAAAATTATTTTTGTGAAAGAGTCAAGGAAAATAGATGTGAAGCCAATTTTAAGAACTTTAAGAAACTCATTTAGACCTCTTCAAATAAAACCAACTTGTTTTTATTGCATGAAATTAGGTCATACATCAAATAGATGTTACATAAAACATTTTAGCATATCTAGTGGAAAATATGAATGGGTGCCTAATGGAACAAAACATTTATACATGTCTAGATGATAGTTTAAGCATCTAATAGATTATAAATTTTTGGCAATTTTTTTTTCTTGCTCTCATAATTAATTATGTTGATTTTGAAGGTGATGTGATAGTCAATTATTATATCATGGTTCTATTCTTTTATCTTTAGTCTTTTGGCAGAGATTTGTGATTCTACTAACCTTCTTAAGGACCCAAAAATAATTAAAGGGTACCTAGATTTGTATGTTAATGTTGCAGGTAATTATCAAGGATAAGAAATCAATGCAGGTTATTGGAGCTAAATGGGTGTACAGGAACAAGCTAGATGAATAGGGAAATATTACAAAGATAAGTTTATTATTGTTTCCCACGCCTCTGCAATGAATATTTGCACTTATCTGTCACATAAATTCGATTGTTGACCAATTTTGAAATTTAAAAATTTTGAAATTTGAAGGTTTTAATTTTGAAAATTTGAAATTTGAAAATTTGAGAATTTTGAACATCTAAATTTATGAAAATTTGAAATTATTAAAGTTTGAAATTTGAAAGTTTGCGATTTTTGAAATTTGAAATTTAAGATTTTTGAAATTTGAAATTTTGCAGTTTGAGATTTTGAAATTTGAAATTTTTGCAGTTTGAGATTTTGGAATTTGAATTGGAATAGAAATTTGAAATTTAAATTTGAATTTGAAAGTTGCCTCAATAAGAAGATTGCAATTTCGGAAACTACTGCATTCCATTCCATTATCTCTATAATCATTTCATTCCCCTATCTTTCTCTCTCTTCATTTGCCTTGGGTATCCTAGATATTGCCTCCTTAATATGATGTTCTTCTCTATAACACTTTGTGATACATTATCTATTCACTGACACTATTCACAACAAAATTCTGCCCCAAAACAGAACATTGCATGCAATTTCCCACAATTTTACAGCTGAAACAGAGGAGTAGTAGGGAGAGAAAACAAAGTTGGCCTCAAAAATAACATATCCAGCGAAAAATAGCAACAAATTTGGCAAATAGAAATAGAAAAAATAGAAACAGCAAAATTCCGCAAACAGAAACAGCAAAATTTTGCAAATAGAAACAGGTTGGTCTCAAAAACAAAATTCTGCAAAGGAAAACAACAACAAATTCTGCAGCAGAAAATAGCAACAAATTCTGAAGCACAAAACAACAAATTTTGTAAGAAACAACAAACAGAAAAATTCTGCAATAGCAATTATACAACAAAATTAAGTTACTGTTCCATTGCCTTCCAAGGTGAATTGTGCAGTTAAATTCGAATTTCTTCCTTGCTCCAAATTGTTGCACCTACAACCTTCAATAACAAATCGCAAAATTGAAAATAAAACTGACCACAACAGTAAATCACTACCCTAAACTAAAACAAAACACAATTTGAATTATGCAGACACATTGAATGATATGAATTATGCAGACTCAACATAACAAAATACTCTATTGCATAACACAACACACCAACTTTGACAGAAACCAATGAGTCCCCGGCAGCGGCGCCAAATTTGATCGGAGTCGTATCCCGTCAAATAAATGGAGATTAAATGTAGTACTAGGCAACTCTTCCTAGGTCGTCTCCCAAGGACCATAATTTCTGTCAAAAGCTTATCAGTTTCGAAATGGAACAAAAGAAAAGGGGATTTTTGGTATTTATCAGATTAATGAAAGAGAACAACAATAGCTTGTATAAATGCAGATTAAAATAGATTAGGTCCTTAACAGAATGCATCTTTGCTTTCATTGGTTCATAATATAAAATCTACCTAGCTTACTCCCTCCTTACACAAATTAAGCAAACATGTAAGTGATTGATTCTCCCCACAAGATTAAGCAACTCATGGTACTGGATACAATGAACCCAAATTCATTAAGCATGATTTACGTTTTATGATACAGTGCAGAACAAGGAACTAAACTGGACATTAAGTTAAGTGCAGAGAACCTATAAATAGAGATTGCAATCCTTCAAGGACTTAACCCTCGAGGTTTAACTATCCATTAATTCAGAAATGCAGCAGAAAACATAAAAACAAAATCCAGTGCAGAGAAAAAGAAGAACAAAACGTAAAATACCAAATGATGGATGTTTTCGTGAATCTAATCCCAAGAGAGAACAAAAAGAATATCAGAAATTATGGTGGTTGTCCATTAACACAAAATTACAATAAAAATATAACATGGAACAATAGAATAGCAAAATGGATTGCAACAGAAATTGAAATACAATACAAGATTGGGTTGAATTGAACTACATAAATTAAATTTGCAATAGAAGTGAAAGAATACAAACTTTCATGGTAGCAGAAAACGAAATTGAACCATATTAATCCATCAATGAGCCTTGAGCAGTCCAAATTAAATTGCAGAGAAAACCAGCATGAATCCAAAACATAAACAGAACTACAGTGGCTGCCTCTCCTCCTCCTGCTGCTCCTCTAGAAATACCAGCCTACCCTAACCCTAGAGTCCCCTAGGAATGGGCCCAAGCTGGCCCACACGGGATTACACATCAAACAAACCCTAGCTGACGTGGAAATCATTAATATGATTTGGAAATAACAGCTGACATGGCAGGTGACGTGGCAGTGACATGGCAGGTGATGTGGTAGCTGACATGGTAATGATGTGGAAACTCTCTTCATCTCAATATTAATGTCCATGCTCCAAAATTGTTTCACCAAAAATACCTAAAAATAATTAGAAACGAAAATTAGACCAATTAATGCTAAATTAAGCAAAATTTGGAATAATGGCCCAATGAAGCCCAATCAATGAGAATGCACTAATAATAGACAATTAAAAACAATGCACCAATTAAGATAAGTACAGAAAGATAAGAAAATGTGGGAAAATAATGGCTCATCAAATTCCCCCACACTTAGCCTTTTGCACTCCTGGGCAAAATCAAGAAGCAAAGCAAGGATCAATTCTAAAGACATCGAAGAGAGTGACACAACAAAAAGGAGCAGGAACAAGAAGACACACAAAACACAAACAAATTTACACAATCCTTAATGAATCCTGGGAAAAGAAAGAAGTAGACAACATCCAACACCCAAAGCGTCAGAGAAACCAGATACTCATGGAAATCATCCAAGCATTTCAAAACCTGGCAAGAGGTCAATCAGGTCAAAAGGTGAATTGAAGTGACAAAACCTCACAAGATGCACTGTATCTCTCATGTGTTTAGGCTACTGTATACTCTCAAAATACTCAAGAAAAGCAAACAACAGATAGATTTGGCAAGCCTCTAAACTCAACACCCAACGCACATGCACAAAAAGATCAAAAGGTCTTTTCAGGTTGTAATGGGGGTAGGGACAAGGTAGAGGATATCATATGGGATAAGTAGCTATGAACCAGAGGAACTAGAGGAGCAATGGGGAATAAGTCAAAAATAAGCACAAGATGCATGCCAAAAAGCTCTAATATCAAAAAAGTACTTTCTCTTACCTTTCCCTTACCTTTGAAGGGTTGCTTCCCTTTGGCTTTCATAAACTTGGTAAATTTCTTTATCATAAGACTCAATTGTTCTTCTTCTTCATTTTCTGGTCTTCTTCTACCTTCTTGTTCTTACTCTTGGAAATTTCAGTTTTGAAGGCTAGGTTCCTCTTTTGGTGTTGACATTCTTCATCATTTAGCCTTCCAAGTTCAAGTTCATGCTCTCTCAACTTTCCAAAGAGCACCGCCATAGACATTGTTGCAAGATTTTGTGACTCCATGATGGGCGTCACCTTAGGTTGCCATTTCCTATCCAAAGATTTCAAGATTTTTACATTTAATTCATCAACATCAAAAATTTTACCTAACTCGGTGAGATGATTCACTATGTGCGTGAAACGCTTTTGAACATCAAAGATTGTTTCTCCTTGTTGCATCCGGAACATCTCATATTCTTGGATCAATGAATTCTTCTGTGCTCTTTTTACATCGTTGGTACCTTCGTGGGTTACTCTTAACATTTCCCACATTTTTTGAGCACTTTTACAAACAGAGATCCTATAAAACTCATCAAGGGTTAAAGCAGATGAAATAATATTTCTAGCCCTAACATCATATTGGGATTTCTTATTTTCTTCAACCGACCATCTAGAAAATGGTTTTGGTACTTCTACTCCATTTTCAGCAACTTTAGGAATAAAGGGACCGTTTAAAATTTCATCCCAAACACCTCTATCAACAGACTCTAAAAATATTTGCATTCTAACTTTCCAAAATAGATAATTTGCCCCGCAAAAAGTGGGGGTCTATTGATAGAAGCACCCTCGGCAAACATTTGATTTTGTCTGGCCATGTTCAAAAGTTGAATGACTATCAAAGCAAGCTCTGATACCACTTGTTAGAATCGCGCAGCGGAATGTTTGAGTTTCCGGACAAAAACCAAGAGGGGGGTGAATTGGTTTCTTAAACAAAAATTAGGGTTTTAAAATTTTCCCCAAATTTCATAGATTAAAATGTTGTGTAAAGTAAATAGAGAAGGGATAGAGTATTACATAGTCGATTTATACTGGTTTGGATCAAAAGACCCTACGTCCAGTTGCTAATCACTCAAACAGAGGATTAACTCTGTCGCTATAATCATAGTTATACAAACAAATTACAAATGAAAAGATAAGTTAAAGAATACACCTCTCTTGAGTCACACAAGAGATGAACACCTCCTTGGAATCCACAAAGGATGAAGAACAGCTTTCCCTAGAGACGGCACAACACACAATCCACCAAGAAAATCCACTCAGTGATTCTTATCGCTTCTAGCCCACACTAGGTTTTAAAAGCCGCTTTTTCCTCCAACAAACAGTTCTCTGGCAGTCACAACTCTTAACTTTTGTTTGAAAAAGGTTGTTCATTTTTGCAGAGAGCCTTAAAGAACCTTAAGTAGAGAGATTAGGGTTTGGGAATTGGGGATTTTCGAAAACAGATGAATTGGGAATAGGGTTTTCGAAACTTGGTCCAATTTTGAATTTCAAAACACATATCTGACTGAAATAATCGATTATCTTGAGTGTTAATCGATTATTCCGGAGCCAAATTCGTAGAGGACCAAAAACTACATCATTTAATCTATTAATAGGTCAGTTAATCAATTAACATGCCAATTAATCGATTAACAGGGCATTTAATCGATTATTCCAGAGAGCAAAGACTGAAAATGGTTTTCTTTCTGCAATAATCGATTATTCTAGTATGTTTTTAATAAAAATGAGTTTTTAGAGCCTTTAAAGAGTGGTCTATGTGCTGGCTATCTTGGACTCTAATATTACAGACTCAAAATCATAAAAACAGAGTTATTACATAACATTACAAGTCTTCAAATCTTTAAGTCCTTTATTCTTGAATCATCATCAAAATCTACAATCTTCATATCCATGTATGTTCAACATTCATATCCTTGTATGTTCAACAGAAAGAATCCTGAGCAAGACAACAGATATATTTTATATGTTTTGAGAAAACCCTCTTCTTCATTGCCACAAAGATATTTTACCAAAACCCTCTTCTCCATTGCCTACTGTGCTTTCATTCTTAATCACACTTGTTCTTGGAGGTTAGCATTCTACATGCTTCTACAATTTGTTGTCTCCATTACCCAGGTGTGGCTATTCTTATTTTATTACCTTCATCCTTTGTGGGCTTAAGTGGTTGATTGTTAAATTCCCTATTTAGGGTTTAAGTAGTCACTGTCATTTTGTTGTGTTTTGTTTTAGGGTTTCCTATGTGGAAATTGTTCATCCCTTTGATTTGTTCAGGGAGGTGTTTTCATCCTTTGATTTGTTCAGAGGAGGTGTTCATCCCTAGAGGGATTATAGGGAGGTTTTCATCCTTAGTGGGATTCTAAGGAGGTGTGTTCATCCTTTGATTTGTTCAGAGGAGGTGTTCATCCTTAGTGAGATTCTAGTGAGTTGTTCAACCTTAGTGGGTTTCTAAGGAGGTGATTGTCTATTGAACTAGTTTTCTTTTTGCTGACTTGATTGTAATTTGTGAACTGAGTTTAAAAGATAGTGAATTGGGGTCACTCTTGTGTTAAGAGTTGACTGGGAATTGGATATAGGGTTGGCTATACCCAAACCAGTATAAATTATTGTGTGTTTTTATCTTCCTTATACCTCTGTGATAACATCAACTTATTTCCTTCCCCTTATCTCTCTGATTATATCGCTTACACTATATCTGTTCAATTTGATAATTAAAATTGAATTAATAAATATTGGACATCTAAAAATAATTTTTAATTTGGCATTTATTTAATTTGTGCATCTATTAACCCCCCCCCCCTCTAAATGTCATTTGTCTAACATGCTCCTGCCTTTGTTGAAGGATGGATATCTGATGAGGAAAAGAGACAAGAGTTTCTTACTTTTTGGAAGGAAAGGAGTATCATCACTCCAAAATTCTTGAAAGGGGATCAATTCATCAATTGGGGATCCCATTTCCCAAATTTACTTGAAAACCAAGGTGTCTTACCCTTCATTGAAATGGAAGGGACGTACTATCCTAACTTGGTACGTGTATTTTATTCTCGTTTTAAATACAGAGATGAAGTTGCTACCTTTGGGAAAATGTAGATAAATTTCCCATTTGAGATGATGTCGTCAATGTCCTAATGGATCTAGATGACTTTAATAGAATTCTGGCATATTGCTCCTTCTTCCGCAATCCTGCCATGGAGATTGGAAGATAGCTTCTTACCGGACCACTAAAGAAAGAAGAACGAATGCTCCTTCATCTTATAGTATGGATCCTCTGTCCCCGGTGTCGCCTTCGTCAAAAGAGGCGGTCAGAGTGACGCGATGGTTTCGTTCGACTCACATTCTTTTATAAGCGTGATACAATGCCTTTAGGTTGTCTGATAACCGGGTTAGACCTAAAGGCGAGGTTTTTGAAAGGTTCGAGGAGTCGCCACCAATGTTTTTACCGGAAACATTGGAAAAGGAAGAAAAAAAGAAGGCATTGGTTTAGAAAAACCAACTTTGGCCATTACAACCAGAGTCGAGTAAGGGAGTTAGTTACGTGTAGGGAAGGTATTAGTTTCCCTACGACGCCCCTTTTGGGTTCCCTATGATGGACTGTTTACATAAAGAAATAATAACTATAAATTGTGCTTTTATCCTTACTTATTTATTGCGGAAATTAAAATATTGACTACATGGCCCTAAATGATTAATGCACAAGAATACTATCTAAAAAATAGTAAAGTAGAGAAGAGAGTATATAGGAACCTTTGAAGCAAGCTTTTATAGTAAGTTCTTTGAAAAAATGTGCTTTTTGACAATCCACACGCTCTACAATGTTGATCGCTCTTCCTCGCAACACAATAGAACGCTTTCTAAGAATACTAAGAAACTTTGGAAATGCTTCAGAGGGATCCTAGGAGAGTAATTTGAAAGAATTATAGAAGGGAAAGTTGTATAATTGTGTGTAAAAAGTGAGGAAGTCCCCCCTTTTATAGGAATTTGCACCTGTCAGGTCGGGACCGCCGTCTCGCCAAATGGGACGACGGTCTCGCCTTCGGCAAGTGGCGAGATAGCCGTCTCGCCAAACGAGATGGAGGTCTCGCCATTGGCGAGTGGCGAGATGGTAGTCTCACCAAACGAGACGGCGGTCTCGCCATTGGCGAGTGGCGAGATGGCGGTCTCGACCCTTTAGGTGGAATTTCTTATTTTTCGTGTACAAAAGTCCTTCCTATTCTAATATGGGGCATATTGATCAATCCTAGGGACCTTTTAGGCCTTGCCCATCTTTGAACGAAAGTCTTCTGCTCTTTATTTTGAGGCCAAACAAGATTTGGGGTCTACAGCTGCCCCCCCCTTCACCTGACTAGCCGACTGTTGACTCGACATGCTAAAAAGATTGGCTGGAGGGTGAAGGAGTTAACCCTCTCGCTTGGCTGTCCTTCGGATTCTCCTTCTTGCAGTAGTCGACCCTCCAGACGAAAATATGTGTGTGCCTCTAGGATGCTCCTTCATGCTGTAGCCGACCCCTTTGGACAAAAAGGTGTGAACCTCCGGGATGCTCCTTCTTGCGGTAGCCAACCCCTTTGGTTGACAAATGGTAGAACCTCAGGATGCTCCTTCTTGCAGTAGCCGACCGCTCGGTTGATGAGTATGAACCCCCATCTAGTTGCTTGTAGCTTTGGGATGCTCCTTCTTACGGTAGCCGACCCCTCGGCTGACAAGTGGTATAACCTCAGGATGCTCCTTCTTGCGGTAGTCGACCCCTCGATTGATGAGTATGAACCCCCCATCTGGCTGGTGCAGTCTACTTTGTAGGACCGGTGGTGGCGACTTACTGCTCTAGCTCATGCGCCATGATTTTGCCTGTGTGCAGGTCTTTGTCTTCGGGATATTCCTTATCCCGAAGTGGTGGTGGCGGCTTACTGCTCTAGCTCATGCGCCGATTCCATGGGGAGTGATTCGTTCTTTGATAAATGTTTTTTACTTTTTACAGTCATTCGGTGTGCCGGGGATTCTTTGATTTTTGGCTTTTTCCAATAGCCATCCAACTATTGATTGTTGGGGATTCTTTGTTAAACGCCTCTGAAGTAGGTAGGAATTCACTGAGGATTTATTGGTTTTGAAGGTGCCTCTTTAGTAGGCGGATATCCATTTGAGGATTTGTTGATGGTGCCTCTGAGTAGGCAGATGTTTAAATTAGAGGTGAAGGTTTCATGCTTGCACTGTTTTGCCTCTAAATAGGCTGATATCCCATTTTGGGGATGTTCGCTCTTTATTTGCCAGATCTTGCCTATGCATAGGCGAATGACCCTTCTGAGGATATGAGTCTGAATTTTGCCTTTGTCGTAGGCTCACTGAAGATGATTTTTCTCGTTTTGATGATCCACTAGGGATTGATTGCCTTCCCGGGGATCTGATTTTGGTTTGCCCCTTGGAGTTTTGACTCCTTTTTAGGTACTGGTGTGAGCTGGTTCTGCGATGCACTTATTTCATTGGGGAATGTGCGTTCTATTTACCTAAAAGTTAGGATTTTAATTTCGCCTTTTTTCTGCAATTTATCTTTATTTTATCACGATTTTGAAATCTAGCTTTTTTATGGGGATAATGCGTATGTCTTTTTACTTTTTAGTTTCTTTTATGCACGTAAGCTTTTTCTTCTTTTTGGGGATCCGCAGGGGATAAAATTTTCTTTGGTGATCCACCAGGGGATTGTCGACTTTCTGGGGATGGAGTCTTGGCTCCTTGATTGATGTTAATGCAAGCTAAACTTGTGAAGCTCTTATTCTACTGAGGGATGGAGATTTCTGACTCTTCCTTTTTGTAGATTTTTCTGGTATGGTCCACTAGGGGATTTTTATTCGGCCTTCTCTTTTGCGGCCCTTTCTTTTGGATACCCGCTGGGGATGCAAGGGTTTTCTTCTTTTTTCCTTTTTTTGTTGAGCCCTTGATGGTATGGAGATTGAACTCTTTTGACTGTTGATGATGATGGGCTCTTGAGGCCTTTATTCCCCATTGGGGAGTGTGGAGGAGACTTTGGGTGAGTGTGCTTGATGACTCATGTGGTGGCGATGCTGAGCCGTGAGGTGATTTTTTTGTTTTGCCTCTCAAGTAGGCAAAGATCTGCTTGGGGATGACTAAGCCTTTCTATCGGCTTTTCTATTCTAATGACTGTGCCTTCTCTTTATTGGGTAGAAGGATGATGGTTGGAACTTTGGCTTTGGAAGCTCTTGTTCTGCTTAAGATGCTTGATTATTGACGACTTGCTTCGTTTTCTTGAGGGGAGCTTTATTTGGAGACTTGTTTTGAGTGCTTCCTGTTTTCAAACACAAACATGGAGCTAGTCTCCTTATATGCATGAATTTTTTGTTATTTATCTGAGGCAATTTTTATTTTTTTTGTTTTTCGATTTCGACAAAGTCATTTTGTGTGACTATTTGTGTGGATGCCTTAAATACAATCTACTTTTATTTGATGCATCTAGAAAGTGACTGTCATTCTTCTGTTGATCTTTCATGATTACTCTGATGGGCCCCTATCTTTTGGTTTAACCCTAACTTTTGCCTAAACCGCCCTTTTGGGGTTTTTGATCTAGCGGGCTGCCTAAATCCTAGGATATCTTAGCGGGCTTTTTCCTTTTTTATGAATGCCCTAACTTTTTCCTTGACCACCCTTTGCGGGTTTTCGATCTAGCGGGCTACCCTAACTTTTTCCTAAGAATCTCCTAGCAAGCCTTATTCTTTTTATTTTCATTTTTTCTTTCTCTTCTTTTTTGAGAGATAAGACCCTCTCATGCATGCAATGTTTGTGATATGCATCCTACAATGCTATTTCAATTAATATTTCAAAAGGATTAATCAAATGTGTTTTTGCTTTTGACATGCTTCTGTCATTATGTGCTTTTGTCGACATAATAGGTTGTACCAATTTTGTCGTCTTGATTTTGCCATGATCGAAGAATGATTGTGTTATTTGTAGAGCGACTTGCCATATCAGTGCGCCCCTCCCTTTTCTTGGGGGTGTTAATCCTCCTATTGATTACTATCTCCACATTTCCCTTCTAATTACTAGAATGCCGCAGTGGTAAGGGTCAAGAGAAAAGAAGGAAAGTTATTTATTCAAAGGCTTGTGTTTTAGAATTGTTTTATTTTGACAAAAATGGTTTTTGTAAGAACGGCTAGCCAAGGTTGGTTAGAGTGTTTAGGCTAGTTTAGACAAACGTTTTGTTTATGGAGTGACATCTTAAATGATTATTCGATGGCGCCTATCATGACTGATTAACTTCCCTAGTCTGTCCTTTGGGTTTTCAGCTTAGGATGTTGCACTATGTCCTAACTTTTGTCTAGGTTTCCTCTTTTCTTGTTTTAGGAATCCTAGCGGACTTTATTTTGTAACCCTAATTTTTGCCTAGGCTACCCTTTATTGTTGTTCGGGTCTCCTAGCGTGTTTACCCTAACTTTTGCGTAGCCCCCTTAATGGGTTTCCTACCGAGTATCTTGCCTTTTCTTTTTGGCCTTTTAGCTTCTATGGGCTTCTTTTGATTTTTGTTTTCTTTTTGCACAATATTGGTGAAACACGGCTTTATTATGACAAGTTAAAACTTTATTTTGTGCTTCTTGTCAATCAGTGGTGATGGATTTGACTTTTATTTTGGTCAATGGCGCAGTTTGATTATATTGGCGCACTTTTGAAAATGTTTGCTTAAACATGGTTATTATGAGGTTTAGATATGAATAGCAGGAAGAGAGGCAAATAGTAAAAATGACATTCTTTGTAATTAATAGGGAAATATGTGCCCTACAATGCTCGGGGGTCCGACTAGCCCCGAGGAGTAATCTCTAAGTCATTGGGTTTACATCCCTTAAAATTTGAAGAAGAACACCTAATGACTAAAGTCGTTCTCGATGCTTGGACCCCTTCGTTTGGGAAAATCTGATTCGAGGTGTGGAGGGGAGACTTCCCTTTTCTCCATGCAGCTTGATCCTTTATAGGGTCATGCTTCAAAGGATTGTCTTTAAAATCTGATGACTCCCTTATTCCTTGAGAGTTTCTAATGAGCCCTTGGTTTGGGCGATATCCATATTTCCTCATCATGTGGGTCACCTTCATATTGTTGAGGAAGTCTTTTCATATTGGCAAAAGATATTTCAAAGGTCTTCTTTAGCCGCATCCATTCAAGGTAGGGCAGACAGCTTGCTGATCCGAATGTCGTCTTTAGCTCGAATGGTGACCAGCTTGTAACCTGCCGTTAGTTTATCTTTTTGGCGAAGCGTTGGAAGAACTGTCATAGCGTCGTGAATCTAAAGTCTACTCGATTTCCTCTTTGGATTATATTTTTCTTCGGTCTTTTTATTTCTTCCTTTATTCTTAGGAGCGTCATCTTATAGCTCCTTGGGGGAATAGATTTTTCCACTTCTAACCTTGCCCCCTGTATCAGCTATGCTGGAGATATCCTCATTGATGGGCGATGTTTTTGCGTATCTCCATGGTACAACTTTATCTGATGTATAGTACGAGGCGTGAACAAACGTAACGAAATCCTTGCCCCCTCTTCCTTATTAACTTGGATATCCAACGGTTGAGGCTTATTATCCTCTTTAAGCGGATCAACCGTTGGAGAGAACTTGACGACGAAAGGTTTGCTCTTCATCTTATTCTGATTTATGGGAAGCACATCAATATAATCCTTTCTTTTTATCATCTTATTATTATTAAAGTGAGAATGAATGAATGCAATTTACAAATGTAATAGACGGTTGAAGAGATGATGAAAACAAACAATTTTATTTATTTCATCCAGACAATGTACATTCATCAATGCAATGTTTCAAAGTACAATTTTTTTTAAAGCGGAGAAGCCTGAAGGAACCCATAGGCGGGTTAGAATTTCTATTTATTTTCTCTTTTTGACTTCCCGTGCAAATGCTCTATCCTCTTTACACAGTATTGAGGAATGTCCACTTTCTTCAACTTCCTATTACTAGATGCATGTTATGAGGATGAATTTTGGTGGATGCATGCATGCAGATGTTTGTTTTTTCCTAAACATTATCATATTTTATTTTCTAACATGATGTATGATAATGTTTGGGATTTTGTGTTTTTTGTATGCGTATGAGGGCATGAAGTGTTGAACATACAAGGACTGGATGTTGAACTTTCATGGACATGAAGCTTGTTGATTTTGATGATGATTCAAGAACAAAGAACTTAGAGTGTTGAAGACTTGTATTGTTGTATAATAACTCTATTTTGATGAGTTTAAGTTTGTAATATTAGAGTCTAAGATAGTCGGTACATAATCTACTCTTTAAAAGCTTCAAAAACTCATATTTATCAGTTAGCCTCGGGTTTAATCAATTAAAACATCAGATAATCGATTATTACAGTGAGAAAAACCATTTTCTGTATCTGTTCACTGTAATAATCGATTAACACACCTGTTAATCGATTAACAGGTCAGTTAATCGATTAAAACAGAGAGTTTTGGGGTTCTGTTGATTTTGGCTCTGTAATAATCGATTAACACTTCATTTAATCGATTATTTCAGTCAGATTTTGATTTTCAACTTCAAATTAAACCTATTTTCGAAAACCCTAATCCCAATACTCTCTAGTTCCAAAAATCCCAATTCCCAAACCCTAATTTCTCTACTTAAGGTTCTCTAAGGCTCTCAGAAAATTGAACATTTTTTCAAATAATAGTTAAGTGTTGTGAGTGCCAGAGAACTGTTTGTTGGAGGAAAAAGGGGCTTTTGGAACCTGGTGTGGGCTAGAAGCGATAAGAATCACTAAGTGGAGTTCTTAGTGGATTGTGTGTTGTGCCGTCTCTGGGGAAAGTTGTTCTTCATCTCTTGTGGGTTTCAAGAGAGGTGTTTTCTTTACTTTGTATTTTCAATTGTTATCTGTTTGTAACAACTTTGATTATAGTGACAGTGTTAATCCTTTGTTTGAGTGATTAGCAACTGGACGTAGGGTCTTTTGATCCGAACCAGTATAAATCTTCTATGTAAGACTCTATCTCTATCTTATTTACGTTTACACAACTTTTTAATCGATAAAATTTGGGAAAAAATTTTAAAACCTAATTTTTGTTAAGAAACCAATTCACCCCCCTCTTGGTTTTTGTCCGTCCACGTGAACATTCTGCTGCGCGATTCTAATATGAAGAATACCAGTCACCTTCTAGAATACAAAAGGAATTTAAGAACGTTTATTTTTATTTTGAAATAAAATGAATGATTAGTGTGAGATAGATATGCCTTAAGACAATGACTTTGGTATATTCTTAAAGCTTACACTTCATGGAGCACCATACCCACTTTGGTATAATGGTTCCTTCCTCATAAAGGTCACCATATACCTTAACACACTGGTCTCTTCCTTATGGAAGATTACAAGCGCACTTGGGCCTCTTTCGTCTTTGTCTTAGGGATATCTAATGCCCCCTAGAATGAATGTATTTATGCATGTGCTAGTACAAAAAGGCGGCAGATGTTCAAAGTGATATAACTTTTGACTAGGGTGTCAGATTGAATGCACAACATATCAAAACGAAGAGAAAAAGGTGAAGAATAGGTGGAAAATCCCCACAGGGGATTTGCCTTAACAATTTTCCCAAAAAATGCTCCTAAGACCTATTTTTGAGAGATTTATTAAGATGATATGTATGCATGCATTTATTTTCTCTCTTGGTTTTTCCACTTATGAAATGATGCAATATGAATGATACGACTTTGTCAAAGTTCTTTTTATTGAATTTCATTATTTTGTTGATTTATTTTTTTATAAACTTTTATCTCTTTTGTCGGACTACGTGCCTACTTAGCTTACAAAGAACCTGAAACCAGGCTAGCTAAAAGGCAGACTGTTCGAGATAAAAGTGGTTTGTTGCAAAAGAATGGTTTTAGTGTCCCTTATCACTTCTATCAGATCTGCGTGGCTACTTAGCTTATAAAGAACTTGAAACCAGGCTAACTAAAAGACAGATCGTCCAAGATAAGGGTGTTTATTGTAAAAATATTTTTTTTGAGATTTTCTTTTATTTTTCTCGTTGTATGTTTATGCTATGCAACAAACAAATCACTACAAGAAATTTTAATATTACCTTCGAATTTTTCTTATTACCGACGGATTTTGACCGTCGGTAATATTTTTATTATTTATTAAATATTTTACTTATATAACTTATTTATTATTTTTATTATTTATTATTAATTAATTTTCCCTATTACATTTTTATAGACTTCAATTATTATCAGATTAAGAGGATTGTCTTGTCATTGGCAGGATTCGAACCCGAGTACCTTAGAGTTAGAGACTGATACTCCAACCACTAATCTACCAGATTTTTTTTATAATAATTTACAAATAAATTATATTTATATATTTATATTTTTATATTTTTATATTTTTATATATTTATATATTTATATATTTATATTTTTATATATATTTATATATTTATATATTTATATATTTATATATTTATATATTTATATATTTATATATTTATATATTTATATATTTATATATTTATATATTTATATATTTATATATTTATATATTTATATATTTATATATTTATATATTTATATATTTATATATTTATATATTTATATATTTATATATTTATATATTTATATATTTATATATTTATATATTTATATATTTATATATTTATATATTTATATATTTATATATTTATATATTTATATATTTATATATTTATATATTTATATATTTATATATTTATATATTTATATTTTTATATTTTTAAATATTTATATATTTATATATTTATATATTTATATATTTATATATTTATATATTTATATATTTATATATTTATATATTTATATATTTATATATTTATATATTTATATATTTATATATTTATATATTTATATATTTATATATTTATATATTTATATATTTATATATTTATATATTTATATATTTATATATTTATATATTTATATATTTATATATTTATATATTTATATATTTATATTTTTATATTTTTAAATATTTATATATTTATATATTTATATATTTATATATTTATATATTTATATATTTATATATTTATATATTTATATATTTATATATTTATATATTTATATATTTATATATTTATATATTTATATATTTATATATTTATATATTTATATATTTATATATTTATATATTTATATATTTATATATTTATATATTTATATATTTATATATTTATATATTTATATATTTATATATTTATATATTTATATATTTATATATTTATATATTTATATATTTATATATTTATATATTTATATTTTTATATTTTTATATATTTATATATAATTAAGTATTTATTTTTTAAAACTATTTAATTTAGGAAATTATTATAAATTAATCTAATTATGATTAAATTAAATTATTAAATAAAAAATATTTAATTTTTTAATTAGTTGAATATTTATTGATTGTTAATTTATCGACGAATATATTCGTTCGGTAATTTACTGGATGGATTTACCAATGGATATATCCGTCGTGTAATTTACAGATGGATTTACCGACGGATATATCCGTCTGTAATTTACAGATGGATTTACCGACGGATATATTCGTCGGTAATTTACAGATGGATTTATCTGTCGGTAAATTCATCTGTAAATTACCGACAGATTTATCGACGGATATATCCGTCGGTAACTAATTATTATTTTAACGACGAATATATCCGTCGGTAAGATCAAATTCCACAAATATTTTATATCTATCGGTAATAATTATTTTCCGATGGATACAATTCCATCGGTAATACGCGATTTTCTTGTAGTGAATGCACACACAATTCACTCATCCGCAAATAGTAGGACGACATTTTTAATCACGAGGTAGGGGTATCCTGTAGAAGAGTGCATATGTAGGATAGTTCTAAATTTCCTTACCAAGGCCAGGCCCCCAAGGTGCTCCCATTATAGGGTCCCCACTCTCCCAGCCTTCAGACCATGCATGGCTCTAAGGCCTTAGTCAGTCTTTGGGCCAAAAGAGGAAGGTTATCACCTTGAGTGGTGGTTTCCAACCATACCGGTGGGCTCATGGCCCTCACTACAACAAATCATACAATGCCATCCACTCCCTTTAGATATCCCACTTTGCCCTCGAGTATAGGGGGAACTGTTGTGTGCAAGGGTTTGTGTATAGTTTGTATTTCAAACAATTGCATAAACATACAACAGTTATTAAAGCCAAGCAATTAAAATATGTTATCAAACAAGGAAGGGTAAAGGCGCAATTTTATGTTTTATTTCTTAAAACTAGTCCATCACTAAATGGGATCAAGTCTGTAGCTTCCCCAGTGAAGTCGCCATTTGTCGCCACCGTCAAAAGAGATGGTCGGAGCGACGCGATGGTTTCGTTCGACTCGCGTTTGTTTTTAAAAGCGTGGTACAATGCCTTTAGGTTGTCCGATAACCGAGCTGGACCTAAAGGCGAGGTTTTCAAAAGGTTCGAGGAGTCGCCACCAATGTTTTTACCAAAAACATTGGAAAAGGAAGAAAAAAGAAGACATTGGTTTAGAAAAACCAACTTTGCCCATTACAACCAGAGTCGAGTAAGGGAGGTAGTTACGTGTAGGGAAGGTATTAGCTTCCCTACGATGCCCCTTCCTATTCTAATATGGGGTCTATTGATCAATCCTAGGGACCTTTTAGGTCTTGCCCATCTTTGAACAGAAGTCTTTTGCTCTTTCTTTTGAGGCCGGGTAAGATTTGGGGTCTACACCCGGGCCACCAATCATGCTCAATGTTCTATTGCTGATCTTCGTATAATCCATGCAATTATGAACAATGAGTCAATTGATTTTCCTAGCCTTATTACTTTAACAATACTCAAAGCCAAGCGACATTCTACCTTTAGGATTCCTTATGCTCTTCTCATCTCCCGAATTCTGGAATACAAGGGAGTTAATCTTGAAGGAGAACAAAGGTTTCGAACGTTGAATTCCAATCGGATGCTTAATGGAACATTATCTTAGCTTCAAATGGTTAATGTTAATGGAACCTACTTCCATAAGGATGATGCACCTCATGCTGCTGAGGTTGCTAAAGATTTTGAAGATGAAGAAATGGTTGTTGTTGATACTCATGTCGGAGGGACTTCATCTAGCGCCCATACTGAAGCCCACTCCTCCATTGAAGATATGATTTTTAGTAAGAACCACAGAATGCAAGAATTCTTTTCCATCTCTACAGAACGGCATTAGGAAATTATCAATCGCATTTCGGATGTGAATGAACGTGTGTCAAATCTAGAAGACAAATTTGACGTGAAATTTAACAGTGATTCCGAAAGCGAAAAATTTTAGAATTTTTGTATTCATAGGCTTAGCAATTTTTCTTTTCTCTTTTCCATATTGTGTATTGATTTTGATAAAATTAAATAAATATCTATCTTTGTATATATTGAGGGGGAGTTGATTATTTTTTCTGCATATATTGAGGGGGAGCTTATATTCTTTTTTATTATGATAAAATAGGGGGATAAAATACTTAGTGTCTAGTATGTTTAATATTTTTCTATGATAGCTGTGACAGAAAAAAGTAGGTTATTACAAAGGGATTTAAAGCAGATTTTGATCATCATAAAAAAGGGGGAGATTCTTGAAAATACAAGGGTATAATGCCTGAAGGTTTTGATGATGATTCAAAGACAAAGGATTTCAAGATTAGAAGACTTATATAGAATTGTATTTGTTTGTAATAACTCTATTTTATCATTTTGAGTCTGTAAAAATAGAGTCCAAGATAGCCAGCACATAGTCTGATCATTGAAAGTTCATTTTTAACAAAAACGCTCTATGATAATCGATTATCAGATGGGATAATCGATTATCCTACTTAAAAATAGATTTGTGAAAACCATTGGAATAATCGATTATCACTGGTGATAATCGATTATCCTAGTTAAACCTGGGTTTCTGAAAGACACTAGAATAATTGATTATCTCTGTGGATAATCGATTATCCTGGTCAAATTTTGTCATCTGCAAAAGTAGCTCTGTGATAATCGATTATCACTTATGATAATCGATTATTTGTGTCAGTTATGATTTTGAAATTCAAATTTCAGACCTATTTTCGAAAACCCTTAATTTTGAAACCCTAAAATCTGATTCAAGGTGTAGAGGGGAGACTTCCCTTTTCTCCGTGCAGTTTAATCCTTTGTAGGGTCATGTTTCAAAGGATTATCTTTAAAATCTGGTGGCTCCCTTGTACCTTGAGAGTTTCTAATGAGCCCTTGGTTTGGGCGACATCCATATTTCCTCATCATGTGGGTCATCGTCATATTGTTGGGGAATTCTTTTCATATTGGAAAAAGATATTTCAAAGGCCCTCTTCAGCCGCATCCATATAAGGTAGGACAGACGACTTGCTGATCTGAATGTCGTCTTTCGCTTGAACCGTGACCAACTTGTCGCCTACCGTGAATTTGTATTTTTGGTGGAGCATTGGTGGAGCGTCGTGAATCCAAAGTCTATTCAATTTCCTCTTTGGATTATGTCTTTCTTTAGTCTTTTTATTTTTTTCCTTTATTCGTGGGAGCATCATCTTACAACTCCTTGGGGGATAAGAGCCTTCCACTTCTAGTCATGCCCCCCGATGTCGGCTATGCTGGCGATATCCTCATTAATGGGCAGTGTTTTTGCGCATCTCCATGTTAAAACCTTATCCGAGGCGTGAACAAATGTAGCGGCATCCTTGCCCCCTCCTCCTTATTAACTTGGATACCCAACGGTTGAGGCTTATTATCCTTCTTAGGCGGATCAACCGTTGGAGAGAACTTTACGATGAAAGGTTTGCTCTTCATCTTACTTTGATTTGTGGAAAGCATATCAACTAATCCTTTCTTTTTATTTTCTTATTATTATGAATGGAATTGAAGAGATGATGAAAACAAACAAATTTATTTATTTCATCCAGAAGGTGTACATTACTCAATGCAATGCTTCGAAGCACATTTTTTAAAAGCGGAGAAGCCTAAAGGAACCCATGGGCGGGTTAAAATTTCTATGTATTTTCTTTTTTTGACTTCCCGTGCAAATGCTCTATCCTCTTTACACGGTATTGAGGAATGTCCACTTTCTTCAACTGCCTACTACTAGATGCATGTTATGAGGATGAAGTTTGGTGGATGCATGTATGCAAGTGTTTGTTTTTTTCTAAACATTATCATGTTTTATTTCCTAACATGATGTATGATAGTGTTTAGGATTTTTGTATGCAGATCAGGACAGGAAGAATACCAGCTACTTTTTGGAATGCATATGAATTTAAGAATGTGTTGTTTTTTTTTGTAATGAAATGAATGATTAGTGTAAGATAGATATGCTTTAAGACAATGGCTTTGGAATAACACCATACCCATTTTGGTATAATGGTTCCTTCCTCATAAAGGTCACCATATATCTTAACACACTTGTCTCTTCCTTATGGAAGATTACAAGTGCACTTGGGCCTCTTTCGCCTTTGTCTTAGGGATATCTAATGCCCCCTAGAATGAATGTATTTATGCATGCACTAGTAAAAAAAGGAATTTTTATGATAAAAGGGGCGGCAGAGAAAAAGGTGAAGAATCAGGCTGCAAATTCTCGAAGGGGATTTGGCCCAGTAATTTTCCCAAAAAACGCTCCTAAGACCCATATTTTGAGAGATTTATTAAGATGATGCGTATGATACTTTCCTTATGAATTTCTTTTCTCTCATGGTTCTTCCGCTTATGAAATGTTGTGATATGCATGATACGACTTTGTCAAAATTATTTTATTTATTATTTCCTTTTGTATATTTTTTTTTTGTTTTATTTTGTTTGAGAACATTTTATCTCTTCTATCGGACTGCGTGGCTACTTAGCTTGCAAAGAACCTGAAACCAGGCTAGCTAAAAGGTAGACTGTCCGAGATAAAATGGTTTATTGCGAAAGAATAATATTAGCGTCCCTTATCTCTTTTGTCGGACTGCGTGGCTACTTAGCTTGCAAAGAACTTGAAACCAGGCTAGCTAAAAGGCAGACTGTCTGAGATAAGGGTGTTTTTTGCAAAAAAATGATTTTTTTTTTATTTTTCTGTTGTTTGGTTATGCTATGCAATCAAATGCAACAAACAAATGCACATACAATTCAATCATCCGCGAACACGTGAGGAGTCATTTTAATCACGAGGTAGGGTTTTCCTGTAGAAAAGTGCGTTGGCGAAGGTAGGTTCTAACTGTTCTCACCAAGGCTTAGGCCTCCAAGGTGCCCCCATTATAGGGTCCCCACTCTCCAGCCTTCCGACCATGCTTAACACTAAGGCCATAGTCATCCTTTGTGCCAAAAGAGGAAGGTTATCCTTGAGTGCTGGTTTCCGATCATACCAGTGGACACATGGCCCTCACTACGACAAACCGTACCTGCCACCCACTCCCTATGGATTTCTCACTTGCCCCCGGGTATAGAGGGAATTGTTGTGTGCAAAGGTTTGTGTACAGTTTGTATTTCAAACAATTGCGTAAAATAAACAAACAACAATTATTAAAGCCAAACATGTAAACATGTTATAATACAAGGTAGGGTAAAAGCGAAATTTCTATGTTTATTTATTAAACCGGCCCATCACTAAATAGGATCAACTCTCTAGGCTTCCCCAGTGGAGTTGCCATCTATCGCCGCCGTGAAAAGAGGTGGTCGGAGCGACATGATGGTTCTGATTTTCCATTTTTCGCATTTTTATAGGTGATGTTACAACGCCTTTAGGTTGTCTGATAACCGGGCTCAACCTAAGGGCGAGGTTTTTGAAAAGCCGTTCTTGGATCATCCGATAACTGGGCTGACCTAAGAACAAGTTTGAAAGGGTTCTTGTGGAGTCGCCACCGATGTTTTTACCAGAAACATCGAAAAAGGGGATAAAAAGGTGTTGGTTTTTCGAAAATCAACTTTGGTCGTTAAAACCAGAGTTGGGTAAGGGAGTTAGTTACGTGTAAGGGAGGTATTAGCTCTCTTACAATGCCCCTTTCGGGTTCCCTATGACAGGCCAATTACTTTATAAATAAACTTTTGAAAAGACGTTTTTACCCTTTTTATTTGTGGAATTAAAATGATGACTACATGACCCTAATATCTATTACGCAATTTAATATGAATAAAAAGACAGTAAAAGAGAGGGAGAGAGTGAAGAAACCTCCGGAGCAAGCTTTTGATTAATTCTCTTGAAAACTAGGGTGCGTTTTAGCAGCCCTGCGCTCTTACAACGTTGAAATATCGCTCGAAAATGCTATAATAAAGGTCTCTTAGACACTCAGAAACTCTGAAAATGCTTCGGAGGGGTTCTAGGAGAAGAATTTGGAGAAAGTGCAGAAGGGAAAGTGGAAGAACTGTGTGAAATGAAGGGGGAAGCGCTCACTATTTATAGGGATTCACGCCTGTCAGGTCGAGACGACGGTCCCGACTGGCAAGGTCGAGATGGCGGTCTTGCCATTCGGGACGGCGGTCTCTACTTGCATCAATGGCGAGACGGCGGTCTCGTTTGGTGAGATGGCGGTCTCCACTTGCGAAGTGGCGAGACGGCCGTCTCGCCAAACGAGACCGCCGTCTCGCCTTGCCATTGGTCGAGACGACAGTCCCGAAAAGCAAGATGGTGGTCTCGACCCCTGAAGGCGAAAATCCTTATTTTTGTACAAAAAATTCTTCCTACTCTAATATGGGGCCTAATAGTCTCTCCTAGTGGCTTTTTAGGCTTCGTCCATCTTCGAATAGGAGGTCTTCTGCTCTTATTTTGAGGCTGGGCAAGATTTAGGGTCTACAACTGTAGTTAAAATAATTTTCAGGAACAAATTAATCGTTTAATCAACAAATCAACCTATTAATTTGATATTTAATATTAGGTTTGAAAATGCAACAGTGAAATAATCGATTAAAAACATAAAAGAATTGATTATTTTTTGTACTAAAAGATTAATGATATGACAGCAGAATTTTAATTGATTAAAGCGAAGAAGAATCGATTAAAATTTACTTTTTAATGATTTTAACTGATATGAATTCTTTTTAATCGATTAAAACAACTATACTAAAAGCCTGACAGAATTTTAATCGATTAATTCATGTTTTAATTTATTAAAATTGTACGGACAACTTTTCTGATCTTCTCTGTAAGTGAAATTAATTGATTAAAACAGTTTTATATTAATTAAAATACACAGCCCATGAATCCAGAATCAAATTTTGCTGATAGGGTACCACAGAACTTCCAGATTTTGTTCCTGCAATACAGATTTAACATATATCTGGTACCCTTTTTATAATCATTGGGTCCAATCAGGTTATTTGAAATGAATTCTTGGGAATCCACTTCATTCTACCTCTTGGTATAGCAAACTTCTTGATTCCACAAAATTTCACAGAATGACCACTTTTCATACAGTAAAAGCATTTAATAACAGATGATGAGTATGATTTCCTATTTACAACTGTTTTTCTGATTTTCTTGCTAGATGTAAATCCAATGCCAGATTTGTCAAAAATAAGTTTTTGTGACCTAAGAAGAACACCAAGATTAGCTTGACCTTGTGTAAACTTAGAAACAGTTTGTGACAAAAAATCAATCTTCTTTTGTAAGTCTGGACAATTATTACATGGTTTATTACATACACAATCAGAATTATCATGGATTAATTTTAAGAAATCAAGATCAGTTTCATCTTCAAGAATTTTCTTTTCAAGAGAATCAACTCTATTTACTAACCAATTATTCATGCCTTTTAGCCTATCATTTTCTTTTTGAAGTTTATTGGTTTCTTCATGCATTTCATTAAATGCCTCTTGTAAGGAATTATAATTCACCAAATTAGAAGAAGAGTTAGAACTTACACTTCTAGTTTGATAGTTCTGATTAGCCATTAGACACAAGTTAGCTTCTTCATTATCAGAATTTTCTATTGATGAGGTATTATTGTCATCCCATGCTACATATGCTCTTCTTTTGATCTTTTCTCCTTTCTTATCATTGTATTTGTTCTTTTCTGGGCACTCCATTCTTACATGACCCTGCTTACCACAGCCATAACATTTATAGTTAAAAGAATCATATTTGTTTTCATACCTTTTGTGTTTTTCTTTATCTTGAATCTTTTTCTTGAGAAATTTGTTGAACTTTCTGACAAGCAGTCCAAGATTTTCACTTTCCTCCTCTAATTCTTGATCTTTTTCTTCAACTTTGAGTGCTATGCTTCTACCTTTATTTTCAGAGATTTCTTGCTCATTGAATATGTTAATTTCCATTTCATGTTCTGTGAGTTTGCTAAATAAGGAGGTTGTTGTCATGACGGATAAGTCTTTTGACTTTGAAATTGTTGTGACCTTAGGCTGCCATGACCTGTCAAGACATTTTAAAACTTTTATATTTAATTCCTCTTTATCAAAAGTTCTACCTAGACCCATTAGATGATTGATGATGTGAGTGAAGCGCTTCTACACATCTGCAATACTTTCTCCAGTTTGCATTTTAAACAACTCATATTCTCTTATGAGAGTATGCTTTTTGGCTCTCTTTACATCAGTTGTTCCCTCATAAGTAACCTCAAGAACTTCCCACATTTCCTTGGCAGATTTGCATTGAGAGACCTTGAAAAACTCATCCATGTTTAGTGCAGAAGTAATTATATTTTTAGCAGTACAATCACTTTGAACTTTTTTCTTTTCTTCATCACTTAGACTAGACCATTCTTTTTCTGTAATTAATGGACCATTAACAATTACATCCCAAACATTCCTATCAATGGATTCAATAAAGATCTTCATCCTAATCTTCCAAAATGGATAATTTGTACCACAAAACAGTGGAGGTCTATTAATAGAAGCTCCCTCAGAAAAAGATAATTTGTTTTCAGCCATGAAAGATTTGGACCGAAAGTCTTGAGTATTTTTCAAGACCCTTGCTCTTGATACAAATTGTTAGAAAAGAAGGCTGAGATCAAGAGGGGGGTGAATTGATCTTTGAAAGATTTTTGCAAATTACAGATTATCTATTTCAAAGATTAAGAGTTCTGACCAATTCTTGAATCTAACAAAGCAAACAATCAAAGTAAAGGTAGTGGCAAAATTTAAAGAGAGAACGGTTTAGAAAGATACAACCAAGATTTATATTGGTTCACCCAATCCCAGGGCTACGTCCAGTTTCTAGCCAAATTCCAGCTGGGTTCCACTAGATTGATTGTTTTATAGATTACAATTCCAATCACACACCCAATCTACCACAAGAACCAAAATTCCAGTCCTTGCACCTAAACCTTCACCAAAAACCAACTTCCAGTTCTTGACCAACCCTGCAACCAAATTCCAGCCACAGAAACCAGTGCCCACACTTCCAGGCACCCACAATACAGTAAAGAAAAGTAAAGAAACAAAGAGAAGAAACTAGAACACTCAAACTAGGTTTATGCAGCTCTGCAGAATGAGTTTCTTCACAAAAAGAATGCAAAATTTTCCTCAAGAAAGAACTACAAAAAACTTCACAAAACTTGCGCGAATCTCTCTTGAAAGTAGCAGTTATGATTGCTCGATTGATTGCTAAAAGGTGTATTTTAAAAGACTCAATTAATCCTGTTTATATAGAGGATTTTTCAAACTATTGGTTTAATTAATTTGTTAAAACAATCTTTTAATCTATTAAAAGTCTTGAATTAATCTGTTAAAACTTCTTTTAATCTGTTAAAATGTTCTTGATCATTTTCCAGATTTGTTTTAACTGATACAACAACATTTATATCAATTAAAACACTTTGTAAAAAATGCTTCAAATTGTTTTAATCGATTATTTTACCTTTTAATCGATTAAAATACTACCAAAAGTTTTCATAAAACTTTCTAAGCGATTTTAACTGATAACAATCTGTTTTAATCGATTAAAATACTTTGGAAAAAATCTCTTAGTTATTTCAATCGATTATTTTGTATTTTAATCGATTAGAATTCTGCCAAAACGTTTCCTAAAACTTCCTAAGTTATTTTAACTGATAACATACTTGTTTTAATCGATTAAACAATCTGGAAAAATCTCTTAGTTGTTTTAATCGATTATTTCGTATTTGTATCGATTAAAATACTGAAAGAACATCTTTCAAAATACTTCAAGTTATTTTAATCGATTATTTCGAGTTTGTATCGATTAAAATTCTTCTAGAACACTTTTCAAAACAACTTAAGTCATTTTAATCGATCATTTCAATTCTACATCAGTTAAAATACTGGCAGAAGGTTTTCAAAAACTCTTTTAATCAAAACAATCGATTATGTCGAAAACATATCAGTTAAAAACTTGTTACAAAAGTGTTAAGAACATTTTAACTGATAAAGCTCATATAATATCAGTTAAAACAATTACTTAAAAACCATTTAACAAAATACTTTTTTTTAACAGTTTAAACACGTTTTAGAGGCATTTGCAAAATCTTTTAAATGAAGAAACCTCATGCAGCAGAGAGATAAGAATGATTATACCTAAGTAAAGATGCAGACTCACTCACTCTACCCTTTTATCTTAGTGACCTTTGACTGCAACAGAATAGCCTTTGACTTGAATTTGACTTCATCAAATCAACAAGATCTTTGTTTTAAATGATTCAATAAGATCTTCATCACTTTTAGATTTCCCTTATTTCACATACCTCACACTCTCCAATGCTCTAGAGAACCTATTTTGGGATTTCTGAGCAACTCTGAGCATTATTCCAGAGTACAAGTGATCTTTTGACACTGGAGGAGTTTAGTTCTTAATTTTTTTGTTCGAGGGAGGAGTGTCTCTGTAGAGAGCGGGGACTGGCAAAAAGTGTCCTCAAGTTAAAGATTTATAAAAGCCCGCTTCGGAGGTTCTTCTTCGTATCTCTTCTCTTTTATTGCTTTCCTTTGCTGCTTTCCTTTTGTGTTCACTAGTTAGAGCCATGTAGATAGTCATTTACTATAATAAATAAATAGGGTAGAAGCATAATTTTTATCATCTTTATTTTTAAGATTATTCCATCATAGGGAACCCGAAAGGGGCATTGTGGGGTGCTAATACCTTCCCCACACGTAACTAACTTGCTTACCCAACTCTAGTTATAATGGCCAAAGTTGGTTTTTCTTAAACCAACTCCTTCTTTTATTTTCCTTTTCCAATATTTATGGTAAAAACATTGGTGACGACTCCAGAATCCTATTACGAAAACCTCGCTCTTAAGGGTAGTTCGGTTATTGGACATCCTAAGAGACATAACCACATTTTTAAAATAAACGCGAGTCATCAAAACCATCACGTCGCTCCGACCACTTTTTTACAGCGGCGACAAATGGCGACTCCACTGGGAAAGTCATGGAGTTGATCCCATTTAGTGATGAAATAATCTAAAAATAGTAGACTTCAAATTATGCCTCTACCCTTTCTTTGTTTGAATAACATGCTTTATTTCTATGGCTTTAATAAACTGTTGTTTGTTTATTTTCTGCAATTGTCTAAAATAAAAACTGCACACAAGCCTTGCACACAACAGTCCCTCTATACCCGGGGGCAAGAGTGAATACACATAGGGAGTGGGTGGTGTTTATGGTCAGTCGTGGTAATAGCCATAGTGCCAGCAAGTTGTTGCCAGCAGTCGTGATAACCCTCCTCTCTCAGTCTGCAAGACGTCAACAAGGCACTTGAGCCATGCATGGTTTGAGGGCTAAGAGACTGTGGGAACCCTATAATGGGGGCACCTTGGGGACCTAGACCTTGGTGAGGAAAGTTAGAACCTACCTTTGCCAATGCACTTTTCTGCAGGAAACCCCTACCTCGTAATTAAAACGTCATCACTTTGTTCGCATATGAGTGAATTGTTTGTGCATTTGCTTGTTTTATTGTGTTTGTCACATTTTCATAGTATAATCATACAACAACAAATAAAAAATAAATAATACAAATAAAATAGCATCTCAAAACCTTTTTGCAATAAACAACCTTATCTCAGACAGTCTTCATTTAAGCTAGCCTAGTTTTAGGTTCTTTGTAAGCTAAGTAGCCACATTGACTTACAAAAGAGATAAGGGGTTATAAAACAAATAAATTTTCTTAATAAACAAACTTTATCTCAGACAGTCTTCATTTAAGGTAGCCTGGTTTCAGATTCTTTGTAAGCTAAGTAGCCATGTTGACCTATAGAAGAGATAAAAGGGTAATAAAACAAATAAAAAAAATAAAATTAATAAAACGATTTTGACGAAATCAAATCATTCATACGCTCATCATCTGAAGAGTAGTAAAATAAGAGAGAAAATAAATGCATAAGAAAGGTATGCATACAATCTTTCAAGCATAAAGTCATTCATTACTAGGATGGATTAGAGAACCTTAAGAAAAAGGGGAATGAGGCCCCAAGCACGTTCGTAACCATCTACAAGAAAGGGACAAATGTGCTAAGGTGCGGTAACCTTCGTAATACTTGTCAAATCCGTGATGGGTAAGGAACCATTACACCAAAGTGGGTATGGTCCCGTGCAAATCGTAAGCTTTGAGGATGACACCAAAGCCATTGTCTTAAGGCATATATATCCTACTGTAGTCATTCATTTAAAAAATGAAATAAGGGAATGGGACCCGTTCATGGTAATAACATCAAATCCATAAACATCCATATAGATAGTTTCCTTTTTCTTGAAAAACCGAGCAAATATATATATATATATATATATATATATATATATATATATATATATAAAATCTCAAACACTATCATACATCATGTTAGAAAATAAAACATGATAATGTTTAGCAAAAATAAACACCTATATGCATGCACCTAAACATCATACTCATAACATGCATTTCTGTTTTTAGTTGATGGAGGGATCCAGTAATAGGCAGTTAGGAAAGGTGGACATTCCTCGGTACCGTGTCGAGAGGTTCGAACAGTTATGCACATTAATGCCGCCGGAGGTTTGTTCCAATTTTGAGAGATCTTATGGACGGATCCTCAATCTCTTGAAAATCTGTGTCGACCACGTATTCATTAGAGTCTTGATCCACTTTTGGAGCTCTAGACTACATTGCATTGAGTTCCCGCAGTTTGATTTGGTTTCAACTTTGGAGGAGTATGATCTGATGGCCCAAGTTAGCCAGGGTCTGCATTAGCCACGAAGCTTATATTTCGGTGAACAAGGTCGCCACCCTAATCTGATTGCCACCTCATCAGTATGCCCTAATGGGAAAAGGGAGTGTCCAAGGGTGGAAGATCTCACTACTAGAAGACCATCTATGATCCTTGGCTGATAAAGGAGACTGGTCTGCCTTCAACAAGACTTTAGCACTAATTGTGTTTGGGACCTTTTTGTTCCCCTTCCACAACGATACCGTGGATCACGCCGCGATGGATGTCTTCTTCGCCTAGGTCGTACATTTGAAGAGTCCCGTGCCTGCACTTCTTGTCGACACCTTGCTTTTAGTAGAATTTTGTCATCACAAGCAAGGAAAAACACTGAGATGTTGTTCTACATTGTTGTATGTTTGGGGCATCACTCATTTATATGCCTCAAGCCACATGGGAGCATTCCCCAATCCTTTGAGGAACTTCTCAAAGATCCCTCTCCGCTGTCGTCATGCCATGGAATGGAAAGATGAGTTGGAACATAGATGATATATCTTGGGTCTGCCCATGGTTCTGATCTGGCCAGATCCTCATTAGATGCAGAGATTACCCAAGTATACCATTGTTGGGCCTTAGGGGTTGCATAGCCTATTCCCCAAAGATAGCTATGAGGCAGCTCATGAGGACCTAAACCGTGTTAGCACGAGAAGAACTTGGGGGATTGTGTTTCTTTTGTAACGCCAGCAGCTTCAAGGATGCGCCTGCCATTCGAAGAGCATGGGAGAAATAAGTCTATTTAGGAGATGGAGAGCTTGGTAATGCTTGAGTGACTATTTCCAGTGACTATGAGGAGTGGAGAAAAGGTAGAAGGGTTCCACAACCATATGCTCCACTAGCCTCACCATCAGTAAATGAAGAATTGCAAGCTCAAGTCGATGCCTTGACCCAAAGGATAGAAATCATGGGAGCCCATTTGAGGGCCCTTGAGGAGAAAGAACAAGAATCTACCCTCACCATTGATGGTCTACAAAGGCAATGCAAGAAGAAAGACCACGAAATAGAACGCCTCAAGACTAAACGTGCTAACTTCAAAGAGGAGACTAGTCCAACGCTAAAGGTTCCGAAGCTCGATCCAGATAGCCGACTCCGGGAAATGAACGCCAAAATAGAACATCTTGAGCCAAACACGTAAAATAGGAAAGAACGATCAAGATGATGAAAGATGACACTACTACAAAATATGCTTTCAACGTCGCCATTTAACGTCGGTTAAAGCTGAGCCGACGTTAAATGCACTTTCAACGTCGGTTCATCTGAACCGATTTTCATCTGTTGAATGTCAACTTTCAACGTCGGTTCATCTGGAACTGATGTTGAATGTGTTTTCACCAAAAATTCTTTTAAGTTAGAGAATTGTCATTGGCAGGGTTCGAACCCAAGTACTTTAAAGTTGAAAGTTGATACTCCAACCACTAAACTACTGTAATTTTCCGATAATAACTTACAAATTAATTATATTTATATACAAATAAATATATATTCCGTATAAATATATATTTATTTATATTTTCTGGAAAGTGTTTTTATTTTTTTTCGACCAAAAATTCACTTAAGTTAGAGAATTGTCATCGACAGGATTCGAACCTAGTATTTTAGAATTGAAAGCTAATACTCCAACCACTAAACTACTGTAATTTTCTCGATAATAACTTACGGATAAATTATATTTATAATGTACAAATAAATATATATCTGTGTAAATATATATTTATTTATATATATTTTCTGGAAAGTGTTTTTATTTTTTTCAGTAAAAAATTCACTTAAGTTAGAGAATTGTCACTAATAGGATTCGAATATAGTATTTTAGAGTTGAAAATTAATACTCCAACCACTAAACTACTATAATATTTTGATAATAATTTACAAATAAATTATATTTATATACAAATAAATATATATCCGTGTAAATATATAAATACAAATATATTTATATATTTTTATGTTGGATGTGAGGGTGCGATCGAGGGTGAAAGTGAGATTGACTCTCGTTTGAGTGAAAATACGTTAAAGCTCACAGAAATTCACTCGTTCAAGCCTAGCTTGAGCGAAAATTGGTATTTTTCGCTTGAGCGAATGTGTCACTTGAGCGAATGATGCGTTTTTCAAATTTATTTTATATCATTATATAAATAAATTATAAATATTATATTCTGTCATTAAATTACAAACCCATATATAGAGACTCGCTCACAAATTTGGCATTAAATTTTGAAAACCCACTCGACACACACTTTCACCTTCGAGCGTGCCCTCACATCCAATATATAAATATATAATTATATAAATATATCAAAATATATAAATATATTTGTATTTATATATTTACACGGATATATATTTATTTGTATATAAATATAATTTATTTGTAACTTACTATCAAAAAATTCGAGTAGTTTAGTGGTTGGAGTATCGACCTCCAACACTAAGGTACTGGGTTCGAATCCTGTCGATGACAAAAAAATAATTTGGTAATGCTTTAAACTTAAAAAAAATATGATAAATAATAAAAATATAATATAAAAGAGAGAGGGACCTAATAAAAATATAATATAAAAGAGAGGGGGATTTCTAGATAAATAGAGGGGTTGGAAAGGTTGGAAATAAATAAAAAAATTTAATTTGAAAAATCAGACTTTCAACATCGGTTCTATTTAACCGACGTTGAAAGTCTGATAACTTTCAACATCGGTTAAATAGAACCGACGTTGAAAGTCTTAACTTTCAACGTTGCCTGATACAACGTCGGTTCTGGAACCGACGTTGAAGGCCTTCCAGAACCGACGTTGAAGGCCTTATTTGTAGTAGTGTGAACTCGCAAGGACCCGGTCTGAAGCACAAAGATGGTGGGAAATCGCCCAAGAGCACAATGCAAACCTTTCTGAGCTACGCATCAAAGAAAGAAAAGGACTAGTTCATTTTTGGCGAAGCCATTCAAGAAAGAGACCAAGCGATTGAAAGGTCCAAGGATTTACAAGCCTTAATCGTTCATCATGAGGCAAAAGCAAAAGAGACTCAAAAGTATGGTGAAGATATGAGTCAGGCAGTCCACCAACAAGCCGAAGCACTTACACTTCATGTACGTGAAGTCGAAGAAGATTTACATAGAAATATGAACCGGCCTGTGTGTTTCTCTAGGCTTTTCCGATTTTGTCAAAGTATGCTTCGAAGAATTGTATAGAGAAATGTCCACCTTTTGATGAAATAAATAAAATATCTTTTTCTTCATCTTCCCAATTGTCTATTGCATTCATAAGTTGCATACATTCATACATCCCTCCTCATTTTGTTAAATGCTAATAAGATAATACAAAGGAAGGATTAGTTGATGTGATTTCTATACTCAACAAGATGGAGAGAAAACCTTTTGTCATCAAGCTCTCCCCAACGGTTGATCTACCAAAGGAAGATAATTCAGTTGTTGGTTATTCAAGTGAATAAAGAAGAGGGGGCAAGGACGCCTTTGCATTTGTTCGCACCTCGTCCTTTCCCATACGCATCAAATAAAGTTGTACCGTGGAGATATGAAGAAACGACACCCATTAATGAAGACATCTCCAACATAGCCATTGTTGGAGGCACAACAAGAAGCGGAAGAATTTATTCCCCCAAGGAGCTACAAGATGAGGCTCCTAAAAATAAAGGAAAAAATAAAGAGACCGAAGAACAAAAAAATAAAGAATCCAAGGAGGAGACCGATAAGTTACTACAGTTTATAAGGCAAGGTGCATATTGCATCATCGACCAACTTAATCGCACACTTGCGAAGATAACTTTGTTATTATTAATAATGAGTTCGAAACCGCACCGAAACGCCCTATTGAAGGTTTTGAATGAAGCATATGTACCGCATGCCATATCCCAAGATAAGTTTGAGGGGACCGTTGGTAACATTACGGTCAATGATCATCTAACCTTCACAAATGAAGAACTCCCTCCCGGAGGGTCAAGTCACAACAAACCCTTGCACATCTTTGTTAAGTGTAAAGAGTATCTCATCGCGAAAGTTCTTATGGATAACAGGTCATCCTTGAATGTGATGCCCAAGTGCACACTCGATAAGTTGATAGTTCAAGGAGACCGCATGCGCCCAAGCAATACTATCGTTCGAGCCTTCGACGGATCAAAACGTGAAGTGATGGGGGAGATCAACCTACCAATCCAAATTGGCCTGACCATCTTCAATGTTGATTTCCACGTGATGGATATTACTCCAGCTTATAGTTGTCTCCTTGGCAGACCTTGGATTCACGACGCTAAGACAGTACCTTCAATGCTCCACCAAAAAGTCAAATTTGTGGTAGGCGACAAGCTGATCACGATTCAAGCTGAAGACAACACTCTGATCAGCAAACTGTCTGCCTTACCTTATGTGGATGCAGCTGAAGAGGCACTTGAAACATCTTTTCAAGCGCTTGAAATCGCCAATGTAAAAAGACTTCCTAGCAATATGAAGGTGGCTCATATGATGTTGAAATACGGATACCGCCCCAACCAAGGGCTCGGTACAAACTCTCAAGGAATAAGGGAGCCACTAGATTTTAAAGATAATCCTTTGAAGCACGACCTAGGGTACGATCCTACAAAGGATCAAGCTACACGAAAAAAAAGGGAAAGTCTCCCCTCCGCACATTGAATCAGATCTTTCAAAGTGGAGGGATACAAGCGTCAAGAGCGACCTTAGTCATTAGGAGTTCTTCTTCCAATTTTAAGGGATGTAAACCCAATGACTATTAGAGATTACTCCCCGGGGCAAGCCCGACCCCCGGGTATTTTTAGGGCACATATTTCCCTTTTAATTATAAAAAATTCAATTCTTACTATTTGTTTCTTTTCTTGCTATTCATGTCTCAACCTCATAATAACCATGTTTAAGCAAATGTTTCAAAATGCGTCAAAATAATCAAAGTGCACTATTGTCGTAATAAAACGAATTCACCATCGTTGATTGACTAGAAACACAAATAAGGTTTTACCTCATCATAATAAAGTCGTGTTTTGCCAATGTTGTACAAAAAAGAAAACAAAAAGAAAACAAAAAAAAAACAAAATATGCGCATAGTAGCCAAAGGCCAAAAAAGAAAGGGCCAGATACCCGGTAGGAAACCCATTAAGGGGGCTACGCAAAAGTTAGGGTAAACCCACTACGAAAGCAGAACAACAATAAAGGGAAGCCTAAGAAAAAAGTAGGGTTACAAAATAAAGTCCACTAGGGTTCCTAAAACAAGAAAAAGAGGAAACCTAGACAAAAGTTAGGACAAAGACAACATCCTAGGTTGAAAACCCGAAGGGTAGTCTAGGAAAGTCAATCAAGTTGTGATAAGTGCCACAAAACAAGTAGTTAAAGATGCAGCTTCACAAATGAAATGTTTGTTTAAAATAGCCTAAGCAATCTGACCAACCTTGGCTAGCCATTCTTACAAAAAACCATTTTTCAAAAAATAAAACTCTACTAAAACACAAGCCTTAGAATAAACAACATTCCTTCTTTTCTCTTAACCCTTACTATGACATTCTAGTAATTAGTAGGGAAATGTGGAGATAGTGATCAATAGGAGGATTGAAATCCCTAAAGAAAGGAAGGAGCGCACTAACATGGCAAGTCACTCTACAATCAAAACAATCATTCTTTGGTCATGACAAATTCGAGACGATAAAAACTGTACAACTAAACATGACATCAGAAGCGCATCATCAGCAAAAGTACATTAGTTAATCCTTCTGAAATATTAACTGAAATAACATTATAGGATGCATATCATAAGCATTTCACACATAGATATTGATGAATGAGGTCCTATCCTTTCTTAAAAAAAAAAAACTGAAAATTGTAGACGGCCGTTGTAACGTCATTTTTTTTTCTAATTTATTTAATTTCTCAAAAATGGGATAATTTTTTTTACAATATTATTTCTTTATGACAATGAACTTTAAAACTGGTTATGCGTGAATAAATAAATATATATATATATATATATAGATAAGGTGTCGAACATGTTCATACATATACATTCATAATCATAATACATTGTTTTCCAAAATAACTAATCCAACAAGGATCATACTATAATTACATAAAGTTTGTACCCTTAAACGATTAAAACTTAATTTTAAATTTATACATCTCAAAATAAAGCAAATCCTAATCAGAGCAGCTACCCAAAATTCCTAACTTTCTTATACAAGATCATGCCCCTCCCGGAGGGCAGCATTCTTCCATGCATATGTATATGATACTCAATCAAACTGTGGTTCCTCCACCACAATTGTTCCATCATTACCTGAAATATAACAGTAAGGACGAGTTTCCTTTTCTCATCGCTCTAGAACACTAAACCAAAAAATTTTCCAACTTCCACAATCTAAAACCATATGTAACATTTATAGTCAAACATTTCATTTTTACAATAAAGTATCCCACACATAAATTTCAAACAATTTCCACAAATCACATTACTCAAACTAAAAACACACAATACATGTTTGTGTTTCATTCGTTCATTTTTCTTCTACATTTGAAATGCTCATGCACCTAGGATACACTATAAATCCCATCTCTTAATCCATGAAAAGATCACACATAAGTACATACAACTCTCACAAGCATAACAAAATTACATACGAGCATAAATGGCTCACAGAAGTATAGATAGTTGCCGGTTGATCTGCGCATCACAGATACAATGCTTACACATAACGATCCCTTGGCAAAAAGGCAAAGTCAAAGAGGCAAGTCGGGAGTATAGAACAATGCACTCTATATTTCCCCAAGATCACTCTGATCTTCTCATATCTCCTAAGCCCCCGGTGTATCTTCGTACCATCCACACACATATCTCGTCACTGAGTGACACCACCAACTCTTTAACAACAATATATTTGGTAGGAACAAACTCTACATCATACAGACCATATCACTATAGACATAATACCCTATTTTTAGATGACCAACATCTCTCACTTAGACTCCGCACATAGCACAAACTTCTTATAGACATGATTTCCACTAACTACCATGATTATGAATGCATTACCTAATCATAATGTTTCTTTATACCATTCTTATTAAGCTTTATTTATTTTTCATTAATTTCAAAAATTTGACAAAGTCTCCTTTGTAATTTGAACGTTTCCCAATTTACAAATACATTCAAATCAAATTCATATAACACATTTTCCTGCATCAAACAAGAACAATATAAATTTGCCGAGGGTCAGACACTCTTGGACTCAGTACACATTGTGATCCATCAAATTATTTTAAACTCTTGTTATTCTAATCTTGTGTCCCAAAATTTCTTATTACACTATCATTCTCACATCATACATACTCATAAAATAAATAATAGGTCCAGAACTAAAGTTTTGTTTACACTTATCTAGGAAGAAAAATCTATCATAAGCATTGGAAAAGTGTAACTTTAAAAAAATTATTTGTCATCTAAACTAACTCCAAATTCTATGAAATTTTCCAGTACAAAATACATATATTCTTGGATTATAATAAAAATTATAACTCAAAATTTAAATGTTTCTAAGTCATTCAAAACTTTCCTCCCTTTTCATACGTTTTGAAGATTCCACTATCGGGGCATTACTCAAAGATATATTTTTATAAAATAAATTACTGGTTATAAAATTATGAACATAAATATACTTCAAATATACCTACAATTACAACTATGATAAAAATTTCATCTAAAAAAACTTTAATTTAAATTTTATTTGATTTTTAAAAGTTTCTGAGCGGACATAACAATTCTGTTTCACCTAACTCAAAACCTATTTACTTCCAAGATTTTTCATCGAAATTCAACTGGTCAGAAAATTTTGAAATAAATCACACACAAACTAGATATATAAAGAAACATGTAATCAAAATTTCAGAATTAAATACCAAGTAAATATTTTTACATAATTTCCCAAAGATTCTATTCACATGCAGATTTTTGTCCAATAACATCTCTCAACACATATTTATCATCTTCCTCTAGAAAAATCTAATTTAAGTGATTTTTATGGCTAACTATAGGTTTTAGCATCCAAGGAATCCATTTCTAAACTCTAAAATATGAAAAGAGCATTGTAGAGTATCTAAATATACTAGAACAGCCATACGAAATTTTTATAAAATATTCTAATTTGGTTCCAATTCATGTAGAAGTGAGATAAATGGTGGTTTAGCCTAGGGTTGATGACAAGAAGACTCTCCTTACCTCAAATGAAGCTTTCAAACAAGAAAATGGAGATCCTTAGTTCAAGAAAGGGTTTGTCTCCTATAAGCATCAAAATAACCATATACTTCAGATTAAGAAGATTTTAGGAGATAATGTTGAAATTCAATGCTTTAATTTAATGAATCTTACTCTTAATTGAAAAAAGGATGAACCAAGATGGTGTGGGCAAACAAAACCAAGCTTCTCTTCTTCCTCCAGTGCTCCCAAAATGGTTTCCGTAAGTAAGAAAGAAAATTGGTCTTTCTCTTCTTTAAATTTGACTTCCTTTCCAAAATTACCCTCACTTACTTTTGCACTTACCAATTAAATCCTTTCATCAATGGGAAATTATATTACTAATTTTGCTTAATGATATTACTCTTATTATTATTATTACTTCATTTTAAACTCAATTCTAAATTTATCTATTTCACTCTATTACAAATTTCATAATATATATATTATTTATTAATGTCTTTACAAATTATCAAGTCTTAAAATAACTCATAATACCATTTTATTAAAGTTAATGGCAAAATATTTTATTATATTAATGAAATATTTTTGGGAAATACTTGGATGTTACAATTCACCCACCCTTTTAGGAATTTCGCCCCGAAATTCACTAAGTATCAAAAAGATAAGGATAAGACTCTTTCATCTTGTCTTCAAGCTCCCAAGTGGCATTCTCTTCATGATTTAGATCCCATATCACTTTAACCAATGCAATAGTCTTTCCTCGCAGTTGTTTAAATCGGTGATCGACAATTCTTATGGGTGATACTTCGTAGGATAAGTTCTCTCGAACTTGGATAGGATCAAGTTCAATCACATGAGAAGGATCAGCAATATACTTACGCAATTGAGATATATGAAACACTGAATGTATGTTTGAGAGGTTAGATGGTAAGGCCAACTAATAAGCCACTGAACCAATCTTCTTCAATATCTCAAAAGGTCCAATGAATTTTGGGGATAGTTTTCTAGTCTTTAAGGCTCGACCAACCCCAGTAGTAGGAGAAACCTTTAAAAACACATGTTCACCCACTTGGAATTCCAAAGGTCTCCTTCTCTTATCATAGTAACTTTTTTGTCGATCTTGAGCAACATTAATCTTCTCCTTAATAATCTTAATTTGGTCCATTTGTTTCCACATGTTCACCCATTTGTTACTGCGATAAGAATCATTGAGTGGGTTTTCTTGGTGGATTGTGTGTTGTGCCGTCTCTAGGGAAAGCAGTTCTTCATCCTTTGTGGGATTCAAAGGAGGTGTTCATCTCTTGTGTGAATCAAGAGAGGTGTATTCTTTACCTTATCTTTTCATTTGTAATCTGTTTGTATAACTATGATTATAGTGACAACGTTAATCCTCTGTTTGAGTGATTAGCAACTGGACGTAGGGTCTTTTGATCCGAACCAGTATAAATTGACTGTGTAATACTCTATCCTTGCTCTATTTACTTTACACAACATTTTAATCGGTGAAATTTGGGGAAAATTTTAAAACCCTAATTTTTGTTTAAGAAACCAATTCACCCTCGCCCCTCTTGATTTTTGTCCGTTAACGCAAACATTCAGTTGTGAGATTCTAACAAGATGGTCATCCACTTGTAGCCGTTGGGATTAGACGGTCATCTGCTTAAGCCTGACGACCGCCCACCTATAGCCGTTGGGACCAGACGGTCGTCTGCTTAAGCTAGACGACCATCCGGTCCTGGAAATGTTCACCTATAAATAAGTTCGCTCAAAGTTTTCCATTGCATCCCATTTTTGCATTCTCTCTTCCTTTTCCCCTTTTCACTGCATATCTAAGTGTGTTTTGATAAATAATGGACCGTGGGGGAACATCATCACGCCAAAAGCGCTCCCGGGGACCCATAAGGGGGATTCATACTCCTCAAGTCCCCACTCAGTTGACAGAACAACACCAAGCTAGATTCACCAACATTAGCCAATATGCTTGGCACCCTATGCTTTGGTTAGACATCGGGATCCTAAATATGTTTGGTTCGGATTAGGATGTAAGGAGATACATCCAAGGTATAGGGTGGAACTTCCTACTCAGAGAGCCGCCTACCCGTATCCACTGCACTCCCACTCTGGAATTTCTTGCCTCCATTATGCTCATAGACCTACCATCTATGATTCTTGGGGTCCCTCCTGTCCAAGCGATCTCATACTGGATGAACGGGGCCTACTGGACCAACGTATTGGACGAGTTTAACGTCCTTATGGGATTCCATCAACCTGTGAAGATTCAAACCACAGAGTACAGGGGCGCATATTGCGAAAGGCCGACCACTCTAACCACCAGCCAAATATGGGAGGAGATTACTGGCTCCCAACACGTTCCTGCCAATCCAAAGGGGGCCGCTTTTCTCCTTCCTCTCCACATTTGTCACAAGTTACTGGTAGGACCCATCCACAGCAGGAAGGAGAGCCAGGGCAAGGTCACTCAAGCTGACCTTTTTGCCATCAATTGCATGCATCAAGGATTCCAATGCAACCCTGGTTACTTCTTCCTAAAGGCGCTAAAGGACTTTGGGGCTCGAGGGCCAGCAAGAACCATCATGATATCTCCCCTCATCACCCCTCTGGCTGAATATTGGGGACGCATAGATGGAGAGGATATCCCTGCCGCCCTCCAACCATAACTCATAGATGGGTCGGTACTCGCCCACATGAGCATGCTCATCCAACAAGGGACCGGGTGGGTCTTACACCCTCTTCTTGCTATGACACTCGACATCCACGAGATGGACGCGTCAGAGTTGCAGGAGATACTCGTTCATCCGAAATTCCAGCAGCAGCAACAACAATATGGAGATGACTTTGCCAGTATACATCATCATATAGGCGACAAGAAAACCTATATGGATAGACAATTCCAATACTTGCGCCAACAGTTTGATCAAATGACCTTAAGACAGGAGGGTTATGAACAAAGGCAAGAAAGTCTAAGCCATAGGGTGGACGGTCTCACACAGAGGGTGGATAAATAGGCCAAAATATAAATATCATGATCCAAAGCCAAGAGGAGTTCCAGCACCGTAAACTCCACTGATTCCCCTCGTCAGCACCTTCCTCAGCATCCAGCTCAGAGCCAGAAAGCTGAGATGCTTTGACAAATTTCCTGTTGTAATATAGGAGCATAGGATTTTCTTAGAGTAGGTCGGATGTACTCTGAACCTCACAAAATAAATGAAACTTTTTTATGTTTTCATCTATCAACAACCATTTTCCTTCCCTCTCTTTTGAAAAAGCCAATGTGCATAAAAGAAACTAAAAAAATAAAAAGGCACATGCACTATCCCGAAAAAGCCAAACTTCGGAATCGCGAGAAAGGAAAATAAATCGCGAAAAAAGGCGAAATCAAATAAATCCTAAAAAAACAAGAGCTCAAAGTTCCAACCGCTATACTTCCACCAAGAAAAAAGGGTAATTCAATCATCAGAACAGTAAAAGCCGACAAAGAGGCTTAGACATCCCCCAAGAGGATCCTTGCCTACTCCTAAGGCAAAACAAAAAATATTACATTAAGGCTTAGCACCGCCGCCACATGAGTCAGCAAGTAGATCCAACAAAGTCTCCACCACATTCCCCAAAGAAAATAAGGGACTCAAACGAAGAAAATCCTTCATCTCCAACAGATGCACAAAAAGAAAAGGCCATAACAAGAGAAGGCCAATAAACTCCCTAAGTGAATCACACAAACAAGGAATCAGAAATTCCTCCTTCGTGGAATAAGAGCTTCCCAGAGCCAGCTCTCACCATCATTAATCAAGGAGCCAAGATTCCATCCCCTCGGAGGGAAACCAAAATTAGATCCTCAGGGAAACAAAATTTCCCCGGTGGATCATAGAAAAGAAAAGCACATCCCTAATGAGCCTACTACAAAGGCAATCCTCAGAGAGTCATTCTGCTGCACATAGGCAATACCTGGCAAACAAAGAGCCAACATCCCCAAAAGGGAATATCAGCCTGTTTAGAGGAAAAACATTACAACCAACAAATGTTAGAATCGTGTAGCGGAATGTTTGCGTGAACGGACAAAAACCAAGAGGGGGGTGAATTGGTTTCTTAACAAAAATTAGGTTTTAAAAATTTTCCCCAAATTTTACCGATTAAAACACTGTGTAAACATAAATAGAATAAGGATAGAGTCTTACACAAAAGATTTATACTGGTTCGGATCAAAAGACCCTACGTCCAGTTGCTAATCACTCAAACAGAGGATTAACGCTGTCACTATAATCAAGTTTTTACAAATAAATAACAATTGAAAAGATAGAGTAACGAAAACACCTCTCTTGAGTCACACAAGAGATGAAGAACAACTTTCTCTAAAGACAGAACAACACACAATCCACCAAGAACTCCACTTAGTGATTCTTATCGCTTCTAGCCCACACCAGGTTCCAAAAGCCCTTTTTTTCTCCAACAAACAGTTCTCTAGCAATCACAGTTCTCAACTTTTGTTTGAAAAGGTTGTTCATTTTTCTGAGAGCCTTAGAGAACCTTAAGTAGATGAATTAGGGTTTGGGAATTGGGGATTTTTGAAACTTGGTGTATTGGGACTAGGGTTTTCGAAAATAGGTTTATTTTGAAGTTCAAAATGCAAATTTGACTAAAATAATCAATTATTCAAGTGTTAATCGATTATTATAGAGCCAAAATCAACAGGAACCCACAATGCACTGCTTTAATCAATTATTTACCCTATTAATCGATTAACAGGTTTGTTAATCGATTAACAGAAATGTTAATCGATTATTACAGAGAGCTGATACAGAAAATGGTTTTTCTCTCTGTAATAATCGATTATTTGGCCTTTTAATCGATTAAACCCGTGGGTTTTTTATAAAAATGAGTTTTTGAAGCTTCTAAAGAGTAGACTATGTACTGGCTATCTTAGACTCTAATATTACAGACTCAAACTCATCAAAACAGAGTTATTACACAAGAATACAAGTCTTCAACTCTCTAAGTTCTTTGTTCTTGAATCATCATCAAAATCAACAAGCTTCATGTCCATGTAAGTTCAACATCAAGTCCTTGTATGTTTCAACAATCTCCCCCTTTTTGATGATGATCAAAATTTTGTTTTAAAGCCTTATAATAACCTGTTTTATTTGTCACACTAACAAAAACATTAAACATACCAGATAATATTTTAATTTAATCATAAGAGGCTTTAAATATTTCTCCTCCTATTTTGATTATGATAAAAAAAAATTAAGAGCTCCCCCTCAAAATATGCATAATTTGGAAATAACTCCCCCTCAAACAAAGCAATAAAAATACAAATTTTATTTCATAAGTGAAAGTAATTTACAACACAAGAAATGAAAGCAATATTAAAATTCTTCACTATCGCTATGAAAGTGAGCATCAAATTTATTCTCTAAGTGACACACTTTATCATCTACGTCAGAGATACCACGAATGATTTCCTCATGTCGTACTCCAGAGAGAGTGAAGAATGCCTGCATCCTCTGGTTCATATCAAATAACATGTCTTCCATAGATGGACGGGTTTGAGGATGAGCAGAAGACGTTCCAGCACTTTGAATCTGATCAGAGGGAAACTCAGCAGCAGGAGGCATATCTTCCTCAGAATCTTCATCATCTGCATCTATGTTTGGAACGTCATCCTTGTGAACATAAGTATTATTTACACGCACCATTTGGAGTTGAGTTAATGTGCTATCCAGCATGCGGTTTAAGTTTGTCGTTCGTACCGTTTGTTCCCCTTCGACATTCACTCCTTTGTATTCAAGAATGCGAGAGATAAGGAGAGCATATGGAATTTTGAAGGTGGGATGACGTTTGGCCTTCAACATAGTCATTGTGACGAGGCTGCCCCAATCTATTGGCTCATTATTCATTATTGCATGAATAATGCGAAGATCTATTGAAGAGCATTGGGCATGATTCGTTGCCCAGGGACATAGGATCCAGACGAGTAAATGCAAGAGTAGGCATTCCTCCTTCTTCAATGGTCCAGCTAGAAGGAGACGCCCAATCTCCATGGAAGGGTTACGAAGAAAAGAACGATAAGCCATGATCCTGTCAGAGTCATCTAACTTGGCAAAAATGTTAATAGCATCATCTCTTATAGGAAAATGTGCAACGTTTTCCCAAATATCGTCATCAAGAATAATGGTTACTCCCTTAACACGAGAGGTAGCTACTTGATCTCTAAATTTAAAGCGAGAGTAAAATACCCTAACTAAGTCAAGATAGTATGTACCTTGCATTTGGATAAAAGGGAGAACTCCTTGAATTTCAAGAAGATTAGGAAAATTAAATCCCCTATTGATGAATTGATCACCAATAAGGAATTTGGGAGTGATTATAGCTCGTTCTTTCCAAAAAGTCAGAAATTCCTGTCGGCCCTTAGCATCAGAGATCCATCCTTCGACAGAATTAGGACGGGGATGAGATGCAGGTGAAAATTTTCTTCTGGTGGGAATTTTAGCATGAGAAGATGAGGCCATTGAAGAATTAGAGGAGTAATAAGAGAGTTTGGGAAGACAAGTGATGTTAGAAGAAGGCAAGAATGATAGAATTAAGCTAGAAAGCTTGGATTCAAGAGTGTGAGGTGTGGAGAAGTGAAATGGAGGTTTCCTATTTATAAACAACATCTCCAACGGTCATTTGAGAGTGCATAGGGACCAAAAGAGCCGTTAGCAATGGCTAGAAAATTAAAACAATCAGGTTTAATCGATTAAACCAGTAACAGACCGCTTTAATCGATTAAATAAAGTTGTTAATCAATTAACATTGTATTTAATCGATTATCTGATGAATTAATCGATTAATCCAGTGAGTAATTTCATGTTTTGGACATCTTGGGTGCAAATAATCGATTATAACTTCAAATAATCGATTATTCCAGAGAGTTCATCAAATTTTTGAGGTTTAGACACATGATAATCTATTAACATCCTACATAATTGGTTATAACATTACAACTATCCAAAAACTGTTTAATTAAGCAGAATTTAAGTTATTTATAATATCCCTAAGTCTCTTCTAAGATCATAGAATCTATCCTTGGGAAGAGGCTTAGTAAAAATATCTGCTAATTGATGCTTTGTATCAACATACTCAATTTTACAGTTTCCTTTACTTATATGATCTCTCAAGAAATGATGTCTAATTTCTATATGTTTAGTCCTAGAGTGCATTACTGGATTCTTAGTAAGATTGATTGCACTTGTATTATCACACATTAAAGGAATGTCACATAGAAAGATACAATAGTCTTCTAATTGTTGTTTCATCCACAAAATTTGTGCACAGCAATTACTAGCTGTAATATCATACCTCTATACATGGATTGATTAATTTCCAAACCTGTTTCATCCTTGTCTAAATAACATGAAGTTCCCATGGGTGTGTTAGCTTCCTTTGAAGTGTCCATTCCAAACTTTTTGAGAATCTCTTTGCAGTATTTGGTTTGAGAGACAAAAATGTCATCTTTAAGTTGCTTGATTTGAAGTCCAAGGAAGAACGTTAATTCTCCCATCATAGACATTTCAAATTCTCCCTGCATTATCTTAGCAAATTCTACACACAAAGAATTATCAGTTGATCCAAAAATGATATCATCAACATATACTTGAACCAATAAGATATGTTCTTTTACTTTCTTTATAAACAAAGTAGAATCAATTTTTCCTCTAGAAAAATCATTTGAAGTTAGAAAGCTACTTAATCTTTCATACCAAGACCTAGGAGCTTGTTTCAAACCATATAATGCTTTCTTCAATTTAAAAATATGATTAGGATAACAAAAATCTTCAAATCCAGGGGGTTGCTCCACATAAACTTCTTCTTTAATAAACCCATTCAAAAATGCACTTTTAACATCCATTTGATATAATTTAAATTTCATCAATGATGCATAAGCAAGAAGTAGGCGTATAGCCTCTAACCTGGCAGTAGGAGCATAAGTTTCATCATAAGCAATACCTTCCTCCTGACAGTAACCTTTGGCAACAAGTCTGGCTTTATTATTTATTATATTTCCATCTTCATCAAGTTTGTTTCGAAATACCCATTTAGTTCCAATTACTTGATGTGATTCTTCTCTTGAGATTAATTCCCATACTTGATTCCTTTCAAATTGATTAAGTTCCTCTTGCATAGCTATGCACCATTGGTCATCTTTAAGCGCTTCCTCAACATTTTTGGGTTCTATCTGTGACACAAAAGCTAGACATGCAGAAATTAGTCATATTTCTAGTTCTTACCCCTTTTGAGATATCACCAATAATATTGTCCATTGAAAGTCCTCTTGGTGATTGTCATTCTTTTGCTAATTCAGGTGTTTGAGAAGGCTCATTTTCTTCCAAATACAATTCATCAAGAGCCTCTCTTATGTATCAAATGTATGGTACAAAACTTACTTTCAAAGATTACTTTAAATCCTTTGTCACATAGTTGACTTATGCTAAGGAGATTATGCTTTAGCCCATCAACAAGAAGCACATCCTTAATCTCCAAAGTGTTTGCACCACCTATATTTCCAATTCCAAGAATCTTTCCTTTGTTGTTGTCCCCATAAGTTACATATTCTTGTTCTTTAGCTTTGAAACTCACAAATTTGGTTTTGTCTCCGGTCATATGTTTAGAGCATCCACTATCAAGATACCACATAGACTTCTTTGATTTGGAAGTTTCCTACAAAACAAAAACATAGTAAACTTAGGTCCCCATAACTTTTGGGTCCTTGGGGTTAGAGACAAACAAGTCATTTAACAATAGGAACCCAAATGTATTTTCCTTTAGGAACACCAAAATGTTTGATTTTACATCTATTTGAAGTATGACCATTTTTCATACAATAAAAACATGCTTTAGATGTAGCTTTTGAATATGATGCATTTCTAATAATAGATGCTCTAGTTCCTTTTTCAACACATACTCTTCTATTTTTTATTTTAGGCTTTTTCAAAGGAACTTGATGGTTTACTCTATTTTGATCTATAACAACTTTATCTTTATTATTATTACTTAATTCCTTTTCGGCTTTATGAAGCAAATGATTAAGTATATCAATGTCATATTCATACTCTTTACAAGATGCACATGCTACATTCTTATCATCATTCTCATCTATGCATACAATTTTCGTTTCTAATGTTTCCTTTTCCTCTAAACATGAAATTTTCGTTTTTAAGGACTCCACCTCCTTTTCGGATCTACTTAAACTCTTTTTTACAGCTTTGTATTCATTTTTCAAGTCCTTAAAGTCATTAAACAATTCATTATATGCATTTTGAAGTTCATCAAAATTATTTTCATCATCACTTGAAGATGAGTCAGAATCACTTACCTCAAAATCGTAAGATATATTGTCATTTGCCATTAAGCAAATATTGGCTTCAATTTCCGAGTCACTTGACTCCGAACTTGAATCACTATTGTCCCAAGCGATGTAGGCTTTCTTCTTGAAGAACTTTTTGCCTTTATTATCTTCATTTTTCTTGTTTGGACATTCGGTCTTCACATGTCCTGTTTCACCACAACCATAACATTTGATATTTATGGAAGTATTTTCTCTTACCTTTCCTTTACCTTTAAATGGATGCCTTCCTTTGGCTTTCATGAATTTTGTAAACTTATTTATCATAAGACTCAATTCTTCTTCTTCATTCTCTGAGTCTTTTTCTTCCTTTTTACTCTTACCTTTGGAAATTTCAGTTTTGAAGGCTAAGTTCCTCTTTTGATGTTGTCCTTCCTCATCATTTAGCCTTCCTAGCTCAAGCTCATGGTCTCTCAGCTTTCCAAAGAGCACCGCCATAGACATTGTGGCAAGGTATTGTGACTCCGAGATGGCCATCACCTTAGGTTGCCATTTCCTATCCAAAGATTTCAAGATTTTAACATTTAATTCATCAACGTCAAAAATTTTACCTAACCCGGTGAGATGGTTCACAATGTGTGTGAAATCCTTTTGAACGTCAAATATCGTTTCGCCTTGTTGCATTCGGAATATCTCATATTCTTGGATTAGAGAATTTTTCCATGCTCTCTTAACATCGTCGGTACCTTCGTGGGTTACTCATAGGATTTCCCACATCTCTTGAGCACTTTTACAAACGGAGATCCTGTAAAACTCATCAAGGGTTAAAGCAGATGAAATAATATTTCTAGCCCTAACGTCAAATTGAGCTTTTCTATTTTCCTCCGCTGTCCATCTAGAAAATGGTTTAGGAACGTCTACTCCATTTTCAGAAATTTTAGAAATATAGGGACCGTTTAAAATAGCGTCCCAAATGCCTCTATCAACAGACTCTAAAAAGATTTGCATTCTAACTTTCTAGAAAGGATAATTTTGACCCACAAAAAGTGGGGGTCTGTTGATAAAAGCACCCTTGGCAAACGTTTGATTTTGTCTGGCCATTTTTGAAAAATTGAATGACTATCAAAGCAAGCTCTGATACCACTTGTTAGAATCGCGCAGCGGAATGTTTGCATGAACGGACAAAAACCAAGAGGGGGGATGAATTGGTTTCTTAACAAAAATTAGGTTTTAAAAATTTTCCCCAAATTTTACCGATTAAAACATTGTGTAAACGTAAATAGAATAAGGATAGAGTCTTACACAAAAGATTTATACTGGTTCGGATCAAAAGACCCTACGTCTAGTTGCTAATCACTCAAATAGAGGATTAACGCTGTCACTATAATCAAGTTTTTACAAACAGATAACAATGGAAAAGATAGAGTAACGAAAACACCTCTCTTGAGTCACACAAGAGATGAAGAACAACTTTCCCTAGAGATGGCACAACACACAATCCACAAAGAACTCCACTTAGTGATTCTTATCGCTTCTATCCCACACCAGGTTCCAAAAGCCCCATTTTCCTCCAACAAACAGTTCTCTGGCAATCACAACTCTCAACTCACTAGTACAGAAATCACTTTTAACATCGGGCTTTCCACATCGGTTCTTTAAGAACCGATGTAGAAAGTGAATTCAAGACTTTCAACATCGGTTCCCAGATGAACCGATGTAGAAAACACTTTCTACATTGGTTCCCGGATGAACCGATGTAAAAAACACTTTCTACATCGGTTCCCGGATGAATCGATGTAGAAAGTCTTTTTATAAAATTAAGAAAATTGTTATCGACAGGATTCAAACCCAGTACCTTGAAGTCGGAGGTCGATACTCCAACCACTAAGCTACCAAGATTTTCTGATAATAACTTATACATAAATTATATTTATATACAAATAAAAATGTATATCCATGTAAATATATAAATATAAAATATATAAATACAAATACAAATATATTTATATATTTATATGTTGGATGTGAGAGCGCGCTCGAGAATAAAAGTGTGTGTCAAGTGGGTTTTCAAAATTTGATGTCAAATTTGTGAGCAAGTTTCTTTATATGAATTTGTAATTTAATGATAGAATATAATCTTTATAATTTATTTATAATAATATAGAATATAATCTTTATAATTAATTTATATAATGATATAAAATAAAGAAAAAAATTATTTTATATCATTATATAAATAAATTATAAAGATTATATTTTGTCATTAAGTTATAATCCATATAAAGAGACCCGCTCACAAATTTGACATCAAATTTTAAAAATTCACTCGACACACACTTTCATCCTCGAGCGCGTCCTCACATCCAACATATAAATATATAAATATATTTGTATTTGTATTTATATATTTTATATTTATATATTTACATGGATATACATTTTTATTTGTATATAAATATAATTTATGTATAAGTTATTATCGTAAAATCCTGGTAGCTTAGTGGTTGGAGTATCGCCTCCGACTCTAAGGTACTGGGTTCGAATCTTGCCAGTGACAATTCTCTTAATCCGATAATAATATAAATTCCTAAAAAATATAAATAATAAAAATATAATATAAAAGGGTTATAAAAGGGAGAGGATAGTCTAGGAAACTCTAGATCAATAGATAGGGTAATTAGAGATGTGTTATGAATAAATAAAATAAAAAAAAATATTAGACTTTCTACATCGGTTCCTTACAACCGATGTGGAAAGTCACACTTTCTACATCGGTCGTATCTACATCGGTTCTAGAACCGATGTTAAAAATCCCTGGGAACCGATGTTAAAAGCCTATTTTGTACTAGTGACTTTTGTTTGAAAAAGGTTGTTCATTTTTCTGAGAGCCTTAGAGAACCTTAAGTAGATGAATTAGGGTTTGGGAATTGGGGATTTTCGAAACTTGGTGTATTGGGACTAGGGTTTTCGAAAATAGGTTTAATTTGAAGTTCAAAATGCAAATCTGACTGAAATAATTGATTATCTCAAGTATTAATCGATTATTACATAGCCAAAATCAACAGGAACCCACAACGCATTGCTTTAATCGATTATTTGCCCTGTTAATCGATTAACATGCCTGTTAATCGATTAACAGAAGTGTTAATCAATTATTATAGAGAGCTGATACAGAAAATGGTTTTTCTCTCTGTAATAATCGATTATTTGGCCTTTTAATCGATTAAACCAGTGAGTTTTTGGTAAAAATGATTTTTTGAATCTTCTAAAGAGTAGACTATGTACTGGCTATCTTAGACTCTAATATTACAGACTCAAACTCATCAAAACAGAGTTATTACACAAGAATACAAGTTTTCAATTCTCTAAGTTGTTTGTTCTTGAGTCATCATCAAAATCAACAAGCTTCATGTCCATGTAAGTTCAACATCAAGTCCTTGTATGTTTCAACAACAAAGTCTTAATTTTAGATGAAGCATTCGCCCAATCAAGAGGCATCATCAGAATCAACAAATCCCCAGTGGATTCTTGCCTGCCCAATAGGCATTTATCAAAGAATCCCCAACAATCAACAAGCTGGATGGATATCACAAAAAGACAAAATAAAAGAATCCCCGGCACGTCGGACAAATACTCAGACTTCAAACAAAGATCGCTCCATATGGAGACAACGCATGAACAATATCAATAAGTTGCTACCACACAGTGTAGACCCCAAATCTTGTTTGGCCTCTCAATAAATCCAGAAGACGTCTGTTCGAAGATGGATAAGGCCTCTTTAGGTCCCTAGTCATGTTTACTAGGCTCCATGTTAGGATAGGAAGGCCTTTTGTACATGAAAATAAGAGAAATCTCGCAAAGAGCCCAAGATGGCCGTCCCGTTTGGCCAGACGATCGTCTCGCCCTGACTGGCACGGAAACTTATAAATAGTACATCGCCCCCCTCATAATTCACACATTCTCACATCCTAGCACTCCTACTACTCTCTTGGAAGTTTTTTAACACTGGAGAGTAACTCTGAGCACTTTCCAGAGTTCAAGAGCCTTCCGATTTCTGTTTAAAGGTAGAAATCAGTTAAGGAAGTCTCCTATTGAGTTGTCTAACCCTTGGTAGAGTGTTCTTTTTCTTTATTTTGGGAGAGGAGCGTGCTTGTAGAGTGCAGGGACAACCAAAAAGCATCCTCATTTCTTGAAGAGTTAATATAAAAGCTCACTTCAGAGGTTCCTTTTCTATTCTCTCTCTTTTATTACTTTCTTTACCGCTTTTCTTGTATGCATTAGATACTAGGATCATGTAGATATTTAAAATTCTGCAAGTAAAATAAATAGGGTAAAAGCATAGTTTTTTAGTCTTTATTTTATAAATTAGTCCATCATAGGGAACCTGAAAGGGGCGTTGTGGGGTGCTAACACCTTCCCCACACATAACTAACTCCCTTACCCAACTCTAGTTGTAATGGCCAAAGTTGGTTTTCTAAAAACCAACACCTTTTTCTTCCTTTTGATGTTTACGGTTAAAACATCGGTGGCGACTCCATCAAACCTTTTTGAAAACCTCCTTTAGGTCCAACTCGGTTATCGGACAACCTAACGACGTTGAACATCTTCTTTAAAAAATGCGAGTTAATCAAAACCATCGCGTCGCTCCGACTGCCTCTTTTGATGACGGCGACAGATGGCAGCGACAGATGGCGACTCCACTAGGGAAGCTGAAGAGTTGATCCCATTTAGTGATCGACTAGTCTAATAAATAAAAACTTGAAATTATGTTTTCACCCTTCCTTGCTTTTATAACATGCTTTATTGTTTGGCTTTAATAATTGTTATATGTTTACTTCCAGTAATTGTTTGAAATAAAAAATTGTACACAAACCCTTGCACACAACAGTCCCTCTATACCCGGGGGCAAGAGAGAATACACATAGGGATTGGGTGGCAAGTACGGTCGACCATGGTAATGACCTTAGTGCCAGCAGGTCGTTGTCGGAAACCACCTCTCAAGGTGATAACCCTTTTCTTTCGGTCTAAGAACATTGACATGGATATTCGTGCATGGTTCAAAGACTGGGAGATAAAGGGGACCCTATAATGGGGGCACCTTGGGGGTCTGGCCTTGGTGAGAAAAGTTAGAACCTACCTTTGTTAATGAACTTTCCTACAGGAAAACCCTACCTCGTGAATAAAACATCACTCTATTCGTGGATGAGTGAATTGTTTGTGCATTTGTTTGTTGCATTTTTCTGTTGCATAACATAATCATACAACAGTAAAATAAAAGCAAAATCTCAAAACCTTTTCATAATAAGATCTCAGACAGTTTACATTTTAGCTAGTCTGGTTTCAGTTTCTTTGTAAGCTAAGGAGCCACATGGACCGATAGAAGAGATAAGGGGATCTAAAACCATTCTTTCATAATAAGCCACCTTTATCTCGGACAGTTTTCATTTAAGCTTGCCTGGTTTCAGGTTCTTTGTAAGCTAAGTAGCCACGTTGACCTACAAAAGAGATAAAGCGGTAATAAAAAAAAATAAAAAGCAAAATACAATAAAACTCATTTTAATAAAGTCAAAGCATTCATTTAAAAATAATGAAATTTAATAAGACGATTTTTGACAAAGTCAACCATTCATATCCGCATCATCTCATAAGTGGTAAAATCATGAGAGAAAATAAATGCATAAGGAAGGAATGCATACGCATCATCCTAATAAAACCTTTCATGCATAAATACATTCATGCTAGGGGGTATTAGATATCCTCAAAACAAAAGCGAAAGAGACCCAAAATGCGTTTGTAATCTTCCACAAGGAAGGGACAAGTGTGTTAAGAGTATGGTAACCTTCGTATAACTTGTCAATCTATGATAGGGAAGGAACCATTATGCCAAAGTGGGTATGGTACTCCGCAAAGCATAAGCTTTAAGGATGGTACTAAAGCCATTGTTTTAAGGCATATCTATCCCACACCAATCATTAATTTTAAGTAATAAAATTCATTTTGGCATCCTAGAAAGTGGCTGGTCTTCTTGTGGTCCGAACCCGTGCGCAAAAGGCTAAAGCAATGGAGCAGCTGGAGGATCAGAATCGCAAACTCACTACTGAGGTTAATTCCCTAAGAGAACAAATGGCACAGATGATGGAGATGATGCACCAGCAGAACCTCAACAAGGCTGAAACTCATGGCGACCGTGCTTCTCGCCATGAGGAGGAAGAAGAAGAAGAGTTCTTCTACGAGCAGAAGGCCCATGTACAGTCTAAAGCAAGGGTGGTACTCATCCAGCCCCCTGAAGTCTCCAAACAACAAATCTCCACCCTGGAGGAGAGACTCAGGGCCATGGAGGGGCACAACTTCGATGTGAAGGAGGCAGCTGATGTGTGCCTCGTCAAGAACATTTGTTTCCCTCCCAAGTTCAAAGTCTCAGACTTCTTGAAGTACACGGGAACAACTTGTCCCAAGAGCCATCTTACTATGTACTGTCGTAAGATAGTAGCATATGCCGATAACGAGAAGTTCCTGATACATTGCTTTCAGAAGAGCTTAGCTGACTCATCTCTGAGCTGGTATATGCAATTAGAAGGAGGACAAGTCTAGACTTTGAGACACATGGAAGACACCTTCCTCCGTCGCTATAAGTACAACATCGATCTATCTCGGACAGGTCAAATCTGTAAATGCTAACCAAGAGAAGCAACGAGGCCTTTAAGGCGTATGCCCAGTGCTGGAGGGAGTTGGCCGATCAGGTGGAACCTCCACTATTGGACAAGGAGACCGTGTCCATGTTCATTAACTCGTTGACTGGACCCTATTACAACAAAATGATAGGGAACACGTCAACCCTCTTTGTAGACGTGGTCACCATAGGCGAGAGGATAGAGTAGGGATTGAAGAGTGGAAGGATAGCGCAACCTTCCTCCTCCAACGCATCATTCAAGAAGTCCTTGAGCAAGAAGAAGGAGGCAAACATCAACGTCATCAACCTCACCACTCCTTCTTCTTCTGCGAAGCCGACCAGGAAATCCCCAAGGCAAGAAAAGAAGTTCACTCCCATACCAACCTCTTATGGGAGTTTACTGCCTAAGCTGATAGAGGCCAAGTTCCTGGCATATGTGCCTCCAAGAAAGGTGGATCCTCCTTACCCTGAGTGGTATAAGCCTAACGAGAAATGCGCTTACCACTCAAGCGCTCTCGGGCACTCAGTGGAGAACTGTCGGGCCTTAAAATTCAAGGTCAAGGAGTTAATAGACGTCGGGTGGGTCACCTTTGATGCTCCTGCCCCCAATATAGACGTCAAGCTGCTGTCGCAACAAGAAGGATAGGGTGGATAAGGAGACCAGCTATTAGGTTTCTTTTCTTTTAAGCTTTCTTTGTATTTCTTGCGGTCCCAGCCTGTGGCGTGAGATTACTGATTAAAAGGGCATGTGTACATATTCTTTTAATACATGAGGCATTTTTCATTCATGATCATTTTTATTCCTTTCCTGCTTCCATTTATTATTCTTTCAAAATAATTGAATAATAAAATCTATACATAAAATAGAACCTTAAAAACAATCATGTCTGTGATTGATGAACCTTTGTGGGGTCCGGAAGCCCAAGGCGAATGGGTCGAATTCGACAATGAGCAGGAGACCATTTCTCCGGACATGCAGAGACTGTTAGAAATAGAAACTCACTCCATATGACCCCACTAAGAAGAAACATAACTTGTCAATTTTGGGACTGTTGTCACCAAATCTTGCCTGGCTCCCCAATAAAGCCAAAGATTGCCCGTTTTGAAGATGGTCAAGACTTTATTAAGTCCATAGTAGCTTTTTCTAGGTTCCATTTAAGATAGGAAGGGTTTTTAGAGCCAATAAAATCAGAAATTCCGTCGGAGATAGCAAATGGCCATCCAGGATAGTCAGACGGCCGTCCATGCGAACTTTAAGACAATGGACGGTCGTCCACTTAGCCTGGACGACCGTCCATGGCAACTTTTGGCCATGGACGGTCGTCCACTCTATATGGTTTGTCCATGATCACTTTTTGCCATGGACGACCATCCACCAAGTCCAGACGGCCATCCACTTTTTCTTGGTGCAGTTCCCTATAAATAGGAGACCCATTCCTCAAAATTTTCACACTATTCACTCCTACCACTCTCTAGGAAGCCTTTTGGCACTTTAGAGTGACTCTGAGCATTATTCCGGAGTTCGAGTGAGCTTTCCGATTTCTATTAAGCTAGAAATCGGTTAAGGAGGTCTCTTTGAGACATCTAGCCCTTGGTAGAGTGAAATTTTATCTTTTGTGGGAGGAGTGTGCCTGTAGAGTGCGGGGACTGCTGTAGACCCCTAATTTTGCCCGGCCTCTCAATAAAGACTAGAAGACTTTCTCTCTGAAGGTGGGTAAAGCTTTGGTGGACATCCATCGGCATCAACCGGCTTCTGTCTGAAGAAAGGAAAGCTTCCCTGGAGTCCCAGAACACAAAATTTGACCAGAACACTCGAGACAGCCGTCCCAGAAAGCGAGACAGCCGTCCCAAACAGGCGAGACGCACGTCCCAGATGTGAGACGCGTCTCAACCAAAAAATCAACTTGATACGGTCGTCCCAACTTCCAGACGGTCGTCCCAAACATTCTAGACTGCAGTCCCTATTTTCTTGGCCCGAGACGGCCGTCTCGAGTTTGCTGGCTGAAAAAACTATAATAAATAGGGACCTTAGATGACGTTTTTTGACACCTCACTCCTCTCTTCTCTCCCTCTTTCGAATGATCTCTCCGATTTCCTGTAAGGTAACAATCGGTTAAGGAAGTTTCTTCCGACATTCGATTCTTCTTAAAGTTTTTGTAGTGTCGGTCCCATATTCGGGGAGGAGAGTCTGTGTAGTGCGGGGGATTACCAAAACGCATCCTCACAGTTGAAAAGTTGTAATAAAAAGCTTGCTACAGAGGTTCTTTTCACTTCTCTTCTCTTTTATTGCTTTATTTACTGCTTTATGTATGCAATAGAAATAGAATCATGTAGATAGCCATTTTTTTAATATTTTATAATAAAATAGGGTAATAGTGTAATTTATCTTAATCTTTACTTTATGAATTAATCCGTCATAGGGAACCCGAAAGGGGCGTCGTGGGGGTGCTAACACCTTCCCCACGCATAACTAACTCCCTTACCTAACTCTGGTTATAATGGCCAAGTTTGGTTTTTCTTAAAATCAACGCCTTTTTATCCTTTTCCAATGTTTATGGTCAAAACAATGGTGGCGACTCTATAAGAACCTTTTTGCGAAAACCTTGCTTTTATTAGAGGATAGTTCAGTTGCTGAGCACCTCAGGAGCAATGAACACATTTTTAAATAAACGCGAATCTAAACCATCTTTTCGCGACCGCTCACATAAACGTTCGAGATGTCCCTAGATGTCGAAATGGACGTTGCCGACAGATGGGGACTCCACTGGGGAAGCTAGAGTTGATCCCATTTAGTGACGAATAAATTCAAACTAAATAAAGATTTGAAATTACGCCTTTACCCTCTTTTGAATGTTTTATTGTATGGCTTTAATAACTGCTGCATGATTACTTTCTGCGAATTGTGTGAAATACAAAATGTACACAAAAACCCTTGCACACTACAGTTCCTCTATACTCGGGGGCAAGAGTGAATACCTATAGGGAGTGGGTGGCAGATACGACCGGCTTGTTGGCACACGGGGCTACAACCGTTGTCGGAAAACCACCAACTCAAGGTGATAACTCTCTTCTTTTGGTCCAAGGATGTCGACATGGAGTTCCGTGCATGGTCTGAAGACTGAGAGATTGAGAGGTTCCTATAATGGGGGCACCTTGGGGACCTTTGGCCTGGGTGAGAACAGTTTAGAACTGCCTTAACCAAGCACGTTTCTACTGGAAAACCCTACCTCATGATTAAATAAGCGTGGCTCTGCTCGTAGATGAATGAATTGTGTGTGCATTTGTTTGATGCATTGGCATAAGGTAATCATACAACAGACAAAAATAACAAAAATTCTAAAAAACCATAAAAATGATAAGAGTAAACCAACTTTATCTCGGACAGTCTTCATTTAAGCTAGCCTGGTTTCAGGTTCTTTGTAAGCTAAGTAGCCACGTTGACCAACAGAAGAGATAAAGGGTTATAAAAAATATAAAAACAATTTAAACCAATAAAAATACCTCGTACAATAAAAATATTTTTGACAAAATCGTATCATTCATACCACATCATCCAATAAGTGGTAAAACTACGAGAGAAAATAAATGCATTAAGAAAGGTATGCATAAGCATCATTATAATAAAATCTCTCATACATAAACACATTCATTCTAGGTTGCACTAGATATCCTTAGACAAAATCAAAAGAGACCCAACTGCGTTTGTAACCTTCCTAGAAGAGATAAGTGCGCTAAGGTATGTTGACAACCTTTGAAAAAAGGGAGCTATCACACTGAGGTGGGTATGGTACTCCTTAAGCATAAGCTTTTAAGAAGATACAAAAGCTATTGTCTAAGACATATCTATCCCACACTAATCATTTACAACAAAAAGCTATAATAAAAAATATTTAAATCATTTAGAAAGTGGCTGGTCTTCTCCCTGTCTGCACTCATGCTCAAAAAGCCAAGAAGATGGAGCAATTAGAGGAGCAGAATCGTATGCTCTCCGCTGAGCTTAATGCCATAAAGAAACAAATGGCGCAATTGACGGAGTTAATGTACCAGCAATGCTTCCACAATAAGGTCTCCAAGCAACAAATTTCTGCCCTAGAGGAGAAATTAAGGGCATTAGAGGGACACAACTTTGATTTAAAGGAGGCAGTCACGCAGACAAGACAAGAAATTCACTCCCATTCCAACCTCATATGGAAGTCTGCTGCTAGAATTGATAAATGACAATCTCCTAGCATATGTCCCTCCAAAGAAGATGGATACACCCTACCCAGAATGGTACAAACCTAATGAGAATTGTGATTACCATTCAGGCGCTCCTAGGAATTCTGTGGAGAATTGCATTGCATTGAAGTATAAGGTCTAAGATTTGTTGAATGCTGGGTGGATCACCTTCAATGCTCCCGACGTGAATATCAAGCCTCTATCACAACCAGAATAGTGAGCTTGGGTAGAGAAGGACAACTAACTAGGGCTCCCCATTTTGTGCATCTTTTGGTTAAAAGAAATAAAAAATAATAATAAAAATCTTCTGATGCATCTCTCGTGGTCTCTGCCCATGGCCGCGAGATCTTTTGATTAAAGGGGATCTCGTATATATTTCTCTTTTCATCAATACAATGAGGCATTTTTCATAATATTCATATTCTTTTCATTCTTTTCTCTCTCACTCCAAAATAATTAAATAAAATATAAACCCAAATAAGGACCATATAAATAGTCATGTTTGTGATTGAAAACTCTTTGCGGGATCTGAAAGCTGAAGGCGAATGGATTAAGTCAGACAGTGAGGAGGGGACTGAAAGTAAAGGGATATATGTCGCAGTTTCAACACTTTCAAATAAGTTCCCCTAAAACAGTAATAATGCAGTACAATGGGAACCGGAATATCAATTCGTGGAAGTAATAAGAGTATATGATTGAGTTATGAATGATTCAATGGGGAACTAAACTAAAAATGAAATTTACAATCTTAGACTAAACTAAAATGAGGTAAAATCCTAATATGCAGTGAATGAAAATACTGTAGAATGCAAAAATGGCTAAAATTATGGAAAATCACAAATCTGACCCAAAATCACAAATCTGACCGTGATGAACAGTAACCATGGTCAGTATCGTAAATCTGACCGACGTGAACAGTAATAACAGTCAGGAATCACAGTCAGAATTTTGTGCTCTCGGTCAACATGCAAAAACTAATGAGTTTTCTTGGTCAAAAATGGAAATTAGTGAACAAAATATATGACTGACCTATAAGAATGTAAACAAAAATGAAAAACAACGCAGATGAATGAAGTTAAACGAAATTCATAAATTTGACCACAATGAACAGTAACCACGGTCAAAAATCACGGTCAAAAATGTAAACCAGACTTGGTCAGAAATATGAACTCTCGGTCAGAATGAAATGTAAAAACAATTTCTAGGTTAAGAATCAAATGCAAGGTGTAAAGTATTTGAATGACTGAGTGAAATATAATTATTTTTGAGTTGAGTTTTTAAAATGGAAAATGACCATAGTGAACAGTACTGTCGGTCAGAAAAGTGGTCAAAAAATCAACAAAATAAAAGGTCTCAGTCAATATTTGAATACAGTATATAAAACGTATGATTGACCCAGAGAAATGCAATTATTTTTGTATTTTGAGTTTTAAAAACGTGAGATGACCGAGTGAGTGTTTTGGTGCGTGTGGCTGAAAATCTGACCGAGTGACAGTGGTCACTTCGGTCAAAATGTTCAAAACAGTGGTAAATGTGTGATGTGAATGATGGAATGAGTGCAGTAATGTATATTTATGAGTTTTTCAGTATTCAAGGGGGATTTGTAGTGCAGAAAATTAAAATGAACACTTAACCACACCTAACCTATTCTAATCTCATGCTAATCTATGACAAAACCTAAAACAGTGTAGTAAAATCTATCTAAACCTAAAACTAAGCTTCTATAGAGATTACAGCAAGTAAACAAAGCAATAAAACCTAGCTACCGTGACTGAGAAGCAATTAAAACATCAAAACAGTAAAGTCAAAGCAGTAAAATGCAGAAAATTAAAGAAAGCAAGAACAAGAACTGTGGACCAGATTCAGTGTAAGAAAAATTGCAAGACTACTGCATTTTTGACATTGTGAAAACCTAATTAATCAATTAAGAATTCACCATACAGTTCAACAAAGTTATTGCAAGCTTCAATCCTCAACCGAGAGACATCCACAAGCTAAAGCAAGTCAAGAACATAAGTCTTAAACAAGTTGTCACATGCAATTCAGTTCCAGCAGATTTTGTTCAGTAAAAACCTAATCTAATTCATGAATTCTGTAAAGAAAAGCAATTAAAGATGATAGAAGAAGGAAATCCAGATCCAATTCGTGAAGAACAATGAAGAAGAATGAACACATACATGGAAGATTGAAATGCAAGCAAGGATAGAGAGCCATGGTGCAATGGAGAGAACAACTGAGAGAATTCTGATCGAATTGATTGAATCCGAACTTCAAAACTTCGACTATATGTTATTACATTAAGTTAATCTACTATATACTTCAACTAATGTACAATTACAACTTACAAGGCCCATAACCGGACCTAATCCAATAAGATGTTGAAGAGTCGCGCTGCCTTCGTTTCAGTGCAGTACCGCGCGATTCGAATGCTTGGAGTTTTCTCAATTATTCTTCAAATTAAACACTTCCGGTCTCTTTAGAAAGCTTGTTAAGTTATCTTTCAAACGCCACCGTTTTAATTATTTTTGGAGGTCTATATAATTTATGATAATTATTTTACTGAGGCATGCCCGGTAGACCGACTCTGTGCGCGTAACCTCTCTTTAATAATTTATATAAACTTCAATTTAGCTCTAAATTGCGTGGTTTTTGATCCTCTGGAAAGATGAATTTGTCTATCTTTCAATGCTTTAAAAATCATGATTTTAGGATCTCTGTAGAAAAAATGATAAATAAAACAGTAAACAAATATCAGTACCTGTATACAATAAAATACAGCTAATTTATTGTTTTTATGCAGAATTTTATGTTAAGGCTTCTAAAGGCCTAGTAATACAAATTATAGTTAATTAAGCTTTATTAACATATTATAAACAATATTATAACATTATAAGCTACTTAAGATGTGCTGAAAATCAGTCACATCAAATACTCCACACTTAGCCCTTTGCACTCTTGGGCAAAGCTTAAGTTCTGCAGTTCCATGTTTTATAAATCAATTAAGTAAAGTGAGCACATAAAAATTCATATCCAAGCCTCATGCATCTAAGTTACAACATCAAACACTTGACTCCTTAATTAATAGGCACTCATGAATCATTTAAACAAAAATCTATCCAGCTTTACTTGAGAATTTCCTCACTAGGTCAAGTGTTTCACTCATCTCTCAACTATTTAAATATAGGTGTTGTTTCACTCAAATATTCTCAATGCCAAACCATTATCATAGGCTTTAATAAATTCTAACTTCAATCATCATAATTACTATGCATCCAAAGAATCAAAATGACTTTAATTAAGCTTATAACGTGGCCATGGGTTATAACTTTTAGGTATGGATAACAAAGGGATGCAAGGCTTTAAATAATGGAACTTTGATAAAAGAAACATGGTTTTAAATACTGCATAAGTGTGGCGGAAATCTTAAATACATAATGCTTTTCAATGCCTTTGGCTTCATAACTTATCATTCTCTTTTTTTTTTTTTTCACTTTTCAATACAATCCAGCTTTGCTGTTTTTAGCTTTTCAACTTTTTTTCTTTTAAAACCTTACATAATTTAAAATACCACCCCACACTTGAGCTTTGATCAATCTATAAATTAAAACCTCTTTCCTTCACCAAAGTCCAGGGTTAAAACTGGTTTTTCTGGCTTCAAGCTTGTAATGTACAGGTTATAAACAAAGAAAATATAAATCAGGCTCAAGGGGGTGACTAGGGTCAATAATATTTAAAGGTTGGCTTTATTTGGTCAGTGGCTACAACAAAGATGGCCTAGATCATTTTCAACAGATGCATAGAACCATATAATTTACTCAGAGAATAAAGTCAAGTTCTGCAATAGTTAAAACATCAAGAATAAATCATACATCAAAGAATGAAGGCTCAAATCTCACGGCTTTTAAACTCAATTAAGTTGGAATCAATCCTATTTTAACTTATCATGGCATCCACTAATTCAGTCATCAAAATGTCTAAATACCTCACTTAAATAATCACAAAGCAATGAATAAATCAAGGTTGTAGCTCACATAATTTAGAAAATCAGATTATATAAAACATAATACTGCATCAGCTTGCTCAACTCAGAATTACAAAGCTCAAGTATGAACAACTCAGAGTCATAAATTAATTTAGAAACCTCCCTAAATACCCCACACTTGAAAGACACATTGTCCTCAATGTGAGTCAAATAAGTTTAGAAATATAATACCTGAAAAAGCTTTAATCCGCATAATTAATCAGCACATAACTTACTACTACATAACTAGGTTAGCTAAAGAAATTATATGATTATCCACATGTGAAACCGATTGACTTTCATGAAATATCTTAAGTCTATGACCATTAACTGTAAATACATTACCTGTTTTTGGATCAGAAATTTCAACAGCTCTGTCCTTAATAATCAAATTAAACTCTTGCAATAATAAAATCCATCCAATGAGCCTCGGCTTGGAATCTTGCTTCTTCAATAAATACTTAAGAGTTGCATGGTCAATAAAAACAACAATCTTTGTACATAATAAATAAGATCAGAACTTATCCAAAGCAAATACAATAGCTAATAACTCTTTCTCAGTGGTAGTATAAATAACCTGTGCAGAATCTAAAGTTCTGGATGTATAAGCAATAACATAAGTTACTTTATCTTCCCTTTGGGATAACACAACTCCTAAATCATAATCAGATGCATCACACATTAACTCAAATGGCAAGCTCCAATCAGGGGGTTTCATAATGGGAGCGGAAATTAACTTATTTTTTAACTCATCAAATGCAAATTTACAATCATCATCAAATACATATTTCACATCTTTTTGCAATAATTTAGATAAAGGAGAAGTTAATTTACTAAAGTCTTTAATGAACCTTCTATAAAAACCTGCATGCCCAAGAAAAGATCTTATTTCCTTTATGGATTCTGGATAATTAAGGGCTGCAATTGCTTCTACCTTAGTCTTGTCAACCTGTATACCTTTAGCTGAAATCAAATGGCCTAGGACTATGCCTTCTTGAACCATAAAATGACATTTCTCATAATTTAACACCAAATTAGATTCTACACATCTATGCAATACTTTATATAAATTATCAAGACATAAATCAAAATTAGAACCAAATACAGTAAAATCATCCATATATACTTCCATACAATGCTCAATTAAATCACTAAATATACTCAACATACATCTCTGAAAAGTAGCAGGAGCATTACACAAACCAAATGGCATCCTAGAATATGCAAAGGTACCAAAAGGACATGTGAATGTAGTCTTATGTTGGTCCTCTGGTGCAATATGTATATGAAAATAACCAAAAAAACCATCCAAAAAGCAATAATGTGACTTACCTGCAAGGCGCTCTAACATTTGATCAATAAAAGGAAGAGGGAAATGATCATTCCTGGTAGCTTGGTTAAGCTTTCTATAATCAATACACACCCTCCATTTATTTACAATTCGTGCTTGCAACATCTCTTTATTTTTCCCTTCAGTAACTGTAGTTCCTGATTTCTTTGGTACAACATGGATAGGAGATACCCACTCACTGTCTGAAATCGGATAAATTATTCCGGCCTTCAATAACTTAGCTACTTCTGAAAGTGCTACTAGCAAAAATCTCATTGATTTGATGAAGTCAAAGATAAAGTCAAAAGTCAACTCTGCAGCAGTCAACAAGTCACTCAGAAGAATGGAGCTGAAGACTTAGTGTGTCTTAACAGAAAGCTTAGGTAAAACCACTTTACCTTTTTCCACTGCATGAAGCTCCTTCACTCAATTTGCAAAATGCCTCAAAAATAGTTTTAAACAAATCAAAAACAAAAGCATTTTGACAAAGAACTTTCTTAATAATGTTTTTAACTGATATAGTTTTAAAAGAAACAATTAAAATCACTTAGAATGCGTAAAGAAGTGTTTTTACAGTATTTTAATCGATACAAACTTCTTTTAATCGATTAAAACCCTTTATGACCGATTAGAATTCGAATATGACAGGTCAGAATGAAATATAATCGATCAGACTTTAAAAATGAGCAATCAGATTTATTTTAATCGATTAAAACACGTTTCAATCGATTAAAACCACTTTGGAAGTCAGGATGATCGATCATAATGAAATTATGACCGATCAGAATTGGTTATGATCGATCGAATTGAATTATGACCGATCAGACTTATTTCAATCGATTAAAACGAATTTCAATCGATTAAAATGACTTGAAAATTTTTGTACAGAGTTTCAATCGATTAAAACGCATTTCAATCGATTAAAATAACTTGGAAAATCTTTGTACAGAGTTTCAATCGATTAAAACGCGTTTCAACCGATTAAAACAACTTAGAAAAATTCTCGTGCAGGTTTTTAATCGATTAAAACTTCTTTGTATCAGCTTAAAATAACTTGAAAAGTTTTATAAGAAAGTTTTAAAGTAAATCAATCGATTAAAACGTGAATCAATCGATTGAATCACTCTCAGAAAATGTTTGTAAAATGTTTTAACTGATATAAACATGGTTGTATCAACTAAAACCATTATGTTAAAGAAACAAGAACGCATTAATGGGTTGAAAGGACTTTTAACAGATTATAACGGCTATTTCAACAGATTAAAACAAACTTTCAACAGATTAATTAATGCAGCAGATTTGAAAATTCTCTTTAAAAACAGTTTTGCTTGAAACTTTTAAACAGAGATTGAACATCAGTTTTTACACATCCAAAGCAATCAATTCAAGCAACTGTTAGCATCCTTTTCCAAGAAAGATTCGCAACTGCTTTGTGAACTTCTTTTTAATTCTTTCTTGAGGCACTTTTGCATTACTTTGAAGGAGGAACTTACAGTGGATAAGCGTAATCCGGTTTGAGCTTTCTAAGTTTCTTCTTTTCAATTGCTTTTCATTTCTTTGTATTGTGTTGTACCTGGAATTTGGGTACAAGTTTTCTACAACTGGTAGGTGGTTGTAGAAGTTTCCAAGAACTGGAATTTGGTTCTTGGTGGAGAGGTTGAGTACGAGAACTGGAATTTGGTTCTTGTACTCGTTTGGTGCCTGGAATTTGGGCACTGGTTTCTCTCGCAACTGGAATTTGGTTGTAGAGGTTATCAAGAGCTGAAATTTGGTTCTTGGTGGAGAGGTTAAGTGCAGGAACTGGAATTTGGTTCTTGTACTGTGTGGTGCCTGGAATTTGGGTACTGGTTTCTCTGCAGCTGGAATTTGGTTGCAGAGGTTATCAAGAGCTGGAATTTGGTTCTTGGTGGAGAGGTTAAGTGCAGGAACTGGAATTTGGTTCTTGTACCGTGTGGTGCCTGGAATTTGGGTACTGGTTTCTCTCGCTGGCTGGAATTTGGTTGCAGAGGTTTCCAAGAACTGGAATTTGGTTCTTGGTGGAAAGGTTAAAGTCGGAACTGGAAATTGGTTCCGGTGTTAGAGTAGGTGTAAGATTGTTGAGTCTCAGAAACATCTATTCTAGTGGAACCCAACTGGAATTTGGTTGGAGACTAGACGTAGCCCTGGTATTGGGTGAACCAAGTATAAAATTACCGGTGAAATCTTTCCTAACCTTTCTCTTTTTAAATTCAGCTTGCTGCGCTTGTATTGTTTAATTGCTTTGTGATTCGTGAATTGATTAGTAAACTTAATTTTCGAATTAGATAATCCGGTTATTGCGAAAAACTTTCAAAAATCAATTCACCCCCTCTTGATTTAAAACTACTTTTCTAACAATTGGCATCGAGCAAGGTGCTTGAAAGTTATTCAAGTCTCTTGATCCATGGTCGAGAACAAAGCTACCGCTTTTCGAGGGGGCATCTATTAACAGACCTCCACTATTCTCGTGGAACGCAGTTATCCTTTCCGGAAAATTAGGATGAAAATCTTCATTGAATCCATTGAGAGAAATGCTTGGGATGTTATTACTAATGGTCCTCTAATTACGGATAAAGGATGGTCAAGCTTGAATGATGAGGAGAAGAAGAAAGTTCAAAGTGACTCGCAATGCAAAAAATATAATTACTTCTGCTCTTAACATGGATGAATTTTTCAGGGTGTCCCAAGTGCAATTCTGCCAAGGAGATGTGGGATGTTCTTGAGGTCACTCATGAAGGGACTCGCAGATGTTAAAAGAGCCGAGAAAGCATACATTGATAAGAGAATATGAGCTCGTTCAAAATGCAGAATGGTGAAAGCATCGCAGATGTGCGAAACGCTTCACTCACATCATCAACCATCTAATGGGCCTAGGTAAGACCTTTGATAAGGAAGAATTAAATATTAAAGTGTTGAAATGTCTTGACGAGTCCTGGCAACCGAAAGTCACCGCAATATCGGAATCAAAAGATCTCGTCCACCATGACAACAACCTCACCTGTTTGGAAAACTTAGAGAACATGAAATGGAAATCACAAGATTCAATGAACAAGATGTCTCGAGAAGAAGAACGAAGCATTGCACTTAAAGTTGAAGAAAATCAAGAATCGAGAGGAAGAGAATGAAAACCTTGGATCGCTTGTTAGGAAATTCAACAAATTTCTCAAGAAAAAGATCCAAGACAAAGAAAGACATAAAAGGTATGAGAAAAAACTGATTCTTCTAACTTTAAATGTTATGGTTGTGGCAAACAGGGCCATGTTAGAATGGAATGTCCAGAGAGAAATAAACAAAGTGAGAAGAAAGAGGAAAAATAAAAAAGAAGAGCCTACATAGCCTGGGATGACAATGATACTTCATCAACAGATAATTCGACAATGAAGAAGCCAACCTTTGTTTAATGGCAAGTCAAAATCCACAATCCAACCAGGTAAGTTCTAGCTCCTCTTCAAATTTGGTCAATTATGATGCATTACAAGAAGCATTTAATGAAATGCATGAAGAGGCTAAGAAACTTCAAAAAGAAAATGATAGGCTGAAAGGGCTAAACAACTAGCTAGTAAATAAAGTTGATTCTCTGGAAAAACAAATTCTTGAAAATGAAACTGAGCGTGACTTCTTGAAACTGATTCATGCTAATTCGATTGTGAATGCAATAAACCATGCAATAACCGTTCGAATTGCAAAAGAAAATTGACTTTCTATCTCAAACTATTTCAAGATTCACACAAGGGAAAGCCAATCTAGATGTATTACTTGGATCTCAAAAATTAATTTTTGACAAATCTGGAATAGGATTTAAATCTAGATCCGATAGAAACAAAAACAAATAGGAATTCATACTCGTAATTAAATGCTCTTACTGTATGAAAAAAGGGCACTCAGTTAAATATTGCAGAATCAAAAAGTATGTCATTCCTAAAGGAAGAATGAAATGGGTTCCAAAGATTAATTCCTTTCAAATAACCCGATCAGGACCCGAGTAATTATAAAGGGTACCGTAACAATTCTTAATTTGTTTTGCAGGAACAAGTCCGGGAATCCCTTGAAGATCGGAGTGCGTAAATCAGGTTCGAGTATTTAAACTAATTGTTTTAATTGATATATAACAATATTAATCGATTAAAATAACTTACGTAACATCTGTCCGTACCATTTTAATCGATTAAAATGTCGAAATAATCGATTGAATTGATCTTAGGATTTTGGTTTAAATGTTTTAATCGATTATAATAACTGTATATCAATTAAAAACACTTAGGTATCAAAATTAATCGATTCATTTAAGTTTTAATCGGTTTAAATTCTGGTGTCATTTTATTGATCACATTCTATACCAAACTAATCGATTCTTTTATAAACCAATCGATTAATTCACCATCAATCGTTTTCAAACCTAATAGGAAAAATGAAATTAATAGATAATTAGTTGATCAATCGATTAATTAGGTTCTGAAAACAAGATTTATAACATCTAATTAAAGTTTGATAGGCCAATTCGAATCAAAAACCCAGTTTCTTTGATAAACAAAATCTGCATAATACTTTCACCCACTCGTCCCGTAAATTGTGCCTCCGTAGCGGTCAGATAATCATAAATGAGTCTCGAACATATCCGATTCAAGTTATCCGTTATGAAACACCCAATTTTCTTTAAATGGCACATGCTGAACAAATCCTTGAATTAGAAACTAAGACTAGTGGAATAAATGTGGGAAAGTTATCCATAGATGAAAAAGTTATTTTAACATAGTCATGATTCAAGCTGTAGACATCTACATCTCTCTTAATACTTTACATGGAATGCTGCGTAGTAATACATTGAAAATCAAAGGAATTATCAAAGAATAGACCGTAACTTTTCTTATAGACACTAGTTACAAACAGAGTCAAGTCGTTAGGACTGAAAACATAGTTTATCAAAGATTTTTCAATGATAGTTGCTTCTGGTAATAAGTTGTTGATTACTAGGAAGTTCAATGAACAAATGTTTACATTAGATTTGTTGATATTACCTAGCAATATATTTGAAATAATCTTGAGCATGCATTGGTTCAAAACTCTTGGTGAAATTCATTGGAACTGTGCAAATTTAAGAATTAGCTTTAATCATCAATGTCACGAGGTGACACTGTAAGGAAACCAATCTGGGACAACAATTCAAGAATTGAATAACATGGCACAGAGAATGTGTGTACAGGGATCAATTTTATACTATTGATATTGTTCCCTCGCTGAAGGCAAATATAGTGAAAGCTCTGGATTACTGTCATCACTAGTTTTGCTGTGTATGCATTACTAATCATTGCCCACTCTACCAGAATAAGTTTTAGTTAACCACTTGTGCATATGATACCACTGGAAACAACAAAGTTAAAGATGATTCATTCCTCAAAGATAATGATGACTGGTTCACTCGAAAGTGAGAATAACACCCATCATACTACATTAATAAGAATGCAGTCATTCGCTTGGATGATGATGACTGCAAAGTTTGAAATAGGTTAGCTATTATGGAAGGAAATTCGATCTCGGTACATCATTAACCCGTGATTCATGCAATTTATGGTATCGTGCATTCGTGTGGGATCCGATAGTGAATGTACGTCTGTCGGTACATGGTTCCGCCTCGATGTGTAGTAGAAATTCCATTGTGGTGTCAACCATGGACTATAATGCAATCAATAGTAACAAGAACTGCTAAAAGATTTCTTTTCGGGAAAAGTTTCTATGTCTGTTGTCGATACAGGAGAGACAGCTTGTTGTTGTCTCAAAAGTTGATAGAGCAAAATTGGTTCCAGCAAAAGTAAAGTCTATTATCTTTTGATATTGGTGGGGATCAAATGACTGAGTCACGTATTTTGGCATCTGACACAAATAATCAGGGAAATGAGAACAAATTCATTTACACCAAACTGGAGGATTTGCAACTAAACCAGAGAAATTGGGATAATTAAAGATTGGTGGATAAAAAGGGTCCCTTCTTACCTTTACTTTATATCTTATCTCTTTTGATGCTAATTTCAATTTATGATCTGTAGTATCACTGGTTATTAAACAGAAACAATATTTTTAGCCTTGATTTATATAATGTAGCTTGAAAGTTGAAACAGGAAAATCTAGATAGAATTTAAATAGATCCCTGAGAGCTTTAGCTAAATAAGATTTTATTCTGATTTTGATGGATCTATTAGTTAAGATTTAATCAATGTAGTGGTTAGTATTGTTAAACATCCTTCTAGATGATCAGTTTTACAAAATATGCATTAAACATTACTTCATTTTCAAAACTGATTGTTTTAATCAATACAACATCTTTTTAATCGATTAAATGAATTTATACAACATTTTTTAATCGATTAAAAGTCGAAATAATCGATTAATTTCACTAAAGTTTCATGTTTTCAAATTCTTACATGTTTTAATCGATTAAACCCTTCTTTCAATCGATTTAAATCATTTATCAAAAACATTTTAATCGATTATGTTCTGCTTTTAATCGATTTTTATTCGGAAAGAAAGATTAAAGGCTTTAGTTAATGGTTGTTCCTGTAACATGCTACTAAAGCGTGATTCCCTTATCTTTACACATGTTAATTGTATTCATTACAAACGTGTTAATGAAGATAAGTTTGAATCAACTTTAATTGATTCTTTTCATGAGTGAAATATTGATTCACTTTTTATTTTCAAAAACTTGAGCACATTTCAAATCTTACATTTTTTATTCCCTTCAATACCCTATTTTTGATGAAGTCAAAAGGGGGAGAAATAGTTGCATCACTTTAAGATAAATTTAAGAGCAACAGTTTAGGGGGAGAAATAGAACATTAAATACATTTTTATATTTCTCACTTAACTGCATTATCAAGTGACTTCTTTTGCAGAGTTTGTTTTTTCAAAATGGTGTTTGTCTTCATCAAATAGGGGGAGACTGAAAGTGCTACTAGCAAAAATCTCATTGATTTGATGAAGTCAAAGATAAAGTCAAAAGTCAACTCTGCAGCAGTCAACAAGTCACTCGAAGAATGGAGTCGAAGACTTAGTGTGTCTTAACGAAAGCTTAGGTAAAACCACTTTACCTTTTTCCACCGCATGAAGCTCCTTCACTCAATTTGCAAAATGCCTCAAAAATAGTTTTAAACAAATCAAAAACAAAAGCATTTTGACAAAGAACTTTCTTAATAATGTTTTTAACTCGATATAGTTTTAAAAGAAACAATTAAAATCACTTAGAATCCGTAAAGAAGTGTTTTTACGATATTTTAATCGATACAAACTTCTTTTAATCAATTAAAACCCTTTATGACCGATTAGAATTCGAATATGACAGTCGTAATGAAATATAATCGATCAGACTTTAAAAATGAGCGATCAGATTTATTTTAATCAATTAAAACACGTTTCAATCGATTAAAACCACTTTGAAGTCAGGATGATCGATCAGAATGAAATTATGACCGATCAGAATTGGTTATGATCGATCGAATTGAATTATGACCGATCAGACTTATTTCAATCGATTAAAACGAATTTCAATCGATTAAAATGACTTGAAAATTTTTGTACAGAGTTTCAATCGATTAAAACGCATTTCAATCGATTAAAATAACTTGGAAAATCTTTGTACAGAGTTTCAATCGATTAAAACGCGTTTCAACCGATTAAAACAACTTAGAAAAATTCTGTGCAGGTTTTTAATCGATTAAAACTTCTTTGTATCGCTTAAAATAACTTGAAAAGTTTTATAAGAAAGTTTTAAAGTAAATCAATCGATTAAAACGCGAATCAATCGATTGAATCACTCTCAGAAAATGTTTGTAAAATGTTTTAACTGATATAAACATGGTTGTATCAACTAAAACCATTATGTTAAAGAAACAAGAACGCATTAATGGGTTGAAAAGACTTTTAACAGATTATAACGGCTATTTCAACAGATTAAAACAAACTTTCAACAGATTAATTAATGCAGCAGATTTGAAAATTCTCTTTAAAAACAGTTTTGCTTGAAACTTTTAAACAGAGATTGAACATCAGTTTTTACACATCCAAAGCAATCAATTCAAGCAACTGTTAGCATCCTTTTCCAAGAAAGATTCGCAACTGCTTTGTGAACTTCTTTTGAAATCTTTCTTGAGGCACTTTTGCATTACTTTGAAGGAGGAACTTACAGTGGATAAGCGTAATCCGGTTTGAGCTTTTTAAGTTTCTTCTTTTCAATTGCTTTTCATTTCTTTGTATTGTGTTGTACCTGGAATTTGGATACAAGTTTTCTCGAATTGGTAGGTGGTTGTAGAAGTTTCCAAGAACTCGGAATTTGGTTCTTGGTGGAGAGGTTGAGTACGAGAACTGGAATTTGGTTCTTGTACTTGTTTGGTGCCTAGAATTTGGGCACTCGGTTTCTCTGCAACTGGAATTTGGTTGTAGAGGTTATCAAGAGCTGGAATTTGGTTCTTGGTGGAGAGGTTAAGTGCAGGAACTAGAATTTGGTTCTTGTATCGTGTGGTGCCTGGAATTTGGGTATCGGTTTCTCTGCAGCTGGAATTTGGTTGCAGAGGTTATCAAGAGCTGGAATTTGGTTCTTGGTGGAGAGGTTAAGTGCAGGAACTGGAATTTGGTTCTTGTACTCGTGTGGTGCCCGGAATTTGGGTACCTGGTTTCTCTGCGGCTGGAATTTGGTTGCAGAGGTTTCCAAGAACTCGGAATTTGGTTCTTGGTGGAAAGGTTAAAGTCGGAACTGGAAATTGGTTCTCGGTGTTAGAGTAGGTGTAAGATTGTTGAGTCCGTAAAACATCTATTCTAGTGGAACCCAGCTGGAATTTGGTCGGAGACTGGACGTAGCCCTGGTATTGGGTGAACCAGTATAAAATTACCGGTGAAATCTTTCCTAACCTTTCTCTCTTTAAATTCAGTTGCTGCACTTGTATTGTTTAATTGCTTTGTGATTCGTGAATTGATTAGTAAACTTAATTTTCGAATTAGATAATCTGGTTATTGCGAAAAACTTTCAAAAATCAATTCACCCCCCCTCTTGATTTAAAACTACTTTTCTAACAACTTCTTTTTCACTTCTTCAGCTATGGTTGGATTGACTCACCTTTGATGTTGCCTACATGTCTTAATATTATCATCAAGCAAAATCCTATGCATACATACAGCAGGACTTATCCCTGGACCGTTCTTTTGGGATTTCCGATCTAGCAGGCTACCCTAATTTTTACCTAAAAATATCCTAGCAGACATTTATTCTTTTATTATTTTTTATGCTTCCTTTTTTTAGATGCATGTTTGATCTTTAATTAAAGGTCTTTGCGCATATTTGTGATTTATCAATAAAGAGGCATTTCCATAATATTTGGTCAAGAAAAAGGAAATGAAAGGGAATTTTATTGATAAATGAGCGAAAGTTTATTTCTTTTATAGAAGGATTTCAAGGGTATTTAGAAGAATGGCTGGTTAGGGTTGGCCATACTGTATACGCTTAAACAGTCATGTCCATGATATCTGCCCCCTGGTTCCCCTAATTGCTTCAGTTGAGATGCCTGAGCTCAGAGTGAAGACTATGCAAATTGCTTGCTTCTGGAAGAATGTTACCTTAGTCGCCTTTCGGTTTTCGACTGAGGTAACCATTGCTCTTTATCATTATTTTTTTTTACCTCTACTTTTTGCCTAGGACGTATCCTAGCGAGGAATGTAGACCCTATTTTTTGCCCAGGGATGCCCTTTGCGGATTTTCATTCCTTGCGGGTCTTGAGCAATGTCTTCAAGCATAATACTTCTTCACCGCATCAGAATTGATTGGGTGTCGCAGTTCCTCTCCATCCATATTAGTGAGGATAAGTGCCCCTCCTGAGAAAGCTCGTTTGACCATAAAGGGTCCTTCGTAGTTTGCTGCACATTTTCCAATTTTATCCTTCTGGGCTGGAAACAGTTTCTTTATCACTAGATCCCCTTCTTGATAAGTATGAGGGTGGACCTATTTATCATAAGCCTTTTTGATCTTCTTTTGATAGGCTTGTCCATGACATATAGCATTCAGCCGCTTTTCATCGATAAGGTTTAATTGATCATATCGACTTTGAACCCATTCAGCTTCTGTTAATTTTGCTTCCATTATAATTCGCAAGGAAGGTATTTTGACCTCTATTGGTAACACGGCCTCCATACCATATACAAGGGAGAATGGAGTAGCTCCTGTTGAGGTCCGTACAGACGTTCAATAACCATGAAGAGCAAAAGGCAACATTTCATGTCAATCCTTATAGGTCTTAACCATCTTTTGAACGATCTTTTTGATGTTTTTATTGGCCGCTTCTACTGCGCCATTCATTTTGGGCCGATAAGGAGAGGAATTATGGTGTTGAATTTTGAAGTCCTAGCATAGTTCTTCCATCATCTTATTATTCAAGTTGGTTCCATTATCAGTAATAAGACGATGCGGGATGCCATATCGACATATGATATTTCTCTTTGTCGCCGCCATCAAAACGAGGCGGTCGGAGCTACGCGATGGTTCCGACTTTCCAATTTTCGCGTTTTTTATGGGTGTGGTTACAATGCCTTTAGGTTGTCCGATAACCGGGCTGAACCTAGAGGCGAGGTTTTTTGAAAGAGTGTTCTAGGATCGTCCGATAACCGGGCTCACCCAAGAACTAATTTTGAAGGGTTCTTATGGAGTCGCCACCGATGTTTTTACCGAAAATATCGAAAAAGGAATAAAAAGGTGTTGATTTTCGAAAACCAACTTTGGTTGTTAAAACCACAGTTTAGGTAAGGGAGTTAGTTACGTGTAAGGGAAGTGTTAGTTCCCTTACGACGCCCCTTTCGGGTTCCCTATGATAGGCCGGCTATTTAATAAATAAACTTTGTGAAAAGACGCTTTTCCCTTTTATTTGCGGAATTAAAATAATGACTACATGGCCCTAATTGAAAGAATTAATGGTTGAGTTCAAGAGGGGGGGTGAATTGAACTTTAAAACTTTTTTGCAAAACTTACTTTCTTTTGGAAGAATGAGTTATCTTTATTCAATCTTTGCGAAGGTAATTTGGTTTAAACACAACAAGTTAATAGACAAAATATAAAAGAGATGAAAGAAGAATTTTAACACACAAATTTATACTGGTTCACTCTAATCCAGAGCTACATCCAGTTCTTGACAAACCAGTCAAGTTCCACTAATACCAAGTGAAAATTACAACCAGTAGATACTCACCAATCTACCCCAAGAACTATCTTGCAAACCCACAAGATAGAATCTTGAAAACCACCCAGTAACCAAATCCAATTCATCGTACCAAGTGCAGATCACAATCCAACCTGCACAATCACACTTTTACAAAAGAGTATGGAAAGAAAAAACCTGGACTTGAAGTTCTAATTGTCCAGAACAAATTCTAACAAGCACTTTCTCTCTTTGATTGACCACAATTCGATCACGACACCTTATGATATGAAAAGATTCTTGAATGCGAGAGAAAGTCACGTATATGAAAGTTTCACAGATTGATTTCACAAGTTTTCTCAAGTAGTGTGTTGTATATTTTAAAAGATAGATCAATTCTGTATATATAGAGTAAAACAAAAAATCAGAACGTTTCATCTGTCAAAAACTGTTTCAGAGAGTTCACAAGATCGATTGGTTTGAAAGTATAACAGTTTAGAAGAGACTCTGATCGATTAGAACTGAAGTATGATCGATCAGACCGAGTTATGATCAATCAGAATGAAACTATGATCGATCAGAATACATTTCAATCGATTGAAACCACGATTCAATCGATTGATTTCATTTAAAAGTTCATTCAATCGATTGTTTCGAGTTTTCAATGGATTGAAACAGACTTTAGAAAAAATGACGACTCTCTGTTTCAATCGATTGAAATTTATTTCAACAGATTGAAATCCCGCAAACATTTAGTTAATAAAATAGCCTCTCTGTTTTAACAGATTGAAAAATATTTCAACAGATTGATTTTCTCGAAAAACTCTTAGATCGAAAAAATAGTCTTTCTGTTTCAACAGATTGAAAAATATTTCAACAGATTGATTTTCTAAAAACTCTTAGATCGAAAAAATCTTTCTGTTTCAACAGATTTAAAAATCATTTCAAAGATTTAAAAATCATTTTCAATAGATTGAAAATGCGAAACTTTGATATTGAAAAATTCATTGAGTTATTTTAACTTGTTGATTCCGCGAATAAATCAATTGAAAATACGACTATGTATGACCACTTATTATGTTGAGTAATTTTAACAGATTGAAAATCCTTTTCAACAGATTGAAAAACTTAGTTTGTTCTTTTAATACTTAGATGTTAGTTTTTCATGCAGAAAAATGATTTTCAATGAGATGCAACATTTTAAGGTGCTTATCACACAATATAATGGACTATCAAGAGATTAAGTGCTTAAACTAAAAACCTAATCATCTACACACCCACAACCTAAGCTATATCTATGTCTTCATCAAATCCACCAAGTGCTTCACTAATATCTATTACACAATTTAATCATAATAATAAAAGCAATAATGAGATAGAGAGAGAGAGAGAGAGGAAACCTCCGAAGCAAGCTCTTTAATTAATTTCTTGAAATCTAGGGTGCATTTTGGCAGCCCTTCACTCTTTACAACGCCGGAAAAACTCTCGAAAACATTATAAAATCTCTAAGAAACTCTCAGAAACTCCGGAAATGCTTTGGAGGGGTTCTAGGAAGAGAATTAGAAGAGTTTACAAGAGAGAAAGTTGAAGAATTCTGTGAAATGAAGTGAAAAGCGCGACTATTTATAGGGATTCACTCTTGTCAGGTCAAGATGGTTGTCTCGTCTGCCAAGGTCGAGACGGCCGTCTCGCCAGTCTAGACGGCCGTCTCACCTTGCAAAAATGGCGAGAAGGCCATCTCACCAAATGAGAGCGGGGGTCTCGCTATTCGTAGGTGGTGAGACGGCCGTCTCGCCAAACGAGACGACGGTCTCGACTTGCAGGAATGGCGAGACGGCGGTCTCGAAAAGCGAGACGGCGGTCTCGATCCTTGAAGGTGAAAATCTTTATTTTAATGCAAAAAAAAATCCCTCCTATCCTAGTATGAGGCCTAATAGTCTCTCCTAATGACTTCTTAGGCTTCATCCATCTTCGGAAAGGAGGTCTTCTGGTCTTATTATGAGGCCGGGCAAGATTAGGGGTCTACAGCTGCCCCCCTTTACCCGACTAGTTGATCGCTGGGTTGCTGTGCCAAGAGGATCGACTGGAGGGTAAAGGAATTGACCCTCCTGCCCGGTTGCCCTTCAGATGTCCTGTCTTTGCGGCGGTTGATCTTCTGGGGAAAAATTATGTTGTGCGCCTCCAGGATGCTCCTTCTGACAGTAGTTGACCCCTTCGGCTGATGAGTATGAACCCCCATCTGGTTTGACGAGTATGAACCCCCGCCTGGTAAGCCCCCTTTTATAAGGCCTAATGAGTATACACCCCCATCTAGTGTCTGATGAGTATGAACCCCCGTCCGGTAAGCCTCCTTTTGTAAGGCTTGATGAGTATACACCCCCATCTGGTGTTGTGCCTCCGGATGCTCCTTCTTGTGGTAGTTGACCCTTTGGCTATGGTGGTGGCTTACTGCTCTAGCTCAGGCGCCGGTTTTGAGATGCATTCTCTGCTTTGTCTTTTGATAGTGGTCGTCCGGTCTGTGTCGGGGACTCTGTTGGTGTTCATCCAGCTTGTTGGTTGCTGGGGATTCTTTGATTTTTATTTTTTTTTATGATGGTCATCCGACTTTGCTGGTTGTCGGGTAGTCTTGTTTGTTGTTCGACTCTTGTTTGGTCGTCGAAATTTGTTGGTCAAGATGATTGACTTGTTTTAATCCTGCCTTTTTCCGCAGTTTTACCTCTTTTTTCTCACGATTTTAGATTTTGGCTTTTTTTCTTTGAGCGTAAGTCTTTTTACTCTTAGCTTCTTTTGTTACGCTGACTCTTTTTTGAAAGGGAGAGCAAAATGAATGAACTAAAATTTTATTTATGATAAAATTTATTACAGCAGTTTTATTTTCTAAGCCTTATCCCTAAGGTGGTGGACTCGTGTCTGGAGACAAGTCGTAAGAGGGGAATTGCCGGTACATATGCCTTCGAAACTCTGCCTGGTCCCGGGCTTCGTCGATGTATTCCTGCCGGAATGCCGCCAGGTCTTGTCTCATTCCCTCTTGGTATTGGGCGAATGCCTCCTACCTTGTGTCAAAGGAATCTTGCCTTAGGGATAACTGCTCTTATCTCATAGACATTTGGTCGAATTGCTGGCGCAAATCGTAGATGTTGCGGTTGACACCAGCAAAATCGTTTGTGCACTGTTGTTGTTGTTGTTGTTGTTGTTGTTGTTGGAACTCGGGAGGTGTTGGGAGATTGTGCATTGATACGAGATCCTGGAGATCCAAACATATATCTAGAGAGGGGTGGAGGATCAGCCGGGTCCCTTGGCATAGCAGCATCCCCATGCTGACGAGGACCGACCCGTTGATAGTCTCGGGTCGGAGGCTGGAGGCCAAATCCTCCCTGCCACTGCACCCCCATTTTTCTGCCAGGGGGGTAATGAGGGGAGCCATGAGGATGGCTCCCACAGGCCAGCTCTCGAAGTCCTTGAGGGCCTTCAGGAAGAAATAGCCAGGGTTGCACCGGCGCCTCTGGCTCATGCAGTAGAGGACGAGGAGGTCCGGGAGGGTAACTTTACCTTGGCTCTCTTTCCGCCCGTGGATAGTCCCAGCCAGTAGCTTGTGCAGATGCGGAGGGCCGGGGGAAGTGTGGAGCCCTTCATCAGTGTGGGCAGAGTGTAGGCTCCGGTCAGCTCTTCCCACATCTCACTGGCGGTGAGGTTGGTGGGGCGTGCGTAGATAGCCTCCTGGTAGTCCCGAGTCAGCACGTCCTCGGGCTGGACGAATCCAATGGTCACATTGAACTCGTCCAGGGTGGTGGTCCGGTACATCCCACCCATGATGCATGTCACCATTTTTGTTGGTGACAGACCTGGAGGCGAGGAACTCCAACACCGCCTGGGGGTAGACGTGGGTGGGTGGAGGCTGAAGGAGGAAGCGCTACCCTATGTTGTCGATGTGGGCACGGACGTCATCTTCCCACCCGAATTCGGCGAGGATGTCGAAGTCCAATCTTAGCATGGGGTGCCATGTATACCCCCGGATGTGCTCTAGGAGAGCCTGGTGCAGTGGTGAAAGCTGTGTGGGGTCCTGCGGAGCGGGAGCTGAGGAGCTGCTAGGGCCGGCAGAGCCCCTTCTCTTCCTAAAATGATCTCCACGGTGCATTTTGACAGTAAAGCGCTTGAGAGTGAGAGAATGGAAGGTGGGAGTGCAAGAGGAGGTGTGGAGACCCCCCCTAGGCCCCTCTATTTATAGAAAATTTTTTAGATTCGGGACCGCCATCTAGGAAGTCGAGACGGCGGTCTCGATTTCGCGTTGTCTGGGACGGCTGTCTGGGACCTCGAGACGACGGTCTCGACTTTGGCCTTAAGCAAGACGGCCGTCTCGCCAAGCGAGAAGGCGGTCTCGTTTTTGGTCAAGTCGAGACGGCGGTCTCGTTGGTTGAGACGGCGATCTTGTTTTGCTGGAAATCGAGACGACGGTCTAGACATACGAGACGACCGTCTCGATACTGAGAGATTTTTTTTTGAAGAAAATAGGACCTGGTTCAAAAACATTTTATGCATGCAATATTTTCATGTTTGATGTCCTATAATGCCTATTTCATTTAGTTTTTTCAGAAGGATTTAACTGACGTGTCTTGTAGCAACAAGTATCCTCTGATCTGCATTCTTGTACCATTCCGGACTTCTTGTGACCGAAGAATAATTTGATTTTGCTTTCTTTCTTTTTTTTTGCTTTTTCTTTTTCTATCTTTTTTGTAGAGCACACTTTGCCATGTTAGTGTCCCTTTTTCTTCGCTTTAGGGATTTCAATCCTCTTGTTGACTATATGCCTCCATTTTCCCAAATTAATTATTAGAATATTATTGTGAGGGTCAAGAGAAGAGAAGTAAGAGGGAAAATTCAATGGCTTGTGTTTTAGACTGTTAATTTTTAGAAAAAGGTTTTTATAAGAATGGTTGGCTAAGGTTAGGTTTGGGTGTATAAGCTTTTTGTCTAAGCAAACATTTCCTTTCTCGTATTTGCGCCTTAGCTTATTTCCATTGCTTTTCATGGCTAGTTGATCTCCCTAGATCACCCTTCGGGTTTTCGAACTAGGATATTGTGTTTTGGCCCTATCTTTTGTCTAGGTTTCTTTCTTTTGTTTTTGTTTAGGGAATCCTAGCGGACCTTATTTTATAACCCTAACTTCTGCTTAGGCTACCCTTTATTTTTGTTCGGGTATCCTACCGGGTCGACCCTATCTTTTGCGTAGCCCCCTTAGTGGGTTTCCTACCGGGTATTTTTCCCTTTTTTCTTTTTTGGCCTTTGGCTTTTATGGGCTTTTTTCTTTTCTTTCTTTTTTTATTATATTTTTTTTTTCACAATATTGGCGAAGCATGACTTTCTTTATGGTGAGATAAAGCCTTATTTTGTGCTTCTAATCAACTAGCTGGATTGTAATGGCAATGGCTAATTTTTGATTATTTGGATGCGCTTTTTATTCTTCTTTTTGTTTACTTTGGACAAGGTTATTGTGAGGTGTAGTCATGAAATAGCAAGAAGAGAAGAAGATAGTAAGAAATGTATTCTTTATTAATTAATAAGGGAATATGTGCCCTAAAATGCCCGGGGGTCGAGCTAGCCCCGGGGGATAATCTCTAACAATCATGGGGTTTACATCCCTTAAGTGAAGAAAAAGATCTCCTAATGACTAGGGTAGCTCTTGGCGCTTGCATCCCTCCGCTTCGAAATATTTGTTTGAGTGTGCAGAGGGGAGACTTCCCTTTTCTTCCTTATGCTCGGCCCTTAGTAAGGTCATATCCTAGGCCATACTTGAAAGGATTATCTTTGAATTCTGGGGGTTCCCTCATACCTTTAGAATCTGCCCCTAGTCCTTGGCCAGGATGGTAACCATGCTTCATCATCATGTGGGCTACCTTTGTGTTTTTGGGAAGTCTCTCTACATTGGCAATTTCGAGCGCTTGAAAAGATGTTTCAAGGGCCTCTTCAGCCACATCCACATAAGGTTGGGTGGACGGTCCACTGATCAGGATATCATCTTCTGCTTGGACCGTGACCAACTTGTCATCCACTATGAACTTGACTTTCTGGTGGAGCGTTGAAGGTACTGCCTTAGCATCATGAATCCAAGGCCTTCCGAGGAGAAAACTGTATGCTGGAGTAATATCCATTACAAGAAAATCGACGTTGAAGATAGTGGGTCCAACTTGGATTGGCAAATTAATTTCTCCCACTACTTCTTGTTGTGATCCGTCGAAGGCTCAAACGATAGTGCTGCTTGGGCGCAGACGGGTTCCTTGGATAGTCAATTTTTCGAGTGTGCACTTGGGCATCACGTTCAAGGATGACCCGTTATCTACAAGAAGTTTGGCGATGAGGTACTCCTTGCACTTGATGGAAATGTGCAAGGGCTTGTTGTGGTTTGATCCCTCGATGGACAGTTCTTCCTCTGTGAAGGTGAGGTGATCGCTTACCATAATGTGACTGACGATCCTCTCAACCTTTTCTTAGGATATGGAGTGAGGTACATGCGCTTCGCTCAAGACCTTCATCAGGGCATTTCTGTGCGGTTCCGAGCTCATCATTAGAGACAACAAGGTTATCTTTGCGGGTGTATGATTGAGCTGGTCAATAATGGAATACTCGCTTTGCCTTATAAACTGGAGTAATTCCTCTGTCTCCTCCTTGGATTCTTTATTTTCTTTTCTTCGATCTTTTTATTTTTTCCTTTATTCTTGGGGACGTCTTCTTGTAAGTCCTTGGGGGAGTAGACTCTTCCACTTCTGGTCATGCCCCCAATGCCAGCTATGTTCGAGATATCCACTTTTATTGATGAAGATTCCCCGTATCTCCATGGTACAACTTTATTTGACTCGTAGGGGAAAGGACGTGGCATAAATAGTCGCACTGGTGTCTTTGCCCCCTCTTCCTTATTTTTGAGGACCAACGGTCGAGGCTTATTGTCCACTTGTGGTGAATCAACCGTTGGGGAAAACTTGATTAGGAGTGACTTTCTCTACATTCTTCTGATTTGGAAGACGTGTCAGTTAATCCTTCCTTTTTATTATATTTTTTAATAAGAGTGAAGGAGGGGAAATTAGATATGCAAATGAATGATATGCATGCAAATAGACAATTGTTGAATAAAGGAAAATTTCATTTATCCGTAGAAAGTGTACATTCTCCTATTCCATACTACGAAGCAACTTTTGACAGAAACGGAAAAGCCTAAAGAAACCCACAGGCGGGTCTTGATCTCTATGTAATTCCCTTTCGGCTTCCCAGACGTGACGAGCAAGTGCTTCGCTTTACTTCTGGACCGCCTGGCTCATATCTTCACTGTACTTTTGAGCCTCTTTGATCTTCGCCTCTTGATGGATGACCAAGGCTTGCAGTTCATCGAGTTTTGCAAGGGCTTGATCCTTCTCTTGTAGTACTTGGTCGTACTGAGCTAGCCCGTCTCTTTCTTTGCAGCGTAGCTCAGCGAGACTTTTGTTGAGTCTTCGATTGGCCTCTCGCTCTTAGCGTATTTCTGACCGAGTCCTGGTGAGGTCTGCAACAAGTCCTTGATCGTTTGAGCCTGTTTTGTTGATTCGATGTCAAGGCGTGCTGATTTGGCGGTTATTTCTTGAAGTTGGCTATCTGAGCTGGTTCTGGAAGCTTTGGATGCTCGGATAGCCTGCTCATTAGAGTCAGCACACTGATCCTTGAGGCACTCTATTTCATGATCATTTTTCTTTCATTGCCTCTGCAGACCATCTATGGTGAGGATAGATTCTTGTTCTCTTTCCTCAAGGGCCCTCATCTGGGTTCCCATGATTTCTATCCTCTGGGTCAAGGCATCGACTTGAGCTTGCAACTCTTCACTATTAGCACATGTAACGAGTGAGGTTGATGGTTGAGACATCCCTCTTCTTTTCCTCCACACCTCATAGTCACTGGAGACAGCCACTCGAGCTTTTCCTAACTCTATCTCCCATAAAGATTGGTTTCTCCCATGCTCTTCTCACAGCTAGTGAGTTAGCAATTGTGCATGGGTCTTCGAAGAAACACAGTCCTCCGAGTTCCCCTCGAGAAATTGTAGTTTGAGTTCTCTTGAGTTGTCTCATAGCTACTCTAGGTGAATAGGCTATGCAACCCCTGAGTCCTATCAAGGGTACGTTCGGATAATCTCCACATCTGATGAGGACTGGACCGAGTCGGAACCAGGGGCAGACCTAGGATAAATGGTTGGCGTCCCATTGTTCCAACTCGTCCTTCCATTCTGAAGTTAAGCGTCGTTGGAGAGGGATTTTGGAGAAGCTCCTCAAAGGGTCAGGGAACATCCCCATTTGACTAGAGGCATAAAAATGTGTGATGCCCCACACAAAAAGTAGTGAAAAGCAACAACAAAGTGTTTTTCCTTGCTTCTGGCGGCAAAATTCCACCGAGAGCAAGGTGTCAGCAAGAATTGCAGGCAAGGGACTCTTCGATTTCACGTCCCAAGCAAAGAAGGCGTCCATGACGGCTTGATCCATTGTGTCGATGTGGAAGGGAAACAAAATTGTTCCAAATATAATCAGAGCCAAGGTTTTGTTGAAGGCGACCCATTTTGCCCTTTCAGCCAAATTGGACAAATGGTCTTCTAACATTAAGACTTTCCAACCTTGGATGTTCCCTTTTTCTATCAGGGTAGTCTGCCGGAATGGCAATCGGATGATGGCAGCGACTTGTGCTGCAGGAGTATATGCCCCGTGGCGGATATAGACCCTAGCTGATTTAGGCCATTTCAGCATAATTTCGTACTCCTCCAAGGTGGGCACCATGTCAAACTGTGGAAATTCGAAACAGCGCAGACTAGAGTTCCAAAAGTGAACTAGTACCCTGATGAAAACTTGATCGACACAGACCTTCAGCAGGTCGAGAATCCATCCATAGGATTTTTCAAAGTCGGAGCGGACCTCTGGTTGCATTATTGCGCAAAGTCATTCCAACTTCTCAGTATGGTACCGGGGAATGTCCACATTCTTCAATTGTCTACTAGTCCCCTCCATTTTCTAAAATCAAAATGCATGCTTTATGAATATGATGCATATTGTAGGTATGAATGTGAGTGTTTATTTTCCTATTTATCATGTTTCATTTCTACATGATGTATGGTATTTGCGTATTTTATTTCTTAGAAAATAAACTACCTATATGAATGATTTATGAGTATAACGTTTATGAACAAGGTCCCATTTATTGGATCTTTATTTGATTTTTATTATTATTTTTTTATAGCCTTTTATCTCTTCTGTCGGACTACGTGGCTACTTAGCTTACAAAGAACCTGAAACCAGGCTAGCTAAAAGGCAGTCTGTCCAAGATAAAAAATGGCTTTATGCGAAAGAATATTATTTAGCGTCCCTTATCTCTTCTATCGGACTACGTGGCTACTTAGCTTACAAAGAACCTAAAACCAGGCTAGCTAAAAGGCAGACTGTCTGAGATAAAGGTGTTTATCGTAAAAATGTTTTTTTTTTGTGATTTTTCTGTTGTTTGGTTATGCTATGCAACAAACTAATGTGCACACAATTTGATCATCCACGAACAGGCAAGAAGTCGTTTTAATCATAAGGTAGGGTTTTCTTGCAGAAAAGTGCATTGGCGAAGGTAGATTCTAACTGTTCTCACCAAGGCTAAGGCCCCCAAGGTGCCCCCATTATGGGGTCCCCATTCTCTAGCCTTCCGACCATGCTTAGCACTAAGGCCATAGTCAGTCTTTGTGCCAAAAGAGGAAGGTTATGACCTTGAGTGGTGGTTTTCGATCACACTAGTGGGCACAAGACCATCACTATAGCGAACCGTACCTGCTACCCACTCCCTATGGATTTCTCACTTGCCCCCGGGTATAGAGGGAACTGTTGTGTGCAAGGGTTTGTGTACAATTTGTATTTCAAACAATTGCGTAAGTATAAACAAACAATAGTTATTAAAGCCAAGCATTAAAACATGTTATAATACAAGGTAGGGTAAAAGTGTAATTTCTTGGTTTATTTATTTAAGCTGACCCATCACTAAATGGGATCAACTCTCTAGGCTTCCCCAGTGGAGTCGCCATTTGTCGCCGCCATCAAAACGAGGCGGTCGGAGCGACGCGATGGTTCCGACTTTCCAATTTTCGCATTTTTTATGGGTGTGGTTACAACGCCTTTAGGTTATCCGATAACCAGGCTGAACCTAGAGGCGAGGTTTCGTGAAAGAGTGTTCTTGGATCGTCCGATAACCGGGCTCACCCAAGAACTAATTTTGAAGGGTTCTTATGGAGTCGTCACCGATGTTTTTACCGGAAACATCAAAAGAGGAATAAAAAGGCGTTGGTTTTCGAAAACCAACTTTGGTCGTTAAAACCAAAGTTTAGGTAAGGGAGTTAGTTACGTGTAAGGGAAGTGTTAGTTCCCTTACGACGCCCCTTTCGGGTTCCCTATGATAGACCGACTATTTAATAAATAAACTTTGTGAAAAGATGCTTTTACCCTTTTATTTACGGAATTAAAATAATGACTACATGACTCTAATATCTATTACACAATTTAATCATAATAATTAAAGCAATAAAGAGATAGAGAGAGAGAGAGAGAGAGGAAACATTCAAAGCAAGCTCTTTAATTAATGCAAAAAAAAAATCCCTCCTATCCTAGTATGGGGCCTAATAGTCTCTCCTAATGGCTTCTTAGGCTTCATCCATCTTCGAAAAGGAGGTCTTCTGGTCTTATTATGAGGCCGGGCAAGATTAAGGGTCTACACTCTTAACAAAGGTAGTCACTACCTTTTTAGTCACATGTGCATAAGATGCAGCTTCTACCCATTTAGTGAAGTAATCGATAGCTACAAAAATGAATCGATGACCATTGGATGCCTTAGGCTCAATGGGTCCGATAACATCTATGCCCCACATAGCGAATGGCCAAGGTATAGCCATAACATTGAGAGGTACCGGTGGAACATGTATATTGTCCGCATGTACCTGAGGACAGTCCCTTTCCATTGTGGACCAAAAATATCCTGCCCTGAGGATTTTTCTAGCATGATATGCCCTGGTGCAAGAGTTCCGAAGATTCCTTCATGTATTTCTTTAATCAACATTTGGGCTTCTTTGAGATTGACGCATCTTAACAAAGTAGAATCAAAATTCTTTTTATAAAGGGTTTCTCCTATCAACATAAACCCTATGGCCCTTTTCCGAATAATCCTTTTATCATTGTCACTGATTCCCTCAGGATATGCACCTTTTGTCAAGTATTGCCTTATGTCATGATACCAAGGGGTTTTTATCTTTTTCACTGTCCATCATCATACAAAAGGCTTGTTTGTCATGCCTTTTGACTTGGATGATGGGCATCTCACGTTCTTGTCCTAACGCGAACATGGATGATGATGTTGCAAGTGAATCTGCAATATGGTTATCTTCCCGAGGGATGTACTCGAAACTAATGTTTTCCATTTTTGAATTCATATTACGGATGTGCTCCAGATAAGGGACTAATTTGGAATTTCTAGTTTCCCATTCACCTTTGAGTTGGTAAATGACAAGGGATGAGTCACCGAATACTTTGAGTCTAGTCACCCTATGATCCAGAGCCGCTTGAATACCTAGAGCACAGGCTTCGTATTCCACCATATTGTTCGTGCAATCAAAGTTTAGTCTGGCTGTTACTGGGATATACTTCTTTTCGGGAGATATTAAAATAGCTCTGATCCCATGTCCCAGTAAGTTTGAAGCTCCATCGAAAAACATGATCCACTTATTATTTTCAAGTTCTTCATGTTGGATGTGAATTATGTGCTCATCGGGAAAATCATCTTGGAGGGATTGATATTCGTCAATTGGTCCATGTGCCAGGTAGTGTGCTAAAGGACTACCTTTGATAACTTTCTGAGTGACATGAACAATGTTGAATTCTAAAAGGAGTACCTGCCACCTAGCTATTCTTCTGGTCAAGACGGGTTTTTCAAACAGATATTTGATTCGGTCCATTTTGGAAATCAATCAAGTCGTATGTCTAACCATATATTGTCGAAGGCGCTGAGTTGCCCATACCAATGCACAACATGTTTTTTCGAGTGGTGTATAACGGGTCTCATAGTTTAGAAAATTCTTACTGAGGTAATATATGGCTTGTTCTTTCTTACCCGTATCATCTTGTTGACCGAGCACACATCCAATGGACTCGTCGAGTACTGAAAGGTAAAGAATCAGGGGTCTTCCTTCCACAGGTGGTACCAACACTGGGGAATTGGTTAGGCACATTTTGATCTTTTCAAAAGCTTGTTGACATTCATCATTCCAAACTTTCGGTTGGTTTTTACGCAACAACTTAAAAATGGGTGTACACTTGTCTGTTAATTGCGCAATGAACCGCGCGATATAATTTATTCGGCCCAAAAACCCTCTGACTTTTTTTCTGTTCTTGGTGGGGGCATTTCTACAATTGTCTTTGTTTTGTCAGGGTCTACCTCAATTCCTTTTTTACTGACAATAAACCCAATGGGTTTACCTGATCGTACTTCGAACGTACATTTAGCCGAATTAAGCTTGATCTGGTATTTCCGAAGCCGATTGAATAATTTCTTTAAGTATTGGAGGTGATCCATCTCATTTTTGGACTTGGCGATCATATCATCCACATATACTTCGATTTCTTTGTGGATCATATCGTGAAATAATGTTACCATAGCCCTTTGATAAGTAGCCCCTGCATTCTTGAGTCCAAAAGACATTACTCTATAACAGAATGTACCCCACAGTGTAATGAAGGAAGTTTTTTCTCTATCTTCAACAGCCAATTTAATTTGGTTATACCCTGCATATCCATCCATGAAAGAATAGAGAGTATTCATAGCGGTGTGATCTACTAGCATATCAATATGTGGTAAGGGAAAATCATCTTTTGGACTTGCATGATTTAAGTCCCGGAAATCTACGCATACTCTGATTTTTTCATTCTTCTTTATAACTGGCACAATGTTTGCCAACCATTTAGGGTATTTTGACACGATTAGAAAATTGGCATCCAACTATTTTTCTACTTCTTCCTTAATTTTCAAGGACCATTCTGGCTTTACTCTTCTGAGCTTCTGCTTAAATGGCCAAAATCCCTCTTTTAGTGGTAATCTATGCTCCACTTGTCTTTTATCAATTCCAGGCATATCATGGTAGGACCATGCAAACACGTCCACATATTCTTTTAATAATTGTATCAACCTTTCCCTGACATCATCGTCAATTTGGGTACCAATATTTACTTCTTTCTTATTATCTTCTTGTCCCAAATTGATGGCCTCAGTTTTTTCCTGATGGGGGCTGTATTGATTGAGCTTCTTTTTCCAACAGTCTTTGCATGTCCGGGGAAATGGTCCCCTCCTCACTGTCTGACTCAATCCATTCGTCTTCGGCTTTCGGATCTTCTAGAGAGTTTTCAATCGCAGACATGAATGTATGGTTATGCTTTGTTTTAGATTTCTTTATTAAGTGTGTGAGAGAGAAAAGAATGAAAGAGAATACGAATATTATGAAAAATGCCTTATTGTATTGATAAAAGGAAAATATTTACAAAGCCCACTTTAATAAAAAATCTCGTGATCATGGGCGAGGATCACGAGAGATACATCGGAAGCTTTTATTATTTTTATCATTTATTATTTTTATATTTATTATTATTATTATTATTATTTTAGAGATGACAAAAATGATGAGTCCTAATTTTCTGATCTTCCTTATCCCATCTTTTATTCGGGCTTAGATAGAGGCTGATCATCCACTTTTGGAGTAGATGCGTCAAAGGTAATCCACCCTGCATCTATTAAATTCTAGACCTTATGCTTTAAGGCCACACAGTTGTCTACGGAGCGCCTGAATGGTAATCACAGTTTTCATTAGGCTTGTACCATTCTGGATATGGTGGCTCTATTTTCGTGGGAGGGATGTGCACGAGGAGTTTGGCATCCAACAATTTTAAAAGCAGACTTCCATAGGAGGTGGGTATTGGAGTGAATTTCCTTTCCGATCTGCGTGACTTGGTCTGCTGCGAGGAGGAAGAAGGAGTGGCAAAGTTGATTGCATTTACAGTTCCTTCCTTCTTTTTTCCATAGCTCTTCTTAACAATTGTGGTGGAGGAATTAGGGGAGGTATGTTGTGCAATTCTTCTGTTTTTCAAGCCTTGCTCCACTCTTTCTCCTATAATTACCACATCCACAAAAAAGTTTTGATGTGTTTCCTATCATTTTGTCATAGTAGGGACCAGTCAGAGAATTGATGAACATGGATGTGGTTTCTTTGTCGGATAGAGGAGGTTCTACTTGTGCTACTAATTCCCTCCATCGTTGGGCATATGCCTTAAAGGATTCGTCGCCTTTCTTGCTTAGTAATTGTAAATATGCTCTCTCTGGTGTCAGATCAATATTGTATTTATAACGACGAAAAAAGCATCCGCTAGATGTCTCCAGGTTTGGACTTGCCCTCCTTCTAGTTGCATATACCAATTTAAGGCTGACTCAACCAGGCTCTCCTGAAAGCAATGGATCAGGAGTTTCTCATTGTCAGCATATGCAGCCATCTTACGGTAGTATATTGTGAGATGGCTTTTGGGGCAAGTTATTCCCATGTACTTTGGGAAATTTGGAGTTTTAAATTTGTTGGGGAATTGGATGTTTTTAACGAGGCACATATCATCCGCCTCTTTAACATCAAAGTTATGCCCTTGCATGGCTCTCAACCTCTCCTCAAGGGCAGTAATTTGTTGTTTCGATATTTCTCGAGCATGAATATGTACTGCCCTTGTATCAGATTGGGCGTGTTCAACGTTAGGTTCCTCTTCCTCTTCTTGGTGAGAGGCTTGTCCACTCTGAGGACCCTCCTTATGGAGATTTTGCTGACGCATCATTTCCATCATTTGAGCCATTTTCTCTTTCAGCGTATTAAGCTCAGTGGTGAGCTTTCGGTTTTGTTCTTCTAATTGCTCCATCTTTTTAGCTTTTTGAGCACGAGTGAGGACGGCGGAAGACCAACCACTTTCTAAATGATTTTAAAGACTTTTATTATAGCTTTCAAATGATTAGTGTGAGATAGATATGTCTTAGACAATAGCTTTGGTATCCTCTTAAAAACCTATGTTTAAGGGGTACCCTACCCACCTTGGTGCGATGGTTCCCCTTTTTTCAAAGGTTATCATCATACCTTAGCGCATTTATCTCTTCTAGGAAGGTTATAAATGCACTTGGGTCTCTTTCGCTATTATCTAAGGATATCTAATGCATCCTATAATGAATGTGTTTATGCATGCACTACAAAAATACTTTTTATGACGGCAGATATTGAAAGTGGGATAACTTTTGACTGGGTTGTCGGATTTGGACGCACAACATATCAAAACAAAGATAAAAAAGGTGAAGAACCAAGCTGCAAATTTTCGAAGGGGATTTGGCCCAGCAATTTTCCCAAAATACGCTCCTAAGACCCATTTTTTGGAGGTTTATTAAAATGATGTGTTTGCATGCTGCATTTATTTTCTCTCTTGGTTTTTTCTTATGAAATGATGTTGTATGAATGATACGACTTTGCCAAGAATCTTTTTATTGTAAGAGGTATTTTTATTGCTTTAAATCGTTTTTTATATTTTTTATGACCCTTTATCTCTTCTGTTGGTCAACGTGGCTACTTAGCTTATAAAGAACCTGAAACCAGGCTAGCTTAAATGAAGATTGTCCGAGATAAAGTTGGTTTATTCTTATCACTTTTATGTTTTCTAGGATTTTTATTATTTTGGTCTGTTGTATGATTACCCTATGCCAATGCATCAATATAAATGCAGCAAACGAATGCACACATAATTCATTCATCCACGAGCAGAGCCATGCTAATTTCGAGGTAGGGTTTTCCTGCAGAAACGTGCTTGGTTTAGGCGGTTCTAAACTATTCTCACCAAGGCCAAAGGTCCCCAAGGTGCCCCCATTATAGGGACCTCTCAATCTCTCAGTCTTCGGATCATGCACGGAACTCCATGTCGACATCCTTGGACCAAAAGAAGAGAGTTATCACCTTGAGTTGGTGGTTTTCCGACAATGGTTGTAGCCCCGTGTGCCAACAAGCCGGTCGTATCTACCACCCACTCCCTATAGGTATTCACTCTTGCCCCCGGGTATAGAGGGACTGTAGTATGCAAGGGTTTTTGTGTACAATTTATATTTCAAACGATTTGCAGAAAATAATCATACAACAGTTATTAAAGACATACAATAAAACATACAACGGAGGGTAAAGGCGTAATTTCAAATCTTCACTTAGTTTGAGTTTATCCGTCACTAAATGGGATCAACTCTCTAGCTTCCCCAGTGGAGTCGCCATCTGTCGCTGCCGTCCATTCCGACGTCTAGGGACATCTTGAACGTTTATGCGAGCGGTCGCGAAAATATGGTTTAGACTCGCGTTTGTTAAAAAATATGTTCATTACTTCTGAGGTGCTTAACAACTGAACTATCCTCTAATAAAAGCAAGGTTTTCGCAAAAGGGTTCTTATGGAGTCGCCACCAATGTTTTGACCATAAACATTGGAAAAGGATAAAAAGGCGTTGATTTTAAGAAAAACCAAACTTGGCCATTATAACCAGAGTTAGGTAAGGGAGTTAGTTATGCGTGGGGAAGGTGTTAGCACCCCCACGACGCCCCTTTCGGGTTTCCTATGACGGATTAATTCATAAAGTAAAGATTAAGATAAATTACGCTATTACCCTATTTTATTATACAATTTTTAAAAATGGCTATCTACATGATTTTATTTTCTATTGCATACATAAAGCAGTATATAAAGCAATAAAAGAGAAGAGAATTGAAAGAACCTCCGTAGCAAGCTTTTTATTATAACTCTTCAACTGTGAGGATGCGTTCTGGAAATCCCCCGCACTACAAGGACCACTCTACTAAAATTCTAAGAAGAATCGAATGCTGGAAGAAACTTCCTTAACCGATTGTTACCTTATAGGCAATCGGAGAGTTCATTCGAAAGGGGGAGAGAAGAGAAGAGTGAGGTGTGTCCAAACACGCTCAAATGAGCTCCTATTTATAGTTTTTTCATCCTGGCAGCTCGGGACGACCGTCTAGGGTGCAGAAAACAGGGACCGTCGTCTGTAGAGGTTGGGATGGCCATCTGGGATCTGGGACGGCCGTCCCATCTGGGATCCCGAGTGTTTTGGCCAAATTTTGTGTTCTGGGACTCCCGGGAAGCTTTCCTTTCTTCAGACGGAAGCCGATTGATGCCGATAGACATCAACCAAAGCTTCATCTTCAGATAGAAAGTCTTCTGGTCATTTATTGAGAGGCCGAGCAAAATTAGGGGTCTACAAGAGGCAACCAACAAAAAATCCCCGGCAAGACCGGATGGCTAAACAGAAAAGCCAAAAACAAAGAATCCCCAGCAAGACCGGATGACTAAAACAGAAAAGTAAAAAACAAAATCAATCACTCCCCATGGAATGGGCACATGATCATAAACAGTAAGACGACAACACATCTCCAAAACTGGATGAGGGTTTGTACTCATCAAACACAAGATTGGCTACCAAAAAGAGCATCCTGAGAGCCTTGTAGAACGGGGCTCGTCAAGAATCTAGCAAAAGCGGATTCATACCTGGTGGGGGTAGGTACGCATAAGAGCCCTACAAAACGGGGCTCGTCAAGAGTTTAGCAAAACGCGGACTCAAACCTAGTGGGGGAAAGTACCCACAAGAATCTAGCAAATGCGGATTCATACCTGGTGGGGGTAAGTGCCCACAAGAGCTTAGCAAACGCAAGCTTGTACCGTGTGAGGGTAAGTACTCACAAAGAGTTTAGCAAACGTGGACTCAAACCTAGTGGGGGAAAGTACCCACAAGAATCTAGCAAATGCGAATTCATACCTGGTGGGGGTAAGTGTAAGAATTAATGGTTGATTTCAAGAGGGGGGGGGGTGAATTGAACTTTAGAAAACTTTTCGCAAAACACACTTTCTTTGGAAGAATGATTTATCTTTATTCAATTCTTCTATTAGGTAGATTTGGTTTTAATCACAGCAAGAATATAGACAAGAAATAAAAGAGATGAAAGCAGAAATACAACACAAAAGTTTATACTGGTTCACTCTTTCCCAGAGCTACATCCAGTTCTTGACAAATCTGCCAAGTTCCACTAATTCCAAGTGAAAATTACAACCAGTAGATTTACACCAATCTACCCCAAGAACTATCTCACAAACCCACAAGATAGATTCTTGAATAACCACCCAAGTAACCAAATCCAAGTTATCTGTAACCGGTGCAGATTCAACACCCAATCTACACAATCACACTTTATACAAGAATATGAAAAGAATAAACCTGGATCTGTAGCTTTAACAATATAGAAGTCCGAAGCAATTCTAACTCAGAACTTTCTCTCTTTGATGAACAACAATCTTGATCAAAGCACCTTATGATATGAACAGTTTTTGAATGCACAGAGAAAGTCACGGATATGATAGCTCTAAGATTGCTCTCAAATGTTTTCACAAATTGTATGTTTCAATAGACAAATCAAAACTGTATTTATAGAATAAAAAAGAGAACCTGATTGTCTAATTTGATTAAAACTGATTTAGAGTAACAGATGATCGATCAGAATAATAATATAACAGGTCAGAATCAGTTATGATCGATCAGAATAGCTTTATGACCGATCAGAACCAGTTATGATCGATTAGAATCAAATTGTGATTGATCAGAATTCTTTTCAATCGATTAAAACGACGTTTCAATCGAATGATTTTATTTAAAACTTCATTCAATCGATTGATTCGAGTTTTCAATGGATTGAAACAGTTTTAGAAAAAATGATAGCTCTTTGTTTCAACAGATTAAAATATATTTCAACAGATTGAAATTCTGAGATACTCCAAATTGAAAAATAACATCTCTTTGTTTCAACAGATTGATCTTGTTTTCAATATATTGAAAATGCGCAACCTTTAATTGAAAAAATCATTAAGAACATTTTAACCTGTTGATTCTGCGATTCAATCAATTAAAATTTTGACTGTATATGAACATTTTCTATGTTAAGTAATTTTAACAGATTGAAACTTCTTTTTAACAGATTGAAAAACTCAGTTTGTTCTTTTAATGCTTAAAGGTTGGTTTTTCATGCAGAAAAATAAGTTTAATGAGATGCATCATTTCAAGGCGCTTATCACAAGATCTATTGAACTATCAAGAGATTAAATTCTAAACCTATAACCTATTCACCTACACACCCACAAACTAAACTCTATAAACTCTATATGTCTTCATCAAATCCACCAAGTGCTTCAATCTCCCCCTATTTGATGGAGACAAATCACCACTGCACCTGCATAAACAATAACAGAACAGAGACATATATGATTTTGTAGTGTGTGTGTAGTGTCACTGCACCTGCATAAACAATAACAGAACAGAGACATATATGATTTTGTAGTGTGTGTGTAGTGTCAGTTATAAGCAAATACTTCTCCCCTTATTTCACTTCATCAAAAAGTGTTTAGTTACAGTCCAACAGTACCATGTAGGTACCCAAAACAAAAACAAGAAAAAGAAATATGTAAAAAATATGTAAAAGCGAGACTTCACTCATCACCATCCCAGGGACCCTGATTGAATTGAAGATCACCAATTCTGTTGAAGATATCCTCCAGTTGATTATCAATGTGTTGAAATCTGGCAATGGAGTCTTCATACAGTCGATGCTGGCTAGCTTGCAGAGCAAATGTCATCTCCATGTGCCTCCTTTGATTTGTTTGTGACTCATTCATCTGATGCAGCATAGTCCTTTCAAACTGTGACAGAGGCGTGCCACGGTCAGGTTGTGGTATATAAGGAATCACTTCCAATGGAGACTTCTCTTCCATAACATCTTCCATGGGGTCTGTTGGTCTTGCTGTAGCAGCACTCAGGACACCAGTATCTTCATCTTCTTCCCCTTGTTCTTATTCTTCGACTTCTTCTTCTCTCCCTTCTTCTTCTTTTGAAATCCACTCACCATCAATTTTGATGAATCCCATTTTATGAAGGATAGAGTTATTAACCTCATTCGTACCTGGTGGGGGTAGGTACCCACAAGAGCTGAGCAAATGCGGGCTCGTACCTGGTGAGGGTAAATACTCACAAGAGTTTAGCAAATGCGGACTCGAACCTGGTGAGGGTTTGTACTCATAAGAGCCTTATAGAGGGAGGTTCGGACCAGATGGGGGTTCATTCTCATCAAACCAGATAGGGGTTGGTACCTATAAAAAATATTTATCATCCAAAGGATCAATAACTTCAGCAAAGGAGCATCCGAAGGATGACCGGGCAAAAGGGTTAACTCCTTCACCTACCAACTAATCTTGTGGGCACATTAGGCCAACAGTTAGTTAGGCAGGTGAAGGGGGGGCAGTTGTAGACCCCTAATTTTGCCCGGCCTCTCAATAAAGACCAGAAGACTTTCTCTCTGAAGGTGGGTAAAGCTTCAGTGGACGTCCATCAGCATCAACCAGCTTCCATCTGAAGAAAGGAAAGCTTCCCTGGAGTCCCAGAACACAAAATTTGACTAGAACACTCGAGACAATCGTCCCAAACAGGCGAGACGCACGCCCCAGATGTGAGACGCGTGTATTAACCAAAAAAAAAACTTGAGACAGTCGTCCCAACTTCTAGACGGTCGTCCCAAACATTCTAGACTGTTGTCCTTGTTTTCTTGGCCCGAGACGGCCGTCCCGAGTTTGCTGGCTGAAAAAACTATAAATAGGGACCTTAGATGACGTTTTTTGACACCTCACTCCTCTCTTCTCTCCCTCTTTCGAATGATCTCTCCGATTGCCTATAAGGTAACAATCGGTTAAGGAAGTTTCTTCTCTTTTATTGCTTTATTTACTGTTTTATGTATGTAATAGAAAATAGAATCATGTAGATAGCCATTTTTTAATATTGTATAATAAAATAGGGTAATAACGTAATTTCTCTTAATCTTTAATTTATGAATTAATTCGTCATAAGGAACCTGAAAGGGGCGTCGTGGGGGTGCTAACACCTTCCTCACGCGTAACTAACTCCCTTACCTAACTCTGGTTATAATGGCCAAGTTTGGTTTTTCTTAAAATCAACGCCTTTTTATCCTTTTCCAATGTTTATGGTCAAAATTTTGGTGTCGAGTCTATAAGAACCTTTTTGCGAAAACCTTGGTTTTATTAGAGGATAGTTCAGTTGTTGAGCTCGTCGGGAACAATGATCACATTTTTAAATAAACACAAGTCTAAACCATTTTTTCGCGACCGCTCGCATAAACGTTCGAGATGTCCCTAGACGTCGGAACAGACGGTGGCAACAACTGCCAAAAAGCGTCCTTAAGTTTCAAAGGCTTAATATAAAGCTTGCTTCGAAGGTTCCTTCCCTATTCTCTCTCTTTTAATGCTTTCTTTTACTACTTTCCTTGTATGCATTAGATATTAGGATCATGTAGACATTTAAATTCTACCAATAGATCAAATAATAGGGTAAAAGCATAGTTTCTTTAAATATTTATTCTATAAAGTAGTCCATCATAGGGAAACCGAAAGGGGCGTTGTGGGGGTGTTAACGTCTTCCCCACACGTAACTAACTCCCCTACCCAACTCTGGTTGTAATGGCCAAAGTTGGTTTTTTCTAAAACCAATGCCTTCTTCTCTCTTTTTTTCCTTTTTCGATGTTTATGGTAAAAACATCGATGGCAACTCCCTTGAACCTTTTCAAAAACCTCGCCTTTAGGTCCAGCCCGGTTATCGGACAACCTTAAAGTGTTGACCACTTCTTTAGAAAACGCGAGTCAATCCAAACCATCGCATCGCTCCGACCGCCTCTTCTGACGGCGGAGACAGATGGCGACTCCACTGGGGAAGCTAGAGAGTTGATCCCATTTAGTGATGGACTAGTTTAATAAATAAAAAACTAGAAATCATGCTTTTACCCTTCCTTGCTTTAATAACATGTTTTATTCCATGGCTTTTGCCCGTCCTCAAAATAAAGAGCAGAAGACTTCCGTTCGAAGATGGGCAAGGTCTAGAAGGTCCTTAGGATAGATCAATAGGCCCCATTTTAGAATATGAAGGTTTTTTGTACAGGAAAAATAAGAAATTCCACCTAGAGGGCCGAGACCGCCGTCTCGTTTGTCGAGACCACCGTATCGTCACTTTCCAATGGCGAGACCACCGTCTCGTTTGGCGAGACAGCCTTCTCACCATTTGCCAAGGGCGAGACAGTCGTCCCATTTGGTGAGACGGCGGTCCCAACCTTGTCAGGCGAGACGGCGATCCCGACCAAACAGGCACAAATTTCTATAAAAGGGGGGCGACCTCATCCTTTACACACCACAGAACAACTTTCCCTTCTATAATTCCTCCAAATTCTTCTCCTAGGATCCCTCTGAAGCATTTTCGGAGTTTCTTAATATTCTTAGTAAGCATCATGTAGTGTTGCGAGAAAGAGCGATCAACACTGTAGAGTGTAGAGGTTGCCAAAAAGCACCTTTCTTTACCAAGAATATTAATACAAAGATTGCTTCGAAGGTTCCTACACTTTCTATCTTCTTTTACCGCTTTCTTATTACATCTATCTGTGCATTAGCTGTTAGGACCATGTAGTCAACACTTTAAATTCTGTAAATGAATAAATAAGGGTAAAGGCATAATTTTAGAGTTGTTTATTTATAAAATAAATAGTCCATCATAGGGAACCCGAAAGGGGCGTCGTAGGGAAGCTAATACCTTCCCTACACGTAACTAACTCCCTTACCCAACTCTGGTTATAATGGCCAAAGTTGGTTTTTCTAAACAACCGCCTTCTTTTTCTTCCTTTTCCAATGTTTCTGGATAAAACATTGGTGGCACTCTAGAACCCTTTTCGAAAACCTCGCCTTTAGGTCCAGCCCGGTTATCGGATAACCTAAAGGCATTGTAGCATCACTTTAAAAAACGCGAGTCGAAGCAAAACCATCGCGTCGCTTCGACCACCTCTTTTGACGGTGGCGACAGATGGTGACTTCACTAGGGAAGCTAGAGAGTTGATCCCATTTAGTGATGGACCAGTTTGATAAATAAAGGACTTAAAAATTTCGCTTTTACCCTGCCTTGTTTTATAACATGCTTTATTTGCTTGACTTTAATAGCTGTTGTTTGTTTGTTTTATGCAATTGTTTGAAATACAAACTGTACAAAAACCCTTGCACACAACAGTTTTGCCTATACTTGGGGGCAAGTGGGAAATCCATAGGGAGTAGGTGGCAGGTACGATTTGCCATAGTGAGGGTCATGAGCCCACCGGCATGGTTGGAAACCACCACTCAAGGTGATAACCTTCCTCTTTTGGCACAAAAACTGACTAAGGCCTTAGTGCCATGCATGGTTGGAAGGCTGGAGAGTGGGGACCCTATAATGGGGGCACCTTGGGGGCTGGCCTTGGTGAGGAAAATTAGAACTACCCTGAATATGCACTCTTCTACAGGACAACCTACCTCGTAATTAAAAATATCGTCCTACTTGTTCGCGGATGAGTGAATTGTGTGTGCATGTGTTTGCTTGCATTTGATTGTTGCATAGCATAACCATACAACAAAAAAAAAAAAAAAAAGAAAAACCAAAAATTCTTTCACAATAAACACCCTTATCTCAGACAGTCTGCCTTTTAGCTAGCTGGGTTTTAGGTTCTTTGTAAGCTAAGTAGTCACGCAGTCCGACAAAGAGATAAGGGACGTTATAATTATTCTTTCGCAATAATCCTTTTTTTTATCTTGGACAATCTGCCTTTTAGCTAGCCTGGTTTCAGGCTCTTTGTAAGCTAAGTAGCCACGCAGTCCGACAGAAGAGATAAAAGGTTATAAAATAAACCAAATAAAAAATTAAAGAAAAACGAATAAAAAAAAACCCAATAAAAAAAATGGGACCTTGTTGTTGAACATTCAAGGACTTGATGTTGCAAATAATGATCATGAAGAATGTTGATTTTGATGATGATCCAAGAGCTTAAAGACTTAGAGTATTGAAGATTGAAGATTGATGATTTCTGTATTGTAATAACTCTGTTTTAGCTTGATTGAGTCTGTAATTATAGAATCTAAGATAGCCGGTACATAATCCGTAACTTAGAAGCTTCAAAAAGCTCAAATTTATCATTCAGGCTCTGCTTTAATCGATTAAATAGGTAAATAATCGATTAAAACAAGTGAGAAAACCATTTTCCGTACAAACTCACTCGCTTTAATCGATTAAACAAGCAAAATAATCGATTATTCCGTATAGTTCCGTATGAGATAATCGATTATTTCACCAAATAATCGATTAAACCGAGAGTATTGGGTTCTGACGTATTTGGCTCTCGTTTTAATCGATTATTACTCCAAATAATCGATTATTTCGATCTGTTTCTAATTTTAAACATCAAACAAACCCTATTTTCGAAAATCCAATTACCAAGAACCCTAGTTTCGAAATCCCCAATTCCTAAACCCTAATTTCCCTACTTAAACTCTGCTTTGGCACTCGAAAAGAAGAACAACCTTTTCCATACAAAAGTTAAGTGTTGTGAGTGCCAGGAGAACTATTTGTTGCAAGGAAAGGGGGCTTTCTGAACCTGGTGTGGGCTAGAAGCGATAAGAATCACTAAGTGGAGTTCTTAGTGGATTGTGTGTTGTGCCGTCTCTGGGGAAAGCTGTTCATCATCTCTTGTGGATTTCAAGAGAGGTGTATTCTGATCTTTATCTGTTCATTTGTAATCTGTTTGTAACAATTTGTTCTTAGTGACAGCGTTAATCCTCTTTTGAGTGATTAGCAACTGGACGTAGGGTCTTTTGATCCGAACCAGTATAAACCTACTGTGTAATCTTCTCTACTTTTCTCTATTTACATTTACACAGTTTTTAATCGGTAAAATTTGGGGAAAATTTTGAAAACCTAATTTTTATTAAGAAACCAATTCACCCCCCTCTTGGTTTTTGTCCGACCACGCGAACATTCCGCTGCGCGATTCTAACAAGTGGTATCAGAGCTTGCTTTGATAGTCATTCAAATTTTCGAAAATGGCCGGACAAAATCAAACTTTTGCCGAAGATGCGTCTATCAACAGACCCCCACTTTTTGTGGGTCAAAATTATCCTTTTTGGAAGGTACGTAAGCAAATATTTTTAGAGTCTGTTGATAGAGGCGTTTGGGACGCTATTTTAAACGGTCCTTTTATTCCTAAAGTTTTTGAAAATGGAGTAGAAGTACCAAAACAATTTTCTAGATGGTCGGATGAAGAAAATAGGAAAGCCCAATATGACGTTAGGGCTAGAAATATAATTTCATCTGCTTTAACCCTTGATGAGTTTTACAGAATATCCACTTGTAAGAGTGCTCAAGAGATGTGGGCAAAACTAAGAGTAACTTATGAAGGAACCGATGATAGTGACTCGATTTCGGAGTCAAGTGATCTGGAAATAGAGGCTAACATTTGCTTGTTGGCAAAAGACAATATATCTTTCGACTTTGAGGTTAGTGATTCCGACTCATCCTCAAGTGATGATGAAAATGATTTTGATGAATTACAAAATGCATATAATGAATTGTTTAGTGTTTTTAAGGACTTGAACAATGAATACAAAGCTGTGAAAAAGAGTTTAAGTAGTTCCAAAATGGAGGTAGAGTCCTTAAAAATGAAAATCACATGTTTAGAAGAAAAGGAGTCCTTAAAAACGAAAATTTCATGTTTAGAGGAAAAGGAAACCTTAGAAACGAAAATTGTATGCATAGATGAGAATGATGATAAGTCTATAGCATGTGCATCATGTAAAGAGTATGAACATGATATTGATTTACTTAGACATTTGCTTGATAAAGCTAAAAAGGAATTAAGTGATAGTTATAAGAATAAGGATAGTGTTCAAATTAAAGAAAATTGTCATGTTCCTTTGAAAAAGCTTAAAAGTAAAAATAGAAGAGTATGGGTTGAAAAAGGAACCAAAACTTCAATAGTTAGAAATGTATCATATTCTAAAATTACATCTAATGCATGCTTTTATTGTATGAAACATGGTCATACTTCAAATAGATGTAAAATTAAGCATTTTGGTGTTCCTAAAGGAAAATATATTTGGGTTCCTATAGTTAAATGAATTGTTTGTCTCTTGTATTTATTCAAAGAAAATTGATCATTTAGTATGTTTTGAATAGGATGCTCATTAGGCCAATTATGAAATCTACTCCCTATGAATTGTTTAATGGTAGAAAGCCTAATGTTGCTCATTTGAAAATTTTTGGATGTAAGTGCTTTGTGTTGAATAATGGAAAGGATAACTTAGGAAAATTTGACTCTAAAGTTGATGAAGGCATTTTCTTAGGTTATTCATTAACTAGCAAGGCTTATAGGGTGTTTAATTGGAGAACTTTGAATATAGAAGAATCTATACATGTTACCTTTGATGAGATTGTAGACCTTGGGGGAAATCCTCTTGAGTCAAATAAAGAACTTGCAGGTGATGATGAGTATATAAGAGAAGCTCTTGATGAATTATATTTGGAAGAAAATGAGCCTTCTCAAATGCCTGAATTAGCAAAAGAATGGAAATCACCTAGAGGACTCTCAATGGACAATATCATTGGTGACATCTCAAAAGGGGTAAGAACAAGAAATATGACTAATTTTTGTATGTCTGTAGCTTTTGTGTCACAGATTGAACCCTAGAATGTTGAGGAAGCACTTAAAGATGAACAGTGGTGCATAGCCATGCAAGAAGAACTTAACCAATTTGAAAGAAATCAAGTCTGGGAATTAATCCCAAGGGAAGAATCATATCAAGTTATTGGAACCAAATGGGTATTTAGAAATAAACTTGATGAAGATGGAAACATAACAAAGAATAAAGCCAGACTTGTTGCAAAAGGCTATTGTCAGGAGGAAGGTATAGATTATGATGAAACTTATGCTCCTGTTGCCAGGTTAGAGGCTATACGCCTACTTCTTGCCTATGCATCTTTAATGAAATTTAAACTATATCAAATGGATGTTAAAAGTGCATTTTTAAATGGTTTTATGAAAGAAGAAGTGTATGTGGAGCAACCCCCTGGTTTTGAGGATTTTAGTTTTCCTAATCATGTTTTTAAATTAAAGAAAGCATTATATGGGTTGAAACAAGCTCCTAGATCTTGGTATGAAAGGTTAAGTAGTTTCCTAACATCAAATGATTTTTCTAGAGGAAAAATTGATTCTACACTGTTTATAAAGAAAGTTAAAGAACATATCTTATTGGTCCAGGTGTATGTTGATGATATTATTTTTGGATCAACTGATAATTCGTTATGTGTAGAATTTGCTAAGATAATGCAAGGAGAGTTTGAAATGTCTATGATGGGAGAATTGACATTCTTCCTTGGACTACAAATCAAGCAACTTAAAGATGGCATTTTCATCTCTCAAACCAAATACTGCAAAGAGATTCTTAAAAAGTTTGGAATGGACACCTCAAAGGAAGCTAACACACCCATGGGAACTTCATGCTATCTAGACAAGGATGAATCAGGTTTGGAAGTTAATCAAAATATGTATAGAGGTATGATAGGATCACTGTTATACTTAACTACAAGTAGACCTGATATTATGCATTATGTCTGTGTGTGTGGTAGATTTCAGGCTTGTCCTAAAGAATCTCATCTAATTGCAGTAAAGCATATTTTAAAATACTTAAAAGGAACTACTGGTTTTGGTTTGTGGTATCCGTCTGATGCTTGTATTAGTTTAATAGGATATTCTGATGCTGATTATGGTGGATGTAAAATTGATAGGAAAAGCACTAGTGGGACATGTCATTTGTTAGGTTCATCCTTAATATCATGGCATTCTAAGAAACAAGCATGTGTAGCTTTATCTACCACTGAAGCTGAATATATTGAAGCTGGTAGTTGTTGTGCTCAAATTCTGTGGATGAAACAACAATTAGAGGATTATAGCATATATTTAAATGACATTCCATTAATGTGTGATAATACGAGTGCAATCAATCTAACTAAGAATCCAGTAATGCACTCTAGGACTAAACATATTGAGATTAGACATCACTTTTTAAGAGATCATATCAGCAAAGGAAACTGTAAGATATAGTATGTAGACACTAAACGTCAATTAGCAGATATATTTACTAAGCCTCTACCAAAGGATAGATTCTATGATCTTAGAAGAGACTTAGGGATATTAGAAATAACTTAAATTCTGCTTAATTTGACTGTTTTTGGTTGATTGTTATGTTAAAATTCGTGGTGTAGGATGTTCATAGGTTATTATGTATAAAAACCTCAAAAACTTGATGTAGCCTCTGGAATAATCGATTAATTGATGAAATAATCGATTATTTCCCTTCAAAACGTCCAAAACAGGGTATTCTCCTCTATAATAATCGATTATTTCGTGAAATAATCGATTAAATGCCTCAGATAATCGATTATTTGCTGGAAATAATCGATTAAAGCTGTCTGATATCGAAATAATCGATTATTTTGAGATATAATCGATTAAATGCGACCAGTCTTGTCTCCTAGCCGTTGCCAACGGATATTTTGCCATGGAATCTCTTCTATATGACCGTTGGAAGTGTTTTCCCTATATATATAGAGACCTCTAGTTCAATTATACTCACTTCTAACTCTTGCAATCAAGTTTTTCTTGCAATCTATACTCTCTTTGCCTCATTATTCCCTCACTTGTCTCCAAATCTTCTTCATACTTCATCTATTCTTTCAAATGGCCTCATCCTCTCGCCCTAAGATTCCTACAAGAAGAAGATCTGCACCTTCTTCTCATTCCCGTCCTAATTCTGTTGAAGGATGGATTTCTGATACGGAAGGTCAACAGGAATTTCTGATATACTGGAAGGAACGTGTCGTCATTTCTCCTAAATTCCTAATTGGTGAGCAATTCATTCATAGAGGATTTAACTTTCCTAATCTTCTTGAATTTCAAGGAGTTCTCCCATTTATCCAAATGCAAGGTACATACTATCCTGACTTAGTTAGGGTATTCTATTCTAGATTTAAGTTTAGGGATCAAATTGCTACATCCCGTGTAAAAGGGGTTACCATAATTCTAGATGATGATATTTGGGAAAACGTTGCCCACTTCCCCATTAGAGAAGATGCTATTAACGTTTATGGTGAGCTAGATGACTTTGATAGGTTCTTATCTTATCGATCTTTTCTGCGGAATCCCTCTATGGAGATTGGGCGTATTCTTCATGCTGGACCTTTGAAGAAGGAAGAACGCATGATTCTTCATTTGCTTGTCTGGATTCTATGTCCCCGGGCCACAAATCATGCCCAATGCTCTTCTATTGATCTTCGCATTATTCATGCCATCATGAATAATGAACCTTTAGATTGGGGTGTTCTTGTCACAATGATAATGTTAAAGGCCCAACGTCATCCAACATTCAAGATTCCATATGCTCTTCTTGTATCCCGAATTCTTGAATATAAAGGAGTCAATGTCGAAGGTGAACAAGTTGTCCGAACTACTAACTTGAACCGCATGCTGAACAGCACATTGATTCATCTACAAATGGTGCGGGTCAATGACATCTATGTTCATAAAGATGACTTCCAAAATCAAGGTGATGCAATTGAAGACTCTGATGAAGATATGCCTCCAGCAGCTGAGTTTCCCTCTACCCAAATCCAAAGTATAGGAACATCCTCTTCTCATCAAGAATCAAGACAATCCATGGAAGATATGCTTTCCGACATGAATCAAAGAATGCAATCATTCTTCAATCTTTCTGGTGTACGACATGATGAAATTATTCGCCGTATATCCGATGTAGATGATAGAGTGGGTAGATTAGAAAATAGATTTGATACTCACTTTAATGATGAGGATAGTGAAGAATTTTAGATTTTATTTTGTTAATATCTTTATATTGTCATGAATGAATGATTATGAAATAAAATTTGATGTTTCTTTCATGCTATGATTGAGGGGGAGCTTTCTCTAACTTATGCATATTTTGAGGGGGATCTCTTATGATTGATGTTGCAGAGTTCTTTTTGATTATAATCAAAATAGGGGGAGAAAAATTTAAAGCCTATATTCAATTTTAAATTTTATCTGGTATGTTTAATGTGTTTGTTAGTATGACAGATAAAACAGGTTATTACAAGGGCTTTAAAAAGATAATTTTGATCATCATCAAAAAGGGGGAGATTGTTGAACATTCAAGGACTTGATGTTGCAAATAATGATCATGAAGAATGTTGATTTTGATGATGATCCAAGAGCTTAAAGACTTAGAGTATTGAAGATTGAAGATTGATGATTTCTGTATTGTAATAACTCTGTTTTAGCTTGATTGAGTCTGTAATTATAGAATCTAAGATAGCTGGTACATAGTCTCGTAACTTAGAAGCTTCAAAAAGCTCAAATTTATCATTCAGAGTCTCGCTTTAATCGATTAAATAGGTAAATAATCGATTAAAACAGTGAGAAAACCATTTTTCGTACAAACTCATCGCTTTAATCGATTAAACGACAAAATAATCGATTATTCCGTACAGTTCAGTACAGATAATCGATTATTTCACTAAATAATCGATTAAACCGAGAGTATTGGGTTCTGACGTATTTGGCTCTGCTTTTAATCGATTATTACTCCAAATAATCGATTATTTCAATCTGTTTCTAATTTTAAACATCAAACAAACCCTATTTTCGAAAATCCAATTACCAAGAACCCTAGTTTCGAAATCCCCAATTCCTAAACCCTAATTTCCCTACTTAAACTCTGCTTTGGCACTCGAGAAAAGAAGAACAACCTTTTCCATACAAAAGTTAAGTGCTCGTGAGTGCCGTAGAACTGTTTGTTGCAAGGAAAGGGGGCTTTCGAACCTGGTGTGGGCTAGAAGCGATAAGAATCACTAAGTGGAGTTCTTAGTGGATTGTGTGTTGTGCCGTCTCTGGGGAAAGCTGTTCATCATCTCTTGTGGATTTCAAGAGAGGTGTATTCTGATCTTTATCTGTTCATTTGTAATCTGTTTGTAACAATTTGTTCTTAATGACAGCATTAATCCTCTTTTGAGTGATTAGCAACTGGACGTAGGGTCTTTTGATCCGAACCAGTATAAACCTACTGTGTAATCTTCTCTACTTTTCTCTATTTACATTTACACAGTTTTTAATCGGTAAAATTTGGGGAAAATTTTGAAAACCTAATTTTTATTAAGAAACCAATTCACCCCCCTCTTGGTTTTTGTCCGACCACGCAAACATTCCGCTGCGCGATTCTAACACTTGTTCATAATCATTAAACTCATGAACATCCATATAGATAGTTTATTCTTTTTGAAGAAAAAAAATAAAAAGAAAAAAAAACACTACCATGCATCATGTAGAAAATAAACACATGATAATGTTTAGGAAAAATAAACACTTGCATGCATACCTGCATTGACATCATATTCATAGCATGCATTTTGGTTTCTATAAAATGGAGGGGACTAGTAGACAATTGAAGAAAGTGGATATTCCCCGATAACATGCCGAGAAGTTAGAACGGCTCTGCGCGTTGATGCCATCAGAGGTCCTCTCCAACTTTGAAAAATACTACGGACGGATTCTTGACCTACTGAAGATCTGTGTCCACCCTATTTTCGTCAAGATTCTAGTCGATTTTTGGAACTCTAGTCTGCACTACTTCAAATTTCCGCAGTTCGATATGGTTCCCACATTGGAGGAGTATGAGATTATGTTAAAATGGCCCAAGTCAGTCGGGGTCCATATTTGCCATGACACATATACTCCTGCAGCCCATGTCGCTGCCATCATCCGATTGCCATCTCGGCAGACTACCCTGATAGCAAAAGGGAATGTCCAGGGTTGGAAAGTCTCAATGTTAGAAGACCATCTGTCCACTTTGGCTGAAAGGGCGGAATGGTATGCTTTTAACAAAACCCTAGCCTTGTTGGTGTTTGGGACAATGTTGTTTCCCTTCCACCTCGACATACTGGATCAAGCCGTCATGGACGCCTTCTTCGCCTAGGACGTGAACTCGAAGAGTCCCTTGCCTGCACTTCTTGCCGACACCTTGCTTTTGGTGGAATTTTGTCACCAGAAGCAAGGGAGAACACTCAGATGCTGCTCTTCGTGTGGGGTATCACACATTTCTACACCTCCAGTCACACGGGGATGTTCCCCGACCCTTTGAAAAGCTTCTCCAGAATCCCTCTCCACCTACGCCTAACCATGGAGTGGAAGGTCGAGTTGGAACCCATAAAAGCCAAAGGCCAAAAAAGAAAGTGCTAAATACCTAGTAGGAAACCCACCAAGGGGGCTACGCAAAAATTAGGGTCGACCCGCTAGGAAAACTTAACAAAAATAAAGGGTAGCCTAGGCAGAAATTAGGGTTACAAAATAAGGTCCGCTAGGATTCCCTGTAGACCCCAAATCTTGCTCGGCCTCATAATAAAGACCAGAAGACCTTCTATTCGAAGATGGACGAAGCCTAAGAAGCCACTAGGAGAGACTATTAGGCGCCATACTAGGATAGGAAGTGTAGACCCCAAATCTTGCCCGGCCTCCAAATAAAGAGTAAAAGACTTCCTATTCGAAGATGGACGAAGCCTAACAAGCCACTAGGAGAGACTATTAGGCCCCATACTAGGATAGGAAGGATTTCGGCACAAAAATAAGGTTTCTCGCCTTTTTGGGGACGAGACCGCCGTCTCGCCTCATGCAAATGGTGAGACCGCCGTCTCGCCAAATGAGACGGTGGTCTTGCCACCTGCGAATGGCGAGACGACGGTCTCGCTTTCCCAGACGGCGGTCTCGCCACCTGCGCAGGACGAGATGACGGTCTCGTTTGGCGAGACGGCGGTCTCGACCCTGTCAGACGAGAACGGCGGTCTCGCCACTGTCAGGCGCGAAAACCTATAAATAGGGGCTCTCCCCCCCTCATTTCCACACACCACACAACTCTTGCTCTCCCTTCTCTCTAGAATCCCTCCGACGCATTTTCGGAGTTTCTGAGTGCCTTTGTGAGCATTTTTCGGCGTCTAGAAAAGTTTCCATCGCTGTGTAGAGTGAAGGGCTGCTACAAAGCACCCTCCTTTTTTAAAAAAAGAAATAAATAGAAAGCTTGCTTCGAAGGTTTCCACTCTCTTTCTCACTTTTTTACCGCTTTATTTAAATAACGCACTAGATAGGGCCATGCAGTCATAATATTTTTATTCCGCAAATAAAATGGCAAAAGCATGTTTTTCCGGTTTATTTAATAACAAAATAGCTGGCCTGCCATAGGGAACCCGAAAGGGGCATCGTAAAGGAACTAACACTTCCTTTACACGTAACTAACTCCCTTACCCAACTCTGGCTCTAATGACCAAAGTTGGTTTTTCGAAAACCAACGCCTTTTAAACTCCTTTTCCGATGTTTCCGGTAAAAACATCGGTGGCGACTCCACAGAACCCTTCAAAAATTAGTCCTTAGGTTAGCTCGGTTATCGGACAACCCAAGGACGGCCTTCCAAAAACCTCGCCCCTAGGTTAGCCCGGTTATCGGACAACCTAAAGGAGTTGTAACCACCCATAAAAAAATGCGAAAACAAGAGGGTCGAAACCATCGTGTCGCTCCAACCGCCCTTTTTTTTTGGTGGCGGCGACAGATGGCAACTCCACTGGGGAAGCCTCGAGAGTTAATCCCATTTAGTGATGGGCCAGCTTAAAAATAAATAAACCAAGAAAATAACGCTTTTGCCCTTAACTTGTATTATAACATGTTTTACGGTTTGGCTTTAATAACTGTTGCTTGCTTATACTTACGCAATTGTGTGAAATACAAATTGTACACAAACCCTTGCACACTACAGTTCCCTCTATACCCGAGGGCAAGTGAGAAATCCATAGGGAGTGGGTGGCAGGTACGGTTCGCTGTAGTGAGGGCCTTGAGCCCACCAGTGTGATCAGAAACCACCACTCAAGGTGATAACCTTCCTCTTTTGGCAACAAGACTGACTATGGCCTTAGTGCTAAGCATGGTCGGACGGCTGGAGCGTGGGGACCCTATAATGGGGGCACCTTGGGGGCCTTAGCCTGGTGAGAACAGTTAGAACCAACCCTTGCCAATGCACTTTTCTGCAGGAAAACCCTACCTCGTGATAAAAACGAATTCTCGCCTGTTCGTGGATGATCGAATTATGTGTGCATATGTTTGTTGCATTTGTCTGTTGCATAGCATAACCAAACAACAGATGAAAAATCACAAAAAATATATTTTTACAATAAACACCCTTATCTCGGACAGTCTACCTTTTAGCTAGCCTGGTTTCAGGTTCTTTGTAAGCTAAGTAGCCACGTAGTTCCGGCAGAAGAGATAAGGGACGCTAACTATTCTTTCACATAAAGCCACATTTTATCTCGGACAGTCTGCCTTTTAGCTAGCTTGGTTTCAGGTTCTTTGTAAGCTAAGTAGCCACGCAGTTCCGACAGAAGAGATAAAAGGCTATAAAATAAACAAATAAAAATAAAGTCTGTTTCTAAAACAATAAATGGGACCTGAGTCATAATCATCCCAAACCATTCATATAGGTAGTTTATTTTTCGAAAAAACACGTATCATACAAAACATGATAAACAGAAAATAAACACTCGCATTCATTCAAATAAGCATCCTTTTCATCAAACATGCATTTTGATTTTAGACATGGAGGGGACTAGTAGACAGCCAAAGAAGGTGGATATTCCCCGTTTCCATACTAAGAGGCTGGAACGGCTGAGCGCGGCAATGCCATCAGAGGTCCGTGCTGACTTTGAAAAATCCTATGGACGGATTTTGGACCTGCTAAAGATCTGTGTCGATCAGGTGTTCCTCAGGGCACTAATCCACTTCTGGAATTCCAATCTGCGGTGTTTCGAATTTCCGCAGTTCGACCTGGTGCCCACCCTAGAGGAGTATGAGACCATGTTGAAATGGCCCAAATCAGCCGGGGTCCATGTCCGCCACAAGGCATACACTCCTGCAGCACCAGTCGCTGCCCTTATTCAACTACCATTCTGGCAGAGTACCCTGATAAGGAAGGGGAACGCCCAGGGTTGGAAAGTATCAACGTTAGAAGACCACCTGTCCTATCTGGCTGAAAGGGCAGAGTGGGTCGCCTTCAACAAAACCCTGGCCCTTATCATTTTTTGAACGATCTTGTTCCCCTTCCACTTCGACACAGTAGATCAGGCCGTCATGGATGCCTTCTTTGCCTGGGACGTGAACTCAAAGAGTCCCCTGCCTGCAATCCTTGCCGACACCTTGCTCTCGGTGGAATTTTGCCACCAGAAGCAAGGAAAAACACTCCGTTGCTGCTCTTCATTACATTTGTGTGGAGCGCCACGCACCTTTACGCCTCTAGCCACATGGGGATATTCCCCGACCCTTTAAGGAGCTTCTCCAAGATCCCCCTCCAACGACGCCTGACTTCAGAATGGAGGGACGAGTGGGAACGAAAGGACGCCAACAGTTTATCCTGGGTCTGCCCTTGGTTCCGACCCGGCCCAGTTCTCATCAGATGCGGGGACTATCCGAGCGTACCCTTGATAGGACTCAGGGGTTGCATAGCCTACTCACCTAGAGTAGCTATGAGGCAGCTCATGAGGACCCAAACTACTATCTCTCGGGGAGAACTCGGAGGACTGTGTTTCTTTGGAGACCCGTGCACAATCGCCAACTCACTAGCTGTGAGAAAAGCATGGGAGAGGCCAGTCTATATGGGGGAGAGAGAGCTAGGAAAAGCTCGGGTGGCTCTCACCAGTGACTACGAGGCGTGGAGAAAGAAAAGAGGGATGGCTCAACCATCCACCACACCCACTACAAGCGCCAATAATGAAGAGTTGCAGGCTCAAATTAATGCCTTGACCCAGAGGATGGAAATCATGGGAGCCCAGATGAGGGCCCTTGAGGAAAGAGAGCAAGCATCCATCCTCACAATTGATGGTCTGCAAAGGCAAGGCAAGAAAAAGGATCATGAAATAGAGCGCCTCAAGGACCAGTGTGCTGACTCCAACGAGCAAGCTATCCGAGCATCCAAAACTGCCAGAACCAGTTCGGATAGTCGACTTCAAGAAATAACCGCCAAGTCAGCACGCCTTGAGGCCGAATCATCAAAGCAGGCTCAAACGATCAAGGAGTTGTCGCAAGAGCTCGCCAAGACTCGGTTAGATATCCGCCAAGAGCGAGAGGCCAACCGGAGACTCAACAAAAGTCTCGTTGAGCTACGCTGCAAAGAAAGAGATGGGCTAGCTCAGTACGGCCAGCTACTACAAGAGAAAGACCGAGCTATTGAAAAGCTCGATGAACTAAAAGCCTTGGTCGTTCATCAAGAGGCGAAGATCAAAGAGGCTCAGAAGTACAGTGAAGATATGAGCCAGGCGGTCCGCAAGCAAAGCGAAGCACTTGCTCGTCACGTCCGGGAAGCTGAGAGAGAACTACAGAGGGATCAAGACCCGCCTGTGGGTTTCTTTAAAGTTTTCCGCTTTTGCCAAAAGTTGCTTCGCAGTATAGAATAGGGGAATGTACACCTTCTGTCGAATAAATAAAATCTTCTTTATTCAAATGATTGTCTACTTGCATGCATAAACATTCATTTGCATATTTAATTTCCCCTCCTTCACACTTAATAAATAAGATAATAAAAAGGAAAGATTAACTGACACGTCTTCTAAATCAGAAGAATGGAGAGAAAGTCACTCCTAATAAAGCTTACCCCAACGGTCGACTCACCGCAAGAGGAAAATAAGCCTCGGCCGTTGGTCCTCAAGAACAAAGAAGAGGGGGCAAGGACACCAGTGCGACTATTTATGCCACGTCCTTTCCCCTACGAATCGAATAAAGTTGTACCGTGGAGATATGGAGAATCTCCACCAATAAAAGAAGAAATAACAAATATAGTCGGCATTGGGGGCATGACTAGAAGTGGAAGAGTCTACTCCCCCAAGGACACACAGAAAGATGTCCTCAAAAATAAAGGAAAAAATAAAATGACCGAAGAAGAAAAAGAAAATAAAGAATCCAAGGAGGAGACAGAGGAATTACTCCAGTTCGTAAGGCAAAGTGAGTATTCCATTATAGACTAGCTCAATCGCACACATGCAAAGATAACATTATTATCTTTAATATTGAGCTCGGAACCGCATAGAAATGCCCTGCTGAAGGTCTTGAGCGAGGCGCATGTACCTCATACAATATCCCAAGAAAAGGTCGAGAGGATCGTTGGTCACATCACAGCAAGCGATCACCTCACCTTCACAGAGGAAGAACTCCCCCTCAAGGGGTCAAACCATAACAAGCCCTTGCACATCTCAGTCAAGTGCAAGGAATACCGCATCGCCAAAGTTCTTGTGGATAACTGGTCATCCTTGAACGTGATGCCAAGTGCACACTAGACAAGCTGACTATCCAAGGGACCCGTCTGCGCCCAAGCAGCACCATCGTTCGAGCCTTCGACGGATCTAAATGAGAAGTAGTGGGAGAGGTTAACTTTCCAATTCAAGTCGAACCCACTATCTTCAACGTCGATTTCCATGTCATGGATATTACTCCAGCATATAGCTGTCTCCTCGGCAGGCCTTGGATTCATGACGCTAAGGCAGTACCTTCAACGCTCCACCAGAAAGTCAAGTTCATAGTGGACGACAAATTGGTCACGGTCTAAGCAGAAGACGATATTTTGGTCAGTGGACCGTCCACCCAGCCTTATGTGGATGCGGCTGAAGAGGCCCTTGAAACATCTTTTCAAGCGCTAAAAATTGCCCATATAGAGGGACTTCCCAAAAACACAAAGGTAGCCCGCATGATGTTGAAGCATGGTTACCATCCTGGGCAAGGACTGGGGGCAGATTCCCAAGGCATGAGGGAACCCCCAGAATTCAAAGATAATCCTTGCAAGAATGGCCTAAGATATGACCCTACTAAGGGCCGAGCGGAAAGAAGAAAAGGGAAGTCTCCCCTCCGCACACTCAAGCAAATTTTCCGAAGTGGAGGGGTGCAAGCGTCAAGAGCCACCTTAGTCATTAGGAAATCTTTTTCTTCGTTTGAGGGATGTAAACCCCATGATTATTAGAGATTATCCCCCGGGGCTAGCCCGACCCCCGGGCATTTCAGGGCACATATTCCCTTATTAATTAATAAAGAATGATTCTTACTATCTGCTTCTCTTCTTTCTATTTCTGACTAGACCACATAAATAACCTTGTCTAAGTAAATGAAAAAAGAAGAAGAATAAAAAGCGCATTCAAATAATCAACATTTACCATTGCTATCATCATCAAGCTAGTTGATTAGAAGCACACAAAAATAAGACTTCACCTCATCCATAAAGAAAGTCATGCTTAGCCAATATTGTGAATAAAAATAAATACACAAAAACAAAAACAAAAAAAGAGAGAAAAGCCCAGAGAAGCCAAAGGCCAAAGAAAAGGGCAAACTACCCAGTAGGAAACCCACTAAGGGGGCTACGCAAAAGATAGGGTCGACCCGGTAGGATACCCGAAAAACAATAAAGGGTAGCCTAGGAAAAAGTTAGGGTTACAAAATAAGGTCTGCTAGGATTCTCCAAAAAATTACAAAAAGAGAGAACCTAGACAAAATTTAGGGCCAAGCACAATATCCTAGTTTGAAAACCCAAAGGGCGATCTAGGGAAATCAGCTAGCCATTAAAAAGCAATAGGAATAAAACCCAAACGGCGCAAATACAAAAAGAAAGGAAACTGTTTGCTTAGACAAAAGCTTAAACACCTAGGCCTAACCCTAGCCAACCATGCTTACAAAAACTCTATCAATAAAAATTAACCCTCTAAAACACAAGCCATTGAAATTTGCATCTTTGTTTCTTTTCTCTTAATCCTCACATCAATATTCTAATAATTAATTTGGGAATATGGAGGCGTATAGTCAACAAGAGGATTGAAATCCCTAAAAGCGAGGAAAAAGGGACACTACATGACAAAGACTGTGCTGCAAAAGAAAAAAAGAAGAAAAAAAAGGGGAAAAGAGAAAGAAAAGAAGAAAAACAAAATGACTTTTCGGTCACAAGAAGTCCGGCATGGTACAGCAAGTACGAAAGCACAGATCAGAGGGCACTCGGCGCTACAAGACACGTTGGTTAAATCCTTCTGAAAATTTAATTGAAATAGGCATTATAGGACATCAAACATGAAAACATTGCATGCATAAAAATGTTTTTGAACCAAGTCCTATTTTCTCTTAAAAAAAAACTCTTCCGTAATTCGAGACCGCCGTCTGGGTCGTCCAGACCGCCGTCTCGGTCCCCCGGCAAGACGAGAACGCCGTCTCGACCAACGGGACCGCCGTCTCAACTTAGCCAAATTCGAGACCGCTGTCTCGATGACCCAGACCGCCGTCTCGGCTTGAAGGAGACTCGAGACCGCCGTCTCGCCTTCCCAGACGGCAGTCTCGAACTGGAAAAATTTGCTATATATAGGGGGCACGCTTGGGGGGGTTCTTCACAACTCTCCTTGCCTCCAAAACCTCCATTTCTCAGATTTTGCACTCCCAAGCACCTTCCTAGTCAACATGTTTGGTATAAGCGCCTCCAGAAAGAGAAGGAGCACTGCCGGGGCCAGCAGTTCTGCGGCACCGCCACCCCAAGACCCCTCTCAGCTGTCACCACAGTACCAGGCCCGCCTCGACAACATCCGGACTTATCCGTGGCACCCGATGCTCAGATTTGACTTCAGCATCCTGGCTGAATTTGGATGGGAGGACGACGTCCGAGCCCACATAGACAACATCGGTGGGGCTTTCTGCTGCAACCTCCACCTACACATGTGTACCCACAAGCGGTACTGGAATTCTTGGCCTCTGTCTCCTACTCCGAGGTCCCCTCCATGGTCCCGGGCCTGCAGCCCATTAAGATGGTGACCTATTTCATGGGTGGAAGATACCAGACCACCACCCTCGACGAGTTCAACATGGCCATCGGGTTCGTCTGGCCCGAGGACACAATGACCCAGGGATACCGTGAGGCCATATGCTCCCGGCCCACCAACCTCACTGCCGCCGAAATGTGGCATGAGCTCACAAGAGCCACCACGCTACCAACGCTGATGAGGGGCTCCGCACTGCCCCCAGCACTCCGCATCTGCCACAAGCTGCTGGCAGGAACCATCCACGGGAGGAAAGAGAGTCAGGGTAAGGTATCCCTCCCTGACCTCTTCGTACTTTATTGCATGAGCCAGAAGCGGCGCTGCAACCCCGACTACTTCTTCCTAAGAGCCCTCAAGGACTTCGGGAACAGATCAGCGGGGGCCGTCCTCGTAGCTCCTCTTATCACTCCCCTGGAGGAAAGATGGGGGTGCCCTGGCCGGGAAGAGCTGGCCTCTAACTTGCGACCCGAGTCCATCAACGGGTCAGTCCTGGTCAGCATGGGAATGCTGATACGTCGAGGGACCCAGTTGGCCCTCCATCCCACACTGGATTTTGCGCTGGACCTCCAGGGGCTCGTGGTGATGCAGGATATCCCCACACCTCCCGAATTCCAGCAGCAGCAGCAGCAACAGCAACAACCACCACCGTACACGGACGATTTCGCCGGCATGAACCGCAACATGAACGATCTGCGTCGGCAGTTCGACCAAATGACGGTGCGGCAAGAAGCCTACCACACTCGGCAAGAGGAGATGTATCAGCATCAGCAGGTGATGTGGCAGGAATGGACAACATTCCAACAAGAGTACCGCGACGAAGTCCGAGAGCAAGCGGACTTCCGGTATCACCTCTACCAGCAATTCGCCCGCGGATCATCTCCGGATGATAGCCCTTAGGGATGGTACTTGTCAAAATAAAAAGTGGTTGTAATAAAATTTCCCTATAAATAAAATTTTATTTCATGCATCTCTTTGCCACCCTTTGCAAAAGCCAGCGTAACAAAAAAAGCTTAAAAAGGAAAAAGGCATATGCTCAATAAGAAAAGCCAAAATCCTAAATCGCGAGAAAAAAGAGATAAAACCGCGAGAAAAAGGCAGGATTAAGACAAGCCATCACCTCAACCAACAAAACTTTGACTACCAAATCAGAGTCGAACAAAAAAACAAGACTCATCCGACTAGTCAGCAAGAGTCGAACAAAAGAATCCCCAGCAACCAACAAAGCTGGATGAAACACAAAATCCCTGGCACAGTCCGGATGACCATTCAAAAAGGTCCAAGTACATCTACCAACACAGAAATCACTCCCCAAGGAGTGCCTGATCGGCGCATGAGCGATTGAGCAGTAAGCCGCCACTACCACCAGTCCTACGCAGTGGACTGTACCAGCCTGATAGGGGGTTCATACCTATCAACCAGCACACAAGGAGTGCCTGACCGGCTCATGGGCCACCTGAACAGTAAGCTGCCACTACCAGCAGTCCTACGCAGTGGAGTGTACCAGCATGATAGGGGGTTTATACCTATCAACCTGCGCACGCGTTGCACTTGATCTGCGCTCGAGCCGGATCAGTAAGTCGCACTACCACCCTGATGGGGGGTTCATACCCATCCAGTCCCACACAACGGACTGCAACTACCAACCTGATGGGGGGTTTATACCCATCAACCGAAGGATCGGCTACCGTCAGAAGGAGTATCCTGAGGTTCTACCACATGTTAACCAAAGGGATCGGCTACGTCAGAAGTAGTATCCTAGAGGTGCACAACACAACATTTTCCCAGAAGATCAACCGCCGCAAGACGGGACATCCGAAGGGTAACCGGGCAAGAGGGTCAACTCCTTCACCTTCCTGTCAATCTCTCTGGCACAACAGGCCAATAGCCGACTAGTCAGGTAAAGGGGGGGCAGCTGTAGACCCCAAATCTTGCCCGACCTCCAAATAAAGAGTAAAAGACTTCCTATTCGAAGATGGACGAAGCCTAACAAGCCACTAGGAGAGACTATTAGGCCCCATACTAGGATAGGAAGGATTTTCGGCACAAAAATAAGGTTTCTCGCCTTTTTAGGGATGAGACCGCCGTCTCGAAATCGAGACCTCCGTCTCGCCTCATGCAAATGGCGAGACCGCCGTCTCGCCAAACGAGACGGTGGTCTCGCCACCTGCGAATGGCGAGATGGCAGTCTCGCTTTCCCAGACGGCAGTCTCGCCACCTGCGTAGGACGAGACGACGGTCTCGTTTGGTGAGACGATGGTCTCATTTGGCGAGACGGCGGTCTCGACCCTGTCAGACGAGAACGGCGGTCTCGCCACTGTCAGGAGCAAAAACCTATAAATAGGGGCTCTCCCCCCCTCATTTCCACACACCACACAGCTCTTGCTCTCCCTTCTCTCTAAAACCTCTCTCTAGAATCCCTCTGACGCATTTCTGGAGTTTCTAAGTGCCTTTGTGAGCATTTTTTGGCGTCTAGAAAAGTTTCCAGCGCTGTGTAGAGTGAAGGGCTGCCACAAAGCACCCTCCTTTTTTAAAAAAAGAAATAAATAGAAAGCTTGCTTCGAAGGTTTCCACTCTCTCTCTCACCTTTTTACCGCTTTATTTAAATAACGCACTAGATAGGGCCATGTAGTCATAATATTTTAATTCCGCAAATAAAAGGGCAAAAGCGTGTTTTTCCGGTTTATTTATTAACAAAATAGCTGGCCTGTCATAGGGAACCCAAAAGGGGCGTCGTAAAGGAACTAACACTTCCTTTACACGTAACTAACTCCCTTACCCAACTCTGGTTCTAATGACCAAAGTTGGATTTTCGAAAACCAACGCCTTTTACACTCCTTTTCCGATGTTTGCGGTAAAAACATCGGTGGCGACTCCACAGAACCCTTCAAAAATTAGTCCTTAGGTTAGCTCGGTTATCGGACAACCCAAGGACGACCTTTCGAAAACCTCGCCCCTAGGTTAGCCCGGTTATCGGACAACCTAAAGGCGTTGTAACCACCCATAAAAAAACGCGAAAACAAGAGGGTCGAAACCATCGCGTCGCTCTGACCGCCCCTCGTTTTTTGGTGGCGGCGACAGGAAGGATTTTCTACATGTAAATAAGGATTTTTGCCTTTTAGGGTCGAGACCGTTGTCTCGCATTCAGGACCGCCGTCTCGCCTTGCGAAAGTGGCGAGACTGCCGTCTCGTTTGGCAAGACAGCCGTCTCGCCACCTGCGAATGGTGAGACGGCCCTCCCGGTTGGCGAGACGAGACGACCGTCTCGACCTAACAGGCACGAATCTCTATAAATAGTCGCGCTTTCACCCTCATTTCACACAGTTCTTTCATTCTCTCTCTTGTCACTTCTTAAAATTCTCTTCCTAGAACCCCTCCAAAGCACTTCCGGAGTTTTCTGAGAGTTTCTAAGAGTTTTTATAGCATTTTTGAGAGGTTTTTGGCGCTGTAAAGAGTGAGGGGCTGCCAAAAAGTACCCTAATTTTCAAGAAATTAATAGAAAGCTTGCCTCGGAGGTTTCTACATTCTCTCTCTCTCTCTCCTTTACTGCTTTATTTTTAATTGCGCATTAGATATTAGGGCCATGTAGTTGTAATTTTAAATTCTGTAAATAAAGGGTAAAAGCGTATTTTCACCGGTTTACTTATTGAAATAAGTTGGCTTATCATAGGGAACCCGAAAGGGGCGTCGTAAGTGAACTAACACTTCCCTTACACGTAACTAACTCCCTTACCCAACTCTGGTTCTAATGACCAAAGTTGGTTTTTCGAAAACCAACGCCTTTTCACTCCTTTTCCGATGTTTCCGATAAAAACATCGGTGGCGACTCCAGAAAAACCCTTCAAAATTAGCTATTGGGTTAGCCCAATTCTCGGACAATCCAAGAATGCCTTTTTGAAAACCTCGCCCCTAGGTTCAGCCCGGTTATCGGACAACCTAAAGGCGTTGTAACCACACCAATAAAAACGCGAAAATCGGAAAGTCAGAACCATCGCGTCGCTCCGACCGCCTCGTTTTGACGGCGGCGACAGACGGTGACTCCACTGGGGAAGCCTAGAGATTTGATCCCATTTAGTGATGGGCCAGCTTAAAGTAAATAAACCAAGAAATTACGCTTTTACCCTACCTTGTATTATAACATGTTTTAATGCTTGGCTTTAATAACTGTTGTTTGTTTATACTTACGCAATTGTTTGAAATACAAACTGTACACAAACCCTTGTACACAATAGTTCCCTCTATACCCGGGGGCAAGTGAGATATCCATAGGGAGTGGGTGGCAGGTACAGTTCACTGTAGTGATGGCCTTGTGCCCACCAGTGTGATCGGAAACCACCACTCAAGGTGATAACCTTCCTCTTCTGGCACAAAGACTAACTATGGCCTTAGTGCTAAGCATGGTCGGAAGGCTGGAGAGTGGTGACCCAATAATGGGGGCACCTTGGGGGCCTTAGCCTTGGTGAGAACAGTTAGAACCTACCTTCGCCAATGCACTTTCCTGTAGGAAAACTCTACCTCGTGATTAAAACGACTTCTCGCCTGTTCGCGGATGATCGAATTGTGTGCGCATTTGTTTGTTGCATTTGTTTGATGCATAACATAACCAAACAACAGAAAAATAAAAAAAAACATTTTTTTTCGCAATAAACACCCTTATCTCGGACAGTCTGCCTTTTAGCTAGCCTGGTTTCAGGTTCTTTGTAAGCTAAGTAGCCACGCAGTCCGACAGAAGAGATAAGGGACGCTAATTATTCTTTTGCATAAAGCCATTTTTTTTATCTCGGACAGTCTGTCTTTTAGCTAGCCTGGTTTCAGGTTCTTTGTAAGCTAAGTAGCCACGCAGTCCGATAGAAGAGATAAAAGGCTATAAAATAAAAATAATAAAAAATCCGATTCCAAAACAATAAATGGGACCTTGTTCATAAATATTACACTCATAAATCATTCATATAGATAGTCTATTTCCAAAAAAAAAAAAAAAAAAAAATATACGCAAATAACATACATCATGTAGAAATAGAACATGATAAATAAAAAATAAACACTCACATTCATTCAATAAGCATCATTTTCATCAAACATGCATTTTGGTTTTAGAAAATGGAGGGGACTAGTAGACAATTGAAGAAGGTGGACATTCCTCGATACCATACTGAGAAGTTGGAACGGTTTTGCGCGATAATGCCACCAGAGGTCCGCTCCGACTTTGAAAAATCCTATGGACGGATTCGCGACCTGCTGAAGATCTATGTCGATCAAGTGTTCATCAGGGTACTAGTTCACTTCTGGAACTCCAGTCTGCGCTGCTTCGAATTTCCGCAGTTCGATATGGTGCCCACCTTGGAGGAGTACGAAATCATGTTGAAATGGCCCAAATCAACCAGGGTCCATATCCGCCACGGGGCATACACTCCTGCAGCACAAGTCGTTGCCATCATCCAACTACCTTTCCGGCAGACTACCCTGATGGAAAAAGGGAACATCCGGGGTTGGAAAGTCTCAATGTTAGAAGACCATCTGTCCGACTTGGCTGAAAGGGCAGAATGGGTCGCTTTTAACAAAACCCTGGCCTTAATCATATTTGGAATGATCTTGTTTCCCTTCCACCTCGACACAGTGGATCAAGCCGTCATGGACGCCTTCTTCGCCTGGGACGTGAACTCAAAGAGTCCCCTGCCTTCAATTCTTGCCGACACCTTGCTCTTAGTGGAATTCTGCCGCCAGAAGCAAGGAAAAACACTTCGTTGCTGCTCTTCACTACTCTTTGTGTGGGGCATTACACATTTTTACGCCTCTAGTTACATGGGGGTGTTCCCACCCTTTGAGGAGCTTCTCCAAAATCCCTCTCCAACGACGGTTAACCACAGAATGGAAGGACGAGTTGGAACAATGGGACGCCAACCATTTATCCTAGGTCTACCCTTGGTTCCGACCCGGTCCAGTCCTCATCAGATATGGAGACTATCCGAACGTACCCTTGATAGGACTCAGGGGTTGCATAGCCTATTCACCTAGAGTAGCTATGAGACAACTCATGAGGACTCAAACTACAATTTCTCGAGGGGAACTCGGAGGATTGTGTTTCTTCGGAGACCCATGCACAATCGCCAACTCACTAGCCGTGAGAAAAGCATGGGAGAAACCAGTCTTTATGGGAGACAGAGAGCTAGGAAAAGCTCGAGTGGCTCTCTCCAGTGACTATGACGTGTGGAGAAAAAGAAGAGGGATGTCTCAACCATCCACCTCACTCATTACAAGCACCAATAGTGAAGAGCTGCAAGCTCAAGTCGATGCCTTGACCCAGAGGATAGAAATCATGGGAGCCCAGATGAGGGCCCTTGAGGAAAGAGAACAAGAATCTATCCTCACCATAGATGGTTTGCAAAGGCAATGCAAGAAAAAGGATCATGAAATAGAGCGCCTCAAGGATCAGTGTGCTGACTCTAATGAGCAAGCTATCCGAGCATCCAAAGCTGCTAGAACCAGCTCGGATAGCCAACTTCAAGAAATAACCGCCAAATCAGCACGCCTTGAGGCCGAATCAGCAAAACAGGCTCAGACGTTCAAGGAATTGTTGGAAGACCTCACCAAGACTCAGTCAGAAATACACCAAGAGCAATAGGCCAATCGGAGACTCAACAAAAGTCTCGCTGAGCTACGCTACAAAGAAAGAGACGGGCTAGCTCAGTACAGCCAAGTACTACAAGAAAAGGACCGAGCCCTTGCAAAACTCGATGAACTGCAAGCCTTGGTCGTCCATCAAGAGGCGAAGATCAAAGAGGCTCAAAAGTACAGTAAAGATATGAGCCAGGCAGTCCAGAAGCAAAGCGAAGCACTCGCTCGTCATGTCCGAGAAGCCGAAAGGGAATTACATAGAGATTAAGACCCGCCTGTTGATTTCTTTAGGCTTTTCTGTTTCTGCCAAAAGTTGCTTCGTAGTATGGAGTAGGGGAATGTACACCTTCCAACAGATAAATGAAATTTTTTTTCAACAATTGTCTACTTGCATGCATATCATTCATTTGCATATTTAATTTCCCCTCCTTCATTCTTAATAAATAAGATAATAAAAAGGAAGGTTTAACTGACACGTCTTCCAAATCAGAAGAATGGAGAGAAAGCCATCCTAATCAAGTTTGCCTCAATGGTTAACTCGCCGCAAGAGGATAATAGCCTCGACCATTGGTCCTCAAAAATAAGGAAGAGGGGGCAAGGACACCAGTGCGACTATTTATGCCACGTCCTTTCCCCTACGAGTCGAATAAAGCTATACCGTGGAGATATGAGGAATCTTCACCAATAAAGGAGGATATCTCGAATATAGCCAGCATCAGGGACATGACTAGAAGTGGAAGGATCTATTCCCCCAAGGACTCACAAGAAGATGTCCCCAAAAATAAAGGAAAAAAATAAAAATACCGAAGAAAAAGAAAATAAAGAATCCAAGGAGGAGACAGAGGAATTACTCCAGTTTATAAGGCAAAGCGAATATTCCATTATAGACCAGCTCAATTATACTCCTGCAAAGATAACCCTATTATCTCTAATGATGAGCTCAGAACCGCACAGAAACGCCATGATGAAGGTCTTGAGCGAAGCGCACGTACCTCACTCCATATCCCAAGAAAAGGTTGAGAGGATCGTCGATCACATTATGGTAAGCAATCACCTCACCTTCAGAGAGGAAGAACTCCCCCTCGAGGGGTCAAACCACAACAAGCCCTTGCACATCTCCATCAAGTGCAAGGAGTACCTCATCGCTAAAGTTCTTATGGATAACGAGTCATCCTTGAACGTGATGCCCAAGTGCACACTGAACATATTGACTATCCAAGGAACCCGTCTGCGCCCAAGCAGCACTATCGTTCGAGCCTTCGACGGATCCAAACGAGAAGTAGTGGGAGAAGTTAATTTGCCAATCCAAGTTGGACCCACTATCTTCAACGTCGACTTCCATGTAATGGATATTACTCCAGCATACAGTTGTCTCCTCAGCAGGCCTTGGATTCATGACGCTAAGGTAGTACCTTCAACGCTCCACCAAAAAGTCAAGTTCATAGTGGATGACAAATTGGTCACGGTCCAGGCAGAAGATGATATTCTGATCAATGGACCCTCTACCCAACCTTATGTGGACGTGGCTGAAGAGGCCCTTGAAACATCTTTTCATGCGCTCAAAATTGCCAGTATAGAAAGACTTCCCAAGAACACAAAGGTAGCCCGCATGATGTTGAAACATGGTTACCATCATGGTCAAGGACTGGGGGCAGATTCCCAAGGCATGAGGGAACCCCCAGAATTCAAAGATAATCCTTACAAGTATGGCCTTGGATATGACCCTACTAAGGGCTGAGCAGAAAGAGGAAAAGGGAAGTCTACCCTCCGCACACTCAAGCAAATATTCCGAAGCGGAGGGATGCAAGCGTCAAGAGCTACCCTAGTCATCAAGAGATCTTTTTCTTCATTTAAGGGATGTAAACCCTATGATTGTTAGAGATTATCCCCCGGGGCTAGCCCGACCCCCAGGCATTTTAGGGCACATATTCCCTTATTAATTAATAAAGAATGCATTTCTTACTATCTGCTTCTCTTCTTGCTATTTCATGACTAGACCTCATAATAAACTTGTCTAAGTAAACAAAAAAAAAAGAAGAATAAAAGGTGCATCCAAATAACCAAAGTTTGCCTTTGCCATTACAATCAAGCTAGTTGATCAGAAGCACAAAATAAGACTTCACCTCACCATAAAGAAAGTCATGCTTCGCCAATATTGTGAAGAAAAATAAATACACAAAAAAGAAAAAGCCCATAGAAGCCAAAGGCCAAAAAAAGAAGGGGCAAAATACCCGGTAGGAAACCCACTAAGGGGGCTACGCAAAAGATAGGGTCAACCCGGTAGGATACTCGAATAAAAATAAAGGGTAGCCTAGGAAAAAGTTAGGGTTACAAAATAAGGTCCGCTAGGATTCCCTAAAACAAATACGATAAAAAGGAACCTAGACAAAAGATAGGGCCAAAACACAATATCCTAGTTCGAAAACCCAAAAGGGTGATCTAGGGAGATCAACTAGCCATAAAAAGCAATGGAAATAAACTAAGCCGTAAATACAAAAAAGAGGGGAACGTTTGCTTAGACAAAAGTTTAAACACCCAAGCCTAACCCTAGCTAACCATTCTTATAAACAACCTTTTTCTAAATAAAAATTAACCTTCTAAAACACAAACCATTGAATTTTCCTTCTTACTTCTTTTCTCTTGACCCTCACAACAATATTCTAACAATTAATTTGGGAATATGGAGGCGTATAGTTAACAAGAGGATTGAAACCCCTAAAGTGAAGAAAAAGGGACACTACATGGCAAAGTGTGCTCTACAAAAAAAAAAGGAAAAAGCAAAGAGAAAGAAGAAACAAGTTATTCTTCGGTCACAAGAAGTCCGGCATGGTACAGCCAAGTACGAGAACGCAGATCAGAGGGCACTCGATGCTACAAGACACGTCAGTTAAATCCTTCTGAAAAACTAAATGAAATAGGCATTATATGATATCAAACATGAAAACATTGCATGCATAAAATGTTTTTGAACCAGGTCCTATTTTCTTTCTAAAATAAAAAAAAAAACTCTTAAAATCGAGACGGCCGTCTCACATTTCCAGATCATCGTCTCGATCTCCAGAAAATCGAGATCGCCGTCTCAACCAACGAAACCGCCGTCTTGACTTGGCTAAAAATGAGACCACTGTCTCTCTTGGCGAGACGACCGTCTCGCTCAAGGCCAAAGTCGAGACCGCCGTCTCGAGGTTCCAGACGGTTGTCTCGACTTACATGAAATCGAGACCGCCGTCTCGACTTCCCAGACGGCGGTCCTCAATCGGAAAAAATTTCTATAAATAGAGGGGGGCCTAGGGGGGTCCACACCTCCTCCTGCACTCCAACTCTCTATTCTCTCACTCTCAAGCACTCTACTGTCAAGATGCATCGTGGAAGCCAATCCAGGAAGAGAAGAGGCTCTGCTGGTCCTAGCAGCTCCTGAGCCCCTGTTCCGCAGGATCCCACTCAGCTTTTGCCAATGCACCAGGCCCATCTCGAGCATATCCGGGGGTATACATGGCACCCCATGCTCAGATTGGATTTCGGCATTCTCGCCAAATTCGGATGGGAGGACGACGTCCGGGCCCACATCGATAGTATAGGGTGGACTTTCCTCCTTCAGCCTCCACCTACCCATGTATACCCCCAGGCGGTGCTGGAGTTTCTCACCTCCATCTCCTACGCTGAGACTCCCGCCATGGTACCAGGCCTGTCACCAACAAAAATGGTGACATACTTTATGGGTGGGATGTACCGGACCACCACCCTGGACGAATTCAACGTGTCCATCGGATTCGTCCAGCCCGGGGATGTGCTGACTCGGGACTACCAGGAGGCTATCTGCGCATGCCCCACCAACCTCACTACTGGCGAGATGTGGGAAGAGCTCACCAGGGCGCCCACTTTGCCCACGCTGATGAAGGGCTCCGCACTCCCCCCAGCCCTCTGCATCTACCACAAGCTGCTGGCCGGGACTATCCACGGACGGAAAGAGAGCCAGGGAAAGGTAACCCTTCCGGTGCAACCAGAGGCGCCGGTGCAACCCTGGCTATTTCTTCCTAAAGGCCCTCAAGGACTTCGGGAGCTGGCCCGTGGGAGCCGTCCTCATGGCTTCCCTCATTACCCCCCTGGCAGAAAAATGGGGGTGCAGTGGCAGGGAGGAACTGGCCTCCAGCCTCCGACCCGAGTCCATCAACGGGTCGATCCTGGTCAGCATGGGCATGCTACTGCGCCACGGGACCCAGCTGATCCTCCACCCCTCGCTGGATATCACTTTGGATCTCCAGGATCTCGTGGCAATGCACGATCTCCCAACACCTCCTGAGTTCCCACAACCACAACAACAGCAACAACAACAGCAGCAGTGCAAAGATGATTTTGCTGGCGTAAACCGCAACATGAACGATTTACGCCAACAATTCAATCAGATGTCTGTGAGGCAAGAGCAGATGTCCCTAAGGCAAGAAGCCTTCGATACAAGATTGGAGACAATATACCAATACCAAGAGGGAATGAGGCAGGACTGGCGGCCTTCCAGCACGAGTACCGTGACGAAGCCCGAGACCAGGTGGAGTTTTGGAGACATATGTACCGGCAGTTCCCCTCTTATGGATCGTCTCCAGACGAGAGCCCACCTTCTTAGGGATAATGCTTATAAAATAAGTTGCTGTAATAATTTTTTGTTATAAATAAAAATAAATTTTTTTATTTCATGCATCTTTTTGCTATCCCTTTCAAAAAGTTAGCGTAACAAAAAAAAATAAGAGTAAAAAGACGTATGCTCAGAAAAAAGCCAAAATTCAAAATCGCGAGAAAAAAGAGATAAAACCGCAAAAAAAGGCAGGATTAACACAAGTCAATCACCTTGACCAACAAAAATCAACGACCAAGCAGAAGTCGAACAAAGAAAACAAGACTGCCTGACAACCAGCAAAGTCGGGTGACCACCACTTAAATTCAAAATCAAAGAATCCCCAGCAACCAACAAGCTGGATGAACACCAACAGAATTCCCGGCACAATCCGGACGACCACCCCAGAAAAAACGAACAAAGACAAAAAAGCACATCTCAACATCAGGTGCATGAGCCACCTGAGCAGTAAGCCGCCGCCACCACCAGTCCTACACAGTGGACTGTACCAGCCTGATAGGGGGTTCATACCTATCAACCTGCGCACGCGGTGCGCCTGATCTGCGCTCAAGACAGATCAGTAAGTCGCAACTACCAGCCTGATGGGGGGTTCATACTCATCCAGTCCTACGCACAGTGGGTTGTAACAACCAGCCTGATGGGAGGTTTATACCCATCAACCGAAGGATCGGCTACCGTCAGAAGGAGTATCCTAAGGTTCTACCACGTGTCAACCAAAGGGATCGGCTACCGTCAGAAGGAGTATCCTGGAGGTGCACAACACAAATTTTCCCCAGAAGATCAACCGCCGCAAGATGGAACATCCGAAGGGTAACCGGACAAGAGGGTCAACTCCTTTACCTTCCAGTCGATCTTCTTGGCATAACAGCCAGCAATCAACTGGTCAGGTAAAGGGGGGGCAACTGTAGACCCCAAATCTTGTCCGGCCTCATAATAAAGACCAGAAGATCTTCTATTCGAAGATGGACGAAGCCTAAGAAGCCACTAAGAGAGACTATTAGGCCCCATACTAGGATAGGAAGGATTTTCTGCATGTAAATAAGGATTTTCGCCTTTTAGGGTCGAGACCGCTGTCTAACATTCGGGACTGCCGTCTCGCCTTGCAAAAGTGGCGAGTCCGCCGTCTCGTTTGGCGAGACGGCCGTCTCGCCACCTGCGAATGGCGAGACAGCCGTCTCGTTTGGCGAGACGACCGTCTCGCCACTTGCCAATGGTGAGACCCCCTCCCATTTGGCGAGAAGGCCTTCTCGTCACTTGGAAAGTCGATACCGCCGTCTCGCCAAACGAGACGACCGTCTCGCCACTTTTGCAAGTCGAGACCGTCGTCTTGACTTGACAGACACGAATCCCTATAAATAGTGAGTCCTCCCCCCTCATTTCACATAGTTCTTCCACTTTCCCCTCTACGCTTTCTTCATATTCTCTTCCTAGAGTCCCTCCGAAGCATTTTCAGAGTTTTTGAGAGTTTTTAAGAACTTTTTATAGCGTTTCGAGAGAGTTTTCGGCGTTGTAAGAGCGAAAGGGATGCCAAAACGCACCCTACTTTTTAGAAAATTAATCAAAAGCTTGCCTCAGAGGTTTCTTCACTCTCTCTCTCTCTCTTTTACTGTCTTTATTTTATGATTAAATTGCATAATAGACATTAGGGCCATGTAGTCATTGTTTTAATTCCGCAAATAAAAGGGTAAAGCGTCTTTTCAAAAGTTTATTTATAAAAAGCTGGCCTATCATAGGGAACCCGAAAGGGGCGTAGTAAGGGAACTAACACTTCCCTTACACGTAACTAACTCCCTTACCTAACTCTGATTTTAATGACCAAAGTTGGTTTCTTTGAAAAAACCAACGCCTTTTTACCCCTTTTTCGATGTTTCTGGTAAAAACATCGGTGGCGACTCCATAAGAACCCCTTTAAATTAGTTCTTGGGTTAGCTCGGTTATCGGACAACCCAAGAACACCTTTTCGAAAACCTCACCTCTAGGTTCAGCCCAGTTATTGGACAACCTAAAGGCGTTGTAACCACACCCATAAAAACTCGAAAAAAGGAAAAGTCGGAACCATCGCGTCGCTCCGACCGCCTCTTTTTGACGACGGCGACAGATGGCGACTTCACTGGGGAAGCCTAAAGAGTTTATCCCATTTAGTGATGGGCCATCTTAATAAATAAACTAAGAAATTACGCTTTTACTCTACCTTATATTATAACATGTTTTAAATGCTTGACTTTAATAACTGTTGTTTGTTTATGTTTACGCAATTATTTGAAATACAAATTATACACAAACCTTTGCACATAACAGTTCCCTCTATACCCGGGGGCAAGTGAGAAATCCATAGGGAGTGGGTGGCAGGTACGGTTTGCTGTAGTGATGGCCTTGAGCCAACCAGTGTGATCAGAAACCACCACTCAAGGGGATAACCTTCCTCTTTTGGCACAAAGACTGACTATGGCCTTAATGCTAAGCATGGTCAAAAGGCTGGAGAGTGGGGACCCTATAATGGGGGCACCTTGGGGGCCTTAGCCTTGGTGAGAACAGTTAGAACCTACCTTCGCCAATGCACTTTTCTACAGGAAAACCCCACCTTGTGATTAAAATGACTTCTCGCCAGTTCGCGGATGATTGAATTGTGTGCGCATTTGTTTGTTGCATTTGATTGCATAAGCATAACCAAACAACAGAAAATCACAAAAAAACATTTTTTTTCGCTAAACATTATTCTTTCACAATAATCCATTTTATCTCGGTTGTCTGCCTTTTAGCTAGTCTGGTTTCAGGTTCTTTGTAAGCTAAGTAGTCACGCAGTCCGATAGAAGAGATAATAGGCTCTAAAATAAAATCAAATAAAAACCCAAATCAAATAAAAATCAAATGGGACCTTGTTCATAAACATTACACTCATAAATCATTCATATAGGTAGTTTATTTTTCAAAAAAAAATATATATAGACACAAATACCATACATCATGTAGAAATAAAACATGATAAATAGGAAAAATAAAACACTCACATTCATATCTACAAATAAGCATCATATTCATAAAACATGCATTTTGGTTTTAGAAAATGAAGGGGACCAGTAGACAATTGAAGAAGGTAGACATTCCCCAGTACCATACTGAGAAGTTGGAATGGCTTTGCGCGATAATGCCACGAGAGGTCCGCTCCGACTTCGAAAAATCCTATGGACGGATCCTCGACCTGTTGAAGATCTGTGTCGATCCCATTTTTATCAGGGTTCTAGTTCATTTCTGGAACTCCAGTCTGCGTTGCTTCGAATTCCCGCAGTTCGATATGATGCCCACCTTGGAGGAGTACGAGATTATGTTGAAATGGCCCAAATCAGCCGGGGTCCATATTCGCCATGGGGCATACACTCCTGCCGCACAAATTGCTGCCATCATCCGATTGCCATTCCGACAGACTACCCTGATAGAAAAAGGGAACACCCATGGTTGGAAAGTCTCGATGTTAGAAGACCATCTGTCTTCTTTGGCTGAAAAGGCAAAATGGACTGCTTTTAACAAAACCCTGGCCTTGATCATATTTGGAACAATCTTGTTTCCTTTCCACATCGACACAGTGAACCAAGCCATCATGGACGCCTTCTTCGCCTGGGACATGAACTCGAAGAGTCCCTTGCCTGCAATTCTTGCTGACACCTTGCTCTCGGTAGAATTTTGCCTCCAGAAACAAGGAAAAACACTATGTTGTTGCTCTTCACTACTTTTTGTGTGGGGCATCACACATTTCTACGCTTTTAGTCACATGGGGATGTTCCCCGACCCTTTGAGGAGCTTCTCCAAAATCCCTCTCCACCGACGCCTAACCTCAGAGTGGAAGGACGAGTTGGAACAATGGGACGCCAACCAATTATCCTGGGTCTGCCCTTGGTTCCGACCCGGTCCAGTCCTCATCAGATGTGGGGATTATCCGAACATACCGTTGATAGGACTCAGGGGTTGCATGGCCTATTCACTAAGAATAGCTATGAGACAGCTCATGAGAACCCAAACTACAATATCCCGAGGGGAGCTCGGAGGACTGTGTTTCTTCGGAGACCCATGCACAATTGCTAACTCACTAGTCGTGAGAAGAGCATGGGAGAAACCAGTCTTTATGGGAGATAGAGAGCTAGGAAAAGCTCGAGTAACTGCCTCCAGAGACTACGAGGAGTGGAGGAGGAAAAGAAGGATGTCTCAACCACCCACCTCACTCGCCACATGTGCAAATAGTGAAGAGCTGCAAACTCAAGTCGACGCCTTGACCCGGAGGATAGAAATCATGGGAGCCCAGATGAGGGCCCTTGAAGAAAGAGAACAAGAATCTATCCTCACCATAGACGGTCTACAAAGGCAATGCAAGAAAAAGGATCATGAAATAGAGCGCCTCAAGGATTAGTGTGCTGACTCTAGTGAGCAAGCTATTTGAGCGTCCAAAGCTGCTAGAACCAGCTCAGATAGCCAACTTCAGGAAATAACCGCCAAATCAGCACGCCTTGAGGCCGAATCAGCAAAACAGGCTCAGACGATCAAGGACTTGTTACAAGACCTCACAAGGACTCGGTGAGAAATATGCCAAGAGCGAGAGGTCAAACAGAGACTCAACAAAAGTCTCACTGAGCTATGCTGTAAAGAAAGAGATGGGCTAGCTCAGTATGGCCAAGTACTACGAGAAAAGGACCGAGCCCTTACAAAACTCGACGAACTATAAGCCTTGGTTGTCCATCAAGAGGCAAAGATCAAAGAGGCTCAAAAGTACAGTGAAGATATGAGCTAGGCGGTCCAAAAGAAAAGCGAAGCACTCGCTCGTCGCATCCGGGAAGCCGAAAGGGAATTACATAGATATCAAGACCTGCCTATGGGTTTCTTTAGGCTTTTCCGTTTCTGTCAAAAGTTGCTTCGTAGTATGGAATAGGGGAATGTACACCTTCTACGGATAGATGAAATTTTTCTTTATTCAAACAAATTGTTTACTTGCTTGCATATCATTCATTTGCATACTTAACTTCCCCTCCTTCACTTTTAATAAACAAGATAATAAAAAGGAAGGATTAACTGAGACGTCTTCCAAATTAGAATAATGGAGAGAAAGCCACTTTTAATAAAGCTCTCCCCAACGGTTGATCCATCGCAAGAGGATAATAAGCCACGACCATTGGTCCTCAAAACCAATAAGGAAGAAGGGGCAAAGACATCGGTGTGACTATTTATGCCACGTCGTTTCCCCTATGAATCAAATAAAGTTGTACCATGGAGATACGGGGAATTTTCACCGATAAAGGTGGACATCTCCAATATAGCCGGCATTGGGGGCATGACTAGAAGCGGGAGAGTCTACTCCCCCAAGGACTTACAAGAAGATGCCCCCAAGAATAAAGGAAAAAATAAATAGACCGAAGAAAAAGAAAATAAAGAATCCAAGGAGGAGACCGAGGAATTACTTTAGTGAAAGTGATGAAGATCTTATTGAATTACTTTAGCAAAGATCTTGTTGATTTGATGAAGTCAAAAATGAAGTCAAAGGCTACTTTGTGGCAGTCAAAGGTCACTTAGATAAAAGGGTAGTGTGATTAGTGAGTCTGCATCTCTGCTTAGGTATAATCATTTTTATCTCTCTGCTGCATGAGGTTTCTTCATTTAAAAGATTTTGCAAATGCCTCTAAAAAATGTTTAAACGATTAAAAACAAAGTATTTTGTTAAAAGGTTTTTAATTAACTATTTTAACTAATAGTATATAAGCTTTATCAACTAAAATGTTCTTAACACTTTTGTAACAGGTTTTTAACTGATATGTTTTCAAAATAATCGATTGTTTTCATTAGAAGAATTTTTGAAAACCTTCTGCCAGTATTTTAACTGATATAGAATTGATATAATCGATTAAAATGACTTAGAATATTTTGAAAAATGTTCTGGCAGAATTTTAATCGATACAAACTCGAAATAATCGATTGAAATAACTTGAAGTGTTTTGAAAGTTGTTTTGTCAGTATTTTAATCGATACAAATGCGAAATAATCAATTAAAACAACTAAGAGGTTATTCCAGAATGTTTTAATCGATTAATACAAGCTTGCTATCAGTTAATATAACTTAGAAAGTTTTATGAAATCTTTTGGCAGAATTATAATCGATTAAAATGTGTTTCAATCGATTAAAATAACTAAGTGAATTTTTTTCAAAGTGTTTTAATCGATTAAAATAGATTGTTATCAGTTAAAATCACTTAGAAAAGTTTATAAGAATGTTTTGCAGTATTTTAATCGATTGAAAGACGAAACAATCGATTAAAACAGTTTGGAAGATTTTTTACAAAGAGTTTTAATTGATATAAACGGTGTCGTATCACTTAAAACAAATCTGGAAAATAATCAAGAACTTTTTAACAGATTAAAAGAAGTTTTAACAGATTAAAACAAGACTTTTAACAGATTAAAAGATTATTTTAACAGATTAAATAAACCAGCAGTTTTGAAAATCTTCTATATAAACAGAGTTGCTTGAACTTTTTAAAACACATCTTTTAGCAATCAATTAAGCAATCATAAGTGCTACTTTCAAGAGAGAATCGCGCTAGTTTTTTGAAGTTCATAGAAGTTCTTTCGTGAGGCTAAATTTGCATTCTTTTGGAGAAGAAACTCATACTGCAGAGCTGCATAAATCTGGTTTGAGCGTTCTAGTTTCTTCTATTTGTTTCTTTACTTTCTTTACTGTATTGTGGGTGCCTGGAATTGTGGGCACTGGTTTTTGTAGCTGGAATTTGGTTCTTGGTGAAGGTTTAGGTGCAGGGATTGGAATTTTGGTTCTTGTGGTAGATTGAGTGTGAGATTAAAGTTGTAATCTGTAAAACGTTCAATCTAGTGGAACCCAGCTAGAATTTGGCTGGAAATTGGACGTAGCCCTGGGATTGGGTGAACCAATATAAATCTTGGTTGTATCTTTCTAAACCTTTCTCTCTTTTAATTCTGTCACTACCTTTATTTTGATTGCTTGCTGTGTGTGATTCAAGAACTGGTCAGAATTCTTAATCTTTGAAATAGATAATCTGTAAATTGTGAAAATCTTTCAAAGATCAATTCACCCCCCCCCCCCTCTTGATCTCATCCTACATTTCTAACATTTAGTTTATAAGGCAAAGCGAGTATTCCATTATTGACCAGCTCAATCATACACCTGCTAAGATAACCCTGTTATCTTTAATGATGAGCTTAGAACCGCATAGAAATGCCCTGATGAAGGTCTTGAGTGATGCGCATGTACCTCACACCGTATCCCAAGAAAAGGTCGAGAGGATCGTCAGTCACATCACGACAAGCGATCACCTCACCTTCACAGAGGAAGAACTCCCCCTCGAGGGGTCAAACCACAACAAGCTCTTGCACATTTCCATCAAGTGAAAGGAGTACCTCATTGCCAAAGTTCTTGTGGATAACGGGTCATCCTTGAATGTGATGCCCAAGTGCATACTCGACAAGATGACTATACAAGGAACCCGTCTGCGCCCAAGTAGCACTATCATTTGAGCCTTCGACGGATCCAAACAAGAAGTAGTAGGGAAAGTCAATCTGCCAATCCAAATTGGACCCACTATCTTCAACATCGATTTCCACGTAATGGATATTACTCCAGCATATAGTTGTCTCCTTGGCAGACCTTGGATTCACGACGCTAAGGCAGTACCTTCAATGCTCCACCAAAAAGTCAAGTTTATAATGGATGACAAATTGGTCACGGTCCAAGCGGAGGACGATATCCTGATCAGTGGACCGTCAACCCAGCCTTATGTGGATGCGGCTGAAGAGGCCCTTGAAACATCTTTTCAAGCGCTCGAAATTACCAGTGTAGAGAGACTTCCCAAAAACACGAAGGTAGCCCGCATGATGATGAAACATGGTTACCATCCTGGCCAAGGACTAGGGGCAGATTCCCAAGGCATGAAGGAACCCCTAGAATTCAAATATAATCCTTACAAGTGTGGCCTAGGATATGACCCTACCAAGGGACGAGCAGAAGGAAGAAAAGGGAAGTCTCCCCTCCGCACACTCAAACAGATATTCCGAAGCGGAGGGATGCAAGCGTCAAGAGCTACCCTAGTCATTAGGAGATCTTTTTCTTCACTTAAGGGATGTAAACCCACTGATTGTTAGAGATTATCCCCCGGGGCTAGCCTGACCCCCGAGCATTTCAGGGCAGATATTCCCTTATTAATTAATAAAGAATACACTTCTTACTATCTGCTTCTCTTCTTGCTATTTCATGACTAGACCTCAAAATAACCTTGTCTAAGTAAACAAAAAAGGAAAAGAAGAATAAAAAGCGCGTTCAAATAATCAAAATTTACCATTGCCATTACAATCAAGATGGTCAATTAGAAGCACAAAATAAGGCTTTACCTCACCATAAATAAAGTCATGCTTCGCCAATATTGCGAAAAAAAAATAATAACAAAAAAAGATAAAAATCCCATAGAAGCCAAAGGCCAAAAGAACAGGGTAAAATACCCGGTAGGAAACCCACCAAGGGGGCTACGCAAAAGATAGGGTCAACTCAGTAGGACACCCGAACAAAATTAAAGGGTAGCCTAGGCAAAAGTTAGGGTTATAAAATAAGGTCCGCTAGGATTCCCTAAACGAAAAGAAAAAGAAGGAACCTAGACAAAGGATAGGACCAAAAACACAATATCCTAGTTTGAAAACCCAAAGGGCAATCTAGGGAAATCATCCAGCCATAAAAAGCAATGGAAATAGGCTAAGGCGCAAATTCAGACAAAAGAGAGAAAAACGTTTGCTGAGACAAAAGCTTAGACACTTAGGTCTAACCTTAGCCAGCCGTTCTTACAAAATATTTTCTAAATAAAATTAACCGTCTAAAATACAAGCCATTGAATTTACCCTTTACTTCTTTTCTCTTGACCCTCACAATACTATTCTAACAATTAGTTTGGGGATATGGAGGCGTATAGTCAACAAGAGGATTGAAACCCCTAAAGTGAAGAAAAAGAGACACCAATATGGCAAAGCGTGCTCTCCAAAAAAAGAAGAAAGAAAGAAAAAGAGAAAATTACCCGTCGGTCATGTGAAGTCCGGAATGGTACAACCAAGTACAGTAGAAGGAACAAAGATCAGAGGGCACCTGTCTCTGCAAGACACACCAGTTAATCCTTCCAAATATTAATAAAATAGGCATTATAGGACATCAAACATAAAAACATTGCATGCATAAAATGTTTTTGAACAAGGTCCTATTTTCTTCAAAAAAAAAAACCAGACCGCCGTCTCGTTAGTCCATACCGTCGTCTCGATTTGCACCGAATCGAGACCACTGTCTCAATTTTCGAGACCGCTGTCTCGTTCTGGCCAAAAACGAGACCGCCTTCTTGCTTGGCGAAACGGCCGTCTCGTCTAAAGCCAAAGTCGAGACCTCCGTCTCGAGGTTCCAAACAGCGGTCCCGAGTAACGCAAAATCGAGACTGCCGTCTCGACTTCCCAGACGGTGGTCCCGACTCTGGCCGAAAATTCTATATATAGGGGTGCCTAGGGGGGGTCTCAAACACTCTCTCCTGCACTCCTACCTTCCTTTCTCCTACATTCAAGCATCCTGCCACCAAAATGCACAGAGGAGACGCATCTAGAAAGAGAAGGGGTTCTTCTGGCCCCAGTAGCTCTACAACCCCTATCCCACAAGATCCCACACAGCTCTCACCCTTACACCAGGCCCACCTGGAGCACGTCCGGGGGTACACTTGGCACCGCATGCTAAGGCTGGACTTCGGTATCCTCACCGAGTTTGGGTGGTAAGATGACATTCGCGCCTACATTGACAGCATCAGATGGCGCTTCCTCCTCTAGTCTCCACCCACTCACGTCTACCCTCAGGCGGTGATGGAATTCCTCGCCTCTATCTCCTACTGCGAGAGTCCCACCATGGTGTCGGGCCTCCCACCGACGAAGATGGTGACATACTTCATGAACGGGATGTACCGGACCACCACCCTGGACGAGTTCAATGTATCCATTGGATTCGTCCGGCCCGAGGACGTCCTGACTTAGGAATACCAGGAGGGCATCTGCGAACGCCCCAATACCCTCACCACCAGCGATATGTGGGAAGAGCTGACCGGGATGCGCACTCTGCCATCCCTGCTGAAGGGCTCCGTACTCACCCCTGTCCTCCACATTAGCCACAAGCTGCTGGCCGGGACGGTCCATGGGCGGAAAGAGAGTCAGGGTAAGGTTACCCTCCTGGATCTCTTCGCCCTCTACTGCATGAGCCAAGGGCGCCGGTGCAACCCAGCTATTTCTTCCTAAAGGCCCTCAAGGACTTCGGGAGCCGTCCTGTGGGAGCCATCCTCATGGCTCCCCTCATCACCCCATTGGCAGAAAAATGGGGGGCCTCCAATCTCTGACCCGAGACTATCAACGGGTCTATACTGGTCAGCATGGGGATGCTGCTACGCCAAGGATCCCGGCTGATCCTCCACCCCTCGCTGGACATAACTCTGGATCTCTAGGACATTGTAGCAATGCAAGATCTCCCGACACCCCTGGAGTAACAACAACAACAACAACAACAGTACATGGACGACTTTGCTGGCATCAACTGCAACCTCTACGAATTGCGCCAGCAATTCGACCAAATGTCCCTAAGACAAGACCAGATGTCCTTAAGGAAGGATGCCTTCGACACAAGGATGGAGACATTCGGCCAGTTCCAAGAGGGAATAAGGCAAGACCTGGCGTTGTTCCAACAGGAATACCTCGACGAAGTCCGAGACCAGGCAGAATTCCGAAGGCACATGTACCGAAAATTCCCTTCTTCCAGATCGTCTCCAGGCTCAAGTCCACCGTCTTAGGGATAGTACTCAAAAGTAAATGTTGTAACCAAAAAATTTATCATAAATAAATTTTTTTATTTCATCCATTTTTTTGCTCTCTTTCTCGAAAAAGTCAGCGTAGCAAAAAGAAACTAAAAGTAAAAAGACTTACACTAAAAAAAGTCAAAATCCCAAATCGCGAGAAAAAAGAGATAAACCGCGGAAAAAGGCAGGATTAAAACAAGAAAACCACATTGACTAAGAAAATTTTTGACAACCAAGCAAGAGTCAAATGACAAAACAAACAAGACCATCCCAGCAGCTAACAAGCTGGATGAACACCAACAGAATTCCCAGCACAAACTGGATGACCATTCCCAACAAAGACAAAGGAAAGTATCTCAACACTGGGTGGATGAGCTAGAGCAGTAAGTTGCCACCACAGCCAAAGGGTCAGCTACCGCAAGAAGGAGCATCCGGAGGCACTTCACCAGATGGGGGTGTGTACTCATCAGGCCTTACAAAAGGGGGCTTACCAGACGGGGGTTCATACTCGTCAAAACCAAATGGGGGTTCATACTCATCAACCGAAGGGATCAGCTACCGTCAGAAGGAGCATCCTGAAGGCGCACAACACACTTTTTCCCAGAAGATTAACCGCCGCAAGACGGAACATCCGAAAGACAACCGGGCAAGAGGGTCAACTCCTTCACCCTCCAGCCGATCTTCTTGGCACAAAAGGCCAATAGTCGGCTAGTCAGGTGAAGGGGGGGGCAGCTGTAGACCCCAAATCTTGCCCGACCTCAAAATAAGAACAGAAGACCTCCTATTCGAAGATGGACGAAGCCTAAGAAGCCACTAGGAGAGACTATTAGGCCCCATACTAGGATAGTGTAGACCCCTAATTTTGCCCGGGCTCTCAATAAAGGCTAAAGAGACTTCCTATAACAAGATAAAGCTCGCCCGACATCTCAATAAAGGCCAAAGAAGACTTCCTATATGAAGATAAAGCTTCAATGGATGTCTATCGGCATCAATCGACGTCCGAATAAAGAAAGGAAACCTTCCTGGGGGTCCCAGAACAGAAAAGCTGGCCACAACAAGTCGAGACAATCGTCCCAAAGGTGGGACGGCCGTCCCAAACTGCCATAGCCAAGTGGGACGCCTGTCCCAAATGTGGGACGCCCGTCCCAAATGTGGGACGCCTGTCCCAAATGTGGGATGCCCATCTCAATGCCCAAATTTGAATGGGATGGTCGTCCCAAATCCCAGACGGCCGTCCCAACCTCTCCAGATGCTCATCCTTGATTTCCAAGCCCCGGACGGCCGTCCCAAGCTGCCAGGCTGCGAAAACTATAAATAGGAGGCTCATTTGCCACTTTTTCACACACCAGACAACTCTAAGTACTTGTCTTCTCTTCCTACTTCGAATGAACTCTCTGATTGCCTTAATAAGGTAACCATCAGTTAAGGAATTACATTCCAGCATTCGATTCTTCTGTAAAATTTAGTAGAGTCGATATTGTATTCGGGGAGGAGAGTCTTTGTAGAGCGAGGGATTGCCAAAACGCATCCTCACGATTAAAGATTCGCAATACAAAGCTTGCTACGGAGGTTCTTTTCACTTCTCTTCTCCTTTATTGCTTTATTTATTGCTTTATGTATGCAATATAAAATAAAATAATGTAGATAGCCATTTCTTAAATATTATGCAATAAAATAGGGTAATCGCGTAATTTCTCGTAATCTTCACTTAAATGAATTAATCCGTCATAGGAACCCGAAAGGGGCGTTGTGGGGTGCTAACACCTTCCCCACACGTAACTAACTCCCTTACCTAACTCTGGTTATAATGGCCAAGTTTGGTTTTTATTAAAATCAACGCCTTTTTATCCTTTTCCAATGTTTACGGTCAAAACATTGGTGGCGACTCCATAAGAACCCCTTTTCGAAAACCTTGCTTTTATTAGAGGATAGTTCAGTTGTTGAGCACCTCGGAAGCAATGAACATATTTTTAACATAAAATGCGAGTCTAAACCATCTTTTCGCGACCAATCGCATAAAACGTTCGAGATGTCCCTGGACGTCGGAACGGACGGCGGCGAAAGATGGCGACTCCACTGGGGAAGCTAGAGAGTTGATCCCATTTAGTGACGGATAAAATTCAAACTAAGTAAAGATTTGAAATTACGCCTTTACCCTCTTCCATATTTTTTATTGTATGGCTTTAATAAATGTTGTATGATTATTTTATACAAATTGTTTGAAATATAAATTGCACACAACAGTCCCTCTATACCCGGGGGCAAGAGTGAATACCTATAGGGAGTGGGTGGCAGATACGACCGGCTTGTTGGCACACGAGGCTACAACCGTTGTCGGAAACCACCAACTCAAGGTGATAACTCTCTTCTTTTGGTCTAAGGATGTCGACACGGAGTTCCGTGCATGACCCGAGGATTGAGAGATTGAGAGGTCCCTATAATGGGGGCACCTTGGGGACCTTTGGCCTTGGTGAGAACAGTTTAGAACCACCTAAACCAAGCACATTTCTGCAGGAAAACCCCACCTCGTAATAGCGTGGCTCTGCTCGTGGATGAATGAATTGTGTGTGCATTCGTTTGCTGCATTTGTATTGATGCATTAGCATAGGGTAATCATACAACAAACAAGAATAGTGAAAAACCCTAAAAATCATAAAAGTGATAAGATAAACCAACTTTATCTCGGACAGTCTTCACCTAAGCTAGCCTGGTTTCAAGTTCTTTGTAAGCTAAGTAACCACGTTGACTGACATAAGAGATAAAGGGTCATAAAAAATATAAAAAAAAAATTAAATCGATAAAAATATCTTTTACAATAAAAAGATTTTTGATAAAGTCGTATCATTCATACCACATCATCTAATAAGTGGTAAAAACTAAGAGAAAAAATAAATGCACTAAGAAAAGTATGCATAAACATCATCATAATAAAATCTCTCATACATAAACACATTCATTCTAGGATGTATTAGATATCCTTAGACAATAGCAAAAGAGACCCAAGTGTGTTTATCACCTTCCTAGAAGAGATAAGTGTGCTAAGGTATGTTGGCAACCTTTGAAAAAAGGAAGTTAGCACATTAAGGTGGGTATGGTACCCTTAAAACATAGGCTTTTGAGAAGATACCAAAGCTATTTTCTAAGGCATATCTATTTCACACTAATCATTTGAAATAAAAAACTATAATAAAAATCGTTAAAATCATTTAGAAAGTGGCTGGTCTTCCGCTCGTCCTCACTCGTGCTCAGAAAGCTAAAAAGATGGAACAACTAGAGGAGCAAAACCGAAAGCTCACCACTGAGCTTAATACGCTGAAAGAGCAAATGGCTCAGATGTTAGAAATGATGCGCCAACAGAACCTCCATAAAGAGGGTCCTCAGAGTGGACAAGCCTCTCACCAAGAAGAAGAAGAGGAACCTCAGGATGAGCATGACCAATATGATACAAGAGCAGTACATATTCATGCTCCGGAAGTATCAAAGCAACAAATTACTGCTCTTGAAGAAAGGTTGAGAGCCATGGAGGGGCATAACTTTGATGTAAAAGAGGCAGCTGATATGTGCCTCGTTAAAAACATCCAATTCCCTAACAAATTCAAAACTCCGGACTTCCCAAAATACATGGGAATAACTTGCCCCAAAAGCCATCTAACGATGTACTGTCGTAAGATGGCTGCATATGCTGACAATGAAAAACTCCTGATCCATTGCTTTCAGGAGAGCTTAGCTGAATCAACCCTAAATTGGTATATGCAACTGCAAGGAGGGAAAGTCCAAACATGGAGACATCTGGAAAATGCTTTTCTTCGTCGCTATAAATACAATATTGATCTGACCCCTGAAAGAGCAGATCTACAATTGCTAAGCAAGAAAAACGATGAATCCTTTAAGGCATATGCCCAAAGATGGAGGGAATTGGCAGCACAAGTAGAACCTCCTCTGTCCGACAAGGAAACCACATCCATGTTCATCAATTCTCTAACTGGTCCCTATTATGACAAAATGATAGGGTACACATCAACACTCTTTGCAGATGTGGTAATTATATGAGAAAGAGTAGAGCAAGGTCTGAAAAGCGGAAGAATTGCACAAAATACTTCCTCCAATTCCTCTACTCCAAACGTTAAAAAGAGCTTTGGAAGGAAGAAGGAAGGAACCGTGAATGCAATCAATATTGCCACTCCTTCTTCCTCCTCGCAGCAGACCAAGTCACGCAGATCGGAAAGGAAATTCACTTCCATTCCAACCTCATATGGAAGTCTGCTTTTAAAATTGTTGGATGCCAAACTCCTTGTACGCATCCCTCCCAAGAAAATAGAGCCACCATATCCCGAATGGTACAAGTCTAATGAAAACTGCGATTACCATTCAGGCGCTCCGGGACACTCAGTTGAAAATTGTGTAGCCTTAAAGCACAAGATCCAGAATTTGATAGAGGCAGGATGGATTACCTTTGATGCATCTACTCCAAAAGTAGATGATCAGCCTCTTTCCAAACCAGAATGAAGGATGGGCTAAGGAAGATCAACAAATTAGGGCTCATCATCTTTATCATTTCAAAAAATATATATAATAAACATAAAAATATAAAAAAATATATCAAAAAGCTTCCGATGTATTTTTCGTAATCCTCGCCCATGATCACGAGATTTTTGGTTAAAGTGGGCTTTGTAAATATTTTCTTTTTGTCAATACAATAAGGCATTTTCGATAATATTCATATTCTCTTTCATTCTTTTCCCTCTTATACACTTAATAGAGAAATCTAAAACTAAGCATAACCATACAGTCATGTCTCGTGATTGAAAATTCTCTGGAAGATCCGAAAGCCGAAGGCGAATGGATTGAGTCAGACAGTGAGGAGGGGACCATTTCCCCGGACATGCAAAGACTGTTAGAAAAAGAAGCTCAATCAATACAGCCCCATCAGGAGAAAACTGAGGCCATCAATTTGGGACAAGAAGATAATAAGAAAGAAGTAAATATTGGTACCCAAATTGAAGATGATGTCAGGGAAAAGCTGATACAATTACTAAGAGAATATGTGGACGTATTTGCATGGTGCTACCATGATATGCCTGGAATTGATAAAAGTATAGTGGAGCATAGATTACCACTAAAAGAGGGATTTCGGCTGTTAAGCGTAAGCTCGAAGAGTAAAGCCAGAATGGTCCTTGAAAATTAAGGAAGAAGTAGAAAAACAGCTTGGATGCCAATTTTCTGATTGGGTCAAAATACCCTGAATGGTTGGCAAACATTGTGCCAGTTATAAAGAAAAATGGAAAAATCGGAGTATGCGTAGATTACAGGGACTTAAACTGTGTAAGTCCAAAAGATGATTTTCCCTTACCACATATTGATATGCCGGTAGATCATACCGCTACAAATACTCTCTATTCTTTCATGGATGGGTATGCAGTGGTATAACCAAATTAAATTGGCTGTTGAAGATAGAGAAAAAACTTCCTTCATTACGCCATGGGGTACATTCTGTTATAGAGTAATGCCTTTTGGACTCAAGAATTCAGGGGCTACTTATCAAAGGGCTATGGTAACATTATTCCATGATATGATCCACAAAGAAATCGAAGTATATGTGGATGATATGATCGCCAAGTCCAAAAACGAGATGGATCACCTCCAATACTTAAAACAATTTTTCAATCGACTTTGAAAATATCAGATCAAGCTTAATCCGACTAAATGCACATTCGGAGTACGATGAGGAAAACTCCTTGGGTTTATCGTTAGTAAAAAAGGAATTGAGGTAGACCCTGATAAAACAAAGGCAATCATAGAAATGCCCCCACCAAGAACAGAAAAAGAAGTCAGAGGATTCTTGGGCCGAATAAACTACATTGCACGGTTCATCGCGCAATTAACAGACAAGTGTACGCCCATATTCAAGTTATTGCGTAAAAACCAACCGAAGGTTTGGAATGATGAATGTCAACATGCTTTCGAAAAGATCAAAATGTGCCTAACCAATCCCCCAGTATTGGTACCACCTGTGGAAGGAAAGCCCTTGATTCTTTACCTTTCAGTACTCGACGAGTCCATGGGATGTGTGCTCGGTCAACAAGATGATACGGGTAAAAAAGAACAAGACATATATTACCTCAGTAAGAAATTTCTAAACTATGAGACTCGTTATACACCACTCGAAAAAACATGTTGTGCATTGGTGTGGGCAACTCAGCGCCTTCGACAATATATGGTCAGACACACAACTTGGTTGATTTCCAAAATGGACCCAATCAAATATCTGTTTGAAAAACCCGTCTTGACTGGAAGGATAGCCAGGTGGCAAGTACTCCTCTCAGAATTCGACATTGTTCATGTCACTCAGAAAGCCATCAAAGGCAGTCCTTTAGCAGAATACTTGGCACATGGGCCAACTGACGAATATCAATCCCTCCAAGATGATTTTCCAGATGAGCACATAATGCACATCCAACGTGAAGAACTTGAAAATAATAAGTGGATCATGTTTTTCGATGGAGCTTCAAACTTATTGGGACATGGGATCAGAGCTATTTTAATATCTCTCGAAAAGAAGTATATCCCAGTAACAACCAGATTAAACTTTGATTGCACAAACAATATGGCGGAATATGAAGCCTGTGCTCTAGGTATTCAAGTAGCTCTGGATCATGGGGTGACTAGACTCAAAGTATTCGGTGACTCATCCCTCGTCATTTACCAACTCAAGGGTGAATGGGAAACTAGAAATTCCAAATTAATCCCTTATCTGGAGCACATCCGTAATATGACTTCAAAAATGGAAAACATCAGTTTCGAGTACATACCTCGGGAAGATAACCAGATTGCAGATGCACTGGCAACATTATCATCTATGTTTGCATTAGGACGAAGAACATGAGATGCCCATCATCCAAGTTAAAAGGCACAATAAACAAGCCTTTTGTATGACGGTGGACAGTGAGAAAGATAAAACCCCTTGGTATCAGGACATAAGGCGATACTTGACAAAGGGTGAATACCCCGAGGGAATCAGTGACAATGACAAAAGGATCATTCAGAAAAAGGCTGTAGGGTTTATGTTGATAGGAGAAACCCTTTATAAAAAGAATTTTGATTCCACTTTGTTAAGATGCGTCAATCTCGAATGTCACCACCGTCCTTTCCGACGTCCAGGGACATCTCGAACGTTTAATGCGAACGGTTGCGGAAAGATGGTTTAGACTCGCGTTTTATGTTAAAATTATGTTCATTGCTTCCGAGGTGCTCAACAACTGAACTATCCTCTAATAGAAGCAAGGTTTTCGAAAAAGGGTTCTTTTGGAGTCGCCACCAATGTTTTGACCTTAAACATTGGAAAAGGAAAAGAATATTGATTTTAAGAAAAACCGCACTTGGCCATTATAACCAGAGTTGGGTAAGGGAGTTAGTTACGTGTGGGGAAGGTGTTAGCACCCCACAACGCCCCTTTCGGGTTCCCTATGACGGATTAATTCATTTAAGTAAAGATTACAAGAAATTACGCTATTACCCTATTTTATTCGCATAATATTTAAATATGGCTATCTACATGATTTTATTGACATTTCATATATAAAGAAATAAATAAAGCAGTAAAAAGAAGAGAATTGGAAACAACCTCCGTAGCAAGCTTTATATAGCAACTCTGTTACAATAAGGACGCGTTTCGGCAGTCCCTCGCTCTACAACGACTCTCCTCACGACAAAACTCGACTCGACTAAAATTTTCTAGAAGAATCGAATGCCGGAATATAATTCCTTAACTGATTGTTACCTATATAAGGCAATCAGAAAGATCATTCGAAAGAGGGAGAGAAGTAGACAAGTGTTCTGAGTTGTCTGGTGTGTGGAAACTGAGCAAATGAGCCTCCTATTTATAGTTTTCGCTGCCTGGCACATTTGTGACGGCCGTCTGGGTTGGGACGGCCATCCCAATTGAATTTTTTACACAGAGCCAGCCCCCCTAGGACTTGGGACAGCCACCCCACATTTGGGACGCGCGTCTCACTTGTCCTAGGAAGTTTGGGACGGCCGTCCCAACTTTGGGACGGCTGTCTCGACCTGTTTTGTCCAGTTTTTGTGTTCTAGGACCCTGGGAAGCTTTCCTTGCTTTTTTCGGACGTTGGTTGATGCCGATAGGTGTACGTTGAAGCTTTATCTTCATATAGGAAGTCTTCTTTGCCTTCATTAAGATGTCGGGCGAGCTTTATCGTCGTGTAGGAAGTCTCCTTAGCTTTTGTCGGGTGACTGGGTGAACTCTATCTTGTTGCGAGAGGTCTCCTTTTCTTTTATTAAGAAGCCGGGCAAAATTAAGGGTCTACATCGAAGAAGCGCAGATATTGATTAAAGAAATACATGAAGGAACCTTCGGGACTCATGCACCAGGGCATATCATGGCTAGGAAAATCCTCAGGGCAGGATACTTTTGGTCCACAATGGAAAAGGACTATCATCAGTATGCCAGAAAATGTCACAAGTGTCAGGTACATGCGGACAATGTACATGTTCCACCGGTACCTCTCAATGTTATGGCTATCCCTTGGCCATTTGCTATGTGGGGCATGGATGTTATCGGACCTATTGAGCCTAAGGCATCCAATGGCCATCGATTCATTCTGGTGGCTATCGACTACTTCACCAAGTCGGTAGAAGCTGCATCTTATGCACATGTGACTAAAAAGGTAGTGGTCACCTTTGTTAAGAAAAATATCATATGTCGATATGGCATCCCACATCGTCTTATTACTGATAATGGAACCAACTTGAATAATAAGATGATGGAGGAATTATGCCAAGATTTCAAAATTCAACACCATAATTCCTCTCCCTAAGATAAGGCAAAAGCCCCCTAAGATATTCTAGGCAAAAATTAAGGCAGCCCGCTAGATCGAAAACCCGTAAAGGGCGGTCTAGGCAAAAGATAGGGCTAAAACCAAAAGATGAATAAAAGAGGAGCCCATCATCATGAAGGAGGAGCCCATCATCATGGTCACAAAGGAGGAGCCCATCGGCGTATTCATAAGAAGCCAACGGGAGAAGGCCAGTTATTTTCTAAATGCATAAAAAATAAATAAACAATAGATTGCATTTAGGACATCCACACACAAAGTAGTTGCATAATACGACTTTGTCAAAATCAAGAAAAAATAATTTTCTTCAAATAAGAATAACAAACATGCATATAAGGAGGCTAGTCTCCATACTTGTGATTGAAAATAGGAGGCGCCAGAATCCAGTCTCCATATGAAAATCGCAATCAAAACCATTCCAGCAGAATAAAGAGCTTCAAAGAAACTAGCTCTAACCTTCTACCCCAATAAACGAAGGTACACCAGGAAAAAGCCAACAGGAAAGGCTTGATCATCCCCAAGCGGATCCTTGCCTACTCTAGAGGCAAAACAAAAAGACTACCTCACGACTCAGCGGCATCACCACATGAGTCATCAAGCACACTCATGCAAGAATCTCCGCTTCATTCCCCAAAGGAGAATAAGGACTATACAAGAGTCCATCAAATAAAATACGGAGTCAAATCCTCCATATCACCAGGGGGCAACAAAAAGAAAGAAAAGAAAAACTTTCATTCCCCAATAGAGGCACAAAAAAGGGGCCGAATAAAAAATCTCCAAATAGAGCATATCAAGAAAAGTCTACAAAAAGAGGAAAACAAGAAAATTTCCATCTTCCAGCTCAAAGGTGGATCCCCAAGAAGCTGACAAACTCCTTGGTGAATCTCCAAAAAAGAGAAAAAGAAGAAAATTTCTTCATTCCGCTCAATAAAGAGCCTCACAAAGTCAGGAGCTCAAAACTTCATCATAAAAAAAAACTCAAATAAAAGATTAGATCCCCGAGAAGCTAATATACTCCCTAGAATCGCCAAAAAGAAAAGAGAAAAAAGAAATCTTTTCATCCAACAGAAGAAAAAACTAGTATGCATAAAAAGCGTACAAATTTTCAAGAATCACGAAAAAGAGATACAAATCGCGAGAAAAAGAAACCCATTCCCCAACAGGAATATGAGCATAGGCAAAGCCAGCTCAAACAACAGCATCCAAAAAGGAGTCAAAAACTCCATTCCTCCCTGGGGGGCAATTCAAAATAGATCTCAGGAAAACGATCAAATCCCTGGTGGATCACCAAAAAGAAAAAATATCCCCAGCGAGCCTATCAACAAAAGGCAAAAACTACAAATTCATATCCTCAGGGAGTTAATCGCTTATAACGCCCAATATGGATATTCCCAGTGAAACGCAAAACCTTCACTCCCAAGAAAGCCTCTGCCTAAGGCAAGCAAAAAGCCGATATCCCCAAGAAACGGGAAATCAACCTACGCAAGAGGTAAAATAAGTCCAAAGCACAAAGCTTCCAAATAAAGCATCTGCCTACTCAGAGGTATTATCAAGAGCAAATATCCTCAAGCGGAACATCAGCCTATTAGAGGCGAAAAACAGTAAAGTCTTCACCACTGCTGAAGCACATGCCTAAAAAACAAAAGGCACAATAAAAAAACCACAAATCCCCAAGAGATTCTTGCCTAAAATAAGAGGCAACCAAGAAGAAATCACTGATAAGACTGGGTGGCTAAAAAGAAAAGCCAAAAAGCGAAGAATACCCGGCAAGACCGGATGGCTAAAAAGAAAAGCCGAAACACAAAGAGTCCCCGGCAAAGACTGAATGGCTAAAAAGAAAAGCCAAAAACAAAAATCCCCGGGAAAGCCGGATGACTAAAAACGAAAAGTCAAAAAGAAAATCAATCATTCCCGATGGAATAGGAGCATGATCAAAGACAATAAGCCGCCAACACATCTCCAAAAACCGGATGAGGGTTTGTACTCATCAATCAAAAGAATGAATGCCGAAAAAGAGCATCCCAAGAGCCTTATAGAATAGGGTTCGTACCGGGTGAGGGTAGGTACTCACCAGAGCCTTATGGAATAAGGTTCGTACCAGGTGAGGGTAGGTACTCACCAGAGCCGTATGGAATAGGGTTCGTACCAGGTGGGGGTAGGTACCCACAAGAGCCTTATAGAATAGGGTTCATACCAGGTGGGGGTAGGTACCTACAAGAGCCTTATAGAATAGGGTTCGTACCGGGTGAGGGTAGGTATTCATCAGAGCCTTATGGAATAGGGTTCGTACCAGGTGAGGGTAGGTACTCACAAGAGCCTTATGGAATAGGGTTCGTACCAGGTGGGGGTAGGTACCCACAAGAGCCTTATAGAATAGGGTTCGTACCGGGTGAGGGTAGGTACTCATCAGAGCCTTATAGAATAGGGTTCGTACCAGGTGGGGGTAGGTACCCACAAGAGCCTTATAGAATAGGGTTCGTACCGGGTGGGGGTAGGTACCCACAAGAGCCTTATAGAATAGGGTTCGTACTAGGTGGGGGTAGGTACCCACAAGAGCCTTATAGAATAGGATTCGTACCGGGTGAGGGTAGGTATTCATCGAGCCTTATAGAATAGGGTTCGTACTGGTGGGGGTAGGTACCCACAAGAGCCTTATAGAATAGGGTTCGTACCGGGTGGGGGTAGGTACCCACAAGAGCCTTATAGAATAGGGTTCGTACTGGTGGGGGTAGGTACCCACAAGAGCCTTATAGAATAGGGTTCGTACCGGGTGGGGGTAGGTATCCACAAGAGCCTTATAGAATAGGGTTCGTACTGGGTGGGGGTAGGTACCCACAAGAGCCTTATAGAATAGGGTTCGTACCGGGTGAGGGTAGGTACTCATCGAGCCTTACGTGAATAGGGTGCGTACTGGTGGGGGTAGGTACCCACAAGAGCCTTATAGAATAGGGTTCGTACCGGGTGGGGGTAGGTACCCACAAGAGCCTTATAGAATAGGGTTTGTACCAGATGGGGGTAGGTACCCACAAGAGCCTTATAGAATAGGGTTCGTACTAGGTGGGGGTAGGTACCCACAAGAGCCTTATAGAATAGGGTTCGTACGGGTGGGGGTAGGTACCCACAAGAGCCTTATAGAATAGTGGTTTGTACTGGTGGGGGTAGGTACCCACAAGAGCCTTATAGAATAGGGTTCGTACGGGTGAGGGTAGGTACTCACCGTGAGCCCTATAGAATAGGGTTCGTACTAGTAAAAGCCTTATAAAATAAGGTTTGTACTGGATTAGGGTAGGTACTCATCGGAATCTAGCAAAAATGCGGATTCGTACTCGTGTGGGGGTAGGTACCCACCGGAGCCTTATAAAGTAAAGTTTATACCAGATGAGGGTAGGTACTCATCAGAATCTAGCAAAAAATGCAGATTCGTACCAGGTGGGGGTAGGTACCCACCAGAGCCTTATAAAATAAGGTTTGTACCGGATGAGGGTAGGTACTCATCAAAACTTAGCAAAATGCATCAGGTAGAGTAAAATACTCACCAGAGCATTACAAAAAAAAAAAATGGGTTGCAAATACCTTGGTTCTGTTAGAGGATAGTTCAAGTTGTAAGAATTAATGGTTGAGTTCAAGAGGGGAGGGGGTGAATTGAACTTTAGAAAACTTTCTCGCAAAACTCACTTTCTTTGGGAAGAATGATTTATCTTTATTCAATTCTTCTATAGGTAGATTTTATTTTAATTACAGCAAGAATATGAACAAGAAATAAAAGAGATGAAAGCAGAAAATCAACACAAAAGTTTATACTGGTTCACTCTTTACCAGAGCTACATCCAGTTCTTGACAAATCTGCCAAGTTCCACTAATTCCAAGTGACAATTACAACCAGTAGATATTCACCAATCTACCCCAAGAACTATCTCACAAACCCACAAGATAGACTCTTGAAAACCTCCCAGTAAACAAATGCGATTCATCGTAACCGATGTAGATCAAACACCCAATCTACACAAACACACTTTATACAAGAATATGAAAAGAAAAAACCTGGACTGCTGCTTTAACAGTATAGATGTCTAGAAGCAATTCTAACTCAGAACTTTCTCTCTTTGATGAACAAAAATCTTGATCAAAGCACCTTATGATAAGAAAAGTTTTTGAATGCACAGAGAAAGTCACGGATATGATAGCTCTAAGATTGCTTTCAAATGTTTTCTCAAATTGTATGTTTCAAAAGATAGATCAAACTCTGTATTTATAGAATAAAAGATGGAACCAGTAATGTTTAAAGCTGATAAAAGCTGATTTAGAGTAGCAAATGATCGATCAGAATAATAGTATGACAAAGTTAGAATCAGCTTATGATCGATTAGAATAACATTATGACCGATTAGAACTAGTTATGATCGATCGAATCACATTATGATCGATCATAATACTTTTCAATCGATTAAAACGATATTTCAATCGATTGATTTTATTTAAAACTTCATTCAATCGATTAATTCGTGTTTTCAATGGATTGAAGTAGCTTAGAAAAAAATGATATCTCTCTGTTTCAACAGATTAAAAAACATTTCAACAGATTGAAATCCTATGAACTCTTAGACTAAAAAAATGGTCTCTCTGTTTCAACAAATTAAAAAACATTTCAACAGATTGAAAATGCGAAACCTTTAATATTTGAAAAAATCATTAAGAACATTTTTAACCTGTTGATTCTGCGGTTCAACCAATTGATATTTCGACTACAAATCCACACTTCTTATTTTAAGTGATTTTAACATATTCAAAACTCTTTTTCAACAGATTGAAATACTTAGTTTGTTCTTTTAATGCTTAAGGGATAGTTTTTCATGCAGAAAAATGAGTTCAATGAGATGCATCATTTCAAGGCGCTTATCACAAGATCTATTGGCCTATCAAGAGATTAAGTTTTAAACTTCTAACCTATTCATCTACACACCCACAAACTAAACTATATCAACTCAATATGTCTTCATCAAATCCAACAAGTGCTTCAATCTCCCCCTATTTGATGGAGACAAATAACCACTGCACCTGCACAAGAAATAACAGAATAGAGACATATATGATTTTGTGGTGTGTGTGTAGTGTCAGTTATAAGCAAACATTTCTCCCCCTATTTGACTTCATCAAATAAAGTGTTTAGTTACAGTCCAATAGTACCACGTAGGTACCCAAAAAAAACAAGGAAAAGAAACAAGAGAACAAAAAACATAAAAAACAAGACTTCATTCATCACCATTCCAAGGACCCTGATTGAATTGAAGATCACCAATTTTGTTGAAGATAACTTCCAGTTGATTGTCAATGTGTTGAAATCTGGCAATGAAATCTTCATCCAGACGGTGCTGGCGAGCTCTCAGAGCAAATGTCATCTCCATGTGCCTCCTTTGATTGGTTTGCAGTTCATTCATCTCGATGCGAGCATAGTCCTTTCGAACTGTGAGAGGCGTGCCACGGTCAAGTTGTGGAGTATAAGGAATTACTTCCGGTGGAGACTGTTCTTCCATGACATCTTCCATTGGGTCTGCTGATCTTGCTCCAAGCAACACTCGGACACCAGTATCATCATCTTCCTCTTGTTCTTCTTCTTCAATTTCTTCTTCTCTCCCAACTTCTTCTTTTGAAATCCACTCACCGTCAATTTTGATGAATCCCATTTTATGAAGGATAGAGTTGTTAACTTCATTTGTGGGGCTAACAGTTTCGACCTAATTCTCCTTCCAAATCAACACCAAAATGAGTTAAAAATTTAGAAATCAATATTGCATAAGGATACCTAAAATCACTTAGCCTTTTCGCTTTGATCATATGATCCTTGATGACAAAAACCCGAGTTCACTCTTATTTTGTGGTGAATACAATACATCAGTACTCAAATCTCCTTCATTTAGTATCTGCATGATTGCTCCCCCTGGGAGTAAGCCGCCAGTGCCACTATGAATGCAAGTATCCTTTCTTCAAGCTTCAACTTTCCAGATGTTGAAGGAACTCACTGAGTCCCTCTTATTTTGCAAACAAGAGCGAAAGTACTCGAACTTTGTTAAATTCTTCCACATCGCCAGTATACCCTTTGGTAACTTTTACTCCTTCATCTTTGAGACCAAGCAACGCTCTTTCCAGCACGAGTGGGAGTAATCTCTATTTCCACTCCTTTGACTTGAGTTTTTAGAGTAGACCCTTCAAATGACAAGGTTAGTGAAGACGACTTTAATAAGGTCGGGATAAATCCTACCATTGAGCTCAAGGAACTTCGAAGTTTCGATGTTGTAGCAGCTTCGAACACCTCCGAACCCTTCAATGTCCAACCATGAAAATTTTAGAACCTTGGGTATATTGATTTGTTTCCTGCTCATTTCATGAATGAACAAATCCATCTTCTCTTGGTTCCCATTGAACCAGGATTCATTGCGCCCTCCTATAGATGTTTCTTGCACAGCAGCAGAGGATTCTCCTTTGCTGAACTTCTTCCTTCCTGATTTGGTGCGCTTGGACATGCTTATTTGTGAGATGAAACAGAAAAACAGAGAAGAGAGAATGTTTTCAAGAAGAAGTATAAGCTTTTCAAACAACTATTGTAGCTAAGATGAAATGCGAACACTCGGTCCCTTCATCTTCTTTGAATAGACAATTTTGTCTTTAATGATTTACTGCTGTTCTATTTTAGCGCAGGGATGGTAAAGGTGAAGAGAGAGAATTGTTACCGTGCACCTTAATTACCCTCACATCTGATATCCAATCACAGTCATTCAACTTTTATTGGATAACTCTGATATTTAAGAGAGTAGTTGAAGCTGATCCTAGTTGTAAATGAACTCAGCATAATCTGCAGTAATTTATTAGAGGCAATGCATACACTACTAACCCTAGGAAAAATTAACCAATTGATTTTCCATGAAATTAATTGATTTTTCAATTTCTGATATAGACGCAGATTATCAGGAGTAAAATAAATCGATTGAATCGAAGATTTAATCGATTGTTTTTGTGAAAGAAAAACATGTAGAGTATCAAAAGTGAAATAAATCGATTGAATCAAAGATTTAATCGATTGGTTTACAAGAGAAAAATATGCAGAGCTGCAAGGTTATTGAAATAAATCGATTAAAAGCTTATTTAATCGATTGAATTGGTAACATATCATGAACAGAGATTGAGAATCAGGAAATCAACAGATTATTTCGCAATTTCAATCGATTAAAACACATAATTTCAAGATTTTCAGACAACTTTAATCGATTGAGCATGTTATTAACCTGTTAAAAAGCACATAATCATAATAAAGAATCAATTATTCAATACTAGATATATCCAGAATTCCTAATTCAGTTCTAAGCATATTAAGTCTATCTCTAGGAAGTGGTTTAGTGAATAAGTCAGCTAACTATTTCTCAGTTTCAATGAATAAAATTTCACAATCACCCCTAGATACATGTTCTCTAATAAAGTGATGTCTAATTTCAATATGCTTAGTTCTAGAGTGTTGAATAGGATTCTTAGTTAGATTTATTGCACTAGTATTATCACAAACTAGAGGTACCGTGTTAAGAGCCACTCCATAATCTTTCAGTTGTTGTTTAAGATAGATACTCTGAGCACAACAACTCCAGCTTGCAATGTATTCAGCTTCTGCAGCTTGAAAGAGCAACACATGCTTGCTTTTTGTTGTGCCACGATATGAGATCGCTTCCCAAGTAAATGACATGTACCATAGGTACTTTTCCTGTCCAATCTACATCCTACAAAGTTAGAATCAGAAAATCCAACAAGTTTAAGAGATGCACCTTCAGGATACCATAGTCCGACATTAATGGTTCCTTTAAGGTACTTGAGAATCCTTTTAGCAAGCGGTAAGATGAGATTCCTTTGGATTTGCCTGAAATCTAGCACAAAGGCACACACCGAACATAATGTCGGCCTACTAGCAATCGATATAGCAGAGAACCAATCAAACCTCTATATTTAGTTTGATCAACAGATTTCCCTTTTTCATCTAAATCTAGACAAGCAGTTAGTAGACATGGGTGTAGAGGATTCTTTGCAATTGTGCATATCAAATTTCTTCAACAACTCATTACAGTATTTAGATTGACTTAGAAAAATGCCATTTCTTAATTGCTTAACCTGGAGACCAAGGAAGAAATTTAATTCTCCCATCATAGACATCTCAAATTCACTTTGCATTTCCTTAACAAACTTATTACACAAGGCATTATTAGTAGAACCGAAAATGATATCATCAACGTACACCTGCACCAGAATAATGTCAGTTCCAGATTTCTTAATGAATAAGGTTTTATCAACTTCACCTCGTTTGTATCCTTGATCAATTAAGAAGTTACTTAGCCTCTCATACCATTGTCTAGGAGCTTGCTTTAAACCATAAAGAGCCTTTTTTAATTTGTAGACATGGTCAGGATGCTTGTGATTTTCAAAACCAGGAGGTTGAGAAACATAAACTTCTTCATTGATGAGTGTTAGAAAAGTAGTTTTAAATCAAGAGGGGGGGTGAATTGATTTTTGAAAGTTTTTCGCAATACACAGATTATCTAATCCGAAAATTAAGATTACTTATCAATTCACAAATCACAAAGCAATCAAACAGTTTAAGTGCGAAGCGGAAATTAAAGAGAGAAAGGTTAGGAAAGATTTCACGGTAATTTTATCCTGGTTCACCCAATACCAGGGCTACGTCCGGACTCCAGCCAAATTCCAGCTGGGTTCCACTAGAATAGATGTTTTACGACTCTCCCTCTTACACCTATTCTAACTCTCCACCAAGAACCAAATTCCAGCTCTTGGAAACCTCTCGCAACCAAATTCCAGCCAAGGAGAAACCGAGTGCCCAAATTCCAGGCACCACACACAAGAACCAAATTCCAGCTCTTGCTTTAACCTTTCCACCAAGAACCAAATTCCAGTTCTTGGCAACTTTCTACAACAAGCACAGAAAACTTGTACCCAAATTCCAGGTACAACACAATACAAAGTAATGAAAAAGAATTTACAAAGAAGAGACTTAGAAAGCTCAAACCGGATTACACCAATCCACAGTAAGTTTCTTCTTCAAGGATGCAAAGTGCCTCAAGAAAGATTTCAAAAGAAGTTCACAAAAACAGTTGTGTATCTTTCTTGAAAAATGCTAATAGTTGCTTGTATTGATTGCTTGAATTGTGTAAAAACTGATGTATGATCTATTTCTCAAAGTTTCAAGCAAATCTGTTTATAAAAGAGTATTTTCAAATCTACTTGCATTAATTAATCTGTTGAAAGTTTGTTTTAATCTGTTGAAATAGCCGTTACAATCTGTTAAAAGTCCTTTCAACCCATTAATGCGTTCTTGATCTTTAACAGAAAATGTTTTAGTTGATACGACCACGTTTTTATCGGTTAAAACGTTTTACAAACATTTTCAAAGTATAAAACAATCGATTGAATCGCGTATTAATCGATTGATTTGTTTAAAAACCTTCTTATAAAACTTTCCAAGTTATTTTAACTGATATAAAGTCGTTTCAATCGATTGAAAATCTGCACATATATTTTCAAGTCATTTTAATCGATTGAAAGTTCGCTTTAATCGATTGAAAAGATTTTCTAAGTTATTTTAATCGATTGAAATGCGTTTTAATCGATTGAAATAAGTCTGATCGGTCATAATTCAATTCTGATCGATCATAACCAACTCTGATCAGTCATAATCTCATTCTGATCGATCATACTGACATCCAAAGTGATTTTAATCGATTGAAACGTGTTTTAATCGATTAAAATAATTCTAATCGCTCATATTTAAGATCTGATCGATTATATTGCATTCTGACCTATTACATTCGAATTCTAATCGGTCATAAAGAGTTTTAATCGATTAAAAAAAGTTTGTATCGATTAAAATATTGTAAAAACACTTTTTAAAACATTCTAAGTGTTTTAAATTGATTCTTTCAAACCTTTATCAGTTAATAACTTGTTTAAGAAAATTCTTTGCCAAAATGCTTTTTTTTTTTTTTTTTTATTTGTTTAAAACTATTTTTGAGGCATTTTGCAAATTGAGTGAAGAAGCTTTATGCAGTGGAAAAGGTAAAGTGGTTTTACCTAAGCTTTCCTGTTTAGACACACTAAGTCTTCAGCTCCTTTGTTCTGAGTGACTTGTTTGACTGCTGCAGAGTTGACCCTTGACTTTATCTTTGACTTCATCAAATCAATGAGATCTTTGCTAGGATCACTTTCAGTCTCCCCCTATTTGATGAAGACAAACACCATTTTGAAAAAACAATCTCTCGCAAAATAAGTCACTTGATAATGCAGTTAGGTGAGAAATATAAGAATGTAATAAAGTTTTATTTCTCCCCCTAAAACTTATTTCTCCCCTAAAATGTTGCTCTTAAATTTATCTTAAAGTGATGCAACTATTTCTCCCCCTTTTGACTTCATCAAAAATAGGGAATAGAAGAGAAAAAAATGTAAGGTTTCGAAAATATGCTCAAGTTTTTGAAAATACAAAGTAAATCAATATTTCACTCATGAAAAGAATCAATTAAAGTTGATTCAAGCTTATCTCCATTAACACGTTTGTAATGAATACAATTAACACGTGTAAAGATAAGGGAATCACGCTTTAGTAGCATGTTACAGGAACAGCCATTAACTAAAGCCTTTAATCCTCTTTTCAGAATAAAAATCGATTAAAAACAGAGCATAATCGGTTAAAATGTTCTTGGTAAATGATTTTAATCGATTGAAAGAAAAGTTTAATCGATTAAAACATTTAAGATTTTGAAAACATGAAACTTTAGTAAAAATAATCGATTATTTCGATTTTAAATCGATTAAAACATGTTGAATAAGTTCATTTAATCGATTAACAAGATGTTGTATTGATTAAAACAATCAGTTTTGAAAATGAAGTAATGTTTAATGCATATTTTGTAAAACTGATCATTTAGAAGGATGTTTTAACAATACTAACAGCTATATTGATTAAATCTTAGCTAATAGATCCATCAGAATAAAATCTTATTTAGCTAAAGCTCTCAGTGGATCTATTTAAATTCTATCTAGATTAACTTTAAACCTTCATTATATAAATCAAGGCTAAAAATATTGTTTCGTTTAATAACCAAGTGATACTACAGATCATAAATTGAAATTAGCATCAAAAGGGATAAGATATAAAGGAAAGGTAAGAAGGGACCCTGTTTATCCACCAATATTTAATTATCCCAATTTCCTTGGTTTAGTTGCAAATCCTCCAGCTTTGGTGTAAACGAATTTGTTCTTATTTCCCTGATTATTTGTGTCGATGCCAAAATACGTGACTCAGTCATTTGATCCTCAACCACTTTTCGCTGGAACGGATTTTGCTCTATCAACTATTTGAGTCAACAACTGCTGTCACTCTCAGTATCAAGCAATGCATCACGTAAACTTTTCCCGAAAAGAAATCTTTTAGCAAGCTTCATTGTTACTATTGACTGCATTACAGTCCATGGTTGACACCACACTGGAATTTCTACTACACATCGGAGGCATAATCATGTACTCGACCAAATCCCACACGTAATGCATGATACCATAAATTGCATGAATCACAGGTTAATGATGTACCGAGATAGGAATTTTCTTTTGAACCCTGCAGTTGTCATTATCCAAGCAAATAACTGCATTCTTATTAATGTAGTATGATGGGTGTTATTCTCACTTATAGTGAACCAGTCATCATTATCTTTTGAGGAATGTTATTCTGGTAGAGTGGGCAATGATTAGTAATGAGGACAGGTGATGACAATCAATCCAGAATTCTAAAACAATATAAAATTTATCCCCGTACTCGACCATAAAACATACATTCCCTGTACTCACGTTATTCAATTCTTGAATTGCCTGTCCCAGATTGGTTTCCTTACGGTGTCACCTCGTGACATTGATGATTAAAGCAAATATTCAAAGTTGCACAGTTCCAATGAATTTCACCAAGAGTTTTGAACCAATGCATGCTCAAAATTATTTCAAATATATTGCAATGTAATATCAAGAAATTTAATGAAAACATGTATTTATTGGATTTCCTAGTAATGAATAACTTATTACCAGAAACAATTATCACAAAAAAATTTTGATAAACTATGTTTTCAGTCCTAACAGTTTGACCTGTTTGTAACTAGTGTCTATAAGAAAAGTTACAGTCCATTCTTTGATAATTCCTTTGATTTTCAATGTATTACTACGCAGACATTCCATGTAAAGTATTAAGAGAAATGTAAACATCTACGAGAATTAATCGATTGTTAAAATAACATTTTCATCTATGGATAACTTTCCTACATGTAAAGTTTGCAAGTATTTCAATCCAGCAATAACTTTCGCACATTTATTCCACTAGTCTTAGTTTCTAATTAAAGATCTGTTCAAAGCATGTGCGACACAATTTACAGGTGACAGTGGGTGAATCGGCTTAATTTGTTCTTGGGAATAATGTTGATTTGGTCAAAGAAATCTTTAAAGATTTATTGCAGTATAATAGACACTCGAGTTTTTGTTTTGAATTTCCCCGTCAAACTTCAATTAGATGTTATAAGTCTTGTTTACAGATCCTAATCAATTGATTAATCAACTCATTATCTATTAATTTGATTCTTGTCATTAGAGTTGAAAACATCTACAGTGAATTAATCGATTTGTTTTATAAAAGGATCGATTAGTTTAATACGTAATGAAATCAATAACATGACACCGAATTTAAATCGATTAAAACGTAAATGAATCGATTAATTTTGATACCTAAGTGTTTTTAGTTGATATACAGTTATTATAATCGATTAAAACATTTATACCAAAATCCCGAGATCAGTTCAATCGATTATTTCGACATTTTAATCGATTAAAATGGTACGGACAGATCTTTCGTAAGTTATTTTAATCGATTAATATTGTTATATATCAATTAAAACAATTAGTTTAAATACTCGAACCTGATTTCAGCAGCTCTGATTTTCAAGGGATTCCCAGACTTGTTCCTGCAAAACAAATTAAGAATTGTTCTGGTACCCTTTATAATTACTGGGTCCAATTAGGTTATTTGAAATGAATTAATTTTTGGAACCCATTTCATTCTACCTTTAGGTACTGGCATATTTCTTAATTCTCGCAATATTTAACAGAGTGCCCTTTTTTCATACAAGTAAAAGCATTTGATAAACTGGAGATGAAACAGCTTTTACTATATGCAAAATAATTTTTGAAAGCTCTGGTTTTCTTTCCAATGGTCGGTGTATAACCTATACCACCACGTTCAATAACTAACTTTTGGGAATCAAGTATCTTATCAAGATTATTCTTTCCTTGTGCTAATTTAGATGAAGTTTTTACTAGGTATGATACTTGTTTCGTAACTCAGGACAGCTTTTGCAATCTTCAACATTACACATGCAATCAGTATTATTTTCTAATTCTAACTTTTCTTCATCAATTATTTTCTTTTCAAGAATAATGATCTTGTTTTCTAGTAACCTATTCATGCTTTTCAATTTTCGTTTTCAGCTTCTAATTTCTTTGCTACTTCATGTATTTCAAAGAAAGCATCTTGTAATGAGCTATAGTTTATAGATTCAGAACTTACACCGGTTTTTGATGATTCCGAGTTGACCATCAAGCATATTTCTGGTGCTTCTTCATAGGTCTTTTCAAGGATCTTCCACATTTGTGCAGCAGTTTGGCAGTGTGCAATCCCGAAAAGATCATCTCTCGTAAGGGCGGATAAGATGATATTCTTGGCAATACAATCATCTTGGATTCTCGTTAGCAATATCGCTTTCCTGTTCAATAACATTCCAAGCATTTATACTAACAGATTCAATGAAGATTTTCATCCTTATTTTCCAATATAGGTAATCTGCTCCACTCAACAGTGGAGGTCTATCAATGCACGCTCCCTCGGAAAATGCCATGGATCGAAGTAACTTGATTAACTTTCAAGCACCTCGCTCCGATGCCAATTGTTAGAAAAGTAGTTTTAAATCAAGAGGGGGGTGAATTGATTTTTGAAAGTTTTTCGCAATACACAGATTATCTAATCCGAAAATTAAGATTACTTATCAATTCACAAATCACAAAGCAATCAAACAGCTTTAAGTGCAGCATGAAATTAAAGAGAGAAAGGTTAGGAAAGATTTCACCGGTAATTTTATACTCGGTTCACCCAATACCAGGGCTACGTCCAGCACTCGAGCCAAATTCCAACTGGGTTCCACTAGAATAGATGTTTTACGACTCTCCCTCTTACACCTATTCTAACTCTCCACCAAGAACCAAATTCCAGCTCTTGGAAACCTCTCGCAACCAAATTCCAGCAACGAGAGAAACCAAGTGCCCAAATTCCAGGCACCACACACAAGAACCAAATTCCAGCTCTTGCTTTAACCTTTCCACCAAGAACCAAATTCCAGTTCTTGGCAACTTTCTACAACAGCTGCAGAAAACTTGTACCCAAATTCCAGGTACAACACAATACAAAGTAATGAAAAAGAATTTACAAAGAAGAGACTTAGAAAGCTCAAACCGGATTACACCAATCCACAGTAAGTTTCTTCTTCAAGGATGCAAAGTGCCTCAAGAAAGATTTCAAAAGAAGTTCACAAAAACAGTTGTGTATCTTTCTTGAAAAATGCTAATAGTTGCTTGTATTGATTGCTTGAATTGTGTAAAAGCTGATGTATGATCTATTTCTCAAAGTTTCAAGCAAATCTGTTTATAAAAGAGTATTTTCAAATCTGCTGCATTAATTAATCTGTTGAAAGTTTGTTTTAATCTGTTGAAATAGCCGTTACAATCTGTTAAAAGTCCTTTCAACCCATTAATGCGTTCTTGATCTTTAACGTAAAATGTTTTAGTTGATACGACCACGTTTTTATCGGTTAAAACGTTTTACAAACATTTTCAAAGTATAAAACAATCGATTGAATCGCGTATTAATCGATTGATTTGTTTAAAAACCTTCTTATAAAACTTTCCAAGTTATTTTAACTGATATAAAGTCGTTTCAATCGATTGAAAATCTGCACATATATTTTCAAGTCATTTTAATCGATTGAAAGTTCGTTTTAATCGATTGAAAAGATTTTCTAAGTTATTTTAATCGATTGAAATGCGTTTTAATCGATTGAAATAAGTCTGATCGGTCATAATTCAATTCTGATCGATCATAACCAACTCTGATCAGTCATAATCTCATTCTGATCGATCATACCTGACATCCAAAGTGATTTTAATCGATTGAAACGTGTTTTAATCGATTAAAATAATTCTAATCGCTCATATTTAAGATCTGATCGATTATATTGCATTCTGACCTATTACATTCGAATTCTAATCGGTCATAAAGAGTTTTAATCGATTAAAAAAGTTTGTATCGATTAAAATATTGTAAAAACACTTTTTAAAACATTCTAAGTGTTTTAAATTGATTCTTTCAAACCTTTATCAGTTAATAACTTGTTTAAGAAAATTCTTTGCCAAAATGCTTTTTTTTTTTTTTTTTTTATTTGTTTAAAACTATTTTTGAGGCATTTTGCAAATTGAGTGAAGAAGCTTTATGCAGTGGAAAAGGTAAAGTGGTTTTACCTAAGCTTTCTGTTTAGACACACTAAGTCTTCAGCTCCTTTGTTCTGAGTGACTTGTTTGACTGCTGCAGAGTTGACCCTTGACTTTATCTTTGACTTCATCAAATCAATGAGATCTTTGCTAGGATCACTTTCAATGAGTCCATTTAGAAAGGCACTCTTGACATCCATCTGTAGTAATCTGAAACCACTAATGCAAGCATAAGCTAATAATAGTCTTACAACTTCAAGTCTAGCTACAGGTGCAAAGGTTTCATCAAAATCAATTCCTTCCTGTTGGTTATATCCTTTGGCTACTAATCTAGCTTTATTTCTAGTGATAATGTCGTGTTCATCTAGTTTATTTTTGAATACCCACTTAGTACCAATTACATTGATATCTTTGGTTTTAGGAACTAATTCCTACACGTTTTTCCTTTCAAACTGATTAAGCTCATCATGCATAGCACTAACCCAGTATTCATCATTTAATGCATCCTTAACAGTTTTAGGTTCAATTTGTGAAATGAATGCCATATGATTGCAGAATTGATTAAGAGAATGTCTAGTGGATACTCCCTTATTGATTTTCCCAATGACATTGTCTAGAGAAAGATCTCTTGGGACAATCCATTCTTTAGGAAGCTCATCCAGGATATCTTCTTCCTGTTCTTCAGTAATTCTTGGTGGATCAGATTTTGCAGGATCAATTGATTGATCACCTTCTTCGACAGTATGCTGATCTGAGCTACTGGGATGTTTTAACTGATAAGAATTATCAGTCAAATCATCATCATCTGCAGTACCTGTTGTTTTATTCTGCAACACTCGAGGAGACTCATTAAAAATAACATGTACTGATTCTTCAACAGATTTCAGTCTTAAATTGTAGACTCTATATGCATGGCCGTTAGTAGAATAACCAAGAAAGATTCCTTTATCAGATTTTTCATCAAACTTGCCAATATTTTCTTTCCCATTATTTAAAATAAAACATGTACATCCAAAAACCCTGAAATAGTTTATGTTGGGTTTTCTTCCTTTGTAAAGTTCATATGGAGTTTTCTTAAGCATGGGTCTAATCAAAAATCTATTCAAAACATGACAAGCAGTGTTTACAGCATCTGCCCAAAAGTATTTAGGTAAAGAATTTTTACAAAGCATTGTTCTAGCAAGTTCCACAATGGATCTGTTTTTTTCTTTCCACAACACCATTCTGCTGAGGAGTTCTTGGAGCAGAAAAATTGTGTTTTATGCCATACTTTTCACAGAATGATTCAAACTTTTCATTTACAAATTCTCCACCATTGTCACTTTGAATAGAAGTAATGAAATAACCTTTCTCATTATGTAAGACCTTGGCAAGCTTTTTGAAAGATTTGTAAGAATCAGATTTGGCTTTTAAAAAGATAGTCCAAGTAAATCTGGAAAAATCATCAACAATTACCATTATATAGAGATTACCACCTAGGCTTTTATTTCTTGAAGGACCAACCGAATCCATGTGAAGCAGTTCCAAAGGTCTAGAAGTAGAAATAATGTTTTTGTTTGAAAAGGATTTCCTAGTTTGTTTACCTTTTAAACAAGCTTCACAGATTTTGTGTTTCAAAATTCGAAGCATAGGTAGCCCAGAGACTAATTCTTTAGAAATCAGTTTATCCAGATGATTAAAATGAATATGTGCAAGCCTTCTATGCCATAACCAAGATTCTTCTTCTTTAGTAAGAAGACAGCTTTGAGATGAGATAGAATGCTTGATATCTAACATGTAAATGTTGTTAGGTTTTCAAAATTAGGTTTTCAAAAACCAAGAGGGGGGTGAATTGGTTTCTTAATAAAAATTAGGTTTTCAAAATTTTCCCCAAATTTTACCAATTAAAAACTGTGTAAATGTAAATAGAGAAAGGATAGAAATCTTACACAGGAGATTTATACTGGTTCGGATCAAATGACCACACGTCCAATTGCTAATCACTCAACAGAGAATTAACGTTGTCACTATAAACAAGTTGTTACAAACAGATTACAATTGAGAAGATAAAGATACGAAAACACCTCTCTTGAAATCCACAAGAGATGATGAACAACTTTCCCTAGAGACGGCACAACACACAATCCACTAAGAACTCCAGTTAGTGATTCTTATCGCTTCTAGCCCACACTAGGTTCCAAAAGCCCCCTTTCCTTGCAACAAACAGTTCTCTGGCACTCACAACACTTAACTTTTGTATGGAAAAGGTTGTTCTATTTTTCTGAGTGCCAAAGAAGAGTTTAAGTAGAGAAATTAGGGTTTAGGAATTGGGGATTTCGAAACTAGGGTTCTTGGAAATAGGGTTTTCGAAAATAGGGTTGATTTGAAGTTTAAAATCAAAAACAGACTGAACTAATCAATTAAATGAAGTTATAATCGATTAAAACAGAGCCAAAATCAACAGAACCCAAAACCTCTCTGTTTTAATCGATTAAAAGGGGTTTTAATCGATTATCAGACCTGATAATCGATTATTTGGAGATTTAATCGATTAAAGTAGTGAGTTGATACAGAAAATGGTTTTTCTCACTATTTTAATCGATTATTTCCCTATATAATCGATTAAAGCCGAGCCTGGATGATAAATTTGAGCTTTTTGAAGCTTCTAAGTTGCAGACTATGTACCGGCTATCTTAAACTCTAATATTACAGACTCAATCTAATTAAAACAGAGTTATTACAATACAAAACAAGTCTTCAACACACTAAGTCTTTGAGTTCTTGAATCATCATCAAAATCAACAATCTTCATGTTCATCAAGTGCAACATCAAGTCCTTGAATGTTCAACAATCTCCCCCTTTTTGATGATGATCAAAATTATCTTTTAAAGCCCTTGTAATAACCTGTTTTATCTGTCATACTAAAAACACATCAAACATACCAGATAATATTTAAATTCAATCATAGTAGGCTTTAAATATTTCTCCCCCTATTTTGATTATAATCAAAAAGAACTCTGCAATAACAATCATAAGAGCTCCCCCTCAAAATATGCATAAGTTGTAGATAACTCCCCCTCAATCAAAGCAATAACAAAACATCATATTTTATTGCGGAAATAATCATTTATTACAATAACAAGAGAAAAATAAGAAAATAATCAACAAAATTTAAAATTCTTCACTATCATCATCATTAAAGTGTGCATCAAATCTATTTTCTAAATGACACACTTTATCATCTATATCAGATATACGGTGAATTATTTCCTCATGCCGTACTCTAGAGAGAGTGAAGAATGATTGCATCCTCTGATTCATGTCAGATAACATGTCTTCCATGGATTGACGAGTTTCATGATGAGTAGAGGAAGTTCCAACACTTTGGATTTGGTCGAGGGAAACTCAGCAGTCTGGAGGCATATCTTCATCAGAATCTTCATTAGCATCCCCTTGATTTGGAACGTCATCTTTGTGAACATAAATATCATTGACTCGCGCCATTTGGAGGTGAATCAATGTACTGTCCAGCTTGCGGTTTAAGTTGTTTGTTCTAACTGCTTGTTCACCTTCAACATTCACTCCTTTATATTCAAGAATACGGGAGACAAGAAGGGCATATGGAATTTTGAAGGTGGGATGATGTTTTGCTTTTAACATGGTCATTGTGACAAGAACGCCCCAATCTAAAGGTTCATTATTCATTATGGCATGAATAATACGAAGATCAATGGAAGAGCATTGGGCATGATTCGTAGCCCGGGGACATAAGATCCATACAAGTAAATGAAGAATCATGCGTTCTTCCTTCTTTAAAGGTCCAGCATGAAGGATACGTCCAATCTCCATGGAGGGATTCCGTAGAAAAGAGCAATAAGCTAGGAACCTGTCAAAGTCATCTAACTCACCATATACGTTAATAACATCTTCTCTATTTGGAAAGTGAGCAACATTCTCCCAAATATCATCATCAAGAATTATTGTAACCCCTTTTACACGGGATGTAGCAATTTGATCTCTAAATTTGAATCTAGAGTAGAATACCCTAACTAAGTCGGGATAGTACGTACCTTGCATTTGGATAAAAGGGAGAACTCCTTGAATTTCAAGAAGATTAGGAAAATTGAATCCCCTATGAATGAATTGCTCACCAATAAGAAATTTAGGAGAAATAATAGCCCGTTCCTTCCAGTAGGTCAGAAATTCTTGTTGGCCTTCTGCATTAGAGATCCATCCTTCTACAGAATTAGGACGGGGATGAGAGGAGGGTGCAGATCTTCTTCTAGTAGGGATCTTAGTGCGAGAAGATGAGGCCATTGAAAGATTAGATGAATATCAAGAAGATTTAGAAGGACAAGTGATGGAATAAGGAGACAAAGAGAGTATTATAAGGCAAGAAGGCTTGATTTCAAGAGATAGAAGTGAGTAGAAGTGAAATAGAGGTCCCTATATATAGCCAAGCATGTCTAACGGTCATATGGAAGTGAATAGAGGCCAAAAGAGCCGTTGGCAACGGCTAGAACCCATACTTGCCAGGTTTAATCGATTAAAACTCAGAATAATCGATTAAACCAGTTCCAGTCGCATTTAATCAATTATTTTAAGCTGATAATCGATTATCAGACGGTTTTAATCGATTATTTAATGAAATAATCGATTAATCCAGAGAAGAATGCCCTGTTTTGGATGTTTTGAGTGTAAATAATCGATTATGATTCCAAGTAATCGATTATTCCAGAGAGGAATGCCCTGTTTTGAGTGTTTTAACACATGATAACCTATGAACATCCTACAAAATGAATTATAGCATTACAATCATCCAAAAGCAGTCAAATTAAGCAGAATTTAAGCTATTTCTAATATCCCTAAGTCTCTTCTAAGATCATAAAACCTATCCTTGGGTAGAGGCTTAGTAAAAATGTCTGCTAATTGATTCTTTGTATCAACGTACTCTATTTTACAGTTTCCTTTGCTTGATATGATCTCTCAAAAAGTGATGTCTTATTTCTATATGTTTAGTCCTAGAGTGCATTATCTGGATTCTTAGTAAGATTTATTGCACTCGTATTATCACACATCAATGGAATGCCATTTAAAAAGATACTATAATCTTCTAACTGTTGTTTCATCCACAGAATTTGAGCACAACAACTACCAGCTGCAATATATTCAGCTTCAGTGGTAGATAAAGCAACACATGCCTGTTTCTTAGAATGCCAAGATATTAAGGATGAACCTAACAAATGACATGTCCCACTAGTACTTTTCCTATCAGTTTTACATCCACCATAATCAGCATCAGAATATCCTATTAAACTCATACAAACATCAGACGGATACCACAAACCAAAACCAGTAGTTCCTTTTAAGTATTTTAAAATATGTTTCACTACAATTAGATGAGATTCTTTAGGACAAGCCTGAAATCTAGCACACACACAGACAAAATGCATAATATCAGGTCTACTTGCAGTTAAGTATAATAGTGATCCTATCATACCTCTATACATAGTTTGATTAACTTCCAAACCTGATTCATCCTTGTCTAGATTGCATGAAGTTCCCATGGGTGTGTTAGCTTCCTTTGAGGTGTCCATACCAAACTTTTTAAGGATCTCTTTGAAGTATTTGGTTTGAGAGATGAAAATGCCATCTTTAAGTTGCTTGATTTGTAGTCCAAGGAAGAATGTCAATTCTCCCATCATAGACATTTCAAACTCTCCTCGCATTATCTTAGCAAATTCTACACATAACGAATTATCAGCTTGATCCAAAAATAATATCATCAACATACACTTGGACCAATAAGATATGTTCTTTAACTTTCTTTATAAACAGTGTAGAATCAATTTTTCCTCTAGAAAAATCATTTGATGTTAGGAAACTACTTAACCTTTCATACCAAGATCTAGGAGCTTGTTTCAACCCATATAATGCTTTCTTTAATTTAAAAACATGATTAGGAAAACTAAAATCCTCAAAACTAGGGGGTTGCTCCACATAAACTTCTTCTTTAATAAAACCATTTAAAAATGCACTTTTAACATCCATTTGATATAGTTTAAATTTCATTAAAGATGCATAGGCAAGAAGTAGGCGTATAGCCTCTAACCTGGCAACAGGAGCATAAGTTTCATCATAATCTATACCTTCCTCCTGACAATAGCCTTTTGCAACAAGTCTGGATTTATTCTTTGTTATGTTTCCATCTTCATCAAGTTTATTTCTAAACACCCATTTGGTTCCAATAATTTGATATGATTCTTCCCTTGGGATTAATTCCCAGACTTGATTTCTTTCAAATTGGTTAAGTTCTTCTTGCATGGCTATGCACCACTGTTCATCTTTAAGTGCTTCCTCAACATTCTTGGGTTCAATCTGTGACACAAAAGCTACAGACATACAAAAATTAGTCATATTTCTTGTTCTTACCCCTTTTGAGATGTCACCAATGATATTGTCCATTGAGAGTCCTCTAGGTGATTTCCATTCTTTTGCTAATTCAGGTGTTTGAGAAGGCTCATTTTCTTCCAAATATAATTCATCAAGAGCTTCTCTTATATACTCATCATCACCTGCAAGTTCTTTATTTGACTCAAGAGGATTTCCCCCAAGGTCTACAATCTCATCAAAGGTAACATGTATAGATTCTTCTATATTCAAAGTTCTCCTATTAAACACCCTATAAGCCTTGCTAGTTAATGAATAACCTAAGAAAATGCCCTCATCAGCTTTAGAGTCAAATTTTCCTAAGTTGTCCTTTCCATTATTTAACACAAAGCACTTACATCCAAATATTTTCAAATGAGCAACATTAGGCTTTCTACCATTTAACAATTCATAGGGAGTTGATTTTATAATTGGCCTAATATGCATCCTATTCAAAACATACTAAATTATCAATTTTCTTTGAATAAATACAAGATACAAACAATTCATTTAACTATAGGAACCCAAATATATTTTCCTTTAGGAACACCAAAATGTTTGATTTTACATCTATTTGAAGTATGACCATGTTTCATACAATAAAAGCATGCATTAGATGTAATTTTAGAATATGATACATTTCTAACTATTGAAGTTTTGGTTCCTTTTTCAACCCATACTCTTCTATTTTTACTTTTAGGCTTTTTCAAAGGAACATGACAATTTTCTTTAATTTGAACACTATCCTTATTCTTATAATTATCACTTAATTCCTTTTTAGCTTTATCAAGCAAATGTCTAAGTAAATCAATATCATGTTCATACTCTTTACATGATGCACATGCTATATTCTTATCATCATTCTCATCTATGCATATAATTTTCGTTTTTAATGACTCCTTTTCCTCTAAACATGCAATTTTCGTTTTTAAGGACTCTACCTCCTTTTCGGATCTACTTAAACTCTTTTTCACATCTTTGTATTCATTTTTCAAGTCCTTAAAGGCACTAAACAATTCATTATATGCATTTTATAATTCATCAAAATCATTTTCATCATCACTTGAGGATGAGTCGGAATCACTAACCTCAAAGTCCGAAGATATATTGTCTTTTGCCAACAAGCAAATGTTAGCTTCTATTTCCAGATCACTTGACTCCGAAATCGAGTCACTATCATCGGTTCCTTCATAAGTTACTCTTAGTTTATCCCACATTTCTTGAGCACTCTTACAAACTGATATCCTGTAAAACTCGTCAAGGGTTAAAGCAGATGAAATTATATTTCTAGCCCTAACGTCAAATTGTGCTTTTCTGTTTTCTTCTGCAGTCCATCTAGAAAAAGGTTTAAGAACGTCAACACCGTTCTCAGTAGTTTTACGAACAAATGGACCATTTAAAATAGCGTCCCAAACGCCTCTATCAACAGACTCTAAAAATATTTGCATACGTACCTTCCAGAAAGGATAATTTTGACCCGCAAAAAGTGGGGGTCTGTTGATAGACGCACCTTCGGCAAAAGTTTGATTGTGTCCGGCCATTTTCGAAAATTTGAATGACTATCAAAGCAAGCTCTGATACCACTTGTTAGAATCGCGCAGCGGAATGATCGCGTGGTCGGACAAAAACCAAGTGGGGGGTGAATTGGTTTCTTAATAAAAATTAGGTTTTCAAAATTTTCCCCAAATTTTACCGATTAAAAACTGTGTAAATGTAAATAGAGAAAGGATAGAAATCTTACACAGGAGATTTATACTGGTTCGGATCAAAAGACCCTACGTCCAGTTGCTAATCACTCAACAGAGGATTAACGCTGTCAGTATAAACAAGTTGTTACAAACAGATTACAATTGAGAAGATAAAGATACGAAAACACCTCTCTTGAAATCCACAAGAGATGATGAACAACTTTCCCTAGAGACGGCACAACACACAATCCACTAAGAACTCCACTTAGTGTTTCTTATCGCTTCTAGCCCACACCAGGTTCCAAAAGCCCCCTTTCCTTGCAACAAACAGTTCTCTGGTACTCACATCACTTAACTTTTGTATGGAAAAGGTTGTTCTATTTTTCTGAGTGCCAAAGAAGAGTTTAAGTAGAGAAATTAGGGTTTAGGAATTGGGGATTTCGAAACTAGGGTTCTTGGAAATAGGGTTTTCGAAAATAGGGTTGATTTGAAGTTTAAAATCAAAAACAGACTGAAATAATCAATTAAAGGAAGTTATAATCGATTAAAACAGAGCCAAAATCAACAGAACCCAAAACCTCTCTGTTTTAATCGATTAAAAGGGGTTTTAATCGATTATCAGACCTGATAATCGATTATCTGGAGATTTAATCGATTAAAGCAGTGAGTTGATACAGAAAATGTTTTTTCTCACTATTTTAATCGATTATTTCCCTATATAATCGATTAAAGCCGAGCCTAGATGATAAATTTGAGCTTTTTGAAGCTTCTAAGGTGCAGACTATGTACCGGCTATCTTAAACTCTAATGTTACAGACTCAATCTAATTAAAACAGAGTTATTACAATACAAAACAAGTCTTCAACACACTAAGTCTTTGAGTTCTTGAATCATCATCAAAATCAACAATCTTCATGTTCATCAAGTGCAACATCAAGTCCTTGAATGTTCAACAAATGTTATTTAACCTCTTACCTACCAACATTACCGTGTCAGATTTTGGCTCACAGATTAGGCTTTTTTCTGGTTTGAAGATAACCTTGTGACCTAGATCACATAACTGGCTTATGCTGATTAAGTTGTGCTTGAGACCTTCAACAAGAAGAACATTGTGAATGGTCACGGATTCACCATCTCCTATATCTCCAGAACCTAGAATTCTTCCCTTGTTGTTGTCTCCATATGTTACATGACCTCCATTCTTCAGTCTCAGTTTCTGGAATTTTGAAATATCACCTGTCATGTGCCTTGAGCATCCGCTGTCCAGGTACCAAAGGGACTCTTGTTGCTGCTCCTGAAAGATCAAGCATCAAGTATTTGGTACCCTTAAATATTTTGGGTCCTTAGGAGTCAAAATTTCTATTTAACATGTTTTGGAACCCATCTCATTCTACCTTGCGGCACAAAATATTTTCTAGCATGACAGAATTTTACAGTATGTCCTTTTTTCATGCAGTAATGACAAGATGAGAAATGGGATGTTGTTTCTTTTCTGAAAGAAAAGAAGTTCAAATACTTTTTAGTTTTCACCCCAATCTTAGGTTTGTACCCGATTCCAGTATGTTCAAAAACACAGTTTTGAGACCCAAGAAGTGTATCTAAATTTTCTTTACCTTGAGTAAACTTAGACAGAGTTTTAATCAAGTAATCAACCTTGTTCTCGTAGAAGGATACACTTTTCACAATTATTGTTAGCAGCAGCATTATCAGCAGATGAATAGATTATTTCAAGATGTTCCATATCTGTTTTGCTTTCTAATAACTCTTTTTCCAGAATTTTAACCCTATTTTCTAACCAGTTATTTAGTCCTTTTAACCGATTATTTGTATGAGATAAATTCTTGGCTTCATTATGCATTTCATTGAAAGCATTTAGTAATGTGCTGTAATTCATTTCATTTTCTCGTGGGAGTTGAACTTACATGCGATAAAGAGGATTCACGACCTGACCATCAAACATAGGTTCACCTCTTCACCTTCGAATGCGTAACTCGGAGGATGAATCATTGTCTTGCCAAGCTATGTAGGCCTTTTTCCCTTTGTACTTTGACTCTTTCTTGTTCTCGATTCTTGGTTTTTTCCGGACATTCACTCCTTATGTGTCCCCGCTTACCACAAGAATAACAAGTAACAATATTTTGAATAGATTCAGTTCTTTTATCGGTGTACCTTTTAACTTGGCCATTTCTCGTTCTTCCTTCTAAGAAATTTCCCAAACTTCTTAACAAACGGAGTCGATTCTCGGATTCATCTTCTTCGGACTCACTATTTTCTTCAATCGTCTTGAAAACAATGTTTATGCTTTTCTTCTCTGCATTTTCTTGTTCTTTGAACCGATTGATTTCCAACTCATGTTCCCTTAACTTACCAAATAGTGAAGCAATAGTCATTTCAGTTAAGTCTCTTGATTCTGATATAGCTGTCACCTTTGGTTGCCAAGTTCTGTCCAAACATTTCAAGATTTTGATGTTCAATTCTTCTTTGTCAAAAGTCTTTCCTAGCCCAATTAGATGATTGACTATATGCGTGAATCTTTTCTGTACATCTACAATTGTTTCTCCTTGCTGCATTTTAAACAATTCATAGTCTCTAATTAATTCATGCTTTCTTGCCCTTTTCACGTCAGATGTACCCTCATGAGTGACCTCTAGAATTTCCCACATTTCTTTGGCAGAGGCACATTGAGACACCCTGAAAAACTCATCAAGATTTAAAGCAGAGGTAATAATATTTTTAGCAGTATAATCATATTGGACTCTCCTATTTTCTGCATCAGTTAATTCAGCCCAATTTTTCTCAACAATTTTACCGTCCACTGTATGAGTTGGTTTGAAAGGCCCATTAACAATTGTTTCCCAAATACCTCTATCAAGAGATTCAATAAAGATTTTCATTCTAACCTTCCAGAAAGAATAATTCACACCAGCAAAAAGAGGAGGCCTGTTTATGGAGGCTCCTTCCGAAAAATTCATCTTTCCCTCAGCCATTCTTGGACCGAATTCTTGAGTAACTTACAAGAACCAGCTCTGGTACCAATTGTAAGAATTAATGGTTGAGTTCAAGAGGGGGGGTGAATTGAACTTTAGAAAACTTTTTCGCAAAACTCACTTTCTTTGGGAAGAATGATTTATCTTTATTCAATTCTTCTATAGGTAGATTTGATTTTAATTACAGCAAGAATATGAACAAGAAATAAAAGAGATGAAAGCAGAAAATCAACACAAAAGTTTATACTGGTTCACTCTTTACCAGAGCTACATCCAGTTCTTGACAAATCTGCCAAGTTCCACTAATTCCAAGTGACAATTACAACCAGTAGATATTCACCAATCTACCCCAAGAACTATCTCACAAACCCACAAGATAGACTCTTGAAAACCTCCCAGTAACCAAATCCAGTTACTGTAACCAGTGTAGATCAAACACCCAATCTACACAAACACACTTTATACAAAAATATGAAAAGAAAAAACCTGGACTGCTGCTTTAACAGTATAGATGTCCAGAAGCAATTCTAACTCAGAACTTTCTCTCTTTGATGAACAACAATCTTGATCAAAGCACCTTATGATATGAAAAGTTTTTGAATGCACAGAGAAAGTCACGGATATGATAGCTCTAAGATTGCTTTCAAATGTTTTCTCAAATTGTATGTTTCAAAAGATAGATCAAACCTGTATTTATAGAATAAAACACGGAACCAGAATGTTTAAACTGATAAAAACTGATTTAGAGTAGCAAATGATCGATCAGAATAATAGTATGACAGGTTAGAATCAGTTATGATCGATTAGAATAACATTATGACCGATTAGAACTAGTTATGATCGATCATAATACTTTTCAATCGATTAAAACGATATTTCAATCGATTGATTTTATTTAAAACTTCATTCAATCGATTAATTTGTGTTTTCAATGGATTGAAGTAGCTTAGAAAAAAATGATAGGTCTCTGTTTCAACAGATTAAAAAACATTTCAACAGATTGAAATCCTATGAACTCTTAGACTAAAAAAATGGTCTCTCTGTTTCAACAGATTAAAAAACATTTCAACAGATTGAAAATTCGAAACCTTTAATATTTGAAAAAATCATTAAGAACATTTTTAACCTGTTGATTCTGCGGTTCAACCAATTGATATTTCAACTACAAATCAACACTTCTTATTTTAAGTGATTTTAAAAGATTGAAAACTCTTTTTCAACAGATTGAAAAACTTAGTTTGTTCTTTTAATGCTTAAGGGTTAGTTTTTCATGCAGAAAAATGAGTTCAATGAGATGCATCATTTCAAGGCGCTTATCACAAGATCTATTGGCCTATAAAGAGATTAAGTTTTAAACTTATAACCTATTCATCTACACACCCACAAACTAAACTATATCAACTCAATATGTCTTCATCAAATCCAACAAGTGCTTCACAAGTGTTGAGCACCTTGGAAGTAAGTACCCACAAGAGTTTAGCAAAATGAGAACTCGTACCAGGTGAGGGTAAGTACTCACCAAAGCCTTGTAAAACAAGGTTCATACTAAGTGGGGGTAGGTACCCACAAGAACCTTATGGAATATGGTTCAGAATCTAGCAAAGAGCAAGATTCATACCTAGTGGGGGTAGGTACCCACAAGAGTCTAGTGAAATACAGACTCAGACCTGGTGAGGGTAAGTACTCACCAGAGCCTTATAAAGTAAAAAACCTGATAGGGGTTGGTACCTATCAAAAATATTTATCATCCGGAGGATCAGCAAAGGAGCATCTGAAGGATAACCGAGCAAAAGGGTTAACTCCTTGCCCTACCAACTAATTTTGTCGGCATATTAAGCCAACAAATTAGCCAGGCAGGTGAAGGGGGGGCAGTTGTAGACCCCTAATTTTGCTCGGGCTCTCAATAAAGGCTAAAGAGACTTCCTATAACAAGATAAAGCTCGCTCGGCATCTCAATAAAGGCCAAAGAAGACTTCCTATATGAAGATAAAGCTTCAATGGATGTCTATCGGCATCAATCGACGTCCGAATAAAGAAAGGAAAGCTTCCCCGGGGTCTCAGAACACAAAAGCTGGCCAAAACAAGTCGAGACAGCCATCCCAAAGGTGGGACGGCCGTCCCAAACTGCCATAGCCAAGTGGGACGCCCGTCCCAAATATGAGACGCCCGTCTCAATGCCCAAATTTGAATGGGACGGCCGTCCCAACCTCTCCAGATGCTCATCCTTGATTTCCAAGCCCCGGACGGCCGTCCCAAGCTGCCAGGCTGCGAAAACTATAAATAGGAGGCTCATTTGCCACTTTTTCACACACCAAACAACTCCAAGTACTTGTCTTCTCTTCCTACTTCGAATGAACTCTCTGATTGCCTTAATAAGGTAACAATCAGTTAAGGAATTACATTCCAACATTCGATTCTTCTGTAAAATTTAGTAGAGTCGATATTGTATTCGGGGAGGAGAGTCTTTGTAGAGCGAGGGATTGCCAAAACGCATCCTCACGATTAAAGATTCGCAATTCAAAGCTTGCTACGGAGGTTCTTTTCACTTCTCTTCTCCTTTATTGCTTTATTTATTGCTTTATGTATGCAATATAAAATAAAATAATGTAGATAGCCATTTCTTAAATATTATGCAATAAAATAGGGTAATCGCGTAATTTCTCGTAATCTTCACTTAAATGAATTAATCCGTCATAGGGAACCCGAAAGGGGCATTGTGGGGTGCTAACACCTTCCCCACACGCAACTAACTCCCTTACCTAACTCTGGTTATAATGGCCAAGTTTGGTTTTTATTAAAATCAACGCCTTTTTATCCTTTTCCAATGTTTATGGTCAAAACATTGGTGGCGACTCCATAAGAACCCCTTTTCGAAAACCTTGCTTTTATTAGAGGATAGTTCAGTTGTTGAGCACCTCGGAAGCAATGAACATATTTTTAACATAAAACGCGAGTCTAAACCATCTTTTCGCGACCGATCGCATAAAACGTTTGAGATGTCCCTGGACGTCGGAACGGACGGCGGCGACAGATAGGAAGGATTTTTTGTATAAAAATAAGGATTTTCACCTTCAGAGGTTGAGACCGCAGTATCACTTTTCGGGACCGCCGTCTCGCCATTGAGGCAAGTCGAGACCGCTGTCTCGTTTGGCGAGATGGCTGTCTCACCACTTGTCAATGGCGAGACCCCCCTCCCGTTTCGCGAGAAGGCCTTCTCGTCACTTGGAAAGTCGATACCACCGTCTCGCCAAACGAGACGGCCATCTCGCCACTTTTGCAAGTCGAGACCATTCTCCCAAATGGCGAGACGACCGTCTTGACCTTGTCAGACGAGACGGTTGTCTCGACCTGACAGGTGCGAATCCTTATAAATAGTGAGCGCTCCCCCTCTCATTTCGCACATTTCTTCCACTTTTCCTTCTACACTTTCTTCAACTTCTCTTCCTAGAGTCCCTCCGAAGCATTTCCGGAGTTTCTGAGAGTTTTTAAGAGCTTTTTATAGCGTTTCGAGAGAGTTTTCGGCGTTGTAAGAGCGAAAGGGCTGCCGAAACGCACTCTACTTTTTAGAAAATTAATCAAAAGCTTGCCTTGAAGGTTTCTTCACTCTGTCTCTCTCTCTTTTACTGTCTTTATTTTATGATTAAATTGCATAATAGACATTAGGGTCATGTAGTCATTGTTTTAATTCCACAAATAAAAGGGTAAAAGTGTCTTTGCAAAAGTTTATTTATAAAAAGTTGGCCTATCATAGGGAACCTGAAAGGGGCGTAGTAAGGGAACTAACACTTCCCTTACACGTAACTAACTCCCTTACCTAACTCTGGTTTTAACGACCAAAGTTGTTTTTTTTTTAAAAAACCAACGCCTTTTTACCCCTTTTTCGATGTTTTCGGTAAAAACATCGGTGGTGACTCCATAAGAACCCCTTTAAATTAGTTCTTGGGTTAGCTCAGTTATCGGACAACCCAAGAACATGTTTTCGAAAATCTCACCTCTAGGTTCATCCCGGTTATCGGACAACCTAAAGGCATTGTAACCACACCCATAAAAACGCAAAAAAAGGAAAAGCCGAAACCATTGCGTCGCTCCGACCGCCTCTTTTTGATGGCGGTGACACTAAGGCAGTACCTTCAATGCTCCACCAGAAAGTCAAGTTCATAGTAGATGAAAAACTGGTCACAGTCCAAGCAGAAGATGATATCCTAATCAGTGGACTGTCTACTCAACCCTATGTGGATGCGACTGAAGGGGCCCTTGAAACATTTTTTCAAGCACTTGAAATTGCCAACATAGAAAGACTTCCTTGTAATACGAAGGTAGCCCGCATGATGATGAAGCATGGTTAGCATCCTAGCCAAGGACTCAGGGCAGACTCCCAAGCAATGAAGGAGCCCCCGGTATTCAAAGACAATCCTTTAAAGTATGGCCTAGGATATGACCCTACAAAAGGCCGAGCTGAAAAGAGAAAAGGGAAGTCTCCCCTCTGCACACTCAAGCAGATTTTCCAAAGCGGAGGAATACAAGCGTCAAGAGCAACCCTAGTCATTAGGAGTTCTTTTTCCTGTCTTAAGGGATGTAAACCCAATGATTGTTAGAGATTATCCTCGGGGGCTAGCCCGACCCCTGGGCATCTTTTGGGCACATATTCCCCCATTAATTAATAAAGAATACATTTATTACCACTTGCTTCTTTTCTTGCTATTCATGACTAGGCCTCGTAATGACCATGTTTAAGCAAACGTTAAAAAAAAATAAGAAGTGCGTCAAACTAATCAAAACACGTCATCACAATAATAATCAAGCTGATTGACTAGAAACACAAAATAAGGTTTTACCTCATCATAATAAAACCATGTTTCGCCAATATTGTGTAAAAAGAAAATAAATCAAAAGAAGTCCATTAAAGCCAAAGGCCAAAAAAAAAGGGGGCAAAATACCCGGTAGGAAACCCACCAAGGGGGCTACGCAAAAATTGGGGTCAACCTGCTAGGAAACCCGAACAAAAATAAAGGGTAGCCTAGGCAGAAGTTAAGGTTACAAAATAAGGTCCGCTAGGAGTCCCAAAACAAGAAAAAAGGAACCTAGACAAAAGTTAGGACCAAAACACAATATCCTAGTCTGAAAACCCAAAGGGCAATCTAGGGAAGTCAATCAGCCATAGAAAGTGATATAAATGGGCCAAGAAGCGAACCCTCAAAGCAAAACGTTTGTTTAAACATCAACTTAAACACTTTGACCAACCTTGGCCAGCCATTCTTACAAAACCCCTTTTAAATAAAAATTCAATCGTACAAAACACAAGCCATTGAATAATTTATCCTCTTACTTCTCTTCTCTTCTCTTGACCCTTATCATAACGTTCTGATAATTAGTCGGGGAATATGGAGGCACATAAGAAACAAGAGGATTGAAATATCTAGAGGAAAGAAAAAATGCGCCGACATGGCAAGTGTGCTCCTCAAACCAACAGTTATTCTTCGGTCATATTAAAGCCGAAATGGTACAAACAAGTACAGTCAGAAAACCACATCAGAAAGGCCTCGTCTTCAAAAGACACACTAGTTAATCCTTCTGAAAAATCAACGAAATAGCATTATAAGACACCAAACATGAAAACATTGCATGCATAAATGTTTTTGAACAAGGTCCTATATTTTCCTACAAAAAAAACACCTTTCAAAAGCGAGACCGCCGTCTTGCCTTTCGCTGAAAACGAGACCACCTTCTCGTTTGGTGAGACCTCCGTCTCGCCATTTGCTAAAGGCGCGACCACCTTCTCGCTTGGCGAGAAGGCCGTCTCGCCATGTCACAATTGGCGAGATCGCCATCTCGACATTCTAGACGACGGTCTAGAACTTCGATAAATCGAGACCGCCGTCCCAAATCCCAGACGGTAGTCCTGACCAAAAACAAAATTTTCTATATAAAGGGGGCTTTTTGGTTAGTTTAAAGCACTCCATTCCTATATCTTAATATACATTCTCATACATCTTCGAGTTTCTTTGCCCAAAAATGCAAGAAGGAGAATCCTCCAGGCCTTGAAAGAGAGGTCCGGGCCTCGGCCCAAGCGCATCTGCACCCCAGGCCCCTCCAAATCCTACCTAGCTCACGCCGCGGCATCAGGCCAGGCTGGAACACATCAGGGGATACTCTTGGCACCGTATGCTAAGATTGGACCACGGTATCCTGGTCGAGTTTGGTTGGGAGGAGGATGTGCGGGGATACATCCAAAGTATCGGGTGGGATTTTCTCCTTCAGCCCCCCCCAACCTGCATCTACAAGCAGGCCGTAATGGAGTTCCTCGCCTCCATTATGATGATTGATATGACCAAGATATTCCTGGGTGTCCCTCCGATGAGGATGGTCTCGTACTATATGAACGGGACCTACCGGACGATGATTTTGGACGAGTTCAACGTCACCATTGGCTTCATACAGGTCGTAGACACCCTGACACTGGAATATCAGGGAGCCATCTGTGAGCGACCGACTGCCCTCACAACCGGTGATATATGGGAGGATTTCATCGGGTCACAGATTCTACCGGCCCTAATGAAAAGGTCGGCGCTCAACCCTCCTCTCCGCATCTGCCACAAGCTACTGGTAGGGATGATCCATGCGCGGAAGGAAAGTCAAGGGAAGATCATTCAGCCTGACCTCTTCGTGCTACACTACATGCTTCATGGATGCCAGTGTAACCCCGTCTACTTCTTCCTGAGGGCTTTAAAGGACTTCGGGAGACACCTCGTCGGATCCATCCTCATGGGTCCTCTCATCACCTCGCTGGCCAAGAGGTGGGGGTGCCCCGGCGGGGAGGACATTTCCTCTATCCTCCGACCCGAGTACATCAACGGATCCATGCTCGTCAGCATGGGGTGTTAGAATCACGCAGTAGAATGTTTGCATTTATGGAAAAAAACAAAGAGGGGGGTGAATTGGTTTCTTAAACACCTGATTTCTTTCAAATTGATTAAGTTCTTCTTGCATTGTTATGCACCATTGGTCATCTTTAAGAGCTTCCTCAACACTTTTGGGTTCAATCTGTGAAACAAAAGGTATAGACATACAGAAATTTGATGCACATGCTATTACTTTATTATCTTTTTCCTCTAAACATGCAATTTTCGTTTTCAAGGATTCCACCTCTTTTTCTTATTTATTAAAACACTTTTTCACAGATTTATATTCACTCTTCAAGTCCTTAAAAGCAGTAAATAATTATTCATATGCATTTTGTAAAGCATCATAATCATTTTCATCATCACTTGAGGAAGAGTCGGAATCACTAACCTCATAATCGGAAGAGATGTTGTCATTTGCCATCAAGCAAATATTTGCTTCAATTTCCGAATCACTTGACTCCAAACTTGAGTCATTATCATCCCAAGCAATGTAGGCTTTCTTTTTGAAGAATTTCTTGCCTTTATGATCTTCATTTTTCTTGTTTGGACAATCAGTTTTTACATGTCCTGTTTCACCACAACCGTAACATTTAAAATTTAAGGAAGTACTTTCTTTTACCTTTCCCTTACCTTTGAAGGGTTGCTTCCCTTTGGCTTTCATGAACTTTGTAAATTTCTTGATCATGAGACTCAAATTTTCATCATCTTCATTTTTCGAGTCTTCTTCCTCCTTCTTGTTCTTGCTCTTAGAAATTTCAGTTTTGAAGGCAAGGTTTCTCTTTTGGTGTTGGCCTTTTTCATCGTTTAGCCTTCCGATTTCAAGTTCATGTTCTCTTAGCTTTTCAAAGATTGCCGCCACAGACATGGTAACAAGATTTTGTGACTCCGTGATGGCCGTCACCTTTGGTTGCCATTTCCTATCCAAAGATTTGAGAAATTTTACATTTAACTCATCAATATCAAAAATCTTACCTAGCCTGGTGAGATGGTTCACAATATGTGTGAAACGCTTTTGAACGTCAAAAATCATTTCTCCTTGTTGCATCCGGAACATCTCATATTCTTGAATTAGTGAGTTCTTCCTTGCTCTTTTTACATCATCGGTACCTTCGTGGGTTACTCTTAGCATTTCCCACATTTCTTGAGCACTCTTGCAAACGGATATTCTGTAAAACTCATCAAGGGTTAAAGAAAATGAAATTATATTTCTAGCCCTAACATCATATTGGGCTTTTCTATTTTCTTCAGTCGACCATCTAGAAAATGGTTTTGGTACCTCTTCTCCATTTTCAGTAATTTTAGGAATAAAAGGACCGTTTAAAATTGCATCCCATACATCCCTATCAATAGACTCCAAAAATATTTGCATTCTAACTTTACAAAAAGGATAATTTTGCCCCACAAAAAATGGGGGTCTATTGATAGAAGGACCCTCGACAAATGTTTGATTTTGTCTGGCCATTTTTTAAATTTGAATGACTATCGAAGCAAGCTCTGATATCACTTGTTACTGTCAGGAGGAAGGTATTGATTATGATGAAACTTATGCTCCTGTTGCCAGATTAGAGGCTATATGCCTACTTCTTGCTTATGCCTCATTGATGAAATTTAAACTTTATCAAATGGATGTTAAAAGTGCATTTTTGAATGGGTTTATCAAAGAGGAACTATATGTGGAACAATCCCCTGGATTTGAAGATTTTAAATATCCCAATCACATTTTTAAATTAAAGAAAGCTTCATATGGTTTGAAACAAGCTCCTAGGTCTTGGTATGAAAGATTAAGTAGTTTTCTAATTTCAAATGACTTTTCTAGAAGAAAAATTGATTCCACCCTATTTATTAAGAAAGTTAAGGAACATTTTTTTTTAGTTCAAGTATATGTTGACGATATTATTTTTGGATCAACTGATAATTCCTTGTGTGAAGGATTTGCTAAGATTATGCAGGGTGAATTTGAAATGTCAATGATGGGAGAATTAACATTCTTTCTTGGACTTCAAATTAAGAAACTTAAAGATGGCACTTTTGTGTCTCAAACCAAATACTGCAAAGAGATTCTCAAGAAATTTGAAATGGAAACTTCAAAGGAAGCTAACACACCCATGGGAACATCATGCTATTTGGATAAAGATGAATCAGGTTTGAAAATTAATCAATCAATGTATAGAGGTATGATAGGTTCTCTATTATACTTAACTGCAAGTAGACCTGATATTATGTATTATGTTTGTGTGTGTGCTAGATTTCAAGCATGTCCAAAAGAATCTCATTTAACTACAGTAAAACGAATTTTAAAATATTTAAAAGGAACTACAGGATTTGGCTTATGGTATCCATCTGAAGCTTCTCCAAGTTTAATAGGTTATTATGATGCTGATTATGGTGGATGTAAAATAGATAGAAAGAGTACTAGTGGAACATGTCATATGTTAGGATCATCTTTAGTGTCTTGGCATTCTAAGAAACAAGCATGTGTTGCTTTATCCACAATTAAAGTTGAATATATTGCACCTGGTAATTGTTGTGCTCAAAATTTATGGATGAAACAATAATTAGAAGACTATAGTATCTTTCTAAGTAATATTCCTTTAATGTGTGATAATACAAGTGCTATCAATCTCACAAAGAATCCTATTATGCATTATAGAACTAAACATATTGAGATTAGGCATCACTTTTTAAGAGATCATATATCTAAAGGAAATTGTCAAATTTTATATAGACACAAAACATCAGTTAGCGGATATATTTACCAAACCTCTTCCAAAGGATAGATTCTGTGAACTTAGAAGAGACTTAGGAATATTAGAAATAGCCTAAACTCTGCTTAACTGATCAATCTTTGCATTTTGTACTGTAATAATAGATTATATAGGGAAATAATCGATTATCCTAGGTCTAAAACATTGCAAATTTGTTAATCTCTCTGGAATAATCGATTATCTTGGATAATAATCGATTTTTGAAGTTTAAATAAGTGAGTTATGTAAATTCTTTTTGTAATAATCGATTATTTGGGGTAATAATCGATTATATGCACCAAAAATGCTCAAAACCAGTATTTTGCCACTGGAATAATCGATTATCTAGCCTGATAATCGATTATCTCTGCACTTGAAGAAATAATCGATTATCAGAGGCTGATAATCGATTATCCTCCGACGTTATGGGTAAACTAGTCGTTTGTAACGACTATTTTGGCTTCAATTATCCTCCAACTAGCCGTTTATGACCGTTAGGATGTTTCTCTATATATAGGAAGGCTCCAATTCACATCTACACACCTCCAAACCTTGAATCAAAGCTTTCTACACTCATTAAAGCTCTCTTGTTTCCTCAAAACCTTCTTCTTCTCAAAAACTTGTTCATCTTCCTCCCTTTCTAATCTAAATGGCTTCATCATCGCGTAGTAAGATACCAACAAGGAGAAGATCCGCTCCTACTTTTCATCCCCGCCCTAATTCCATTGAAGGGTGGATCTCTGACGATGAGGGAAGACAAGAATTCCTAACTTTCTGGAAAGAAAGGGGTATAATCACTCCCAAATATATTATTGGTGATCAATTCATCAATAGGGGCTTCAACTTCCCCAATCTCCTTGAGCAGCAAGGTGTCCTTCCCTTTATAGAAATGCAAGGTACTTATTATCCAGATTTAGTTAGGGTCTTCTATTCACGCTTTAAATATTGGGATCACATTGCCACCTCTAGAGTCAAGGGTGTGACCATCATCCTTGATGATGATATCTGGGAAAATGTTGCTCATTTTCCTTTAAGGGAGGATGCTACAAATGTTCTTGCGGACTTAGAAGATTTTAATCAAATTATGGCATACCGCTCTTTTCTCCGCAACCCCTCTATGGAAATTGGCCGCCAACTTTTGGCCGGACCTTTAAAGAAAGAAGAACGCCTTTTGCTACATCTTCTTGACTGGATTTTGTGTCCCCTAGCAACCAATCATGCCCAATGTTCTTCTTCTGACCTTCACATTATTCATGCCATCATGAATAATGAGCCCATTGATTGGCCAAGCTTGGTCACATTAACAATGCTCAAGGAAAAGCGTCACCCAACATTCAAGATTCCTTATGCTCTCCTAATATCCAGAATTCTTTAATACAAAGGCGTAAATGTTGAAGGAGAACAACGGGCCTGGACCTTAAATTCAAATAGAATGTTGGACGGCACGCTCACTCAACTACAGATGGTGAACGTAAATAGAATTTACGTTCATAAAGATGATGCTCCTCACATGGCCAACATGGCTCAAGATTCTGATGATGAGGACATGCCTGCTGAAAATATTCATACTACTAGAACGTCATCTGCTCATCCTACATCTCGTCCTTCTATGGAAGATATGTTGTTTGGTATGAATCAAAGAATGCAAGAGTTTTTCTCTATCTCTCAAGAACGACATCAAGAAATTATTCGACGTATTTCAAATGTAGATGATAGAGTATGTAATTTAGAGGACAGATTTGATGCCCAGTTTAATAGTGATGAAAGTGAAGAGTTTTGAATCTCTTCAACATATTTCTTGTTTGTAATTCATTTACTTTATGGAATAAAAATTTATTTTAGCTTTGATTGAGGGAGCTATAATTTTATCTTATGCACTTATTGAGGGGGAGCTTTCATTTTTATCATAATCAAAATAGGGGGAGAAATTATTTAAAGTCTCTTATGTTTAATAATTTTAATGTTGTCTGGTATGTTTAATGTTTTTGTTAGCTGTGACAGATAAAATAGGTTATTACAAAGGGCTTTAAAGGAAATTTTGATCATCATAAAAAAGGGGGAGATTGTTGAACATACAAGGATATGAAGCTTGTAGATTTTGATGATGATTCAAGAACAAAGGACTTAGATATTTGAAGACTTGTAATCTTATGTAATAACTCTGTTTTTATGTTTTTAAGTCTGTAATATTAGAGTCCAAGATAGTCAGCACATAGACCATCCTTTAAAAGCTCTAAAAACTCATTTTTATCAAGATTATCACAGGCAAATAATCTATTATTTGGTCAGATAATCGATTATCCTGGTCCAGTTTTATTCCTCTGCGAAAATGGCTCTGGAATAATCGATTATCACTCAAGATAATCGATTATTTGCGTCTGTTATGTGTTCTGAAATTCAAATTTGGACCAATTTACGAAAACCCTATTCCCAATTCTTTTGTTTTCAAAAATCCCCAATTCCCAGACCCTATTCTCTCTACTTAAGGTTCTCTAAGGCTCTCTGCAAATTAACAAACCTTTTTCATACAATAGTTAAGAGTTGTAACTGCTAGAGAACTTTTTGTAGGGAAGAAAAAGGGGCTTTTGAAAACCTAGTGTGAGCTAGAAGCGATAAGAATCACTGAGTGTGTTTCTTGGTGGATTGTGTATTGTGCCGTCTCTAGGAAAAGTCGTTCTTCATCCTTTGTGGATTCAAAGGAGGTGTTCATCTCTTGTGTGACTCAAGAGAGGTGTTTTCTATTCCTTATCTTTTCATTTTGTAATCTGTTTGTAAACTGTGATTATAGTGACAATGTTAATCCTCTTTTTGAGTGATTAACAACTGGACGTAGGGTCTTTTGATCCGAACCAGTATAAATCTGAAGCACTTGTTGGATTTGATGAAGACATATAGAGTTATAGAGTTTATTTTGTGGGTGTGTAGGTGAATAAGTTATAGGTTTAGAATTTAATCTCTTGATAGTTTCAGTAGATCTTGTGATAAGCGCCTATAAATGATGCATTTCATAAAACTTATTTTACTGCATGAAAAACCAATCTTTAAGCATTAAAAGAACAAACTGAGTTTTTCAATCTGTTAAAAAGAAGTTTCAATCTGTTAAAATCACTTAAAATAGGAAATATATATATACAGTCAAAATTTTAATTGATTGAATCGCAGAATCAATAGGTTAAAATGTTCTTGGTGGTTTTTCCATATTAAAGGTTTCACAATTTTAATCTGTTGAAATCAAGTTCAATCTGTTGAAACAGAGAAATGTCATTTTCATTTTAAAGTATCTCAGAATTTCAATCTGTTGAAATAATTTTTAATTGGTTGAAACAAATATATCATTTTTTCATTCTAAGGTATCACAAAATTTCAATCTATTGAAATAAATGTTAATCTGTTGAAACAGAGAGATCATTTTTTCATTCTAAAGGTATCACAGAATTTCAATCTGTTGAAATATATTTTAATCTGTTGAAACAGAGAGCTACCATTTTTCTTCTAACTGTTTCAATCCATTGAAAGCACGAATTAACCGATTGAATGAGTTTTAAATGAAATCAATCGATTGAAACATCATTTTAAATCGATTGAATCTATCAGTCTCTCTCTTTTACTCTATAAATATAGTTTTGATTTCTCTTTTGAACACACAATTTGGAAAACGATTGAAAGCAATCTTGGAGCTCTCATATTCGTGTCTTTCTCTGAGCATTCATAAACTTTTCATATCATAAGGCGTTTTGATCAAGATTGTTGAAAGATCATCAAGAGAGAAAGTTCTGAGTTAGGAAAATTGCTTCTGGACTTCTATATTATAAAAGTTGTAGTCCAGGTTTATTCTTTTCATATACTTGTCCAAATTCTAATTGTGTAGATTGGGTTTAAATTTGCACTGGTTACAGTAACTGGGTTTGGTTGCTGGGTTATTCAAGAGTCTATCTTGTGGTGTTGTAAGATAGTTCTTGGGGTAGATTGGTGTATATCTACTGGTTTGTATTTTCACTTGGTATTAGTGGAATGTAGACCCCAAATCTTTCCCGGCCTCCAAATAAAGAGTAGAAGACCTCCTATTCGAAGATGGACGAAGCCTAACAAGCCACTAGGAGAGACTATTAGGCCCCATACTAGGATAGGAGGGATTTTTGGCACAAAAATAAGGTTTCTCGCCTTCTTGGGACGAGATCGCCGTCTCGAAATCGAGACCGTCGTCTCGCCTCATGCAAATGGCGAGACCGCCGTCTTGTTTGGTGAGACGGCGGTCTCGCCACCTGCGAAGGGCGAGACGACGGTCTCGTTTGGCGAGACAGCGGTCTCGCCAATTTGGCAAGGCGAGACGGTGGTCCCGGTTGACGAGATGGCGGTCTCGACCCTGTCAGACGAGACAGCGGTCTCGACCTGTCAGGCGCGAAAAACTATAAATAGGGGGCGTCATTCCCTCATTTCGACACACCACACAGAGTTTTCTCCTCCTTCTCTCTAGAAAATCACTAGATCTTCTCTCTAGAATCCCTCCGACGCATTTCTGGAGCTTCTGAGTGTTTTTGTGAGTGTTTTTCGGCGCTTCGAGAAGTTTCCGACGCTGTGTAGAGTGAAGGGCTGCCACAAAGCACCCTTTTTTTGTTTAAAGAATTAATATAAAAGCGTGCTTCGGAGGTCTATATTCTCCCTCTCTACTTTTATCGCTTTAATTTTAAATTATGCAATAGATACTAGGGCCATGTAGTCGTAATTTTAAATTCCGCAGAATAAAAGGGTAAAAGCGTAATTTTCACCAGTTTAAATATTTTTAAATAGTTGGCCTGTCATAGGGAACCCGAAAGGGGCATCATAAAGGAACTAACACTTCCTTTATACGTAACTAACTCCCTTACCCAACTCTGGTTCTAACGACCAAAGTTGGTTTTTCGAAAACCAACGCCTTTTAACTCCTTTTCCGATGTTTCCGGTAAAAACATCGGTGGCGACTCCACAAAACCCTTCAAAACCAGATTTTGGATTAGCCCGATTATCGGACAATCCAAGAGCGCCTTTTCGAAAACCTCGCCCCTAGGTTCAACCCGGTTATCGGACAACCTAAAGGCGTTGTAACCACCAAAACGCGAAAATCAAGAGGGTCGAAAACATCGCGTCGCTCCGACCGCCTCTTTTTGACGGCAGCGACAGATGGCGACTCCACTGGGGAAGCCTCGAGAGTTGATCCCATTTAGTGATGGGCCGGCTTAAAAAATAAATAAACCAAGAAAATAATGCTTTTGCCCTTACCTTGTATTATAACATGTTTTACGGTTTGGCTTTAAATAACTGTTGTTTGTTTATACTTACGTAATTGTTTGAAATACAAACTGTACACAAACCCTTGCACACAACAGTTCCCTCTATACCCGGGGGTAAGTGAGAAATTCATAGGGAGTGGGTGGCAGGTACGGTTCGTTGTAGTGATGGCCTTGTGCCCACCGGTGTGATCGGAAACCACCACTCAAGGTGATAACCTTCCTCTTTTGGCAACAAGACTGACTATGGCCTTAGTGCTAAGCATGGTCGGAAGGCTGGAGAGTGGGGACCCTATAATGGGGGCACCTTGGGGGCCTTAGCCTGGTGAGAACAGTTAGAACCTACCCTCGCCAATGCACTTTTCTGCAGGAAAACCCTACCTCGTGATAAAAACGAATTCTCGCCTGTTCATAGATGATCGAATTGTGTGTGAATATGTTTGCTACATTTGTTTGTTGCATAGCATAAACAAACAACAGAACAAAAATCACAGAAAAAACTTTCGCATATAAACGCCCTTATCTCAGACAGTCTGCCTTTTAGCTAGCCTGGTTTCAGGTTCTTTGTAAGCTAAGTAGCCACGCAGTTTCGATAGAAGAGATAAGGGACGCTAAATATTCTTTCGCATAAAGCCACATTTTATCTTGGACAGTCTGCCTTTTAGCTAGCCTGGTTTCAGGTTCTTTGTAAGCTAAGTAGCCACGCAGTTCCGACAGAAGAGATAAAAGGCTATAAAAAATAAAAATAAAATAAAAAATATATACTAAAAAATAAGCAAATCAACTTCTGACAAAGTCAAATCATTCATATTACATCATATCATGAGTAAAGAAAAACCAAGAGAGAAAATAAAAAGTGAGAGCGCATTCAGCATCATTTAAACAGAATCTCTCATGCATAAGCATATCCATGTTAGTATAAAGCACTCAACATGCATTAATGAACCTTTTTCGGGCATTCTAGAAAGTGGCTGGTCCTCTCCCCACTCGCACTCGCGTGCAAAAAGCCAAAGCAATGGAAAATTTAGAGGAGCAAAACCGAAAGCTCACTACGGAGGTCAATACCCTCCGCAAGCAAGTGGCCCAACTGATGGAGGTCGTACGCCAGGGTCAGAGTAAGGGCGAAGACCAAGCTAAACACATCCCTCACCGTGAGGAGGAGGAAGAAGAATACTTCTATGACGGGAAGGATGCTAAGACTGCACGCATCCTTACCCCAGAGGTATCCAAACAACAACTCTCCCCCATCGAGGAGAGGCTTAAGGCAGTAGAAGGGCACAACTTCGACGTCAAGGAGGTGGCGGACATGTGCCTGGTGAAAAACATCCATTTCCCTCCCAAATTCAAAACCCCGGACTTCCCCAAGTACGCCGGGATGACCTGTCCTAAGAACCATCTTACAATGTATTGTCGTAAGATGGCTGCCCACGCTGAGAACGAGAAGCTCCTGATCCACTACTTCCAGGAGAGTCTGGCAGACACAGCTCTCAATTGGTACATGCAGCTGGAGAGAGGGCAGGTCTAAAACTGGAAACAGCTGGCTGACGCTTTTCTCCGTCGTTACTGATACAATATCAATCTGACCCCCGACAGGTCAGATCTCAGGACCCTGAGCAAAAGGGACGACGAGTCCTTCAAAGCGTACGCCCAAAGATGGAGGGAAATGGCTGCCCAAATAGAGCCTCCACTGACAGATAAAGAAACAGTGGCTATGTTCATAGACTCATTGACCGAAGCATACTACGATAAGGCGATAGCCAGTACCTCCAATCTCTTTTCAGACATAGTCATTGTAGGAGAAAGAGTGGAGCAAGGGCTGAGGAGTGGAAAAATAGCACGACCTTCTTCTTCCAGCACCCCATTCAAGAAGCCCTTCAAAAAGAAGGAAGAGGTCGTACATGCCATTAATTTCGCAACCCCCTCCTCCACCCCTCAGACAGAGCGGCACTCACGAAGAAAGGAGAAGAAGTTCACTCCTATCCCCACCTCATACACAAAGTTGTTGCCCCAGCTGTTGGAGGCCAACCTCCTGGCGCGTGTTCCTCCCAAGAAAATGGAGCCTCCTTATCCCGAGTGGTACAAGCCCAATGAGAAATGTAGCTACCACTCGGATGCACCAAGGCATTCAACTGACAACTGCTTGACCTTGAAGTATAAGGTCCAGGAATTAATCGATGCTGGTTGGATAACCTTTGATGCCTCTGCTTCCGATACGGATGCCAAACCTCTGTCGAAGCCAGAGTAGCAAAGAGGGAGGACTGGGAGGATCGGGCATAGGGTGTTTGTTTTTTTAAGCTTTTCTCTATATCTCCTGCGGTCTCCGCCCGTGGCCGCAGGAATTTTGATTAAAATGGCTTGTACATACATTTTCATTTTCATTAATACACGAGGCATTTTGTCATATTCATTCTTTTCCCTCTTCTATTTATTATTCTTTCAAAGATAAATTGAATAATAAAATCTATGACTAAAACAGAACCTAAAACACATCATGTCTGTGAATGATGAATCTCTGTGGACCCCGGAAATGGAAAGTGAATGGGTCAAGTCTGACAGTGAGCAGGAGACCATTTCTCCGAACATGCAAAGAATGCTGGAAAAGGAAGCACACATCATACAACCACATCAGGAAGAGATAGAAATTATTTATTTGGGAGAAGGGGATGATGAGAAAAAGGTGAACATCGGCACCCAAATAAAAGATAGTGTAAAGGAAGAATTGATACAACTTCTAAAAGAATATATGGATGTATTCGCTTGGTCTTATCATGACATGCCTGGGCTCGACACGAGCATAGTGGAACATAGATTGCCTTTAAAAGAGGGGTTCCGACCTGTAAAGCAAAAACTCAGAAGAATCAAACGCGACTGGTCCTTAATGATAAAGGAGGAGGTGCAAAGATAGTTGGATCCCAATTTCCTTGTAGTTTCCAAATGCCTAGAATGGTTGGCCAACATAGTACCTGTCATCAAAAAGACCGGGAAGCTCAGGGTCTGCGTGGATTATAGGGACCTCAATCGAGCAAGTCTAAAAGATGACTTTCCCCTACCGCATATATGTTGAACATTCAAGGACTTGATGTTGCAAATAATGATCATGAAGAATGTTGATTTTGATGATGATCCAAGAGCTTAAAGACTTAGAGTATTGAAGATTGAAGATTGATGATTTCTGTATTGTAATAACTCTGTTTTAGCTTGATTGAGTCTGTAATTTTAGAGTCTAAGATAGCTGGTACATAGTCTGTATCTTAGATGCTTCAAAATGCTCAAATTTATCATTCAGGCTCGGCTTTAATCAATTAAATAGGTAAATAATCGATTAAAGCAGTGAGAAAACCATTTTCCGTACAAACTCACCGCTTTAATCGATTAAACGACAAAATAATCGATTATTCCGTACAGTTCAGATACGATAATCGATTATTTCACCAAATAATCGATTAAACCGAGAGTATTGGGTTCCGACGTATTTGGCTCTATTTTAATCGATTATTACTCCAAATAATTGATTATTCCAACTGCTTTCGATTTTAAACTTCAAACAAACCCTATTTTCGAAAACCCAATTACCAAGAACCCTAGTTTTGAAATCCCCAAATCCTAAACCCTAATTTCCCTACTTAAACTCTCCTTTGGCACTTAGAAAAAAAGAACACCCTTTTCCATACAAAAGTTAAGTGTTGTGAGTGCCAGAGAACTGTTTGTTGCAAGGAATGGGGGCTTTCTGAACCTGGTGTGGGCTAGAAGCGATAAGAATCACTAAGTGGAGTTCTTAGTGGATTGTGTGTTGTGCCGTCTCTGGGGAAAGCTGTTCTTCATCTCTTGTGGGTTTCAAGAGAGGTGTTATCTTTATCTTTATCTTTTCATTGTAATTTGTTTGTAATAACTTTGATCATAGTGACAGCGTTAATCCTCTATTTGAGTGATTAGCAACTGGACGTAGGGTCTTTTGATCCGAACCAGTATAAATCTCCGGTGTAAGATTTCTATCCCTTCTCTATTTACATTTACACAGTTTTTAATCGGTAAAATTTGGGGAAAATTTTGAAAACCTAATTTTCATTAAGAAACCAATTCACCCCCCCTCTTGGTTTTTGTCCGACCACGCGATCATTCCGCTGCGCGATTCTAACAAGTGGTATCAGAGCTTGCTTTGATAGTCATTCAAATTTTCGAAAATGGCCGGACAAAATCAAACTTTTGCTGAAGGTGCATCTATCAACAAACCCCCACTTTTTGCGGGTCAAAATTATCCTTTTTGGAAAGTACATATGCAAATTTTTCTAGAGTCTGTTGATAGAGGCGTTTGGGACGCAATTTTAAACGGTCCATTTGTTCCTAAAATTACTGAGAATGGTGTTGACGTTCCTAAACCTTTTTCTAGATGGTCTGTAGAAGAAAGTCAAAAAGCACAATTTGATGTTAGGGCTAGAAATATTATTTCATCTGCTCTAACCCTTGATGAGTTCTACAGAATTTCTGTTTGTAAAAGTGCACAGGAAATGTGGGAAATGCTTAGAGTGACCCACGAAGGAACTGACGACGTCAAAAGAGCGCGTAAAAACTCCCTAATCCAAGAATACGAGATGTTCCGGATGCAACCCGGCGAAACGATTTTCAACGTTCAAAAGCGTTTCACTCATATTGTGAATCATCTCACCGGATTAGGTAAAGTATTTGACGTTGATGAATTAAATGTTAAAATTTTGAAATCTCTGGATAGGAAATGGCAGCCTAAGGTGACGGCTATCTCGGAGTCACAAAATCTTGTCATTATGTCTATGGCGGCGTTATTTGGAAAGCTAAGGGAGCATGAGCTTGACCTTGGAAGGCTAAATGAGGAAGAGGGTCAATATCAAAAGAAGAACCTAGCTTTCAAGACCGAGATTTCAAAAAGAAAAAATAAGAAAGAAGAAGAAGAAGACTCCGAAAATGATGAAGAAGAGATGAGTCTTTTTATAAAGAAGTTCACCAAATTGATGAAAGCAAAAGGAAGACATCCTTTCAAAGGTAAGGGAAAGGTAAAAGAAAATTCTTCCGTTAATATAAAATGCTATGGTTGTGGTGAAGCAGGGCATATGAAGACCGAATGCCCAAACAAGAAAAATGATGAACACAAGGGCAAAAAGCAATTCAAGAAGAAAGCATATATTGCTTGGGATGACAGTGATTCAAATTCAGAATCAAGCGACTCGGAAATAGAAGCAAACATTTGCTTAATGGCAAATGACAACATTTCTTCGGATTTTGAGGAAATATCCAAATCAAAGAAGTCTATGTGGTATCTTGATAGTGGATGCTCAAAACATATGACTGGAGATAAAACGAAATTTGTAAGTTTCAAAGCCAAAGAACAAGGATATGTGACTTATGGGGATAACAACAATTAGAGGATTATAGCATATATTTAAATGACATTCCATTAATGTGTGATAATACGAGTGCAATCAATCTAACTAAGAATCCAGTAATGCACTCTAGGACTAAACATATTGAGATTAGACATCACTTTTTAAGAGATCATATCAGCAAAGGAAACTGCAAAATAGAGTATGTAGACACTAAACGTCAATTAGCAGATATATTTACTAAGCCTCTACCCAAGGATAGATTCTATAATCTTAGAAGAGACTTAGGGATATTAGAAATAGCTTAAAATCTGCTTAATTTGACTGTTTCTGGATGATTGTTATGTTAAAATTCGTGGTGTAGCATGTTCATAGGTTATTATGCATATAAATCTCAAAAACTTGATATAGCCTCCGGAATAATCGATCATCGGAAGTGATAATCGATTATTTTCCCTCAAAACGTCCAAAACAGGGTATTCTCCTCTAGAATAATCGATTATTTCCTGAAATAATCGATTAAATGCCTCAGATAATCGATTATTTGCTAGAAATAATCGATTAAAGTCAGTTCGATATAGAGATAATCGATTATTTTGAGATATAATCGATTAAATGCGACCAGTCTTGCCTCCTAGCCGTTGCCAACGGATATTTTGCCATGGAATCTCTTCTATATGACCGTTGGAAGTATTTTCCCTATATATATAGAGACCTCTAGTTCAATTATACTCACTTCTAACTCTTGTAATCAAGTTTTTCTTGCAATCTATACTCTCTTTGCCTCATTATTCCCTCACTTGTCTCCAAATCTTCTTCATACTTTACCTATTCTTTCTAATGGCCTCATCATCCCGCCCTAAGATTCCTACAAGAAGAAGATCTGCACCTTCTTCTCATTCCCGTCCTAATTCGGTTGAAGGATGAATTTCTGATACGGAAGGGCAACAAGAATTTCTGATGTACTGGAAGGAACGTGCCATCATTTCTCCTAAGTTTCTCATTGGTGAGCAATTTATACATAGAGGATTTAACTTTCCTAATCTTCTTGAATTTCAAGGAGTTCTCCCATTTATCCAAATGCAAGGTACTTACTATCCTGACTTAGTTAGGGTATTCTTTTCTAGATTTAAGTTTAGGGATCAAATTGCTACATCCCGTGTCAAAGGAGTGACCATAATTCTAGATGATGATATTTGGGAAAATGTTGCTCACTTCCCAATTAGAGAAGATGCTATTAACGTTTATGGTGAGCTAGATGATTTTGACAGGTTCCTAGCTTATAGATCTTTTCTGCGGAATCCCTCCATGGAGATTGGACGTATTCTTCATGCTCGGACCCTTGAAGAAGGAAGAACGCATGATTCTTCATTTGCTTGTCCGGATTTTATGTCCCCGGGCCACAAATCATGCCCAATGCTCTTCTATTGATCTTCGCATTATTCATGCCATAATGAATAATGAACCTTTAGATTGGGGTGTTCTTGTCACAATGACAATGTTAAAGGCCAAACGTCATCCAACATTCAAAATTCCATATGCTCTTCTTGTATCCCGAATTCTTGAATATAAAGGAGTCAATGTCGAAGGTGAACAAGTTGTCCGAACTACTAACTTGAACCGCATGCTGGACAGCACATTGATTCATCTACAAATGGTGCGGGTCAATGACATCTATGTTCATAAAGATGACGTCCAAAATCAAGGTGATGCAATTGAAGACTCGATGAAGATATGCCTCCAGCAGACTGAGTTTCCCTCTACCCAAATCCAAAGTATAGGAACATCCTCTTCTCATCAAGAATCAAGACAATCCATGGAAGATATGCTTTCCGACATGAATCAAAGAATGCAATCATTCTTCAATCTTTCTGGTGTATGGCATGATGAAATTATTCGCCGTATATCCGATGTAGATGATAGAGTGGGTAGATTAGAAAATAGATTTGATACTCACTTTAATGATGAGGATAGTGAAGAATTTTAGATTTTATTTTGTTAATATCTTTATATTGTAATGAATGAATGATTATGAAATAAAATTTGATGTTTCTTTCATGCTATGATTGAGGGGGAGCTTTCTCTAACTTATTCATATTTTGAGGGGGAGCTCTTATGATTGATGTTGCAGAGTTCTTTTTGATTATAATCAAAATAGGGGGAGAAAAATTTAAAGCCTATGATTCAATTTTAAAATTTTATCTGGTATGTTTAATGTGTTTGTTAGTATGACAGATAAAACAGGTTATTACAAGGGCTTTAAAAAGATAATTTTGATCATCATCAAAAAGGGGGAGATTGTTGAACATTCAAGGACTTGATGTTGCAAATAATGATCATGAAGAATGTTGATTTTGATGATGATCCAAGAGCTTAAAGACTTAGAGTATTGAAGATTGAAGATTGATGATTTCTGTATTGTAATAACTCTGTTTTAGCTTGATTGAGTCTGTAATTTTAGAGTCTAAGATAGCTGGTACATAGTCTGTATCTTAGATGCTTCAAAATGCTCAAATTTATCATTCAGACTCGGCTTTAATCGATTAAATAGGTAAATAATCGATTCAAACAGTGAGAAAACCATTTTCTGTACAAACTCACTGCTTTAATCGATTAAACAGCAAAATAATTGATTATTCCATACAGTTCCGTACAGATAATCGATTATTTCACCAAATAATCGATTAAACCGAGAGTATTGGGTTCCGACGTATTTGGCTTCGTTTTAATCGATTATTACTCCAAATAATCGATTATTCCAATCTGTTTCGATTATAAACTTCAAACAAACCCTATTTTCGAAAACCCAATTACCAAGAACCCTAGTTTTGAAATCCCCAAATCCTAAACCCTAATTTCCCTACTTAAACTCTCCTTTGGCACTCGAAAAAAAGAACACCCTTTTCCATACAAAAGTTAAGTGCCGTGAGTGCCGTAGAACTGTTTGTTGCAAGGAAAGGGGGCTTTCGAACCTCGGTGTGGGCTAGAAGCGATAAGAATCACTAAGTGGAGTTCTTAGTGGATTGTGTGTCAGTGCCGTCTCCGGGGAAAGTCGTTCTTCATCTCTTGTGGGTTTCAAGAGAGGTGTTATCTTTATCTTTATCTTTTCATTGTAATTTGTTTGTAACAACTTTGATCATAGTGACAACGTTAATCCTCTGTTTGAGTGATTAGCAACTGGACGTAGGGTCTTTTGATCCGAACCAGTATAAATCTCCTGTGTAAGATTTCTATCCCTTCTCTATTTACATTTACACAGTTTTTAATCGGTAAAATTTGGGGAAAATTTTGAAAACCTAATTTTCATTAAGAAACCAATTCACCCCCCCTCTTGGTTTTTGTCCGACCACGCGATCATTCCGCTGCGCGATTCTAACAATATAGATACACTAGTAGACCATACCGCTACCAACACGCTTTACTCCTTCATGGATGGGTATGCGGGATACAACCAAATTAAGTTGGCCGTTGAGGATAGAGAAAGAACCTCCTTTATCACACCATGGGGCACCTTTTGCTATCGTGTAATACCCTTCGGACTCAAGAATGCAGGGGCTACTTATCAAAGGGCTATGGTCATGCTATTCCATGACATGATCCACAAGGAAATAGAGGTGTATGTGGATGACATGATTGCCAAGTCCAGGAATGGAATGGACCACATTCGTTATCTCAAAAAGCTCTTTGACCGACTCCAAAAGTATCAACTCAAACTGAACCCAGCAAAATGTACTTTCGGAGTATGATCAGGAAAACTCCTAGGATTCATTGTCAGTGAAAGGGGAATTGAAGTGGACCCCGACAAAACCAAGGCAATTTTGGAAATGCCTCCACCAAGCACGGAAAAGGAGGTCAGAGGTTTTCTAGGCCGGATCAATTACATTGCCCGTTTCATCGCACAATTGACGGACAAATGTATACCCATCTTTAAACTGTTGCGCAAAAACCAACCAATGGTATGGAATGAAGAATGCCAGCAAGCGTTCGATAAAATCAAAACTTGTTTAACCAATCCACCAGTATTGCTCGGTCAACAAGATGAAACTGGGAAGAAAGAACGAGTCATTTATTATCTCAGTAAGAAATTCCTAGACTATGAAACCCGTTATACCCCATTCGAAAAGACCTGTTGCGCATTGGTATGGGTCACTCAACGTCTCAGACAGTACATGGCTCGACATACGACATGGTCGGTCTCCAAAATGGACCCAATCAAGTATCTCTTCGAGAAACCCATTCTGACCGGAAGAATAGCCAGGTGGCAAGTCCTTCTCTCAGAATTCGATATCATTCATGTCACCGAGAAAGCTATTAAAGGAAGTCCCCTAGCGGATTATCTAGCCCATGGATCAACAAATGAATATCAGTCCTTACAAGACGACTTTCCCGATGAGCATATCATGCACATTGAACACGAAGAGACCAAAGAAGAAGCATGGACTATGTTTTTCGATGGGGCTTCAAACATGCTTGGACACGGGATAAGAGCTATTTTGATATCCCCTGAAAAGAAACACATCCCTATAACGGCCAGGCTTAATTTCGATTGTACCAACAACATGGCTGAGTACGAAGCATGTGCGCTAGGGATCCAAGCAGCTTTAGATCATGGGGTTACTAAGCTCAAAGTCTTTGGTGATTCATCCCTTGTCATCTATCAACTCAAAGGTGAATGGGAAACCCGCAACTCAAAACTAATCCCATATCTAGAACACATCCAAGACTTAGTTTCAAAAATGGAAAGTGTCACCTTCCAGTACATCCCTGGAGAAGACAACCAATGTGCTGATGCCCTCGCCACTCTATCATCCATGTTTGCCCTGGATCAAGAACATGAGATGTCAATCATCCAAGTCAAGCTGCATGACAAACAAGCTTTCTGCATGGCAGTAAATAGCGAGCGCGACCAAAACCCCTGGTACTATGACATCAAGCAATACCTCATGAAGGGCGAATATCCCGAAGGAATCATTAACAATGACAAACGAACCATTCGCAAAAGGGTCGTAGGGTTCACGTTGATTGAAGGAACCCTCTACAAAAAGAGCTCCGATTCCACTCTCTTAAGATGTGTGGACCAAGAAGAAGCCCGAACCTTGCTAAGAGAAATCCACAAAGGAGCTTTTGGAACCCACGCACCTGGGCATGTCATGGCCAAGAAGATTTTAAGGGCAGGATACTTTTGGTCCACAATAGAAACCAATTGTCACCAGTACGCCAAAAAGTGCCACAAATGCCAAATTTATGCTGATAATATCCACGTACCGCCCGCACCTCTCAATAACCTGGCTACACCATGGCCATTTTCTATGTGGGGCATGGATGTCATCGGACCCATTGAACCCAAAGCGTCTAACGGCCATCGTTTCATCTTGGTAGCAATTGACTATTTCACCAAGTGGGTTGAGGCGGCGTCATATGCGCATGTGACTCGGAAAGTGGTGACCACCTTCATCAAGAAAAATATTATATGTCGGTACGCCATCCCTCATAGGCTCATTACTGATAATGGGACCAATCTCAATAATAAAATGATGGAGGAGTTATATCAGGACTTCAAAATTCAACACCACAATTCCTCCCCGTACCGACCAAAGATGAATGGTGCAGTAGAGGCAGCCAATAAGAATATCAAGAAAATCGTCCAGAAAATGGTAGTAACCTACAAAGACTGGCATGAGATGCTTCCCTTCGCCTTACATGGATACCGAACGTCGGTACGAACCTCCACAGGAGCTACCCCGTTTTCCCTCGTATACGGCATGGAGGCCGTACTACCCGTAGAGGTTGAAATACCCTCCCTACAAGTTGTTATGGAAGCAAAATTGACAGAAGCCGAATGGGTCCAAAGTTAGTACGATCAGTTGAACCTAATCGAAGAGAAACGGCTGGACGCCATATGTCGAGGGAAAGTTTACCAAAAGAAGATCAAGAAAGCCTACGACAAGAAGGTCAATCCTCGCGCTTTCCAAGAAGGGGATCTGGTGATAAAGAAATTGCTTCCAGCCTAGAAAGACAAAATCGGGAAATGGACAGCAAACTACGAAGGACCCTTTGTGGTCAAGCGAGCCTTCTCAGGAGGAGCCCTTATCCTCACCAATATGGACGGAGAAGAGCTTCGATACCCTGTCAACTCAGATGCGGTAAAGAAATACTACGCCTAAAGACATTGCTCATGACCCGTCAGGACGAAAACTCGCAAAGAGCGTCTTGGGCAAAAGATAGGGTCTACATTCCTCGCTAGGATACGTCCTAGGCAGAAATTAGAGGTTAAAAAAAAAAACACACACACACACAAACGAAAAAGAGAGTAATGATTACCTTAGCCGAAAACCGCAAAGGCGACTAAGGTAATACAAGCAGACTTCGCATAGTCTTCACTCCGATTTCGAGCATCTCAATTGAAGTAACCGGGAAAGACAGAGAAACGGAAATAACGGACATGATTGATGTACCCTATACAGCTTAGCCAACCTTGGTCAGCCTTGCTTACAAATTCTTTTGTAAATCCCCATGTAAAAATAAACCATCTGTTTATATATCAATAAAAATTGTCTTTCCTCTCTTTACCTACTTGTGTGAATGCCTCTGTATTAACGAAATATGAGCATGCATAAAACAAGCAATTAAAAAAAAGCATAAAAACAAGACGAACAACACCAACCAGGGCCGTCCCAAGCAAAAAGTACATGGGTAGCCTGCTAGATCGAAAACCCGCAAAGGGCGGTCTAGGCAAAAGATAAGGCTTTCATAAAAAGAAAAAGCCCGCCAAAATATCTTAGGCAAAAATCAAAACCCGCTAGATCGAAAACCGGCAAAGGGCGGTCTAGGAAAAAGATAGGGTTAAAACAAAAAGTGCAAAAGAATAGTCACGAGAGAACAAAAAAGAAGAGAGTACCGGTCACTTTCTAGATGCCCTCAACTAAAATAAATTGCATCAATAGCATCCACACACAAGTAGTCGCACAAAAATGACTTTGTCAAAAGTAAAACAAACAAAAATACTGTAGACAAACAAAAAGCATTCATATAGATCAACTTTATGCTTGCATTCATAAGAAACAACAAAAAAGGTACCCCGGTAAAACTTCACCGACCTTTTTGCCTTAACCAAAAAAGTTTCTTCGATTACCAAGTAAAAGTCGAACAACAAATAAGACTCATCCGACCAGCTAACAAGAGTCAGATAATCACCACCAAAGATCAAAAACAAGGAATCCCCAGCAACCAACAAAGCTGGATGAAATACTAACAAAATCCCTGGCACAACCCGGATGACCATTCAAAGAGGTCCAAGTACATCTACCAACACAGAAATCACTCCCCAGGGAGCCGGCGCATGAGCTAGAGCAGTAAGCCGTCACCACAGCCAAGGGATCGGCTACCGCAAGAAGGAGCATCCGGAGGCTTAACACCAGATGGGGGTGTATACTCATCGGGCCTTACAAAAGGGGGCTTACCGGGCGAGGGTTCATACTCGTCAAACCAGATGGGGGTTCGTACTCATCAGCCGAAGGGGTCAGCTACCGTCAGAAGGAGCATCCCGGAAGCGCACAACATTTCCCCAGAGGATCATCCGCCGCAAAGACGGAGCATCTGAAGGGTAACCAGGCAAGAGGGTCAACTCCTTTACCTTCCTGTCAATCTGTCTGGCACAACAGGCCAACAGCCGACAAGTCAGGTAAAGGGGGGGCAGCTGTAGACCCCAAATCTTGCCTGGCCTCCAAATAAAGAGTAGAAGACCTCCTATTCAAAGATGGACGAAGCCTAACAAGCCACTAGGAGAGACTATTAGGCCCCATACTAGGATAGGAGGGATTTTTGGCACAAAAATAAGGTTTCTCGCCTTCTTGGGACGAGATCGCCGTCTCGCCTCATGCAAATGGCAAGATCGCCCTCTCGTTTGGTGAGACGGCGGTCTCGCCACCTGCGAAGGGCGAGACGATGGTCTCATTTGGAGAGACGGCGGTCTTGCCACTTTGGCAAGGCGAGACGGCGGTCCCGGTTGACGAGACGGCGGTCTCGACCCTGTCAGACGAGACGACGATCTCGACCTGTCAGGCGCGAAAAACTATAAATAGGGGGCGTCATTCCCTCATTTCCACACACCACACAGAGTTTTCTCCTCCTTCTCTCTAGAAAATCACTAGATCTTCTCTCTAGAATCCCTCCGACGCATTTCCGGAGCTTATGAGTGTTTTTGTGAGTGTTTTTCGCCGCTTAGAGAAGTTTCTGACGCTGTGTAGAGTGAAGGGCTGCCACAAAGCACCTTTTTTTTAAAGAATTAATATAAAAGCGTGCTTCGGAGGTTTATATTCTCCCTCTCTACTTTTATCGCTTTAATTTTAAATTATGCAATAGATACTAGGACCATGTAGTCGTAATTTTAAATTCCGCAGAATAAAAGGGTAAAAGCGTAATTTTCACCGGTTTAAATATTTTTAAATAGCTGGCCTGTCATAGGGAACCCGAAAGGGGCGTCATAAAGGAACTAACACTTCCTTTATACGTAACTAACTCCCTTACCTAACTCTGGTTCTAATGACCAAAGTTGGTTTTTCGAAAACCAACGCCTTTTAACTCCTTTTCCGATGTTTCCGGTAAAAACATTGGTGGCGACTCCACAAAACCCTTCAAAACCAGCTTTTGGATTAGCCCGATTATCGGACAATCCAAGAGCGCCTTTTCGAAAACCTCGCCCCTAGGTTCAGCCCGGTTATCGGACAACCAAAAGGCGTTGTAACCACCAAAACGCGAAAATCAAGAGGGTCGAAACCATCGCGTCGCTCCGACCGCCTCTTTTTTACGGTGGCGACATGGAACTTGGCAGATTTGTCAAGAACTGGATGTAGCTCTTGGAAAGAGTGAACCAGTATAAACTCTTATGTTGTATTTCTGCTTTCATCTCTTTTCATTTCTGGTTTATATTCTTGCTTTGTTTAAAACCAAATCTGCCTAATAAAAGATTGGATAAAGATTAATCATTCTTCCACAAGAAAGTGTGTTTTTCGAAAAAGATTTCTAAAGTTCAATTCACCCCCCCCCCTCTTGAACTCAACCATTAATTCTTACAAAATCAACTGTGTAATCGTCTTTCCCTTATCTATTTACTTTACAAGGCAGGGGTCCCAGGTGGTCCTCCACCATGTGCTTGCCATGACATTAGACATCCAGGATTTGGATGTGGCATAGGAGCTCCCGATCCCCCCAGAGTTGGAGCAGCAGCAGTACGGGGATGACATTCCTGGCATGCACCGTCACAAGGATGACATCTGCCAGCAGCTAGACCAAATGTCCTTGAGGCAGGACATCTTCGAGATGCGGCTAGAGACCATCAGCCAGAGGCAGGAGGGGATGATTCAGGGCCTGGAAGAGTACTCAACATGATCCGAAGCCAGGAAGAGTTCCAGAGACACATGTTTCGGCAATTCCCTCCTCCTGAGTTGTCTTCAGCCTCACAGTTGAGCCCGCCGCCGCCTTAGGAGATATCATTGTATATATGTAATCATTGTACAAATTTCATCATATATATGAATAAAAATTTGTTTACCTTTATTCTCTTCTGAAAAAGTCAGCGTAATAAAAAGAGACTAAAAAGTAAAAAGGCTTATGCGCTATCCCGAAAAAACCAAAATCCAAATCGCGACAAAAAAGATAAACTGCGATAATAGGCAAGATTAAATCCAAAAGTTTAACCACCATTCTCCCAACAAAGAGGAAAAGGCAAACAAGCAAAACGCCCACCTGTTCAAAAGCTTCACCCACAATCACCAGAAATCCTCGACAACCAGCAAAGTCGGATGACTACTACCAAAAACTCAAAAACAAAGAATCCCTAGCAATCAACAAGCTGGATGGCTATCAAGAAAAGCCAAAAATCCAAAGAGTTCTCGGCACACCGGAAGACTTCACCAGGAAAATAAAAAACATTTCAAAACAAAGATCATTCCCCATGAAATTCCCAGCGCATGAGCTAGAGCAGTAAGCTGCCACCACCACCAGTCCTACAAAGTGGACTGCACCAGCCAGATGGGGGGTTCAAACCCATCAACCAGTGCATGAGCTAGAGCAGTAAGCTGTCACCACCACCAGTCCTACAAAGTGGACTGCAATAGCCAGATGGGGGGTTCATACCCATCAACCTGCGCATGAGCCAGAGCAGTAAGTCGCAACCAGTCCTACAAAGTGGACTACACCAGCTAGATGAAGGGTTTATACTCATCCGGTCCTACAATGGTGGACTGCAAACTCTACTAGCCAGATGAGGGGTTTATACTCATCCAGTCCTACAATGGTGGACTGCACCAACCGAATGGGGGTTCATACTCATCAACTGAGGGGTCGACTACCGCAAGAAGGAGCATCCCGAAGCTACAAGCAATCAGATGGGGGTTCATACTCATCAACCGAGGGGTCGGCTACCGCAAGAAGGAGCATCCTAAGGTTCTACCATTTGTTAACCAAAGGGGTCGGCTACCACATGAGGGAGCATCCCGGAGGCGCATACACATATTTTTCTTCCAGAGGGTCGACTACCGCAAGAAGGAGTATCTGAAGGACAACCGGGCAAGAGGGTTAACTCCTTCACCCGATCTTTTTGGCATAACGGGCCAACAGTTGGCTAGTTAGGTGAAGGGGAGGCAGTTGTAGACCCCAAATCTTGCCCGACCTCAAAATAAAGAGCAGAAGACTTCCGTTTGAAGATGGGTAAGGTCTAGAAGGTTCCTAGGATAGATCAATAGACCCCATTTTAGAATTGAAAGGTTTTTTGTATGCGAAAAATAAGAAATTCCACCTAGAGGGTCGAGACCGCCATCTCGTTTGGCGAGACAACCGTATTGCCAATCGCCAATGGCAAGACCGCTGTCTTGTTTGGCGAGACGGCCTTCTCGCCATTTTCCAAGGGCGAGACAATCGTCCCGTTTGGCGAGACGGCGATCCCGACCTTGTCAGACGGGACGGCGGTCCCAACCTGACAGGTGCAAATTTCTATAAAGGGGGGGTGACCTCATCCTTTACACACCACAGAATAACTTTTCCTTCTACAATTCCTCCAAATTCTTCTCCTAGGATCCCTCTGAATCATTTCCGTAGTTTCTTAGTATTCTTAGTAAGCATCCCGTAGTGTTGCGAGAAAGAGCGATCAGCACTATAAAGCATGGAGGTTGTCAAAAAGAACCTTTTTTACCAAGAATATTAATACAAAGCTTGCTTCAAAGGTTACTACACTTCCTATCTTCTTTTACCGCTTTCTTATTACATCTATTTGTGCATTAGTTGTTAGGGTCGTGTAGTCAACACTTTAAATTCCATAAATGAATAAATAAGGGTAAAGGCGTAATTTTAGAGTTCTTTATTTATAAAATAAACGGTCCATCATAAGGAACCCGAAAGGGGCATCGTAGGGAAGCTAATACCTTCCCTACACGTAACTAACTCCCATACCCAACTCTGGCTATAATGGCCAAAGTTGGTTTTTCTAAACCAATTCCTTTTCCAATGTTTCTGGATAAAACATTGGTGGTGACTCCAGAACCCTTTTCAAAAACATCGCCTTTAGGTCCAGCCTGGTTATCGGACAACCTAAAGGCATTGTAGCATCACTTTAAAAAACGCGAGTCGAAGCAAAACCATTGTGTCGCTCCAATTGCCTCTTTTGACGGCGACGACAACTGTTGTATTGTTATTTTCTGCAATTGTTTGAAATAAATTGTACACAAACCTTTGCACAAAACAGGTCCTCTATACTCGGGGGCAAGAGTGAATACACATAGGGAGTGGGTGACATGTACGACCGACCATGGTAATGGCCTTAGTGCTAGCAGGTTGTTAGAATCGCGCAGCAGAATGTTCGCGTGGACGGACAAAAACCAAGAGGGGGGTGAATTGGTTTCTTAACAAAAATTAGGTTTTAAAAATTTTCCCCAAATTTTACCGATTAAAAAGCTGTGTAAACGTAAATAAGATAGAGATAGAGTCTTACACAGGAGATTTATACTGGTTCGGATCAAAAGACCCTACGTCCAGTTGCTAATCACTCAAACAGAGGATTAACGCTATCACTATAATCAAAGTTGTTACAAACAGATAACAATTGAAAATACAAAGTAAAGAAAACACCTCTCTTGAAACCCACAAGAGATGAAGAACAGTTATCCATAGAGACGGCATAACACACAATCCACTAAGAACTCCACTTAGTGATTCTTATCGCTTCTAGCCCACACCAGGTTCCAAAAGCCCCTTTTTCCTCTAACAAATAGTTCTCTGGAACTCACACCACTTAACTTTTGTTTGAAAAAGGTTGTTCAATTTTCTGAGAGCCATAGAGAACCTTAAGTAGAGAAATTAGGGTTTGGGAATTGAGATTTTCAGAACTAGAGAGTATTGGGATTAGGGATTTCGAAAATAGATTTAATTTGAAGTTGAAAATCAAAATCTGACTGAAATAATTGATTAAATGAAGTGTTAATCGATTATTACAGAGACAAAATCAACAGAACCCCAAAACTCTGTTTTAATTGATTAACTGGCCTGTTAATCGATTAACAGGTGTGTTAATCGATTATTATAGTGAACAGATACAGAAAATGGTTTTTCTCACTGTAATAATCGATTATCTGATGTTTTAATCGATTAAACCCGAGGCTAACTGATAAATATGAGTTTTTGAAGCTTCTAAAGAGTAGATTATGTACCGGCTATCTTAGACTCTAATATGTTAGAAAAGTAGTTTTAGATCAAGAGGGGGGGGTGAATTGATCTTTGAAAGATTTTCGCAATTAACAGATTATCTATTTATAAAAATAATATTTCAGATCTGTTCTTGAATCACAAAGCAAGCAATCAAAAAATAAACGCAGCAACAGAATTAAAGAAGAGAAAGGTTTAGAAAGATATCACCGGTGTTTATACTGGTTCACCCAATACCAGGGCTACGTCCAGTCCCCAACCAAATTCCAGCTGGGTTCCACTAGATCAAATGTTTTACAGATTACAATCTTACACTTAATCTACCACAAGAACCACAATTCTAGTTCCTGCACCTAACCTTTCACCAAGAACCAAATTCCAGTTCTTGACAACCTCTACAACCAAATTCCAGTTGCAGAGAAACTAGTGCCCACAATTACAGGCACCAACACCTAACCTTTCACCAAGAACCAAATTCCAGTTCTTGACAACCTCTACAACCAAATTCCACCTACAAAGAAACCAGTGCCCACAATTCCAGGCACCACACAATACAAAAAGAATGTAAAGAAATGAAAAGAAGAAACTAGAATGCTCAAACCAGTTTTATGCAATTTTGCAGTAAGTGTTTCTTCTCCAAAAGAAAGCAATTTGCCTCAAGAAAGAATTTCAAAGAACTTCACAAAAACTAGCGTGAATCTTTCTTGAAAGAGTATTAAAGTTTTCTTGCTTGATTGCTAAAGATTGATGTTCAATTGTTGTATGTTTAAAATGTTCAAGCCAAACTGTTTTTATAGAAGATTTTCAAAACTCGTTGGTTTAATCAATCTGTTAAAAAATCTTTTAATGTGTTAAAAGTGTAGTTTTAATCAGTTAAAACTTCTTTTAATCCATTAAAGCGTTCTTGATTATTTAACTGATTTGTTTTAACTGATACGACAACGTTTGTATCAATTAAAACTCTCTACAAAAAATCTTCTAATTTGATTTAATCGATTGTTTCGTGTTTCAATCGATTAATATACTGCAAAACTTTATTGTGAGTTTTTCCAAGTGTTTTTAACTGATAAAAATAAGTTTTAATCGATTAAAATGTTGTGTAGAAATTTTCTAAGTTGTTTTAATCGATTGAAACGTGTTTTAATCGATTGAAACGTGTTTTAATCGATTGAAAAAGTTCTGATCGGTCATAACTCAATTTTGATCGATTATATCTGATTCTGATCGGTCATAATTGCATTCTGATCGATCATCTTGAACACTAAGTGGATTTAATCGATTAAAACCAAGTTGTATCGATTAAAATACTGCAAAAACACTTCTCTTAACATTTTAAGTGATTTTAATCGGTTATTTCGAAGCTTTATCGGTTAAAACACCTGATGTAAGGTTTTCAAAACTTTCTTTAATGAAAACAACCGGTTATTTCAAAATTATATCGCTTAAAAACTTGTTTAAGAAAGCTTTTGTTAAAATACTTTGTTTTTAACTACTTAAACGTTTTTAGAGGCATTTTGCAAAATCTTTTAAGTGAAGAAACCTCATGCAACAGAAAAGATAAAAATGATTATACCTAAGCATAGCCGCGGACACACTAATCCCTCTATTCTTTTATCTAAGTGACTGTTGACCGCTACAAAGTTGACTTTGACTTTATCTTTGACTTCATCAAATCAACAGGATCTTTGTCAGAGTATTTCAATAAGATCTTCATCACTTTGATAATATTACAGACTTAAACTCATCAAAACAGAGTTATTACACAACAATACAAGTCTTCAACACTCTAATTTCTTTGTTCTTGAATCATCATCAAAATCAACAAGTTTCATGTCCATGAAAGTTCAACATCAAGTCCTTGTATGTTCAACAATCTCCCCCTTTTTGATGATGATCAAAATTTTCTTTTAAAGCCTCGTAATAACCTGTTTTATCTGTCACACTAACAAACACATTAAACATACCAGATAATATTTAAATTCAATCATAATAGGCTTTAAATATTTCTCCCCCTATTTTGATTATAATCAAAAATTGAAAGCTCAGTCTATAACAATCATAAGAGCTCCCCCTCAAAATATGTATAACTTGGAGATAACTCCCCCTCAATCAAAGCATTAAAAGAACACCACATTTTATTTCAGAAATGAAAATACATTACAACACATGAGAAAATAACAACAAATTTAAAATTCTTCACTATCACTATGAAAGTGTGCATCAAATTTATTTTCTAAATGGCACACTTTATCATCTACATCAGATATACGGCGAATTATTTCCTCATGTCGTACTCCAGAAAGAGTGAAGAATGCCTGCATCCTCTGATTCATATCAGATAACATGTCTTCCATAGATTGTCGGGTTTCATGATGAGCAGAGGAAGTTCCAACACTTTGGATCTGATAAGAAGGAAAATCAGCAGCAGGAGGCATATCTTCATCAGAATCTTCATTATCGTCACCTTCATTTGGAACGTCATCCTTGTGAACATAAATATTGTTGACACGCACCATTTGGAGTTAGGTTAATGTGTTGTCCAGCATGCGGTTTAAGTTATTCGTTCTTACTATTTGTTCACCTTCGACATTTACTCTTTATTCAAGAATGCGAGAGACAAGGAGGGCATATGGAATTTTGAAGGTGGGATGGCGTTTGGATTTTAGCATAGTCATGGTGACAAGAATGCCCCAATCTAAAGGCTCATTATTCATTATGGCATGAATAATATGAAGATCAATTGAAGAACATTGAGCATGATTTGTGGCTCGGGGACATAGGATCCAGACAAGTAAATGAAAAATCATGTGTTCCTCCTTCTTCAAAGGACCAGCTAGAAGGAGACGCCCAATCTCCATGGAGGGGTTTCGCAGAAAGGAACGGTAAGCCATGATCTTGTCAAAATCATCTAACTGACCAAACACGTTAATAGCATCTTCTCTTATAGGAAAATGGGCAACGTTTTCCCAAATATCATCATCAAGAATAATTGTTACCCCCTTTACACGTGTTAAGGTTCCAACATAAAACCAATTGGCTATATGTGGATTAGCCTAACATGTATTTAAATCATACCAAATGACATGAGGTAGGCGATGTGGGACTTTCAACACACCCCCTCCAACGAAGCCAGCCGGACCAGGCAAAGGGTACTTTTGACCCAACTAACGGGCAACTTTTGGCCCATGACAATAATCGGAAAGATGTTAGGCTTTGACTCTGATACCATTTTAAGGTTCCAACATAAAACCAATTGGCTATATGTGGATTAGCCTAACATGTATTTAAATCATACCAAATGACATGAGGTAGGCGATGTGGGACTTTCAACAACACGAGAGGTAGCTATTTGATCTCTGAATTTGAACCTAGAGTAAAATACCCTAACTAAGTCAGGATAATACGTTCCTTGCATTTGGATGAAAGGAAGAACTCCTTGAATTTCAAGGAGATTAGGAAATTTGAATCCCCTATTGATGAATTGATCACCAATAAGGAATTTAGGAGAACTAATACCACGTTCCTTCCAATAGGACATAAATTCTTGTCGGCCTTCAGAATTAGAGATCCATCCTTCTACAGAATGAGGATGGGGATGAGATGAGGGTGCAGATCTTCTTCTAGTGGGAATTTTAGCACGAGAAGATGAGGCCATTGTAGGATTAGAAGAGTAACAAGAAGATTTAGGAGGACAAGTTAATTTAGAAGAAGGCAAGATTGATAGAATGAGGCAAGAAAGCTTGATTTCAAGAGATAGAAGTGAGTAGAAGTGAAATTGAGGTCCCTATTTATAACCAAGCATCTCCAACGGTCATATGGAAGTTAATAAGGGTCAAGAGAGTCGTTGGCAACGGCTAGGAATCAAAACTTGCCAGGTTTAATCGATTAAATCTTGAATTAATCGATTAATTCAAGTTGTTAATCGATTAATTCAAGCTGTTAATCGATTAACACTGAGTTTAATCGATTATCTGGCGAGTTGATCAATTAATCCAGAGAGAAATGTCATGTTTTGGGTGTTTTGGGTGCAAATAATCGATTATAACTCCAAATAATCGACTATTCTAGAGAGTTCATCAAATTTTTAAGGTTTATACACATGATAATCTATTAACATCCTACATAATGAATTATAACATTACAACCATCCAAAAATTGTCTAATTGAGCAGAATTTAAGCTATTTCTAATATCCCTAAGTCTCTTCTAAGATCATAGAATTTATCCTTGGGTAGAGGCTTAGTAAAAATATCTGCTAATTGATGCTTTGTATCAACATACTCAATTTTACAGTTTCCTTTGCTTATATGATCTCTCAAAAAATGATGTATACGTTCTATATGCTTAGTCCTAGAGTACATTACTGGATTCTTAGTAAGATTGATAACACTCGTATTATCACACATCAAAGGAATGCCATTTAGAAATATACTATAATCTTCTAGTTGTTGTTTCATCCATAAAATTTGAGCACAACAATTACCAGCTGCAATATATTCAGCTTCAGTGGTGGATAAAGCAACACATGCCTGTTTCTTAGAATGCTAAGATACTAAAGATGAACCTAACAAATGACATGTCCCACTAGTACTCTTTCTATCAATTTTGCATCCACCATAATCAGCATCAGAATATCCTATTAAACTAGTACAAGCATCAGATGGATACCATAAACCAAAACCAGTAGTTCCTTTTAAGTATTTTAAAATACGTTTTACTGCAGTTAAATGAGATTCTTTTGGACAAGCCTGAAATCTAGCACACACACAGACATAATGCATAATATCAGGTCTACTTGCAGTTAAGTATAACAGTGAACCTATCATACCTCTATACATAGATTGATTAATTTCCAAACCTGATTCATCCTTGTCTAAATAGCATGAAGTTCCCATGGGTGTGTTAGCTTCCTTTGAGGTGTCCATTCCAAACTTTTTAAGGATCTCTTTGCAGTATTTTGTTTGAGAGACAAAGATACCATCTTTAAGTTTCTTTATTTGAAGTCCAAAGAAGAATGTTAATTCCCCCATCATAGACATTTCAAACTCTCCCTGCATTATCTTAGCAAATTCTACACACAAAGAATTATCAGTTGATCCAAAAATAATATCATCAACATATACCTGGACCAATAAGATATGTTCTTTTACTTTCTTTATAAACAATGTAGAATCAATTCTTCCTCTAGAAAAGTCATTTGAAGTTAGGAAACTACTTAGCCTTTTATACCAAGACCTAGGAGTTTGTTTCAACCCATATAATGCTTTCTTTAATTTAAAAATATGATTAGGATAACTAAAATCCTCAAATCCAGGGGGTTGCTCCACATATACTTCTTCTTTAATAAAACCATTCAAAAATGCACTTTTAACATCCATTTTATATAATTTAAATTTCATCAAAGATGCATAAGCAAGAAGTAGGCGTATAGCCTCTAACCTGGCAATAGGAGCATAACTTTCATCATAATGTATACCTTCCTCCTGACAGTAGCCTTTGGCAACAAGTCTGGCTTTATTCTTTGTTATGTTTCCATCTTCATCAAGTTTATTTCTAAATATCCATTTAGTTGCAATTACTTGATGTGATTCTTCTCTTGGGATTAATTCCCAGACTTGATTCCTTTCAAATTCGTTAAGTTCCTCTTACATAGCTATGCACCATTGGTCATCTTTAAGCACTTCCTCAACATTTTTGGGTTCTATCTGTGACACAAAAGCTACAGACATGCAGAAATTAGTCATATTTCTAGTTCTTACCCCTTTTGAGATATCAACAATGATATTGTCCATTGAGAGTCCTCTTGGTGATTGCCATTCTTTTGCTAATTCAGGTGTTTGAGAAGACTCATTTTCTTTCAAATAGAATTCATCAAGAGCCTCTCTTATATACTCATCATCACCTGCAAGTTCTTTATTTGACTCAAGGGGATTTATCCCAAGGTCTACAATCTCATCAAAAGTAACATGTATAGATTCTTCAATATTTAAAGTTCTATTAAACACCCTATAAGCCTTGCTAGTTAATGAATAACCTAAGAAAATGCCCTCATCGGCTTTTGAGTCAAATTTACCTAAGTTGTCCTTTCCATTATTTAACACAAAGCACTTACATCCAAATATTTTTAAATGAGCAACATTAGGCTTTCTACCATTTAATAATTCATAGGGAGTTGATTTTATAATTGACCTAATGAGCATTCTATTTAAAACATAAAAAGCAGTACTAACCGCATCAGCCCAAAAATATTTAGGAACATTTGATTCATTTAACATTGTTATAGCAAGTTCCTCTAGTGACCTATTTTTCCTTTCAACTACACCATTTTGTTGGGGAGTCCTAGGAGCAGAAAAGTTATGCAATATTCCATTTTCTTCACAATAATTTTCAAACTTTTCATTTTGAAACTTACCACCATGGTCACTTCTTAAAACTTTAATTCTTAAGTCTTTCTCATTTTGTATTTGCTTTGCAAACTTTCTAAAGACCTTAAAAGCTTCACTTTTCATTGTTAGGAAAAATGTCCAAGTATATCTAGAGTAATCATCAACAATCACAAGACCATAATAATTTCCACCAAAGCTTTTTATCCTAGAAGGTCCAAATAAATCTAAATGTAATAATTCTAGGGGTTTTGAAGTGGAAATAACATTCTTTGATTTAAATGATGATTTTACTTGTTTACCTTTTTGACATGCATCACACAATCTATCTTTTTCAAATTTTAACTTAGGCAAACCAATAACTACGTCTTTTGAAATCAATTTGTTCAAATGATGCATATTTATATGAGCCGCTCTCTTATGCCATAACTAAGGGTTCTCTTCCTTAGCAACTAAACATGTTATGCTAGAATCATGTAAACAATCCAAATCAATCAAGTATATGTTATTATGCCTAATGCCTTTTAATTCTACATTTCCAGAATCTATCAAATGTATGGTGCAAAATTTACTTTCAAAGATTACCTTAAATCCTTTGTCACATAGTTGACTTATGCTAAGGAGATTATGCTTTAGTCCATCAACAAGAAGCACATCCTTAATCTCCAAAGTGTTTGCACCACCTATATTTCCAATTCCAAGAATTTTCCCTTTGTTGTTGTCCCCATAAGTTACATATCCTTGTTCTTTAGCTTTGAAACTCACAAATTTAGTTTTATCACCAGTCATATGCTTTGAGCATCCGCTATCAAGATACCACATAGACTTCTTTGATTTGGAAGTTTCCTACAAAACCGGAACATAGTAAACTTAAGTCCCCATAACTTTTGGGTCCTTGGGGTTAGAGACAAACAAATTATTTAACAATAGGAACCCAAATGTATTTACCTTTAGGAACACCAAAATGTTTTATTTTACATTTATTTGAAGTGTGACCTTGTTTCATACAGTAAAAACATGCTTTAGATGTAGCTTTAGAATAAAATGCATTTCTAACAATAGATGCTCTAGTTCCTTTTTCTACCCATACTCTTTTGTTTTTCTTTTTAGGCTTTTTAAAAGGAGCTTGATGATTTTCACTATTTTGAGCTAAAACAATTTTATCCTTCTTAAAATCACTTATCTCCTTTTATGCTTTATCTAGCAAATGGTTAAGGATATCTATGTCATATTCATACTCTTTACAAGTTGCACATGCTAAGTTCTTATCATCATTCTCATCTAAACATACAATTTTCGTTTCTAAGGATTCCTTTTCCTCTAAACATGTGATTTTCGTGTTTAATGAGTTAACTTCCTTTTCGGATCTACTTAAACTCTTCTTCACAACTTTATATTCATTTTTCAAGTCCTTAAAGACACTAAACAATTCATTATATGCATTTTTCAGTTCATCATAGTTATTTTCAACATCACTTGAGGATGAGTCGCAATCACTTACCTCAAAGTCGGAAGATATGTTGTCATTTGCCATTAAGCAAATATTGGCTTCAACTTCCGAGTCACTTGATTCCGAACTTGAATCACTATTGTCCCAAGCAATATAGGCTTTCTTCTCGAAGAACTTTTTGCCTTTGATTTCTTCGTTTTTCTTGTTTGGACATTCGGTCTTCATATGTCCTACTTCACCACAACCATAACATTTTATATTAACGAAAGTACTTTCTCTTACCTTTCCCTTACCTTTGAATGGATGTCTTCCTTTAGCTTTCATGAATTTGGTGAACTTCTTTATCATAAGACTCAATTCTTCTTGTTCATTTTCTGAGTCTTCTTCTTCCTTTTTATTTTTACCTTTAGAAATTTCGGTTTTGAAGGCTAAGGTCTTCTTTTGATATTGTCCTTCTTCATCGTTTAGCCTTCCAAGCTCAAGCTCATGCTCTCTTAGCTTTCCAAAGAGTGCCGCCATAGACATTGTGGCAAAGTTTTGTAACTCCGAGATGGCTGTCACCTTAGGTTGCCATTTCCTATCCAAAGATTTTAAAATTTTAACATTCAATTCATCAACGTCAAAGATTTTACCTAATCCGGTGACATGGTTCACAATATGAGTGAAACGCTTTTGAACGTCAAATATCGTTTTGCCTTGTTGCATTTGGAATATCTTGTATTCTTGGATTAGGAAATTTTTCCGTGCTCTCTTAATGTCATCGGTACCTTCGTGGGTCACTCTTAGCATTTCCCACATTTCCTGAGCACTTTTACAAACAGAGATCCTGTAAAACTCATCAAGGGTTAAAACAGATGAAATAATATTTTTAGCCCTAATGTCAAATTGTGCTTTTCTATTTTCCTCTGTTGTCCATCTAGAAAAAGGTTTAGGAATGTCAACACCGTTCTCAGCAACTTTAGGAATATAAGGACCGTTTAAAATAGCGTCCCAAACACCTCTATCAACAGACTCTAAAAAGATTTGCATTCTTACTTTCCAGAAAGGATAATTTGACCCGCAAAAAGTGGGGGTCTGTTGATAGACGCACCTTTAGCAAAAGTTTGATTTTGTCCGGCCATTTTTGAAAAGTTTGAATGACTATCAAAACAAGCTCTGATACCACTTGTTAGAATCGCGCAGCGGAATGTTCGCGTGGATGGACAAAAACCAAGAGGGGGGTGAATTGGTTTCTTAACAAAAATTAGGTTTTAAAAATTTTCCCCAAATTTTACCGATTAAAAAGCTGTGTAAACATAAATAAGATAGAGATAGAGTCTTACATAAGAGATTTATACTGGTTCGGATCAAAAGACCCTACGTCCAGTTGCTAATCACTCAAACAGAGGATTAACGTTGTCACTATAATCAAAGTTGTTACAAACAGATAACAATTGAAAATACAAAGTAAAGAAAACACCTCTCTTGAAACCCACAAGAGATGAAGAACAGTTATCCCTAGAGACGGCAGAACACACAATCCACTAAGAACTCCACTTAGTGATTCTTATCGCTTCTAGCCCACACCAGGTTCCAAAAGCCCCTTTTTCCTCCAACAAACAGTTCTCTGGCACTCACAACACTTAACTTTTGTTTGAAAAAGGTTGTTCAATTTTCTGAGAGCCTTAGAGAACCTTAAGTAGAGAAATTATGGTTTGGGAATTGGGATTTTCGGAACTAGAGAGTATTGGGATTAGGGTTTTCGAAAATAGTTTTAATTTGAAGTTGAAAATCAAAATTTGACTGAAATAATCGATTAAATGAAGTGTTAATCGATTATTACAGAGCCAAAATCAACAGAACCCCAAAACTCTCTGTTTTAATTGATTAACTGGCCTGTTAATCGATCAACTGGCCTGTTAATCGATTAACAGGTGTGTTAATCAATTATTACAGTGAACAAATACAGAAAATGATTTTTCTTACTGTAATAATCGATTATCTGATGTTTTAATCGATTAAAACCGAGGCTAACTGATAAATATGAGTTTTTGAAGCTTCTAAAGAGTAGATTATGTACCGGCTATCTTAGACTCTAATATTACAGACTTAAACTCATCAAAACAGAGTTATTACACAACAATACAAGTCTTCAACACTCTAAGTTCTTTGTTCTTGAATCATCATCAAAATCAACAAGCTTCATGTCCATGAAAGTTCAACATCAAGTCCTTGTATGTTCAACACAGGTCGTTGTCGGAAACCACCACTCAAGGTGATAACCTTCTTCTCTTGGTCTAAGAATGTCGACAAGGCCTTTGTGCCATGCCTGGTTCAAAGAATGAGAGATTGAAGGGTCCCTATAATGGGGGCACCTTGGGGACCTGACCTTGGTGAGAAGAGTTAGAACCTACCTTTGCCAATGCACTTTTCTGTAGGAAAACCCTACCTTTTGAATAAAAACGTCACTCTGTTCGCGGATGAGTGAATTGCTTGTGAATTTGTTTGTTGCATTTGTTTTTTGCATAACATAATCATACAATCGCAAAAAAAATAAAAAAATCTCAAAAACCTTTTCATAATAAACACCCTTATCTCGGACAATCTACATTTTAGCTAGTCTAGTTTCAGGTTCTTTGTAAGCTAAGTAGCAACGTGGATCGACAGAAGAGATAAGGGATTATAAAACCATTCTTTCTAATAAACCAACTTTATCTCAGGCAACCATCATTTTAGCTAGCCTAGTTTCAGGTTCTTTGTAAGCTAAGTAGTCACATTGACCTACAGAAGAGATAAAGGAGTCACAAAATGAATAAAAAACAAAATAATGAAATTTGACAAAACTATTTTGACAAAGTCAAATCATTCATATCGCATCACTTCATAAGTGGAAAACCCAAGAGAGAAAATAAATTCATAAGGAAAGTATGCATACACATCATCTTAATAAATCCCTCATCACTAGTGTAGAATGAGTCTTAATAAATATTAGGAGAATTTTTTGGGGAAATTGTTGGGACAAATCCCTTGTGAGAATTTGCCACATGTTGTTCACTTTTTCCTCTTCGTTTTGATATGTTGTGCGTCCAAATCCGACATCCCAGTCAAAAGTTATCCTACTTTGAACATCTTCCGCCTTTTTGTACTAGTGCATGCATAAACACATTCATTCTAGGGGGCATTAAATATCCTTAAGACAAAGGCAAAACAGCCTCAAGCACGTTTGTAACCTTCCATAAGGAAGGGACAAATGCACTAAGGTATGGTGACCTTCATTATACCTGTCAAATCTGTGACGGGGAAGAACCATTACACCGAAGTGGGTATGGTACTCCACAAAGCGTAAGCCTCAAGGATGATACCAAAGTCATTGTCTTAAGGCATATCTATCCCACACTAATCATTCATTTCATAGAATAAAAAATAATAAAAACCATAATGCATTTTGCATTCTAGAAAGTGACGGGTCTACTTCATGCCTTCATCTGCATACAAAAAAAATCCCAAACACTATCATACATCATGTTATAAAATAAAACATGATAATGTTTAGAAAAAAAACAAACACTTGCATACATGCATCCACAAAACTTCATCCTTGTAGACCCCAAATCTTGCCTGGCCTCACAATAAAGAAAAGAAGACTTTCGTTCAAAGATGGACAAGGCCTCAAAGGTCCTTAGGCATGTTTACTATGCTCCATGTTAGAATAGGAAAGCTTTCTGTACACAAAAAAATAAGAGAATTCTACCCATAAGATCGAGAAGGTTGTCCCAGTCTGACGAACACGAATTTCTATAAATAGGGGTCTCCTTTCTTCATTTTCAACAACTTTTCACCTGACTTTATTCTCCTATACTCTTCTAGAACCTCTCTGAAGCATTTCTAGAGTCCTAGGGTTCTTTTTAGACATTCTAGAATCCTTCACTATAAGAGTGAGTAGCGTTGTAGAGTGTGGGGTTTGCCAAAAAGCGCCCTTTACAAGAATATATATAAAAGCTTTCTTCGGAGCTTTTTACATCCCTTATTCTCTTTCTTTTATCGCTTTTATTACCCTCTCTGTGCATTAGATATTAGGGCCATGTTGTCAATTATTTAAATTTTGCAATGAATAAATAAGGGTAAAAACATGATTTTAATGTTCTTTTTTTTTCAATAAACAGTCCATCATAGGAAACCCGAAAGGGGTGTCGTGGGGAAGCTAATACCTTCCTCGCACGTAACTAACTCCCTTACCTAACTCTGGTTGTAATGACCAAAGTTGGTTTTTCTTAAAACCACCGCCTTCTTTTTTTTCTTTTTCCAAAATTTTTTGGTTAAAATATTGGTGGCGACTCTAGGACCCATTTATGAAAACCTCACCCTTAGAATAGTTTGTTTATCGGATATCCTAAGGGTGATGGCCACACTTTTTAAAATGTGAGTTGAATTAAAAACCATCGCGTCGCTCCGACCGCCTCTTTTGACGGCGGCGACAGATGGCGACTCTACTGGGGAAGTTAGAGAGTTGATCCCATTTAGTGATGGACTAGTTTAAAAAATAAAAACTTGAAATTACGCTTTTACCCTTCCTTGCTTTTATAACATGATTTATTGTTTGGCTTTAATAACTGTTGTATGTTTACTTTATTCAATTGTTTGAAATAACAACTGTACACAAACCCTTGCACACAATAGTTCCCCTATACCCGGGGGCAAGTAGGATAACCTTAGGGAGTGGGTGGCATTGTACGATTTGTCGTAGTGAGGGCCATGAGCCCACTGGTATGGTTGGAAACCACCACTCAAGGTGATAACCTTCCTCTTTTGGCCGAAAGACTGACATGGCCTTAGTGCCATGCATCGTTTGAAGGCTGGGAGAGCGGGGACCCTATAATGGGGGCACCTTGCAGGCTTGGCCTTGGTGAGGATATTTACAACTACCTTGAATATGCACTGTTCTGCAGGATATCCTTACCTCGTGATAAAAATAATTATCACACTGTTTGTGGATGAATGAATTGTTTGTGCATTTGTTTGTTGCATTTGTTTGTTACATAGCATAATCATACAACAACAAAATAAGTAAGAACCTTTTTCATAATAAACACCCTTATCTCAGACAATTCACATTTTAGCTAGCTTGGTTTCAGGTTCTTTGTAAGTTAAGTAGCCACGTGGACCGACAGAATAAATAAGGGGATCTAAAACCATTATTTCGCAATAACCACCTTTATCTCAGATAGTTTGCATTTTAGCTAGCCTAGTTTTAGGTTCTTTGTAAGCTAAGTAGCCACGTAGACCGACAGAAGGGATAAAGAGATAATATAATAAAAGAGAAAAAATCAAACTCATAACAGGATTTAACAAAACGATTTTTGACAAAGTTGTATCATTCATATTGCATCATTTTGTAAAGTGGTAAAACCAAGAGAGAAAATAAATGCACAAGAAAGCATACGCATCATCCTAATAGAGCCTCTCATACATAAATGCATTCATGGGATGTAGACCCCAAATCTTGCCCGGCCTAAAAAAAAAAAAATAACATTCTGGCGAGAAGGCCTTCCCAAATGGTGGGGGCGAGAAGGCCTTACCAAATGGCAAGGGCGAGAAGGCCTTCCCGAATTGCAAATCCCAGATGGTCATCCCGACCTAGCACTTTTTCCTATAAATAGGAGCCTCATTCCACCCATTTTCACACACCATTCACTCCTACCACTCTCTAGGAAGCCTTTTGGAACTTTAGAGTGACTCTGAGTATTTTTCCAGAGTTCGAGTGAGCTTTCCGATTTCCGTTAAGGTAGAAATCGGTTAAGGATGTCTCCTTTTTTTGAGATATCCGACCATCGGTAGGGTGACACCTTTATTTTTTGATCGAGGGAGGAGTGTCTCTATAGAGTGCGGGGACTACCAAAAAGCCTCCTCAAGTTCAATATTTATGAAAGCTCGCTTCGGAGGTTCTCCTTCATATCTCTTCTCTTTTAATGCTTTCTTTTACTGTTTCCCTTGTATGCATTAGATATTAGAATCATGTAGATAGCTACTTAAATTCTGTAATAAATAAATAGGGTAGAAGCATAATTTTATTGTCTTTATTTTAAGAATAGTCCATCATAGGGAACACGAAAGGGGCGCTGTGGGGGTGCTAATACCTTCCCCACACGTAACTAACTCCCTTATCAGACTCTGGTTATAATGGTCAAAGTTGGTTTTTCGAAAACCACTGCCTTCTTTTTCCTTTTTCGATGTTTTCGGTAAAAACATCGGTGGTGACTCCATAAGAACCCTTTTCGAAAACCTCACTTTTAGGTCCAGCCCAGTTATCGGACAACCTAAAGGCACCTTTTCGAAAACCTCGCCCTTAGGTCTAGCCCGGTTATTGACAGCCTAAAGGCGTTGTAATGTCACACTTTTAAAATGCAAAACTGAAGTCGGAACCATCGCATCGCTCCGACTGCCTCTTTTGATGGCAGCGACAAGGGACATTAGATATACTTAAGACAAAGGCGAAAGAGGCCCAAGTATACTTGGACAAGTACGAGAATCTTCGATAAGGAAGAAACCATAAAAGTGGGTATGGCACTCCACGAAGCATAAGCTTTAAGGATGACGCCTAAGCCATTGTCTTAGGAGATACTAATCTCACACCTATCATTCATTTCCATTGATAAATTCCATTTCATCATCTTAGAAAGTGGTTGGTCTTCTCGGAATCCAAACCCGAGCTTAAAAAGCTAAAGCGATGGAACAGTTGGAGGAACAGAACCGCAAGCTCACCACAGAGGTAAACTCCTTAAGAGAACAAATGGCGTAGATGATGAAGTTAATGCGCCAACAGAACCACAATAAGGGAGAAACTCATGGCGATCGCGCCTCTCGCCATGAGGAGGAAGAGGAAGAGGAGTTCTTTTATGAACAGAAAGCTCTTGTACAGTCCGACGCAAGGGCAATGCATATCCACACCCCCGAGGTATCCAAACAGCAGATATCTACCTTGGAGGAAAGACTAAAGGCAGTCAAGGGGCACAACTTTGACGTTAAGGAGGCAGCAGACATGTGTCTTGTTAAGAACATCCAGTTCCCTCCGAAATTCAAAGTCCCAGACTTCCCCAAGTATGCAGGGTTGACCTGCCCCAAAAATCATCTTACGATGTACTGTCGTAAGATGGTTGCACATGCTGAGAATGAGAAACTTCCACTAGTGTAAAAAGGGGCTTTTACGTCACCCAATTGTCATCGCATGCAAAAATATTTGACGTAAATAAAACATGGTGGTAATTTTGTAAATAAGAGGCGAAACTTTTACGTCGCGCATCCTAGGAGGTGACGTAAAAAGCCTCTTTTACATTGCACCTGGGTGGCGTGACATAAAAGAGGGCTTTTTACGTCACGTGTTGGGGTGCGTGACATAAAAAGCTATCACTTTTTATGTCGTGCACCTCAGAACACGACATAAAAATCCCTCTTTTACGTCGTGCCACCCATGTGCGATGTAAAAGAGGCTTTTTACGTCACCTCCTAGGATGCGTGACGTAAAAAGTTCTTTTTATTCTCTTCGAGACCCGCTCCCTCGTCTTTCGCAACAAGGGTTTTTGAGAACGACGACGACAACTACCTTTCCACACCATTTTCAATCATTTTGACAGTGAAAAACATCAACATCGTGTCTCATTTTGCGAATTTGACATTTCTCCCCGATTGGATTCGAGATTGAAATCATTTTCATGTATACTCGAGGTTAGTGTTCTATGTCTTCTGATATATGTTTAAATTGAATCCATGATTGTTTTTTGGGATATCAATCACGTTATTGTATGATTGCCTCCACTAGATTGTTATTGGAATGTCATTATCTGTTTATTTACTTGAGTGCATTTTCGGTTTACACACTCCATTTACGTGCTTTGTTGTTTGCATATTAATTTCTTTTTAAATATAAATTTTGAATATCGAAACTTTATAACATAATATGAATCGAAGTTGGATGAATACATGTCGTATTAGTGAAGAGTATGAAAAATGAGTTCAGGAATTTTTGAAATTTGCTAGTGAAAATGGAAAACCTATGAAAGGGACATATTACTGTCCATGTGTTCGTTGTTTGAATCAAATTCATCATATATGTGATCACTTGTTTGTTTATAGTATTATTAAGAGTTATAAAATATGGACATGGCATGGAGAAATATTATATATCCCAACTATGTCAACTACAGACAATTTTGACGAAGGGATGGATGATAATCTAGAGGATATGATACATGATATTGTGAAGAAAATTTTATGAAAGCACATCTATATGATTCTTTGAAATCTGATTTTGCGCAACAATTGTACATAGGATGTAGTTTTACAAGTTTATCAACAACTTTAATCTGAGGAAAGTTAATCCATCCAAAAATCTTGAAATACAAAGGTTGGAATCCAACAATATATGCAAACATGGATGAGTGACTCAAAAAGACATATATATTTGGTTCCATACATTGAAGGGTTAATAATTTAATTTGTATTTTAATTTATATTTTTATAACTAATTTGTATGTCATATAATGTAGGTCTCATTGGCAGTTAATTGTAATCATGCCTTGGGATTACACTGTGGTGTGGTTTTTCTTCATTACATCGAAAACCGAGTCAAGAAATAAAAAACTTGTTACAAGGGTAACTTTATCTTTTATTCATTAATTATGTTTTTAAATTGTAAATACATATTGAATAATATATGACTTTTTTTCACTTCGAATTGTGTATGGAACTAATGTTCTAAGTGGAAAACCTAGAACAAAGACTTTGCATTTCATTTATCCTAAGGTTAGAAACTTATTTATATAAGTGAATACCATAATTATTGTTTGTATTTAAATTTTGAAAATAACATTATGTTTTATTCATCATTTAAGTGTAATAAGCAAACAAACTCATTTGAATGTGGTTACCATGTTATGTATTGGATGAAAGCCATAGTTTGTGCGGGTATAACTGATTCTTAGACGGAGCTAATTGCTTTCAACATTAGTTAACTTTATTTAACTTTATGCATGTTGCATGTTTACAAGATTCAAATTAATGTTTCAGGTATTTCAAGATCCATCTCCATTTCCAGAATATGATATTACACAAATTAGAGAACAATGACCAAGGTTTTTCGTTCAACAATTCTAGTACTTAATTTTTTATGTTATTATTCATATTATATTGTGTGTATTATGTAGTTTAGGTAGCTTAGTTTGTACTAACGTTTAGTTTGTAATAGAATTTAGTTTATAGGTTATTGTTTGCATTATATTGTTTTATTATGTAGTTTGTATTATATATAATTTTTTTTTATTTACTAGCTAAAGAAACTTGAACCTCTGGACTATCCGGTTATAATATATATTTACAAGTTTTGGTTATAAGACAGAATAAACCCAATTTTTTTTTAAAAAGGGAGCAAATTTACGTCGCGTATTGGTATGCGTGACGTAAATTTACATCACATATTGGTATACGCGATGTAAATTTACGTCACATATTGGTATACGCGACGTAAATTTACGTTGCGTATACCAATATGTGACGTAAATTTATGTCACGTATACCAATACGCGACATAAATTTGCTCCTTTTTTTAATTTTCGAAACTTTTTACGTTTGTTTAGTAGTATATGTAACATAAATTAACGTCAGATTTCGATAACTGACGTGAATTTACGTCGGGCCAAAGGGTGAGACGTAAATTTACGTCTCCCATTTTAACATCAGTCTTAAATACGACGTAAAAAGCCCAAAATACTTGATGTAAAAGCCCCTTTTTGCACTAGTGTTCTGATCCATTGCTTCCAGGAGAGCCTGGCTGAGTCAACTCTCAATTGGTATATGCAATTGGAGAAGGGGCAAGTCCAAACCTGGAAGCAGCTGGCAGACGCCTTTCTCCGTCGGTACCGATACAATATTGACCTGACCCCGGATTGGTCAAACCTTAGACATTTGAGCAAAAGGAACGACAAGCCTTTCAAGGCGTATGCCCAGCGATGGAGGGAGATGGCTGCCCAAGTAGAGCTCCCACTAACAGACAAAGAAATGGTGGCCACGTTCATTGATTCATTGACGGGCCCTTATTATGATAAGGCGATAACAAGCACATCCAACCTCTTCTTAGACGCGGTCACCATTGGGGAGAGAGTGGAGCAAGGGTTAAGAAATGGGAAAATAGTGTGATCTTCCTCTTCCAACATTTCATTCAAAAAACCCTTTAACAAAAAGAAGTAGGAGGTTGTGCATGTGATCAATCTCGCTACTCCTTCCTCCGCTTCGCAGACGGTCCAACAGCCACGTAAAAAGGAAAGGAAGTTTACCCCTCTTTCAACCTCCTACGGGAAATTGGTACCCCAATTGCTAGAGGCCAAGCTCCTGGCTCGCGTTCCTCCCAAGAAGGTGGAGCCTCCCTACCCCGAGTGGTATAAACCTAATGAAAAATGTGATTACCACTCGAATGCGCCTGGGCATTCAACGGAGAATTGCTTGACCTTGAAATATAAGGTATAAGAGCTAATAGACGCCGGGTGGATAACTTTTGACGCTCCTACCTCCGATATGGATATCAAGCCTCTGTCAAAACCAGAGTGAGAGGAGGGTCGGATTAGGAGGATCATCTATTAGGGCGCTTTTTCTTTAATACTTTTCTTGTATTTCCTACGGTCCCCACCCGTGGTCGTAGGATCACCGATTAAAAGGACACATGTACATATTTTTTCTTAATACATGAGCCATTTTCTATCATATCATATTCATTCTCATTCTTTTCCCTCTTCTATTTATTATTCTTCCAAAATAATCGAATAATAAAATCTATGCCTAAAATAGAACCTAAAAAACACAATCATGTCTGTGACTGATGAACCTCTATGGGATCCGGAAACCGAAGGCGAATGGGTCGAGTCTGGCAGTGAGCAGAGGACCGTTTCCCCGGACATGCAGAGAGTGTTGGAAAAAGAAGCTCGCTCCATACAACCTTATCAAAAAGAAAAAAAAACTATCAACTTGGGACAAGGAGACTGTAAGAAAGAAATAAACATCGGCACCCAGATTGGTAGTGGCATCAGGGAGGGACAAATGCACCTTTTAAAAGAATATGTGGACGTATTTGCTTGGTCTTATGACGACATGCTCGGACTCGACACAAACATAGTGGAGCATCAGTTGCCCTTGAAAGAGGGATTTCGACCCATAAAATAGAAGCTCAGAAGAATAAAGTCGGATTGGTCCTTAATGATCAAGGAGGAAGTACAAAGACAGCTAGACGCCAACTTTCTAGACGCAAACATAGTGCCCGTCACCAAGAAGAGTGAAAAAAATCAAAGTATGCGTAGATTATAGGGATTTTAATCGAGCAAGCCCAAAGGACGATTTCCCCCTACCACACATTGACATGTTAGTGGATCACACTGCTACGAACATGCTCTATTCTTTCATGGACGGATATGCGGGGTATAATCAAATTAAGTTGGCCATCGAAGATAGAGAGAAGACATCCTTCATCACACCATGGGGGACATTTTGCTATAGAGTGATTCCTTTTGGGCTCAAAAACGCAGGGGCTACTTATCAGAGGCCTATGGTAATGTTATTCCACGACATGATCCATAAAGAGATAGAAGTATACATGAATGATATGATTGTCAAATCCAGAAACGAGATGGACCATATTCAATATCTCAAAAAGTTGTTCGATCGACTTCGAAAGTATCAAATTAAACTAAATCCTGCAAAGTGTACTTTTGGAGTGCGGTCAAGAAAACTTCTAGGGTTCATTGTGAGTCCAAGGGGAATCGAGGTAGACCCCGATAAAATAAAGGCGATTCTGGAAATGCCCCCACCAAGGACAAAAAAGGTGGTCAGAGGATTTTTGGGCCGAATAAACTATATTGCCAGATTCATCGCACAGCTGACAGACAAATGTATAGCCATCTTCAAGTTGTTGCGTAAGAATCAACCGACAGTGTGGAACGAGGAATGACAACAAGCATTCAACAAGATCAAGATGTGCTTGACCAATCCACCGATATTGGTGCCACCCATCGAAGGAAAACCTCTGATCCTATATTTTTCGGTACTTAAAGAGTCCATGGGATACATGCTCGATCAACAAGATGAAACAGGAAAAAAGGAGCGAGCCATATATTATCTCAGTGAAAAGTTCTTAGACTATGAGACCCGCTATACGTCATTCGAAAAAACATGTTGTGCACTGGTGTGGGCGACTCAACGTCTCCGACAGTATATGGCTCGACATACAACGTAGTTGGTCTCCAAAATGGATCCAATCAAGTACCTCTTCGAAAAGCCCATCTTGACCAGAAGGATAGCTAAGTGGCAAGTACTCCTCTCAGAATTTGATATCATCCATATCACCCAGAGAGCTATCAAAGGTAGTCCCCTAGCAGACTATATAGCACATGGATCGACAGACGAGTATCAATCCCTGCAGGATGATTTTCCTGACGAACATATCATGCATATTGAACACGAAGAGACCAAAGAAGATGTATGGACTATGTTTTTCGATGGAGCCTCAAACATGCTTGGACACAGGATAGGAGCCATCTTAATATCCCCAGAAAAGAAATACATCCCGGTAATGACCAGGTTAAATTTTGACTATACAAATAATATGGCCGATTTGGGAGTCCAAGCAGCTCTAGATCATGGGGTAAGCAAACTCATAATTTTTTGTGACTCGTCCCTTGTTATCTATCAACTCAAGGGCGAATGGGAAACCCGAAATTCCAAATTAATCCCATATCTAGAGTACCTTCACAATTTGACTTCGAGGTTGGAAAGTGTCACCTTTGAATATTTCCCTCAGGAAGACAACCAATTTGCAGATGCCCTCACCACTTTATCATCCATGTTCTCTTTAGATCAAGAGCATGAGATGCTAACCATCCAAATCAGGCTGCATGACAAACAAGCTTTTTGCATGACAGTGACTAGCGAGCAAGACAAAAACCTTGGTATCACGACATCAAGTGATACCTCACGAAGGGTGAATATCCCGAGGGAATCAGTGATAATGGCAAAAGGACCATTTGGAAGAGGACCGTAGGGTTTGCATTGATCGGAGAAACCTTTATAAAAATAATTTTGACTCCACTTTGTTAAGGTGTGTGGATCACGAGGAGGCTCAAACTCTAATTAAGGAAATCCATAAAGGAGCCTTTGGAAACCATGTGCCAGGGTATGTCATGGTAAGGAATATCCTAAGGGTAGGATATTTCTAGTCAACAATGGAAGGCGACTATCACTAATATGCTAAAAGATGTCACAAGTGTCAAGTCTACGCCGATAATGTTCACGTCCCACCCGTACCTCTCAACATCTTAGCTACACCATGGCCATTTTCCCTGTGGGGCATGAACGTCATCGGACCCATCACGCCCAAAGCATCCACTATAAGAATTTTACATATTAGCTATGACGCATTTCATAGCTATTTTATAGCTAATCTCTCGCTGGTATGTTTTGCTACAGATTAGCTATGGAATAGCTATGGAATAGTCTGTCGCTAAATCCAAGTAGTTAATTAGATAGAGATGTATTCTCTCTCAAATTTGTAGTAAATTTTGTCTCCAATCTGTCGCTATGTCTCTCGCTAATTTAAGTGATGAAATTTTATTTCTCTCTAGCTAATTGACCTCTCAAAAGTTGTAGCTAATCCGTAGCTAATCTTTCGCAATTTTTCTCTCGCTAATCCGTAGTTAATTCTTCGCAATTTCTCTCTCGCTAATCCGTAGCTAATCCCTCGCAATTTCGCTCTCGCTAATCCCTCACAATTTTTCTCTCGCTAATCCCTCGCAATTTCACTCTCGCTAATTTGTAGTTAATCCCTCGTAATTTTCTATCATAAATTTGTTGTTAATCCGTATCTAATCCGTCACAATATTTCTCTCGTTAATCCGTAGCTAATCCTCCATAATATTTCTATCGCTAATCTGTAGCTAATCCTTGATAATTTATCTCTAGCTGATCTATAGTTAATTCCTCGCAATTATTTCCTCGCTAATCCGTAGTTAATCCTTCGCAATGTTTCTCTTGCAATTTCATAGCTAATCCCTCACAATTACTATCAAAATTCTCTTCCCGCTAATCCGTAACTAATCTCTTGCTAATTCATATCTAATCTCTCGCTAATTCATAGTTATTCTCTCACAATTTTATTGGCGTAATAAATATTTCTACTAATGTATCATCATCACATTATAATATCAAATGTTTAACATCTAAATTATTACTAATTCTTGAAAAAAAAAGACAAACTTATCAACTTTTCATATAAAAGTATTGTTTAAACATAGTTAAAATGATGTTTCAAACAATTAAAACATAACAAAAATAATATTTCAACTAAAAATTTCATAACACAATTAAAAATAGAAACAAAGTTTAAAATACATTTTCATCATTGTTTCTTTAAGGCAGATAATAAATCTTTCTTGAAAGACTGCATTTCTTCTTGCATTTGTTGTTGCATGAGTGTTTGTATTTCTGCTTGTGTCTTCATTTGTGCTTGCATCAATGCTTGCATATCGGCTTGTGCTTGCAACTCGTGTTTTCATATGCTCTTGCAAACTAGATATTTGTGTAGCTAAGGTAATGAATAATACATTATATTTAAATAATTTAAAAGTTAATAAATAAAATATCATTCAAGTATTTGTACTATACGTGGTGAGTGCAAAATAGAATCAAGTTGTGGAGGATTAATGCGAGATTGAGAAGGATGAAATGGAGTAATAAAACCTCGACCCCGCCCTCTTCCTCGAGGAGGCATTTGAGTTTCTACACATAGAAATTCAATAAATTAAAGAAACATGTCATTATTATACAAATATGAAAAAATAGCAGGAAATAATTAATTTAATTTAAACATAACATGTCTACCATTCAATAAACTTAAGATGATTCATTCATAACCACTCCTCGTCTAAACTGTCCAAATAATTACTTAAATTATCTAACTCATCATCTAAATCATCTAACTCCATCTCTTCATCCATGAACTCATCATCGTCATTTATGAATTCAACATTGTGCACAATATTCATTGAATAATTAACATCATCCATGTTTATTTCTTCCATTGGGGCATTTGCATCAAACAATTGTATCTCCTCATCATTAGGAAGAATACTAGGCATTCCCATTGATCCATCATCTCGAAAATAATCAGTAACAATTTTCTCATTTGACAAATCATCTTCATTATTCAATGTCTCGATCATAAATAATTTTGCTCTAGCCTTGCAAGCTGCCCACCAATCATCATTATTTCTACCCCTATTTTGTGGGTATCTTGTATAACACACTTGTTGAGCCTGTTGAGCTAATACAAATGGCTCATTTGATTAAAGCTTTGATTTATGCTTGATATCAACCAAACCATATATGTCATCAACTTTAACACCATGAAAAGGATCAAACCAATGACAACGTAAAATAATTACTTTGTTTTGATATCCAAGGTAAGACAATTCTAATATCTCTTCAACAATACCATAATAGTCCAAATCATTTTCACCATATATATTTCCTCTAACACATATCCCACTATTCATGGTGGATTTATTATCTCCGTACTCCTTTGTATGAAATCTATATCCATTAACTATTACACCATTATAAGAAGTTACAATCTTAACTGGACCATAACTTATCTCTCGAATTAATCGATCCTCAACTTGGCCTGTACTCACCTATAAAGAATTACAAAGAGAAAATACATAAGTACATCACTTAATACAATGAATTTCAAATTATACACTATAGATTTCTATGGAGAAAGACTCACTTGATGTTTTAACCACCTATTGAAAACTTGATCTCGAGATACTAATATTTCATCCTCAGAGATATTGGGATTTTCATTCTTCAGTGAATCTTCAAATTTCCTAATTGATACAACAATTAATATTGTAACAAATCGAATTGAATAAAAAATGTAATTATGAAGAAAACTTACTTTAGATATGGTTCCACTTCTTTACAATTTACAATGACATATGTCTCGACAATATGAAACTCTTCTTCTGCTAATATTCTTTTATGACCTCTACCAATAGGACGACAAGGGTGTTTAAAAATAGACAACTTCTTAGAAACTCTATCTTCACCACCATCATCATTACGAGAAACTAGAGTACGTCTTGTTTGAATATAGGGATCAAAATACATAGAAGAAAAATTAGAAATTTCTTCCAAAATATATGCTTCACATATAGATCCTTTAACCTTTGCCTTATTGCGAACCTTTCTTTTCAAATACAACATGCATCTTTCAAATGGATACATCCATCTGTATTGCACAGGCCCTCCAACCTTCACTTCATATGGTAGATGTATAACCAAATATTCCATTGAATCAAAGAATGTTGGTGGAAAATTTTTTTCAAGCTTACAAATTGTTTCAATGATAGAACTCCTAGCATTGTCCATGACAGAAGGATGTATTGTATTCACACAAATCTCTTTAAAAAACAAACTAAGTTCTGTTAATACACCCCATATAGGCTTTGGCAACATGTCACGAAATGCCAAAGGAATTAGTCTTTGCATAAAAACATGACAATCATGACTTTTCATCCCATATATTTTTCCTTCATCTACATTAATGTTACGTGATATGTTAGATGCATACCCATCTGGAAACTTTAGATGTTTTATCCATTCACACACCATCTTTCTTTGTTCAGAATTCAAGACATATGTTGCCTTTTGTTTTTTATACTTATCATTTTCCACCACCAGCTCTAATCTCGTACGTTTACATATCAATCTCAAATCTTGTCTTGCATTTGTAGTATCTTTCGTCTTGCCCTTTATGTCCATCACAGTGTTAAAGATGTTGTCAAACGCATTTTTTTCAATATGCATAACATCCAAATTATGTCGAACTATATTAGTAGACCAATAAGGCAATTCCCAAAATATGCTCTTCTTAACCCAATTATGGGTTTTACCAAAGTCCAAGTCTAACATTTCTTGGATCTTGAGCAAATGTAGGATGTTTTTCATTGAATATTTTCCAACCTTGTGCATCAGCTGGATGTGTCATCATTGATTCATCTTGGTGCACTCCATTTGCATGCCAATGCATATATTTGGAAGTATGAATAGACATAAATAGGCGTTGGAGTCTTGGAACAATGGGGAAATATCTCAGCATTGAGTAAGGCACATCTTTATTCTTTGAAGATGTCTTCGGTTTAAATCATGGTTCTTTACACACCAAGCAAGCATTCTTGTCACTATTTTCTTTGTAATATAGCATGCAATGATTAAGACATGCATCTATCTTTTCATATCCTAATCCCAACTCATTAACCATTCTCTTCGATCTATACAAATTTTCAGGCAACCTTTCTGAATCTGGAAGCATGCTTTTGATTATAGCAATCATTCGATCATAATAATTAACACTCAAGTTAAACTCTGACTTTAGGTTTAACAGTTGTGTTACAGCAGATAACTTCGTATGCTTCTTACAACCATCCCATAAAGGTCCATCAGCATCCTTTAATAAGTTAAAAAACTTCTTAGCTGATGGATTTGGGTCCTCTTGCACCTCTTCTACTTTTGGATTTAATCTAACATAAGTAGCATCCATAATCATATCAACATATGAACTTCTATTATCTTCATTATGTTCTTGAAAGACAGAAGTTGATACATCATCGGTCCATCTTTCTTCACCATGAAGGATCCAATTTGTGTAACCATCCATAAATCCATGGTGATACAAATGCTTTTCCACATTAAATGATACATCCCAATAACGATTCCTACATTTTCCACATGGGCAAGGAATACGCCCTTCTACATCAGCAAATTTTGGATCTCTTGTTGCTATTTGAATAAAATCATCAACACCATTTTTGAATTCTTCAGTTATAATGCCGAATTGATTATTTCTTTGTAACATCCATCTTCGATCTGGTCTCATTACTCTTGCAGTTAGTTTAACAAAATTTAAAAAGTTATATTTTCAAGAAAATAAATTATTATTAAGTTTAACATCAACCTGATAAACTGTTCGGAAATGCAAGAGATCTAAGGGAATTCAGAAACTGAAAACATTTAAGTCCTCAACTTTCTATTTCTCTCTCTCTCTCTCTCTCCCTCTCTCTCTCGCCCTTTATATATATCTCTCTCTCTCCCTTTATATCTGGAAGGTAAAAAAGCATTAAGTAATATTAGCTTCAAGCTTACATGTGTCAAACTGTCTTGGACGTGTTCCCAAACACGCAGTAAAACAGAGATTATGAGTCCAATTTTTTTTTACATGAGAAGTATAAAGTCTTATGCCCTTATCCATCTACATGGGGTTGCTTGATCAATGTCATTTAGCTCTATCAAAATATTTTTCTGTAAGTGTATAAGAAAATATGCAACTGTTTGAAAACTCAATTCAGTTACCAAAATGAATATTCTCTTAACTAAAAGTGATTTAGTGTGACTTATATAAATACCTCCTATAAGTGAAAGAGAACTAAAAATATTCAATGCGTGGAAGATCAATAAATGCCTTTAGCATTAATAATTTATTTAATTACCAATAGTTTACCTTAAATAAACTTGAAGTAACAAAGTATCATTTCAAAGTTCAAACATCACTTATTAAAGTGTCACATATGCACAAATAACACATACAAATATAAAAAGGTTATACAAGTATAGGTAAATAACACTATTCTTCCCTAAAGTTATGTAAAAAACAATTTTGGTGAACCAAGTTTAAAACCATACATTTTACCCATGATTCATAAATCGTACAAGTGAAGAGAGTAGAATCACAAAAGTAACTGGAAACACCAGTGAGAAAAGTAGATTACACATTTTTTAGCCCTGTGAAAAGCAAATGTGTGAGACAAGAAGGACATTGGAGAAAACTATTGAGAGGATCTCATGGTAAATGATATTCTAAAAAAAAATCTTAAACAGAGCCGAATGACATTTTGTAATCCAATAGCCAACCTCACCTAGTGAAATATGCTTTTGTTGTCATTTGATTGATTCATAAACTCTATGAAATTGTAAAATTTAGTGATATAACAAAGAATAACTTAGATATATCATCTAAATAATGAATACTACTCAATGAAATAATTTTAAACTAGAAAATGACCAAAAGTTTCACATAACAGAATAATGAGTTATAACTGAGTGTTTGAAGCCTTTATTTTATAAGACTTAAAGCAGTAACGATACAGCCAAATACAACAGATAGAATTAGTAAGTGACCATCTAGAGCCCTTGTTTTATAAGAAGGAAACTAAAACATATGAATAATCAAATAGGATGTGTTTAATAGTGCTCGTTCTTTTTCTTTTGCATTGGTGATATGGAATTGCATTGATTCATCCATGTATCATAATTTATGAGATCCACAGCCAAGTCATATCAAAGTCAAATCATGTCATTCAAATAGTGACATGTAAGATTATCATACTATGTTAAATATATATATATATATATATATATATATATATATATATATAAATACTTAAGTTTCAATTGACAAGAGAGGTCATCTAACATGTTTTGGACTGTTAACTTCACCTAAAAACTTCTAACAGTGAAAACATAATTTCCCTGTTTTTGTTTTATCATGTATTGAGAAAAGCATAGTCAATGGAAAAATTTAGTGAAGCAGAAAGAGCCCGAAAAATTGATCCATTTCTCAAATGTGGAAAATAGCATTAAAAACACCATCTGATTTGCACGAGTACTGAACTTCATACCGGTCAACCATAGAGATAAAACACAGTATGACAGTATGCGATGTGCCAATAAGTACTAATATGACCCGAGGACTTACCTCTGGTTCTCAATTATAGGTACGCGAGCAAGAACACAAAGGAAATTACCATTATAAAATATGCTGAATTCTATAAAAAAGAAAGACGCAGAGGAAATTTCACTAACCAAACCCCCTCTGCTCGTGAATTATAATTGAAATTTAAATTGGATTAAATAAATTTAATTAACCATGATAATTACAGTGAGTAACGCACCGTAAGAGGGGTACATAGTAAATCAAATCAAATAAAAACACCCAAGGAACAAATAAACCCTATCGTTGTTGCTAGCTTACATGAAACCTAATCGCTGGACAATAGGGAAAATACTCAGAAGTTGGAAATTACTAAATAGAATCAGAAGAAGGCACAACTAACTACTACTAAGATTAACTGTTCTTTTACCATAGAAAGTCACTAACAAATCAAAACACAAATTGAAGTTTGTATAAAATACATAAGATTTCATAAAACACATGTACCGACAGTGGCACTGTAGGACAGTGGCAACGACACGACAACAATGCGGTAGCGGGAGCAGCGACAGCGGGAGCAGCGACAACAGTTGCAACGGGAGCAGCGACAGCGGGAGCGACGGCAACGGGAGCAGCGGCAGCGGTAGCAAATGCAGTCTAGGTCTGTTGAAAGTGAAAGAAGGAGATGTAGCTAAAGGGGAAGGGAATTTTGGACAAAAAAGATTAATTTAATATTTTTATTAAAAAATTATAAAATTTGTATCATTTTAAAAAATAGTTTTATTATTATTTTAAAGATGTTTATATTTAAAATAATATTTAATTAAATAAATATTTTAATATAATAATTTTTTTTATAAAGACTAATTTCTAAAAAAAATGATAAAAAAATTATTTATAAAATTTTCTATTAATTTAAATTATTAAATACTTCCTACAAATTTAAATTTATAAAATATTTCCAAAAAATAATTTTAATTTTAGATATTTTTTCAAAAAATTATAATTATTTTCGAATAATTTATATATATATATATATATATATATATATATATATATAATTAATATATTTATAATAAATTTGGTAAAAATAATTTTTAAATAATTTTATAATTAATCTTTTGCTATAAATTTGCTACAATTTAACTATGATTGAATGTTATATAGTTTAGCTAAAAAATAGCTTTAAAAAACAACATAGTTAATATTTATAACTAGGGATTAGTGACAAAAATTTTCCCTAACTAAATTATTTTTCTACTAAGTGAGGGAATAACTACAAAAATATTATATTCTAGCTATTTTACTAAAGATTAACTACAATTTTATTCCTTTACTATTCCATAGCTAATTAGCTACAAATTAACTAAAAAAAAAATTTGTAGCAAATTTTCCTAGTTAATTGGAAAATTTCTTGTGGTGATCTAATGGTCTCCGTTGTTTCTTGGTGGCCATTGACTATTTTACTAAATGGGTAGAGGTGGCATCCTACGCACACGTGACCAGGAAAGTAGTAACCGCCTTCGTCAAGAAAAATATTCTATGTCGGTATGACATCCCTCATTGTCTCATCACCGATAATGGGACCAATCTGAACAACAAGATGATGGAGGAGTTATGCCAAGATTTCAAAATTCACCATCATAACTCCTCTCCATACCAACCCAAAATGAATGGTGCAGTAGAAGCAGCCAACAAAAACATCAAGAAAATCATCCAAAAAATGGTGATCACATACAAAAATTGGCATGAAATGCTGCCTTTTGCCCTTCATGGATATCGGACTTCCGTATGGACCTCCACAGGAGCCTCTTCGTTTTCCCTCGTATACGACATGGAGGTCGTATTGCCAGTGGAAGTCAAAATACCCTCCCTGAGAGTCATTATGGAAGCAAAGTTGACAAAAGCAGAATGGGTCCGAAATCAGTACGACCAGCTGAACCTAATCGAAGAAAAACGGTTGAATTCCATTTGCCACGGACAAGCCTACCAAAAGAAAATCAAAAGGGCTTACGATAAAAAGGTCAATCCCCCACACTTATCATGAAGTGGCAGCTAACTATGAAGGATCTTTTGTGGTCAAACGGGCTTTCTCAGGAGGAGCCCTTATCATCACCAACATGGATGGAGAAGGGCTTCGGCACCCGGTCAACTCGGATGCAGTGAAAAAGTATTACGCTTGAAGGCATTGCTCATGACCCCTTGTACACCCCAAATCTTTCCCGACCTCAAAATAAAGAGCAGAAGACCTCCTATTCGAAGATGGACAGAGCCTAAAAAGCCACTAGGAGAGACTCTTAGGCCCCATATTAGAGTATGAAGGCTTTTTTGTACAAAAAATAAGGATTTCCACCTTTAGGGGTCGAGACCGCCGTCTCGCTTTTCGGGACCGCCGTCTCAACCAATGGCAAGTCGAGACCGCCGTCTCGTTTGGTAAGACAGCCCTCTCGTCATTTGGAAAGTCGATACCGCCATCTCGTCAAACGAGACGACGGTCTCGCCACTTATCAAAGTCGAGACCGTCGTCCTGAATGGCGAGATGACTGTCTTGACCTTGACAGGCGAGGCAGCCGTCTCGACCTGATAGGCGCGAATCCCTACAAATAGTGGGCGCTCTTCCCTTCATTTCACACATCTCTTTCACCTTTCCTTCTGCAATTTCTCAAAATTCTTCTTTTAGAGACCCTTCGAAGCATTTCCGGAGTTTCTGAGTGTTTAAGAGAGTTTTTATAGCATTTTCAAGAGAGAATTCGACGTTGTAAGAGCGAAGGGCTGCCAAAACGCACCCTATTTTTCACAAGAATTAATCAAAGCTTGCTTCAGAGGATTCTTCATTCTCCCTCTCTCTCTTGTATCGCTTTATTATTTATATATGCGTTAATTAGGGCCATGTAGTCATCATTTTTTTATTCCGCAAAAAAAAGGGTAAAAGCGTCCTTTCAAAAAGTTTATTTATAAAGTAACCGGCCCATCATAGGGAACCCGAAAGGAGCGTCGTAAGGAAGCTAATACCTCCCTTACACGTAATTAACTCCCTTACCCAACTCTGGTTTTAACCACCAATGTTGGTTTTTCTTAAAAAACCAACGCCTTTTTCTTTGTTTTTTCGATGTTTCTGGTAAAAACATCGGTGGCGACTCCATAAGAACCCCCTCAAATTTGTTCTTAGGTCAGCCCGGTTATAGGATAATATAAGAACACCCTTTCAAAAACTTCGCCCTTAGGTTCAGCCCGGTTATCGGACAACCTAAAGGCGTTGTAACCTCACCCACAAAAACGCGAAAAATAGAAAGCCAGAACAATCACGTCGCTCTGACCGCCTCTTTTGATGGCGGCGACAGATGGCGACTCTGCTGGGGAAGCCTAGAGAGTTGATCCCATTTAGTGATGGGCCATTTTAATAAATAAAATTAGAAATTTTGCTTTTACCCTACCTTGTATTATAACATGCTTTAATTGCTTGACTTTAATAACTGTTGTTTGTTTATTTTACGCAATTTCTTGAAATAAAAATTGTACACAAACCTTTGCACACAATAGTTCCCTCTATACCCGGGGGCAAGTGAGAAATCCATAGGGAGTGGGTGGCAGGTACGGTTTTCCGTAGTGAGGGCCATGTGCCCACCGGTATGATCGGAAACCACCACTCAAGGTGATAACCTTCCTCTTTTGGCACAAAGACTGACTATGACCTTAGTGCTAAGCATGGTTGGAAGGCTGGAGAGTGGGGACCCTATAATGGGGGCACCTTGGGGGCCTAAGCCTTGGTGAGAACAATTAGAACCTACCCTTGCCAATGCACTTTTATGCAGGAAAACCCTACCTCGTGATTAAAACGACTTCTTGCCTTATCCTAAATGAGTGAATTGTATGTGCATTTGTTTGTTGTATTTGATTGCATAGCATAACCAAACAACAGATAAAAACAAAAAACCAGGAAAATATTTCTTTTACAATAAATGCCCTTATCTCGGACAGTCTGCCTTTTAGCTAGCCTGGCTTCAGGTTCTTTGCAAGCTAAGTAGTCACGCAGTCTGACAGAAGAGATAAGGGACGCTAACATTATTCTTTCGCAAATAAACCATTTTATCTCGGACAGTCTACCTTTTATCTAACCTAGTTTCAGGTTCTTTGTAAGCTAAGTAGCGACGCAGTCCGACAGAAGAGATAAAAAGGTTCTAAAACAAAATAAAATCAAATAAAGATCCAAATCAAATAAATGGGACCTTGTTCATAGACATTAAATTCATAAACCATCCATGTAGATAGTTCAAAAAAAAATATACATCATGTAGAAATAAAACATGATAAATAGGAAAAAACAAACACTCGCATGCATACCCACAATAAACATCATATTCATGAGCATGCCTTTTGGTTTTAGAAAATGGAGGGGACTAGTAGACAATTGAAGAAAGTGGACATTTCCCGGTACCATACTGAGAATCTAGAACAGCTTTGCACGGTAATGCCACTAGAGGTCCGCTCTGACTTCAAAAAATCCTATGGACGGATTCTCGACCTGTTGAAGATCTGTGTCGATTCATTTTTATCAGGGTTCTAGTTCATTTTTGGAACTATTTGCATATTTAATTTCCCCTCCTTCATTTTTAATAAACAAGATAAAAAAAGGAAGGATTAATTGACACGTCTTCCAAATCAGAAGAATGGAGAGAAAGCCGCTTTTAATCAAGCTCTCCCCAACGGTCGATCCACCACAAGAGGATAATAAGCCTCGATTGTTGGTTCTCAAAATCAATAAGGAAGAGGGGGCAAGGATGCCCGTGTGACTATTTATGCCACGTCCTTTCCCCTACGAATCAAATAAAGTTGTACCGTGAAGATACGGAGAATCTTCACCAATAAAGGAGGATATATCCAATATAGCTGGCATTGGGAGCATGACCAAAAGTGGAAGGATCTACTCCCCCAAGGAGTTACAAGAAGATGCCCCCAAGAATAAAGAGAAAAATAAACAGACCGAGGAAAAAGAAGGAAAAGAATCCAAGGAGGAGACCGACGAATTACTCCAGTTCATAAGGCAAAGCGAGTATTCCATTATTGACCAACTCAATCATACACCTGCAAAGATAACTCTGTTATCTCTAATGATGAGCTCAGAACCGAATAGAAACGCTCTGGTGAAGGTCTTGAGCGAAGCGCATGTACCTCACAGTATATCCCAAGAAAAAGTTGAGAGGATCGTCGGTCACATTACGGCAAACGATCACCTCACCTTCACAGAGGAAGAACTCCCCCTCGAGGGGTCAAGCCACAATAAGTCCTTGCACATTTCTATCAAGTGTAAGAAGTACCTCATTGCTAAAGTTCTTGTGGATAACAGATCATCCTTGAACGTGATGCCCAAGTGCACACTCACCAAGTTGACTATCCAAGGAACCCGTCTGCGCCCAAGCAGCACTATCGTTCGAGCCTTCGACAGATCCTAGCGAGAAGTAGTGGGAGAAGTCAATCTGCCAATCCAAGTCGGACCCACTATCTTCAACGTCAATTTCCATGTAATGGACATTCCTCCGGCGTATAGTTGTCTCCTCGGCAGGCCTTGGATTCACGACGCTAAGTCAGTACCTTCAACGCTCCACCAGAAAGTCAAGTTTATAGTGGACGAAAAATTGGTCACAATCCAAGCAGAAGACGATATCCTGATCAGTGGACCTTCTACCCAACATTATGTGGATGCGGCTGAAGAGGCCCTTGAAACATCTTTTCAAGCACTCGAAATTTCCAGTGTAGAGAGACTTCCTAATGAAAGCAATGAGGGGGAGATTGATGGAAATGTCCCTACATTCCCAAGAGATGATTTTGATGATGATTCAAGTCAACTACATTCAAGTCAACACCATTCAAGATGAATTAAGGACAAGATGAATTTATGACGTTGGTGAAAATGTGAAACACTTCCCTACATGCCCAAGATATGTTTTTGATAAAGATGATGATTCAAGCAAGCCCAAGATTATTCCTGAAGACTAGATAGAGTCTTAGAATACTGGATATGGAGGTACAAGTTGATGAAGTAATATTATGCATAAGCCTCCAAAGCACAAGTGTGATAAAATTCATAACGTGATATTTTTCTCTCGTCATAATTAATTATGATGCATCGAAATAGAAAAATGATTTTCTCTATCATAATTAATTATACTGGTAATATAATAAATTATGACAATTCAAATTTTAAAAATATATCTATTTTAAAGAATAAATGTTTTTTAATACATCCCGATTTTCTCTATGATATTATTATTGTCCAACGGCCATTTTCTGATGCTATTTTTCTATTTAATTAAGTTTTAATAAAAAACACACAATTACGGAATTCGAAAATACAATTTACATTCAATTAGTTTTGAGAAAAGAATTCTGAGCAAGGCAACAGAGATATTTTACACCTTTTGAGAAAACCCTCTTCTCTACTGCCTTCTGTGCTTTCATTATTAATCACACTTGTTCTTGGAGATTGGCATTCTACAGGCTTCTACAATTTGTTGTCTCCATTACCCAGGTGTGTCTGTTCTTATTTTATTACCTTCATCCCTAGTGTATTCTAGGGAGGTGTTCATCCTTAGTGGGATTCTAAGGAGGTGTTTTCATCCTTTGATTTGTTCAGAGGAGGTGTTCATCCCTAGTGGGATTCTAGGGAGGTGTTCATCCTTAGTGGGTTTCTAAGGAGGTGATTGTCTTTTTAATTAGTTTACTTTTTTTTTGTTCTTTTGGTGAGTTGATTGTAATTTGTAAACTAAATTTGAAAGATAGTGAATGGAGAGTCATTCTTGTGTTAAGAGTTGACTGGGAACTGGATGTAGCGTTGGCTATACCCGAACCAGTATAAATCTCTGTGTGCTCTTCTCTTTCCCTTATCTCTTTCTCTTTTCCTGATTATATTATTGCTTCCGCTTTAACAAATTATTGACTCGCAAATAAATTTTTAATTTGACATCTATTTTAATTTGTGCATCTATTCACCCCCCTCTAGATGCCATTTGTCTAACAAGTGGTATCAGAGCTTGGTTAGATAAGATATTTCTAAACAATCTCTCAAGATGTGTATGCAAAATCAGGTTTACAGGGAAGGAGCCTCAATAAACAGACCACCATTATTTGAAGGAGAAGACTATCAGTTTTGGAAGGCGAGAATGGAAATATTTTTACAAACACTAGATTACGGTGTTTGGGATGCTGTACTCAATGGTCCTTACATTCTGATGAGAACAACGAAGTCTGGAGCTGTTCCAAAGACTTCTGATCAATGGACGCCAGATGAAAACAAGTGTGCCCAATATGATGTAAGAGCCTGAAATGCTATTGTTTCTGCCTTAACTCGTAATGAATTTTTCAGGGTCTCACAATGCAAGACGGCAAAAGAAATGTGGGACACTCTTGAAATAACACATGAAGGAACAAATGAAGTAAAGCGAGCACGTAAGAATACACTCATCCAGGAGTATGAATTATTTCAAATGCAGCAAAATGAAAGCATCACGAATTTCCAAACACACTTCACACATATAGTAAATCACTTGAAAGCATTAGGAAAGAGTTTTGACAATGAGGAGTTGAACACAAAGATCTTGAAATCCTTAGACAGGAATTGGCAACCAAAGGTCACTACTATTACAGAATCAAAGGATCTCACAAAAATGAATATTGCTACTCTATTTGGAAAGCTGCAAGAACATGAGATGGAGCTACAAAGGTTAAAGAATGGTGAACAGAATCAAACCATGACGATAGCTCTAAAAGTAGAAAAATCTTCACAAGACGAAAGCGAAAATGAAGGTAAGTTTTCGGATTCCGATATGTCTCTTTTTGTTAAACAATTTTCTCGCTTTATGAAGAACAGGAAAAAGAGACAGCAAAGAAAGGAGAAAACAAATAAATTTCATTGCTATGAATGTGGAAAACTTGGTCATATAAAACCATACTGTTCAGAACTTAAGAAAGAGAAGAAAGATATGAAAGAGAAGAAGAAAGAAAAGAACGATCGATACCTATAAGAGCAAACGCAAAGCTTATATTGCTTGGGAGGATAATGATTCTTCCACAACACAAGAGAGTTCTTCCGAAAGCTATGATGGAGAAGAAGAAGCAAATCTTTGCTTGATGATGAAGCCTCATCACAAGTAAGTAGTACAAATTCCTTAAATGAATATGATGAGTTATTTAAAGAATAGTTATTTAAAGAATATCAAGATATGTATGAAGGTTTTACCAAGTTATCTAAGAAATACAATGCACTTAGGCAAAAGTTTAATGCATTAGAAAATACTGTTGGTATTCTTGAAAAAGAAAATGAGTGCTTAAAGAAAGATGTTGAGAAATCTAAAACTTTGTCTAAAAATAAAGAAGTTGTTAAACCTTGTGAAAATTGTAATCTTTTGGAAAATGAGATTTTCAAGTTAGAGAAAACAATAACCAATTTTTCAAAATCTTATGAAAATCTTGATTCGATATTACGTTATCAAAGAGGAAATTCTAGCAAAGCTAGACTTGGTTACAAACCTAAAGAAAGTCTAGAACCTCATAAAACTATTTTTGTGAAAGAGTCAAGGAAAATAGATGTGAAACCATTTTCAAAAACTTTAAGAAATGCATTTAGACCTTTTCAAAGAAAACCAACATGTTTTTATTGCATGAAATTAGGTCATGCATAAAATAGATGTTACATAAAACATTTTGGCATATCTAATGGCAAATATGAATGAGTGCCTAAAGGAACAAAGCATTTATACATGTCTAGATGATAATTTGAGCATCTAATTGATTATCAGAATCGGAATTTTTTTCTTATTGTCATAATCAATTATGTAGACCAACTTTGAAATTTGAAAATTTGAATTTATGAAAATTTGAAATTATAAAGTTTGAAATCTTGTAATTTGAGATTCTTGAAATTTGAAATTTTGCAATTTGAGATTTTTGAAATTTGAAATTTTGCAATTTGAGATTTTTGAAATTTGAAATTTGAAATTTTGCAGTTTGAGATTTTTTTTTTTGCAATATGAGATTTTTTCAATTTGAAATTTTGCAATTTGAGATTTTTGAAATTTGAAATTTGAAATTTTTTAGTTTGAGATTTTAAAATTTGAAATTTTTGCAGTTTGAGATTTTTGAAATTGAATTTGAATTGGAATTTGAAATTTGGGATTAGAAATTTGAATTTGGAATTTGGAATTGGTTGGAATTTGAATTTGAAATTTGAAATTTGTTGCAATTTGAATTTGAAATTTGAAATTTGAAATCTGGAATATGAGTGCATTTGAATTTGAAAGTTGCCTAAATAAGAAGACTGCAATGGAGGGAAACTACTGCATTTAATTCCATTATCTCTATAATCATTTTATTCCCCTATCTTTCTTTCTCTTCATTTGTCTTGGGTATCCTAGATATTGTTTCCTTAATATGATATTCTTCTCTATGACACTTTTTAATGCATTATCTTCTCCACCTTGATTTATATACTAATAGGTACAAATTTGTTCTCAGTTTCTATTGTAATATTTTTCATAATTATCAATGAAACAGGAAGATATTTTGATGATATTAATCTGTGTGAAACAGGGGGAGTTTTTTTTTCTCTTATAATATTTTTCATAACTATCAATGAAACATGGAAATATTTTGATGACATTAATCTGTCTGAAACGAGGGGAGATTTTTTTTCTTATAATATTTTTTTAATTATCAATAAAAAGGGAAATATTTTGATGATATTAATCTGTGTGAAGCAGGGGAAGATTTTTTCTTATAATATCTTTTTATGATTATCAATGAAACAGGGGGAGATTTTTTGATGAATTAAAATCTGTGTGAAATTCTTTCCTATCTAAATTAAACAAGGGGAGTTAAGAGAAGTATTTGCTCATATGAGTTAGGGGGAGTCTTGTTATTAATATATCCAGGCGAAGATTAAGAGACTCGACACTTGATACAAATCTGTGCTAATCTTGAGTCGGCTATATAGAGTCAAGCATTTTAATTCATTTCAGGTGTTTCCTTGATCATCATCACAAAGGGGGAGATTGAAAGCAATGAGGGGGAGATTGATGGAAATGTCCCTACATTCCCAAGAGATGATTTTGATGATGATTCAAGTCAACTACATTCAAGTCAACACCATTCAAGATGAAATAAGGACAAGCTGAATTTATGACGTTGGTGAAAATGTGAAACATTTCCCTACATGCCCAAGATATGTTTTTGATAAAGATGATGATTCAAGCAAGCCCAAGATGATTCCTGAAGACTAGATAGAGTCTTAGAATACTGGATATGGAGGTACAAGTTGATGAAGTAATATTATGCATAAGCCTCCAAAGCACAAGTGTGATAAAATTCATAACGTAATATTTTTCTCTATCATAATTAATTATGATGCATCAGAAATAGAAAAATGATTTTCTCTATCATAATTGATTATACTGGTAATATAATCAATTATGACAATTCAAATTTAAAAAATATATCCGTTTTAAAGAATAAATGTTTTTGAATACATCCCGATTTTCTCTATGATATTATTAATGTCCAACGACCATTTTCTCGATGCTATTTTTTTATTTAATTAAGTTTTAAAAAACACACAATTACGGAATTCGAAAATACAATTTACATTCAATCAGTTTTGAGAAAAGAATTCTGAGCAAGGCAACAGAGATATTTTACATCTTTTGAGGAAACCCTCTTCTCTACTGCCTTCTGTGCTTTCATTGTTAATCACACTTGTTCTTGGAGATTGGCATTCTACAGGCTTCTACAATTTGTTCTCTCCATTATCCAGGTGTGTCTGTTCTTATTTTTATCACCTTCATCCCTAGTGTGATTCTAGGGAGGTGTTCATCCTTAGTGGGATTCTAAGGATGTGTTTTCATCCTTTGACTTGTTCAGAAGAGGTGTTCATCCCTAGTGGGATTCTAGGGAGGTGTTCATCCTTAGTGGGTTTCTAAAGAGGTGATTGTCTTTTTATTTAGTTTACTTTTTATTGGTTCTTTTGCTGAGTTGATTGTAATTTGTAAACTAAATTTGAAAGATAGTGAATGGGGAGTCACTCTTGTGTTAAGAATTGACTGGGAACTGGATGTAGCGTTGGCTATACCCGAACCAGTATAAATCTCTGTGTGCTCTTCTCTTTCCCTTATCTCTTTCTCTTTTCCTGATTATATTATTGCTTCCGCTTTAACAAATTATTGACTCACAAATAAATTTTTAATTTGACATCTATTTTAATTTGTGAATCTATTCACCCCCCTCTAGATGTCATTTGTCTAACACCTAATAATACGAAGGTATCCCACATGATGATGAAGCATGGTTACCATCCAGGCCAAGGACTGGGGGCAGATTCCCAAGGAATGAAGGAACCCCCAGAATTCAAAGATAACCCCTTTAAGTATGACCTAGGATATGACCCTACAAAGGGCTGAGCAGAAAGAAGAAAAGGGAAGTCTCCCCTCCGCACACTCAAGCAGATATTCAGAAGCGGAGGGATGCAAGCGTCAAGAGCTACCTTAGTCATTAGGAGATCTTTTTCTTTGCTTAAGGGATGTAAACCCAGTGATTGTTAGATATTATCCCCCAGGGCTAGCCTGACCCCCATGCATCTTTGGGCACATATTCCCTTACTAATTAATAAAGAATACATTTCTTACTATCTGCTTCTCTTCTTGCTACTTCATGTCTAGACCTCATAATAACCTTGTCTAAACAAATAAAAGAAATGAAGAATAAAACGCATCTAAATAATCAAAATATACCATTTCCATAATAATCAAGCTGGTTGATTAGAAGCACAAAATAAGGTTTTACCCCACCATAAATAAAGCCGTGTTTCACCAATATTCTGTAAAAACAAAACAAATAAAAAAGAAAAGAAAAGAAAAAGCCCATAGAAGCCAAAGGCCAAAAGAAAAGGGTAAAATACCCGGTAGGAAACCCACTAAGGGGGCGACGCAAAAGATAGGGTCAACCCGTTAGGACACCCGAACAAAAATAAAGGGTAGCCTAGGCAAATGTTAGGGTTACAAAATAAAGTCCGCTAGGATTCCCTAAACAGAAAAGAAAAAGGAAGGAACCTAGACAAAAGATAGGACCTAAAACACAATATCCTAGTTTAAAAACCCAAAGGGCGGTCTAGGGAAATCAATCAGCCATAAAAAGCAATGGAAATAGGCTAAGGCGCAAAACCGCAAAGAAAAACGTTTGCTTAGAGAAAAGCTCAAGCACTCTGGCCTAACCTTAGCCAGCCATTCTTACAAAATCTTTTTTGAATAAAATCAACCGTCTAAAACACAAGTCGTTCAATCTATCCTTTACTTCTTTTCTCTTGACCCTCACAACATTATTCTAACAATTAGTTTGGGAATATGGAGGCGTATAATCAACAAGAGGATTGAAATCTCTTAAGCAAAGAAAAAGGGCACCAACATGACAAAGTGTGCTCTCCAAAAAAGAAGAGAAAGTCATTCTTCAGTCATGCTAAGTCCGGAATGGCATGAAATAGTATAGTAGAAAAACAAAGATCAGAGGGTCCCTGTTTACAAGACACACCAGTTAATCCTTCTGAAAAACTAATGAAATAGGCATTATAGGACATCAAACAAGAAAACATTGCATGCATAAAATGTTTTTGAACAAGGTCCTATTTTCTTAAAAAAAATCAGCTAAATTCGAGATCGCCATCTCACCTTCCTAGACCACCGTCTCGACTCGCGTTGAAACGAGACTGTCATCTCGATATCCCAGACGGTGGTCTCGATCCAAAACGAAAATCTATAAATAGGGGCCTTGGGGTTGGGTTTTTGCATTCCTTCCTGCATCCTCCTATACACTTTTTCTATATTCTCGGGTATTATTTCATCAAAATGCATAGAGGTGAGACTTCCAGAAAGAGGGGAAGGGGTTCTGGCCCAAGTGCTTTTGCTGTCCCTATCCCGCCGGACCCGACCCGGCTTTCACCCCAGCATCAGGCTCGCCTAGAGTATATCCAGGGGTACGCATGGCATCCCATGCTGAAGCTGAACTTCCACATCCTCGCCGAGTTTGGATGGGAGGATGATGTCTGGGCATACTTCGACAACATCGGGTGGGGCTTCCTCCTCCAGTCTCCCCCCATCCACATCTACCCGCAGGCGGTGATGGAATTCCTGGCCTCCATCACGTACTTCGAGCTCCCCAAGATGCTACCGGTCAAGATGGTGTCCTACTACATGAATGGGTTGTACCAGACGACGACCCTAGACGAATTCAACGTGTCTATTGGCTTCGTCTGGCCCGAAGACATCCTAACCCAGGAGTACCGAGGGGCCATCTACGAGCGGCCTCCTACCCTCACAACCGGTGAGATGTGGGAAGATCTCACCGGGATGCGCATCCTATCGTCCCTGGTGAAAGGGTCCGCACTCACTCCCGCTCTCCATATCTGCCACAAGTTGCTGGCAGGAACTCTCCACGGGCGGAAGGAGAGTCAGGGGAAGGTCACCTACCCGGACTTCTTCGCCCTCCACTGCATGAGCCAAGGACGCAGGTGCAATTCTGGTTACTTCTTCGTGAAGGCCCTCAAGGATTTTGGGTGCCGCCCTGTGGGAGCCATCCTTATGGCTCCCCTCATCACCCCGCTGGCAAAAAAATGGGGGTGTAGTGGCGGAGAGAGCATCTCCTCCGATCTTCAACCCGAGTCTATCAACAGTTCCATGCTTGTCAGCATGGGGATGTTGATCCGTCAAGGATCCCGGTTAGTCCTCCACCCCTTGCTATCCATGACTCTAGACCTCCAGGACCTGGTGGCGATGCAAGACCTCCCGACACCCCCGGAGTTCCAGCAACAACAATAGCAGCAACAAAAACAGCAACAATATGGGAACGATTTTGTTGGCATCAACCGCAACATCTATAGCTTGCGCCAACAATTCGACCAGATATCCCTAAGGCAGGATGTCTTCGAGATGCGAATGGAGACCTTCGGCTAGGTACAAGAAGGGATGAGACAAGACCTGGCACTGCTCCGACAAGAACATCTCGACTCAGTCTGAAGCCCGGTAGAGTTTCAGAGACATATGTATCGGCAGTTCCCTCCTCCCGGATCGTCTCCCGGCTCGAGCCCACCATAGTCTTTAGGGATATTACCCCAAAATAATTGTTGTAATAAAATTTTATCATAAATAAAATTTCTCTCATTCATTTTTGCTCTCTTTCCGAAAAAAGTCAACGTAAGGGAAAGAAACTAAAAGAGTAAAAAGACTTACGCTTAGTCCCGAAAAATCCAAGATCCGAAGTCGTGAGAAAAAAGATAAAACCACGGAAAAAGGCAGGATTAAAAACCAAAACAAAAGCCAAGACAGTTTGGCAAGTCAACCACATTGACCAAGAATTTTTTCGACAACCAGCAAAGTCGAACTACAAAGCAAGACTCCTTGGCAACACTGGATGACTACTCCAGAAAAGTCAAAAACAAATATCAAAAAGCAAGAGAACGCATCTCACCACATCGGCGCATGAGCTACAGAGCAGTAAGCCGCCACCACCACCAGTCCTACGAAGTGGACTATACCAGCCTGATGGGGGGGGGGTTCATACCCATCAACTTGCACACGAAGTGCGCCTGATCGACACATGAGCTACAGAGCAGTAAGCCGCCACCACCACCAGTCCTACGCAGTGGACTATACCAGCCTGATGAGGGGTTTATACTCATCCAGCCCGACGCACAGTGGGCTGCAACTACCAGCCTGATGGGGGGTTTATACCCATCCAGTCCTACGCATAGTGGATTGTAACTACCAGCCTGATGGGGGGTTTATACTCATCAACCGAAGGATCGACTACCATCAGAAGGAGTATCCTGAGGTTCTACCATGTGTCAACCAAAGGGATCGGCTACCATCAGAAGGAGCATCCTGGAGGCGCACAACACACTTTTCCCCAGAGGATTAGCCACCGCAAGACGGAGCATCCGAAGGATAACCGAGCAAGAGGGTTAACTCCTTCATCCTCCAGCCAATCTTCTTGGCACAACAGGCCAACACTCGGCTAGTTAGGTGAAGGGGGGGCAGTTGTAGACCCCAAATCTTGCCCGACCTCAAAATAAAGAGAAGAAGAGCTCCTATTTGAAGATTGGCAGAGCCTAAAAAGCCACTAGGAGAGACTATTAGGCCCCATATTAGAGTAGAAAGGCTTTTCTGTACAAAAAATAAGGATTTCCACCTTCAAGGGTCGAGACCGCCGTCTCGCTTTTCGGGACCGCCATCTCGACCAATCGCAAGTCGAGACCGCCGTCTCGTTTGGCGATACGGCCGTCTCGCCACTTACCATTGGCGAGACCCTCCTCCTATTTGGTGAGACGACCCTCTCGTCATTTGGAAAGTTGATACCGCCGTCTCGCCAAACGAGATGACAGTCTCGCCACTTATCAAAGTCGAGACGACCGTCCCGAATGGCGAGACGACCGTCTCGACCTGATAGGCACGAATCCCTATAAATAGGGGGTGCTCTTCCCTTCATTTCACACATCTCTTCCACCCTTCCTTCTACAATTTCTCAAAATTATTCTTTTGGAGCCCCTCCAAAGCATTTCCGGAGTTTCTAAGTGTTTAAGAGAGTTTTTATAGTGTTTTCAAGAGAGAATTCGACGTTGTAAGAGCGAAGGGCTGCCAAAATGCACCCTATTTTTCACAAGAATTAATCAAAGCTTGTTTCAGAGGTTTCTTCATTCTCCCTCTCTCTCTTTTATTGCTTTATTATTTATATATGCGTTAATTAGGGCCATGTAGTCATCATTTTTTTATTCCGCAAATAAAAGAGTAAAAGTGTCATTTCAAAGAGTTTATTTATAAAGTAATCGGCCCATCATAGGCAACCCGAATGGGGCATCGTAAGGAAGTTAATACGTCCCTTACACATAACTAACTCCCTTACCCAACTCTGGTTTTAATGACCAATGTTGGTTTTTCTTAAAAAACTAACACCCTTTTCTTTCCTTTTTCGATGTTTCTGGTAAAAACATCGGTGGTGACTCCATAAGAACCTCCTCAAATTTTTTCTTAGGTCAGCCCGGTTATCGAACAATCTAAGAACACCCTTTTGAAAACCTCGCCCTTAGGTTCAACCCGGTTATCGGAAAACCTAAAGGCGTTGTAACCTCACCCACAAAAATGCGAAAAACGAAAAGCTGGAACCATCGCGTCGCTCTGACCGCCTCTTTTGACGGCGACGACACCTGTTAGGACGAAAACTTGCAAAGAGCGTCCTGGGAAAAATATAGGGTCCATATTCCTCGCTAGGACACGTCCTAGGCAAAATTTAGAGGTTAAAAAAAAACAACAAAAAGAGCAATGATTACCTTAGCTGAAAAACGCAAGGCGACTAAGGTAGTGTCCTTTCCGAAGCAAGCAGGCTTTGCATAGCCTTCATTCTGGGCTTGAGCATCTCAAATGAAGCAACCAGGAGAACCAGGGAGGCAGATGTCAGGGACATGATTGTTATAACTTATACAGTGTAGCCAACCTTGCCTAGCCATGCTTCTAAATTCCTTTGAAAATTCCTCTGTAAAAATGAACCATTCATTTATATCAATACAATTATCTTTTACTTCTTTTCTTGACCAAATTATGAAAATTCCTCTGTATTAATAAAACATAAGCATGCATAAAAACTAATACAAGAAAGCATAAGAAAAGGAAAAGGCCAGCTGAATCAAGAAATCAAAGTGGTCTAAACAAAAGATAAGACCAGGGCAAAATTCGCAAGGGAGACCGCCAACTTCCGAAAACCAACAGGAAGAGCAGTAACTTTCTAAACGCATCCCATAAAAAGCGCCCTTTACAAGAATATATATAAAAGCTTGATTCGGAGGTTTTTACATCCCTTATTCTCTTTCTTTTATCGCTTTTATTACCCTCTCTATGCATTAGATATTAGGGCCATGTATTCAATTATTTAAATTTCGCAATGAATAAATAAGGGTAAAAGCATGATTTTAATGTTCTTATTTTTAAAATAAACAGTCCATCATAGGGAACCCGAAAGGGGCATCGTGGGGAAGCTAATACCTTCCTCGCATGTAACTAACTCCCTTACCTAACTCTGATTGTAATGACCAAAATTGGTTTTTCTAAAAATCACCTCCTTCTTTTTTCTTTTTCCAATGTTTTTGGTTAAAATATTGGTGGCGACTCTAGGACCCATTTATGAAAACCTCACCCTTAGAATAGTTGGTTATCGAACATCCTAACGGTGATGACCACACTTTTTAAAACGTGAGTCGAATAAAAAAACCATCTCGTCGCTCTGACCGCCTCTTTTGACAGCGGCGACAATCATCACACCATGCTTTTAGTAATAGGCAGTTAAAGAAAGTGGACATTCCTCAATACTGTGCAAAGAGGATAGAGCATTTGTATGCCATGCATGTGAAGTAAAAAAAATACATAGAAATTTTAACCCGCTTATGGTTTCTTTTAGGCTTTCTACTTTAAAAGTGTGTTTCAAAGCATTGCATTAAGGAATGTACACTTTCTGGATGAAATAAATAAAATTGTCTTTTTCATCATCTCTTCAACTGTTTATTGCATTCATAAATTGCATACGTTCATCCTCACTTTAACTAATAAGATAATAAAAAGAAAGAATTAATTGATGTGCTTTCCACGAATCGGAATAAGATGAAGAGCAAACCTTTCGTCATCAAGTTCTCCATAATAGTTAATCCGCCTAAGGAGTATTATAAGCCTCAATCGTTGGTCATCTAAGTAAATAAAGGAGAGGGGGCAATGACGCCATTGCGTTTGTTCACGCCTCGTCCTATACATCAAATAAAGTTGTACCATGGAGATAAGCATAAACATTTCCCATTAATGAAGATATCTCCAACATAGACGACATTGGGGGCATAATAAGAAATGAAAGAATCTACTCCCCCAAGGAACTACAAGACGATGTTCCTAAAAATAAAGGAAATAATAAAAAGACCAAAGAAGAATGTAGACCCTAAATCTTGCCCGGTCTCTCAATAAAGATCAGAAGACTTCCGCTCTGAAGATGGGTAAAGCTTCGGTGGGCATCTAACAACATCAACCAGCTTCCATTTGAAGAAAGGAGAGCTTTTCTAAAGCAATAAAACGCAAAATTTGGAGAAAACACTCAAGACAGTTGTCCCAAAGTCGAGACAGCCGTCCCAAGTGGCTGGGACATGCATCCCAAGGGCCAGACGCGCGTCCTAGCTGATTTTCTCCCCTGAGACGATCGACCCAAGGGCCAGTGACCGTCCCAAGCAGCTGAGACGACCGTCCCACCTTTCTGAGACTGAGACGGCCGTCCCGGAGTCTTGGTAGCGAAAAACTATAAATAGGAGGCCCATTTGCAGCTTTTTCAAAAATTTTCACATCTCTTTAATCTCTCATACACTTCTGGTTCTCGAATGATCTTTCTGATTTCCTATAAGGTAACAATCGGTTAAGGAAATCTCTTTTACGATATCCGGCATTCGATAGTCTAAAATTATTTTCTTGTATTCTGGAGAGGAGAGTCCTGGTAGTACGGGAGGATAGCCAAAAAACATCCTTAGAGTTTAAGATTTGTAATAAAAGCTTGCTTTAGAGGTTCTTTTCACTACTCTTCTCTTTTATTGCTTTATTTATTACTTTCTATGTGCAATAGAAAATAGGATCATGTACACAATCATTTTAATACTGTAGAATAAAATAAGGTAATAGCGTAATTTCTCTTGATCTTTATTCATAAATAGGGAACCTGAAAGGGGCGTTGTGGGGGTGCTAATACCTTCCCCACATGTAACTAACTCCCTTACCTAACTCTGGTTATAATGGCCAAGTTTGTTTTTTCTTAAAATCAACACCTTTTTTATCCTTTTCCAATGTTTATGGTAAAAACATTGGTGGCGACTCCATAGAACCCTATTTACGAAAACCTTACTTTTATTAGAGGTTAGTTCAGTTCTTGAGCACCTCGAAAGCAATCATCATATTTTTACAAAAAAATGAGTCTAATCCATCATATCGTAACCACTCGCATAAACGTTCGTGATGTCTCGAGATGTCGGAACGGACGACGGCGACAAATGTGTTGAAACATACAAGGATATGAATGTTGAACATACATGGTTATGAAGATTGTAGATTTTGATGATGATTCAAGAACAAAGGACTTAAAGATTTGAAGACTTGTAATGATATGTAATAACTCTGTTTTTATGATTTTGAGTCTGTAATATTAGAGTCTAAGATAGGCAGCATATAGTCTACTCTTTAAAGGTTCTAAAAACTCATTTTTATCAAAAACATACTGGATTAATCAATTAAATGGCAGGATAATTGATTATTACAGAGAGAAAAATCATTTTCTGTATCAGCTCTTTGGAATAATCGATTAAAGCCCCTGTTAATCGATTAACAGGGCTGTTAATCGATTAATTACCCTATTAATCGATTAAACTACATGGTTATGGGTTCCAGGTGAATTTGGCTTTGTAATAATCAATTAATACTCAAGATAATCGATTATTTCAGTCAGATATGTGTTTTGAATTTCAAAATTGGACCAAGTTTCGAAAACCCTATTCCCAATTCACCAGGTTTCGAAAATCCTCGATTCCCAAACCCTAATCCGTCTACTTAAGGTTCTCTAAGGCTCTTTGCAAATTGAACAACCCTTTTCAAAACAAAAGTTGAGAGTTGTGACTGCTAGAGAACTATTTGTTGGAGGAAAAAGGGGCTTTTGGAACCTAGTGTGGGCTAGAAGCGATAAGAATCACTTAGTGGGTTTTCTTGGTGGATTGTGTGTTGTGCCGTCTATAGGGAAAGTTGTTCTTCATCTCTTGTGTGACTCAAGAGAGGTGTATTCTTTACCTTATCTTCTTATTTTTAATCTGATTGTATAACTGTGATTATAGTGACAGTGTTAATCCTCTGTTTGAGTGATTAGCAACTGGACGTAGGATCTTTTGATCTGAACCAGTATAAATCATCTGTGTAAGACTCTATCCTTTCTCTATTTACTTTACATAGCAATTTAATCGGTGAAATTTGGGAAAATTTTTAAAACCCTAATTTTTGTTAAGAAACAAATTCACCCCCCCTCTTGGTTTTTGTCCGGATACGCAAACATTCCACTGCGCGATTCTAACAAGATGGCGACTCCACTGGGGAATCTAGAGAGTTGTTCCCATTTAGTGACGAATAAATTCAAATGAAGTAAAGATTTGAAATTAGGCCTTTACCCTTCTTTGTATATTTTATTGTATAGCTTTGATAACTGTTGTATGATTACTTTATGCAATTGTCTGAAATACAAACTGTACACAAAAACCATTGCACACAATAGTCCCTCTATACCCCGGGGCAAGAGTGATTACCTATAGGGACGATCGTCTCGAATTTTCTCAAAGACACAACAATATTTTCTGGGACACAACAATACTCGAATTATTCTGAGATTTGGGATGGCCATCTCAACTTTTTGGGGTTTGGGAGCGCCGTCTAGAATGTCAAGATGATGGTCTCGCCCTTCGCAACATGGCGAGACGGCAGTCTCGATTTCAGTAAATGATGAGACAGCAGTCTCGCCAAATGAGACGGTCGTCTAGGCTTTTCTAAGTTTTTTTTTTAATATAGGACCTTGTTCACAAACATCTATGCATGTAATGTTTTCATGTTATGTGTCCTATAATACTATTTAGTTATTTTTTCAGAAGGATTAACTGATGTGTCTTTTGAAGACGAGACCCTTATGATGTCGTTCTTTAGCTGTACTTGTTTGTACCATTCCAGACTTACTATGACCGAAGAATAATTGTTCACTGAGGAGCAAACTTGCCATGTTGGTGTTTTTCCTTCCTCTAGAGGTTTCAATCGTCTTGTTAATTATATGCCTCCATATTCCCCCACTAATTATCATAATATTGTGATAATGTTCAAGAGAAGAGAAGAGGACAATTTATTCAAGGGCTTATGTTTTAGACGGTTATATTTTTTACTTTTTTATTCAAAGGGGGATTTTGTAAGAATGGCTGGCCAGGGTTGGTCAAAATGTTTAAGCTAATGTTAAACAAACGTTTTGTTTTGAGGATCCCCGTCTTAGCCGATTTCTATTGCTTTCTTATGGCTGATTGACTTCCCCAGACTGCCCTTTGGGTTTTCAGACTAGGATATTATGTTTTGGTCCTGACTTTCGTCTAGATTTCCTTTTTCTTGTTTTGGGAATCCTAGCGAACCTTATTTTGTAACCCTAACTTTTGCCTAGGCTACTCTTTATTGTTGTTCGGGTTTCCTAGCAGGTCAACCCTAATTTTTGCATAGCCCCCTTGAGTAGGTTTCCTACCAGGTAATTTGCCCCCTTGTTTTGGCCTTTGGCTTCTATGGGCTCTTTTTTTTTCTTTTTAAACAATATTGGCGAAACACAATTTTATTATGATGAGGTAAAACCTTATTCTGTGTTTCTAGTCAATTAGTTTGATTATTATGGCGATGGCGTGTTTTGGTTATTTTGACGCACTTTTGAAAACGTTTGCTTAAACATGGTTATTATGAGGTTTAGACATGAATAACAAGCAGAGAAACAAATAACAAGAAATGTATTCTTATTAATTAAGAGGGGAATATGTGCCCTTTAGATTCCTGGGGGTCAGGCTAGCCCCAGGGGATAATCTCTAACAATCATTGGTTTTACATCCCTTAAGAAAGGAAAAAGAACTCCTAATGACTAGAGTTGCTCTCGACGCTTGTATCCCTCCACTTCGAAAGAACTGCTTAAGAATGCGGAGGGGAGACTTCCCTTTTCTTTTCACAGCTCGACCCTTTGTAGGGTCATATCCTAGGCCATGCTTAAGGGGATTATCCTTAAATTCCGGGGGCTCCTTTATTACTTGGGATTCTACACCGAGCCCTTATCCAGGATGGTAACCATACTTCATCATTATGCGGGCTACCTTCATGTTGCTAGGAAGCCTTTCTACACTGGCGATTTCAAGTGCTTGAAAAGATGTTTCAAGGGCCTCTTCAACTGCATCCACATAGGGTTGGGTAGACGGTCCACTAATCAAGATGTCATTTTCAGCTTGGACTGTGACCAATTTGTCGTCTACTATAAACTTGACTTTTTGGTGGAGCGTTGAAGGTACTACCTTAGCATCGTGAATCCAAGGTCTGTCAAGGAGACAATTGTATGTTGGATTAATATCCATCACATGGAAATCGACATTGAAGATAGTGAGACCAATTGGGATTGGCAGATTGATTTCTCCCACTACTTCTCGTTTGGATCCGTCGAAGGCTCGAACGATAGTGCTACTTGGGCGCATGCGGGTTCCTTGACTGGTCAACTTGTCAAGTGTGCACTTGGGCATCACATTCAAGGATGACCCGTTATCCACAAGAACTTTGGCGATGAGATATTCCTTGCATTTGATGGAAATATGCAAGGGCTTGTTATAGCTTGACCCTTCAGGGGAGAGTTCTTCATCTGTGAAGGTGAGGTGATCGCTGGCTATGATGTAGTTGACCATCCGCTCAAATTTTTCTTGGGATATTGTATGAGGTACATGCGCTTCGCTCAAGACCTTCATCAGAGCATTTCTATGCAATTCCAAACTCATCATTAGTGATAACAAAGTTATCTTTGCAGGTGTGTGATTGAGTTGATCAGTGATGGAATACTCACTTTGCCTTATAAACTGGAGCAGTTCATCAGTCTCCTCCTTGGATTCTTTATTTTCTTTTTCTTCGATCTGTTTATTCTTCCCTTTATTCTTGGGGGCATCTTCTTGTGACTCCATGGGGGAGTAGATTATTCCGCTTCTTGGCATGCCCCCAATGCCGGCTATACTGGAGACATTCTCCTTGATGGGTGAAGATTCCCCGTATCTCCATGGTACAAATTTATTTGAATCATAGGCGAAAGGACGAGGCACAAATAATCGCAAAGGCATCCTTGCCCCTTCTTCTTTATCGACTTTGATGACAAATGGCCGAGGCTTATTGTCCTCTTTGGGTGGATCGACCGTTGGGGAGAGCTTGATTACGAATAGTTTTCTCTCCATCTTTTTTATTGCGGAAGACATATTAGTTAATCTTTCCTTTTTATTATCTTATATATTAAAATTGAAGGAGGGATATGCAAGTATGCAACTTATGAATGAAATGAATGCAAGTAGACACTTGTTTGAAGAAACAAAAGGAATTTTTATTTATTTAGAGAAGGTGTACATTCCCCTATACCATGCTACGAAGCACTTTTTGACAGAAACGGAAAAGCCTAAAGAAACCCACAGGAGGGTTTTAATTTCTACGCAATTCCTCTTCGGCTTCCCATACGTAATGAGTGAGTGCTTCGGACTGCTGGTGGACCGCATAGCTCATATCTTCACTGTACTTTTCAGCCTCTTTTATTTTCACCTCTTGATGGACGACCAAGGCTTGTAAATTGTCGAGTCTCTAAATGGCTCAGTCTCTTTCTTGCAGAACCTGGACATAATGAGCTAACCCGTCTCTTTCTTTGCAGCATAGCTTAGTAAGGCTTCTGTTAAGTCTCTAGGTGGTCTCCCTCTCTTAACGTATTTCAGCTTGAGTCCTTGCGAGATCTTGTAGCATTCCCTTAATCGTTTGAGCCTGCTTTGCGCATTCAGCCTCAAGGTGTACTGATTTGGTGGTTATCTCTTGGAGTTGATTATCCGAGTTTATTTTGGCAACTTTGGATGCTCGGATAACCTTCTCACTGGAGTTAGTACATTGGTCCTTGAGGTACTCTATCTCCTGATCTTTCTTCTTGCTCTGCCTTTGTAGACTGTCTATAGTAAGGATAGATTCTTGTTCTTTCTCCTCAAGGGTCCTGATCTAGGCTCCCATGATTTCTATCCTTTGGGTCAAGGCATCGACTTGAGTTTGGAGCTCTCCACTGGATGATGGTGCAGTAGGTGGGGCGGATGGCTGTGACATCCCTCTACTTCTCCTCCATTCCTCATAATCACTGGAAATAGCTACTCGAGTTTTTCCTAGCTCTCTATCTCCCATAAAGACTGGTTTCTCCCATGCTCTCCGTACAACAAGTGAGTTTGCAACATTGCATGGGTCTCTGAAGAAACACAGTCCTCTGAGCTCTTCCCATGACAGCGCGATTTGGGTTCTCATGAGTTGTCTCATAGCCACTTTTGGGGAGTAAGCTATGCAACCTCTGAGACCCACTAATGGTACACTCGGATAATCTCCACATCTGATGAGGATAGGGCTAGGTCGGAACCAAGGACATGCCCAGGATAAGCGATTGACATTCCATTGTTCGAACTTGACCTTCCACTCCATGGTTAGACGTTGGTGGAGAGGGATTTTCGAGAAGCTATTCAAAGGATCGGGGAACATCCCCATGTGGCTAGAGGCATAGAAGTGCGTGGTACCCCACACGAATAGCAGCGAAGAGCAGCATCTGAGTGTTCTTCCTTGCTTTTGGTGACAGAACTCAACCGAAAGCAAGGTGTCAGAAAGAAGTGCAAGCAATGGACTCTTCGAGTGCACGTCCCAGGCGAAAAAGGCGTCCATAACGGCTTGATCTACTGTGTTAAGGTGAAAGGGAAAAAGTATGGTCCCAAACACGATCAGAGCCAGGGTTTTATTAAAATCGAACCAATCTGCCTTATCAGCCAAAGAGGACATATGGTCGTCTAACATCATAACTTTCTAACCCTAGATATTCCCTTTTACTATCAAGGCAGTCTGATGAAGCGGCAATTGGATGATGGCGGCGACTTTGGCTGCAGGAATATATGCTTCGTGACGAATATGGACCCCGACTGACTTCGGCCATCTCAACATTATTTCATATTCCTCCAAAGTTGGTACCTGATCAAATTACGGAAATTCGAAGCAATGCAAACTGGAGTTTCAGAAATGGACCAAAACCCTGATGAAGATGGGGTTGACACAGATCTTCAATAGATCGAGAATCTGTCCATAAGAATTTTTGAAGTCGGAGCAGACCTCAGGTGGCATCAATGTACACAACCATTCTATCTTCTCTACTTGATATCGGGGAATGTCCACTTTCTTCAACTATCTACTGGACCCCTCCATTTTTCTAGCAAAAAACATGCATGCTATGAGTATGATGTTAATGCGGGCATGCATGTAAGTGTTTGTTTTTCCTAAACATTGTCATGTTTTATTTTCTACGTGATGCATGATAGTGTTTGGGTTTTTTTTTTTAAAAGAAACTATCTATATGGATGTTCACAAGTTTGATGCTTATGAACAGGGTCCCATTTTTTTTTATTTGTTTGATTTTTATAACCTTTTATCTCTTCTGTCGGACTGCATGGCTACTTAGCTTACAAAGAACCTGAAACCAAACTAGCTAAAAGACAGACTGTCCGAGATAAAAGTGGTTTATTGCAAAAGAATGGTTTTAGCATCCCTTATCTCTTCTGTCGGACTGTGTGACTACTTAGCTTACAAAGAACCTGAAACCAGGCTAGCTAAAAGGAAGACTATCCAAGATAAGGGTGTTTACTGTGAAAAGATTTTTGAGAGATTTTTCTTTTTATTTTTCTTTTGTATGATTATGCTATGCAACAAACAAATGCACACACAATTCACTCATTCGCGAACAGTAGGACGATGTTTTTATTACGAGGTAGGGGTATCCTGCAGAAGAGTACGTATTCAAGGTAGTTCTAAATATCCTCACCAAGGCCAGGCCCCCAAGGTGCCCCCATTATAGGGTCCCAACTCTCCCAGCCTTCAGACCATGCATGGCACTAGGGCCTTGTCAGCCTTTGGGCCAAAAGAGGAAGGTTATCACCTTGAGTGGTGGTTTCCGACCATACCGGTGGGCTCATGGCCCTCACTATGGCAAATCATACAATGTCACCCACTCCCTAAGGTTATCCCACTTGCCCCGGGTATAGGGGGAATTGTTGTGTGCAAGGGTTTGTGTACAGTTGTTATTTCAAACAATTGCATAAAGTAAACATACAACAATTATTAAAGTTAAACAATAAATCATATTATAAAGCAAGGAAGGCTAAAAGCGTAATTTCAAGTTTTTATTTCTTTAACTAGTCCATCAGTAAATGGGATCAACTCTCTAGCTTCCCCAGTGAAGTTGCCATCTGTTGCCGCCGTCAAAAGAGGCGGTCGAAGCAATGCGATGGTTTTGTTGACTCACGTTTTTTTTAAAGAAATGACTCAATGTCTTTAGGTTGTCCGATAACCGGGTTAGACCTTAAGGCGAGGTTTTCGAAAAGGTTCGAGGAGTCACCACCAATATTTTTACCAAAAACATTGGAAAAGGAAATGAAGGTGATGGTTTTTAAGAAAAACCAACTTTGGTCATTACAACCAGAGTTAGGTAAGGGAGTTAGTTACGTGTGGGGAAGGTATTAGCTTCCCCACGATGCCCCTTTCGGGTTCCCTATGATGGACTGTTTTTATAAAGAAATAAGAACATTAAAACTACGCTTCTACCCTTATTTATTCATTGCAAAATTTAAATTATTGACTACTTGGTCCTTAATAACTAATGCACAAAGATAGTATAAAAGCGATAAAATAGAAATCAGAGATATGAAAGAACCTTCGAAGCAAGCTTTTTATATAATTGCTCTTTGTAGACCCCAAATCTTGCCCGACCTCAAATTAAGAGCAGAAGACCTACTATTCGAAGATGGACGAAGCCTAAAAAGCCACTAGGAGAGACTATTAGGCCCCATGTTAAAGTAGGAAGGATTTTCTGGATAAAAATAAGGATTTTTGCCTTCAGGAGTCGAGATCGCCGTCTCGCTTTTCGGGACCGCCGTCTCGCCATTGATGCAAGTCGAGACCGCCGTCTCATTTGGCGAGACGACCATCGTCACTTGCCAATGGCAAGACCCCCCTCCCGTTTGGCGAGAAGGCCTTCTCATCACTTGGAAAGTCGATACCGCCATCTCGCCAAACGAGACGGTGGTCTCGCCACTTATGCAAGTCAAGACCGTCATCCCAAATGGAGAGACGGCCGCCTTGACCTTGCCAGTCGAGACCGTCGTCTCGACCTAATAGGCGCGAATCCCTATAAATAGTGAGCGCTCCCCCCTCATTTCACACAGTTCTTCCACTTTCCCTTCTACACTTTCTTCAAAATCTCCTCCTAGAGTCCCTCCGAAGCATTTCCACAGTGTCTTAGAGAGCTTTTTATAGCGTTTCGAGAGCGAAGGGCTGTCAAAACGCACCCTATTTTCAAGAGAATTAATAAAAAAACTTGCTTCGGAGGTTTCTTCACTCTCTCCCTCTCTTTTACTGTCTTTTTATTCATAATTAAATTGCGTAATAGATATTAGGGCCATGTAGTCATTACTTTAATTCTGCAAATAAAAGGGTAAAAGCGTCTTTTCAAAAGTTTATTTATAAAATAGCTGGCCTATCATAGGGAACTCAAAAGGGGCATCGTAATGGAACTAACACTTCCCTTACACGAAACTAACACCCTTACCCAACTCTGGTTTTAATGACCAAAGTTGGTTTTTGGAAACCAACGCCTTTTCTTTCCTTTTTCGATGTTTCTGGTAAAAACATCGGTGGCGACTCCATTAGAATCCTTTCAAATTAGTTCTTAGGTCAGCCCGGTTATCGGATGATCTAAGAACACCATTTCGAAAACCTCACCCTCAGGTTCAGCCCGGTCATCGGACAACCTAAAGGCGTTGTAACATCACCCATAAAAACGCGAAAATCACAAAGTCAGAACCATCACGTCGCTTCGACCGCCTCTTTTTGACGGCGATGACACTCTTGAAAAGGGTGCTTTTTGGCAAACCCACACTCTACAATAATGCTCACTCTTCTCCCAAAGAACTATATGAAAGTGACGAAGATCTTATTGAATCATAAAACGAAGATCTTGTTGATTTGATGAAGTCAAAGACTAATCTGATGGAGTGAAAGATTATTTGGGTTAAAAGGGTAGAGTGATTAGTGAGTCTGCATCTATACATAGGTATAATCATTCATATCTCTCTCCTGAAAGAATTTGAAAATGCCTCTAAAGATGTTTTTAATCCATTAAAAACCAAAGTAATCGGTTAAATTGCTTTTAGCAAATTGTTTTAACTGACATTATATGAGCTTTATCAATTAAAATGTTCTTAAAACATACATAACAGATTTTTAACTGATAGGTTTTCGAAATAATCGATTAAAACCTTTTAAAAACATTCACTGGAACTGTTTTAATCGATACACTTTTGAATTAATCGATTATATTCATTAAAGGAGTTTTTGAAAACCTTCTGCCAGTGTTTTAACTGATATAGGTTCGAAACAATCGATTAAAATCACTTAAAATGTTTTGGAAAGTGTTCTGGCAGTATTTTAATCGATAAAAATTTGAAACAATCGATTAAAATAACTTGAAGTGTTTTGAAAGATGTTCTGTCAATATTTTAATCGATGTAAAATTGAATTAATTGATTAAAACAATTTAAGGGAATTTCTACTAACTATTTTAATCGATTAAAACTGGTTGTTATTAGTTAAAATCACTTAGAAAGTTTTATGAAAATATTTGGCATAATTTTAATCGATTAAATTGCGAATTAATCGATTAAAACAACTTAAGGGATTTTTTACAAAATGTTTTAATCGATTGAAACGTTGTCGTATTAGTTAAAACAAATCTGGAAAATAATCAAGAACATTTTAATATAAGCTAGAATGTCTGAGGTTGAAGATGAGGAAGAAGATGTAGATGAACCTGAAAATAATTCTCTTCCAGTTGTTGAAGTTCCTGAAACCACTGGTGGTCAAACCTCTTATGAGAACATGGAAATGATACCATACATAGAGCAACCTGACCGTGGGACTCCACTCTCACGGTTTGAACAAACCATGCTCTCCCAAATGTCCTCATTGCAAGAAAATCAAAGGTAACACATGCAAATGACATACCAACACTTCCAGCAATCCAATATTCAATTCACCAACCTGGGAAATCAGACTGCTGACATTTATACAATGTTGGAGGACATGCAGCTCAATTAGGGAAACCTGGAAGATTAAGTCTCATCAAGAAGGGTCCTTTCTATTTTTTTTTCTTTCTTTATCGCTACTTTTATCTGTTATTTTTATCTTGCTAGTTTGTAATATTAACTGGTCTTTGACCAAAAGCACTCCCTAAACTACTTTTAATATGATAAAGATGTTTAAGAACTGAGTTAGATACCTTAGATTGATCAAACAATACATATTCTATCAGTTTTAGCTGATATAAAATCATTTTAATCGATTAATTCCATTCACAAACATATTCATTTAGACAATTCATACTGTTTTAATCGATTAATTTGATTTTTAATCGATTAAATTCACTTACAAAAAATTCACCTAGGCTATATGTTCTGTTTTTAATCGATTATTTTGTGAAAGAATCGATTAAAAGTTCTAGGATGTGGAATTATATCGACTAGAAATGTTTTACATCAATTAAATTCACTAACTGTGTTATCATAGTTTGTTATTGTGCAAATTTTCCACTCATTCTTGGGTTGTCAATACTCATCAGCAGTATGATCTATGATTTTTTCTTAATATCATATAACTATTGGATTTTATGATATTTGACTTGACTTTAAGGTCTTTGCAAATTTTCTCATAAGAGTTAAAACAAACAGCTGATAGATTCACAAAACCTCTTGCTCGTGATCGATTTTATAAAATCCAAACTGAATTAGGCATTTTAGATGCATAAAACATCACTTAGTTCTCATTACTAATTATTTTAATTGATATAAACTAGCTTTAATCGATTAATTTCATTAATAATATTAGTATTGTTCATACTGTTTTAATCGGTTATTATTCTGAAAAGGAAATTAAAGGCTTTAGTTAATGGTTGTTCTTGTAACATGATACTAAAGCAAGGTTCCCTTATCTTTACACGTGTCTATTGTGTTCATTACAAACGTGTTAACGAAGATAAGTTTGAATCAACTTTAATTGATTCTTATATGAATAATACATCTCATTGGTATCATGAAATTCTATTCTTTTTCTTTTTTATTATACTATTGTTTTTAAAAATAATTTTTTTATCATTACATGCTTGTTTTATCCCTCTCTTCCCTATTTTTGATGAAGTCAAAGGGGAAGAAATGATTAAAGATTAACTTTTTAAATACTCACTAGTCTAGGGGGAGAAATAATTGATATTAAATACTCACTAATCTATATATCCAAGTGACTTCTTCTGTAGATCAAAATATTTCAAAGAGGTGTTTGTCTTCATCAAATAGGGGGAGACTGAAATTGATGAATATCTTATTGAATCATAAAACGAAGATCTTGTTGATTTGATGAAGTCAAAGATTACTTGGGTTAAAAGGGTAGAGTGATTAGTGACTTTGCATCTATACATAGGTATAATCATTCATATCTCTTTGCTGCATGAGGTTTCATCATTTGAAAGAATTTGAAAATGCCTCTAAAGTTGTTTTTAATCCATTAAAAACCAAAGTAATTGGTTAAATTGTTTTTAGCAAACTGTTTTAGCTGATATTATATGAGCTTTATCAATTAAAATGTTCTTAAAACATACATAACATATTTTGAACTGATAGGTTTTCGAAATAATCGATTAAAACCTTTTAAAAACATTCACTGGAACTATTTTAATCGATACACTTTTGAATTAATCGATTATATTCATTAAAGGAGTTTTTGAAAACCTTCTGCCAGTGTTTTAACTGATATAGGTTCGAAATAATTGATTAAAATCACTTAAAATGTTTTAGAAAGTGTTCTGGCAGTATTTTAATCGATACAAATTCGAAACAATCGATTAAAATAATCCGAGTTTCTTAAGGCATTTTTGCATTTTTTGTGAAGAAACTCATATTGCAGGGACAGCATAATCCGAGTTAGATTGTTCTGGTTTCTTCTCTTTCATTTTCTTTCATTCTTTGTTGTACTGTGAGAGCCTGGAATTGTTAGGCACAATTTTTGTGGCTAGAATTTGGCTGCATGTTGGTTCAAGAACTGGAATTTGGTTCTTGGTGAAGGTTTATGTGCAAGGACTGGAATTTCGGTTCTTGTGGTAGATTAGGTGTGTGATTGGAATCTGTAATATGTAAAACATTCAATCTAGTGGAACTCAACTTGAATTTGGTTGAGAACTCGAAGTAGCCCTGGGATTGGGTGAACCAGTATAAATCTTGGTTGTATTTCTCTAAACCTTACTCTCTTTAATTTTGTTGTTGCCTTTATTTTAATTGCTTGTTTTTCTTGATTCAATAATTGGTTAGAACTCTTAATCTTTGAAATAGATAATCTGTAAATTGCGAAAATCTTTCAAAGATCAATTCACCCCCACTCTTGATCTCAGCCTTTTTTTCTAACACTATAAAATGTTTTCTAAGAACTCTAAGACTCTGGAAATGCTTCAGAGGGGTTATAGGAGAGTATTTTGAGAAGTATGCAGTTGGAGAAGTTGTAGAAGGTGGTGAAAACGAGGAGAAGGTCCCCGCCCTTTTATAGAAATTTGCACCTATCAAATTGGGACCGCCGTCTCGCCAAACAAGGTCGGGAGTGTTGTCTCGACTTTCGAGACCGCCATCTCGCCTTTGGAAAATGGCGAGATAGCCATCTCTCCTTTGATAGAAAAGTAGTTTTAAATCAAGAGGGGGGGTGAATTGATTTTTGAAAGTTTTTCGCAATACACAGATTATCTAATTCAAAAATTAAGTTTCTAAAAATCTTTTTGAATTACCAAGCAATCAAACAATATAAGCGCAGCAACTGAAATTAAAGAGAGAAAGGTTAGGAAAGATTTCACCGGTAATTTTATACTGGTTCACCCAATACCAGGGCTACGTCCGGTCTCCGACCAAATTCCAGTTGGGTTCCACTAGAATAGATGTTTCACGAGACTCACCCTCTTACACCTATTCTAACTCTCCACCAAGAACCAAATTCCAGCTCTTGGAAACCTCTGCAACCAAATTCCAGCCATGAGAGAAACCGAGTGCCCAAATTCCAGGCACCACACACAAGAACCAAATTCCAGCTCTTGCTTTAACCTTTCCACCAAGAACCGAATTCGAGTTCTTGGCAACTTTCTACAACAGTATGCAGAAAACTTGTACCCAAATTCCGAGTACAAAAGCGGTACAAATGAATGAATAGAAATTTAAAAGAAGAAACAAAGAAAGCTCAAACCGGATTACACCAATCCACGATCAGTTTCTTCTTCAAAGAAATGCAAAGTGCCTCAAGAAAGATTTCAAAAGAAGTTCACAAAAACAGTTGTGTATCTTTCTTGAAAAATGCTAATAGTTGTTTGTATTGATTGCTTGAATTGTGTAAAAGCTGATATTCAATCTACGTTTAAAAGTTTCAAGCAATTACTGTTTATAAAAGAGTATTTTCAAATCTGCTGCATTAATTAATCTGTTGAAAGTTTGTTTTAATCTGTTGAAATAGCAGTTATAATCTGTTAAAAGTCCTTTCAACCCATTAATGCATTCTTGATCTTTAACGAGAAAATGTTTTAGTTGATACAACCATGTTTATATCGGTTAAAACGTTTTACAAACATTTTCTAAGTATAAAACAATCGATTGAATCGCGTATTAATCGATTGATTTGTTTAAAAACCTTCTTATAAAACTTTCGAAGTTATTTTAGGCGATATAAAGTCGTTTCAATCGATTGAAAAAGCTGCACATATATTTTCAAGTCATTTTAATCGATTGAAAGTTTGTTTTAATCGATTGAAAAGATTTTCTAAGTTATTTTAATCGATTGAAATACGTTTTAATCGATTGAAATAAGTCTGATCGGTCATAATTCAATTCGATCGATCATAACCAACTTCGATCGGTCATAATCTCATTACGATCGATCATCACGACATCCAAAGTGATTTTAATCGATTGAAACGTGTTTTAATCGATTAAAATATTACGATCGCTCATATATAAGATCTGATCGATTATATTGCATTCGACCTATTATATTCGAATTCTAATCGGTCATAAAGAGTTTTAATCGATTAAAAGAAGTTTGTATCGATTAAAATATTGTAAAAACACTTTTTAAAACATTCTAAGTGTTTTAAATTGATTCTTTCAAACCTGTATCGAGTTAATAACTTGTTTAAGAAAATTCTTTGCCAAAATGCTTTTGTTTTTATTTGTTTAAAACTATTTTTGAGGCATTTTGCAAGATGAGTGAAGAAGCTTTATGCGGTGGAAAAGGTAAAGTGGTTTTACCTAAGCTTTACTGTTAAGACACACTAAGTCTTCGACTCCATTCTTCGAGTGACTTGTTTGGCTAGCTGCGAGTTGACCCTTGACTTTATCTTTGACTTCATCAAATCAATGAGATCTTTGCTAGGATCACTTTCGGTCTCCCCTATTTGATGAAGACAAACACCATTTTGAAAAAACAATCTACTGCAAAATAAGTCACTTGATAATGCGGTTAGGTGAGAAATATAAGAATGTAATAAAGTTTTGTTTCTCCCCCTAAAACTTATTTCTCCCCCTAAAATGTTGCACTTAAATTTATCTTAAAGTGATGCAACTATTTCTCCCCCTTTTGACTTCATCAAAAATAGGGAATAGAAGAGAAAAGAATAAAATGTAAGGTTTCGAAAAAATATGCTCAAATTTTTGAAAATACAAAGTGAATCAATATTTCACTCATGAAAAGAATCAATTAAAGTTGATTCAAACTTATCTCCATTAACACGTTTGTAATGAATACAATTAACACGTGTAAAGATAAGGGAATCACGCTTTAGTAGCATGTTACGAGAACGACCATTAACTAAAGCCTTTAATCTTTCTTCCCAGAATAAAAATCGATTAAAAACGAGCATAATCGGTTAAAATGTTCTTGGTAAATGATTTTAATCGATTGAAAGAAAGGTTTAATCGATTAAAACATTTAAGATTTTGAAAACATGAATTTTTAGAAAAAACAATCGATTATTTCAACTTTAAATCGATTAAAAAAGTAATGCAATTTGTTGTTTAGTTTATTTAGCAGATTAAAAGGTGTTATTATTGACTAAAACAACCGGACTTGCACTCTAAGTAATGTTTGATGCGTCTAAGATGCCTAACTCGGTGCGAATTTTGAAAAACCTATCACTAGCAAGGGGTTTTGTGAAAATATCTGCTAGTTGTTTTTCGGTTTCTATAAAAAAGATCTCGCAATCACCTTTTAGAATATGATCTCTAATAAAATGATGCCTTATTTCTATATGCTTTGTTCTAGAATGTTGAATTGGATTTTTAGTTAGCATTATGGCATTGGTATTATCGCATAAGAGAGGGATTTTCATGAGGGTTAAGCAAGTAATCCTCAAGGCTGCTTGTTTTATCCAGAGAGCGAGCACAGCATGCGCCGGCAGCAATATATTACGCTTCAGTTGTAGACAATGCAACACATGGTCGCTTCTTCTTGTGCCAAGAGATTAGGCGCTTCCTAGGAGATGACGGGTGCCAGCTGGTACTCTTTACGTCAAGTTTACTGACTGCAAAATCGAGTCGAGAATATCCAACTAAATTCGGTTTAGACTCACCTGGATACCATAACCCAACATTTAAAGTCCCCTTGAGATACTTGAGGATCCTTTTTGCGGCGATAAGGTGAGACTCTTTTGGTGCGGTTGGAACTGGCACACATACGGACACTGAACATAATGTCGAGTGCTGCTGGCTGTTAAATACGGTAAAGAACCAATAAGCCCCCTATATTTGGTTTCATCAACAGATTTCCCTTTTTCATCGGAATCAAGGTAGCGGTTTGTTGACATAGGTGTTGATGCCTCCTTGCGGTGTTCCATTTCAAATCTCTTGACGGTTACATGCGGTACTTTGATTGATGAAGAAGACTTCCTTCTTGAAGTTGTTTGACTTGCGGTCCAAGGAAGTAATTAAGTTCCCCCATCATTGACATCTCAAACTCACCACTGCATGTCTTTCATGAAATCTTTGCATAAAGTCTCATTAGTAGCACCAAATATGATGTCATCAACATAAACTTGAACCGAGAATTATATCATTATTCGGTTTCTTTAGAAACAAAGTTTTGTCCACCAAACCTCTATGATAGCCCTTTGAGATAAGAAAGTTACTTAACCTTTCATACCATTGCCTTGGGGCTTGTTTGAGACCATACGGGGCTTTCTTCAACTCTGTAAACATATTACGGATGAATATGATCTTCAAACCAATTGGTTGAGTGACAAAAACTTCTTCATTCAAATATCCATTCAAGAAAGCGCTTTTGACATCCATTTGGAACAACACTGAAATTTTTAATAGAAGCATAGGCAAGCGATAATCTAACGACTTCTAACCTAGCAAGCTGGAGCATATGTTTCATCAAAGTCTATCCCTTCTTGCTTGATTGTACCCTTTAGCAACTAATCGGCTTTATTTCTTGTGATTATGCCATTTTCATCCATTTTATTCCTAAAAACCCATTTTGTTCCTACAATGTTAGCATTATCTCGGTTTTGGAATTAATTCCCATACCTCATTTACGGTAAATTGGTTCAACTCATCATGCATGGCATTTATCCGATTCTTGTCCTTTAATGCATCGGTTATGTTTTTGGGTTCTACTTGAGATACAAATGCCATATGATTGCAAAATTTATTAAGAGATCTTCTAGTAGAAACTCCTGTTTTATTTCTCCAATGATGTTATCAATTGAGAGGTTCCTGGGAGCTTTCCATTCCTTGGGCAGTTCTTCTACAGATTCTTCACTTTCGTCAATCTGTTGATGTGAAAGCTGTTGGTTACGGTAGTTTTAAGCGATACATTTTATCGGTTAAAGCATCTTCTTCTGCACTATAGTCGGCACTTTTACGCATACTTGGGTCGGTCTCATCAAAGATAACATGTACTTGATTCTTCTACTTGTTTTTAACCTTTTGTTAAAAATTCTATAAGTATGGCTATTTAATGAATATCCCAAGAATATACCTTCATCAGATTTGGAATCGAATTTTCCAAGATTTTCTTTTCCATTGTTTAAGACAAAAACTTTACTGCCAAATACTCTGAAGTAATTTATATTAGGCTTTTTACCTTTGAATAATTCATAAGGGGTTTTCTTAAGAAAAGGTCGATTAAAACACGGTTTAGTACATGGCAAGCGGTGCTTCTTGCATCGGCCCAAAAATATTTAGGTAATGCCTTCTCATTTAGCATTGTCCTAGCTAGTTCTTCAAGAGAACGATTTTTCCTTTCCACTACACCATTACGTTGAGGAGTTCTAGGAGCGAGAAAAATTATGTTTGATGCCATGTTTATCACAAAATTTGTCAAATTTTTCGTTTGAAAACTCTCCCCCATGATCACTTTGAATGCAAGATATAAAACGACCTTTTTCATTACTGAATTTGTTTTGCAAATTTCTTAAACAAATGGAAAGTTTAGATTTCAATTTCAAAAATAATGTCCAGGTAAATCTTGAGTAATCATCAACAATAACCAATGCATATAGATTTCCTCCTAAGCTCATAGTTCTAGAAGGACCAAAGAGATCCATGTGCAAAAGTTCAAGAGGTGCGGAAGTTGAAACAATGTTTTTACGTGAAAAGGAGTTTTTGACCTGTTTTCCCTTTTGACATGCATCACACACTTTGTCTTTCACAAACTTGAGTTTAGGCAAACCAACTACAAGATCCCTAGAAATCGGTTTGTTAAGATGATTCATATGTATATGAGCTAACCTCCTATGCCATAACCAGGAATCATTTTCTTTAGAAATCAAGCAACAGTTTTTAGCGGAATTGGTATCTAACATGTAAATATTGTTGATTCTTTTACCTGTGATCATTACCGTTACGAATCGGATCTGATGATTTGGCATTGGTTTTGTCCAAAGATAACTTTGTGTCCTTTATCACCACAGTGGCTAATACTAATCAGATTATGTTTTAATCCTTCAACATATAACACATTGTTAATAATACCTGATTACTGCACATTTAATGTCACCAATTCCAAGAATTCTTCCTTTATTGTTATCACCATATACAACAGTTCCACCATTTTTAAGTTTAAGATTGCGAGAATTTTGTAATGTCACTGTCATGTGTTTGGAACGACCACTGTCAAGGTACCAGAGATCTTCTCTTTGTTTTTCCTGAAATGAAATTAGTATAGTTGCAGATAGTGTTTGAATTAAACAATTAATTTTGCACTGGAAGCATATTTTAATCGATTAATTTGATATTTAATCGATTAAACTGGTTAAACCAAAGATGCATCAGAATAATAATCGATTTAAACGAAGAATAGTCGATTATATTTATCCTGTCTAATGATTTTAAGCTGATACAAATCTGTTTTAATCGATTAAAACAATTAAACCATATTCCGGAGATCATTTCAATCGATTAATTCGTATTTTAACCGATTAAAACTGTATGAACAATTTTTCGATATTCTCTCGTAAGTGGTTTTAACCGATTAAAATAATTTTGTATTAGTTAAAATGCTTAGTTCATGAGTCCAGAGATAGAATTCGCTGTTTTGACATCCTGGGGCTCCCAGATTTTGTTCCTGCAAAACAAATGAGGTATATTTCTGGTACCCCTCTATAATTATTGGGTCCTGATCATGTTATTTGAAAAGAATTAATCTTTGGAACCCATTTCATTCTCCCTTTAGGAATAGCATACTTTTTAATTCTGCAGTATTTTACTGAATGCCCTTTCTTCATGCAGTAGAAACATTTGATTGTAGAGTATGAATTCCTATTTGTTTTTGTTTTACTTGGATCTAGATTTAAAGCCTATTCCAGCTTTGTCAAACATTAATTTTTGAGATCCAAGTAATATATCAAGATTAGCTTGCCCTCGAGTGAACTTTGAAACAGTTTGAGATAAGAATTCAATTTTCTTTTGCAATTCGGACGGTTATTGCATGGTTTATTGCATTCACAATCGAGTTAGCATGAATCAGTTTCAAGAATTCATTATCGGTTTCATTTTCACTAATCTGTTTTTCCGGAGAATCAACCTTGTTAACTAGCCGGTTATTTAGCCCTTTCAGCCTATCATTTTCTTTTTGAAGTTTCTTAGCCTCTTCATGCATTTCATTAAATGCTTCTTGTAATGCATCATAGTTAACTACATTTGAAGAGGAGCTAGAACTTACCTGGTCTGGTTTGTGGATTTTGACTCGCCATTAAACAAAGATTGGCTTCTTCATTTTCGAGTTATCTGTTGATGACGTATCATTATCATCCCAGGCTATGTAGGCTCTTCTTTTTGATTTTTCCTTTTTCTTTTCACTTTGTTTGTTTCTCTCTGGACATTCCATTTTAACATGGCCCTGTTTGCCACAACCATAACATTTAAAGTTAGAAGAATCAGTTCTTTTCTCATACCTTTTGTGTCTTTCCTTGTCTTGGATCTTTTTCTTGAGGAATTTGTTGAATTTCCTAACAAGCGAGTCCAAGGTTCTCATTATCTTCTTCCGATTCTTGATTTTCTTCAACTTTAAGTGCAATGCTTCTGTTCTTCTTCTCGAGAGACTTCTTGCTCATTGAATCTTGTGATTTCCATTTCATGTTCTCCGAGTTTTCCAAACAGATGAGGTTGTTGTCATGGTGGACGAGATCTTTTGATTCCGATATTGCGAGTGACTTTTGGTTGCCAGGACTGTCAAGACATTTCAATACTTTAATATTTAGTTCTTCCTTATCAAAGGTCTTACCTAGGCCCATTAAATGGTTGATGATGTGCGTGAAGCGTTTACGCACATCTGCGATGCTTTCACCATTACGCATTTTAAACGACTCATACTCTCTTATCAAAGTGTGTTTTACGGCTCTTTTAACATCTGCGGTCCCTTCATGAGTGACCTCAAGAACATCCCACATCTCCTTGGCGAATTGCCTTTGGGACACCACTGAAAAATTCATCCATGTTAAGAGCGAAGTAATTATATTTTTTGCATTACGAGTCACTTTGAACTTTCTTCTTTTCTTCTTCATTCAAGCTTGACCATCCTTTATACGTAATTAAAGGACCATTAGTAATAACATCCCAAGCATTTACGTCGATGGATTCAATGAAGATTTTCATCCTAATTTTCCAGAAAGGATAATCGTTCCTGCAGAATAGTGGAGGTACGTTAATAGATGCCCCCTCGGAAAACGGTGATCTGTTCTCGACCATGGATCAAGAGACTTGAATAACTTTCAAGCACCTTGCTCCGATGCCAATTGATAGAAAAGTAGTTTTAAATCAAGAGGGGGTGAATTGATTTTTGAAAGTTTTTCGCAATACACAGATTATCTAATTCGAAAATTAAGTTTCTAAAAATCTTTTTGAATTACCAAGCAATCAAACAATATAAGCGCAGACAACTCGAAATTAAAGAGAGAAAGGTTAGGAAAGATTTCACCGGTAATTTTATACTTGGTTCACCCAATACCAGGGCTACGTCCGAGTCTCCAGCCAAATTCCAGTTGGGTTCCACTAGAATAGATGTTTCTGAGACTCACCCTCTTACACCTATTCTAACTCTCCACCAAGAACCAAATTCCGGCTCTTGGAAACCTCTGCAACCAAATTCCAGTACGAGAGAAACCGAGTGCCCAAATTCCGGGCACCACACACAAGAACCAAATTCCAGCTCTTGCTTTAACCTTTCCACCAAGAACCGAATTCCAGTTCTTGGCAACTTTCTACAACAGTTGCGAGAAAACTTGTACCCAAATTCCAGGTACAAAACAGTACAAATGAATGAATAGAAATTTAAAAGAAGAAACAAAGAAAGCTCAAACCGGATTACACCAATCCACGATCGGTTTCTTCTTCAAAGAAATGCAAAGTGCCTCAAGAAAGATTTCAAAAGAAGTTCACAAAAACAGTTGTGTATCTTTCTTGAAAAATGCTAATAGTTGTTTGTATTGATTGCTTGAATTGTGTAAAAGCTGATATTCAATCTCTGTTTAAAAGTTTCAAGCAATTACTGTTTATAAAAGAGTATTTTCAAATCTGCTGCATTAATTAATCTGTTGAAAGTTTGTTTTAATCTGTTGAAATAGCTGTTATAATCTGTTAAAAGTCCTTTCAACCCATTAATGCATTCTTGATCTTTAACGAGAAAATGTTTTAGTTGATACAACCATGTTTATATCAGTTAAAACGTTTTACAAACATTTTCTAAGTATAAAACAATCGATTGAATCGCGTATTAATCGATTGATTTGTTTAAAAACCTTCTTATAAAACTTTCGAAGTTATTTTAGGCGATATAAAGTCGTTTCAATCGATTGAAAAACTGCACATATATTTTCAAGTCATTTTAATCGATTGAAAGTTTGTTTTAATCGATTGAAAAGATTTTCTAAGTTATTTTAATCGATTGAAATACGTTTTAATCGATTGAAATAAGTCTGATCGGTCATAATTAAATTCGATCGATCATAACCAACTTCGATCGGTCATAATCTCATTCGATCGATCATCCCGACATCCAAAGTGATTTTAATCGATTGAAACGTGTTTTAATCGATTAAAATATTTCGATCGCTCATATATAAGATCTGATCGATTATATTGCATTCGACCTATTATATTCGAATTCTAATCGGTCATAAAGAGTTTTAATCGATTAAAAGAAGTTTGTATCGATTAAAATATTGTAAAAACACTTTTTAAAACATTCTAAGTGTTTTAAATTGATTCTTTCAAACCTGTATCAGTTAATAACTTGTTTAAGAAAATTCTTTGCCAAAATGCTTTTGTTTTTTTTGTTTAAAACTATTTTTGAGGCATTTTGCAAGATGAGTGAAGAAGCTTTATGCAGTGGAAAAGGTAAAGTGGTTTTACCTAAGCTTTCTGCTAAGACACACTAAGTCTTCAGCTCCATTCTTCTGAGTGACTTGTTTGACTGCTGCAGAGTTGACCCTTGACTTTATCTTTGACTTCATCAAATCAATGAGATCTTTGCTAGGATCACTTTCAGTCGGCAAGTGGCGTGACGGTGGTCTCGCCTTTAGCAAGTGGAGAGACGACGGTCTCGCCAAACGAGACAGTGGTCTTGCCTTTGGCAAGTGGCGAGACGACGGTCTCGCCCTTAGCCAACGGCGGGTGAAATTTCTTATTTTTCATGTACAAAAAACCTTCCTATTCTAATATGGGGCCTATTCATCAATCCTAGGGACCTTTAAGGTCTTGCCCATCTTTGAACGAAAGTCTTCTGCTCTTTATTTTGAGGCTGGGCAAGATTTGGGGTCTACAGAGGACAAGTCCAGACTTGGAAACAATTGGTTGATGCTTTCCTCCGTCGTTATAAACATAATATCGAACTGACCCTAGATAGGTCAGATTTACAACTGCTGAGTAAGAAAAACGACGAGTCCTTTAAGGCATATGCCCAATGGTGGAGGGAATTGGCAGCCCAAGTAGAGCCCCCTCTTTTAGACAAGGAAGCCACATGCATGTTTATCAATTTCTTGACTGATCCCTATTACGACAAAATGATAGGGAACACATCGACACTCTTTGCAGATGTGGTAACTATAGGAGAAAGAGTGGAGCAAGGACTAAAGAGTGGAAGGATTGCGCAACCTTCTTCTTCCACTGCAAGATTTAAAATGTCCTTCAGCAAGAAGAAGGAGGGAGTCGTAAACGCTATCAATTTTGCCACTCCTTCTTCCTCTTCGCAGCAAACCAAATCACACAGACAAGAGAGGAAATTCACTCCAATCCTAACCTCTTATGGAAGTCTGTTATTAAAATTGCTAGATGCCAAGCTCACAGCACGCATCCCTCCAAAGAAGATGGATCCACCATATCCGGAATGGTACAAGCCTAATGAGAAGTGTGATTATCACGTGGATGATCTGGGACATTCTGCGGATAATTTCTTGGCCTTAAAACATAAGGTCCAAGATTTAGTGGATGCAGGATGGATCACCTTTGATGCCTCTACTCCAAAGGTGGATGACAAGCCTCTATTGAAACCAGAGTAAAGGGCAGGATAGAGAAGGCCAGCTAACTAGGGCTCCTCATTTTGTACATCTTTTAGTTAAATAATAATAATAATAATAATAATAAATTCTGATGTATCTCTCGTGGTCTTCGCTCATGATCACAAGGGTGTTTTATTAAAATGGGCTTTGTAAATACTTTTCCTTTCATCAATACAATGAGGAATTTGTCATAATATTTATATTCCTTCTCATTCTTTTCTCTCTCATATTTTCTTATATTTAATAAAAAATCCAAACCAAAGCATAACCATACAGTCGTGTCTGTAATTGAAAACTCTCTACGGGATCCGAAAGTCAAAGGCAAATGGATTGAGTCAGACAATGAGGAGGGGACCATTTCCCCGAACATGCAAAGACTGTTAGAAAAAGAAGCTCAATTGATACAGCCCCATCAGGAAAAAACTGAGGCCATCAATTTGGGACAAAGAGATAATAAGAAATAAGTAAATATCGGTACCCAAATTGATAATAATGTCAGAGAAGGGTTGATACAATTATTAAGAGAATACATGTATGTATTCGCATGGTCTTATCACGACATGCCTGGAATTGATGAAAGTATAATGGAACATAGATTATCATTGAAAGAAGGATTTCATCTAGTTAAACAGAAGCTCAGAAGAGTAAAGCCCGAATGGTCCTTGAAAATTAAGGAGGAAGTGGAAAAATAGTTGGATGCCAATTTTCTAATCGTGTCCAAATACCCTGAATGGCTAGCAAACGTTGTGCCAATCATAAAGAAAAACGGAAAAATTTGAGTGTGCATAGATTATAGGGATCTGAATCGTGCAAGTCCAAAAGATGATTTTCCCTTACCACATATTGATATGTTGGTAGATCATAACGCTACAAACACTCTATTCTTTCATAGATGGATACGCGGGGTACAACCAAATTAAGTTGGCTGTCGAAGATAGAGAAAACACCTCCTTCATTACATCGTGGGGTACATTTTGTTATAGAGTAATGCCTTTTGGACTCAAGAACGCAGGAGCCACTTATCAAAGGGTTATGCTAACATTATTTCACGACATGATCCACAAAGAGATTGAAGTTTATGTGGATGATATGATTGCCAAGTCCAAGAACGAAATGGACCACCTCTAATATTTGAGGAAGTTATTTAACCGACTTTGGAAATACCAGATTAAGCTAAATCCTACTAAATGTACTTTCGGAGTATGATCGGGTAAACTCCTCGGGTTCATCGTTAGTAAAAAGGGAATTGAGGTAGACCCTGATAAAACAAAGGCGATTTTGGAAATGTCCCCACCAAGAACAGAAAGAGAAGTCAGAGGGTTTTTGGGCCGGATAAATTACATTGCACGGTTCATTGCACAATTAACCAATAAGTGTACACCCATTTTCAAGCTGTTGCATAAAAATCAACCGACAGTTTGGAACGATGAGTGTTAGCAAGCTTTTGAAAAGATTAAGATGTGTTTGACCAATCCCCCAGTGTTGGTACCACCCACTAAAGGAAAACCTCTGATCCTTTATCTTTCAGTACTCGACAAATCTATGGGATGTGTACTCAGTCAACAAGATGATACGGGAAAGAAAGAACAAGCCATATATTACCTCAGTAAGAAATTCCTAGACTATGAGACCTGCTATACACCACTCGAAAAAACATGTTGTGCATTGGTATGGGTAACTTAGCGTCTTCGACAGTATATGTTTAGACACATAACTTGGTTGATTTCCAAAATGGATCCAATCAAATATCTGTTTGAAAAACCCGTTTTGACCAGAAGGATAGTTAGGTGGCAAGTACTTCTCTCAGAATTTGACATCATTCATGTCACCCAAAAAGCTATCAAAGGTAGTCCTTTAGTAGATTACCTAGCACATGGACCAACTGAAGAATATCAATCTCTCCAAGACAAATTTCCAGATGAGCATATAATGCATATCCAACATGAAGAACCTGAAAATAATGTGTGGATTATGTTCTTCAACAGAGCCTCAAATCTGCTTGGACACGGGATTAGAGTTTTTTTAATATCTCCTGAAAAGAAATATATCCTGGTAACAGCCAGGCTGAACTTTGATTGCACAAATAATATGGCCGAATATGAAGCCTGTTCATTAGGTATCCAAGCAGCTTTAGATCATGGGGCGACTAAGCTCAAAATATTCAGTGACTCATCCCTTGTCATTTACCAACTCAAGGGTGAATGGGAAACTAGGAACTCCAAATTAATTCCTTATCTAGAGCACATTCATAATATGATTTCGAGGATGGAAAGCGTCAGTTTCAAGTACATCCTTTGGGAAGATAACCAGATTGCAGATGCACTCGCTACATTTTCATCCATGTTTGCATTGGAACAAGAACATGAGATGCCCGTCATCCAAGTCAGAAGGCATGATAAACAAGCCTTTTGTATGACAGTAGATAGCGAAAAAAATAAATCCCCTTGGTATCATGACATAAAGCGATACCTGACAAAGGGCGAATACCCTGAGGGAATTAGTGATAATGACAAAAGGACCATTCGAAAAAGGGCTATAGGGTTTACGTTGATTGGAGAAACCCTTTATAAAAATAATTTTGATTCCACTTTGTTGAGATGTATAGATCACGAAGAAGCCTAGACTCTGATTAAAGAAATTTATGAGGGAATCTTTGGGACTCATGCGCCAGGGCATGTCATGGCTAGAAAAATCCTCATAGCAGGATATTTTTGGTCCATAATGGAAGGAAACTGTCATTAGTATGCCAAAAAATGTCACAAGTGTTAAGTTTATGCAGTTAATGTTCATGTCCCACCAGTACCTCTCAATTTTATGGCTATACCTTGGTCATTCGCTATGTGGGGCATGGACGTTATTGGACCCATCGAACCCAGAGCCTCCAATGGTCATCATTTCATTTTGGTGGCCATTGATTATCTTACTAAATGGGTAGAGGCCGCGTCTTATGCACATGTGACAAAAAAGGTGGTGACTACTTTTGTCAAGAGGAATATTATATGCCGATACGACATCCCGCATCGTCTCATTACTGATAATGGAACCAACTTGAATAATAAGATGATGGAGGAACTATGCCAGGACTTCAAAATTCAACATCATAATTCCTCTCCTTATCGACCTAAGATGAATGGTACAGTAGAGACAACCAATAAGAACATCAAAAATATCGTCCAAAAGATGGTCAAGACCTATAAGGATTGGCATGAAATGTTGCCTTCTGCCCTTTACGGTTATCGAACGTCTGTACGGACTTCCACAGGAGCTACTCCATTCTACCTTGTATATGGTATGGAGGCTTGTAGACCCCAAATCTTGGCCGGCCTGAAAATAAGAGCAAAAGACCTCCTATTCGAAGATGGACGAAGCCTAAAAAACCACTAGGAGAGACTATTAGGCCCCATGTTAGGATAGGAAGGATTTTCTGTATTAAAATAAGGATTTTTGCCTTCAGGGGTCGAGACTGCCGTTTTGCTTTTCGGGACCGCCGTCTCGCCATTGAGGCAAGTCGAGACGGCCGTCTCGCCACTTGCCAATGGCGAGACCCCCCTCCCGTTTGGCGAGAAGGCCCTCTCGTCTCTAGGAAAGTCGATACTGCCGTCTCACCAAATGAGACGGCGGTCTCGCCACTTTTGCAAGTTGAGACGGCCGTCCCGAATGGCGAGACGGGCGTCTCGACCTGACAGGCGCGAATCCCTATAAATAGTGAGCGCTTCCCCCCTCATTTCACATAGTTCTTCCACTTTCCCTTCCACATTTTCTTCAAATTCTCTTCCTAAAGTCCCTCCAAAGCATTTCCGGAGTTTCTGAGAGTTCTTGAGAGCTTTTTATAGCGTTTCGAGAGAGTTTTCGGCGTTGTAAGAGCAAAGGGCTGCCAAAACGCACCCTATATTTCAAGAGTATTAATCAAAAGCTTGCCTCGGAGGTTTCTTCACTCTCCCTCTCTCTTTTACTCTCTTTATTCTATGATTAAATTGCATAATAGACATTAGGGCCATGTAGTTGTTATTTTAATTCCATAAATAAAAAGGGTAAAAGCATCTTTTCAAAAGTTTATTTATAAAATAGCTGGCCTATCATAGGGAACCCGAAAGGGGCATCGTAAGGGAACTAACACTTCCCTTACACGTAACTAACTCCCTTACCCAACTCTGGTTTTAACGACCAAAGTTGGTTTTTGAAAACCAACGCCTTTTTCCTCCTTTTTCGATGTTTCCGGTAAAAACATCGGTGGCGACTCCATAAGAACCCCTTCAAATTAGTTCTTAGGTTAGCCCAGTTATCGGACAATCCTATAACACCTTTTCGAAAACCTCGCCTCTAGGTTCAGCCCGATTATCGGACAACCTAAAGGCGTTGTAACATCACCCATAAAAATGCGAAAAATGGAAAAGTTAGAACCATCGCGTCGCTCCGACCGCCTCTTTTTGACGGTGGAGACAAATGGTGACTCCGCTGGGGAAGCCTAGAGAGTTGATCCCATTTAGTGATGGGCCAGCTTAATAGATAAACTAAGAAATTACGCTTTTACCCTACCTCGTATTATAACATGTTTTAATTGCTTGGCTTTAATAACGGTTGTTTGTTTATGTTTACGCAATTGTTTGAAATACAAACTGTACACAAACCTTTGCACACAACATTTCCCTCTATACCCAGGGGCAAGTGAGAAATCCATAGGGAGTGGGTGGCAGGTACGGTTCGCTCTAGTGATGGCCTTGAGTCCACCAGTGTGATCGGAAACCACCACTCAAGGTGATAACCTTCCTCTTTTGGCACAAAGACTGACTATGGCCTTAGTGCTAAGCATGGTCGGATGGAGAGTGGGGACCCTATCATGGGGGCACCTTGGGGGCCTTAGCCTTGGTGAGAACAGTTAGAACCTACCTTCGCCAATGCACTTTTCTGCAGGAAAACCCTACCTCGTGATTAAAACGATTTCTCGCCTGTTTGCGGATGATTGAATTGTGTGCGCATTCGTTCATTGCATTTGATTGCATAGCATAACCAAACAACAGAAAAATCACAAAAAACATTTTTTGCAATAAACGCCCTTATCTCGGATAGTCTGCCTTTTAGCTAGCCTGGTTTCAGGTTCTTTGTAAGCTAAGTAGCCTCGCAGTCTGACAGAAGAGATAAGGGACACTAAACATTATTCTTTCGTATAAGCTATTTTTATCTCGGACAGTCTGCCTTTTAGCTAGCCTGGTTTCAGGTTCTTTGTAAGCTAAGTAGCCACGCAGTCCGACAAAAGAGATAAAAGGCTCTAAAATAAAATCAAATAAATACCCAAAACAAATAAATGGGACCTTGTTCATAAACATTACACTCATAAATCATTCATATAGGTAGTTTATTTTTTCAAAATAAAATACGTAAATATCATACATCATGTAAAGATAAAACATGATAAATAAGAAAAATAAACACTCACATTCATACCTACAATAAGCATCATATTCATAAAACATGCATTTTAGTTTTAGAAAATGGAGGGGATTGGTAGACAATTGAAGAAAGTGGACATTCCCCGGTACCATACTGAGAAGCTGGAACGGCTTTGCGCGATAATGCCACCAGAGGTCCGCTCCGATTTTGAAAAATCCTGTGGACGGATCCTCGACCTGTTGAAGATCTATGTCGATCCCATTTTGATCAGGGTTCTAGTTCATTTCTGGAACTCCAGTCTGCACTGCTTTGAATTCCCGCAGTTCGACATTGTGCCCACTTTGGAGGAGTACGAGATTGTGCTAAAATGGCCCAAATCAGCCGGGGTCCATATTCGCCATGGGACATACACTCCTGCGGCAAAAATCGCTGCCATCATCCTATTGCTATTCCGACAGACTACCCTGATAGAAAAATGGAACATCCAGGGTTGGAAAGTCTCAATGTTAGAAGACCATCTGTTCGCTTTGGTTGAAAAGGCAGAATGAGACGCTTTTAACAAAACCCTGGCTTTGATTATATTCGGGACAATCTTGTTTCCCTTCCACATCGACACAGTAGATCAAGCCGTCATGGACGCCTTCTTCGCCTGGGACGTGAACTCGAAGAGTCCCTTGCCTGCAATTCTTCCCGACACCTTGCTCTCGGTGGAATTTTGCCGCCAGAAGCAAGGAAAAACACTCTGTTGTTTCTCTTCACTACTTTTTGTGTGGGGCATCACACATTTCTACGCCTCTAGTCACATGGGGATGTTCCTCGATCCTTTGAGGAGCTTCTCCAAAATCCCTCTCCATCGACGCCTAACCTCAGAGTGGAAGGACGAGTTGGAACAATGGGACGCCAACCATTTATCTTGGGTCTGCCCTTGGTTTCGACCTGGTCCAGTCCTCATTAGATGTGAGAATTATCCGAACATACTGTTAATAGGACTCTGGGGTTGCATAGCCTATTCACCAAGAATAGCTATGAGACAGCTCATGAGGACCCAAACTCCAATATCCCGAGGGGAGCTCGGAGGACTGTGCTTCTTCGGAGACCCATGCACAATTGCTAACTCACTAGCCGTGAGAAGAGCATGGGAGAGACCAGTCTTTATGGGAGATAGAGAGCTAGGAAAAGCTCGGGTAGCTGTCTCCAATGATTACGAGGAGTGGAGAGGGAAAAGAGGGATGTCTCAACCATCCACCTCACTCGCTACATGCACAAAAAGTGAAGAGCTGCAAACTCAAGTCGACGCCTTGACCCAGAGGATAGAAATCATGGGAGCCCAGATGAGGGCCCTTGAGGAAAGAGAACAAGAATATATCCTCACCATAGACGGTCTATAAAGGCAATGCAAGAAAAAGGATCATGAAATAGAGCGCCTCAAGGATCAGTGTGCTGACTCTAATGAGCAAGCTATCCGAGCATCCAAAGCTGCTAGAACCAGCTCGGATAGCCAACTTCAAGAAATAACCGCCAAATTAGCATGCCTTGAGGCCGAACCAGCAAAACAGGCTCAGACGATCAAGGACTTGTTACAAGACCTCACAAGGACTCGGTCAGAAATACGCCAAGAGCGAGAGGCCAATCGAAGACTCAACAAAAGTCTCACTGAGCTACGCTGTAAAGAAAGAGATGGGCTAGCTCAGTATGGCCAAGTACTATGAGAAAAGGACCGAGCCCTTGCAAAACTCGACGAGCTACAAGCCTTGGTCGTCCATCAAGAGGCGAAGATCAAAGAGGCTCAAAAGTATAGTGAGGATATGAGCCAGGCGGTCCAGAAGCAAAGAGAAGCACTCGCTCGTCACGTCCAGGAAGCCGAAAGGGAATTACATAGAGATCAAGACCTACCTATGGGTTTCTTTAGGCTTTTCCGTTTCTGCCAAAAGTTTCTTCGTAGTATGGAATAGGGGAATGTACACCTTCTACAGATTAATGAAATTTTTCTTTATTCAACAATTGTCTACTTGCATGCATATCATTCATTTGCATATTAAATTTCCCCTCCTTCACTCTTAATAAATAAGATAATAAAAAGGAAGGATTAACTGACACGTCTTCCAAATAAGAAGAATGGAGAGAAAGCCACTTTTAATCAAGCTTTCCCCAACGGTTGACCCGCCACAAGAGGACAACAAACCTTGACCGTTGGTCCTCAAAAACAATAAGGAAGAGGGGGCAAGGACACCTGTGCGACTATTTATGCCACGTCCTTTCCCCTATGAATCAAATAAAGTTGTACCATGGAGATACGGGGAATCTTCACCAATAAAGGAGGATATCTCCAATATAGCTAGCATTGGGGGCATGACTAGAAGTGGAAGAGTCTACTCCACCAAGGATTTACAAGAAAATGCCCCCAAGAATAAAGGAAAAAATAAAAAGACCAAAGAAAAAGAAAATAAAGAATCCAAGGAGGAGACTGAAGAATTACTCCAGTTTATAAGGCAAAGCGAGTATTCCATTATTGACCAACTCAATCATACACCTGCAAAGATAACTCTATTATCTCTAATGATGAGCTCGGAACCGCATAGAAATGCCCTGATGAAGGTCTTGAGCGAAGCGCATGTTCCTCACACCATATCCCAAGAAAAGGTCGAGAGGATCGTCGGTCACATTACGGCAAGTGATCACCTCACCTTCACAGAGGAAGAACTCTCCCTTGAGTGGTCAAGCGACAACAAACCCTTGCACATCTCCTTCAAATGCAAGGAATACCTCATTGCCAAAGTTCTTGTGGATAACGGGTCATCCTTGAACGTGATGCCCAAGTGCACACTCGATAAGTTGACTATCCAAGGAACCCGTTTGCACCCGAGCAGCACTATCGTTCGAGCCTTCGACGGATCAAAATGAGAAGTAGTGGGAGAAGTTAACCTGCCAATCCAAATTGGACCCACTATCTTCAACGTCAATTTCCATGTAATGGATATTACTCCGGCATATAGTTGTCTCCTCGGCAAGCCTTGGATTCATGGCACTAAGGCAGTACCTTCAACGCTCCACCAAAAAGTCAAGTTTATAGTGGATGACAAACTGGTCATGGTCCAAGCAGAAGACGACATCCTGATCAGTGGACCGTCCACCCAACCTTATGTGGATGCGGCTGAAGAGGCCCTTGAAACATCTTTTCAAGCGCTCAAAATTTCCAATGTATAAAGACTTCCCAAAAACACAAAGGTAGCCCGCATGATGATGAAACATGGTTACCATCCTGACCGAGGATTGGGGGCAGATTCCCAAGGCATAAGGGAACCCCCAGAATTCAAAGATAATCCTTACAAATGTGGCCTAGGATATGACTCTACTAAGGGTCGAGCAAAAGGAAGAAAATGGAAGTCTCCCCTCCGCACACTTAAACAAATATTCCAAAGCAGAGGGATGCAAGCGTCAAGAGCTACCCTAGTCATTAGGAAATCTTTTTCTTCACTTAAGGGATGTAAACCCAATGATTGTTAGAGATTATCCCCTGGGGCTAGCCCGACCCTCGGGCATTTTAGGGCACATATTCCCTTATTAATTAATAAAGAATACATTTCTTACTATCTGCTTCTCTTCTTGCTATTTCATGTCTAGACCTCACAATAACCTTGTCTAAACAAACAAAAAAAGAAGAAGAATAAAAAGCGCATCCAAGTAATCAAAATTTGCCATTGCCATTACAATCAAGCTAGTTGATTAGAAGCATAAAATAAGGCTTTACCTTACCATAAAAAAGGTCATGCTTCGCTGATATTGTGAAAAAAAAATATAGAAGCCAAAGGCCAAAAGAAAAGGGCAAAATACCCGACAGGAAACCCAACAAGGGGGCCACGCAAAAGATAGGGTCAACCCGGTAGGATACCCGAACAAAAATAAAGGGTAGCCTAGGCAAAAGTTAGGGTTACAAAATAAGATCCGCTAGGATTCCCTAAACAAAAACAAAAAAAGGAAGCTAGACAAAAGATAGGACCAAAACACAATATCCTAGTTCGAAAACCCAAAGGGTGATCTAGGGAAATCAACCAGCCATAAAAAGCAACGGAAATAAGCTAAGGTGCAAATACATACAAAAAAAAGAAGAAAAGAGAGAAAAGGGAAACGTTCGCTTAGACAAAAAGCTTAAACACCTAGGCCTAACCTTAGCCAGCCATTCTTACAAAATCTTTTCTAAACAAAATTAATTGTAATCTTTTCTAAACAAAATTAACCGTCTAAAATACAAGCCATCGAATTTACCCTTTTACTTCTTTTCTCTTGACCTTCACAACATTATTATAACAATTAGTTTCAGAATATGGAGGTGTATAGTCAACAAGAGGATTGAAACCCCTAAAGTGAAGAAAAAGGGATACCAATATGGCAAAGTGTGCTCTCCAAAAAAAAAAAAGAGAAAAAAAAAGAAAAAACAAAGAAAAAGAAAGAAAGAAAAGAAAAATTATTCTTCGGTCACCTGAGGTCCGGAATGGTACAGTCGAGTACAGCAGAAGGAACAAAGATTAGAGGACATTCGTCTCTACAAGATGCGTAAGTTAAATCCTTCTAAAAAACTAATGAAATAGGCATCATAGGACATCAATCATGAAAACATTGCATGCATAAAATTTTTTTGAACAAGGTCCTATTTTCTTCAAAAAAAAAAACCATCTAAAAAACGAGACCGTTGTCTCGTCAATCCATACCGCCGTCTCGATTCGCATTGAATCGAGACCGCCGACTCAATTTCCGAGACCGCCGTCTCGATCTAGCAAAAAACGAGACTGCCTTCCCACTTGGCGAGACGGTTGTCTCGCCTAAAGCTAGAATCGAGACCGCCGTCTCGAGGTTCTAGACGGCGGTCCCGAGTAATGCAAAGTCGAGACCGCCGTCTCGACTGTTAGAAATGTAGGTTAAGATCAAGAGGGGGGGTGAATTGATCTTTGAAAGTTTTTTGCAATTAACAGATTATCTATTTCAAAGATTAAGAAATCTGACCAATTCTTGAATCACACACAGCAAGCAATCAAAAAATAAATGCAGTCACAGAATTAAAGAAGAGAAAGGTTTAGAAAGATATAACCAAGGTTTATACTGGTTCACCCAATCCTAGGGCTACGTCCAGTCTCCAGCCAAATTCCAGCTGGGTTCCACTAGATTGAATGTTTTACAGATTACAACCTTAATCTTACACTCAATCTACCACAAGAACCACAATTCCAGTTCCTGCACCTAAACCTTCACCAAGAACCAAATTCCAGTTCTTGATCTACCCTGCAGCCAAATTCCAGCTACAGAAACCAGTGCCCACAATTCCAGGCACCCACAATACAGTAAAAGAAAGTAAAGAAACAAACAGAAGAAACTTAGAATGCTCAAACTAGTTTTATGCAGTTCTGCAGTATGTGTTTCTTCTCCAAAAGAATGCAATTTTGCCTCAAGAAAGAACTTTTAATGAACTTCACAAAAACTAGCGTGATTCTCTCTTGAAAGTAGCACTTATGATTGCTAAAAGATGTATATAAGATTCTTAAAAAAGTTCAAGCAACTCTATTTATATAGAACATTTTTAAAACTGCTGGTTTATTTAATCTGTTAAAATAATCTTTTAATCTGTTAAAAGTCTTGTTTTAATCTGTTAAAACTTCTTTTAATCTATTAAAACATTCTTGATTATTTTCCAGATATGTTTTAACTGATACAACACCGTTTATATCAATTAAAACTCTTTGTAAAAAATCTTCCAAACTGTTTTAATCGATTGTTTCGTGTTTCAATCGATTAAAATACTGCAAAACATTCTTATAAATTTTTCAAAGTGATTTTAACTGATAAGAATCTGTTTTAATCGATTAAAACGCGTAGCAGAAATTCTCTTAAGTTGTTTTAATCGATTGAAACGCAGTTTAATCGATTAAAAATATTCTGATTGATCAAAAACCCATTCTGATCGATCATAAACCCATTCTGATCGGTCATATGCTCATTCTGATCGATCAAACGAGTACTCAAGTGGTTTTAATCGATTATTTCGAAGTTATATCGATTAAAATACTTCCGAACACTTCCCTGAACATTTTAAGTGATTTTAATCGGTTATTTCGAAACTATATCGGTTAAAATACTTGACGAAGGTTTTCAAAACTTCCTTTAATGAAATCAATCGATTATTTCGCAAACATATCAATTAAAAACCTGTTTATAAAAGTGTTAAGAACATTTTAGTTGATAAAGCGTATATGCTATTAGTTAAAATAGTTGATTAAAAACCTTTTAACAAAATACTTTGTTTTTAACCGTTTAAACATTTTTTAGAGGCATTTGCAAAATCTTTTAAATGAAGAAACCTCATGCAGCGAGAAAGATAAAAATGATTATACCTAAGCAAAAGATGCGAGACTCACTAATCCCTTTACCCTTTTATCTAAGTGACCTTTGACTCGCCACAAAGTAGCCTTTGACTTAAATTTTGACTTCATCAAATCAATAAGATCTTTGCCAAAGTAATTTAATAAGATCTTCATCACTTTCAATCTCCCCCTATTTGATGAAGACAACCACCTCTTTGACACCACTTTGAATAATAACTCTGCAGAAGAAGTCACTTGAATATATTGATTAGTGAGTAATCAAAAATTAATCATTTACCCATTTCTCCCCCTATATTGTTGCTCCCCCTAAAAAGGAAAATCAATTATAAAGCAAAGCACAAAGCAAATTATTTCTCCCCCTTTTGACTTCATAAAAAATAGGGAACAGAGGAACACAACAAAAATGATGCATGGTATGTATCAAATTGTAGATTTTAAAAAAAAAAATTTGGATACGATACCTTACTCATGTAAAGACCAATCAAAGTTGATTCAAACTTATCTTCATTAACACATTTGTAATGAATACAATTAACACGTGTAAAGATAAGGGAACCACGCTTTAGTAGCATGTTACAAGAACAACCATTAACTAAAGCTTTTAATTTTTCTTTCCAGAGTAAAAATCGATTAAAAACATAACAAAATCGATTAAAAAGTTCTTGTCAATGATTTTAATCGATTAAAATAATGTTTTAATCGATTAAAACAGTGATGAAATTTGAAAGTTTGAAACATAAGTTGATTTAATCGATTAAATCGACATTTAATCGATTAAAAGAGTAAGAGAAATGATGTATAAGTGCTTTTAATCGATTTAAAGCTTGTTTTTATCAATTAAAACAACCAGTTTTCAAAACTAAGTAATGTTTGATGCATCTATCATGCCTAATTCAGTGCAAATTTTGTAAAACCAATCATTTAGGAAAATGTTTTACGATAATATCAACTACATTGATTAAATTTTAACCAATAGATCCATCAAAATCAGAACAGTATCTTATTTAGTTGATATAACTGATGTAAACTAGTTTTAGTTGATACAAATACATGACATATAGATTTCAATCGATTGATACGCTAATTAATCGATTATTTTGTTGTGAATTTCCTATGTAAGTGTTTCTTTTAATTGATTTAATCGATTAAATTGATTTTGTATCAGCTAAAAGTTATCAGGGATCTATGTTAAATTCTATCTAGGCTTTCTTGTTTCAACTTAAAACCTATATCATATTTAGCAAAGTTAAAAAGATTGTTCGTGGTTTATAACCAGTTAATATTACAGACCAGAAATAGAAATTAGCAGAAAAAAAATAAGACATAAAAAAAATAAGGGACCCTTTCAATCATCCCAGTTCCCTTGGTTGAGCTGCATATCTTCCAGTTTGGTGTAGATATCAGCAATCTGGTTTCCAAGGGTTGTGAACTGATTATTGGTCTGCTGAAAATGTTGATATGTCATCTGCATATGCTTTCTCTGATTTTCCTGCATTGTGGCCATTTGAGAAAGCATGGACCTTTCAAATTGAGACAGAGGAGTCCCATGGTCAGGCTACTCCATGTAAGGAATGATCTCCATGTTTTCACATGAAGCTTGACCACTAGTGGATTCAGGAACCTCTGCAGCAGCTGGAGAGGGAGGAATTTGGCCTTGCTCACCTTCTTCTTCATCTTCTTCCTCTTCTTCAGACATCCCAACATCAACTTTAGAGATCCACTCATCATCAATTTTAATAAACCCCATTTTCTGTAAAGTTGAGTCATCAATCTCATTAGATGCTTTCGGAGTTTCCACATACTCCCCTTCTAATCCTACTGCAAAATGTCTAAAAAATTTGTTGATTAACAAAGCATAAGGTAATTTATAATCAGCAAGCCTCTTGGCTTTTACCATGTGATCTTTAATAACATAGACCCAGTTAACACGAATCCTATTTTCAATGCAATACATGAGAGCTAAATCACCCTCATTGATTATAGCATGATTACTCCCCCTTGGAGTAACCATCCAAGCAATAATGAAGGCAATAATTCTTGATTCAAGCCTCATCTTCCCAGCATTGAAAATTCTTACCAAATCATCTTGATCTTTGAGACAGGTACGAAAAAATTGAATTTTGTTAAACTCTGGCAATTCAACAATATTACCTCTAGAGACTTTTACACCAACATCTTTGAGGCCAGCAACTTCATCCCAAATATCAGGAGTAATGACCATATTAACTCCTTTTACCTGAGATCTTAAAGTGGAGCCACTGACAGTGAGATTTGCATAAAACACTCTTACCAAATCTGGTTGAATGTTGCCAGTATATTCCAGAAAATTCTTCAGTTTTTTATTCTTCAGTTTTGTTCTTAACGAAGTGAACCCTTCTTCATCTAGCCAAGCAAACCTTATGAATTTGGGAATTACAAGTTGCTTTTGACTGAAATTAGTGATGAAATTATTCATCTTGTCTATATCACCACTAAACCAATTTTCAAGATGACCTCCTTGATTTCCAGCAGAGGAAGACTCTCCCTTTTGTTTCTTCCTTGATTTTGATCTTTTGAACATGTTTGCAGCAGAGATTTGAGAGGATATTTTGAAAATATGAAAACAGAAGAAAGATGATAAGTTGAGAAATGGTAAGTACAGAACCTGGTTTGATGAAGATCGAATTTCAAATTTTTGAAATCCAAAGAGACAGAACTGCAACGTTTCAGCTTTAAATGCAATTGTCCCCTTGACTCAAGGCAGAGGCGCAGATTTCTGGACAGTGGGTACATCAGCTATTTTGTTCTTTGATAGATTTTTGACTTGGTCAACAGATGGAATAAATGTATTATGCAGATTTTGATTGATACAAAAACTTGGATTTTTGACTCTGAATAGTTGACCAATTTTCAATTGGATGTTGTAAAAATGATTTTCAGGAACAAATTAATCGATTAAACACCAAATTAATCGACTTTGCTGGCATCAACTGTAACATCTATGACTTACGCCAGCAATTTGACCAAATGTCCCTGAGATAAGATCAGATGTCCTTAAAGCAAGATGCCTTCGACATGAGGATGGAGACATTCGACCAATACCAAGAGGGAATAAGGTAAGACCTGGCGATGTTCCGACAGGAATACCTCGACGAAGTCTGAGACCAGGCAGAATTCTGAAGGCACATGTACCGACAATTCCCTTCTTACGGATCGTCTCCAGACTCAAGTCCGCCGTCTTAGGGATAGTGCTTAAAAATAACTGCTGTGACCCAAAATTTTTATCATAAATAAAAATTTTATTTTACCCATTTTTTTTTGCTCTCCTTTTTGAAAAAGTCAGCATAGCAAAAAGAAACTAAAAGTAAAAAGACTTACGCTCAAAAAAGCCAAAATTCGAAATCGCGAGAAAAAAGAGATAAACCACGGAAAAAGGCAGGATTAAAAAAAGTCAATCACCTTGGCCAATAATTTTTCGACAACCAAGCAAGAGTCGAATAACAAAACTACCCAGCAACCACCAAGCCGGATGACACCGGAAAAATCAGAGTAATCCCCGACAACCAGCAAAGTCGGAAGACCACTATCAAAGGATCAAAATCAAAGAATCCCTAGCAGCTATCAAGCTGGATGAACACCGACAGAATCCCCGGCACAGACCGGATGACCACTCCCAAAAAGACAAAAAACAAAGACAAAAGAAAGTATCCCAACATTGGGCGCATGAGCCAATTGAGCAGTAAGCCGCCACCACCACCAGTCCTACGCAGTGGACTGTACTAGTCTGATAGGGGGTTCATACCTATCAACTTGTGCACGCGGTGCGCCTGATCTACACGCGAGCCGAATCAGTAAGTCGCAATTACCAGCCAAATGGGGAGTTTATACTCATCCAGTCCTACGCACAATGGGCTGTAACTACCAGCCTGATGGGGGGTTTATACTCATCCAGTCCTACGCATAGTGGGTTGTAACTACCAGCCTGATAGGGGGTTTATACCCATCAACCGAAGGATCGGCTACCGTCAAAAGGAGTATCCTGAGGTTCTACCATGTGTCAACCGAAGGGATCGGCTACCATCAGAAGGAGTATCCTGGAGGTGCACAACACAATTTTCCCCAAAAGATCAACTGCTGCAAGACGGAACATCCGAAGGATAACGGGGCAAGAGGGTCAACTCCTTTACCCTCCAGTCGATCTTCTTGGCACGACAGGCCAACAATCGACTGGTCAGGTAAAGGGGGGGCAGCTGTAGACCCCAAATCTTGCCTGACCTCAAAATAAGAGCAGAAGACCTCCTATTCGAAGATGGACGAAGCCTAAAAAGCCACTAGGAGAGACTATTAGGCCCCATGTTAGGATAGGAAGGATTTTTGGTATTAAAATAAGGATTTTCTCCTTTAGGGGTCGAGACCGCCGTCTCGCTTTTCGGGACCGTCGTCTCGCCATTGAGGCAACTCGAGACCGCCATCTCGTTTGGCGACATGGCCGTCTCGCCACTTGCCAATGGCGAGACCCCCCTCCCGTTTGGCGAGAAGGACCTCTCGTCTCTGGGAAAGTCGATACCGCCATCTCGCCAAACGAGATGGCGATCTTGCCACTTTTCGACCTTGTCAGACGAGACGACCGTCTCGACCTGACAGGCGCTGTAAGAGCGAAGGGCTGCCAAAACGCACCCTATATTTCATAAGTATTAATCAAAAGCTTTCCTCAGAGGTTTTTTCACTCTCCCTCTCTCTTTTACTGTCTTTATTCTATGATTAAATTGCATAATAGACATTAGGGTCATGTAGTCGTTATTTTAATTCCGTAAATAACAACGGTAAAAGCGTCTTTTAAAAAGTTTATTTATAAAATAGATGGCCGATAGGGAACCTGAAAGGGGCGTCATAAGGGAACTAACACTTCCCTTACACGTAACTAACTCCCTCACCCAACTCTGGTTTTAACGACCAAAGTTGGTTTTCGAAAACCAATGCCTTTTTCCTCCTTTTTCGAAGTTTCCGGTAAAAACATCGGTGGTGACTCCATAAGAACCCCTTCGAATTAGTTATTGGGTTAGCCCGGTTATCGGACAATCCAAGAACACCTTTTCGAAAACCTCGCCTCTAGGTTCAACCCGGTTATCGGACAACCTAAAGGCGTTGTAACATCACCCATAAAAACGCGAAAAATGGAAAAGTCGAAACCATCACATCGCTCTGACCGCCTCTTTTTGACGGCGGCGACAAGGCTGTACTTCTAGTAGAGGTGGAAATACCTTTCCTGCGAATTATAATGGAAACAAAACTAACATATAAATGCTATATGTCATGGACAAGCCTATCAAAAGAAGATCAAAAGGGCTTATGACAAAAAGGTCCACCCTCATACTTACCAAGAAGGGGATCTGGTGATACAGAAATTGCTTCAAGTCCAAAAGGATAAAATTGGAAAATGGGCCGCAAACTACGAACGACCCTTTGTGGTCAAACGAGCCTTCTCGGGAGGGGCACTTATCCTCACCAACAAGGATGGAGAGGAGCTTCGATACCCAATCAACTCTGATGCAGTGAAGAAGTATTACAGTTGAAGACATTGCACTAGACCTGTCAGGAATGAAAACCCGCAAAGGGTGTCCCTGGGCAAAAGATAGGATCTATATTCCTCGCTAGGATACGTGCTAGGAAAAAAGTAGAAAAAAAAAGAAAAAAAAAAGAGAGCAATGGTTACCTCAGTCGAAAACTGAAAAGGCGAATAAGGTAACATTCTTCTGGAAGCAAGCAGTCTGCATAGTCTTCACTCTGAGTTCGAGCTTCCCAACTGAAGCAATTAGGAGAACAAAGGGGGCAAATACCATGGGCATGACTGTTTAAACTTATATAGTACAATCAACCCTAACCATCCATTCTTCTAAATACCTCTATAATCCTTCTATAAAAAAGAAATAAACTTTTGCTCATTTATCAATAAAATTCCCTTTCATTTCCTTTCTCTTGACAAATATTATGGAAATGCCTCTTTATTGATAAATCATTAATATGTGCAAAGACTTTTAATCAAAGATCAAACATACATCTAAAAAGAGGAAGCATAAAAAATATAAGAAAAAAATAAATGCCTGCTAGGATATTCTTAGGTAAAAATCAGGGTAGCTTGCTAGATCGAAAACCCCAAAAGAACGATCTAGGCAAAAGATAAGGCAAAAGCCCCCTAAGATATTCTAGGCAAAAATTAAGGCAGCCCGCTAGATCAAAAAACCATAAAGGGCGGTCTAGGAAAAAGATAGAGTTAAAACCAAAAGATGAATAGGGGCCTATTAGCCTGGTCATAAAAAGGAGCCCATTAGCATATTCATGAAGGTCCAACAGGAGAAAACTGGTCACTTTTCTAAATGAATCAAATAAAAAAATAGATTGCATTTAGAACATCCACACACAAAGTAGTTGCACAAAACGACTTTGTCAAAATCAATAAAAAAATAAGTTTCTTTAAATAAGAACAATAATCATGCATATATAAAGGCTAGGCTCTATCTTTGTGATTAAAAACAGGAGATGCCTAAACCAAATCTCCAAACAAAAGTCCCCTCAAGAAGAAGAAGGTGAAATCAAACAATTCAATAAAACAGCTTCAGGAAATCTAAAGCTCCAATCATTCCTCTTTCCATTCAAGAAAAGGAAGAACAACAAAGAAAAGCCAAAGGAAAGGCTCGATCATCCCCAAAAGGATCCTTGCATACTCCGAAGGCAACAAAAAGATTACCTCATGACTCAGTATCACCGCCACATGAGTCATCAAGCATATTCATCCAAAGTCTCTGTCATACTTCCCAAAGAAGAATAAGGACTTTAAAAGTCCATAAACAACTAAGGAGTCATAATTCTCGTCTCCCCAAGTGGTTCAATAAAAAAGAGAAAATCCTTCATTCCCCCAGGGGGCAAATAAAAAAAAAGATTATCCCCAGTGAGCGTATCAACAAAGGCAAAATTGCAAGTTTATATCCTCAAGGAGTAATTTGCCTATCCAACATGGATATTCCCTAGTGGAATACAGCAAGATTTGGCAAGAAAAAGAGTCAATATCCCTAGAAAGGGAAGCCAACCTATTTAGAGGTAATACAAGCCCAAACGTAAAGTCTTCATCACTATTGAGGCATCTGCCTACTCAAGAGACATTAAATAAAAAAATTAGCAAATACTCAGTGGACTCCTGCCTGAGTCAAGAGGCAATCATCAATAATCCCCGACAACCAACAAGTCGGATGGCTATCAGAAAAAATCCAAAAACAAAGAATCCCCGGCAAGCCGGATGACTAACCAGAAAAATAAAAAAAAAAATTTCAAATAACTACTTCCCATGGAGTTGGAGCATGACCAGAAACAGTAAGCTGCCACCACATTTTCAGTCCAGAAGAAAGGATTCAGAACCAGATGAGGGTTCATACTCATCAGCCACAGGATCGACTACCAAAAGGAGCATCCTGGGGTTTCAGGGTCATCAACCAACAAAACCTTATAGAAGGGGGTTCACACCTAATAGGCCTTACAAAAGAGGGTTTATCATCCATGAGTGTCTTACAGAAGGGGATTCCTTAAACCGGTAGAGTCTTATAGAAGGGGGCTCGTCAGCTTTCAACCTGGGGGGGTTAATACTCACAAGAACCTTATAGAAGGGGGTTCGGACCTGGTGGGGGTTGGTACTCACCAGAGTCTTACAGAAGGGGACTCACACCTGGTCGGGGTTTGTACTAACAAGAATTTTACAGAAGGGGGTTCGAACCTGGTGGGGGTTGGTACTCACAAGAGTCTTACAGAAGAGGACTCGGACCTGGTGGGGCTTTCTACTCACAAGAACCTTACAGAAGGGGGTTCGGACCTGGTGGGGGTTGGTACTCACAAGAGTCTTACAGAAGGGGACTCGGACCTGGTGGAGGTTTGTAAACACAAGAGCCTTACAGAAGGGGGTTCAGACCTAGTGAGGGTAGGTACTCACAAGAGTCTTACAAAAGGGGACTCGGTCCTGGTGGGGGTGTAGACCCCAAATCTTGCCCGGCCTCAAAATAAAGAGCATAAGACTTCCATTCGAGGATGGGCAAGGCCTAAAAGGTCCCTAGAATTGATCAATAGGCCCCATATTAGAATAAGAAGGATTTTTATACACGAAAAATAAGAAATTTCACCTAAAGGGTTGAGACCGCCATCTTGTTTGGCGTGACTTCCGTCTCACCGTTGGCTACGGGCGAGACCATCGTCTTGTTTGGCGAGACCGCCGTCTCGCCACTCACCACTTACCAAAGGCGAGACCACCGTCCTGTTTGGCTAGACGGCGGTCCCGACCTTGTCAAGCGAGATGGCGGTCCCGACCTGACAGATGCGAATTCCTATAAAAGGGGGGTACTTTATCACTCTTTACACACCATTCTACCACTTTACCTTCTGTAAAATCTTCAAATTACTCTCCTAGGACCCCTCTGAAGCATTTCCAGAGTTTCTTAAAGTTCTTAGAAAGTGTTATGTAGTGTTGCGAGGAAGAGCGATCATCATTGTAGAGCGTGGGGATTTCCAAAAAGCACCCTCTTTCAAAGAACTTACTATAAAAGCTTGCTTCGAAGGTTCATATATACTCCCTTCTCTACTTTACTGCTTTTTAGATAATATTGTTGTGCATTAGTCATTTAGGGCCATGTAGTCAATAATTTAATTTCCACAATGAATAAATAAGGGTAATAGCGCAATTTTAGAGTCATTATCTCGTTATAAAAACGGTCCATCATAGGGAACCCGTAAGGGGAGTCGTAGGGAAGCTAATACCTTTCCTACATGTAACTAATTCCCTTACCTAACTCTAGTTGTAATGACCAAAGTTGGTTTTTCTTAAAAAACCAATGCCTTCTTTTTTTCCTTTTCCAATGTTTTTGGTAAAAACAATGGTGGCGACTCCTCGAACCTTTTGAAAACCTCGCCTTTAGGTCTAGCCCGGTTATCGAACAACCTAAAGGCGTTGAACCATTTCTTTAAAAAATGCAAGTCGAAAGAAACCATCGCGTCGCCCCGAACGCCTCTTTTGACGGCGATGACAGATGGTGACTCCACTGGGGAAGCTAGAGAGTTGATCCCATTTAGTGATGGACTGGTTTTAAGAAATAAAACTTAAAATTGCGCTAATTGATTAGCTTTAATAACTATTGTATGTTTATTTTATGCAATTGTTTGAAATACAAATTGTACACAAACCCTTGCACACAACAGTTCCCTCTATACTCGGGGGCAAGTGGGATATCCATAGGGAGTGGGTGGCATTGTATGATTTGTCGTAGTGAGGGTCATGAGCCCACCAATATGGTCGAAAACCACCACTCAAGGTGATAACCTTCCTCTCTTGGCCCAAAGACTGACTAAGGCCTTAGTGTCATGCATGGTCTGAAGGCTAGGGGAGTGGGGACCCTATAATGGGGGTACCTTGGGGGCCTGACCTTGTTGATAAAATTTAGAACTACCCTGAATATGCACTCTTCTGCAGGATACCCCTACCTCGTGATTAAAAACATCGTCCTACTTGTTTGCGGATGAGTGAATTATGTGTGCATTCGTTTGTTGCATTTTATTGTTTCATAGCATAATCTAAAGGGAATTACATAGAGATCAAGACCCGCCTAAGGGTTTCTTTAGGCTTTTCTGTTTTTGCCAAAAGTTGCTTCGTAGTATGGAATAGGGGAATGTACACCTTCTAATGGATAAATGAAAATTTTCCTTTATTCAACAATTGTGTACTTGCATGCATATCATTCATCTGCATATTTAATTTCCCCTCCTTTCACGCTTAATAACTAAGATAATAAAAAAGGAAGGATTTAACTGACACCTCTTCCAAATCAGAAGAATGGAGAGAAAGCCACTCCTAATCAAGCTTTCTCCGACGGTCGACTCATCAAGAGAGGAAAATAAGCCCCGATCGTTGGTCCTCAAGAATAAGGAAGAGGGGGCAAGGACACCAGTGCGACTATTTATGCCACGTCCTTTCCCCTACGAGTCAAATAAAGTTGTACCGTGGAGATATGGGGAATCTTCACCAATAAAAGAGGACATAACGAATATAGCCGGCATTGGGGGCATGACTAGAAGTGGAAGAATCTACTCCCCCAAGGACTCACAGGAAGATGTCCCCAAAAATAAAGGAAAAAATAAAAAGATCGAAGGGGAAAAAGAAAATAAGGAATCCAAGGAGGAGATAGAGGAATTACTCCAGTTTATAAGGCAAAGCGAGTATTCCATTATAGACCAGCTCAATCGTACACCTGCAAAGATAAAACTGTTATCTCTAATAATGAGCTCGGAACCACACAGAAACGCCCTGCTGAAGATCTTGAGCGAAGCGCATGTACCTCACACTATATTCCAAGAAAAGGTTGAGAGGATCATCGGTCACATTATGGCAAGAGATCACCTCACCTTTACAGAGGAAGAACTACCTCTCGAGGGGTCGAACCACAACAAGCCCTTGCACATCTCGATCAAGTGCAAGGAGTACCTCATCGCCAAAGTTCTTGTGGATAACGGGTCATCCTTGAACGTGATGCCCAAGTGCACACTAGACAAGTTGACTATCCAAGGAACCCGTCTGCGCCCAAGCAACACTATCGTTCGAGCCTTCGACGGATCAAAGCGAGAAGTAGTGGGAGAAGTTAATTTGCCAATGTAGACCCCAAATCTTGCCCGGCCTCCAAATAAAGTCAGAAAGCTTCCTATTTGAAGACGGCCGAAGCTTAACAAGTCATTAGGAGAGACTATTAGGCTCCCGTACCAAGATAGGAAGGTTTTTTGGCCCGAAAATAAAGTTTCTCGCCCTGAAGGGATGAGACCGCCATCTGGAAGGACCAGACCGCCGTCTCGTCTCAACGCCACGACGAGACCGTCGTCTCGATTTTCCAGACGGCGGTCTCGATTCCTGCAAAGGTCGAGACGGCGGTCTGGATTTTCCAGATGGCGGTCTCGATTCCTGCCTGGTCGAGACGGCGGTCTGGGTTTCCCAGACAGCGGTCTCGACCCTGGCTATGGTCGAGACGACGGTCTGGATTGTCCAGACGGCGGTCTCGACCTCGTCAGACGAGACCGGCGGTCTCGACCTGTCAGGCGCGAAAAACTATAAATAGGGGTCCTCCCCCCCTCATTTCCACACAGAATCAACATAGTTCTCCCTTCTCTCTAGACTTTCTCTCTCTAAGAATCCCTCCGAGGCATTTCCAGAGTTTCTGAGTGTCTCTAGGCATAAACTGAGCATTCTAAATCTTCTTTAGAATCCCTCTGAGGCATTTCCGGAGTTTCTGAGAGTTGTAGAGTGAAGGGTTGCCAAAACGCACCCTCTCTTTTAAAATATAAAAGCTTGCTTTGGAGGTGCATATTCTCCCTCTCTATTTTTATTACTGCCATTTAAATTACGCAATAGAAGCTAGGGCCATGTAGTCATAAACTTAAATTCCGCATAATAAAAGGGTAAAAGAGCATTTTTCCAGTTTAATTATTTATTCAAAGTAGCCGGCCTATCATAGGGAACCCGAAAGGGGCGTCGTAAAGGAACTAACACTTCCTTTACACGTAACTAACTCCCTTACCCAACTCTGGTTCTAATGACCAAAGTTGGTTTTCGAAAACCAACGCCTTTTTAAAACCCCTTTTCTGATGTTTATGGTAAAAATATCGGTGGCGACTCCATAGAACCCAAATTAAATAAGTCCCTGGGTTAGCTCGGTTATCGGACAACCCAAGGATACTTTCGAAAACCTCGCCCCTAGGTTAGCCCGGTTATCGGACAACCTAAAGGCGTTGTAACCACCAATAAAAAACGCGAAAATCAAAGAGGGTCGAAAAAACCATCGCGTCGCTCCGACCGCCTCCCTTTTTGACGGCGGCGACAGATGGTGACTTCACTGGGGAAGCCTAGAGAGTTGATCCCATTTAGTGATGGGCTGGCTTAAAAATAATTAAACCAAGAAAATAGCGCTTTTACCCTACCTTGTATTATAACATGCTTTATTGTTTGGCTTTCAAATAACTGTTGGTTGTTTCTACTTACGCAATTGATTGAAATATAAATTGCACACAAAACCCTTGCACACTACAGTTCCCTCTATACCCGGGGGCAAGTGAGATAACCATAGGGAGTGGGTGGCAGGTACGGTTCGCTGCAGTTAGGGCCTTATGCCCACCAGTGTGATCGGAAACCACCACTCAAGGTGATAACCTTCCTCTTTTGGTAACAAGACCGACTCTGGCCTTAGTGTTGAGCATGGTTGGACGGCTGGAGAGTGGGGACCCTATAATGGGGGCACCTTGGGGGCCTTAGCCTGGTGAGAACAGTTAGAACCTACCCTAACCAATGCACCTTTCTGCAGGAAAACCCTACCTCGTGATAAAAACGAAGTCTCGCCTGTTCGGGGATGATCGAATTGTGTGTGCATATGATTGTTGCATTTGTATGTTGCATAGCATAAACAAACAACAGAACAAAATCACAAAAAAAAATATTTTACAAATAAACACCCTTATCTCGGACAGTCTGCCTTTTAGCTAGCCTGGTTTCAGGTTCTTTGTAAGCTAAGTAGCCACGCAGTTCCGAAAGAAGAGATAAAAGGCTATAAAATAAAACGTCAAATAAAAATACAAAAAAAATGAATAAACAACTTCTGACAAAGTCAGCTCATCCATACTACACCATATCATGAGTAAAGAAAAACCAAGAGAGAAAATAAAAATGAGAGCACATTCAGCATCATGTAAATAGAACCTCTCATGCATAAGCATACTCATGTTAGTTAAAGCACTCAACATGCATTAATAAAACTTTTTCGGACATTCTAGAAAGTGGTTGGTCCTCTCCTCGCTCGTACTCGTGCACAAAAAGTAAAGGCAATGGAAAAATTAGAGGAGCAGAACCGAAAACTTTCTGCGGAAGTCGATACCCTCCGGGAGCAGGTAGCCCAACTGATGGAGGTCATACGCCAAGGCCAAAACAAGGATGGCGAGGGCCAAGCTGAAAATGTCCCTCCTCATGAGGAAGAGGAGGAGGAATACTTCTTCGGTGGGAAGGATGCTAAGACTACACGCATCCTTACTCCAGAAGTGTCCAAACAACAACTCTCCGCCCTAGAGGAGAGGCTGAAGGCGGTCGAAGGGCATAACTTCGACGTCAAGGAGGTGGCTGACATGTGCCTCGTGAAGGACATCCGCTTCCCTCCCAAATTCAAAATCCCGGACTTTCCCAAGTACGCCGGGATGACCTACCCAAAGAACCATCTTACGATGTATTGTCGTAAGATGGCCGCCCATGCTGACAACGAGAAACTCCTGATTCACTGCTTCCAGGAGAGTTTGGCGGACACGGCTCTCAACTGGTACATGCAGTTGGAGAGAGGGCAGGTCCAAAACTGGAAACAGTTGGCAGACGCTTTCCTTCATCGTTACCAATACAACATCGATCTGACACCCGACAGGTCAGATCTTAGAACTCTGAACAAGAGGAACGACGAGGCATTCAAAGCATATGCCCAAAGGTGGAGGGAAATGGCCGCCCAAATAGAGCCTCCTTTGACGGACAAGGAGACAGTGGCTATGTTCATCGACTCACTGACTGGAGCGTACTACGACAAGGCAATAGCCAGTACCTCCAACCTTTTCTCAGACATAGTCACTGTGGGCGAGAGGGTGGAGCAAGGACTGAGGAGCGGGAAGATAGCACAGTCTTCCCAAGCTGGTGTCTCCTTCAGGAAGCCTGTCGGCAAGAAGAAGGACGAATCTGTGCACGCAATCAATTTTGCCACTCCTTCTTCTACCCCGCAAACGCCCAGGCAGCCCCGCAAGAAAGAAAGGAAGTTCACTCCCATCTCCACTTCCTACGGACTGCTGCTACCTCAACTGCAGGAGGCCAAGCTCCTGACCTGCGTTCCTCCCAAGAAACAGCTGGAGCCTCCCTACCCCGAATGGTATAAGCCAAATGAAAAATGCGCTTACCATTCGGGCTCACCTGGTCACTCTACAGAGAACTGCTTGACCCTTAAGTATCGGGTTCAAGAACTAATCGACGCCGGGTGGATTACTTTCGACGCCTCTGCCTCTAGCACGAACGACAAACCTCTGTCGAAACCAGAGTAGCAGAGAGGGAGGACTGGGAGGATCAGCCCTAGGGTCTTTTTCTTTTTTTATCTTTTCTCCATATCTCCTGCGGTCCCCGCCCGTGGCCGCAGGAATTTTGATTAAAAGGGCTTGTACATACATCTCATTTTCATTAATATACAAGACATTTTGTCATATTCATTCTTTTCCCTCTTCTATTTATTATTCTTTCAAAAATAAATTGAATAATAAAATCTATGACCAAAACAGAACCTAAAACACATCATGTCTATGATTGATGAATCTCCGTGGACCCTGGAAACGGAAGACGAATGGATTAAGTCCGACAGTGAGCAGGAGACCATTTCTCCAGACATGCAAAGGATGCTGGAAAACGAAACGTGCATTATACAACCGCATCAGGAAGAAATAGAAACTGTAAATTTGGGAAAAGAGGATGAGGAGAAAAAGGTAAACATCGGCACCCAAATGGAAAGTAGCATGAAAAAGGGATTGATACAGCTTCTAAAGGAATATATAGACGTATTTGCTTGGTCATATCATGACATGCCTGGGCTTGACACGAGTATAGTGGAACCCAGATTACCACTGAAAGAGGGGTTCCGACCTGTAAAGCAAAAGCTCAGGAGGATCAAACCAGATTGGTCCCTAATGATAAAGGAGGAGGTACAAAGGCAGTTGGATGCCAATTTTCTGGTAGTTTCCAAATACCCAGAATGGTTGGCCAACATCGTACCCGTCATCAAAAAGACCGGGAAGGTCAGAGTTTGCGTGGATTATAGGGACCTCAATCGAGCAAGTCCAAAGGACGACTTTCCCCTACCACATATAGACACGCTGGTAGACCATACCGCTACTAACACATTGTATTCCTTCATGGATGGGTACGCGGGGTACAACCAGATCAAGTTGGCCGTTGAGGATAGAGAAAAAACCTCCTTCATTACACCATGGGGTACCTTTTGCTACCGAGTGATGCCATTTGGACTGAAAAATGCGGGGGCAACCTATCAAAGGGCTATGGTCACACTATTCCACGACATGATCCACAAGGAAATAGAAGTATATGTGGACGACATGATAGCCAAGTCCAGAAACGAAATGGACCACATTCAATATCTCCGAAAACTTTTCGATCGGCTTCGGAAGTATCAACTTAAGCTAAACCCGACAAAATGTACTTTCGGAGTACGATCAGGAAAACTCTTAGGGTTCATTGTTAGTGAAAGAGGAATCGAGGTGGACCCCGACAAAACAAAGGCAATTTTGGAAATGCCTCCACCAAAAACGGAAAAAGAGGTCAGAGGCTTTCAAGGCCGAATCAACTACATTGCCCGTTTCATCGCACAGTTAACAGATAAATGCATCCCCATCTTTAAACTGTTGCGCAAGAGTCAGCCGACGGTGTGGAACGAAGAATGCCAACAGGCGTTTGATAAAATCAAAGCTTGTTTAACCAATCCACCAGTATTGGTACCACCCGTTGAAGGGAGACCTCTGATCCTATATCTATCAATCCTCGAAGAGTCCATGGGATGTGTGCTCGGCCAACATGATGAAACCGGAAAAAGGGAACGGGCCGTTTACTACCTCAGCAAGAAGTTCTTAGATTATGAAACCCGTTATACACCATTCGAAAAGACTTGCTGCGCATTGGTGTGGGTCACTCAACGTCTCAGACAGTATATGGCCCGACATACAACATGGTTGGTCTCCAAAATGGATCCAATCAAGTACCTATTTGAGAAGCCCATTCTGACTGGAAGAATAGCTAGGTGGCAAGTTCTCCTCTCAGAATTTGACATCGTTCATGTCACCCAGAAAGCTATTAAGGGAAGTCCCTTAGCGGATTATCTAGCCCATGGATCCACAGATGAATACCAGTCCTTACAAGACGACTTTCCCGATGAGCATATCATGCACATCGAACACGATGAGACCAAAGAAGAGATGTGGACCATGTTCTTCGATGGGGCTTCCAACATGCTTGGACACGGGGTAGGAGCTATTTTGATATCCCCCGAAAAGAAACACATTCCTGTGATGGCCAGGCTTAATTTCGATTGCACCAATAACATGGCCGAATATGAAGCATGTGCACTAGGAATCCAAGCGGCTTTAGATCATGGGGTCACTAAGCTCAAAATATTCGGTGATTCATCCCTTGTCATCTATCAACTTAAAGGTGAATGGGAAACCCGAAATGCCAAATTAATCCCATACCTAGAGTATATATGCGAGCTAGTCTCGAGAATGGAAAGCGTCACTTTTCAGTACATCCCTCGGGAAGACAACCAAATTGCTGACGCCCTCGCCACACTATCATCCATGTTTGCCCTGGACCAGGAACATGAGATACCAATTATTCAAGTCAAACTGCATGATAAGCAAGCTTTCTGCATGGCAGTAAATGACAAACGCGATCAAAACCGCTGGTACCATGACATCAAGCGGTACCTCATGGAGGGCGAATATCCTGAAGGAATCAGTGACAATGACAAGCGGACCATTCGCAAAAGGGCCGTAGGGTTCACGTTGATTGAAGGAACCCTCTACAAAAAGAGCCCCAATTCCACCCTCCTAAGGTGTGTGGACCCAGAAGAAGCCCAAACATTGATAAAAGAAATCCACAAAGGGACTTTTGGAACCCACGCACCCGGGCATGTCATGGCCAAGAAAATCCTCAGGGCAGGGTACTATTGGTCCACGATGGAAGCTGATTGTCACCAATATGCCAAGAAATGTCACAAGTGCCAAGTATACGCCGATAACATTCACGTGCCACCCGCACCTCTTAGTAACATGGCTACACCATGGCCATTTTCTATGTGGGGCATGGATGTTATCGGACCCATCGAACCCAAAGCATCTAACGGCCATCGCTTCATATTGGTAGCAATCGACTATTTCACCAAATGGGTTGAGGCAGCGTCATATGCGCATGTAACTCGGAAAGTGGTGACTACCTTCATCAAGAAAAACATTATATGTCGGTACGGCGTCCCTCATAGGCTCATTACTGATAATGGGACCAACCTCAACAATAAGATGATGGAAGAATTATGCCAAGACTTCAAGATCCAGCATCACAATTCCTCTCCGTACCGACCAAAGATGAACGGTGCAGTAGAGCCAGCCAACAAAAATATCAAGAAAATCATTCAGAAGATGGTGGTTACCTATAAAGACTGGCATGAAATGCTTCCTTTTGCCTTGCATGGTTACCGAACGTCGGTACGGACCTCCACACGGGCTACCCCATTTTCCCTCGTATACGGGATGGAGGCCGTACTACCAGTAGAGGTCGAAATACCCTCTCTGCGGGTTGTCATGGAAGCCAAATTGACAGAGGCTGAATGGGTCCAAAGCCGGTATGATCAATTGAACCTAATCGAAGAAAAGCGGCTAGACGCCATATGTCGGGGGCAGGCTTACCAAAAGAAAATTAAGAAGGCCTACGACAAGAAGGTCAATCCCCGCACTTTCCTAGAAGGAGATCTAGTAATGAAGAAACTGCTTCCAGCCCAGAAAGATAAAATCGGGAAATGGGCAGCCAACTACGAAGGACCCCTTGTGGTCAAGCGAGCCTTCTCAGGAGGAGCCCTTATCCTCACCAACATGGATGGAGAAGAGCTCTGATACCCTGTTAACTCAGATGTGGTGAAAAAATACTACGCCTAAAAGACATTGCTCATGACCCGTCAGGATGAAAACCCGCAAAGAGCATCCTGGGCAAAAGATAGGGTCTATATTCCTCGCTAGGACACGTCCTAGGCAAAAAATAGAGGTTGCAAAAAAAAAAAAAAAAAAAAAAAAAAAAAAAATAATATATACAGAGCAATGGTTACCTTAGCCGAAAACCGCAAAGGCGACTAAGGTAATACCTCCACAATAGCAAGCAGACTTCGCATAATCTTCACTCCGGACTCGGGCATCTCAACTGAAGGGACCAGGAAAAACGGGGAGACAAAGATCACCGACATGATTGTGGCACCCTCACACAGTTTAGCCAACCTTGGCCAGCCATGCTTACAAATTCTTTTGTAAACCCCCATGTAAGAACAAACCATATGGTTATATCAATAAAATTGTCTTCTCTTTACCTACCTATGTAAATTCCTCTATATTAACGAAACATGAGCATGCATAAAACAAGCAATTAGAGAAAGCATAAAAACAAAAGACAAATATCACCAACCAGCGCCATCCCAAGTAAAAAGTACAGGGTAGCCTGCTAGATCGAAAACCCGCAAAGGGCGGTCTAGGCAAAAGATAAGGCTTTCGTAAAAAGAAAAAGCCCATCAAAATGCCTCACACAACAAAAAAAAACCGCTAGATCGAAAACCCGCAAAGGGCGGTCTAGGCAAAAGATAGGGTTAAAACAAAAAGTGCAAAAAGAATAATCACGAGAGAACAAGAAAAGAAGGAAAGTACTGGTCACTTTCTAAATGTCCTCAACTAAAATAAATTTGCATCAACAGCATCCATACACAAGTAGTTGCACAAAAATGACTTTGTCAAAAGTAAAACAAACAAAAAATACTGTAGGCAAATAAAAAGCATTCAGCCTCATGCGTGCATTCATGAAAAACAACCAAAAGAGGTATCCCGGTATGACTCCCGCATCCTTCGCCTTCTTTTGCAAAAGCCAGCGCAACAAAAAAGGCTTAAAAAAGAAAAAGGCATACGCTCAATAAAGCCAAAATCCAAAATCACGAGAAAAAAAGAAGTAGAACTGCGAGAAAAAAAGACAGGATTAAGCCATCATCTCAACCAATAAAAATCGACTACCAAGAGTCGAACACAAAGAGAGATAACCCGACCAACCAGCAAGAGTCGGATAACCACCACAAAAGATCAAAAACAAAGAATCCCCAGCAATCAACAAACTGGACAAACACCAACAGAATCCCCGGCACAGACCGGACGACAATTCCCAGAAAAGACAAAAAAACAAAGACAGAACACATCTCAATACCGGCGCATGAGCTACCCGAGCAGTAAGCCGCCACCACCACCAGTCCACCAGAGTGGACTGTACCACCCTGATGGGGGGCCATACCCATCCAGTCCCACACAACGGACTGTACCAGCCTGATAGGGGTTTTTTTTTACCTATCAACCAGCACCCAAAGGAGTGCCTAAACGGCGCATGAGCCACCTGAGCTGTAAGACGCCACCACCACCAGTCCACCAGAGTGGACTGTACCACCCTGATGGGGGGATCATACCCATCCGGTCCCACACAACGGACCGTACCAGCCTGATGGGGGGTTCATACCCATCCAGTCCCACACAACGGACTATAACTACCAGCCTGATGGGGGGTTTATACCCATCAACTGAAGGATCGGCTACGTCAGGAGTAGTATTCCAGAGGTGCACAAACACAACATCTCCCCAGAGGATCACCTGCCACAAGACGGGACGTCCGAAGGGTAGCCGGGCAAGAGGGTCAACTCCTTTACCTTCCTGTCTACCTGTCTGGCATGACAAGCCAACAGTCGACTAGTCGGGTAAAGGGGGGGCAGCTGTAGACCCCAAATCTTGCCCAGCCTCCAAATAAAGTCAGAAAGCTTCCTATTTGAAGACGGTCGAAGCTTAACAACTCATTAGGAGAGACTATAAGGCTCCCGTACCAAGATAGGAAGGTTTTTTGGCCCGAAAATAAAGTTTCTCGCCCTGAAGGGACGAGACCACCGTCTAGAAGGACCAGACCGCCGTCTCGTCTCAACGCCAAGACGAGACCGCCGTCTCGATTTTCCAGACGGCGGTCTCGATTCCTGCAAAGGTCGAGACGGCGGTCTCGATTCCTGCCTGGTCGAGACGGCGGTCTGGGTTTCCCAGACGGCGGTCTCGACCCTGGCTATGGTCGAGACGGCGGTCTGGATTGTCCAGACGGCGGTCTCGATCTCGTTAGACGAGACCGGCGGTCTCGACCTGTCAGGCGCGAAAAACTATAAATAGGGGTCCTCCCCCCCTCATTTCCACACAGAATCAACATAGCTCTCCCTTCTCTCTAGACTTTCTCTCTCTAAGAATCCCTCCGAGGCATTTCCGGAGTTTCTGAGTGTCTCTAGGCATAAACTGAGCGTTCTAAATCTTCTTTAGAATCCCTCTGAGGCATTTCCGGAGTTTCTGAGAGTTGTAGAGTGAAGGGTTGCCAAAACGCACCCTCTCTTTTAAAATATAAAAGCTTGCTTTGGAGGTGCATATTCTCCCTCTCTATTTTTTTTACTGCTATTTAAATTAGGCAATAGAAGCTAGGGCCATGTAGTCATAAACTTAAATTCCGCATAATAAAAGGGTAAAAGCGCATTTTTCCAGTTTAATTATTTATTCAAAGTAGCCGGCCTATCATAGGGAACCCGAAAGGGGCGTCGTAAAGGAACTAACACTTCCTTTACACGTAACTAACTCCCTTACCCAACTCTGGTTCTAATGACCAAAGTTGGTTTTCGAAAACCAACGCCTTTTTAAAACCCCTTTTCCGATGTTTATGGTAAAAATATCGGTGGCGACTCCATAGAACCCAAATTAAATAAGTCCCTGGGTTAGCCCGGTTATCGGACAAACCAGGGATACTTTCGAAAACCTCGCCCCTAGGTTAGCCCGGTTATCGGACAAACTAAAGGCGTTGTAACCACCAATAAAAAACGCGAAAATCAAAGAGGGTTGAAAAAACCATCGCGTCGCTCTAACCGCCTCCCTTTTTGACGGCGGCGACAGCCAATCCAAATTTGACCCACTATCTTCAACGTCGATTTCCACGTAATGGATATTACTCCAGCATATAGTTGTCTCCTCGGCAGGCCTTGGATTCATGACGCTAAGGCAGTACCTTCGACGCTCCACCAGAAAGTCAAGTTCATAGTGGACGACAAATTGGTCACGGTTCAAGCAGAAGATGATATCCTGATCAGTGGACCGTCCACCCAACCTTATGTGGATGCGGCTGAAGAGGCCCTTGAAACATCTTTTCAAGCGCTCGAAATTGCCAGTATAGAAAGAATTCCCAAAAACACAAAGGTAGCCCGCATGATAATGAAGCATGACTACCATCCTGGCCAAGGACTGGGGGCAGACTCCCAAGGCATAAGGGAACCCCCAGAATTCCAAGATAATCCTTTCAAGCATGGCCTAGGATATGACCCTACTAAGGGCCGAGCAGAAAGAGGCAAAGGGAAGTCTCCCCTCCGCACACTCAAGAAAATTTTCCGAAATGGAGGGGTGCAAGCGTCAAGAGCTACCCTAGTCATTAGGAAATCTTTTTCTTCATTTAAGGGATGTAAACCCCATGATTGTTAGAGATTATCCCCCGGGGCTAGCCCGACCCCTGGGCATTTTAGGGCACATATTCCGTTATTAATTAATAAAGAATGCTTCTTACTATTTGCTTCTTTTCTCACTATTTCTGACTAGACCTCACAATAACCCTCTCTAAGTAAACGGAAAAAGAAAAAGAAGAATAAGAAGCGCAACCAAAAATTCACCATTGCCATTACAGTCAAGCTAGTTTATTAGAAGCACTAAATAAGACTTCACTTCACCATAAAGAAAAGTCATGCTTCGCCAATATTGTGAACAAAAAATAAATAAATAAAAAAAAAAACATAGAAGCCAAAGGTCAAGAAAGAAAAAATACCCGGTAGGAAACCCACCAAGGGGGCTACGCAAAAGATAGGGTCAACCTGGTAGGATACCCGAACAGAAATAAAGGGTAGCCTAGGCAAAAGTTAGGGTTACAAAATAAGGTCCGCTAGGATTCCCTAAAAATAAAAATAGGAACCTAGGCAAAAGATAGGGCCAAAGCACAATATCCTAGTTCGAAACCCAAAGGGCGATCTAGGGAAATCAATTAGCCATAGAAAAGCAATGGAAATAAAACTAAGGCGCAAATACAAAAATGGGGAAATGCTTGCGTAGACAAAAAACTTAAACACCTAAGCCTAACCCTGGCCAGCCGTTCTTACAAAAAGTCTTTCTAAATAATACAAACCTTCTAAAACACAAGCCATTGAATTTACCCCTTTACTTCTCTTCTCTTGACCCTCACAACAATATTCTAATAATTAATTTGGGAATATGGAGGCGTATAGTCAACAAGAGGATTGAAACCCCTAGAGCGAAGAAAAAGGGACACTACATGACAAAGAGTACTCTACAGAGAGATAAAAAGGAAAAACAAGCTACCCTTCGGTCATAAGAAGTCCGCCATGGTACAACCAAACGCAAAAATCCAAATCAGAGGACATCCGGCGCTACAAGACACGTCAGATAAATCCTTCTGAAAAACTAATTGAAATAGGCATTATAGGACATCAAACATAAAAACATTGCATGCATAAAATGTTTTTGAACCAGGTCCTATTTCCTTTTAACAAAAAAAAAAGCCCGAAATTCGAGATGGCCGTCCGGAATTCCCAGACCGTCGTCTCAGTCTCCAAGCAAAACGAGACCGTCGTCTCGACCATCGAGACCGCCGTCCCGACTTAGCTGAAAACGATACCGCCGTCCCGCTTGGTGAGATGGTCGTCTCGTTTAAGGCCAAAGTCGAGACCGCCGTCTCGACTTCCCAGACGGTCATCTTCACTTGCGCAAAAATGAGACCCCCGTCTCGACTTCCCAAACGGCGGTCCTGGATCCAAATTTTTCCCTATAAATAAGGGAGGCGTCTTGGAGCTCCTCACAACTCTCTGGCCCTCCAACTCTCAGATATATCACTTCCAAGCACCTTCTTGACAAAATGTTCCGTGGAAGTCAGTCAAGGAAGAGAAGAGGACCTGCTGGCCCTAGCTGTTCCTCAGCGCCTGCTCCTCAAGACCCCGCACGGCTCTCACCGCTACACCAGGCTCGCCTAGAGCACATCAGGGGGTACGCTTGGCATCCCATGCTCAAGATGGACTTCGGCATGCTCGCCGAATTTGGATGGGAGGACGACGTCTGGGCCAATATCGACAACATTGGATGGGGCTTCCTCTTGTAGGCTCCTCCCACCCATGTGTACCCTCAAGCAGTGATGGAGTTCCTGGCCTCCATCTCCTATGCCGAAACTCCCTCCATGATCCCAGGCCTTGTAGACCCCTAATTTTGCCCGACCTCTCAAAATAAAAGCTAGAGGAACTTCGCCCGAAGATGGAGTTCATCCGGCTTCCCAAAAACTGAGGAAACCTCCCGCAACAAACATGGAGTCCGCTCATATGCACGATAAAGACTAAAGAAGACATCTCATAATAAGACGGAGTTCACTCATCCACACAAAGGAGACTTCCTATACATAGATAAAGCTCGCCCAACATTTCAAATGAAGGCCAAGAAGACTTCCTACACGAAGATAAAGCTTCAACGGACATATATCGGCACCAATCCACGTCCGAAAACGGCAAGGAAAGCTTCCCGGGGTCCCAAAATACAAAGGCTGGAAAAAAAGGGTCGAGACCACCATCCCAGGGTTGGGACGGCCGTCCCAACTGAAATTAAGCAGTTGGGACGGCCGTCCCAACTGAAATTAAGCAGTTGGGACGCGCGTCCCGAATGTGGGATGGCCGTCCCAAACCCCAGGGGGTCCCAATGTGCACAAAACTGCATTTGGGACGGTCGTCCCAACCCAGACTGGCCGTCCCAGATTGGCACAACGTAGAAAACACGTTTGGGACGGCCGTCCCAACCCAGACGGCCGTCCCAAAGTTCCAGGGCAAAATTTACTATAAATAGGAGCCTCATTTGTCATTCAGGACACACCAGACAACTCAAAGACTTGTCTTCTTCTCTCCCTCTCTCGAATGATCTTTCCGGCATTCGATTTCTTCTAGAAAATTAGTCGAGTCGATTAGGGTAGACGAGAGGAGAGAACAATTGTAGAGCAAAGGACTGCCGAAACGCGTCCTCTTTGTACAAGAATCATAATATAAAGCTTGTTACGGAGGTTTTTCTCAATTCTCTTCTTCTTTATTGCTTTATTTATTGTTTTCTGTATGCAATGTAAATACATCATGTAGATAACCATATCTAAATAACTGTACGAATAAAATAGGGTAAATGCGTAATTTCTCATAATCTTCACTTAATGAATAAATCCGTCATAGGGAACCCGAAAGGGGCGTTGTGGGGTGCTAACACCTTCCCCACACGTAACTAACTCCCTTACCCAACTCTGGTTATAATGGCCAAGTTGGTTTTTAATAAAATCAACGCCTTTTTCTCCTTTTCCAATGTTTATGGTCAAAACATTGGTGGCGACTCCAGAAGAACTGTCGCCGCCGTCCCGTTCGACGTCCGGGGGGACGTCTCGAAACGTTTATGCGAGCGGTCGCGAAAAGATGGTTTAGACTCGCGTATTTGTTTTAAAAGGTTTTCGAAAAGGGGTTCTTATGGAGTCGCCACCAATGTTTTGACCATAAACATTGGAAAAGGAAAAAATGTTGATTTTAAGAAAAACCGCACTTGGCCATTATAACCAGAGTTGGGTAAGGGAGTTAGTTACGTGTGGGGAAGGTGTTAGCACCCCACAACGCCCTTTCGAGTTCCCTATGACAGATTAATTCATTTAAATAAAGACTACGAGAAATTACGCGATTACCCTATTTTATTACATAATATTAAATGGCTATCTACATGATTTTATTCTATGTTATATACATAAAATGATGAATAAAGCTAAATAAAGCAATAAAAGAGATATTAAAATAGCTATCTACATGATTTTACTCTACATGGCATAAATAGTAAATAAAGCTAAATAAAACAATAAATAAAGCAATAAAAGAGAAGAGAATTGAAAAGAACCTCCGTAGCAAGCTTTGTATTGAGAATCTCCAACTATGAGGATGCGTTTTGGCAACCCCTCTCTCTACACGGACTCTCCTCACCAATACAAGATCGACCCCACTAAAAATTTAAAGAAGAATCGAATGCCGGAATATAATTCCTTAACCGATTGTTACCTATTTAAGGCAATCGGAAAGATCATTCAAGAGAAAGAAAGAAATAGACAAGTGCTCTGAGTTGTAGAAAGTGTTTCGGAGCTCTCGGAGTGTCTCGTGGTGTCAAAAAGTGGCAAATGAGCCTCCTATTTATAGTTTTTCGCAGCTGGCGCACTTTGGGACGGCCGTCCGGGGTGGGACGGCCGTCCGGGCTGGGACAGCCGTCCCAAATGGCAAAATTACACAGCTGGGACCCCCGGGAACCGGGACGGCCGTCCCACATAACCGGGCTCGGGACGGCCGTCCCAATTTCGGGACGCGCGTCCCAGCTGAGCTGGGCAGGTTGGGACGGCCGTCCCAACCGGGACAACCGTCTCAACCTGTTACGCCGGTTCGCGCGTTCGGGACTCCGGGAAGCTCTCCTTGCCTGTTTTGGACGTCAATTGATGCCGATATGTGTCTATTGAAGCTTTATCTTCATATGGGAAGTCTCCTTGGCTCTTATTTGTAATGCTAGACGAGCTTTATCTTGTTACGGGTGATCTCCTTTATCTTTATTTGAGAGGCGGGCAAAATTAGGGGTCTACAGTTGCCCCCCTTCACCTGCCTAGCTAATTGGTCGACTGGATATGTCGACAAAATTAGTTGGTAGGGGAAGGAGTTAACCCTTTGCCGGTTATCCTTCGGATGTTGCTCCTTGTTGATCCTCCGGATGATACATATTTTGATAGGTACCAACCCCTATCTGGTTTGAGCTTTCTTTTTAAGGTTTTGGTGGGTACCTACCCCCACCGGTATGAATCTGCATTTTTAAGGTTTTGGTGGGTACTTACCCCCACTCAGTACGAATCGCATTTTGCCGGATTCTAGTGGTTTTTACACCCCCATCGGGTGCGAACCCGTACATATTGACTAGGTTCTAGTGGATTTTACACCCCCACTGGGTGCGAACCTGCATATTGACTAGGTTCTAGTGGATTTTACACCCCCATCGGGTGCGAACCTACATATTGACTAGGTTCTAGTGGATTTTACACCCCCACTGGGTGCGAACCCGCATATTGACTAGGTTCTAGTGGATTTTACACCCTCACTCGGGTGCGAACCTGCATATTGACTAGGTTCTAGTGGATTTTACACCCCCACTGGGTGCGAACCCGCATCTTGACAAGGCTCTATTGTGCGAGTCCGCATCTTGCCGGACTCTAATGGTTTTTACACCCCCACCGGGTGCGAACACTGCATCTTGACAAGGCTCTATTGTGCGAGTCTACATCTTGCCGGACTCTAATGGTTTTTACACCCCCACCGGGTGTGAACCTGCATCTTGACAAGGCTCTATTGTGCGAGTCCGCATCTTGCCGGACTCTAATGGTTTTTACACCCCCATCGGGTGCGAACCCGCATCTCGACGGACTCGATGAGTACCTACCCCCATCCGGTACGAATCCGCATTTTGACAAATTCTTGGAATGCTCTTTTTGGAATATCTTTTTGATTGATGAGTACGAACCCTCATCCGGTTTACGGCGACTTATTGTCTCCGATCATGCGCCTATGGGGAGTAATTTTTCTTTTTGATTGTGCCTCTTGATTAGGCGAAGATTCACTTGAGGATTTTGTTGTGCCTCTTGATTAGGCGGGAATCCACTGGGGATTTATTGATTCTTGATTGTGCCTCTTGATTAGGAGAGAGCCCACTTGGGGATGTGATTTCTATTTGGTTGTGCCTCTTGATTAGGCGGGAATCCCCTGGGGATTTGTTGATTCTTGATTGTGCCTCTTGATTAGGCGGGTGCTTCAATAGTGGTGAAGGCTTTTTACTTGTTGTTTGCCTCTGAATAGGCTGATGTTCTATTTGAGGATATTTGTTCTTGATAATACCTCTGAGTAGGTAGATGTTTCTTGAAAGCTTTGCTTGTATTACCTCTTTTAGGTTGATTTCCCGTTTCTTGGGGATATCGGCTCTTTGTTTGTTTCTGAGTAAGCATAGGCATTCTTGGGAGTGAAGGTTTTGTACTTCGCTGGGGATATTCATATTGGGTGCTTAACTCCCTGTGGATTTGTAATTTGTAATTTGCCTTTGCGGTTAGGCTTACTGGGGAGAAAATTTTCTTTTTGATGATCCACCGGGGGGGTGATTTGCCTTTCTGTGGATGGAATTTTCTCATTTTCTTCTTTTATAGATTTTTCTTGATGTGCTCTTCTTGGGGATTTTCTTTCGGCTTTTTCTTGCAGTGGCCTTTGTCAGAGGATGAAAGGCTTTTCTCTTCCTTCTTTTTGTTGCCCCCCAGTGATGTAAAGGACTTGACTTCGTATGATGGGCTCTTGTGTAACCCTTATTCTCCGTTGGGGAATGAAGTGGAGATCCTTATATGAGTGTGCTTGATGACTCATGTGGTGACGAAGATGAGTCGCGAGGTATTCTTTTTGTTTTGCCTCCGGAGTAGGCAAGGATCCGCTTAGGGATAATCGAGCCTTTCCGTTGGCTTTTCTACATTGATGACTTTTCTGGATGGAAAGATGTTGATTGCAGCTCCAAGTGATTTATGCTTGATGACTCATGTGGTGTAGATATTGAGTCATGGAGAAATTTTGTTTTGCCTTTGGAGCAGGCAAGGATCCGCTTGGGGATTATCAAGCCCTTCCGTTGGCTCTTTTCCGTTTTTGATGTACCTTCTTTTATTGATGGTTGGAACTATTTTCCTTGAAGCTCCTTATTCTGCTGAAATGGTTCGGATTTCGCCTTTTTCTTTCGCGATCAACGCGGGTTATTTAAAATCGGCTTTTTGCTATATTACGTGTGCCTTTTTATTTTACACGTAGGCTTTTCAAAATGCAAATGGAAATAACAACTCTTATTTATTATATATTTTGTTTTTTTGATAGTACATTCAAACATTTTTTTAAACTACTAGAAAGCATCGAGAAAATCTCCTAATCGTCCGCCTCGGGACTGGAGTGAGAGGATGGTGCTGGCGAAGGGAAGCGCGGAGTAGGCGGCGGCTGGAATCTCGCCTGAGTTTGGACCAGAGCTCTCTATCCGGCGGTCCGTCTGTCTTGCCTGACGGTGAGCTGGCCAAACTGCTGGCGTATAAACTGGAACTCTCCTTCCATATAGGCATGCTCATCATCCAGGCGCCTGTATAAGTCGGCGTAGTCAGGATCGTAGGACTGCTGCTGGGACTCTGAAGTGGTGGGGAAATCCTGTGGCGTGTCGAAATCCCGCATGTCCATCGAGATAGAGAGGATTGGGTTTAAGATAAACCCTGTACCTTGCCTGCTGAGGATGTTCATATGAGCCGGCACTCCGCCATTGATAGGCTCCGGTCGAAGACTAGGCTGGGATGTCTTCTCCGTCGCTACATCCCCAATACTCGGCTAGAGGGGTGAGAAAGGGAGCTATTATGATCGCTCCTGTCTGGACCGCGAGTGCCGCAATCCTTGACGGCTTTGAGGAAGGCATACCCTGGGTTGCACCTATGCCCCTGGTGCATACGATAAACAATGAAAAGGTCGGCCAGAGTTACCTTTCCTTGGCTCTCTTTCCAGTCGTGTATGGTCCCGGCCAGCAATTTATGACATACGCGGAGTGGAGGGGAAAAAGTTGCACCCTTCAGATTTGATGGCGGAATGGCGGCTCCAGTGATTTCCCTCCACATGGTAGCGGTGGTGAGAGCGGCGGGCTTATCCAAATACGCGAGGCCGGTACTCTGGAGTTCTTGTATCCGCTCGGTGGCAGAAACCCATAATGACATTAAAGTCATCCAGAGCGGTGGTCCGATAAGCTCCATCCATCCGGTAGGAGACGGCTTGGGTTGGTGGCACCCCAGGAATTGAAGATGGCATTTCCACCATGTTGACGAAGCAAGAAATTCCATCGTGGCGGTGCGATGGATCCGAGTAGGTAGCTCGCGGAGCGAAAATCCCATCCTATGTTGTGGATGTATCGTCGACATCTTCATCCCAACCGAATGTAGATAGGATTACGAAGTCCAATTGCGGCGTGGGGTACCGGGAGAATTGCTTGGATATTTACCGGTCGTAATTGGTGTGATTACTGCTAGTTGAGTGCTGACTGTAGTAGTTCCTCTAGCGGGGGTTTCTAGAGCGTTTTCTCCTAGATGAAGATTCTCAGTGCTCCATACTCGCTTAAGAGTGTTAGAAATGTGTAGAAAGGGAGAAGAAGCAAGATAGAAAGCCTGGAATGGGATGCAGAAGCTCAAATCCGCGCCCAGCACTTATAGAGCGCGCCGGGACGTTTGGGACGGCCGTCCGGGCTGGGACGGCCGTCTCGATTGAAAAAATTGCACAGGGGCCATCGGCGGATAAGTGGGACGGCCGTCCCACTTGGGACGCGCGTCCCAACTTGATTTGGGGACTCGGGACGGCCGTCTCGACTTCGGGACGGCCGTCTCGAGCTGCTTGGATGGGATTTTTTGATTTTTTGAGTGATTTTTGATGAATTTGAAGATGGGACTCCATTCATTGATGTTTTAATGCATGTAATGTTTCATGATATGCATCCTATGATCTATTTCGGTTAATATTTCGAAAGTTTTAAGCGATGTGCTTTAACTTCGGGTGCATTCTTGGTGCTTGTTCCTTTCAGTCACCATGTTTCTTCGATTAACAAGCTTGGTTGTACATAATTTACCGTCTTGGAATTTCCTTTGCTATGGTCGAAGAGCAATTTTTCGTTCGTAGAGCAACTGCCATGTCAATGCCCCTCTTCCTTTCCTTAGGAATTTCAACCTTCCTATTGATCACTATATTTCCACATTCCCCTTATTACTTGAATGCTTTTTAATGAAATGGTCAAGAGAAGAGAAAGAAAAGGATTTATATCAAAGGCTTGTGTTTTAGAATGATATTTTTGTAATAAAGGTTTTTGTAAGAATGGCTGGCCAGGGTAGGTCTGTGTTTAGGCTAGTTTAGACAAAACATTTTATTCTTATGACGTAGCGTCGTTGTTTATTGGTTTGTAGCGCCTTTTGGTTGATTGACTAACTTCCCTAGTCCGCCCTTCGGGTTTTCAGCCTAGGATGCTTGCGCTTTTTGTCCTAACTTTTGTCTAGGTTTCCTTTTTATATTTATTTTTAAGGAATACCTAGCGGACTTTTGATAACCCTAACTTTTGCCCAAGCTACCCTTTATTATTGTTCGGGTCTCTGCAGGGTTTACCCTAACTTTTGTGCAGCCCCCTTTGTGGGTTTCCCGCAGGGTATTTTGCCCTTTTATCTTCTTGTCTCGGCCTTTGACCTTGACGGGCTTTTCTTTTTTATTATGTATATATATATATATATATTTTGCACAACATTGTCGAAACTTTGATTTTGTCAAGATAGATTTCATTTGTATTTCTAGTTAATCAATCATTTTTTTGCTTTTCTTTACGGCGCTTTAATTATTCGACGCATTTGGAATAAAACGTTTTATCTAAGCCGTGTTTATTAAAATGGGGTATAGATACATTTAGTAAGAAAAGAAGCGAGATAGTAAGAATAGCACTCTTTTGTAATTTCGGGGAAATGTGTGCCCTAGAGATGCTCGGGGACGGGCAAACCCCGAGGAATGATCTCTAATAGTCACTAGATTTACATCCCTTAGAATCGGAAGAAGGACACCTAATGACTAACGCTACCCTTTGTGCTAATATCCCTCTTTTCGGAATATCATCTTCGAGGGGTAAGACCTCCCTATTGTTCGTATGGTTTGATCTTTTGTAGGGTCATACCCTAATCCATACTTTAGCGGATTATCTTTGAAATGCGGTGGCTCTCTTATTCCTTGAGAGTTCTTTCCAAGCCCCTGTCCTGGGCGATATCCATATCTTTTCATCATATGGGCCACCTTCATGTTACTAGGGAGTCTTTCGATATTAGCAATCTCGAGCGCTTGAAAAGATGTTTCGAGAGCCTCTTCGATCGCATCCACATATGGTTGGACGAGACGGTTTGCTGATCAAAAAGTCTTCTTCGGCTTGAGCTGTGACGAGTTTATCATTTGTCACAAACTTGACTTTTTGGTGGAGCGTTGAAGGTATTGCCTTAGCGCTATGAATCCAAGGTCTACCAAGGAGACAAGCTGTATGCTTTGGTGTGATGTCCATCACGTGGAAGTCTATGTTGAAGATAGTGGGGCCGATTTCGATTGGTAGATTGATTTCTCCTACTACTTCTCGTCTTGATCCATCAAAGGCTCGAACAATTGTATTACTCGGGCGCATGTGGGTTCCTTGCACTTGTTATCTTGTCGAGTGTACTTTTAGGCATAACATTTAAGGATGATCCATTATCCACTAGAACTTTGGAGATGAGATATTCTTTGCATTTAACGGCAATATGCAAGGGCTTGTTGTGATCAGACCCTTCTAAAGGGAGTTCTTCATTTGTGAAGGTAAGGTGATTATTGGCTGTGATATTACCAATAATTCCTTCAAACTTGTCTTGGGATATTGTATGTGGAACGAATGATTCATTCAAAACCTTTAACAGTGCGTTTCGATGTGGTTCAGAACTCATTATAAGTGATAACAAGGTTATCTTTGCGGGAGTACGATTGAGTTGATCGATGATGGAGTACTCACTTTGTCTTATGTATTGGAGTAACTCATCTGTCTCTTCCTTGGATTCTTTTTTCTCTTCGGCTTTATTTTTTATTTTATCTTTAGGAATATTATTTTGTAATTCCTTGGGGGCGTATATTTTTCCGCTTCTTGTCATGCCCCCAATACAGGCTATGTTGGAGATATCTTGGTTGATTGGCGATTCTTCGAGTATCTCCGAGGTACAGCTTTATTTGATTTATAAGGGAAAGGACGAGGCACGAATAAACGTATAGGTGTTATTGCCTTCTCACTTTTGTCAATTGGAATAACCAACGGTGCTTGTTTATTATCATCTTCGGGTTTATCGATTGTCGTAGAGATTTTGATGACGAAAGGCTTCTTTTCTATTTTTCGATTTGTGGAAAGCACATCGGTTAATCCTTTCTTTTTATTATCTTTATTATTAAAATGAGGAGGGATATATGAATGTATGCAGCTTATGAATGCAATAGACAATTTAAGGAGAGAAAAATAAGTCCTTTTATTAGAAAGTGTAAATCCTTCTATACAATGCTTTGAAGCAAATGCTGACAAAAGCGAAAAAGCTTGAAGAATCCTATAGGTAAATTAGGCTTTCTTACGTAATTCATCTTCGATTGTTCTCACATGGTTTCAGAGTATCTTGATTTGCTCATGTACCGCTTGACTCATATTTTCACTATATCGACGAGCCTCCCTCATCTTTTCTTCTAGATGAACGATCAAAGCGTGTTGTTGGTCAAACCTTTCTCTTATTTGGTCATTTTCACGAAGCAATTGACCATGCTGAGCTAATCCTTCTTTTTCTTTATCGTGCAGCTCATCCAGGCTTTTTTTTGTATTTTTCAGCGGTTTTCGCCACTTTTGTGCTTCGATTGAGTTCCAGTTAGGTCATCACTGTATCAATTTGATCATTTTTCCACTGTTCGCAAGTACCTTCTCAAAACGTGCTATTTCGTCATTCATGTCCTGGAAAAGACTATTTTGTTCAAGCCTCGGAATTTTCATTGTTTGTTTAGCTTCTTTTTGGTAGTCGGCATAATCATTCTTGAGAAGCTCTATTTCATGATCCTTCTTTTTACATTGCCTTTTTAGACCAGTCTATTATAATGGCTGATTCTTGCTCTTTTTCTTCAAAAGCCCTTAGCTGAGTTTCCATGACTTCAACTTTTTTGTTTAAGGTATTGACTTGCAATTGTAGCTCTTCGTTGACCAACGCTTTAGTGAATGCATCGGATGGTAGGGGTATCCCTCTATTTTTCCTCCATTCTTCATATTCGTGGGATGTAGACACACTGAACCTTTCCAAGTTCTTTATCCCCCAGGTATCTTGGTCTTTCCCATGCTTTCGGACAGACGAGATACTTCTTCAAAGTTATGGGAATAGTGGCCTAGACTCGGACTTCGAGCTCTTCTTGAGTTGGCGCGGTCTCGAGTTCTCATAAGTTGCCTCATAGCTATTTTAGGAGAATATGTTATACAACCTCTAAGACCTAGAAGTGGTATACTTAGGTAGTCTCGCATCGTATGAGAATATAACAGGTTCGGAACCAAGGACAAACCCATGATACATGCTCTATGTTCCGGTTTTCTAACTCGAGTTTTCCACTCTAAGGCTTGACGATGTTGAAGAGGGATTTTTGAGAAACTTCTTAAAGGGTCGGGAAATACACCCATGTGGCTTGAGGCGTAAAAGTGAGTAACACCCCATACATATAGTAGTGAAGTACAACATCTGAGTGTTTTTCCTTGTCTACGTCGGCAAAATTCTACAAAAAGTAGGGTATCGGCAAGGATTGCGGGTATAGGACTCTGTGAATATACCTCCCAGGCAAAGAATGCATCCATTGCGGCATGATCCACGATGTTCACATGGAATGGGAATAATATGATTCGAACATTGCTAATGCTAGAGTCTTGTTGAAGGTAGACCGAGTCCTTCTTTTCGGCTAGAGAGACTAAGTGGTCTTCTATTATAGCCATTTTCCAACCTCCGATATTCCCTTTTCCCTCTAGGGTAGATTGATGAGGAGACAGTCGTATGATAGTAGCAATCTTACTCACGGCCGTATATTCTCTTGAGCGAGACATAAACCCCAACTGATTGAGGCCATCTAACCATGAGTTCGTATTCTTCTAAGGTTGGTACCAAGTCAAATTGCGAGAATTCGAAGCGGTGTAAATCAGGACTCCGAAGTGGATTAATGCTCTAACAAATATTGGATCAATGCTGATTTTCGGGAGGTCAAGAATTCTTCCATAAGACTTCTCAAAGTTAGCATAAACCTCCGGCGGCATATATGTACACAAATGCCTTAACTTCTCTACACGGCATAGAAGGACCTCCACTTTCTTTAAGCTGTCTATTCTTGGATCCCTCCATTGTCTAGCAGAAATGAAAATGCATGATATGAGGATGGGTTTTTGTATGTATGCAAGTGTTTGTTTTTCTAAGTATTATCATGTTTTGTTCTTAATATGATGTATGATAATACTTGGGTTTTTACGGAAAAGAAAGCTTACCTATATGAATGTTTATGGATTTTGATGAAGAGAGTCCTATTTTCTTCTCTTTTTATTTTTGATGAAGAAAAGGTGATATGAATTATGAGACTTTTATTAATAATTTTTTTATTTTATAACAAAGGTATTTTTATGATTTTAACTTGTTTTTTTCATTTTTTATGATTTTTAGGGTTTTTCATTTTTTTTGTTTGTTGTATGATTACCCTATGCTAATGCATCAATACAAATGCAGCAAACGTATGCACACACAATTCATACATCCACGAGCGGAGCCACGCTTATTTAATCACGAGGTAGGATTTTCCTGCAGAAACGTGCTTGGTTTAGGTGGTTCTAACTGTTCTCACCAGGCCAAAGGTCCCCAAGGTGCCCCCATTATAGGGACCTCTCAATCTCTCAATCCTCGGGTCATGCACGGAACTCAGTGGCGACACCCTTAGACCAAAAGAAGAGAGTTATCACCTTGAGTTGGTGGTTTTCCGACAACGGCGGTAGCCCGTGTGCCAACTAACCGATCGTATCCGCCACCCACTCCCTATAGATATTCACTCTTGCCCCCGGGTATAGAGGGACTGTTGTGTGCAAGGGTTTTTGTGTGCAATTTATATTTCAAACCATTGCGAAATAATCATACAGCGAGTTATTAAAGCCATACAATAAAAACATACGGAAGGGTAAAGGCGTAATTTCAAATTTTTACTTAGTTTGAATTTATCTGTCACTAAATGGGATCAACTCTCTAGCTTCCCCGGTGGAGTCGCCATCCGTCGCTCGCCGTCCCGTTCGACGTCCGGGGACGTCTCGAAACGTTTATGCGAGCGGTCGCGAAAAGATGGTTTAGACTCGCGTATTTGTTTTAAAAGGTTTTCGAAAAGGGGTTCTTATGGAGTCGCCACCAATGTTTTGACCATAAACATTGGAAAAGGAAAAAATGTTGATTTTAAGAAAAACCGCACTTGGCCATTATAACCAGAGTTGGGTAAGGGAGTTAGTTACGTGTGGGGAAGGTGTTAGCACCCCACAACGCCCCTTTCGGGTTCCCTATGACAGATTAATTCATTTAAATAAAGACTACGAGAAATTACGCGATTACCCTATTTTATTACATAATATTAAATGGCTATCTACATGATTTTATTCTATGTTATATACATAAAATGATGAATAAAGCTAAATAAAGCAATAAAAGAGATATTAAAATAGCTATCTACATGATTTTACTCTACATGGCATAAATAGTAAATAAAGCTAAATAAAACAATAAATAAAGCAATAAAAGAGAAGAGAATTGAAAAGAACCTCACGTAGCAAGCTTTGTATTGAGAATCTCCAACTATGAGGATGCGTTTTGGCAACCCCTCTCTCTACACAGACTCTCCTCACCAATACAAGATCGACCCCACTAAAAATTTAAAGAAGAATCGAATGCTCGGAATATAATTCCTTAACCGATTGTTACCTATTTAAGGCAATCGGAAAGATCATTCAAGAGAAAGAAAGAAATAGACAAGTGCTCTCGAGTTGTAGAAAGTGTTTCGAGCTCTCGGAGTGTCTGTGGTGTCAAAAAGTGGCAAATGAGCCTCCTATTTATAGTTTTTCGCAGCTGGCGCACTTTGGGACGGCCGTGCGGGGTGGGACGGCCGTCCGGGCTGGGACAGCCGTCCCAAATGGCAAAATTACACAGGTCGGGACCCCACAGGAACCGGGACGACCGTCCCACATAGCTGGGGCTCGGGACGGCCGTCCCAATTTCGGGACGCGCGTCCCAACTGGCTGGGGCAGGTTGGGACGGCCGTCCCGACTGGGACGGCCGTCTCAACCTGTTCTGGCCAGTTTCGCGCGTTTCGGGACTCCGGGAAGCTCTCCTTGCCTGTTTTGGACGTCAATTGATGCCGATATGTGTCTATTGAAGCTTTATCTTCATATGGGAAGTCTCCTTGGCTCTTATTTGTAATGCTAGACGAGCTTTATCTTGTTACGGGTGATCTCCTTTATCTTTATTTGAGAGGCCGGGCAAAATTAGGGGTCTACAAGAACCCTTTTCGAAAACCTTGCTTCTATTAGAGGATAGTTCAGTGTTGAGCGCCTCGGAAGCAATGAACATGTTTTAAACAAAAAACGCGAGTCTCAACCATCTTTTCGCGACCGCTCGCATAAACGTCCGAGACGTCCCCTGCACGTCAGAACGGACGACGGCGACAGATGGCGACTCCACTGGGGAAGTCCGAGAGTTGATCCCATTTAGTGACGGATAAATTCAAACTAAGCAAAGATTTGAAATTACGCCTTTACCCTTCTGTATGTTTTTATTGTATGGCTTTAAATAACTGCTGTATGATTATTTCTGCAATTGTTTGAAATATAAATTGCACACAAAAACCCTTGCACACAACAGTCCCTCTATACCCGGGGGCAAGAGTGAATACCTATAGGGAGTGGGTGGCAGATACGATCGGTTAGTTGGCACACGGGGCTACTACCGTTGTCGGAAAACCACCAACTCAAGGTGATAACTCTCTTTTTTTGGTCTAAGGGTGTCGACACGGAGTTCCGTGCATGACCCGAGGATTGAGAGTTGAGAGGTCCCTATAATGGGGGCACCTTGGGGACCTTTGGCCTTGGTGAGAACATTTAGAACCACCTAAACCAAGCACGTTTCTGCAGGAAAATCCCACCTCGTAATTAAATAAGCGTGGCTCTGCTCGTGGATGTATGAATTGTGTGTGCATATGTTTGCTGCATTTGTATTGATGCATTAGCATAGGGTAATCATACAACAAACAAAAAAATGAAAAACCCTAAAAATCACAAAAAGTGATAAGATAAAAGACCTTTATCTCGGACAGTCTTCAGTTAAGCTAGCCTGGTTTCAGGTTCTTTGTAAGCTAAGTAGCCACGTTGACCGACAGAAGAGATAAAGGGTAAAAAATATATATATATATATATATATATAAAAACAAATTAAAGTCATAAAAATACCTTGGTTACAAAATCAAAATTATTAGCAAAAGTCTTATAATTCATATCACCTTTTCTTCATAAAAATAAAAAGAGAAGAAAATAGGACTCTCTTCATTGAAATCCATAAGCATTCATATAGATAAGCTTTCCTTACAAGAAAAACCCAGTATTATCATGCATCATATTAGGACTAAAAAATGATAATACTTAGAAAAATAAACACTTGCATACATGTATTTACAAAAACCCATCATCATATCATGCATTTTCACTTTTGCTAGATAATGGAGGGATCCGGTAGTAGACAATTAAAGAAAGTGGAGATCCTTCTGTACCGTGTGGAGAAGTTAAAGCATTTGTGTACATATATGCCGCCGGAGGTCTATGCTAGTTTTGAAAAATCTTACGGAAGAATTCTTGACCTCCTGAAAATCAGCATTGATCCAATATTCGTTAGAGCATTGGTCCACTTCTGGAGTCCCGATCTACACTGCTTCGAGTTCTCGCAGTTTGACCTGGTACCAACCTTAGAGGAATACGAACTCATGGTTAAATGGCCTCAGTCAGTTGGGGTTTATGTCTGCTCAGGAAAATATACGACCGTGAGCAAGGTTGCTACTATCATACAACTGCCTTCTCATCAATCTGCCCTTCAGGGGAAAGGGAATGTACGAGGTTGGAAAATATCTGTGATAGAAGACCACCTGACCTCTTTAACTGAAAAGAAAGATTGGTCTACATTCAACAAAACTCTAGCACTGGCAATGTTCGGGATCATATTATTCCCATTTCATGCGAATATTGTGGATCATGCTGCCATGGACGCATTCTTTGCCTAGGATGTGTATTCAAAAAGTCCTATACACTGCAATCCTTGCTGATACCCTGCTTTTTGTAGAATTTTGCCGACAGAAACAGGGAAAAACACTCAGATGTTGTACTTCACTGCTATATGTATGGGGTGTTACTCACTTTTACGCCTCAAGCCACATGGGTGTATTTCCTGACCCTTTAAGAAGTTTCTCAAAAATCCCTCTTCAACATCATCAAGCTTTAGAGTGGAGAGCCGAGTTGGAAAACTAGAACATAGAGCATGTATCTTGGGTTTGCCCTTGGTTCCGACCTGGTTATATTCTGGTACGATGCGGAGATTACCTGAGCATACCACTTCTAGGTCTCAGAGGTTGTATAGCCTACTCTCCTAAAATGGCTATGAGACAACTTATGAGAACTCAGACTGCGCCAACCCAAGAAGAGCTCAGAGGGCTGAGTCTATGCCACTATTCCCATAGCTTTGAAGAAATATCCGCTGTCCGGAAAGCATGGGAAAGACCAGTCTATATGGGAGATAAAGAACTCGGAAAGGTTCAGGTATCTACGTCCCCTTAATATGAAGAATGGAGAAAAAATAGAGGGATACCCCAACCATCTACTGCCTTCACTACAACGTTAGCAAATGAAGAGCTACAACTGCAGGTCAATGCCTTGAACAAGAGGGTTGAAGTCATGGAAGCTCAGCTGAGGGCTTTTGAAGAAAAAGAGCAAGAATCAGCCCTTATAATAAATGGTCTAAAAAGGCAATGCAAAAAGAAGGACCACGAAATAGAGCATCTTAAAGATGATTGTGCTGACTATCAGGAAGAGACTAAACAAGCATTGAAGATGCCAAGGCTTGAGCAAGATAGTCTATTCCGGGACATGAGCGATGAAATAGCACATCTTGAGAGTGCACTGACAGAACAGGCAAAAACGATCAAGTTAATACAGGATGACCTGGCAAATACGCGGTCAGAAGCACAGAAGTGGTGGGAAACCACTGAAAAATACAGAGTAAACCTAGAAGAGCTACATGAAAAAGAAAGAGATGGATTAGCTCAGTATGGTCAACTACTCCGTGAGAGAAACCAAGCAATAGAAAGGTCTGATCAGCAGCAAGCCTTGATCGTTCATCAAGAAGAGAAGATAAAAGAGGCTCGTCGATATAATGAAGACATGAGCCAGGTGGCATTTGAGCAAATCAAGACGCTCAGAAATCACGTGATAACAGCTGAAGACGAATTACGAAGAAAGCCTAATTTACCTATAGGATTCTTCAAGCTTTTTCGCTTTTGTCAACACTTACTTCAAAGCATTGTATAGAAGGATTTACACTTTCTAATAAAAAGATTTCTTTTCCTTAAATTGTCTATTGCATTCATAAGTTACATGCATTCATATATCCCTCCTCATTTTAATAATAAAGATAATAAAAAGAAAGGATTAACTGATGTGCTTTCCACAAATCAGAAAAATGGAAAAGAAGCCTTTCGTCATCAAAATCTCTACAACGGTCAATAAAACCAAAGATGATAACAAACAAGCGCCATTAATCATTCCAATCAATAAAAGGGAAGAAGCAATAACGCCTTTATGTTTATTCATGCCGCGTCCTTTCCCTTATTCATCAAATAAAGTTGTACCTTGGAGATACTCACAAGAATCGTCAGTTAATCAAGATATCTCCAACATAGCTGGTATTGGGGGCATGACTCGAAGTGGAAGAATATATTCCCCCAAGGAAATTCAAGATAATATTCCTAAAGAGAAGGCAAAAAATCAGGCCGATGAGGAAAAGGAATCCAAGGAGGAGACAGATGAGTTACTCCAGTACATAAGACAAAGTGAGTACTCTATCATTGATCAACTCAATCGTACTCCAGCAAAGATAACTTTGTTATCACTCATCATGAGTTCGGAACCGCATCGAAACGCATTGTTAAAGGTTTTGAATGAATCATTTGTTCCGCATGCAATATCCCAAGACAAATTCGAAGGAATCATTGGTAATATTACAGCCAATGATCATCTCACCTTCACTATGTGAGATGAAGAGGCTCTTGAAACGTCTTTTCAAGCGCTTGAAATTGCCAACATAGAAAGACTCCCTGGTAATATGAAGGTGGCCCATATGATGAAAAGATATGGATATTGCACAAGACAGGGGCTCAGAAAAAATGTTCAAGGAATAAGAGAGCCACCAGATTTCAAAGACAACCCGCTAAAGTATGGATTAGGGTACGACCCTACAAAAGATCAAGCCATACGGAAAATAGGGAAGTCTTACCCCTCGAAGATGATATTCCGAAAAGGAGGGGTATTAGCGCAAAGGGTAGTGTTAGTCATTAGGTGTCCTTCTTCTGATTCTAACGGATGTAAACCTAGTGACTATTAGAGATCACTCCTCGGGGTATGCCCGTCCCCCGAGCATCTTTAGGGCACACATTTCCCTGAAATTACAAAAGAATTCTATTCTTACTATCCGCTTCTTTTCTTACTAAATGTATCTATACCCCATTTTAATAAACAAGGTTTAGATAAAGCGTTTTGTTCCAAATGCGTCTGAATAATTAAAGCGCCGCAAAGTAAAGTAAAAAATGATTGATTAACTAGAGACACGGATAAAATCTATCTCAATAAAATCCAGTTTCGACAATGTTGTGCAAAAAAATATATGCATAATAAAAAAAAGAAAAAGCCCGTCGAGGTCAAAGGCCGAGACAAGAAAATAAAAGGGCAAAATACCCGGCAGGAAACCCACAAAGGGGGCTGCACAAAAGTTAGGGTAAACCTGGCAGGAGACCCGAACAATAATAAAGGGTAGCCTGGGCAAAAGTTAGGGTTATAAAAAGTCCGCTAGGTATTCCTTAAAAATGAATACAAAAAAAGGGAAACCTAGACAAAAGTTAGGACATAAGCACAGCATCCTAGACTGAAAACCCGAAAGGGCGGCCTAGGGAAGTTAATCAATCGTAAAAAAGCACTATATAACAATAAGCAACGACGCCTCATTATAAGAGCAAAACGTTTTGTCTAAACTAGCCTAAACACCGACCAACCTGGGCTAGCCATTCTTACAAAAGACCTTTCATACAAAAATATCCCTCTAAAACACAAGCCTTTGATACAAATCCTTTTCTTTCTCTTCTCTTGACCATTTCACTATAAAGCATTCAAGTAATAAAGGGGAATGTGGTAACATAGTGATCAATAGGAAGGTTGAAATCCCTAAGGAAAGGAAGAAAGGCATTGATATGGCAGTTGCCCTACAAACAGAAGATTGCTCTTCGGCCATAGCAAAGAAAATTCTAAGACGGCAAATCAATATAGCTAAGCTTGTTATCCAAGAAACAAGATGACGTTAAGGTCCAACACCAAGAACGCACCCGAAGTCAAAGCACATCAGTTAAAACTTTCGAAATATTAACTGAAATAGATCATAGGATGCATTTCATAAAACATTACATGCATTAAAACATCAATGAATGGAGTCCCATCTTCTTTCTTATTAAAAACTTAAAAAAACCAGCATAAGAAGCTTGGGACGGCCGTCCCAATGTCCAGACGACCGTCCCAAGTGCCATTTATTGTTTGAGACGTGCGTCTCAGGTGGGGGCTGAGCCATGACCAATTTTGCCATTTGAGACGGCCGTCCCAACCCAGACGGCCGTCCCAAACTCCCCTGCGCGGCTATATATGAGAGGTGCGAGAATTGAGCTTTGGCACCTCATTCCAAGCTTCCTATCTTGCTTTTCCTCCTCCTCCATACATTTTTAGCATTTCTAAGAGAATAGAGCTCACAATGGAACACGGAGAAGCCTCGTCCAGAAGAAAACGCACCAGGACTGCTGCTAGGAGAACTCCTGTCACTAGCATGATGATGGCAGAAGCGCATCAACAACGACTGGCAAATACCCAACAATTTGCCTGGTACCCTATGCTGCGGTTAGATTTTGAGATCCTTGCTACGTTCGGCTGGGAGCAAGACGTTAGGAAGTTCATCCACAACATAGGATGGGACTTCCTACTCTGCGAGCCGCCCACTCGGATCCATCGCACCGCTACAATGGAGTTTCTCGCCTCTGTCAACATGATGGAAATGCCATCTACAATTCCTGGAGTGCCACCAACACAAGCTGTCTCCTACTGGATGGATGGAGCCTACCGCACCACTGCCCTGGATGACTTCAACGTCATCATGGGTTTTTTCCAACGAGCCGATACAAGAACACCGGAATATCGGTCCACATATCTGGAGAAACCTACCGTTCTCACCACCACCAGTATGTGGAAGGAGATTACTGGAGCTATCAATCTCCCATCTAATCTGAAGGGTGCAGCCTTCAATCCCCCTCTTCGCATTTGCCACAAATTACTTGCTGGGACCATTCACAACAGGAAGGAAAGCCAGGGACAGGTCACGCTGGCTGATCTTTTTATAGTCTACTGCATGCATCAGGGACACCGATGCAACCCAGGATACACATTCCTGAAGGCTGTAAAGGAATGCGGTACTCGGGGACCAGCGGGAGCGATCATGGTGGCTCCCTTCCTTACCCCTCTAGCTGAATATTGGGGATGCACGGACGGAGAAGATATCCGAGCTGAACTTCAACCAGAGTCTATCAACGGAGGAGTGCTGACGCACATGAATATCCTCAGCAGAGAAGGAACAGGGTTCATCTTAAACCCTATTATCTCGATTTCATGGGATATGCGCGACTTCGGTACGCCGCAAGACATCCCTACTACTTCAGAGTCCCAGCAGCAATCATGCGATCCGGACTTCTCCGGCTTGTACCAACGCTTAGACGAGGAGCACGCCTATATGGAAGGAGAGTTCCAATTTATACGCCAACAGTTTAGCCAACTGACTGTCAGACAAGACAGGACGGACCGCCAGATAGAGAGCCTGGTCTAGACTCAGGCGAGATTCCAGCGCCGCCTACTCCGCCGCTTCCCTTCACCAGCACCATCTTCCCATTCCAGCCCAGAGGCAGACAATTAGGATTTATTTTTATAGCTTTCTAGTATTTCGAATATGCTTGAAATGTATCCAACAAAAAACAGTAATAAATAAAAGTAGTTATTTCTGTTTCACATTTCAAAAGCCCATGTGTACAAAAACTATAAAATAAAAGGCACACATGATATACTAAAAAGCCGGATTTCAAAAAGTCGCGATAAAATTAAATCGCGATAGAAAAAGGCAAAATCAAAATTATCTTCAGCAAAATAAGGAGCTTCAAGGAAACTAGCTCCAACCATCAACCTTCTATACCAATAAAAGAAGGTACATCAAAACAGAAAAGCCAACAGAAAGGCTCAATAATCCCCAAGCGGATCCTTGCCTACTCCAAAGGCAACACAAAAATTATTTCATGACTCAGCATCACCACTTGAGTCATCAAACATAAATCATTTAAAGCTGCAATCAGCATCCTTCCATCCAAGAAAGAAGGACACCATCAAAATGAAAAAGCCAAATGGAAAGGCTTGACCATCCCCAAGAGGATCCTTGCCTACTCCAAAGGCAAAACAAAAAGACTACTTCACGACTCAGCTTCATCGCCACATGAGTCATCAAGCACACTCATGCAAGAGTCTCCGTCACTTCCCCAAAGCAGAATAAGGAGAATAAGGAGAATAAGGACCACATAAGAGTCCATCAAAGAAAATACGGAATCAAATCCTCCACATCACTAGGGGGCAACCAAAGGAAAAGAAAGAAAAACTTTTCATCCCCTAATAGAGGCCACCACAGAAAAAGGCCAAATAAAAAATCTCCAAGAAAAGTATATCAAGAAAAGTCTACAAAAAGATAAAAAGAGGAAAACAAAAATTTTTCCATCTTCCAGCTCAGATAAGAAGCTTCACAAAGCCAGGAGCCAAGACTCCATCATCAAATTTGAATCCCCAGGAAGCTGACAAACTCCTCAGTGAATCCCAAGAGAAAAAGAAAATCTCTTTCATTCCGCTCAATAAAGAGCCTCACAAAGTCAGAAGCTCAAAACTAAATCAAGGATTAGATCCCCAAGAGAAAAATTCCCCAGGGATCACCAAAAAGAAAAGAGAAAAAAGATATCTTTTCATCCAAAGAAAAAGCCAATGTGCATAAAAAGGCGCACATATGTAAAAACCAAATCGCGAAAAAGAGATACAAATCGCGAGAAAAAGATAAAAACCCATTCCCCAGCAGGAATAAGAGTATAGGCAAAGCCAGCTCAAACAACAATATCCAATAAGGAGTCAAAAACTCCGTTCCTCCCTAGGGGGGCAATTCAAAATAGATCCCCGGAATGAAATTAATTCCCCAGTGGATCATCAAAAAGAAAAATCCCCAGCGAGCCTACCAAACGAAGGCAAAACTACAAGTTTATATCCTCAGGGAATCGCGTATAAATTCCCAAATACAGATATCCCCAGTGAAAAGCAAAGTCTTCACTTCCAACAGGCAAGCAGAAAGCCAATATCCCCAAGAAACGGGAAATCAACCTATGCAAGAGGCAATCCAAAACCTAAGTCTTCACCACTATTGAAGCATATGCCTAAATCAAGAGGCACAACCAAATAGAAATCACATCCCCAAGTGGGTTCTTGCCTAAACAAAAGGCACAATCAACAAAAAGCTCAAATCCCCAGAGGATTTCCGCCTGATCAAGAGGCACAACCAAACAAAAATCTCACCAAGTGGATTTCCGCCTAATCAAGAGGCGCAACTAATAGAAATCAAAATCCCCAAAGGATTCCTGCCTAAACAAGAGGCAACCAACAAAGAATCCCCGGCAAAGCCGGATGGCTAAACAGAAAAGACAAAATCAAAGAATCCCCGGTCAAGACCGGATGGCTAAAAGAAAAAGCCAAAACAATGAAATCCCCGGCAAAAGCCGAATGGCTAAACAGAAAAGCCAAAATCAAAGAATCCCCGGTCAAGAACGGATGGCTAAAATAAAAGCCAAAATACAGAAATCCCTAGTAAAACCAGATGACTAAAACAGAAAAGTCAAAAAGAAAAATCAATTACTCCCCAGAGACGCATGACCAAAAACAGTAAGCCGTCAACTCATCTCCAAAAACAGATGATCATAGGAGTGACTACAAAAAAGTTCATCCTATAAGCCTTGCAAAATGAGGCTTATCATTCACACCGGGTGGGGGTGTGTACTCACCTAAGCCTTGCGAAAAAGGCTTATCATTCACACCGGGTGGGGGTGTGTACTCACCTAAGCCTTGCGAAAAAGGCTTATCATTCACACCGGGTGGGGGTGTGTACTCACCTAAGCCTTGCAGAATGAGGTTTATCATTCACACCGGGTGGGGGTGTGTACTCACCTAAGCCTTGCGAAAAAGGCTTATCATTCACACCAGGTGGGGGTGTGTACTCACCTAAGCCTTGCAGAATGAGGCTTATCATTCACACCGGGTGGGGGTGTGTACTCACCTAAGCCTTGCGAAAAAGGCTTATCATTCACACCAGGTGGGGGTGTGTACTCACCTAAGCCTTGCAGAATGAGGCTTATCATTCACACCAGGTGGGGGTGTGTACTCACCTAAGCCTTGCAGAATGAGGCTTATCATTCACACCGGGTGGGGGTGTGTACTCACCTAAGCCTTGCGAAAAAGGCTTATCATTCACACCGGGTGGGGGTGTGTACTCACCTAAGCCTTGCGAAAAAGGCTTATCATTCACACCGGGTGGGGGTGTGTACTCACCTAAGCCTTGCGAAAAAGGCTTATCATTCACACCGAGTGGGGGTGTGTACTCACCTAAGCCTTGCGAAAAAGGCTTATCATTCACACCAGGTGGGGGTGTGTACTCACCTAAGCCTTGCAGAATGAGGCTTATCATTCACACTGGGTGGGGGTGTGTACTCACCTAAGCCTTGCGAAAAAGGCTTATCATTCACACCAGGTGGGGGTGTGTACTCACCTAAGCCTTGCAGAATGAGGCTTATCATTCACACCAGGTGGGGGTGTGTACTCACCTAAGCCTTGCGAAAAAGGCTTATCATTCACACCGGGTGGGGTGCGTACTCACCTAAGCCTTGCAGAACGAGGCTTATCAAAAAACCTAGCAAAAATGCATCAGGTGGAGTAAAAATACTCACCGGGAACATTGCAAAAAACGGGTGCAAAGACCTTGCTTCTATTAGAGGATAGTTCGGTGTTGAACACCTCGGAAGTAAGTACCCATAAGAGTTAAGCAAAATGTAAACTCATACCAGGTGAGGGTAGGTACTCACCAAAACCTTGCAGAACAAGGTTCATACCTAGTGGGGGTAGGTACTCACTAAAAGTCTAGTAAAACACAGACTTATACCGGGTGAGGGTAAGTACTCACCAGAGCTTTAGAAAAAGAAGGCTCAAACCAGATAGGGGTTAGTACCTATCAAAATATTTATCATCCGGAGGATCAGCAAGGAGCAGCATCCGAAGTATAGTCGGGCAAAAGGGTTAACTCCTTCCCCTACCAACTAATTTTGTCGGCATATTAAAACCAACGAATTAGTTAGGCAGGTGAAGGGGGGGCAGCTGTAGACCCCTAATTTTGCCCAGCCTCTCAAAATAAAAAGCTAGAGGAACTTCGCCCGAAGATGGAGTTCATCCGGCTTCCCAAAACCGAGGAAACCTCCCACAACAAAGACGGAGTTCACCCATTCACACAATAAAGACTAAAGAGACTTCCTATACAGAGATAAAGCTCGCCCGACATTTCAAATGAAGGCCAAGAAGACTTCCTACACGAAGATAAAGCTTCAACGGACATATATCGGCACCAATCCACGTCCGAAAACGGCAAGGAAAGCTTCCCGGGGGTTCCAAAACGCAAGAGTAGGCCAAAACAGGTCGAGACCACCGTCCAAGAGTTGGGACGGCCGTCCCAACTGAAATTAAGCAAGTGGGACGTGCGTCCCAAATGTGGGACGGCCGTCCCAAACACCAGGGGGTCCCAACGTGAACAAATCTGCATTTGGGACGGCCATCCCAACCCAGACTGGCCGTCCCAGATTGGCACAACGTAGAAAGCATGTTTGGGATGGTCGTCCCAACCCAGACGGCCATCCCAAAGTTCCAGGGCGAAAAATGCTATAAATAGGAGCCTCATTTGTCTCATTCCACACAGCAAACAACTCAGAAGACTTGTCTACTTCTCTCCCTCTGTCGAATGATCTTTCTGATTGCCTTTAAAAGGTAACAATCAGTTAAGGAATTTGCATTCCGGCATTCGATTCTTCTAGAAAATTTAGTCGAGTCGAGTCTTTAGTCGAGTCGAGTCTGTAATCGAGAGGAGAGTCATTGTAGAGCGAGGGACTGCCGAAAAGCGTCCTTATTGTAACAGAGTTGATATATAAAGCTTGCTACGGAGGTTCTTCTCAAATCTCTTCTCCTTTACTGCTTTATTTATTGCTTCATAAAATGTAAATAAAATCATGTAGATAGGCATATTTACTATACGAATAAAATAAGGGTAACTGCGTAATTTCTCATAATCTTCACTTAATGAATTAATCCGTCATAGGGAACCCGAAAGGGGCGTTGTGGGGTGCTAACACCTTCCCCACACGTAACTAACTCCCTTACCCAACTCTGGTTATAATGGCCAAGTTGGTTTTTATTAAAATCAACGCCTTTTTTCCTTTTCCAATGTTTCCGGTCAAAACATTGGTGGCGACTCCAAAAGAACCCCTTTTCGAAAACCTTGCTTTTATTAGAGGACAGTTCAGTGTTGAGCGCCTCGGAAGCAATGAACACAATTTTAACAAAAAACGCGAGTCTCAACCATCTTTTCGCGACCGCTCGCATTAACGTTCGAGATGTCCTCAGGACGTCGGAACGGACGACGGCGACACGGCCTTGTAATAAAGACCATAAGACCTTCTATTCAAAGATGGATGAAGCCTAAGAAGCCACTAGGAGAGACTATTAGGCCCCATACTAGGATAGGAGGGATTTTTGGCTAAAAAATAAGGATTTTCGCCTTTTAAGGTTGAGACCGCCGTCTCAGATTCGAGACGGCCGTCTCGCCACTCGCGAATGGCGAGACCGCCGTCTCGTTTAGTGAGATGGTCGTCTCGACCTGACAGGCGAGAATCCCTATAACTAGGGGTGCCATTCCCCTCATTTCACACAGTTCTTCCATTCTCTCTCTAGACTTTTCACCAAATTCTCTTTCTAGAACCCCTCCGAAGCATTTTCGGAGTTTCTAAGGGTTTTCTAGAGTGTTTTAGAGCGTTTCTGAGAGATTCTGGCGCTGTAAAGAGTAAAGGGCTGCCAAAAAGCACCCTATTTTTGCAAAGAATTAATAGAAAGCCCGCTTCGGAGGTTCCTACTCTCTCTCTCTACTTTACTGCTTTAATTTTAATTATGCAATAGAAACTAGGGCCATGTAGTCATAATCTTAAATTCCGCAAAATAAAAGGGTAAAAGCGTATTTTTCACCGGTTTATTTATTTATCCAAAGTAGCTAGCCCATCATAGGGAACCCGAAAGGGGCGTCGTAAGGGAACTAACACTTCCCTTACACGTAACTAACTCCCTTACCCAACTCTGGTTCTAATGACCAAAGTTGGTTTTTCGAAAACCAACGCCTTTTTAACTCCTTTTCCGATGTTTCCGGTAAAAATGTCGGTGGTGACTCCAGAAGAACCCTTCAAAAACTAGTTCTTGGTTTAGCCCGGTTATCGGACAATCCAAGAACGCCTTTTCGAAAACCTCGCCCCTAGGTTCAACCCGGTTATCGGACAGCCTAAAGGCGTTGTAACCACCAATAAAAATGTGAAAAATGGAAAGTCAGAACCATCGTGTCGCTCCGACCGCCCTCGTTTTGACGGCAGCGACACTAACCATGGAGTGGAAGGTCGAGTTGGAACAATGGGATACCAACCGCTTATCTTGGGCATGTCCTTGGTTCCGACCTGGCCCAATACTCATCAGATGTGGGGATTATCCGAGCGTACCGTTAGTAGGTCTCAGAGGTTGCATAGCTTATTCTCCAAAAGTTGTTATGAGACAACTTATGAGAAGCCAAACCGCATTATCACGGAAAGAGCTCAGAGGACTGTGTTTCTTCGGAGACCCATGCAATGTTATGAACTCACTTACTGTACGGAGAGCATGGGAGAAACCAGTCTTCATGGGAGATAGAGAACTAGGCAAAGCTCGAGTAGCTGTCTCCAGTGACTATGAGGAGTGGAGGAGAAACAGAGGGATGTCACAACCATCCGCCCCACCTACTGTGCCTTCAGTCAGTGGAGAGCTCCAAAGCCAAGTCGATGCCTTGACCCAGAGGATAGAAATCATGGCAGCCCAGATGAGAGCCCTTGAAGAAAAAGAGCAAGAATCTATCCTCACTATAGACGGTCTACAAAGGTAGTGCAAGAAGAAAGATCAAGAGATAAAGCGCCTCAAGGACTAATGCACTGATTCTAGTGAGCAAATTATCCAAGCATCCAAAGTTGCTAGATTAAACTCGGATAATCAATTTAAGAAATAACTGCCAAATCAGCACACCTTGAGGTCGAATGTGAAAAATAGGCTCAAACGATCAAGGGAATGCTACAAGATCTCACAAGGACTCGGTCTGAGATACGTCAAGGATGGGAGACTACCTAGAGACTTAATAGAAGCCTTACTGAGTTGCGCTCCAAAGAAAGAGGCGGGTTAGCTCAGTATGGCCAGGTTTTACAAGAAAGAGACTGAGCCCTTGAGAGACTCGACAATTTACAAGCCTTGGTCGTCCATCAAGAGGCGAAGATCAAAGAGGCTCAGAAGTATAACGAAGATATGAGCCAGGCGGTCCACCAATATAACGAAGCACTCACTCATCATGTACGGGAAGCCGAAGAGGAATTACATAGAAATCAGAACCCACCTGTGGGTTTCTTTAGGCTTTTCCGTTTTTGTCAAAAAGTACTTCGTAGCATGGTGTAGGGGAATGTACACTTTCTATAAATAAATAAAATTTCCTTTTATTCAACAATTGTCTACTTGCATGCATTTCATTCATTAGCATACTTGATTATCCCTCCTTCAATTTTAATAAATAAGATAATAGAAAGGAAGAATTAACTTATACGTCTTCCATAATCAGAAGGATGGAGAGAAAATCGTTCGCAATCAAGCTCTCCCCAATGGTCGATTCGCCCCAAGAGGACTATAAGTCTCGGCCGTTGGTTATCAAAGTTAATAAGGAAGAGGGGGCAAGGACGCCTTTACGATTATTTGTGTCTCGTCCTTTCCCCTATGATTCAAATAAAGTTGTGCCGTGGAGATACGGGAAATCTTCACCAATAAAGGAGGACATCTCCAACATAGCCGGCATTGGAGGCATGACAAGAAGCGGAAGAATATACTCCCCGAAGAAGTCACAAGAAGATGCCCCCAAGAATAAAGGGAAAAATAAACAGACCGAAGAAACGGAAAATAAAGAATCCAAGGAGGAGACTGATGAATTGCTCCAGTTTATAAGGAAGAGTGAGTATTCCATCATTGACCAACTCAATCACACACTGGCAAAGATAGCTTTGTTATCTCTAATGATGAGTTTGGAACCGAATAAAAACACCCTAATGAAGGTCTTGAGCGAAGCGCACGTACCTCAACAATATCCCAGGAAAAAGTTGAGAGGATTGTCGGCTACATCACAGCTAGCGATCACCTCACTTTCACAGATGAAGAACTCCCTCTAGAGGGGTCGAGCCATAACAAGCCCTTGCATATTTCCATCAAATGTAAGGAATATCTCATCGCTAAAGTTCTTGTGGATAACGGGTCATCCTTGAAGGTGATGCCCAAGTGCACACTTGACAAGTTGACTATTCAAGGAACCCGCATGCGCCCAAGAAGCACTATCATTCGAGCCTTCGACGGATCCAAACAAGAAGTAGTGGGGGAAATCAATCTGTCGATCCAAGTCAGACCCACTATCTTCAACGTCGATTTCCACGTGATGGACATTACTCCAGCATATAGTTGTCTCCTTGGCAGACCTTGGATTCATGACGCTAAGCCAATACCTTTAACGCTCCACCAGAAAGTCAAGTTTATAGTAGATGACAAACTAGTCACGGTCCAAGCAGAAGATGATATCTTGATCAGTGGACCCTCTACTCAACCCTATGTGGATACGGATGAAGAGGCCCTTGAAACATCTTTTCAAGCACTTGAAATCGCCAATGTAGAAAGACTTCTGGGTAATACGAAGGTAGCTCGCATGATGATGAAGTATGGTTACCATCCTGGCCAAGGGCTCGGGGCAGACTCCCAAGGAATAAAGGGGCCCCTGGAATTCAAAGATAATCCTTTAAAGCATGGCCTAGGATATGACCCTACAAAGGACCGAACAGAAAGAAGAAAAAGGAAGTCTCCCCTCCGCACACTCAAGCAGATCTTCTGAAGTGGAGGGATACAACCGTCAAGAGCAACTCTAGTCATTAGGAGTTCTTTTTCCTTTCTTAAGGGATGTAAACCCAATGACTGTTAGAGATTATCCCCCGGGGCTAGCCCGACCCCCGGGCATCCTTTGGGCACATATTCCCCTATTAATTAATAAGAATACATTTTTTACCATTTGCTTCTCTTCTTTCTATTCATGACTAGACCTCATAATAACCATGTTTAAGCAAACGTTTTCAAAATGTGTCGAAATAATAACATGCCATTGCAAAAAAAAAAATCAAACTGATTGATTAGAAACATATAATAAGGTTTTAACTCATCATAATAAAACCGTGTTTTGCCAATATTGTGTAAAAAAAATTATAAATCAAAAGAAGTCCATAGAAGCAAAAGGCCAAAAAAAGAGGGCAAATTACTTAGAGGAAACCCACCAAGGGGGCTACGCAAAAATTAAGGTTGACCCGCTAGGAAACCCTAACAACAATAAAGGGTAGCCTAGGAAGAAGTTAGGGTTACAAAATAAGGTCCGCTAGGATTCCCAAAACAAGAAAAAGGAACCAAACCTTGACAAAAGTTTGGGCCAAAACACAGTCTCCTAGTCTGAAAACCCAAAGGGCAGTCTAGGGAAGTCAATCAGCCATAGAAAGTAATAGAAATTGGCTACGACACAAATCCTCAAATCAAGACGTTTGTTTAACATCAGCTTAAACACTTTGACCAACATTGGCCAACCATTCTTACAAAACCACTTTTGAATAAAAACAAAAATTCAACCGTCTAAAACAAAAGCCTTTGAATAAATTATCCTCTTACTTCTCTTGACCTTATCATAACATTCTGATAATTAGTGGGGGAATATGGAGGCATATAATCAACAAGAGGATTCAAACCTCTAGAGGAAGGAAAAAACCCACCGACATGGCAAGTTTGCTCCTCAACCAATGTCGCCGCCGTCCATTCCGACGTCCAGGGGACGTCTCGGACGTTTATGCGAGCGGTCGCGAAAAGATGGTTGAGACTCGCATTTTTTGTTTAAAACATGTTCATTGCTTCCGAGGCGCTCAACACTGAACTATCATCTAATAGAAGCAAGGTTTTCGAAAAGGGGTTCTTTTGGAGTCGCCACCAATGTTTTGACCAGAAACATTGGAAAAGGAAAAAAGGCGTTGATTTTATTAAAAACCAACTTGGCCATTATAACCAGAGTTGGGTAAGGGAGTTAGTTACGTGTGGGGAAGGTGTTAGCACCCCACAACGCCCCTTTCGGGTTCCCTATGACGGATTTATTCATTAAGTGAAGATTATGAGAAATTACGCATTTACCCTATTTTATTCGTACAGTTATTTAGATATGGTTATCTACATGATGTATTTACATTGCATACAGAAAACAATAAATAAAGCAATAAAGAAGAAGAGAATTGAGAAAAACCTCCATAGCAAGCTTTATATTATGATTCTTGTACAAAGAGGACGCGTTTCGGCAGTCCTTCGCTCTACAATTGTTCTCTCCTCTCGTCTACCCTAATCGACTCGACTAATTTTCTAGAAGAAATCGAATGCCGGAATACAAATTCCTTAACTGATTGTTACCTAAACAAGGCACCTCTCAAATGGCAAAAATGCACATACTGGGACCCCCTCCTGAGACGCACGTCTCAAACGAAAATTTGCACTTGGGACGATCGTCTAGACATTGGGACGGCCGTCCCAAGTTTCTTATGCTGGTTTTTCAAGTTTTTGATGAGAAAGAAGATGGGACTCCATTTATTGATGTTTTAATGTATGTAATGCTTCATGATATGCATCCTATGATCTATTTCAGTTAATATTTCGAAAGTTTTAACTGATGCACTTTGACTTCGGGTGCGTTCTTGGTGTTGTACCTTAACGTCATCTTGTTTCTTGGATAACAAGCTTAGCTGTATTGATTTGCCGTCTTGGAATTTTCTTTGCTATGGCCAAAGAGCAATCTTCTGTTTGTAGGGCAACTGTCATATCAATGCCCCCCTTCCTTTCCTTAGGGATTTCGACCTTCCTATTGATCACTATGTTACCACATTTCCCTTCATTACTTGAATGCTTTATAGTGAAATGGTCAAGAGTAGAGAAGGAAAAGGATTTATTGCAAAGGCTTGTGTTTTAGGGTGATATTTTTGTAATAAAGGTTTTTGTAAGAATAGCTAGCCAAGGTTGGTCGGTGTTTAGGCTAGTTTAGACAAAACGTTTTGCTCTTATAACGTGGCGTCATTGTTTACTGATTTTATGGCACTTTTTTTGTGATTGACTAACTTCCCTAGACCGCCCTTTCGGGTTTTCAGTCTAGGATGCTGTGCTTATGTCCTAACTTTTGTCTAGGTTTCCCTCTTTTGTATTTATTTTTAAGGAATACCTAGCGGACTTTTTATAACCCTAACTTTTGCCCAGGCTACCCTTTATTATTGTTCGGATCTCCTACCGGGTTTACCTTAACTTTTGTGCAGCCCCCTTTGTGGGTTTCCTGCCGGGTATTTTGCCCTTTTATTTTCTTGTCTCGGCCTTTGACCTCGACGGGCTTTTCTTTTTATATGCATATATTTTTTTTTTGCACAACATTGTCGAAACTTGATTTTGTCAAGATAAATTTTATTTGTGTTTCTAGTTAATCAATTTATTTTAACTTTGCTTTGCGGCGCTTTAATTATTCAAACGCATTTGGAACAAAACGCTTTATCTAAACCTTGTTTATTAAAATGGGGTATAGATACATTTAGCAAGAAAAGAAGCAGATAGTAAGAATAACATTCTTTTGTAATTTCAGGGAAATGCGTGCCCTAAAGATGCTCGGGGGACGGGCACACCCCGAGGAGTGATCTCTAATAGTCACTAGGTTTACATCCCTTAGAATCAGAAGAAGGACACCTAATGACTAACGCTACCCTTTGCGCTAATACCCCTCCTTTTCGGAATACCATCTTCGAGGGGTAAGACTTCCTTGTTCTTCGTATGGTTTGATCTTTCGTAGGGTCATACCCTAAACCATACTTTAACGGATTGTCCTTGAAATCTGGTGGCTCTCTTATTCCTTGAGCGTTCTTTCTGAGCCCCTGTCCTGGGCGATATCCATATCTTGTCATCATATGGGCCACCTTGGTATTACCAGGGAGTCTTTCTATGTTGGCAATTTCAAGTGCTTGAAAAGACGTTTCAAGAGCCTCTTCAGCCGCATCCACATATGGTTGGACAGACGGTTTGCTTATTAGAAAGTTTTCTTTAGCTTGAACTGTGACCAGTTTATCATTTGTCACAAACTTGACTTTCTGGTGGAGCGTCGAAGGTATTGCCTTAGCGCTATGAATCCAAGGTCTACCAAGGAGACAACTGTATGCTGGTGTGATATCCATCACGTGGAAGTCTATGTTGAAAATAGTAGGTCCGATTTGGATTGGTAGACTAATCTCTCCTACTACTTCACGTCTTGATCCGTCAAAGGCTCGAACTATTGTATTACTCGGGCGCATGTGGGTTTCTTGCATTATTATCTTGTCGAGTGTACTTTTGGGCATAACGTTTAAGGATGACCCATTATCCACAAGAACTTTGGAAATGAGATATTCCTTGCATTTAACGGAAATATGCAAGGGCTTGTTGTGATCAGACCCTTCTAAAGGGAGTTCTTCGTTGGTGAAGGTCAGATGATCATTGGCTGTAATATTACCAATGATTCCTTCAAATTTGTCTTGGGATATTGCATGCGGAACAAATGATTCATTCAAAACCTTTAACAGTGCGTTTCGATGCGGTTCCGAACTCATGATGAGTGATAACAAAGTTATCTTTGCTGGAGTACGATTGAGTTGATCTATGATGGAGTACTCACTTTGTCTTATGTACTGGAGTAGCTCATCTGTCTCCTCCTTGGATTCCTTTTCCTCATCGGCCTTATTTTTTGTCTTCTCTTTAGGAGTATTATCTTGAATTTCCTTGGGGGAATATATTCTTCCACTTCGAGTCATGCCCCAATCACGGCTATGTTGGAGATATCTTGATTAACTGACGATTCTTGTGAGTATCTCCAAGGTACAGCTTTATTTGATGAATAAGGGAAAGGACGCGGCATGAATAAACGTAAAGGCGTTATTGCTTCTTCCCTTTTATTGATTGGAATGATTAACGGAGCTTGTTTGTTATCATCTTCGGTTTTATTGACCATCGTAGAGATTTTGATGACGAAAGGCTTCTTTTCCATTTTTCTGATTTATGGAAAGCACATCAGTTAATCCTTTCTTTTTATTATCTTTGTTATTAACATGAGGAGGGATATATGAATGCATGTAACTTATGAATGCAATAGACAATTTAAGGAAAAGAAATCTTTTTATTAGAAAGTGTAAATCCTTCTATACAATGCTTTGAAGTAAGTGTTGACAAAAGCGAAAAAGCTTGAAGAATCCTATAGGTAAATTAGGCTTTCTTCGTAATTCGTCTTCAGTTGTTATCACGTGATTTCTGAGCGTCTTGATTTGCTCAAATGCCGCCCGGCTCATGTCTTCATTATATCGACGAGCCTCTTTTATCTTCTCTTCTTGATGAACGATCAAGGCTTGCTACTGATCAGACCTTTCTATTGCTTGGTCTCTTTCGCGAAGTAGTTGACCATACTGAGCTAATCCATCTTTTTCTTTTTCATGTAGCTCTTCTAGGTCTTCTCTGTATTTTTCAGCGGTTTCCCACCACTTCTGTGCTTCTGACCGAGTATTCGCTAGGTCATCCTGTATTAGCTTGATCGTTTTTGCCTGTTCTGTCAGCGCACTCTCAAGATGTGCTATTTCATCGCTCATGTCCCGGAATAGACTATCTTGCTCGAGCCTTGGCATGTTCAATGCTTGTTTAGTCTCTTCCTGATAGTCAGCACAATCATCTTTAAGACGCTCTATTTCGTGGTCCTTCTTTTTGCATTGCCTTTTTAAGCCATCTATTATAAGGGCTGATTCTTGCTCTTTTTCTTCAAAAACCCTCAGCTGGGCTTCCATGACTTCAACCCTCTTGTTCAAGGCATTGACCTGCAGTTGTAGCTCCTCACTGGCTAATGTTGTGGTGAATGAAGCAGATGGCTGGGGTATCCCTCTATTTTTCCTCCATTCTTCATATTCACGGGATGTAGATACCTGAACCTTTCCGAGTTCTTTATCTCCCATGTAGACTGGTCTTTCCCATGCTTTCCGGACAGCGGATACTTCTTCAAAGCTATGGGAATAGTGGCATAGACTCAGCCCTCTAAGCTCTTCTTGGGTTGGCGCAGTCTGAGTTCTCATAAGTTGTCTCATAGCCATTTTAGGAGAGTAGGCTATACAACCTCTGAGACCTAAAAGTGGTATGCTCAAGTAATCTCCGCATCGTACCAGAATATAACCGGGTCGGAACCAAGGGCAAACCCAAGATACATGCTCTATGTTCCAGTTTTCTAACTCGGTTTTCCACTCTAAAGCTTGACGATGTTGAAGAGGGATTTTTGAGAAACTTCTTAAAGGGTCAGGAAATACACCCATGTGGCTTGAGGCGTAAAAGTGAGTAACACCCCATACATATAGCAGTGAAGTACAACATCCGAGTGTTTTTCCTTGTTTACGTCGGCAAAATTCTACGAAGCGGGGTATCGGCAAGGATTGCAAGTATAGGACTTTTTGAATATACATCCCAGGCAAAGAATGCGTCCATGGCAGCATGATCCACAATATTCGCATGAAATGGGAATAATATGATCCCGAACATTGCCAGTGCTAGAGTTTTGTTGAATGTAGACCAATCTTTCTTTTCGGTTAAAGAGGTCGGGTGGTCTTCTATCACGAGATATTTTCCAACCTCGTACATTCCCTTTCCCTGAAGGGCGGATTGATGAGAAGGCGGTTGTATGATAGTAGCAACCTTGCTCACGGTCGTATATTCTCCTGAGCAGACATAAACCCCAACTGACTGAGGCCATCTAACCATGAGTTCGTATTCCTCTAAGGTTGGTACCAGGTCAAATTGCGAAAACTCAAAGTAGTGCAGATTGGGATTCCAGAAGTGGACCAATGCTCTAACAAATATTGGATCGATGCTGATCTTTAGGAGGTCAAGAATTCTTCCATAAGATTTCTCAAAACTAGCACAGACCTCCGGCGGCATATAAGTACACAACTGCCTTAACTTCTCCACACGGTACAGAAGGATCTCCACTTTCTTTAATTGTCTACTACCGGATCCCTCCATTATCTAGCAAAAGTGAAAATGCATGATATGATGATGGGTTTTTGTAAATATATGTATGCAAGTGTTTATTTTTCTAAGTATTATCATGTTTTAGTCCTAATATGATGCATGATAATACTAGGTTTCTCTTGTAAGGAAAGCTTATCTATATGAATGCTTATGGATTTCAATGAAGAGAGTCCTATTTTCTTCTCTTTTTATTTTTATGAAGAAAAGGTGATATGAATTATAAGACTTTTGCTAATAATTTTGATTTTGTAACAAAGGTATTTTTATGACTTTAATTTGTTTTTATATATATATATTTTTTTACCCTTTATCTCTTACATCGGTCAACGTGGCTACTTAGCTTACAAAGAACCTGAAACCAGGCTAGCTTAACTGAAGACTGTCCGAGATAAAAGTCTTTTATCTTATCACTTTTTGTGATTTTTAGGGTTTTTCATTTTTTTGTTTGTTGTATGATTACCCTATGCTAATGCATCAATACAAATGCAGCAAACGTATGCACACACAATTCATACATCCATGACCAGAGTCACGCTTATTTAATTACGAGGTGGGATTTTCCTGCAGAAACGTGCTTGGTTTAGGTGGTTCTAACTGTTCTCACCAAGGCCAAAGGTCCCCAAGGTGCCCCCATTATAGGGACCTCTCAACTCTCAATCCTCGGGTCATGCACGGAACTCCGTGTCGACACCCTTAGACCAAAAGAAGAGAGTTATCACCTTGAGTTGGTGGTTTTCCGACAACGGTAGTAGCCCCGTGTGCCAACTAACCGATCGTATCTGCCACCCACTCCCTATAGGTATTCACTCTTGCCCCCGGGTATAGAGGGACTGTTGTGTGCAAGGGTTTTTGTGTGCAATTTATATTTCAAACAATTGCAGAAATAATCATACAACAGTTATTTAAAGCCATACAATAAAAACATACAGAAGGGTAAAGGCGTACTTTCAAATCTTTGCTTAGTTTGAATTTATCCGTCACTAAATGGGATCAACTCTCGGACTTCCCCAGTGGAGTCGGCATCTGTCGCCACCGTCCGTTCCGACATCCAGGGGACGTCTCGGACGTTTATGCGAGCGGTCGCAAAAAGATGGTTGAGAGTCGCGTTTTTTGTTTAAAACATGTTCATTGCTTCCGAGGCGCTCAACACTGAACTATCCTCTAATAGAAGCAAGGTTTTCGAAAAGGGGTTCTTTTGGAGTCGCCACCAATGTTTTGACCAGAAACATTGGAAAAGGAAAAAAGGCGTTGATTTTATTAAAAACCAACTTGGCCATTATAACCAGAGTTGGGTAAGGGAGTTAGTTACGTGTGGGGAAGGTGTTAGCACCCCACAACGCCCCTTTCGGGTTCCCTATGACGGATTTATTCATTAAGTGAAGATTATGAGAAATTACGCATTTACCCTATTTTATTCGTACAGTTATTTAGATATGGTTATCTACATGATGTATTTACATTGCATACAGAAAAAGATAAATAAAGCAATAAAGAAGAAGAGAATTGAGAAAAACCTCCGTAGCAAGCTTTATATTATGATTCTTGTACAAAGAGGACGCGTTTCGGCAGTCCTTCGCTCTACAATTGTTCTCTCCTCTCGTCTACCCTAATCGACTCGACTAATTTTCTAGAAGAAATCGAATGCCGGAATACAAATTCCTTAACTGATTGTTACCTAAACAAGGCAATAAAAAAATCATTCGAGAGAGGGAGAGAAGAAGACAAGTCTCTGAGTTGTCTGGTGTGTCCTGAATGACAAATGAGGCTCCTATTTATAGTAAATTTTGCCCTGGAACTTTGGGACGGCCGTCTGGGTTGGGACGGCCGTCCCAAACGTGTTTTCTGCGTTGTGCCAATCTGGGACGGCCAGTCTGGGTTGGGACGACCGTCCCAAATGCAGTTTTGTACACGTTGGGACCCCCTTGGGTTTGGGACGGCCGTCCCACATTCGGGACGCGCGTCCGAACTGCTTAATTTCAGTTGGGACGGCCGTCCCAACCCTGGGATGGTGGTCTCGACCCTTTTTGTCCAGCCTTTGTATTTTGGGACCCCGGGAAGCTTTCCTTGCCGTTTTCGGACGTGGATTGGTGCCGATATATGTCCGTTGAAGCTTTATCTTCGTGTAGGAAGTCTTCTTGGCCTTCATTTGAAATGTTGGGCAAGCTTTATCTATGTATAGGAAGTCTCCTTTGTGTGGATGAGTGAACTCCGTCTTATTATGAGATGTCTTCTTTAGTCTTTATCGTGCATATGAGCAGACTCCATGTTTGTTGCGAGAGGTTTCCTCAGTTTTTGGGAAGCTGGATGAACTCCATCTTCGGGCGAAGTTCCTCTAGCTTTTATTTTGAGAGGCCGGGCAAAATTAGGGGTCTACAACCAACAATTATTCTTCAGTCATATTAAGTCCGGAATGGTACAAACAAGTACAGCTAAAAAACGACATTAGAAGGACCTCGTCTTCAAAAGACACACCAGTTAATCCTTTTGAAAAATCAATGAAATAGCATTATAGGACACATAACATGAAAACATTGCATGCATAGATGTTTTTGAACAAGGTACTATATTTTCATAAAAAAAATCCCTTCGAAAGGCCCAGACGACCGTCTCGTTTGGCGAGACCGCCGTCTCGTCATTCGCTGAAAGCGAGATCACCATCTCACCATTTTCTAAAGGCGAGACCGCCTTCTCGTTTGGCGAGATCGCCATCTCGCCACATCGCAAAGGGTGAGACCGCCGTCTTGACATTCCAGACGGTGGTCCCGAACTTCAAAAATTTGAGACTGCTGTCCCGAATCCCAGACAGCGGTCCTGACCAAAAATAAAATTTTCAATATAAAGGGGCTTTTGGGTCAGTTTAAAGCACTCCATTCCTGCATCTTCTCATACATTCTCATACATCTTTGAGTGTCTTTGAACAAAATACAACAAGGAGAATCTTCCAGGCCCCGAAAGAGATGTCGGGGATCCGGCCCGAGTGCTCCCGCACCATAGGCTCCTCCAAACCCTACTCAATTCACGCCGCAACACCAGGCCATGCGGAATCACATCATGGGCTACTCTTGGCACCCCATGTTGCGGTTAGACTACGGTATCTTGGCCGAGTTTAGTTGGGAAGAGGATGTGCGAGGCTACATCCATAGCTTCGGGTGGGACTTCCACCTCTAGGACCCTCTGACCTGCTTCTACAAGCAGGCCATGATGGAGTTCCTCGCCTCCATCATGATAATCGACATGCCCACGCTATTCCCAAGTGTCCCTTCGACGAGGATGGTCTCGTACTACATGAACAGGACCTACCGGACGATGGCGTTGGATGAGTTTAGCGTCACCATGGGCTTCAACTAGGTCGGGGACACCCTGATGCCGGAATATCAGGGGGCTATCTGTGAGCGGTTGGCTACCCTCACAACCAGTGAGATATGGGAGGATCTCACAGGGTCATAGATTCTACCGGCCCTGATGAAAGGGTCGGCACTTAGCGCTCCTCTCCGCATTTGCCATAAGCTGCTGGCGGGGACGATCCATGCACGAAAGGAGAGTCAGGGGAAGATCACTCAGCCCGATCTCTTTGTGCTGCACTGCATGCTACACGGATGTCGGTGTAATCCTGACTACTTCTTTTTTAGGGCTCTGAAGGACTTCAGGAGCCGCCTCGTTGGAGCCATCCTCATGGCTCCCCTCATCACCCCCCTAGCTGAGAGATGGGGATGCGCCAACGGGGAGGATATTCCCCCCATCCTGCGACCTGAGCTTATTAGTGGGTCCATGCTCATCAGCATGGGCATGCTCATCATGACCCTAGACATCCAGGATCTGGATGCGTTGCAAGAGATCCCGATGCCCCCGGAGTTCGAGCAGTAGTAGCAGTACAGGGATGATTTTTCTGGGGTCCATCGTCACATGGATGACATTCGCAAGCAGTTGGACTAGATGTCCCTGAGGTAGGACGTCTTCGAGACGCGGCTGGAGACCATCAGCCAGAGGTAGGAGGGAGTGATTTAGAGCCTGGATACGAATGGCCAGCATGTGCTCGGCATGATCCGGAGCCAGGAAGAGTTTTAGAGGCACATGCTCTGGCAGTTTCCTCCTCCTGAGTCGTCTTCAGCCTCGCAGTCGAGCCCGCCGCCGCCTTAGGAAAATCATTGTATATATATAATCATTGTACAAAATTCATGATATATATAAATAAAATCTTTTGGTCAAGCTTTTTGCCTTTATTCTCTTCCGAAAAATAAAAAGCCAGCATAATAAAAAGAGACTAAAAAGTAAAAAGGCTTATGCGCTATCCCAAAAAAGCCAAAATCCAAAATTGCGAGGAAAAAGAATAAAACGTGGAAAAAGGTGAGATTAATCCCAAAACATTAGCCACCATTCTCCCAACAAAGAGAAAAAAGGAAAACAAGCAAAACACCCACCTGCTCAAAGGCGTTGCCCAAAAATCAACAAAATCCCCATCATTCAATCAGCTAGAAGAAGACCAAAAATCCCTGACAACCAGCAAAGTCGGAGGACCACTACAAAAGATCAAACAAAGAATCCCTAGAAATGAACAAACTGGATGGCTATTGGAAAAAGACAAAAAAAAAAATCAAAGAATCCCCGGCACACCGAGCGACTACAAAAAGTCAAAAACATTTACCAAAGCAAGAAACACTCCTCACAAGGAACGACGCATGAACTAGAGTAGTAAGCTGCCACCACCACTTCGGGGCAAGGTAGGTCTCGAAGACAAAGACCTGCACACAGGCAAAATCACTACGCATGAGCCAAAGTAGTAAGTCGCAACTGGTCCTACAAAGTAGACTTTACAACCAGACGAGGGTTCATACTCGTCAAACCAGATGGGGGTGTGTACTCATCGGGCCTTACAAAAGGGGGCTTACCAGAAGGGGGTTCATACTCGTCAAACCAGATGGGGGTGTGTACTCATCAGGCCTTACAAAAGGGGGCTTACCAGATAGAGGTTCATACTCGTCAAACTAGATGGGGGTGCATACTCATTAAGCCTTACAAAAGGGGGCTTAAACTGGATGGGGGTTCGTACTCATCAACCGAAGGGGTCAGCTACCGCACCAAAGGACCATCCTGGAGGATCATATTTAGCGTCCAGAAGGTCGACTACCACAACCAGGAAAGCAAATGAACGACAATCGGGCAAGAGGGTTAACTCCTTCACCCTCCAGTTGATCTTTTTGGCATGTTGAGCAAACAGTCGGCTAGTCAGGTGAAGGGGGGGGCAGCTGTAGACCCCAAATCTTGTCCGACCTCAAAATAAAGAGCAGAAGACTTCCGTTCGAAGATGGGCAAGGCCTAAAAGGTCCCTAGAATTGATCAATAGGCCCCATATTAGAATAGGAAGGATTTTTGTACACGAAAAATAAGAAATTCCACCTAAAGGGCCGAGACCGCCATCTCGCTATTGGCTAGGGGCGAGACCGCCGTTTTGTTTGCCGAGATGGTTGTATCGCCACTTGTTGAAGGCGAGACCGCCATCCCATTTGGCGAGACGACGGTCCCGACCTTATCAGGCGAGATGGCGGTCTCGTCCTGACAGGTGCAAATTCCTATAAAAGGGGGACTTTCTCACTCTTTACACACCATTCTACCACTTTCTTTTCTGTAAAATCTTCAAATTACTCTCCTAGGACCCCTTTGAAGCATTTCTAGAGTTTCTTAGAGTTCTTAGAAAGCGTTCTGTAGTGTTACGAGGAAGAGCGATCATCATTGTAGAGCTTGGAGATTGCTAAAAAGCACCCTCTTTCAAAGAACTTACTATAAAAGCTTTCTTCGAAGGTTCCTATATACTCCCTTCTCTACTTAACTACTTTTTAGATAATACTGTTGTGCATTAGTCATTTAGGGCCATGTAGTCAGTAATTTAATTTCCACAATGAATAAATAAGGGTAAAAGCGCAATTTTGGAGTCATAATCTCTTCATAAAAACGGTCCATCATAGGGAACCCGAAAGGGGAGTCGTAGGGAAGCTAATACCTTCCCTACACGTAACTAACTCCCTTACCTAACTCTGGTTGTAATGACCAAAGTTGGTTTTTCTTAAAAACCCATTGCCTTCCTTTTTTCCTTTTCCAATGTTTCTGGTAAAAACATTGGGGGCGACTCCTCGAATCTTTCAAAAACCTCGCCTTTAGGTCTAGCCCGGTTATCGGACAACCTAAAGGCATTGAACCATTTCTTTAAAAAACGCAAGTCGAAAGAAACCATCGCGTCGCTCCAACCGCCTCTTTTGACGGCAGCGACAAGGGGTTTGTACTCACAAGAGACTTACAGAAGGGGGTTTGGACCTGGTGGTGGTTGGTACTCACAAGAGTCTTACAAAAGGGGACTCAGACTTGGTGGGGGTTTGTACTCACAAGAGCCTTACAGAAGGGGGTTCGGACCAGATGAGGGTTCATTCTCATCAAACGGGATAGAGGTTTGTACCTATCAAACCATTCATTCATCCAGAGGATCAACAACTTCATTAAAGGAGCATCCAAAGGATGACCAGGCAAGAGAGTTAACTCCTTCACCTGCCAATTGATCTCGTAGGCACATTGAGCCAAACAGACAGTTAGGCAGCTGAAGGGGGGGCAGCTGTAGACCCCAAATCTTGCCTGGCCTCTCAATAAAGATCAGAAGACTTCCGCTCTGAATATGGGTAAAGCTTCGGTGGGCATATAACAGCATCAACCAGCTTCCGTCTGAAGAAAGGAGAGCTTTTCTGAAGCAATAAAACAAAAAATTTGGAGAAAACAGGTGAGACAGTCGTCCCAAAGTCGAGACAACCGTCCCAAGTGGCTGAGATGCGTGTCCCAAGGGCCAAACATGTTAGAATTGCACAAGGGAATGTTCGCGGTTAGGGACAAAAACCAAGAGGGGGCGTCAATTGGTTTCTTATAAAAAATTAGGGTTTTAAAAAATTTCCCCAAATTTTACCGATTAAAATGCTTGTAATGTAAAGAGATAAGGGAAAGAAGATTACACAGATGATTTATACTGGTTCGGATCAAAAGACCCTACGTCTAGTTGTTAATCACTCTAAAAGAGGATTAACACTGTCACTATAATCACAAGTTACAACAAATTACAAATTGAAAAAAATAAGGAATAGAAAACACCTCTCTTGAGTCACACAAGAGATGAACACCTCCTTTGAATCCACAAAGGATGAACAACAGTTGTTCCTAGAGACGGCACAACACACAATCCACCAAGAAACACACTCAGTGATTCTTATCACTTCTAGCCCACACTAGGTTTTCAAAAGCCCCTTTCTCTTCCCTACAGAAAGTTCTCTAGCAATCACAACTCTTAACTTTTGTATAAAAAATGTTTTTTATTTTGCAGAGAGCCTTAGAGAACCTTAAGTAGAGAGAATATGGTCTAGGAAATGATGATTTTAGAAAACATAAGAATTGGGAATAGGGTTTTCGAAAATTGGTCCAAATTTGAATTTTGAAACTCATAATAGACGTAGATAATTGATTATCTTGAGTGATAATCGATTATTACAGAGCCATTTTTGTAGAGGAGTAAAACAGGACAAGGATAATCGATTATCTGTGTAAATAATCAGTTATCTAGCTGGGATAATCGATGATCCTGAGTGATAATCGATTATCACAGCAAGGTTTTCAGAAAAAAACAATTTTTCAGTATAGGATAATCGATTATTCTAAGTGATAATCAATTATCACAGAGTGGATATGATAAAAATGAGTTTTCAGATGATGGACTATGTGCTGGCTATCTTGTCCTCTAATTATACAGACTCAAAAACATAAAACAGAGTTATTACAAGTAAATACACATGATTCTAAGTCTTCAAGTCTTTAAGTCCTTTGTTCTTGAATCATCATCAAAATCTTCAAGCTTCATATCCTTGTATGTTTAACAATCTTCCCATTTTTTATGATGATAAAAATTTTCTTTAAAGTCCTTTGTAATAACCTGTTTTAACTGTCACAACTAACAAAACTATTGAACATACCAGGAATCATTAAAATTATTAAACATATGAGGCTTTAAATAATTTCTCCCCTATTTTGATTATAATAAAAAAAATGAAAGCTCCCCCTCAATAAGTGGATAAGATAGAAAAACAACTCCCCCTTAATCAATGCAAAAATAAAATTTGATTCATTAAAGCAGTGTATTACAAACAAACAAGAAATATTTGAAGAGATTAGAACTCTTCACTCTCATCACTATTAAACTGCACGTCAAATTTGTCTTCTAAATTACATTCCCGATCGTCTACATCCGTAATGCGTTAGATGATTTCTTGATGTCGTTCTTGAGATATAGAGAAGAATTCCTGCATTCTCTGATTCATGTTAAACAACATGTCTTCCATGGAAGGACGGGATGTAGAGTGAGCAGAAGATGACGTTCCAGTAGCATGAAAATTTTCAGCAGCCATATTAGTAGCAAGCATGTCCTCGTCATCAAAATCTTGAGCCATGTCAGCCATGTGAGGAGCATCATTTTTATGAACATAAACTTCGTTTACGTTCACCATTTACAGCTGAGTAAGCGTGATGTCCAACATTCTGTTTGAATTAAGTGTCCAGGCCCGTTGTTCCCCTTCAACATTGACACCTTTGTATTCAAGAATCATGGAGATGAGAAGAGCATAAGGAATCTTGAAGGTTGGGTGACGTTTCACCTTGAGCATTGTCAATGTGACAAGGCTTGGCCAATCAATTGGCTCGTTATTCATGACGACATGGATAATGTGAAGGTCAGCAGAAGAACATTGTGCATGTTTAGTTGCTCGAGGACACAGAATCCATACAAGAAGATGTAGCAACATGCGTTCTTCTTTCTTCAAAGGTCCGACCAAAAGTTGTCTACCAATTTCCATGGCAGGATTGCAAAGAAAAGAACTGTAGAAAGCGATTAAAATCCTATAAATCAGCGAGGACATTTACAACATCATCTCTTATAGGAAAATGAGCAACATTTTCCCAAATATCATCATCAAGGATGATGGTTACACCCTTGACTCTAGAAGTAGTGTCGTCGTCGTCTAAAAGAGGCGGTCGGAGTGACGCGATCGTTCTGACTTTCCAATTTTCGCATTTTTATGGGTGTGGTTACAACGCCTTTAGGTTGTCCGATAACCAGGCTGAACCTAGGGGTGAGGTTTTCGAAAAGGTGTTCTTGGATTGTTCGATAACCGGGCTAACCCAAGAACTAATTTTGAAGGGTTCTTATGGAGTCGCCACCAATGTTTTTACCAAAAACATCGAAAAAGGAGTAAAAAGGCGTTGGTTTTCAAAAACCAACTTTGGTCATTAAAACCAGAGTTTAGGTAAGGGAGTTAGTTACGTGTAAGGGAAGTGTTAGTTCCCTTACGATGCCCCTTTCGGGTTCCCTATGGTAGGCCAGCCATTTAATAAATAAACTTGTGAAAAGATGCTTTAACCCTTTTATTTGCGGAATTAAAAGAATGACTACATGACCCTAATATCTATTACGCAATTTAATCATAAAAGTAAAGGCAATAAAGAGAGGGAGAGAACGAAGAAACCTCCGAAGCAAGCTCTTTAATTAATTTCTTGAAAATTAGGGTGCGTTTTGGCACCCCTTCGCTCTTTACAACGCCAGAAAACTCTCGGAAACACTATAAAAATCTCTAAGAAACTCTCAAAAACTTCAGAAATGCTTCGGAGGGGTTCTAGGAAGAGAATTTGAAGAAGTTGTAGAAGGTAAAGTTGAAGAACTGTGTGAAATGAGGGGGGGAGCGCTCACTATTTATAGGGATTCGTGCCTGTCAGGTCGAGATGGTCGTCTCATCTGACAAGGTCGAGACGGTCGTCTCGCCATTTAGGACGACCGTCTCGCCTTGCAAAAGTGGCAAGACCGCCGTATCATTTGGCGAGACTGGCAAGACGGCGGTATCGACTTTTCCAGAAACGAGAAGACCTTCTCGCCAATCAGGAGGGTCGTCTCGCCATTCGCAAGTGGCGAGACGGCGGTCCCAAAAAGCGAGACGACGGTCCCAAAAAGCGAGACGGCGGTCTCGATCCTTGAAGGCAAAAATTCTTATTTTAATGCAGAAAACCCTTCCTATCCTAATATGGGGCATAATAGTCTCTCCTAATGGCTTCTTAGGCTTTATCCATCTTCGAAAAGGAGGTCTTCTGGTCTTTATTATGAGACCGGACAAGATTTGGGGTCTACAGCTACCCCCCCTTTACCCGACCAGTCGACTACTGGCCTGTCGTGCCAAGGAGATCGACTGGAGGGTAAAGGAGTTGACCCTCTTGCCCGGTTACCCTTTAGACGTCCCTTCTTTGCGGCAGTTGATCTTTTGGGGAAAAGTACGTTGTGCGCCTCCAGGATGCCCTTTCTGATGGTAGCTGATCCCTTCGGTTGATGAGTATGAACCCCCATCTGGTTTGACGAGTATGAACCCCCGTCTGGTAAGCCCCCTTTTGTAAGGCCTGATGAGTACACACCCCCATCTGGTGTTTGACGAGTATGAACCCCCATCTGGTAAGCACCCTTTTGTAAGGCCTAATGAGTACACACCCTCATCTGGTGAAGTGCCTCCGGATGCTCCTTCTTGCGGTAGCTGACCCTTTGGCTGTGATGGTGGCTTACTGCTCTAGCTCATGCGCCTAGTTTGAGATGTGTTCTCTTGTCTTTGTCTTTTCTGGGAATGGTCGTCCGGTCTGTGCCGGGGATTCTATTGCTGTTCATCCAGCTTATTGGTTGCTGGGGATTCTTTGATTTTGATCCTTTGGTGGTGGTCATCCGACTTTGCTTGTTGTCGGGTAGTCTTTTTGTTATTCGACTCTTGCTTGGTTGTCGAAGAAACTCTTGGTTAATGCATATTTTTTATAAAGTCGGTGAAGTCTTACCGGGATACTTCTGAGTGCTTCCTATTTTCGGATGCAAGCACAAAGCTGAATGCTTTTTGGTCTTTTATTTGTCTGAAGTATATTTGTTTGCTTTGATTTTGACAAAGTCATTTTTGTGCAACTACTTGTGCATGGATGTTCTTGATGCAATCTATTTTAGTTGGGGCCATCTAGAAAGTGACTGGTACTTTCTTTGCTGTTTTTCCCGTGAATGTTCTTATAATTTTTTTGTTTTTGCCCTATCTTTTGCCTAGACCGCCCTTTGTGGGTTTTCGATCTAGCGGGCTTGCCTTAATTTTTTCCTAGGACGTCTTAGCAGGATTTTTCCTTTTTATGAAGGCCTTAACTTTTGTCTAGACCGCCCTTTGCAGGTTTTTGATCTAGCAGGCTGCCCTATTTTTGCCTGAGACTGTCCTAGCAGGCGCTGTTTATTTTGATCTTGTTTTCTTTTTCTTTCTTATGCTTTCTCGTATTGCTTGTTTTATGCATGCTCATGTTTCGTTAATACAGAGGCATTCTTGCAAGTAGGTAAAGAGAAAAGAAGACAATTTTTATTGATATAAACGAATGGTTTATTTTAACAAGAGAATTTTCAAAGGAATTTATAAGTATGGCTGGCCAAGGTTGGCTAAGCTGTATAGGATATAACAATCATGCCCATGATTTTTGTTTTTCTGTTTTTCCTGGTCGCTTCAATTGAGATGCTCGAGCTCAGAGTGAAGATCATGCGAAGTCTGCTTGCTTCTATGAGGGTATTACCCTAGTCGCCTTTGCGATTTTCGGCTAAGGTAATCATTGCTCTTTTCTCCTCTCTTTCTTTTTTTTTTGTTCTTTTTTTTTGAAACCTCTGATTTTTGCCTAGGACGTATCCTAGCGAGGAATGTGGACCCTATCTTTTGCCCAGGACGCTCGTTGCGAGTTTTCATCCTGACGGGTCATGAGCAATGTCTTTAGGCGTAGTATTTCTTTACCGCATCTGAGTTGACAGGATGTCGAAGCTCTTCTCCGTCCATGTTGGTGAGGATAAGGGCTCCTCCTGAGAAGGCTCGCTTGACCACAAAGGGTCCTTCATAGTTTGTTGTCCATTTCCCAATTTTGTCTTTCTGGGCCGGTAGCATTTTCTTTATTACTAGATCTCCTTCTTGGAAGATGCGGGGATTGATTTTCTTGTCGTAGGATTTCTTGATCTTCTTTTGATAAACTTGCACCCGACATATGGCGTCTATCTGTTTTTCTTTGATTAGGTTCAGCTGATCGTACCGGCTTTGGACCCATTCGACTTCTGTTAATTTTGCTTCCATAACAACTCGTAGGGAGGGTATTTTGACCTCTACTGGTAGTACGACCTCCATTCTGTATACGAGGGAAAACAGAGTAGCCCTTATGGAGGTTCGTACTGAAGTTCGGTAGCCGTGTAAGGCAAAGCGTAACATTTCGTGCCAATCTTTGTAGGTTACTACCATCTTCTGGATGATTTTCTTAATGTTCTTATTGGTTGCCTCTACTGCACTGTTCATCTTTGGTCGGTACGGAGAAGAATTGTGGTGTTGAATTTTGAAGTCTTGACATAGTTCCTCCATCATTTTATTATTGAGATTGGCCCCATTATCAGTAAAGAGCCTATGAGGGATGTCGTACCGACATATAATATTTTTCTTGATGAAGGTGGTCACCACTTTCCGAGTCACATGCGCATACGATGCTGCCTCAACCCATTTTGTGAAATAGTCAATGGCCACCAAGATAAAGCGATGACCATTAGATGCTTTGGGCTCAATGGGTCCGATGACATCCATGCCCCACATAGAGAATGGCCATGGTGTAGCCAGGGTACTGAGAAGTGCGGGCGACACGTGAATATTATCGACGTAGATTTGACACTTGTGACACTTTTTAGCATATTGGTGACAATTGGCTTCCATTGTGGACCAAAAATATCCTGCCCTTAAGATCTTCTTTGCCATGACATGCCTAGGTGCGTGGGTCCCAAAAGTTCCTTTGTGGATTTCTCTTATCAAGGTCTGGGCTTCTTCATTGTTCACACACCTTAAGAGAGTGGAATCGAGACTCTTTTTGTAGAGGGTTCCTTCAATCAACGTGAACCCTACTGCCCTTTTACGAATGATTTGTTTATCATTGTCATTGATTCCTTCGGGATATTCGCCCCTCATGAGATATTGTTTGATGTCATGATACCAGGGATTTTGGTCGTGCTCGCCATTTACTGCCATGCAAAAAGCTTGTTTGTCATGCAGCTTAATTTGAATGATTGGCATCTCATGCTCTTGACCCAAAGAAAACATGGATGATAGAGTGGCGAGGGCGTCAGTAAATTGATTGTCTTCTCGAGGAATATACTGGAAGGTGACGCTTTCCATTCTTGAGACTAAATCACTGATGTGCTCTAGATATGGGATTAATTTGGAGTTTCGGGTTTCCCATTCACCTTTAAGTTGATAGATGACAAGGGATGAATCACCGAAGACTTTGAGTTTAGTAACCCCATGATCTAGAGCTGCTTGGATCCCTAGCGCGCATGCTTCGTATTCGGCCATGTTGTTGGTACAGTCAAAATCTAGCCTGGCCATTACGGGGATGTGTTTCTTTTTAAGGGATATCAAAATAGCTCCTATCCCGTGTCCAAGCATGTTTGAGGCCCCGTCGAAGAACATGGTCCATGCCTCTTCTTTGGTCTCTTCGTGTTCGATGTGCATGATATGTTCATCAGGAAAGTCTTCCTGTAAGGACTGATACTTGTCCGTTGATCCATGGGCTAGATAGTCTGTTAAGGGGCTACCTTTAATAGCTTTCTGGGTGACGTGAATGATGTCGAACTCTGAGAGGATAACTTGCCACCTAGCTATTCTTCCGGTCAGAATGGGCTTCTCGAAGAGGTACTTGATTGGGTCCATTTTGGAGACCAGCCATGTTGTATGTCGAGCCATATATTGTCGGAGACGCTGAGTGACCCACACCAATGCACAACAGGTCTTTTCAAATGGTGTATAACGGGTTTCATAGTCTAGGAATTTTTTGCTGAGATAATAAATGGCTCACTCTTTCTTTCCAGTTTCATCTTGTTGACCGAGCACACATTCCATGGACTTTTCGAGTATTGACAAATATAGGATCAGAGGTCTTCCTTCAATGGGTGGTACCAATACTAGCGGATTAGTTAAGCATGTTTTGATTTTATCGAATGCTTGTTGGCATTCTTCATTCCACACCGTTGGATGATTTTTGCGCAACAGTTTAAAGATGGGTATACATTTATCCGTCAACTGTGCGATGAAACGGGCAATATAGTTAATTCGGCCCAGAAATCCTCTGACCTCCTTTTCTGTGCTTGGCGGGGGCATTTCCAAAATCGCTTTGGTTTTGTCAGGGTCCACCTCTATTCCTCTTTTGCTGATAGTGAACCCCAATAGTTTTCCTGAGCGTACTCCGAAAGTACATTTTGCCGGGTTTAGTTTGAGTTGATACTTTCGAACAGTGGCGGATCTTCTTGGGAGCTGAGGGGGGCTGTGGCCCCCCCAAAGTTTTATAACTCCCATGTAATTTATGATTTTGGCCCCCCCCAAACATAATGAATATTTAATATATTTACTTGTATATTTACAATTTTATCCTCTCAGCCCCTCCTCAGTTTTGTAACTTTCATATAATTTATGATTTTGTTCCCGTCAAACTTAATGATCATTTAATATATTTAAGTATATATCTAGAATTTTATCTTTTCACCCTTTCATCTTCTTTATTCCTTTTATATTTATTTATTATTTATTAATAATATATTATTTGGCCCTCCCCAAGATCAATGGTCAAGATCCGCCACTGCTTTTGAAGTCGGTCGAAAAGCTTCTTGAGATATTGAATGTGGTCCATCTCATTTCAGGACTTGGGGATCATGTCATCCACATACACCTCTATTTCCTTGTGGATCATGTCATGGAACAGTGTGACCATAACCCTTTGATAGGTAGCCCCTGCATTCTTGAGTCCAAAGGGCATTACACGGTAGCAGAAGGTGCCCCATGGTGTGATGAAAGAGGTTTTTTCTCTGTCCTTGACGACCAATTTAATTTGATTGTACCCTGCATACCCGTCCATGAAGGAGTAAAGTGTGTTGGTAGCGGTGTGGTCTACTAGTGTGTCTATATGTGGTAGGGGAAAGTTATCCTTTGGACTTGCTCGATTGAGGTCCCTATAATCCACGCATACCCTGACCTTCCCGTTCTTTTTTATGACAGGTACTATGTTGGCCAACCACTCCGGGTATTTGGACACTACTAGAAAATTGGCGTCCAGTTGTCTTTGTACCTCTTCCTTAATCATTAAGGATCAGTCTGGTTTAATTCTTTGAGTTTTTGCTTCACAGGTCGGAACCCTTCTTTTAATGGCAATCTATGCTCCACTATACTTGTGTCGAGCCCGGGCATGTCATGATAAGACCAAGCGAATACATCCATATATTCCATTAGAAGCTATATCAATCCCTTTTTTATGCTACTTTCTATTTGGGTGCCAATGTTTATCTTTTTCTCATCATCCCCTTCTCCCAAATTGATAGTTTCTGTTTTTTCTTGATACGGTTGTATAATGCGTGCTTCTTTTTCCAGCATTTTTTGCATGTCCGGAGAAATGGTCCCCTGCTCACTATCGGACTCGACCCATTCGCTTTCAACTTTCGGGGTCCACAGAGATTCATTAGTCACAAACATGATGTGTTTTAGGTTCTGTTTTAGTCATAGATTTTATTATTCAATTATCTTTGAAAAAATAATAAATAAAAGAGGGAAAAGAATGAAATGAATATGACAAGAAAATGCCTCATGTATTAAAAAAAGCGTATGTACAAGCCCTTTTAATCAAGGTTCCTGCGGCCACGGGTGGGGATTGCAGGAGATACAAGAAAAAGCTATATATAAAAAAAAGAGCACCCTAGGGGTTGATCCTCCCTGTCCTCCCTCTCTGCTTTTCTGGCTTAGACAGAGGTTTGGCGTCGACATCAGAAGCAGAGGCATCAAAGGTTATCCAACCGGCATCAATTAGTTCTTGGACCTTATATTTTAAGGTCAAACAATTGTCCGTTGAATGCCCAGGTGCATTCGAGTGATAGCTACATTTTTTGCTGGGCTTGTACCACTCGGGATAGGGACGCTCCATTTTCTTGGGAGGAACACGCACCAGAAGATTGGCCTGTAATAACTGGGGCAATAGCTTTGCGTATGAGGTGGGGATAGGGGTGAACTTCCTCTCCTTTCTTTGTGAATGCCTCTCCGTCTGAGAGGTGGAGGAAGGGGTTGCAAAATTAATGGCGTGTACGACCATCTTACGACAATACATCGTAAGATGGTTCTTGGGGCAGGTCAGCCCGGCGTACTTGGGGAAGTTCGGGACTTTGAACTTGGGAGGGAAATGGATGTTCTTCACCAGGCACATGTCTGCCACCTCCTTGACGTCAAAGTTGTGCCCCTCCACCGCCTTCAGCCTTTCCTCTAGGGCGGATATCTACTGCTTAGAAACCTCCGGGGTGAGGATGCATACAGTCCTAGCATCCTTTTCCTCGTAGAAGACTTCCTCTTCTTCCTCCTCTTCATGGCGAGAGGTGTTCTCTGCTTGGGTTTCACCCTTGTTTTGCCCTTGGCGTATGACCTCCATTAATTGAGCCATTTGTTCGCAGAGGGTTTTAACCTCTACAGTGAGCTTACGGTTTTTCTCTTCCAGATTCTCCATTGCTCTGGCTTTCTGTGCACGAGTTCGGATGGGGAGAGGACCAGTCACTTTCTAGAATGCCCGAAAGAAGTTTATTAATGCATGTTGAGTACATGACTAATATGAATGTGTTTATGTATGAGAGATTCTGTTTGGATGATGCCAAATGTGCTCTCTCTTTTTATTTTCTCTCTTGGTTTTTCTCCACTCATGATATGATGTAATATGAATGATTTGACTTTGTCAAAAATCATCTTATTTATTTTCTAGTTTTGACTTGGATTTTTATTTGATTTTTATTTTGTTATTGTTTTTTATAGCCCTTATCTCTTTTGTCGGACTGCATGGCTACTTAGCTCAAAGAACCTGAAACCAGACTAGTTAAAAGGCAGACTATCCGAGATAAAAATGGCTTTATGCGAAAGAATAATGTTTAGCGTCCCTTATCTCTTCTGTCGGACTGCGTGGCTACTTGGCTTACAAAGAACCTGAAACCAGACTAGCTAAAAGGCAAACTGTCCGAGATAAGGGTGTTTATTGCAAAAATGTTTTTTGTGATTTTTTCTGTTGTTTGGTTATGCTATGCAACAAACAAATGCAACAAGCAAATGCGCACACAATTCAATCATCCGCAAACAGGCGAGAAGTTGTTTTAATCACGAGGTAGGGTTTTCCTACAGAAAAGTGCATTGGCGAAGGTAGGTTCTAACTGTTCTCACCAAGGCTAAGGCCCCCAAGGTGCCCCCATTATAGGGTCCCCACTCTCCAGCCTTCCGACCATGCTTAGCACTAAGGCCATAGTCAGTCTTTGTGCCAAAAGAGGAAGGTTATCACCTTGAGTGGTGGTTTCCGATCACACTGGTGGGCTCAAGGCCATCACTACAACGAACCATACCTGCCACCCACTCCCTATGGATTTCTCACTTGCCCCCGGGTATAGAGGGAACTGTTTTGTGCAAGGGTTTGTGTACAGTTTGTATTTCAAACAATTGCGTAAACATAAACAAACAACAGTTATTAAAGCCAAACATTAAAACATATTATAATACAAGGTAGGGTAAAAGTGTAATTTCTTGGTATATTTATTTAAGCTGGCCCATCACTAAATGGGATCAACTCTCTAGGCTTCCCCAGTGAAGTCGCCATCTGTCGCTGTCGTCAAAAAGAGGCGGTCGGAGCGACGCGATGGTTCCGACTTTCCAATTTTCGCGTTTTTATGGGTGTGGTTACAACGCCTTTAGGTTGTCTGATAACCGGGCTGAACCTAGGGGCGAGGTTTTCGAAAAGGTGTTCTTGGATTGTCCGATAACCGGGTTAACTCAATAACTAACTTTGAAGGATTCTTATGGAGTCACCACCGATGTTTTTACCGAAAACATCGAAAAAGGAGTAAAAAGGCGTTCGTTTTCGAAAACCAACTTTGGTCGTTAAAACCATAGTTTAGGTAAGGGAGTTAGTTACATGTAAGGGAAGTGTTAGTTCCCTTACGACGCCCCTTCCGGGTTCCCTATGATAGGCCAGCTATTTAATAAATAAGCTTGTGAAAACACGCTTTTACCCTTTTATTTGCAGAATTAAAAGAATGACTACATGGCCCTAATATCTATTACGCAATTTAATCATAAAAGTAAAGGCAATAAAGAGAAGAAGAGAATGAAGAAACCTCCAAAGCAAACTCTTTAATTAATTTCTTGAAAATTAGGGTGCGTTTTGGCAGCCTTTCGCTCTTTACAATGCAGGAAAACTCTCGGAAACGCTATAAAAATATCTAAGAAACTCTCAGAAACTCCGAAAATGCTTCGAAGGGGTTCTAGGAAGAGAATTTGAAGAAGTTGTAGAAGGGAAAGTGGAAGAACTGTGTGAAATGAGGGGGGGAGCACTCACTATTTATAGGGATTTGCACCTGTCAGGTAGAGACGGCCGTCTCGCCTTGCAAAAGTGGCGAGACGGCGGTATTGACTTTTCCAGAAAAGAGAAGGCCTTCTCGCCAATCGGGAGGGTCGTCTCGCCATTCGCAAGTGGCGAGACAACCGTCTCGCCAAACGAGATGGCGGTCTCGACTTGCAGGAATGGCGAGACGTCGGTCCCGAAAAGCGAGACGCCAGTCTCGATCCCCGAAGGCAAAAATCCTTATTTTAATGCAGAAAACCCTTCCTATCCTGGTATGGGGCCTAATAGTCTCCCCTAATGGCTTCTTAGGCTTTATCCATCTTCGAAAAGGAGGTCTTCTGGTCTTTATTATGAGCCCGGACAAGATTTGGAGTCTACAAGTAGTAACATGATCCCTATATTTGAAGCGAGAATAGAACAACCAAACTAAATCCGAATAGTTGGACCTTGCATCTCGATAAAGGGAAGAACACCTTGTTGCTCAACAAGATTGGGAAAGTTGAATCCCCTATTTATTTATTGATCTCCAAGAAGAAATTTAGAAATTCCTGTCTTCCGTCATCATCAGAAATCCACCCTTCAAGAGAATTAGGGCAGGGATGAGAAGCAGGAGCGGATCTTCTCCTTGTTAGAATCTTTCTACAGTAAGATGAAGCCATTTAGAATGAAAAGAGAGAAAGATAAGGAGTTTTGAAGACAAGTAAGGCTTTGAAGAGACAAGAGAGCTTAGAATGTGTGAAGAATGCTTTGATTCGAAGTTTGGAACTGTTTGGATGTGAATTGGAGCCCTCCTATATATAGAAAATCATCCTAACGACCATAAACGAATAGTTTGAGGAGAATTAAAGCAAAAAGAGTCGTTACAAATGATTCGTTTATCTCCAACGTCGCAGGATAATCAATTATCAACCCTTGATAATCGATTATTTCTTCATCCCTGCCTAGAAAATGCCTGGATAATCGATTATCTGGCTTGATAATCGATTATTCCAGAGAGAAATCACTCATTTGGGTTAATTCTGTATAGATAATCAATTATTACCCCAAATAATCGATTATTACAGAAATATTTTTCATGAATCACTCATTTAAGCCTTAATAATCGATTATTACTCAAGATAATCGATTATTCCAGAGAAATTGACAAATTTAACATGTATTAGACACAAGATAATCGATTATTACCCTATATAATCGATTATTCTAGTACAAAATGAAATTTTTTTACAATTAAGCAGAGTTTAGACTATTTCTAATATTCCTAAATCTATTCTAAGTTCATAAAACCAATCCTTGGGAAAAGGTTTGGTAAATATGTCTGCTAACTGATGTTTTGTGTCTATATACTCAATCTTACAATTTCCTTTAGAAATGTGATATCATAAAAAAAATATGTCTAATCTCAATGTGTTTGGTTCTAGAATGCATGACAGGATTCTTTGTGAGATTAATAGCACTTGTATTATCACTCATTAAAGGAATATTACTTAGAAAAATACTAAAATCTTCTAAGTGTTGCTTCATCCATAGGATTTGAGCACAACAATTACTAGCTGCAATGTATTCAGCTTCAGTTGTGGATAAAGCAACACAGGCTTGTTTCTTAGAATGCCAGGATACTAAGGATGATCCTAACAGATGACATGTTCTGCTAGTACTTTTTCTATCTATTTTACATCCTCCATAATCAGCGTCAAAATAACCTATTAAACTAGGAGAAGCTTCAGATGGATACCATAATCCAAATTTTGTAGTTCCTTTTAGATATTTTAAAATTCTATTTACTGCGGTTAAATGAGATTCTTTTGGACATGCTTGAAATCTAGCACACACATAAACAGAATGCATAATATCAGGTCTACTTACAGTTAATTATAATAGAGAACTATCATACCTCTATAGATTGATTTATTAATTTCCAAACATGATTCATCTTTATCCAAATAGCATGATGTTCCCATTGGTGTGTTAGCTTCCTTTGAAGTGTCCATTCCAAATTTCTTGAGAATCTCTTTGCAGTATTTGGTTTGTGATATAAACATACCATCTTTAAGTTGCTTAATTTGAAGTCCAAGAAAGAATGTTAATTCTCCCATCATTGACATTTCAAATTCACCCTGCATTATCTTAGCAAATCCTTCACACAAGGAATTATCAGTTGATCCAAAAATAATATCATCAACATATACTTGAACTAATAGAATGTGTTCTTTTACTTTCTTAATAAACAGGGTGGAATCAATTTTTCCTCTAGAAAAATCATTTGAAATAAGAAAACTACTTAATCTTTCATACCAAGACCTAGGAGCTTGTTTCAAACCATATAAAGCTTTCTTCAGTTTAAAAATGAGATTAGGATATTTAAAATCTTCAAATCCAGGGGGTTGTTCCACATACTTCCTCTTTGATAAACCCATTTAAAAATGCACTTTTAACATCCATTTGATATAGTTTAAATTTCATCAATGAGGCATAAGCAAAAAGTAGGCGTATAGCCTCTAACCTGGCAACAGGAGCATAGGTTTCATCATAATCAATACCTTCCTCTTGACAGTAACCTTTGACAACAAGTCTGGCTTTGTTCTTTGTTATATTTCCATCTTCATCAAGTTTGTTTCTAAATACCCATTTTGTTCCAATAACTTGATGAGATTCTTCTCTTGGAATTAATTCCCAGACTTGGTTTCTTTCAAATTGATTTAGTTCTTCTTGCATTGCAATGCACCATTGGTCATCTTTGAGAGCTTCCTCAACACTTTTGGGTTCAATCTATGAAACAAAAGATACAGACATACAAAAATTTGTCATATTTCTAGTTCTTATCCCTTTTTGAAATATCACTAATTATATTGTCCATTGAAAGTCCTCTTGGTGGTTGCCACTCTTTTGCCAATTCAATTGGTTGAGATGGCTCATTCTCATTTAAATACATTTCTTCTAGAGCTTCTCTTATGTACTCATCATCACCTGCATATTCTTTATTTGACTCAAGAGGATTTCCCTCAAGGTCTACAATTTCATCAAAGGTAACATGTGTAGATTCTTCAATATTCAAAGTTCTTCTATTGAATACTCTATATGCTTTGTTAGACAGTGAATAACCTAAGAAAATGGCCTCATCGACTTTTGAGTCAAATTTTCCTAAGTTATCTTTTCCATTATTCAAAACAAAGAATTCACATGCACTACAAGAAAATCGCGTATTACCGACGGATATTTACCGACGGATTTGTATCCGTCGGAAAATAATTATTACCGACGGAAATTACCGACGAATATAAAATATTTGTGGAATTTGATCTTACCAACGGATATATCCATTGGTAAATCCATCTGCAAATTATCGACCGGATATATCCGTCGGTAAATCCATTCAGTAAATTACCGACGGATATATCCGTCTGATAAATTAATAATCAGTAAATATTCAACTAATTAAAAAATTAAATATTTTTTATTTTATAATTTAATTTAATCATAATTAGATTAATTTATAATAATTTCTTAAATTAAATAATTAAAAAAAATATTTAATTATATATAAATATATAAATATATAAATATATATATATATATATATAAATATTTAATTATATATACATATATATATATATATATAAATATAAAAATATATAACATATAAATATATAAAATATAAATATATAAATATATAATTATATAAATATATAAATATATAAATATATAAATATGTAAATATATAAATATATAAATATGTAAATATGTAAATATTTAAACATATAAACATATAAAGATATAAACATATAACACATATAAAGATATAAAGATATAAATATATAAATATATAAACATATAAACATTTAAACATATAAAAATATAAACATATAAAAATATAAATATATAAAAATATAAAAATATAAAAATATAAATATATGAATATATAAATATATGAATATATAAATATATAAATATATAAATATATAAAAATATAAATATATAAATATATAAATATATAAACATATAAATATATAAACATATAAACATATAAACATATGAACATATAAACATTTAAACATATAAACATTTAAATATATAAAAATATAAAAATATAAATATATAAATATTGTAAAATGTAAATATATAAATATATAAATATATAAATATATAAATATATAAATATATAAATATATAAATATATAAATATATAAATATATAAATATATAAATATATAAATATATAAATATATAAATATATAAATATATAAATATATAAATATATAAATATATAAATATATAAATATATAAATATATAAATATATAAATATATAAATATATAAATATATAAATATATAAATATATAAATATATAAATATATAAATATATAAATATATAAATATATAAATATATAAAAATATAAATATATAAAAATATAAATATATGAATATATAAAAATATAAAAATATAAATATATAAAAATATAAATATAATTTATTTGTAAATTATTATAAAAAAATCTGTAGCTTAGTGGTTGGAGTATCGAGTCTCTAACTCCAAGGTATTGGGTTCGAATCCCGCCAACATTACTACGAGATGAAGCTTTCAACGTCGGTTCTAATAAATCGACGTTGAAAGTATGATTTTTTAAATTAATAATTTTTATTTATTTACAACCCCTTTACCCCTTTTATTTATCTAGAAGTCTCCCTTCTCTTTATATTATATTTTTGTTAGGTCCTCCATCGCTTTATATTATATTTTTTAGAAGTTTATTAATTTTTTAAGAGAATTGTCATTGAGCAAGATTCGAGCCCAAGTACTTTTGGAGGTTGATACTCCAACCACTAAACTACTAGAATTTTCTCGATAATAACTTACAAATAAATTATATTTATATACAAATAAATATATATCCGTAGTAAATATATAAATATATAAATACAAATATATTTATATTTTTTGATATATTTATATAGTTATATATTTATATGTTGGATGTGAGGGCACACTCGAAAGTGAAAGTGTGTGTTGAGTGGGTTTTCAAAATTTGATGCTAAATTTGTGAGCAGGTATCTTTATATGAGTTTGTAATTTAATGACAAAATATAATCTTTATAATTTTATTTATATAATGATATAAAATAAATTTGGGAAACGCGTTATTTGCTCTCAAGCGAAAAATACCAATTTTCGCTCAAGCGAGACTTGAGTAAGTGAATTTCCGTGAGCTTTAACATATTTTCACTAAAGCAAGAGTCAATCACACTTTCACCCTCGATCGAAAAATATCAATATAATTTATTTGTAAGTTATTATCAAAAAATAATAAATAAGTTATATAAGTAAAATATTTAATAAATAATAAAAATATTACCGACAGATTCGTGTCCGTCGGTAATTTCAGTAAAACATTTAGCGACGGATATATCCGTCGGTAATTACCAACGGACTATTAAATCCGTCGGTAATATTTACCGACAACCAAATTTCTGACGGATTTTGACCGTCGGTAATATTAAAATTTCTTGTAGTGATCCAAATATTTTTAAATGAGAAACATTAGGCTTCCTTCCATTTAACAATTCATAAGGAGTTATTTTATGATTGGCCTAATAAGCATCTTATTCATTTTGAAATTCTCCACCATGGTCACTCCTTAACACTTTAATTCTTAAGTCTTTCTCATTTTGAATTTGCTTGGCAAACTTCCTAAAGACCTTAACAACTTCACTTTTTAATGTTAAGAAAAATGTCCAAGTAAATATAGAAAAATCATCAACAATTACAAGAGCATAGTAATTTCAACCCAAACTTTTTATCCTAGATGGACCAAATAAATCTAAGTGTAAAAGTTCTAAAGGTTTTGATGTGGAAATTGTTGACAATTCAAGGACTTGATGTTGCACTTGATGAATATGAAGAATGTTGATTTTGATGATGATCCAAGAACTAAAGACATAGAATATTGAAGATTGAAGATTGGTGATAATTGTATTGTAATAACTCTGTTTTATTTAAGATTGAGTCTGTATTTTTAGAGTCTAAGATAGCCGGTACATAGTCTGTAACTTAGAAGCTTCAAAAAGCTCAAATTTATCATTCAGGCTCGGCTTTAATCGATTATATAGGTAAATAATCGATTAAAACAGTGAGAAAACACTTTCTATACAAACTCACTATTTTAATCGATTAAAACAGCAAAATAATCAATTGTTTTGTACTTGTTCGATACGGATAATCGATTATTTCACCAAATAATCGATTATTCCGAGAGAGGTTTGGGTTACGACGTATTTGGCTCTGTTTTAATCGATTATCACTCCAAATAATCGATTATTTCGAGTGTGTTTTTCAATTTAAATTTCAAATTAACCCTATTTTCGAAAACCCGATTACCAAGAACCCTAGTTTCGAAATCCCCAATTCCTAAACCCTAATTTCCCTACTTAAACTCTGCTTTGGCACTCGGAAAATAAGAACAACTCTTTCCATAAAAAGTTAAGTGTTGTGAGTGCCGGAGAACTGTTTGTTGCAAGGAAAGGGGGCTTTTGGAACCTGGTGTGAGGCTAGAAGCGATAAGAATCACTAAGTGGAGTTCTTAGTGGATTGTGTGTCTGTGCTAGTCTCTAGGGAAAACTGTTCTTCATCTCTTGTGGATTTCAAGAGAGGTGTTGTCTTTACTTTATCTCTTTGATTTGTAATCTGTTTTAACAATTTGTTCTTAGTGACGAGCGTTAATCCTCTTTTGAGTGATTAGCAAGCTGGACGTAGGGTCTTTTGATCCGAACCAGTATAAACCTACTTGTGTAATCTTCTCTACTCTTCTCTATTTACATTTACGCAGTTTTTAATCGGTAAAATTTGGGGAAAATTTTGAAAACCTAATTTTTATTAAGAAACCAATTCACCCCCTCTTGGTTTTTGTCCGACCACGCGAACATTCCGCTGCGCGATTCTAACAAGTGGTATCGAGCTTGCTTTGATAGTCATTCAAATATTTTCGAAAATGGCCGGACAAAATCAAACTTTTGCCGAAGGTGCGTCTATCAACAGACCCCCACTTTTTGCGGGTCAAAATTATCCTTTTTGGAAAGTACGTATGCAAATATTTTTAGAGTACTGTTGATAGAGGCGTTTGGGACGCAATTTTAAACGGTCCATTTGTTCCTAAAATTACGAGAACGGTGTTGACGTTCTTAAACCTATTTCTAGATGGACTGCGAGAAGAAAGTCGAAAAGCACAATTTGATGTTAGGGCTAGAAACATTATTTCATCTCGCTCTAACCCTTGATGAGTTTTATAGAATTTCGGTTTGTAAAAGTGCACGGAAATGTGGGAAATGCTTAGAGTAACCCACGAAGGAAGCTGACGACGTCAAAAGAGCGCGTAAAAATTCTCTAATTCAAGAGTACGAAATGTTCCGGATGCAACCAGGCGAAACGATATTTGACGTATAGAAACGTTTCACTCATATCGTGAACCATCTCACCGGACTAGGTAAAATTTTTGACGTTGATGAATTAAATGTTAAAATTTTGAAATCTCTGGATAGGAAATGGCAACCAAAGGTGACGGCCATCTCGGAGTCACAAAATCTTGCCACTATGTCCATGGCGGCGTTATTTGGAAAGCTTAGGGAGCATGAACTTGACCTTGGAAGACTAAATGAGGAAGAGGGTCAATATCAAAAGAAGAACCTAGCTTTCAAGACCGAGATTTCAAAAAGCAAAAATAAGAAAGAAGAAGAAGAAGACTCCGAAATTGATGAAGAAGAGATGAGTCTTTTTATAAAGAAGTACACCAAGATGATGAAAGCAAAAGGAAGACATCCTTTCAAAGGTAAGGGAAAAGTAAAAGAAAATTCTTCCGTTAATATAAAATGCTTTGGTTGTGGTGAAGCAGGGCATATAAAGACCGAATGCCCAAACAAGAAAAATGATGAACACAAGGGCAAAAAGCAATTCAAGAAGAAAGCATATATTGCTTGGGATGACAGTGATTCAAATTCAGAATCAAGCGACTCAGAAATTGAAGCAAACATTTGCTTGATGGCAAATAACAACATTTCTTCGGATTTTGAGGTTAGTGATTCCGATTCATCCTCTAGTGAAGAAAATGACCATGATGAATTGCAAAATGCTTATAATGAGTTATTTACTGCATTTATGGATATGAAAAACGAATTTAAAGTTGTAAAGAAAAATCTAAGAAGATCCGAAAAGGAAAATGAGTCCTTAAAATTGAAAATTGCATGTTTAGAAGAAAAGGAGGTAGATAATACGAAAATTGTATGCTTAGATGAGAATAAGGACTTAGCTTGTGCAAATTGTAAAGAGCATGAATATGACATAGATATTCTTAACCATTTGCTTGACAAAGCCGAAAAAGAAATTGATGATCTTAGGAAACATGAAATGGTAATTGCTCAAAATAATGTAAATCAAAGAGTTCCTTTGAAAAAGAGTAAACCTAAAAAGAAAAGAATATGGGTAGAAAAAGGAACTAGAGCATGTCATGTTAATAATGTATCTTGTTCTAAAGCTACTCCAAATGCATGCTTCTATTGTATGAAACAAGGTCACACTTCAAATAAGTGTAAAATTAAACATTTTGGTGTTCCTAAAGGTAAATATATTTGGGTTCCAATTGTTAAATAAATCTATTTGTATCTTGTATTTATTCAAAGAAAATGGATCATTTAGTATGTTTTAAACAGAATGATTAGGTAAAAACATTTTATCTTTTCTATTGCATGAAGGTTCTTCACTTAAAGATTTTTGCGAAAAGCCTCTAAAATTGTTTTAAACAACTAAAAACAAAGTATTTTTACAAAAGCTTTCTTAAAACATGTTTTTAAATGATGCAGTTTTGAAAGAACCAAATAAAATCACTTAGAATGTTCAAAGAAGTGTTTTTACAGTATTTTAATCGATACAACTTGTTTTTAATCGATTAAAACCATTTAGAACTCATTATGATCGATCAGATTTTTATTATGAGCGGTCAGAATCCTTTAAATCGATTAAAAACACGTTTCAATCGATTAAAATCACTTAAAGGGTCAGGATGATCGATCAGAATCCAACTATGACCGATCAGAATCAAATGTGATCGATCAGATTTTAATTATAAGCGATCAGAATTCTTTTCAATCGATTAAAACACGTTTCAATCGATTAAAATCACTTAAAGGGTCAGGATGATCGATCAGATTTTTATTATGACCGGTCAGAATCAGTTATGATCGATCAGAATTTAGTTATGACCGATCAGAAATCTTTTAATCGATTAAATCTCGTTTCAATCGATTAAAACAACTTAAAAATTTTTTCTACACTGCGTTTTAATCGATTAAAAGACGTTTTAACAGATTAAAACTGCACTTTTAACAGATTAAAAGAATCTTTTAACAGATTAATTAAACCAGCAGTTTTGAAAATCTTCTAAAACAGTTTGGCTTGAACTTTTTTAAAACACACATTAAATATAAGTTTTCACACATCCTTTAGCAATCAATCAAGCAACTGCGGTGCAAATACTTTGGAGATCAAGGATGTGCTACTTGTTGATGATATTATTGGATCAACTGATAGTTTGTTATGTGTAGAATTTGCTAAGATAATGCAGGGAGAGTTTGAAATGTCTATGATGGGAGAATTGACATTCTTCCTTGGATTTCAAATCAAGCAACTTAAAGATGGTATTTTCATCTCTCAAACCAAATACTGCAAAGAGATTCTCAAAAAGTTTGGTATGAACACCTCAAAGGAAGCTAACACACCCATGGGAACTTCATGCTATCTAGACAAGGATGAATCGGGTTTGGAAGTTAATCAAACTATGTATAGAGGTATGATAGGATCACTATTATACTTAACTACTAGTAGACTCGATATTATGCATTTTGTCCGTGTGTGTGCTAGATTTCGGGCTTGTCCTAAAGAATCTCACCTAATTGCAGGTAAAACATATTTTAAAATACTTAAAAGGAACTACTGGATTTGGCTTGTGGTATCCGTCTGATGCTTGTATTAGTTTATTAGGATATTCGATGCTGATTATGGTGGATGTAAAATTGATAGGAAAAGCACTAGTGGGACATGTCATTTGTTAGGTTCATCCTTAATATCATGGCATTCTAAGAAACAAGCATGTGTAGCTTTATCTACCACTGAAGTCGAATATATTGCAGACAGGTAGTTGTTGTGCTCAAATTACGTGGATGAAACAACGAGTTAGAGGATTATAGTATATATTTAAATGACATTCCATTAATGTGTGATAATACGAGTGCAATTAATATAACTAAGAATCCAATAATGCACTCTAGGACCAAACATATTGAGATTAGACATCACTTTTTAAGAGATCATATCGAGAAAGGAAGCTGCAAAATAGAGTATGTAGACACTAAACGTCAATTAGCAGATATATTTACTAAGCCTCTACCCAAGGATAGATTCTATGATCTTAGAAGAGACTTAGGGATATTAGAAATAGCTTAAATTCTGCTTAATTTGATCTGTTTCGGATGATTGTTATGTTAAAATTCGTGGTGTAGCATGTTCCTAGGTTATTATGCATATAAATCTCAAAAACTTGATATAGCCTCTGGAATAATCGATTACTGGAAGTAATAATCGATTATTTTTCATCAAAACGTCCAAAACAGGGTATTCTCCTCTGGAATAATCGATTATTTCGTGAAATAATCGATTAAATTCCTCTGATAATCGATTAATTGTTGGAAATAATCGATTAAAGCTGTCTGATATAGAGATAATTGAAGTATTTTCTTTTATTGTCTTGATGTTGTAATAGATGAATGATTATGAAATAAAATTTGATGTTTCTTTCATGCTATGATTGAGGGGGAGCTTTCTCTAACTTATGCATATTTTGAGGGGGAGCTCTTATGATTGATGTTGCAGATTTCTTTTTGATTATAATCAAAATAGGGGGAGAAAAATTTAAAGCCTATGATTCAATTTTAAATTTTATCTGGTATGTTTAATGTGTTTGTTAGTATGACAGATAAAACAGGTTATTACAAAGGGCTTTAAAAGAAAATTTTGATCATCATCAAAAAGGGGGAGATTGTTGACAATTCAAGGACTTGATGTTGCACTTGATGAATATGAAGAATGTTGATTTTGATGATGATCCAAGAACTAAAGACATAGAATATTGAAGATTGAAGATTGGTGATAATTGTATTGTAATAACTCTGTTTTATTTAAGATTGAGTATGTATTTTTAGAGTCTAAGATAGCCGGTACATAGTCTGTAACTTAGAAGCTTCAAAAAGCTCAAATTTATCATTCGAAGCTCGGCTTTAATCGATTATATAGGTAAATAATCGATTAAAATAGTGAGAAAACACTTTCTATACAAACTCACTATTTTAATCGATTAAAACAGACAAAATAATCGATTGTTTTGTACTTGTTCGTATGGATAATCGATTATTTCACCAAATAATCGATTATTCCAGAGAGGTTTGGGTTCTGACGTATTTGGCTCTGTTTTAATCGATTATCACTCCAAATAATCGATTATTTCAGTCTGTTTTTCAATTTAAATTTCAAATTAACCCTATATTCGAAAACCCAATTACCAAGAACCCTAGTTTCGAAATCCCCAATTCCTAAACCCTAATTTCCCTACTTAAACTCAGCTTTGGCACTCAGAAAATAAGAACAACTCTTTCCATACAAAAGTTAAGTGCTGTGAGTGCCAGAGAACTGTTTGTTGCAAGGAAAGGAGGCTTTTGGAACCTGGTGTGAGGCTAGAAGCGATAAGAATCACTAAGTGGAGTTCTTAGTGGATTGTGTGATGTGCCGTCTCTAGGGAAAGCTGTTCTTCATCTCTTGTGGATTTCAAGAGAGGTGTTGTCTTTACTTTATCTCTTTGATTTGTAATCTGTTTTAACAATTTGTTCTTAGTGACAGCGTTAATCCTCTTTTGAGTGATTAGCAACTGGACGTAGGGTCTTTTGATCCGAACCAGTATAAACCTACTGTGTAATCTTCTCTACTCTTCTCTATTTACATTTACGCAGTTTTTAATCGGTAAAATTTGGGGAAAATTTTGAAAACCTAATTTTTATTAAGAAACCAATTCACCCCCCCTCTTGGTTTTTGTCCGACCACGCGAACATTCCGCTGCGCGATTCTAACAGAAATAACATTTTTAGATTTAAAAGATGATTTCACTTGTTTACCTTTTTGACATGCATCACATAATCTATCTTTTTCAAATTTTAACTTAGGCAAACCGACAACTAAGTCATTTGATATTAGTTTGTTTAATTGATGCATGTTTATATGAGCCACTCTCTTATGTCATAACCATGGATTTTCTTCCTTAGCAACTAATCATGTTATATTAGCATTAGATACATAATCCAAGTCAATCAAATAAATATTATTATGCCTAATACCTTTTAATGCTATATTTTCATAATCCTTTAAATGAATGGTACAAAACTTACTTTCAAAGATTACCTTGAATCCTTTATCACAAAGTTCACTTATACTTAGGAGATTGTGCTTTAGCCCATCAACAAGGAGCACATCTTTTATCTTGAAGGTATTTGCACCACCAATATTTCCGGTTCCAAGGATTCTTCCTTTGTTGTTGTCCCCATAGTCACATATCCTTGTTCTTTCTTTGTAAAACTTACAAATTTCTTTTTATCTCCAGTCATGTATCTTGAACATCCACTGTCAAGATACCACATAGACTTCTTGGATTTTGAAGTTTCCTACAAAACAAAAACATAATAATCTTAGGTCCCCATAACTTTTGGGTCCTTGAGGTTAGAGACAATCAAATCATTTAACGATAGGAACCCAAACATATTTTCCCTTTGAAACACCAAAATGCTTAATTTTACACCTATTAGATATATGTCCTTGTTTCATACAATAGAAGAAAGCATTAGATGTAATTCTTGAAAATGATACATTTTTATTTTGAGAATATTTAGATCATTTTTCAACCCATACTCTTCGAGTTCTTTTACTTTTAGGCTTTTTCATTGGAACATGACAATTTTCTCTAGTTTGTACAATAATTTCATCCTTATAACAATCACTTAATTCTTTCTTAGCTTTATCAAGTAAGTGGCTAAGTATGTCAATATCATATTTATATTCTTTTTATGATGCACATGTTATTTGTTTATTTCCTTTTTCCTCTAAACATGCAATTTTTGTTTTCAAGGATTCCACTTTTTTTTCTGATTTATTCAAACACTTTTTCAAGGTTTTATATTCAAATTTTAAGTCCTTAAAAGCAGTAAACAACTCTTAATATACATTATGCAAGGCATCATAATCATTTTCATCATCACTTGAAGAACAATCGAAATCACTTATCTCACAGTTGGAAGAAATGTTGTCATTTGCCATCAAACAAATATTTGCTTCAACTTCAGAGTCACTTGACTCTGAACTTGAGTCACTATCATCCCAAGCTATATAGGCTTTCTTTTTGAAGAATTTCTTGCCTTTATGATCGTCATTTTTCTTGTTTGGACAGTCGGATTTTACATGCCCTGCTTCACCACAACCATAACATTTGAAATTTAAAGAAGAATTTTCTTTTACCTTCCCTTACCTTTGAAAGGTTGCTTCCGTTTAACTTTCATGAACTTTGTAAATTTCTTAATCATAAGACTCAAGTTTTCATCTTCTTCATTTTCAGAGTCTTCTTCCTCCTTCTTGTTTCTACTCTTTGAAATTTCTGTTTTGAAAGCTAGGTTTATCTTTTGATGTTGGCATTCTTCATCGTTTAGCCTTCCAAGTTCAAGTTCATGCTCTCTCAACTTTCCAAAGAGAGTCGCCATAGTCATGGTAGCAAGATTTTGTGACTCCATGATGGCCGTCACCTTTGGTTGCCATTTCCTATCCAAAGATTTAAGAATTTTTACATTTAATTCATCAGTATAAAAAATCTTACCTAGTCCGTTGAGATGGTTCACAATATGTGTGAAACACTTTTGAACGTCAAAAATTGATTCTCCCAGTTACATTCTAAACATTTCATACTCTTGAATCAACGAGTTCTTTCGTGCTCTTTTTACATCATCGGTACCTTCATGGGTTACTCTTAACATTTCCCACATTTCTTGAGCAGTCTTACAAATAGATATCCTGTAAAACTCATCAAGGGTTAAAGTAGACGAAATTATATTTCTAGCCCTAACATCATATTGAGCTTTTCTATTTTCTTCTGCAGTCCATCTAGAAAATGGTTTAGGTACCTCTTCTCCGTTTTCAGTAACTTTTGGAATAAAAGGACCATTTAAAACAACATCCCAAATATCCCTATCAACAGACTCCAAAAATATTTGCATTGTAACTTTCCAAAAAGGATAATTTTGCCCCGCAAAAAGTGGGGGTCCACTGATGGAAGCACCCTTGGCAAAGGTTTGGTTTTGTCCGGCCATTTTCAAAATTTGAATGACTATCAAAGCAAGCTCTGATACCACTTGTTAGAATTGCGCAGTGGAATGTTCACGGTTAGGGACAAAAACAAAGAGGGGGGGGGGGTGAATTGGTTTCTTATAAAAAATTAGGGTTTTAAAAACTTTCCTCAAATTTTACCGATTAAAATGCTGGTAATGTAAAGAGATAAGGGAAAGAAGATTAAACAAATGATTTATACTGGTTCGGATAAAAAGATCGTACGTCCAATTGTTAATCACTCTAAAAGAGGATTAACGTTGTCACTATAATCACAAGTTACAACAGATTACAAATTGAAAAAAATAAGAAACAGAAAACACCTCTCTTGAGTCATACAAGAGATGAACACCTCCTTTGAATCCACAAAGGATGAACAACAACTTTTGCTAAAGACAGTACAACACACAATCCACCAAGAAATACACTCAGTGATTCTTATCGCTTCTAGCCCACACTAGGTTTTCAAAAGCCTCTTTTTCTTCCCTATAGAAAGTTCTCTAGCAATCACAACTCTTAACTTTTGTATGAAAAAGGTTTGTTATTTTGCAGACAGCCTTAGAGAACCTTAAGTAGAGAGAATAGGGTCTGGGAAATGATGATTTTCGAAAACATAAGAATTGGGAATAGGGTTTTCGAAAATTGGTCCAAATTTGAATTTCAAAACTCATAACAGACATAGATAATCGATTATCCTGAGTGATAATCGATTATTACAGAGCCATTTTTTCACAGAGGAGTAAAATAGGACCAGGATAATCGATTATCTGTGTAAATAATCGATTATCCTGAGTGATAATCGATTATCACAACAAAGTTTTTAGAAAAATAATTTTTCAGTACAGGATAATCGATTATTCTAAGTGATAATCGATTATCAAAGAGTGGATATGATAAAAATGAGTTTTCAGATGATGAACTATGTGCTGGCTATCTTGTACTCTAATTATATTGACTCAAAAACATAAAACAGAGTTATTATAATTAAATACACATGATTCTAAGTCTTCAAGTCTTTAAGTCCTTTGTTCTTGAATCATCATCAAAATATTCAAGCTTCATATCCTTGTATGTTTAACAAGATGCGCCTCCCATCTAATTTTCTCCCTTCAGACGGTCGTCCCAAGGGCTAGACGGCCATCCCAAGCAACTGAGACGGCCATCCCACCTTTCTGAGGGTGAGACAGCCGTCCCGAAGTCTTGGCAACAAAAAACTATAAATAGGGGGGCCATTTGCAGCTTTTTCACACATTTTCACTTCTCTCTACTCTCTCATACACTTCTAGTTCTCGAATGATCTTTCCAATTTCCTATAAGGTAACAATCGATTAAAGAAATCTCTTTTGAGATATTCGGCATTCGATAGTCTAAAATTCTTTTCTTGTATTGCGGAGAGGAGAGTCCCTGTAGTGCGGGGGGATAGCCAAAAAGCATCCTCAGAGTTGAAGATTTGTAATAAAAGCTTGCTTCAGAGGTTCTTTTCACTACTCTTCTCTTTTATTGCTTTATTTATTTTTTCTATGTGCAATAGAAAATAGGATCATGTAGACAATCATTTTAATACTGTAGAATAAAATAGAGTAAGAGCGTAATTTTTCTTGATTTTTATTTTATGAATTAATCCATCATAGGGAACCTGAAAGGGGCGTTGTGGGGGTGCAAATACCTTCCCCACACGTAACTAACTCCCTTACCTAACTCTAGTTATAATGGCCAAGTTTGATTTTTTTTAAAATCAACACCTTTTTTATCCTTTCCTAATGTTTATGGTAAAAACATTGGTGGCGACTCCATAAAACCCTATTTACGAAAACCTTGCTTTTATTAGAGGTTAGTTCAGTTGTTGAGCACCTCGGAAGCAATTATCATATTTTTACAAAAAAGTAAGTCTAATCCATCATATCACAACCGCTCGCATAAACGTTCGAGATGTCCCAAGACGTCGGAACAGACGGTGGTGACAAAGAACATAATAAAGAATCCAAGGAGGAAATTGAATAGGCTTTGGATTCATGGTGTAGACCCCAAATCTTGCCCGACCTCCAAATAAAGTCAGAAAGCTTCCTATTTGAAGACGGCTGAAGCCTAACAAGCCACTAGGAGAGACTATTAGGCTCCCGTACCAGGATAGGAAGGTTTTTTGGCCCGAAAATAAAGTTTCTCGCCCTGAAGGGACGAGACCGCCGTCTGGGAATACCAGACCGCTGTCTCGCTTCAACGCCAGGACGAGACCGCCGTCTCAATTTTCCAGACGGCGGTCTCGTCACTCGCAAATTCGAGACAGCGGTCTGGATTTTCCAGACGGCGGTCTCGATTCCTGCCAAGTCGAGACGGCGGTCTGGATTTTCCATACGGTGGTCTCGACCCGCTGCCAAGTCGAGATGGCGATCTGGATTTTCCAGACGACGGTCTCGACCCTGTCAGCAAAGACGGCGGTCTCGACCTGTCAGGCGCGAAAAACTATAAATAGGGGCGTCATTTCTCCCTTTTTCCACACCCAGCAGCAAGAGCTCTCCCTTCTCTCTAGAATTTCTCTCTCTAAGAATCCCTCCGAGGCATTTCCGCTCTAGGCATACACAGAGTGTTCTAAATCTTCTTTAGAATCCCTCCGAGGCATTTCCGGAGTTTCTCAGAGTTGTAGAGTGAAGGGTTGCCAAAACGCACCCTCTCTTTTAATATATAAAGCTTGCTTTGGAGGTGCATATCCTCACTCTCTATTTTTTACTGTTATTTAAATTACGTAATAGAAGCTAGGGCCATGTAGTCATATATTTAAATTCCGCATAATAAAATGGGTAAAAGCGCTATTTTCCAGTTTAATTATTTATTCAAATTAGCCAGCCTATCATAGGGAACCCGAAAGGGGCGTCGTAAAGGGACTAATACTCCCTTTACACGTAACTAACTCCCTTACCCAACTCTGGTTCTAATGACCAAAGTTGGTTTTCAAAAACCAACGCCTTTTTAAACCCCTTTTCCGATGTTTATGGTAAAAATATCGGTGGCGACTCCATAGAACCCAACTAAATAAATCCCTGGGTTAGCCCGGTTATCGGACAACTCAGGGATACTTTTGAAAACCTCACCCCTAGGTTAGCCCGGTTATCGGACAACCTAAAGGCGTTGTAACTACCAATAAAAAACGCGAAAATCAAAGAAGAAGAGTTGAAAAACCATCGCGTCGCTCCGACCGCGCCCCCGTCCTCGGGGAGGCGGCGACACATGGCGCTAAGGCAGTTCCTTCAACGCTCCGCCAAAAAGAAAAATTCATGATAGGCGACAAGCTGGTCATGGTTCAAGCTAAAGACGACCTTCGGATCAACAAGTTGTTTGCCTTACCTTGTATGGATGCAGCTGAAGAGGACCTTTGAAATATTGAAAAGATTTCCCCAACAAGATGAAGGTGACCCACATGTTGAGGAAATATGAATAGAGCCCAAAACCAAGGGCTAGGTAGAAACTCTCAAGGAATAAGGGAACCACCAGTTGTTAAAGACAATCCTTTGAAGCCTGGTCTAGGGTACGACCCTACAAAGGATTAAGCCTCACAAAGAAAAGGGAAGTCTCCCCTTTGCACCTCGAGTCCAATCTTCCGAAGTGGAGGGGTACAAGCGTCAAGAGCGACTTTAGTCATTAGGTGTTCTTCTTCCAATTTTAAGGGACGTAAATCCGATGACTATTAGAGATTACTCCTTGGGGCTAGCCCGACCCTCGAGCATTTTTAGGCACATATTTACCCTTTAATTACAAAGAATGTCATTCTTACTATCTGCTTCTCTTCTTGCTAAACATGTCTATACTTCATTATTAACCATGTCTAAGCAAACGTTTTCCAAAATGCGTCAAAATAATCAAACTGCGCTTTTGTCAAAAAATAACATGACTGATTAACTAGAAGCACACATAAAGTTTTGCTAAAGTTGTGCTTCGACAATGTTATGCAAAAAAATATATATAAAAGAAGCCCATCAAGGCCAAAGGCCAAGACAAAAGAATAAGAGGGCAAAATACCCTACAGGAAATCCATAGAGGGGGTTGCGCAAAAATTAGGGTAAACCTGCTGGGAAACTCGAACAATAATAAAGGGTAACCCAGGAAAAAGTTAGGGTTATAAAAATAAAGTCCACTAGGCTCCCCAAAACAAAGAAAAAGGGAAACCTAGACAAAAGTTAGGACGTAGCACAACATCCTAGCTCGAAAACCCGAAGGGGCGGACTAGGGAAGTTAATCAGTCATGATAGGCACTATAAAATAATCATTTAAGAGGCTACCTCATAAAAACAAAATGTTTGTTTAAACTAGCTTAAACACTCTAACTAACCTTGGCTAGCCATTCTTACAAATACCATTTTTGAAAATAAAAACCCTCTAAAACACAAGCCTTTGAATCAAATTGCTTTCCTTCGTTTCTCTTGACCCTTACTACGACATTCTAGTAATTAACTAGGAAATGTGGAGATATAGTGATCAATAAGAGGATTGAAATGCCCAAGAAAATGGAGGAGTGCACTAACATGGCAGTCGCTTTAGAATCAACTCATTCATTCTTCGGTCATGGAAAATCCGAGATGGCAAAGTTAGTACAACCAGTCATGATGTCAGAAGAAAAAGCACATCAGTTAATCCTTTTGAAATATTAACTGAATTAGAATTTTAGGATGCATATCATGAACATTGCATGCATGAATATGTGTCCTATCTCTCAAAAAATAATAATAAAAAGAGAAGAAAAATGCCTGCTAGGAGATTCTTAGGCAAGAATTAGGGCAGCCTGCTAGATCGAAAACCTGCAAAGGGCAGTCTAGGTAAAAGTTAAGGCACTCGTAAAAAAGAGAAAAAGTCCGCTAAGATATCCTAGGCAAAAATTAAGGCAGTTCGCTAGATCAAAAACCCCAAAAGGGTGGTCTCGGCAAAAAGTTAGGGCTAAACAAAAAAAAAGGAGCTCGTCAGCATATTCATAAAAATCCAACAGGAGAATGCTGGTCACTTTTCTAGATGCATCGAACAAAAAGAATAAATTGCATTTAGGGCATCCACACACTAGTAGTCGCACGAAACAACTTTGTCAAAATAAAATTAAAATCTCTTTAAACAAATAAATGACAAAAAACAATAATAATGCATATAAGGAGACTAGGCTCCATGTTTGTGATTGAAAACAGAAAACACCAGGACCAATTCTCCAAATAATGCTCTCCCTCAAGAAAGTAGAACAAGTCACCATCAATAATCAAGCGACTCAAAGCAAAATAAGAGTTCTAGAAGCCAAAGCTTCAACCGCCATCCTTCCACAAAGAGAAAGAATGCACAACCATCAGAAAAGAAAAAGTCAATGGAAAGGCTTGATCATCCTCAAGTGGATCCTTGCCTACTCCAGAGGTACAACAAGATTTTTTACCCCAAGACTCAGCATCACCGCCACATGAGTCATCAACCATCTATCCCCAGCAGATAAACCAAAAAAGAAAAGGCCATGACAAAGGAAGGCCAATAAACCTCAAGAAGGCCACTAAAAAGTGAAAAAAACTTCATCCCCTGTGGATCACCAAAAAGAAGAAAAAAGCTTGTGTGTACAAAAGAAACTAAAAAGTAAAAAGGAACACGCATTATCCCCATAAAAAAGCCAAATTTCCAAATCGCGATAAAAACAAATAAAATTGCAGAAAAAGGCAAAATTGAATAAAAATCATAACTTTTAGGTAACCAAATCAATCCCCAAGTGGGTCACCTTAGAATAAATCATCCAAAACTAAGGAATCAGAAATTTCATTCCCCCAGCGAAATAAGAGCTTCACAAAGCCAGCTCTCACTGACCTCAATCAAAGATCCTAGACTCGATCCCCCAGAGGGCTACCAAAATCAAATCCCCAAGGAAACAAATAATCCCCCGATGGATCACCAAAAAAATAGAAACACATCCCCAGTGAGCCTACCACAAAGGCAACCTTCAAAACTCACATCCTCAGAGTCGTTTGCCTACGCATAGGCAAGACCTGGTAGTCAAGAGCCAACATCCCCAAGTGGAACATCGGCCTATTCAGAGGAGAAACAATGCAACCAAAAGTCTTCACTTCCGATGAAGCATCTGCCTACTCAGAGGCATTAACAGAACCTCAACGAAATATCTTCCTGCTTAGAGGAACCATCAAAATCAACAAATCCTCAATGGATATCCGCCTATTCAATAGGCATTACCTAGATCAACAAATCCCTAGTGGATTCCTGCCTATCTAAGAGGAATTTACCAAGAATCCCCAGTAATCAACAAGCTGGGTGACCATGGGAAAATCCAAAAAGATCAAAGTATCCCCGGCACACTGGACAACTACACCAGAAAAGTCAAGAATATTCCCAAACAAAGAACAACTCCCCATGGAGCCGACACATGAGCAAGAGCAGTAAGCCGCCACCACATACATCGTTCGAAGGACCAGCTCCGTTGCAAAGGAATGTCCTGAAGACAAATATCGATGCATGAGCAAGAGCATTCAGTCGCCACCACATACATCGTCTGAAGGACAAGCTCTGTTGCAAGGGAGTGTCCTGAAAACAAATATCGGCGCATGAGCAGGAGCAGTAAGCCGCCACTACGAACATCGTCCAAAGGATCAACTCCGTTGTAAGGGAGCATCCTGAAGATAAATATCGGCGCATGAGCTAGAGCAGTAAGTCGCCACCACCTTCTCTATCACAAGGATCAGGCACCACAGCGAAGGGGCATCCATAAGATAGAGTTCTACACGTCGTCCAGAGGATCAGCTCCATTGCAAAGGAGTATCCGCAAGACACAATCTGCCATCATCACCCGACATATCAGCTCCACTGCAAAGGAGTATCTTGCAGGAAGGATGTACATCATCTGAAGGATCAGCCCCATTGCAAAGTGGTATCTGGAGGACACAACCCACCTTCACCATCTGGAGGACCTGTTTTTGTAGCATAAGAGCACCCTGAAGACAAGGGTCTACAACACATTCGCCACCTAAGGGATCAGCTGCCGCATCAAGGGAGCATCCCAAGGGAAAAATCTTCATTAGTTGAAGGGTTAGCTACCGCATCAAAGGAGCATCCTCAAGCTTCACAACATATCGTCCGAAGGGTCAACCTCCGCAGCAGGGAAGCATCCTGAAGATAGCACCAGACTACATTCACAGTCCCGAGGGTCAACTACCACAACAAGAGGAGCATCCAGAGGACAACTGGGCAAGAGGGTTAACTCATTTACCCGCCAATCGACCTTATGGTACGTTAGCCCTTAGTCAATTGGTCGGGTGAAGGGGAGGCAGCTGTAGACCCCAAATCTTTCTCGACTCCCCAATAAAGCCAGAGATCGCCCGTTTCGAAGATGGTCAAGACTTTATTAAGTCCGTAGTAGCTTTTTCTAGGTTCCATTTAAGATAGGAAGGGTTTTTAGAGGCAATAAAAATTGAAAATTCCATTGGAGACAGCAGATGGCCGTCCAGGACAATCAGACGGTCATCCATGCGAACTTTAAGGCAATGGACGGTCGTCCACTTAGCCTGGACGGCCGTCCATGGCAACTTTTGGCCATGGACGATCGTCCACTCTATATGGACGATTATCCATGGTCACTTTTTGCCATGGATGGCCTTCCACCAAGTCCAGATGGCCGTCCACTTTTTCCTGGTGCGGTTCCCTATAACTAGGAGTCCCATTCGTTGAAATTTTCATACTATTCACTCCTACCACTCTCTAGGAAGCCTTTTGGCACTTTAGAGTGCTATGAGCATTATTCTGGAGTTCGAGTGAGCTTTCCAATTTCCATTAAGGTAGAAATCGGTTAAGGAGGTCTCTCTTTGAGACATCCGGCCCTCAGTAGACTGAAATTTTATCTTTTGCAGGAGGAGCGTGCCTGTAGAGTGCAGGGACTGCCAAAAATCATCATCAAGTTTCGAAGGGTTAATATAAAGCTTGCTTTGGAGGTTCCTTCCTTATTCTCTCTCTTTTACTGCTTTCCTTGTATGCATTAGATATTAGGATCATGTAGACATTTAAATTCTGCCAGTAGAAAAAAAAATAGGGTAAAAACATATTTTCTTTAAATATTTATTTTATAAAGTAGTCCATTATAGGGAACCCGAAAGGGGCATTATGGGGTGCTAACACCTTCCCCACACGTAACTAACTCCCCTACCTAACTCTAGTTGTAATGGCCAAAGTTGGTTTTTTTTCTAAAACGAATGCCTTCTTCTCTTTTTTTCCTTTTTCGATGTTTATGGTAAAAACATTGATGGCGACTCCCTCAAACCTTTTCGAAAACTTTGCCTTTAGGTCCAACTCGGCTATCCGACAACCTAAAAGCATTGACCACTTCTTTAGAAAATACGATTCAATCCATGTTGCCGCCGTCAAAATGAGGCGGTCGGAGCGACACAATGGTTTCGACCCTCTTGATTTTCGCGTTTTGGTGGTTACAACGCCTTTAGGTTGTCTGATAACCGGGCTGAACCTAGGGGCGAGGTTTTCAAAAAGGCGCTCTTGGATTGTCCGATAATCGGGCTAATCCAAAAGCTGGTTTTGAAGGGTTCTGTGGAGTCGCCACCGATGTTTTTACCGGAAACATCGGAAAAGGAGTTAAAAGGCGTTGGTTTTCGAAAAACCAACTTTGGTCGTTAGAACCAGAGTTGGGTAAGAGAGTTAGTTCCTTTATGACGCCCCTTTCTGGTTCCCTATGACAGGCCAGCTATTTAAAAATATTTAAACCGATGAAAATTACGCTTTTACCCTTTTATTCTGCAGAATTTAAAATTACGACTACATGGCCCTAATATCTATTGCATAACTTAAAATGCGTCGGAGGGATTCTAGAGAGAAGATCTAGTGATTTTCTAGAGAGGAGGAGAAAACTCTGTGTGGGGTGTGGAAATGAGGGAATGACGCCCCCTATTTATAGTTTTTCGCGCCTGAGAGGTCAAGACCGTTGTCTCGTCTGACAGGGTCGAGACCACCGTCTCATCAACCGGGACCGCCGTCTCGCCCTGCCAAAGTGGCGAGACCGCCGTCTCGCCCTTCGCAGGTGGCGAGACCCCCGTCTCGCCCTTCGCAGGTGGCGAGACCGCCGTCTCACCAAACGAGACAGCGGTCTCGCCATTTGCATGAGGCGAGACGGCGGTCTCGATTTCGAGACAGCGGTCTCGTCCCAAGAAGGAGAGAAACCTTATTTTCGTGCCAAAAATTCCTCCTATCCTAGGATGGGGCCTAATAGTCTCTCCTAGTGGCTTGTTAGGCTTCGTCCATCTTCGAATAGGAGGTCTTCTACTCTTTATTTGGAGGCCGGGCAAGATTTGGGGTCTACAGCTGCCCCCCCTTTACCTGACTTGTCGGCTGTTGGCCTGTTGTGCCAGACAGATTGACAGGAAGGTAAAGGAGTTGACCCTCTTGCCCGGTTACCCTTCAGATGCTCCGTCTTTGCAGGGGATGATCCTCTAGGGAAATGTTGTGCGCTTCCGGGATGCTCCTTCTGACGGTAGCTGACCCCTTTGGCTGATAAATACGAACCCCCATCTGGTTTGACGAGTATGAACCCTCGCCCGGTTACCCTTCAGATGCTCCGTCTTTGCGGCGGATGATCCTCTGGGGAAATGTTGTGCGCTTCCGGGATGCTCCTTCTGACGGTAGCTGACCCCTTCAGCTGATGAGTACGAACCCCCATCTGGTTTGACGAGTATGAACCCTCGCCCGGTAAGCCCCCTTTTGTAAGGCCCGATGAGTATACACCCTCATCTGGTGTTAAGCCTCCGGATGCTCCTTCTTGCGGTAGCCGATCCTTTGGCTATGGTGGCGGCTTACTGCTCTAGCTCATGCACCAGCTCCCTGGGGAGTGATTTCTGTGTTGGTATATGTACTTGGACCTCTTTGAATGGTCATTCGGGTTGTGCCGGGGATTTTGTTAGTATTTCATCCAGCTTTGTTGGTTGCTGGGGATTCCTTGTTTTTGATCTTTGGTGGTGATTATCCGACTCTTGCTGGCTAGTCGGATGAGTCTTGTTTGTTGTTCGACTTTTACTTGGTAATCGAAGAAACTTTTTTGGTTAAGGTAAAAAGGTCGGTGAAGTTTTACCGGGGTACCTTTTTTGTTGTTTCTTATGAATGCAAGCATAAATTTGATCTATATGAATGCTTTTTGTTTGTCTACATTATTTTTGTTTGTTTTACTTTTGACAAAGTCATTTTTGTGCGACTACTTGTGTGTGGATGATTCTTATGCAATTTGCTTTAGTTATGGGCGTCCAAGAAATGACTGGTACTTTCTTCTTTTTTGTTCTCTCGTGACTATTCTTTTGCACTTTTTGTTTTAACCCTATCTTTTGCCTAGATCACCCTTTGCGGGTTTTCGATCTATCGGGTTTTGATTTTTGCCTAAGATATTTTGGCGGGCTTTTTCTTTTTATGAAAGCCTTATCTTTTGCCTAGACCGCCCTTTGCGGGTTTTCGATCTAGCAGGCTACCCATGTACTTTTTGCTTGGGACGACCCTGGTTGGTGTTGTTCGTCTTGTTTTTATGCTTTCTTGAATTGCTTGTTTTATGCATGATCATATTTTGTTAATACAGAGGCATTCACACAAGTAGGTAAAGAGAGGAAAGACAATTTTTATTGATATATAAACAGATGGTTTATTTTTACATGGGGATTTACAAAAGAATTTGTAAGCAAGGCTGGCCAAGGTTGGCTAAGCTGTATAGGGTACATCAATCATGTCCGTGATTTCCGTTTCTCTGTCTTTCCCGGTTACTTCAATTGAGATGCTCGAACCCGGAGTGAAGACTATGCGAAGTCTGCTTGTATTACCTTAGTCACCTTTGCGGTTTTCGGCTAAGGTAATCATTGCTCTCTTTTTCGTTTGTGTGTTTTTTTTAACCTCTAATTTCTGCCTAGGACGTATCCTAGCGAGGAATGTAGACCCTATCTTTTGCCCAGGACGCTCTTTGCGAGTTTTCGTCCTGACGGGTCATGAGCAATGTCTTTAGGCAAAGTATTTCTTTACCGCATCTGAGTTGACAGGGTATCGAAGCTCTTCTCCATCCATATTGGTGAGGATAAGGGCTCCTCCTGAGAAGGCTCGCTTGACCACAAAGGGTCCTTCGTAGTTTGCTGTCCATTTCCCGATTTTGTCTTTCTGGGCTGGAAGCAATTTCTTTATCGCCAGATCCCCTTCTTGGAAAGCGTGAGGATTGACCTTCTTGTCGTAGGCTTTCTTGATCTTCTTTTGGTAAACTTGCCCTCGACATTTGGCGTCCAGCCGTTTCTCTTCGATTAGGTTCAACTGATCGTATCGACTTTGGACCCATTCGGCTTCTATCAATTTTGCTTCCATAACAACTCGTAGGGAGGGTATTTCAACCTCTACGGGTAGTACGACCTCCATGCCGTATACGAGGGAAAACGGGGTAGCTCCTGTGGAGGTTCGTACCGACGTTCGGTATCCGTGTAAGGCGAAGGGAAGCATCTCATGCCTGTCTTTGTAGGTTACTACCATTTTCTGGACGATTTTCTTGATATTCTTATTGGCTGCCTCTACTGCACCATTCATCTTTGGTCGGTACGGGGAGGAATTGTGGTGTTGAATTTTGAAGTCCTGACATAACTTCTCCATCATTTTATTATTGAGATTGGTCCCATTATCAGTAATGAGCCTATGAGGGATGTCGTACCGACATATAATATTTTTCTTGATGAAGGTGGTCACCACTTTCCGAGTCACATGCGCATATGACGCCGCCTCAACCCACTTGGTGAAATAGTCAATTGCTACCAAGATGAAACGATGGCCATTAGACGCTTTGGGTTCAATGGGTCCGATGACATCCATGCCCCACATAGAAAATGACCATGGTGTAGCCAGGTTACTGAGAGGTGCGGGCGGTACGTGGATATTATCAACATAAATTTGGCATTTGTGGCACTTTTTGGCGTACTGGTGACAATCGGTTTCCATTGTGGACCAAAAGTATCCTGCCCTTAAAATCTTCTTGGCCATGACATGCCCAGGTGCGTGGGTTCCAAAAGCTCCTTTGTGGATTTCTCTTAGCAAGGTTCGGGCTTCTTCTTGGTCCACACATATTAAGAGAGTGGAATCGGGGCTCTTTTTGTAGAGGGTTCCTTCAATCAACGTGAACCCTACGACCCTTTTGTGAATGGTTCGTTTGTCATTGTTACTAATTCCTTCGGCATATTCGCCCTTCATAAGGTACTGCTTGATGTCATGGTACCAGGGGTTTTGGTTGCGCTCGCTATTTATTGCCATGCAGAAAGCTTGTTTGTCATGCAGCTTGACTTGGATGATTGGCATCTCATGTTCTTGATCCAGGGAAAACATGGATGATAGAGTGGCGAGGGAATCAGCACATTGGTTGTCTTCTCGAGGGATGTATTGGAAGGTGACACTTTCCATTCTTGAAACTAAGTCTTGGATGTGTTCTAGATATGGGATTAGTTTTGAGTTGCGGGTTTCCCATTCACCTTTGAGTTGATAGATGACAAGGGATGAATCACCAAAGACTTTGATCTTAGTAACCCCATGATCTAAAGCCGCTTGGATCCCTAACGCACATGCTTCGTACTCAGCCATGTTGTTGGTACAATCGAAATTAAGCCTGGTCGTTACATGGATGTGTTTCTTTTCAGGGGATATCAAAATAGCTCCTATCCCGTGTCCAAGCATGTTTGAAGCCCCATCGAAAAACATAGTCCATGCTTCTTCTTTGGTCACTTCGTGTTTAATGTGCATGATATGCTCATCGGGAAAGTCGTCTTGTAAGGACTGATATTCATTTGTTGATCCATGGGCTAGATAATCCACTAGGGGACTTCCTTTAATAGCTTTCTGGGTGACATGAATGATATCGAATTCTGAGAGAAGGACTTGACACCTGGCTATTCTTCCGGTCAGGATGGGTTTCTCGAAGAGATACTTGATTGGGTCCATTTTGGAGACCAACCATGTTGTATGTTGAGCCATGTACTGTCTGAGACGTTGAGTGACCCATACCAATGCGCATCAGGTCTTTTCAAATGGGGTATAACGGGTTTCATAGTCTAGGAATTTCTTACTGAGATAATAAATGGCTCGTTCTTTCTTCCCAGTTTCATCTTGTTGGCCGAGCACACATCCCATGGACTCTTCAAGTATTGACAAATATAGGATGAGAGGTCTCCCTTCAACGGGTGGTACCAATACTGGTGGATTGGTTAAACAAGTTTTGATCTTATCGAATGCTTGTTGGCATTCTTTATTCCACACCGTTGGTTGATTTTTGCGCAACAGTTTAAAGATGGGTATACATTTGTCCGTCAATTGTGCGATGAAACGGGCAATGTAATTGATCCGGCCTAGAAACCCTCTGACCTCCTTTTCTGTGCTTGGTGGAGGCATTTCCAAAATTGCCTTGGTTTTGTCAGGATCCACTTCAATTCCCCTTTCACTGACAATGAATCCTAGGAGTTTTCCTGATCGTACTCCAAAAGTACATTTTGCTGGGTTCAGTTTGAGTTGATACTTTCGGAGTCGGTCAAAGAGCTTTTTGAGATAACGAATGTGGTCCATTTCATTCCTGGACTTGGCAATCATGTCATCCACATACACCTCTATTTCCTTGTGGATCATGTCATGGAATAGCGTGACCATAGCCCTTTGATAAGTAGCCCCTGCATTCTTGAGTCCGAAGGGCATTACGCGATAGCAAAAGGTGCCCCATGGTGTGATAAAGGAGGTTTTTTCTCTGTTCTCAACGACCAACTTGATTTGGTTGTATCCCGCATACCCATCCATGAAGGAGTAAAGTGTGTTGGTAGCGGTATGGTCTACTAGTGTATCTATATGCGGTAGGGGAAAGTCATCTTTTGGACTTGCTCGATTGAGGTCCCTATAATCCACGCAGACCCTGACCTTCCCGGTCTTTTTGATGACAGGTACTATGTTGGCCAACCATTCTGGGTATTTGGAAACTACAAGTAAATTGGCATCCAACTGTCTTTGCACCTCCTCCTTTATCATTAAGGACCAGTCGGGTTTGATTCTTCTGAGTTTTTGCTTTACAGGTCGGAACCCCTCTTTTAAAGGCAATCTATGTTCCACTATGCTCGTGTTGAGCCCAGGCATGTCATGATAAGACCAAGCGAATACATCCATATATTCTTTTAGAAGTTGTATCAATTCTTCCTTTACGCTATCTTTTATTTGGGTGCCGATGTTCACCTTTTTCTCATCATCCCCTTCTCCCAAATTAATAGTTTCTATCTCTTCCTGATGTGGTTGTATGATGCGTGCTTCCTTTTCCAGCATTCTTTGCATGTCCGGAGAAATGGTCTCTTGCTCACTGTCGGACTTGACCCATTCGCTTTTCGTTTCCAGGGTCCACAAAGATTCATCATTCACAGACATGATGTGTTTTAGGTTCTGTTTTAGTCATAGATTTTATTATTCAATTTATCTTTGAAAGAATAATAAATAGAAGAGGGAAAAGAATGAATATGACAAAATGCCTCGTGTATTAATGAAAATGAAAATGTATGTACAAGCCCTTTTAATCAAAATTCCTGCGGCCACGGGTGGAGACCGCAGGAGATATAGAGAAAAGCTTAAAAAAACAGACACCCTATGGCCGATCCTCCTAGTCCTCCCTCTCTGCTACTCTGGCTTCGACAGAGGTTTGGCATCCGTATCGGAAGCAGAGGCATCAAAGGTTATCCAACCAGCATCGATTAATTCCTGGACCTTATACTTCAAGGTCAAGCAGTTGTCAGTTGAATGCCCTGGTGCATCCGAGTGGTAGCTACATTTCTCATTGGGCTTGTACCACTCGGCATAAGGAGGCTCCATTTTCTTGGGAGGAACATGCGCCAGGAGGTTGGCCTCCAATAGCTGGGGCAGCAGCTTTGTGTATGAGGTGGGGATAGGAGTGAACTTCTTCTCCTTTCTTCGTGAATGCCACTCTGTCTGAGGGGTGGAGGAGGGGGTTGCGAAATTAATGGCGTGTACAGCCTCTTCCTTCTTTTTGAAGGGCTTCTTGAATGGGGTGCTGGAAGAAGAAGGTCGTGCTATTTTTCCACTCCTTAGCCCTTGCTCCACTCTTTCTCCTACAGTGACTATGTCCGAAAAAAGATTGGAGGTACTGGCTATCGCCTTATCGTAGTATGCTCCGGTCAATGAGTCTATGAACATTGCCACTATTTCTTTATCTGTCAGTGGAGGCTCTATTTGGACGGCCATTTCCCTCCATCTTTGGGCGTATGCTTTGAAGGACTCGTCGTCCCTTTTGCTCAGGGTCCTGAGATCTGACCTATCGGGGGTCAGATTGATATTGTATCAGTAACGACGGAGAAAAGCGTCAGCCAACTGTTTCCAGTTTTGGACCTGCCCTCTCTCCAGCTGCATGTACCAATTGAGAGCTGTGTCTGCCAGACTCTCCTGGAAGCAGTGGATCAGGAGCTTCTCGTTCTCAGCGTGGGTGCCCATCTTACAACAATACATCGTAAGATGGTTCTTAGGACAGGTCATCCCAGCGTACTTGGGGAAGTCCGGAGTTTTGAATTTGGGAGGGAAATGGATGTTTTTCACCATGCACATGTCCGCCACCTCCTTGACGTCGAAGTTGTGCCCTTCTACTGCCTTAAGCCTCTCCTCCAGGGCGGAGAATTTTTGTTTGGATACCTCTGGGGTAAGGATGCGTGCAGTCTTAGCATCCTTCCCGTCATAGAAGTATTCTTCTTCCTCCTCCTCACGGTGAGGGATGTGTTCAGCTTGGTCTTCGCCCTTACTCTGGCCCTGGCGTACGACCTCCATCAGTTGGGCCACTTGCTCGCGGAGGGTATTGACCTCCGCAGTGAGCTTTCGGTTTTGCTGCTCTAAATTTTCCATTGCTTTGGCTTTTTGCGCGCGAGTGCGAGTGGGGAGAGGACCAGCCACTTTCTAGAATGCCCAAAAAAGGTTCATAATGCATGTTGAGTGTTTTAAACTAACATGGATATGCTTATGCATGAGAGATTCTGTTTGAATGATGCTGAATGCGCTCTCACTTTTTATTTTCTCTCTTGGTTTTTCTTTACTCATGATATGATGTAATATGAATGATTGGACTTTGTCAGAAGTTGATTTGCTTATTTTTTAGTATATATTTTTTTTTATTTTTTTTATAGCCTTTTATCTCTTCTGTCGGAACTGCGTGGCTACTTAGCTTACAAAGAACCTGAAACCAGGCTAGCTAAAAGGCAGACTGTCCGAGATAAAATGTGGCTTTATGCGAAAAAAATATTTAGCGTCCCTTATCTCTTCTGTCGGAACTGCGTGGCTACTTAGCTTACAAAGAACCTGAAACCAGGCTAGCTAAAAGGCAGACTGTCCGAGATAAGGGCGTTTATTTGCGAAAGTATTTTTGTGATTTTTGTTCTGTTGTTTGTTAATGCTATGCAACAAACAAATGCAGCAAACATATGCACACACAATTCGATCATCCACGAACAGCGAGAATTCCTTTTTATCACGAGGTAGGGTTTTCCTGCGAGAAAAGTGCATTGGCGAGGGTAGGTTCTAACTGTTCTCACCGAGGCTAAGGCCCCCAAGGTGCCCCCATTATAGGGTCCCCACTCTCCGGCCTTCCGACCATGCTTAGCACTAAGGCCATAGTCAGTCTTGTTGCCAAAAGAGGAAGGTTATCACCTTGAGTGGTGGTTTCCGATCACACTGGTGGGCACAAGGCCATCACTACAACGAACCGTACCTGCCACCCACTCCCTATGGATTTCTCACTTGCCCCCGGGTATAGAGGGAACTGTTGTGTGCAAGGGTTTGTGTACAGTTTGTATTTCAAACAATTGCGTAAGTATAAATAAACAACAGTTATTTAAAGCCAAACCGTAAAACATGTTATAATACAAGGTAAGGGCAAAAGCATTATTTTCTTGGTTTATTTATTTTTTAAGCCGGCCCATCACTAAATGGGATCAACTCTCGAGGCTTCCCCAGTGAAGTCGCCATCTGTCATCGCCGTCAAAAAGAGGCGGTTGGAGCGACACGATGGTTTCGACCCTCTTGATTTTCACGTTTTGGTGGTTACAATGCCTTTAGGTTGTCCGATAACCGGGCTGAACCTAGGGGCGAGGTTTTTGAAAAGGCGCTCTTGGATTGTCCGATAACCGGGCTAATCCAAAAGCTGGTTTTGAAGGGTTCTGTGGAGTCGCCACCAATGTTTTTACCGGAAACATCGGAAAAGGAGTTAAAAGGCGTTGGTTTTTGAAAAACCAACTTTGGTCGTTAGAACCAGAGTTGGGTAAGGGAGTTAGTTACGTATAAAGGAAGTGTTAGTTCCTTTATGACGCCCCTTTCGGGTTCCCTATGACAGACCAGCTATTTAAAAATATTTAAACCGATGAAAATTACACTTCTACCCTTTTATTCTGCGAAATTTAAAATTACGACTACATGACCCTAGTATCTATTGCATAATTTAAAATTAAAGCGATAAAAGTAGAGAGGGAGAATATAAACCTCTGAAGCACGCTTTTATATTAATTCTTTAAAAAAAGAGGGTGCTTTGTGGCAGCCCTTCACTCTACACAGCGTCGGAAACTTCTCGAAGCGCCGAAAAACACTCACAAAAACACTCAGAAGCTCCGAAAATGCGTTGGAGGGATTCTAGAGAGAAGATCTAGTGATTTTCTAGAGAGAAGGAGGAGAAAACTCTGTGTGGGGTGTGGAAATGAGGGAATGACGCCCCCTATTTATAGTTTTTTGCGCCTGACATGTCGAGACTGCCGTCTCGTCTGACAGGGTCGAGACTGCCGTCTCGTCAACCGGGACCGCCGTCTCACCCTGCCAAAGTGGCGAGACCGCCGTCTCGCCAAACGAGACCGTCGTCTCGCCCTTCGCAGGTGGCGAGACGACGGTCTAGATTTCGAGACGGCGATCTCATCCTAAGAAGGCGAGAAACCTTATTTTCGTGCCAAAAATCCCTCCTTTCCTAGTATGGGGCCTAATAGTCTCTCCTAGTGGCTTGTTAGGCTTCGTCCATCTTCGAATAGGAGGTCTTCTACTCTTTATTTGGAGGCTGGGCAAGATTTGGGGTCTACAGTCCAAACCATTGTGTCGCTCCGACTGCCTCTTTTAACAGCAGCGACAGGGACAAGGAGACGATAAGAAGGAAGTAAATATCGGTGCCCAAATTGGTAGTGACATCAAGGAGGGGCTAATACACTTATTGAAAGAATATGTGGACATATTTGCTATGTCTTACCATGACATGCCTGGACTCGAGGCAAACATAATGGAGCATAAATTACCTTTGAAAGAGGGTTTCCGGCCGATAAAGCAAAAACTCAGAAGGATGAAACCCGATTGGTCCTTGAAGATTAAGGAGGAAGTACAGAAATAGTTGGACGCTAACTTCTTGATTGTGTCTAAATACCCTGAATGGCTCGCAAAGATCGTGCCAGTCATGAAAAAGAATGGGAAGATCAGAGTGTGTGTGGATTACAGGGATCTAAATCAAGGAAGTCCAAAAGATGATTTTCCCCTACCACACATTGATACGTTGGTGGATCACACCACCATGAATACATTCTATTCCTTCATGGACAGATACGCAAGGTATAACCAGATCAAGTTGGTCGTCGAAGATAGAGAAAAAACTTCCTTCATCACACGGTGGGGAAAATTCTATTACAGAGTTATGCCTTTCGGGCTCAGGAACACAGGGGCTACCTATCAAAGGGCCATGGTAACATTATTCCACGACATGATCCACAAAGAAATTGAAGTTTATGTGGATGACATGATTACCAAGTCAAAGAACGAAATACACCACAATTTATATTTGAGAAAATTATTCGATCGACTTCTGAAGTATCAACTAAAGATAGACCTAGCTAAGTGTACATTCAGAGTACGGTTGGGTAAACTCCTTGGGTTTATCGTCAGCGAAAAAGGAATAGAGGTAGACCCCGACAAAACCAAGGCAATTTTGGAAATTACCCCACCAGAAACTGAAAAGGAGATCAAAGGGTTTTTGGGACGAATCAACTACATAGCGAGGTTCATCGCACAACTCACGGACAAATGTGCACCCATTTTCAGACTGTTGCGTAAAAATCAACCAACGGTTTGGAATGAGAATTGCCAACAAGCTTTCGAGAAAATTAAGTCGTGCTTAACCAACCCACCAATATTGGTGCCGCCCATTGAAGGAAAACCTCTCATCCTTTATCTATTGGTACTCGACGAGTCTATGGGATTTGTGCTCGGTCAACAAGACAATATGGGAAAGAAAGAGTAAGCCATATACTACCTCAGCAAAATATTCCTAGACTATGAGACCCGTTATACACCACTCGAGAAAACATGATGTGCATTGGTGTGGGCAACTCAACGTCTCAGGCAGTATATGATTAGACATATGACTTGGTTGGTTTCCAAAATGGATCCAATCAAGTACCTGTTTGAAAAACCTGTCCTGATCGAAAGAATAGTTGGGTGGCAAGTACTCCTTTCAGAATTTGACATCGTCTATGTCACCCAAAAATCTATCAAAGGTAGTCCCCTAGGAGACTACCTAGTACACGGATCAACCAACGAATATCAATCCCTATAAGATGATTTTCCATAGATTCATCAAGTACTGATAGATAAAGGATGAGAGGTTTTCCTTCAATGGGTGGTACCAATACTGGTGGATTGGTCAAGCACAACTTAATTTTCTCAAAAGCTTGTTGGCAATCCTCGTTCCAAACTATTGGTTGATTTTTGCGCAACAGTTTGAAGATGGGTGCACATTTGTCTGTGAGTTGTGCGATGAACCTTGCTATGTAGTTAATCAGGCCCATAAATCCTCTGATCTCCTTTTCAGTTTCTGGTGGGGGCATTTCTAAAATTGCCTTTATTTTATCGAGGTCTACCTCTATTCCCTTTTTGCTGACGATAAACCTAAGCAGTTTACCCGACCGCACTCCAAATGTACACTTAGCCGGGTTTAGCTTCATTTGATAGTTTCAAAGTCGATCAGATAATTTTTTCAAATAGAGAATGTGGTCTATTTCGTTCTTGGATTTGGTAATCATGTCATCCACATAAACTTCAATTTCTTTGTGGATCATGTAATGGAATAATGTTACCATGGCCCTTTGATAGGTAGCCCCTGCGTTCTTGAGTCCAAAAGGCATGACTCTGTAATAGAACATTCCCCACAGTGTGATGAAGGAGGTTTTTTCTCTATCTTCGAAGGCTAGCTTAATCTAATTATACCCTACGTATTCGTCCATGAAGGAATAGAGTGTGTTCATGGCGGTGTGATCCACCAACATGTCGATGTGTGGTAGGGGAAAATCGTCTTTTGGACTTTCTCGATTTAGATCCCTGTAATCTACGCACACTCTGATTTTCCCATTCTTTTCTGTACTTCCCCTTTAATTTTTAAGGACCAGTTGGGTTTCATCCTTCTTAGCTTTTGATTTATTGGCTGGAAACCCTCTTTCAAAGGTAATTTATGCTCCACTATGCTTGCATCGAGTCCAGGCATGTCATGGTAAGACCAAGCGAATACGTCCACGTTTTCTTTCAATAACTGTATTAACCCTTCCCTGATGTCACTATCAATTTGGGTGTCGATATTTACTTCCTTCTTATCGTCCTTCTGTCCCAAGTTGACGGTCTTTGTCTCTTCCTGATAGGGCTGTATTGAGTTGTAGACCCCAAATCTTGCCCAGCCTCAAAATAAGAGCAGAAGACCTCCTTGTAGACCCCAAATCTTGCCCGGGCTCCAAATAAAGTCAGAAGATCCCCTATTTTGAAGACGGCTGAAGCCTAACAAGCCACTAGGAGAGACTATTAGGCTCCCGTACCAAGATAGGAAGGTTTTTTTGGCCGAAAAATAAGTTTTCTCGCCTCAGAGAGACGAGACCGCCTTCTAGATGACCCAGACCGCCGTTTCGCCTCGCGTAGCAAGCGAGACCGCCGTCTCGTCTAACGAGACCGGGGTCTCGTTGCCTACGAAAACGAGACCGCGGTCTCGTTCACCCAAACCGGGGTCTCGTTGACTACGAAAACGAGACCGCGGTCTCGTTCACCCAAACCGGGGTCTCGTTGACTACGAAAACGAGACCGCGGTCTCGTTCACCCAAACCGGGGTCTCGTTGACTACGAAAACGAGACCGCGGTCTCGTTCACCGAAACCGGGGTCTCGTTGACTACGAAAACGAGACGGCGGTCTCGTTCACCCAGACGGCGGTCTCGTTGCCAGTAAAGAACGAGACGACGTTCTCGTTGGACGAGACGGCGGTCTCGACCCTGTCAGACGAGACCGGCGGTCTCGCCATCTGACAGCGCGAAAACCTATAAATAGGGGCTCTCCCCCCCTCATTTCCACACACCACAGCTGCATAGCTCTCCCTTCTCTCTAAAACCTCTCTCTAGAATCCCTCCGACGCATTTCCGGAGTTTCTGAGTGTTTTCAAGAGTGATTTTCGGCGTTCGAGAGGTTTCCGACGTCTTGTAGAGTGAAGGGCTGCCATAAAGCACCCTATTTTTCCAAAGAATTAATATAAAAAGCGTGCTTCGGAGGTTCAAATTCTCTCTTTCCACCTTTACCGCTTTTATCTTAAATTATGCAGTAGATAGCAGGGCCATGTAGTCATACTTTTAAATTCCGCAGAATAAAAAGGGCAAAAGTGCGTTTTTCTAGTTTATCAATAAAAATAAGCCGGCCTATCATAGGGAACCCGAAAGGGGCGTCGCAAAGGGACTAATACTCCCTTTGCACGTAACCAACTCCCTTACCCAACTCTGGTTCTAATGACCGAAGTTGGTTTTCGAAAACCAACGCCTTTTTAAACCCCTTTTCCGATGTTTATGGTAAAAATATCGGTGGCGACTCCATAGAACCCAAAATAAATAAGTCCTTGGATTAGCCCGGTTATCGGACAGCCCAAGGACACTTTTCGAAAACCTCGCCCCTAGGTTAGCCCGGTTATCGGACAACCTAAAGGCGTTGTAACCACCAATAAAAAACGCGAAAACAAGAGGGTCGATAAAACCATCGCGTCGCTCCGACCGCCTCGTTTTTTACGGCGGCGACAGATGGCGACACCACTGGGGAAGCCTAGAGAGTTAATCCCACTTAGTGATGGGCCGGCTTAAACAATAAATAAACCAAGAAAATAACACTTTTGCCCTTAACTTGTATTTATAACATGTTTTATTGTCTGGCTTTCAATAAACTGTTGTCTGTTTATACTTACGCGATTGATTGAAATATAAACTGCACACAAAACCCTTGCACACTACAGTTCCTCCTATACCCGGGGGCAAGTGAGATAACCATAGGGAGTGGGTGGCAGGTACGGTTCGCTGCAGTTAGGGCCTTGTGCCCACCAGTGTGATCGGAAACCACCACTCAAGGTGATAACCTTCCTCTTTTGGCAACAAGGCCAGACTCGACCTTAGTGTTGAGCATGGTCGAGACGAGCTGGAGAGTGGGGACCCTATAATGGGGGCACCTTGGGGGCCTTAGCCTGGTGAGAACAGTTAGAACCTACCCCGAACCAATACACTTTTCTGCAGGAAAATCCCACCTCGTGATAAAAACGGAATCTGCTCTGTTCGGGGATGATCGAATTGTGTGTGCATATGTTTGTTACATTTGTATGTTGCATAAACAAACAACGAGAACAAAATCGCAAAAATATTTTACAAATAAACACCCTTATCTCGGACGATCTGCCTTTTAGCTAGCCTGGTTTCGGGTTCTTTGTAAGCTAAGTAGCCACGCGAGTTCAGACGGAAGAGATAAGGGACGATAAATATTCTTTCATAAAGCCACATTTTATCTCGGACGATCTGACTTTTAGCTAGCCTGGTTTCAGGTTCTTTGTAAGCTAAGTAGCCACGCAGTTCCGACAGAAGAGATAAAAGGCTATAAAATAAACAAATAACAATAAAATACAAGCAAGAAAAAAATCATTTTTTCAAAATTCACAAATAAGACCTGGTTCAAAACATTGTATTCATAAAACATTCATATAGATAGTTTATTCTTCAAAAAAATAAATACCATACATCATGTAGAAGAAAAAACATGATAAAATAGCGAAATAAACACTCACATTCATACAATAAACATCATCTTCATCAAATCATACATTTTGGTTTTAGAAGATGGAGGGGTCAAGTAGACAAGTGGGGAAGGTGGACATTCTCCGAAGCCGTCTCGAGAAGCTAGAACGGCTCGGTGCAACAATGCCACCAGAGGTCCAAGCGAGTTTGAAAAATCCTATGGACGAATTTTGGACCTTCGAAAATCGGTGTCGACCAAGTCTTTCTCGAGTACTTGGTTCACTTACGGAACTCAAGTCTGCGGTGCTTTGAATTTCCGCGGTTCGACATAGTGCCTACCCTAGAGGAGTATGAAATCATGTTAAAATGGCCCAAATCGGTGGGGTCCATATCCGCCACGAGGCGTATACTCCTGCAGACACCGGTCGCTGCCCTTATCCATCCGCCATACCGACGAGTACCCTAATGGGAAGAGGGAACACCTAGGGGTGGAAAGTAGCAATGTTAGAAGACCACCTATCCTACACGGTCGAAAGGGCGAGTGGGTTGCCTTCAACAAAACCCTGGCGCTATTAATCTTCGGAACGATCCTGTTCCCCTTCCAACTCGACACGGTCGACCACGCCAGTCATGGATGCTTTCTTCGCCTGGGACGTGAACTCGAAGAGTCCCTTGCCCGCTATTCTTGCCGATACCTTGCTTTCGGTAAACCTGCCGTCGAAGCAAGGAAGAACACTTCGCTGCTTGCTCTTCGTTGCTTTATGTGTGGAGCATCACGCACCTTTACGCCTCCGATCACATGGGGATATTCCCAGACCCCTTGAGAAGCTTCTCCAAGATCCCCCTCCAACGACGCTTGACCATAGAATGGAGGGATGAGTTAGAACGAGAAGGATGCCAATAGCATATCTTGGGTCCGTCCTTGGTTCAGACCGGCCCAGTTCTCGTCGGATGCGGGAACCATCCGAATGTACCCTTGATAGGACTCGGGGGTTGCATAGCCTACTCACCTAGAGTAGCTATAAGGCAACTCATGAGGACCCAAACTACCATCTCCCGAGGGGAACTCGGAGGATTGTGCTTCTTTGGAGACCCATGCACAATGGCCAACTCACTGACTGTGAGGAAAGCATGGGAGAAGCCGGTTTATATGGGAGACAGAGAGCTAGGAAAGGCTCGGGTAGCTGTCACCAGTGACTATGAGGCATGGAGAAGAAGAAGAGAGATGGCCCGACCATCCACCACACCGCTCCAATTGCCAACAACGAAGAGTTGCGGGCACAAGTCAATGCCTTGACCCGGAGGGTAGAGATAATGGGAGCCCGAGATAAGGGTCCTTGAGGAAAAAGAACAAGCTTCTATCCTCACAATCGACGGTCTACGAGAGGCAAGGCAAGAAAAAGGATCATGAAATAGAACGCCTCAAGGACCAATGTGCTGACGCCAACGAACAAGCTATCCAGAGCATCCAAATCCGCGAGAACCAGCTCGGATAGCCAAGCTGCAGAGATAAGCGCCAAAACGGCACACCTTGAGGCGGAAGCGGCTCGGCAAGCTCAAACGATCAAGGAGTTATCGAACAACTCCTCCAGGCCCGGCTAGACCTCCGCCAAGAGCGAGAGAACAACGGAAAACTCAGTCGAGGTATCTATGAGCTGCGCATTAAAGAGAAAAGCGGGCTAGCTCAATATGACCAAGTGCTACAAGAAAAGGACCGAGGCTGTCGCAAGGCTCGACGAACTAGAAGCCTTGGTCATACATCAAGAGGCGAAGATCAAGGACGCTCGGCAATACGGCGAAGAAATGAGCCAAGCGATCCACAAGCAAAGCGAAGCGCTCGCTCAACTACGTCCGGAAGCCGAAAAAGAATTACAAAGAAAACAAGACCCGCTTGTGGGTTTCTTTAGGCTTTTAAACGCTCGTCAAAAGACGCTTCGTAGTATGGAGTAGGAGAATGTACACCTCCCACTGAATTAATGAAATCTTTTCCTTATTCAACATTTGTCTACTTGCATGCATACATTTGCATATTTAATTTCCCCTCCTTCACACTTAATAAATAAGATAATAAAAAGGAAGGATTAACTAACACGTCTTCCAACTCGGAAGAATGGAGAGAAAGCCACTCCTAATAAAGCTCACCCCAACGGTTGAATCATCGCAAGAGGAAAATAAGCCTCGGCCGTTGGTCCTCAAAAATAAAGAAGAAGGGGCAAGGACACCGGTGCGACTTTTTATGCCACGTCCTTTCCCCTACGAATCAGATAAAGCTGTACCGTGGAGATATGGGGAATCTTCACCAATAAAAGAAGAAATAACGAACATAGCCGGCATTGGGGGCACGACTAGAAGTGGAAGAATCTACTCCCCCAAGGACACACAGGAAGATGTCCCTCAAAATAAAGGAAAAAATAAGAGGACCGAAGAAGAAAAGGAAAATGAAGAATCCAAAGAGGAGACAGAAGGATTACTCCAATTTATAAGACAAAGCGAGTATTCCATTATTCACCAGCTCAATCGTACACCTGCAAAGATCACGTTGCTATCTTTGATAATGAGCTCGGAACCGCACCGGAACGCCCTGCTGAAGGTCTTGAGCGAGGCACACGTACCTCACACAATATCCCAAGAGAAGGTCGAAAGGATCGTCGGTCACATTACGGCAAACAATCACCTCGCCTTCACAGAGGAAGAACTCCCTCTTGAAGGGTCAAAACACAACAAGCCCTTGCATATCTCAGTCAAATGCAAGGAATACCTCATCGCCAAAGTTCTTGTGGATAACGGGTCATCCCTGAATGTAATGCCAAAATGCACACTGGATAAGTTAACCATCCAGGGGGCCATTCTGCGCCCAAGTAGCACCATCGTTCGAGCCTTCGACGGATCAAAGCGAGAAGTAGTGGGAGAAATTAATTTGCCAATCCAGATTGGACCCACTATCTTTGACATCGATTTCCATGTAATGGACATAACTCCGAGCATATAGTTGTCTCCTCGGTAGGCCTTGGATTCATGACGCTAAGGCGGTACCTTCGACGCTCCACCAAAAAGTCAAATTCATAGTGGAGGATAAGCTGGTCACGGTCCAAGCGAGAAGACGATATCCTGATCGGTGGACCATCCACCCAACCCTATGTGGATGCGGCAGAAGAGGCACTTGAAACGTCTTTTCAAGCGCTCGAAATTACCAACATAGAGCGACTTCCCGAAACACCAAAGTAGCCGTATGATGTTGAAACATGGCTACCATCCTGGCCAAGGACTGGGGGCAGATTCCCAAGGAATGAGGGAACCCCGGAATTCAAAGACAATCCTCACAAGTATGGCCTAGGATATAACCCATTCAAGGGTCGAGCGGGAAGAATAAAAGGGAAGTCCCCTCTCAGCACACTCAAGCAGATTTTCCGAAGTGGAGGAGTGCGGGCGTCAAAAGCCACTCTAGTCATTAGGAAACCTTTTTCTTTGTTTAAGGGATGTAAACCCCATGATTGTTAGAGACTATCCCCAGGGCGAGCCCGGCCACGGGCATTTCGGGAGCACATATTCCTTCATTAATTAATAAAGAATGATTCTTTCTATCTGCTTCTCTTCTTTCTACTTTTGACTAGACCACATAAATAACCACTGTCTAAGTAAACAAAAAGAAAAAGAAGAAAAGAAAAGAATAAGAAGCGCTCCCAAATGATCAGACCATTGCTCTCATCATCAAGTTAGCTGATTAGAAGTACATAAAAATAAAGACTTCACCTAAGATATAAAGAAAGTCACGCTTCACCGATACTGTGAACCAAAAAATAAATCCATAAAAAGAAAAAGCCCAAAGAAGCCAAAGGCCAAAGAAAAAGGGCAAAATTACCCGGTAGGAAACCCACTAAGGGGGCTACACAAAAGTTAGGGTCAACCCGGTAGGATACCCGAACGACAATAAAGGGTAGCCTAGGCAAAAGTTAGGGTTACAAATAAAGGTCCGCTAGGATTTCTCCAAAATTTTACAAGAGAGTAAACCTAGACAAAAGTTAGGGCCAACACACAGTATCCAAGTTCGAAAACCCAAAGGGCGATCTAGGGAAATCAGCCAGCTATCCCAAAAAAGAGCAAGGGAAATAAAACCAAAGAGTGCAAATAAAAACAAATACAAAAAAGAGAGAGAGAAAAACGGGAAAATGTTTGTTTAGACAAAAGCTTAAACACTCATGCTTAACCCTTAACCAGCCATTCTTACAAAATTCTTTATCAATAAAAATCAACCATCTAAAACACAAACCATTGATTTTTTACCTCATCTTATTTCTTTTCTCTTGACCCTCACGACAATATTCTAATAATTAATTTAGGAATATGGAGGCGTATAGTCAACAAGAGGATTGAAACCCCTAAAGCAAGGAAAAAGGGACACTACATGACGAAAAGTGCTCTACCAAAAAAAAAGAAAAGAGGAAAAACAAAAAAAAAAGAAGAAGAGAAAAAAAAGAGAGAAAGAAAAAATAGAGAAAGAAAAATAGAAGGAAAGAAAGAAAGAGATGATCCTTCGGTCACAAAAATCCGGCATGGTACAGCCAAAAAGGAAAAATGCAGCAAATCAGAAGGCTTCCAGCACAACAAGACACGTCGGTTAAATCCTTCTGAAAACTTAATCAAAATAGGCATTATAGGGCATCAAAACATAAAAACATTGCATGCACAAAATGTTTTTAGACCAGGTCCTATTACTCCTTTAAAAAAAAAAAAAATAATAACAAAAAAAAAAAAACCAATAAAAATACAAAAAAATGAAAATTTTCTCTTCCGCGAAACGAGACCGCCGTCTCGTCCAACGAGACCGCCGTCTCGGTTACCTGACAGAACGAGACCGCCGTATGGGCCAACCAGAACGCCGTCTCGTTGTCGGCAAAAACGAGAACACCGTCTCGTCCAACGAGACCGCCGTCTCGGTTGCCTGACAGAACGAGACCGCCGTATGGGCCAACCAGAACGCCGTCTCGTTGTCGGCAAAAACGAGAACGCCGTCTCGTTGCACCAGACCGCCGTCTCATCCCGGAAGAGAAATGAGACCGCCGTCTCGTCCACCCAGACGGCGGTCTCGATCTGGAAATTTTCCCTATATATAGGGGGCGCGGCTTTGGGCTTCCTCACAACTCATTTTGGCCCCAGAACCTCCTCTCCCTCAACTCCTGCACTCCCAAGCCCCCTCTAGTCAATATGTTTGGAAGAAGCGCTTCTAGAAAGAGAAGGGGCACTGCTGGTGCTAGTAGTTCCGCAGCACCGCTATCCCGGGACCCTTCACGGCTTACCCCACGACACCGGGCCCGTCTTGAGAATATCCGGACCTACCGGTGGCACCCTATGCTCAAGGCTGGATTTTAACATACTGGCCGAGTTCGGATGGGAGGACGACGTCCGGGCCCACCTAGACGGCATTGGGTGGGGATTCTGCTGCACCCACCACCTACACATGTTTACCGGCAGGCGGTGCTAGAATTTTTAGCCTCCGTCTCCTACTCCGAGAGCCCCTCCACTGTCCCAGGTCTACCACCCACTCAGATGGTAACCTACTTTATGAATGGGCAGTACCGGATTTCCACCCTCAAAGAATTCAACGTGGACATCGGGTTCATCCGGCCCGAGGAGGCCATGACCCGGGAGTACGCGTGACGCCATCCGCTCACGGCCCGCCCACCTTGCTGGCTGCGAGAGATGTGGCGCGAGCTCACGGGAGCCACCACGTTGCCCACGCCGATGAGGGGATCCGCACTTCCCCCGGCACTCCGCATCCGCCACAAGCTGCTGGCTCGGAACTATCCATGGGAGGAAAGAAAGTCAAGGGAAGATATCCCTCCACGACCTCTTCATACTATACTGCATGAGCCGAGGCGGCGCTGCAACCCGGGTACTTCTTCTCGAGAGCCCTCGGGGACTTCGGGAAGCAGTCTGCGGGGGCGTCCTCGTTGCTCCCCTCATCACCCCTTAGCGGAAAGGATTGGGTGCCCTGGCCGGGAAGAGGCTGGCCCATAACCTGCGACCGAATCAATCGGCGGAACGATCTTGGTCGGCATGGGAATGCTGATGCGCGGAGGAGCCAGCTGGCTCTCCACCCCACCCTGGATTTTGCCTTAGAGCTCCGGGATGTGATGCGAGCCGTGCCCACATCCCCTGGTTCCCAGCAGCGGCGACGGCAGCAGCCGCCCGGTATTCGAGACGACTTTGCTGGCATGCACCTCCACATGGACGACCTGTGCGGCGGCTCGATGGTATGACTGTGAGACAAGAACAGGTGTCCCGGAGGCGTGAGCGGCTATTCCAAACAGTGGAGCAATTGTCCCAAAGGCAAGAGGCCTTTGACACCGACTGGGGAGATGTACCAGTACCAACAAAGCATGCGCCAAGGCTGGGCAACTTTTCGGCAGAGGTACCGGGATGAAGTCCAAGAGCAAGAGGACTTCGAGATATCACATGTACCGGCACTACCCTCCCCGGGGATCGAGTCCGGAAGATAGCCCCTAGGGATAGTAGCTCCAAAAAAATAGGGATGTAATAAAATTTCCTCATGAATAAAATTTTATTTCGTGCATCTTTTTGCCATCCTTTCCAAAAGTCAGCATAGCAAAAAAAAAAAAAAAAACTAAGAGTAAAAAAGACGTATGCTCAAGGAAAAAGCCAAAACCCTAAGATCGCGAGGAAAAAGAGATAAAACCGCGAGAAAAAGGCAGGGTCAAACCATCACACCAACCAATAAAGTTTCGACCACCGAGCGAAAGCCAAACAAAACCAAGATCCATCCAACCAACCAGCCAGGATTGGAAGATCACTACCAAAAGAACAAAAACAAAGGACCCCCGGCAATCAGCAAAGGCCGATTGACCACCAACAAAATCCCCGGCATGGCCCGGATGACTATTCAAGAAATCCGAAAAGCAGTCAAATCAACACAAGCAGCACTCTCCAGAGAGCTGCGCCTGATCTGCGCTCGAGCCGGATCAGTAAGTCGCACTACCACCCCGATGGGGGGTTCATACCCATCCGGTCCCGCACAACGGACTGTACCACCCTGATGGGGGGGTTCATACCCATCCAGTCCCGCACAACGGACTGCAACTACCAGCCTGATGGGGGGTTTATACTCATCAACCGAAGGATCGGCTACGTCAGGAGTAGTATCCGGAGGTTCTACCACATGTCCATCGAAGGGATCGGCTACATCAGAAGTAGTATCCTGGAAGTGCACTAGCACAGAAATCATTCGCCAAGGAGTCGGCGCATGAGCCACCTGAGCAGTAAGCCGCCACCACCACCAGTCCTACGCAATGGACTGTACCTGCCAGATAGGGGGTTTATACCTATCAACCAGCACACGAGAAGCGCCTAACAGGCGCATGGGCCACATGAGCTGTAAGCCGCCATTACCACCCTGATGGGGGGTTCATACCCATCCAGTCCCACACAACGGACCGTACCAGCCTGATGGGGGGTTTATACCCATCAACCGAAGGATCGGCTACGTCAGGAGTAGTATCTGGAGGTTCTACCACGTGTCAACCAAAGGGATCGGCTACGTCAGGAGTAGTATTCCGGAGGTGCACAAACACAACATCTCCCCAGAGGATCATCCGCCACAAGACGGCAGTCCGAAGGGTAGCCGGGCAAGAGGGTCAACTCCTTTACCTTCCTGTCAATCTGTCTGGCACAACAGGCCAACAGTCGACTAGTCAGGTAAAGGGGGGGCAGCTGTAGACCCCAAATCTTGCCGGGCTCCAAATAAAGTCAGAAGATCCCCTATTTTGAAGACAGCTGAAGCCTAACAAGCCACTAGGAGAGACTATTAGGCTCCGTACCAAGATAGGAAGGTTTTTTTGGCCGAAAAATAAGTTTTCTCGCCTCGGAGGGACGAGACCGCCTTCCGGATGACCCGGACCGCCGTTTCGCCTCGCGTAGCAAGCGAGACCGCGCTCGTCTAACGAGACCGGGTCTCGTTGCCTACAAACGAGACCGCGGTCTCGTTCACCCAAGCCGGGTCTCGTTGACTACGAAAGCGAGACCGCGGTCTCGTTCACCCAAACCGGGGTCTCGTTGACTACGAAAACGAGACCGCGGTCTCGTTCACCCAAACCGGGGTCTCGTTGACTACGAAAACGAGACCGCGGTCTCGTTCACCGAAACCGGGGTCTCGTTGACTACGAAAACGAGACGGCGGTCTCGTTCACCCAGACGGCGGTCTCGTTGCCAGTAAAGAACGAGACGGCGGTCTCGTTGGACGAGACGGCGGTCTCGACCCTGTCAGACGAGACCGGCGGTCTCGCCATCTGACAGTGCGAAAACCTATAAATAGGGGCTCTCCCCCCCTCATTTCCACACACCACAACTGCATAGCTCTCCCTTCTCTCTAAAACCTCTCTCTAGAATCCCTCCGACGCATTTCCGGAGTTTCTGAGTGTTTTCAAGAGTGATTTTCAGCGTTCGAGAGGTTTCCGACGTCTTGTAGAGTGAAGGGCTGCCATAAAGCACCCTATTTTTCCAAAGAATTAATATAAAAAGCGTGCTTCGGAGGTTCAAATTCTCTCTTTCCACCTTTACCGCTTTTATCTTAAATTATGCAGTAGATAGCAGGGCCATGTAGTCATACTTTTAAATTCCGCAGAATAAAAAGGGCAAAAGTGCGTTTTTCTAGTTTATCAATAAAAATAAGCCGGCCTATCATAGGGAACCCGAAAGGGGCGTCGCAAAGGGACTAATACTCCCTTTGCACGTAACCAACTCCCTTACCCAACTCTGGTTCTAATGACCGAAGTTGGTTTTCGAAAACCAACGCCTTTTTAAACCCCTTTTCCGATGTTTATGGTAAAAATATCGGTGGCGACTCCATAGAACCCAAAATAAATAAGTCCTCTGATTAGCCCGGTTATCGGACAGCCCAAGGACACTTTTCGAAAACCTCGCCCCTAGGTTAGCCCGGTTATCGGACAACCTAAAGGCATTGTAACCACCAATAAAAAACGCGAAAACAAGAGGGTCGATAAAACCATCGCGTCGCTCCGACCGCCTCGTTTTTTACGGCGGCGACATTCGAAGATGAACAAAGCCTAAAAAGCCACTAGGAGAGACTATTAGGCCCCATGTTGGGATAGGAAGAATTTTCTATATTAAAATAAGGATTTTCTCCTTCAGGGGTCGAGACCACCGTCTCGCCATTGCTGCAAGTCAAGACTGTCGTCTCGTTTGGCGAGACGGCCATCTCGCCACTTGCCAATGGCGAGAGCCCCCTCCCGTTTGGCGAGAAGGTCTTCTCATCTCTGGAAAAGTCGATACCACCGTCTCGCCAAATGAGACGGCGGTCTCGCCACTTTTGCAAGTCGAGACCACCGTCCCGAATGGTGAGACAACTGTCTTGACTATGTCAGACGAGACGACCGTCTCGACCTGATAGGCGCGAATCCCTATAAATAGTGAGCGCTCCCCCATCATTTCACACAGTTCTTCCACTTTCCCTTCTACACTTTCTTCAAATTCTCTTCCTAGAGTCCCTCCGAAGCATTTTCGAAGTTTTTGAGAGTTTTTGAGAGCTTTTTATAGTGTTTCGAGAGAGTTTTCGGCGTAGTAAAGAGCGAAGGGCTGGCAAAATGCACCCTACTTTTCAGAAGTTTAATCAAAAGCTTGCCTCAAAGGTTTCTTCACTCTCTCCTTCTCTTTTACAGTCTTTACTTTTTGTATTAGATTGCATAATAGACGTTAGGGCCATGTAGTCATTATTTTAATTCCGCAAAAAAAAGGGTAAAAGCGTCTTTTCAAAGGTTTATTTATAAAATAACTGGCCTATCATAGGGAACTCAAAAGGGGTGTCGTAAGGGAACTAACACTTGCCTTACATGTAACTAACTCCCTTACCTAACTTTGGTTTTAACGACCAAAGTTGGTTTTCGAAAACCAATGTCTTTTTACCCCTTTTTCGATGTTTCCGGTAAAAACATCGGTGACGACTCCATAAGAACCCCTTTAAATTAGTTCTTGGGTTAGCCCGGTTATCGGACAATCCAAGAACACCTTTTCGAAAACCTCACCTCTAGGTTCAGCCCGGTTATCGGACAACCTAAAAGCGTTGTAACATCACCCATAAAAACGCGAAAATTGGAAAGTCAGAACCATCGCGTCACTCCGACCGCCTCTTTTTGACGGCAGCGACAGATGGCGAATCCACTGGGGAAGACTAGAGAGTTGATCCCATTTAGTGATGGGCCAGCTTAATAAATAAACTCATAAATTACGCTTTTACCCTACCTTGTACTATAACATGTTTTAAATGTTTGGCTTTAATAACTATTGTTTGTTTATGTTTACGCGATTGTTTGAAATACTAACTGTACACAAACCTTTGCACACAACAGTTCCCTCTATACCCGGGGGCAAGTGAGAAATCCATAGGGAGTGGGTGGCAGGTACGGTTTGCTGTAGTGATGGCCTTGAGCCCACCGGTGTGATCGGAAACCACCACTCAAGGTGATAACCTTCCTCTTTTGGCACAAAGACTGACTATGGCCTTAGTGTTAAGCATGGTCGAAGGCAGAAGAGTGGGGACCTTATAATGGGGGCACCTTGGGGGCCTTAGCCTTAGTGAGAACAGTTAGAACCTACCTTTGCCAATGCACTTTTCTGAAGGAAAACCCTACCTCGTGATTAAAACGACTTCTCACCTGTTCGCGGGTGATTGAATTGTGTGCACATTCATTTGTTGCATTTGATTGCATAGCATAACCAAAAAACAAAAAACCATAAAAAACATTTTTTGCAATAAACGCCCTTATCTCGGACAGTCTGTCTTTTAGCTATCCTGGTTTCAGGTTCTTTGTAAGCTAAGTAGGCACACAGTCCGACAGAAGAGATAAGGGACGCTAAACATTATTCTTTCGTATAAGCCATTTTTATCTCGGACAATCTGCCTTTTAGCTAGCCTGGTTTCAGGTTCTTTGTAAGCTAAGTAGCCACGTAGTCCGACAGAAGAGATAAAAGGCTCTAAAAAAAACCCAAGTCAAAAAATGGGACCTTGTTCATAAACATTACACTCATAAACCATTCATATAGGTAGTTTATTCTAAAAAAAATACACAAATACCATACATCATGTAGAAATAAAACATGATAAATAGAAAAATAAACACCCACATTCATACCTACAATAAGCATCATATTCATAAAGCATGCATTTTGGTTTTAGAAAATAGAGGGGACTGGTAGACAATTGAAGAAGGTAGACAATCCCCGGTACCATACTGAGAAGTTAGAACGGCTTTGTGCGATAATGTCAACAGAGGTCCGCTCTGACTTTGAAAAATTCTATGGACGGATTCTCGACCTATTGAAGATCTGTGTCGATCCCATTTTTATCAAGGTTCTAGTACATTTCTAGAACTCCAGTTTGCGCTGCTTTGAATTCCCGCAATTGGACATGGTGCCCACTTTGGAGGAGTACGAGATTATGCTAAAATGGCCCAAATCAGCCGAGGTCCATATTCGCCACGAGGCATACACTCCTGCAGCACAAATCGCTGCCATCATCCGATTGCCATTCTGGCAGACTACCCTGATAGAAAAAGGGAACATCCAGGGTTGTAAAGTTTCAATGTTAGAAGACCATTTGTCTTCTTTGGCTGAAAAGGCAGAATGGGTTGCCTTTAACAAAACCCTGGCCTTAATCATATTTGGAACAATGTTGTTTCCCTTCCACATCGATACAGTGGATCAAGCCGTCATGGATGCCTTTTTCGCCTGGGACGTGAACTCAAAGAGTCCCTTGCCTGCAATTCTTACCGACTGTCGCCGCCGTCCGTTCCGACGTCCTGGGAACGTCTCGAACGTTTATGCGAGCGATCGCGAAAAGATGGTTGAGACTCGCGTTTTTTGTTAAAATTGTGTTCATTGCTTCCGAGGAGCTCAACACTGAACTGTCCTCTAATAAAAGCAAGGTTTTCGAAAAGGGGTTCTTTTGGAGTCGCCACCAATGTTTTGACCGGAAACATTGGAAAAGGAAAAAAGGCGTTGATTTTAATAAAAACCAACTTGGCCATTATAACCAGAGTTGGGTAAGGGAGTTAGTTACGTGTGGGGAAGGTATTATCACCCCACAACGTCCCTTTCGGGTTCCCTATGACGGATTAATTCATTAAGTGAAGATTATGAGAAATTACATAATTACCCTTATTTTATTCGTACAGTAAATATGGCTATCTACATGATTTTATTTACATTTTATGAAGCAATAAATAAAGCAGTAAAGGAGAAGAGATTTGAGAAGAACCTCTGTAGCAAGCTTTATATATCAACTCTGTTACAATAAGGACGCTTTTCGGCAGTCCCTCGCTCTACAATGACTCTCCTCTCGATTACAAACTCGACTCGACTAAATTTTCTAGAAGAATCGAATGCTGGAATACAAATTCCTTAACTGATTGTTACCTAAAAAAGGCAATCAGAGAGATCATTCGAGAGAGGGAGAGAAGAAAACAAGTCTCAGAGTTGTCTGGTGTGTTGAATGAGACAAATGAGGCTCCTATTTATAGCCATTTTCGCCTGGACATCTGGGACGGCCGTCTGGGTTGGGACGGTCGTCCCAACTGCATATTTTACACTGTTTGGGATGACCTGGTGCATTTGGGACGGCCGTCCCAATTGAATTTGAGGGTTTGGGACGCGCGTCCCAAATGTTAGACGTGCGTCTCACATGCAATTTTGGTGTTTGGGATGGCCAGGTGTGTTTGGGACGGTCGTCCCAGTTTGGGACGGCCGTCCCAAACTGCTTTGGCCTGTCTTCGCGTTCCGGGACCCCCGAGAAGCTTTCCTTTCCTTTTTTCGGACGTCGTTTGATGCCGATGTGTGTCCGTTGAAGCTTTATCTTTATATAGGAAGTCTTCTTGGCCTTCATTAAGATGTCGGGCGAGCTTTGTCTTCGTGTAGGAAGTCTCTTTAGTCTTTATTGTGTGAATGGGCGAACTCCGTCTTTGTTGTGGGAGGTCTCCTCGATTTTGGGAAGCCTGATGAACTCCATCTTCGGGCGAAGTTCCTCTAGCTTTTATTTTGAGAAGCCGGGCAAAATTAGGGGTCTACAGCTGCCCCCCCTTCACCTGCCTAACTAATTTGTTGGTTTTAATATGCCGACAAAATTAGTTGGTAGGGGAAGGAGTTAACCCTTTTGCCCGGTCATCCTTCGGATGTTGTTCCTTGTTGATCCTCCAGATGATAAATATTTTGATAGGTACCAACCCCTATCTGGTTTGAGCCTCTTTTTGTAAAGATCTGGTGAGTACTTACCCTCACCCGGTATAAGTCTGTATTTTACTAGACTTTAGTGAGTACCTACCCCCACTAGGTATGAACCTTGTTCTGCAAGGTTTTGGTGAGTATCTACCCTCACCTGGTATGAGTTTACTTTTTGCTAAACTCTTGTGGGTACTTACTTCCGAGGTGCTCAACATCTGAACTATCCTCTAATAGAAGTAAGATCTTAGCACCTGTTTTTGCAATGCTCCAGGTGAGTATTTTTACTCCACCGATGCATTTTTGCTAGGTTTTTTGATAAGCCTCGTTCTGCAAGGCTTGGATGAGTACGCACCCCACCCGGTGTGAATGATAAGCCTCATTCTGCAAGGCTTAGGTGAGTATGCACCCCCACCCGGTGTGAATGATAAGCCTTGTTACTGCAAGGCTTAGGTGAGTACGCACCCCCACCGGTGTGAATGATAAGCCTCATTACGCAAGGCTTAGGTGAGTATGCACCCCACCGGTGTGAATGATAAGCCTCATTCTGCAAGGCTTAGGTGAGTATGCACCCTCACCCGGTGTGAATGATAAGCCTCGTTACGCAAGGCTTAGGTGAGTACGCACCCCCACCGGTGTGAATGATAAGCCTCATTCTACAAGGCTTAGGTGAGTACGCACCCCCACCGGTGTGAATGATAAGCCTCGTTCTGCAAGGCTTAGGTGAGTACGCACCCCACCCGGTGTGAATGATAAGCCTCGTTACGCAAGGATTAGGTGAGTACGCACCCCCACCCGGTGTGAATGATAAGCCTCGTTACGCAAGGTTTAGGTGAGTATGCACCCTCAACTGGTGTGAATGATAAGCCTCATTCTACAAGGCTTAGGTGAGTACGCACCCCCACCCGGTGTGAATGATAAGCCTCGTTCTGCAAGGCTTAGGTGAGTACGCACCCCCACCCGGTGTGAATGATAAGCCTCGTTCTGCAAGGCTTAGGTGAGTACGTACCCCCACCCGGTGTGAATGATAAGCCTCGTTCTGCAAGGCTTTCAGGATGAACTTTTTTTTGTAGTCAATCCTATGATCATCTGTTTTTGGAGATGAGTTGACAGCTTACTATTTTTGATCATGCGTCTCTGGGGAGTAATTGATTTTTCTTTTTGACTTTTCTGTTTTAGTCATCCTGGTTTTATCGAGGATTTCGTATTTTGGCTTTTCTTGTTCTAGCCATCCGGCTTTTGCTAGGGATTCTTTGTTTTTGACTTTTAGCCATCCGGTCTTGGCTGGTGATTCTTGATTTTTGGCTTTTCTGTTTAGCCATCCGGCTTTTCTGGGGATTTCATTGTTTTGGCTTTTTCTTTTAGCCATCCAGTCTTGACCGGGGATTCTTTGATTTTGGCTTTTAGCCATCCGGTCTTGGCTGGTGATTCTTCATTTTTGGCTTTTCTGTTTAGCCATTCGGCTTTTGCCGGGGATTTCATTGTTTTGGCTTTTTCTTTTAGCCATCCGGTCTTGACCGGGGATTCTTTGATTTTGGCTTTTTTGTTTAGCCATCCGGCTTTTGCCGGGGATTCTTTGTTGGTTGCCTCTTGTTTAGGCGGGAATCCTCTAGGGATTTTGATTTCTATTAGTTGCGCCTATTGATTAGGCGGAAATCCACTTGGTGAGATTTTTGTTTGGTTGCGCCTCTTGATCGGGCGGAAATCCTCTGGGGATTTGAGCTTTTTGTTGATTGTGCCTTTTGTTTAGGCAAGAACCCACTTGGGGATGTGATTTCTATTTGGTTGTGCCTCTTGATTTAGGCATATGCTTCAATAGTGGTGAAGACTTAGGTTTTGGATTGCCTCTTGCATAGGTTGATTTCCCGTTTCTTGGGGATATTGGCTTTCTGCTTGCCTGTTGGAAGTGAAGACTTTGCTTTTCACTGGGGATATCTGTATTTGGGAATTTATACGCGATTCCCTGTGGATATAATTTTGTAGTTTGCCTTTGTCGTAGGCTCACTGGGGTAGTTTTCTTGTTGATGATCTACTGGGGAATTGATTTTATTCCGGAGATCTATTTTGAACTGCCCCCTGAGGGAGAAATGGAGTTTTCGACTCCTTATGGGTTGTTGTTGTTTGAGCTGGCTTTGTCTATGCTCTTATTTTGCTGGGGAATGGGTTTCTACCTTTTTCTTGCAATTTCTCTTTTTTGCGATTTAGCTTTTGCATATGTGCTCCTTTTATGCACATTGGCTTGATCTTTGGATGAGAAAGATATCTTTTTTCTTCCTCTTTTCTTTTTGGAGATCCCTGGGGAATTTTTCTTTGCTTCTTGGGGATCAAATCCTTGGTTTGATATTTTATGATGGAGTCTTGGCTCCGACTTTTGTGAAGCTCTTTTATTGAGCGGGATGAAGAGATTTTCTTTTTTTTCTTTTTTGGGATTCACTAAGGAGTCTGTTTCCTGGGGTCCAATTTTGATGATGGAGTCCTGGCTCCTGTCTTTGTGAAGCTCTTATTTGAGCTGGAAGATGGAAAAAAAAAATCTTTTATTTTCCTCTTTTTGTAGACGTTTCTTGATATGCTTTGTTAGGAGACATTTATTTGACCTTTTTCTGTAGTGGCCTCCGTTAGGGGATGAAAAGTTTTTCTTTCTTTTCCTTCTGTTGCCCCCTGGTTATGTGGAGGACTTGACTCCATATTTTCTTTGATTGATGGACTCTTATGTAGTCCTTATTCTCCTTTTGAGGAACGGAGCGGAGACTTTTGATGCTTTTGCTTGATGACTCATGTGGTGATGAAGCTGAGTCGCGATGTATTCTTTTTGTTTTGCCTCTGGAGTAAGCAAGGATCCTTTTGAGGATGGTCGAGCCTTTTCGTTGGCTTTTCTACGTTGATGACTTCCTTTTTCTTGGATGGAAGGATGCTGGTTGCAGCTCTAAATGACTATGTTTGATGACTCATGTGGTGGTGCTGAGTCAGGGAGTATTTTTATGCCTTTGAATAGGCAAGGATCCTCTTGAGGATGATCAAGCCTTTTCCATTGGCTTTTCTTCTCCTTCTTTTATTGGTGTAGAAGGTTGATGACTTCCTTTTCCTTGGATGGAAGGATAGTGGTCGGATCTTTAAATGACTATGGTTTGATGACTCATGTGATGATGATGCTGAGTCATGGAGTAATTATTTTTGTTTTGCCTCTAGAGTAGGCAAGGATCTGCTTGGGGATTTTCAAGCCTTTCTGTTGGCTTTTCTGTTTTGATGTACCTTCTTTTGTTGGTATAGAAGGTTGATGGTTGGAGCTATTTTCCTTGAAGCTCCTTATGTTGCTGAAATGGTTTTGATTTCGTCTTTTTCTTTCGCGATTTAATTTTTATCGCGAGCTTTGTTTGAAATTTGACTTTTTAATAGATCATGTGTGCCTTTTATTTTGTACACATGGGCTTTTAAAATGCTAAGTGTAAAACAGAAATATTTATTACTGCTTTTTGTTGGATACATTTCAAGCATATTCGAAATACTAGAAAGCTATAAAAATCAATCCTAATCGTCTGCCTCTGGGCTGGAATGGGCAGATGGTGCTGGCGAAGGGAAGCGGCGGAGTAGGCGGCGCTGGAATCTCGCCTGAGTCTGGACCAGGTTCTCTATCTGGCGGTTTGTCCTGTCTTGCCTGACAGTCAGCTGGCTAAACTGTTGGCGTATAAACTGGAACTCTCCTTCCATATAGGCGTGCTCCTCGTCTAAGCGTCGGTACAAGCCGGAGAAGTCTGGATCGCGTGATTGCTGCTGGGACTCTGAAGTAGTGGGGATGTCTTGCGGTGTACCGAAGTCGCGCATATCCCATGAAATCGAGATGATAGGGTTTAAGATGAACCCTGTTCCTTCTCTGCGAGGATATTCATGTGCGTCGGCACTCCTCCGATTGATAGGCTCTGGTTGAAGTTCGAGCTGGGATATCTTCTCCGTTCGTGCATCCCCAATATTCGGCTAGAGGGGTAAGGAAGGGAGCCACCATGATCGCTCCGCTGGTCCCCGAGTACCGCATTCCTTTACAGACCTTCGAGGAATGCGTATCCGGGTTGCATCGGTGTCCACGATGCATGCGATGAGACTATAAAAAGATCGACCAGCGTGACCTTTCCCTGGCTTTCCTTCCTGCTGTGAATGGTCCCGGCAAGTAATTTGTGGCAAATGCGAAGAGGGGGATTGAAGGCTGCACCCTTCAGATTAGATGGGAGATTGATAGCTCCGGTAATCTCCTTCCACATGCTGGTGGTGGTGAGAACGGTAGGTTTCTCCGGATATGCGGACCGATATTCGGTGTTCTTGTATCGGCTCGTTGGCAAAAACCCATGATGACGTTGAAGTCATCCGAGGCGATGGTCCGGTAGGCTCCATCCATCCGAGTAGGAGACGGCTTGTGTTGGTGGCACTCCGAGGAATTGTAGATGGCATTTCCATCATGTTGACGAGAGGCGAGAAACTCCATTGTAGCGGTGCGATGGATCCAGAGTGGGCGGCTCGCGGAGTAGGAAGTCCCATCCTATGTTGTGGATGAACTTCCTAACGTCTTGCTCCCGGTCGAACGTAGCAAGGATCTCAAAATCCAACCGCGAGCATAGGGTACCGGGCAAATTGTTGGATATTTGCCGGTCGTTGTTGATGCGCTTACTGCCATCATCATGCTAGTGACGGGAGTTCTCCTAGCGGCAGTCCTGGTGTGTTTTCTTACGGACGAGGCTTCTCCGTGTTCCATTGTGAGCTCTATTCTCTTAGAAATGCTAAAAATGTATGGAGGAGGAGGAAAAGCAAGATAGGAAGCTTGGAATGAGGTGCCAAAGCTCAATTCCCGCACCTCTCATATATAGCCGCGCAGGGGAGTTTGGGACGGCCGTCTGGGTTGGGACGGCCGTCTCAAATGGCAAAATTGGTCATGGCTCAGCCCCCACCTGAGACGCACGTCTCAAACAATAAATGGCACTTGGGACGGCCGTCTGGACATTGGGACGGTCGTCCCAAGCTTCTTATGCTGGTTTTTCAAGTTTTTGATGAGAAAGAAGATGGGACTCCATTCATTGATGTTTTAATGCATGTAATGTTTTATGAAATGCATCCTATGATCTATTTGAGTTAATATTTCGAAAGTTTTAAGCGATGTGCTTTGACTTCGGGTGCGTTCTTGGTGTTGTACCTTAACGTCATCTTGTTTCTTGGATAACAAGCTTAGTGCGTATTGATTTGCCGTCTTGGAATTTTCTTTGCTATGGCCAGAAGAGCAATCTTCTGTTTGTAGGGCAACTACCATATCAATGCCTTTCTTCCTTTCCTTAGGGATTTCAACCTTCCTATTGATCACTATGTTACCACATTCCCCTTTATTACTTGAATGCTTTATAGTGAAATGGTCAAGAGAAGAGAAAGAAAAGGATTTGTATCAAAGGCTTGTGTTTTAGAGGGATATTTTTGTATGAAAGGTCTTTGTAAGAATGGCTAGCCCGAGGTTGGTCGGTGTTTAGGCTAGTTTAGACAAAACGTTTTGCTCTTATAACGAGCGTCGTTGCTTATTGTTATATAGCGCCTTTTTGCGATTGATTAACTTCCCTAGGCCGCCCTTTCGGGTTTTCAGTCTAGGATGCTGTGCTTATGTCCTAACTTTTGTCTAGGTTTCCCTCTTTTGTATTTATTTTTAAGGAATACCTAGCGGACTTTTTATAACCCTAACTTTTGCCCAGGTTACCCTTTATTATTGTTCGGGTCTCTGTAGGGTTTACCCTAACTTTTGCGCAACCCCCTTTGTGGGTTTCTCTTAGGGTATTTTGCCCTTTTATTTTCTTGTCTCGGTCTTTGACCTTGACGGGCTTTCCTTTTTTGTATGCGTATATTTTTTGCACAACATTGTCGAAACTTGATTTTATCAAGATAAATTTTAGTTGTGTTTCTAATTAATCAATCATTTTTTACTTTACTTTGCGGCGCTTTAATTATTCAGACACATTTGGAACAAAACGCTTTATCTAAACCTTGTTTATTAAAATGGGGTATAGATACATTTAGTAAGAAAAGAAGCAGATAGTAAGAATAGCATTCTTTTGTAATTTCAGGGAAATGTGTGCCCTAAAGATGCTCGGGGGACGGGCACACCCCGAGGAGTGATCTCTAATAGTCACTAGGTTTACATCCTTTAGAATCAGAAGAAGGACACCTAATGACTAACGCTACCCTTTGCGCTAATACCCCTCCTTTTCGGAATATCATCTTCGAGGGGTAAGACTTCCCTATTTTCCGTATGGCTTGATCTTTTGTAGGGTCGTACCCTAATCCATACTTTAGCGGGTTGTCCTTGAAATCTGGTGGCTCTCTTATTCCTTGAGTATTTTTTCTGAGCCCCTGTCCTGTGCAATATCCATATCTTTTCATTATATGGGCCACCTTCATATTACCAGGGAGTCTTTCTATGTTGGCAATTTCAAGCGCTTGAAAAGACGTTTCAAGAGCCTCTTGACCGCATCCACATATGGTTGGACAGATCGATTTGCTAATCAGAAAGTCTTCTTCGGCTTGAAGCTGTGACGAGTTTATCATTTGTCACAAACTTGACTTTTTGGTGGAGCGTTGAAGGTATTGCCTTAGCGCTATGAATCCAAGGTCTACCAAGGAGACAACTATATGCTGGTGTGATGTCCATCACGTGGAAGTCTATGTTGAAAATAGTAGGTCCAATTTGGATTGGTAGACTGATCTCTCCTACTACTTCACGTCTTGATCCGTCAAAGGCTCGAACTATTGTATTACTCGGGCGCATGTGGGTTCCTTGCACTTGTTATCTTATCAAGTGTACTTTTAGGCATAACGTTTAAGGATGACCCATTATCCACAAGAACTTTGGAAATGAGATATTCCTTGCATTTGACAGAAATATGCAAGGGCTTATTATGATTGGACCCTTCGATAGGGAGTTCTTCATTAGTGAAGGTGAGATGATCATTGGCTGTAATATTACCAATGATTCCTTCAAATTTGTCTTGGGATATTGCATGCGGAACAAATGATTCATTCAAAACCTTTAACAATGCGTTTCGATGCGGTTCCGAACTCATGATGAGTGATAACAAAGTTATCTTTGCTGGAGTACGATTGAGTTGATCAATGATAGAGTACTGACTTTGTCTTATGTACTGGAGTAACTCATCTGTCTCCTCCTTGGATTCCTTTTCTTCTTCGGCCTTATTTTTTGCCTTCTCTTTAGGAATATTATCTTGAATTTCCTTGGGGGAATATATTCTTCCACTTCGAGTCATGCCCCCAATTCCAGCTATGTTGGAGATATCTTGATTAACTAGCGATTCTTCTGAGTATCTCCAAGGTACAACTTTATTTTATGAATAAGGGAAAGGACGCGGCATGAATAAACATAAAGGCGTTATTGCTTCTTCCCTTTTATTGATTGGAATGATTAATGGCGCTTGTTTGTTATCATCTTCGGATTTATTGACCGTTGTAGAGATTTTGATGACGAAAGGCTTCTTTTCCATTTTTCTGATTTGTGGAAAGCACATCAATTAATCCTTTCTTTTTATTATCTTTATTATTAAAATGAGGAGGGATATATGAATGTATGCAACTTATGAATGCAATAGACAATTTAAGGGAAAAAAAATCCTTTTATTAGAAAGTGTTTATCCTTCTATACAATGCTTTGAAGCAAGTGTTGACAAAAGCGAAAAAGCTTGAAGAATCCTATAGGTAAATTAGGCTTTCTTCGTAATTCGTCTTCAGCTGTTATCACGTAATTTTTGAGCGTCTTGATTTGCTCAGATACCGCCTGGCTCATATCTTCACTATATTGACGAGCCTCTTTTATCTTCTCTTCTTGATGAACGATCAAGGCTTGTTGCTGATCAGACCTTTCTATTGCTTGGTCTCTTTCGCGAAGTAGTTGACCGTATTGAGCTAATCCATCTTTTTCTTTTTCACGTAGCTCCTCTAGGTCTTCTCTGTATTTTTCAGCGGTTTCCCACCACTTCTGTGCTTTTGACCGAGTATTCGCTAGGTCATCCTGTATTAGCTTGATCGTTTTTGCCTGTTCTGTCAGCGCACTCTCAAGATGTGCTATTTCATCGCTCATGTCCCGGAATAGACTATCTTGCTCAAGCCTTGGCATCTTCAATGCTTGTTTAGTCTCTTCCTAATAGTCAGCACAATCATCTTTAAGACGCTCTATTTCGTGGTCCTTCTTTTTGCATTGCCTTTTTAGACCATCTATTATAAGGGCTGATTCTTGCTCTTTTTCTTCAAAAGCCCTCAGGTGAGCTTCCATGACTTCAACCCTCTTGTTCAAGGCATTGACCTGCGGTTGTAGCTCCTCATCGGCTAATGTTGTGGTGAATGAAGCGGATGGTTGGGGTATCCCTCTATTTTTCCTCCATTCTTCATATTCATGGGATGTAGATACACGAACCTTTCAGAGTTCTTTATCTCCCATATAGGCTGGTCTTTCCCATACTTTCCGAACAGTGAGATATTTCTTCAAAGCTATGGGAATAGTGGCATAGACTCGGCCCTCTCGAGCTCTTCTTGGGTTGGCGCGGTCCGAGTTCTCATAAGTTGTCTCATAGCCATTTTAGGAGAGTAGGCTATACAACCTCTGAGACCTAGAAGTGGTATGCTCAGGTAATCTCCGCATCGTACCAGAATATAACCGGGTCGGAACCAAGGGCAAACCCAAGATATATGCTCTATGTTCCAGTTTTCTAACTCGGCTTTTCACTCTAAAGCTTGACGATGTTGAAGAGGGATTTTTTAGAAACTTCTTAAAGGGTCAGGAAATACACCCATGTGGCTTGAGGCGTAAAAGTGAGTAACACCCCATACATATAGCAGTGAAGTACAACATCTGAGTGTTTTTCCCTGTTTCTGTCGGCAAAATTCTACAGAAAGCAGGGTATCAGCAAGGATTGCAGGTATAGGACTTTTTGAATACACATCCCAGGCAAAGAATGCATCCATCGCAGCATAGTGGAGTCGCCATCTGTCGCCGCCGTCCGTTCCAACGTCCTAAGGACGTCTCGAACGTTAATGCGAGCGGTCGCGAAAAGATGGTTGAGACTCGCGTTTTTTGTTAAAATTGTGTTCATTGCTTCCGAGGAGCTCAACACTGAACTGTCCTCTAATAAAAGCAAGGTTTTCGAAAAGGGGTTCTTTTGGAGTCGCCACCAATGTTTTGACCGGAAACATTGGAAAAGGAAAAAAGGCGTTGATTTTAATAAAAACCAACTTGGCCATTATAACCAGAGTTGGGTAAGGGAGTTAGTTACGTGTGGGGAAGGTGTTAGCACCCCACAACGCCCCTTTCGGGTTCCATATGACGGATTAATTCATTAAGTGAAGATTATGAGAAATTACGCAGTTACCCTTATTTTATTGATACAGTATTAAATATGGCTATCTACATGATTTATCTATATTGCATACAGAAAGCAATAAATAAAGCAATAAAGAAGAAGAGACTTGAGAAAAAACCTCCGTAGCAAGCTTTATATTATGATTTCGTTACAAGGAGGACGCGTTTCGGCAGTCCTTCGCTCTACAATTGCTCTCCTCTCGTCTACCCTAATCGACTCGACTAAAACTGTTTTGAAGAATCGAATGCCGAAATACAAATTCCTTAACTGATTGTTACCTAAAAAAGGCAATCAGAGAGATCATTCGAGAGAGGGAGAGAAGAAGACAAGTCTCAGAGTTGTCTGGTGTGTTGAATGAGACAAATGAGGCTCCTATTTATAGTCATTTTTCGCCTGGACATCTGGGACGGCCGTCTGGGTTGGGACGGCCGTCCCAACTGCATATTTTACACTGGGACAATTTGGGACGACCTGGTGCATTTGGGACGGCCGTCCCAATTGAATTTGGGGGTTTGGGACGCGCGTCCCAAATGTGAGACGTGCGTCTCACATGCAATTTTGCTGTTTGGGACGGCCAGGTGTGTTTGGGACGGCCGTCCCAGTTTGGGACGGCTGTCCCAAACTGCTTTGGCCTGTCTTCGCGTTCCGGGACCCCCGAGAAGCTTTCCTTTCCTTTTTTCAGACGTCGTTTGATGCCGATGTGTGTCCGTTGAAGCTTTATCTTTATATAGGAAGTCTTCTTGGCCTTCATTAAGATGTCGGGCGAGCTTTGTCTTCGTGTAGGAAGTCTCTTTAGTCTTTATTGTGTGAATGGGCGAACTCCATCTTTGTTGTGGGAGGTCTCCTCGATTTTGGGAAGCCTGATGAACTCCATCTTCGGGCGAAGTTCCTCTAGCTTTTATTTTGAGAAGCCGGGCAAAAATAGGGATCTACACCGACACCTTGCTTTCGGTGGAATTTTGCCGCCAAAAGCAAGGAAAAACACTTCGTTGTTGCTCTTCACTACTTTTTGTGTGGGGCATCACACATTTCTACGCCTCTAGTCACATGGGGATGTTCCCCGACCCTTTGAGGAGCTTCTCCAAAATCCCTCTCCACCGATGCCTAACCTCATAGTGGAAGGACGAGTTAAAACAATAGGACGCCAACCATTTATCCTGGGTCTGCCCTTGGTTCCGACCCGATCCTGTCCTCATCAGATGTGGACATTATCCGACCGTACCATTGATAGGACTCAACGGTTGCATAGCCTATTCACCTAGAGTAGCTATGAGACAACTCATGAGGACCCGAACTACGATATCCCGAGGGGAGCTCGGAGGACTGTGTTTCTTCGGAGACCCATGCACAATTACTAACTCACTAGCCGTGAGAAGAGCATGGGAGAGACCAGTCTTTATGGGAGATAGAGAGCTAGAAAAAACTCGAGTAGCTGCCTCCAGTGACTACGAGGAGTGGAGGAGGAAAAGAGGGATGTCTCAACCATCCACCTCACTCGCTACATGTGTCAATAGTGAAGAGCTGCAAACTCAAGTTGACGCCTTGACCCAGAGGATAGAAATCATGGGAGCCCAGATGAGGGCCCTTGAAGAAAGGGAACAAGAATCTATCCTCACCATAGACGGTCTACAAAGGCAATGCAAGAAAAAGGATCATGAAATAGAGCACCTCAAGGATCAGTGTGCTGACTCTAATGAGCAAGCTATCCGAGCATCCAAAGCTGCTAGAACATGCTCGGATAGCCAACTTCAAGAAATAAACACCAACTCAGCACGCCTTGAGGTCGAATAAGCAAAATAGGCTCAAACGATCAAGGACTTATTACAAGACCTCACAAGGACTCGGTCAGAAATACACCAAGAGTGAGAGGCCAATCGGAGACTCAACAAAAGTCTCACTGAGCTATGCTGTAAAGAAAGAGATTGGCTAGCTCAGTATGGCCAAGTACTACGAGAAAAGGACTGAGCCCTTGCAAAAATCGACAAGCTGCAAGCCTTGGTCGTCCATCAAGAGGCGAGGATCAAAGAGGCTCAAAAGTACAGTGAAGATATGAGTCAGGTTGTCCAGATGCAAAGCAAAGCACTCGCTCGTCACGTTCAGGAAGCCGAAAGGGAATTACATAGAAATCAAGACCTACCTGTGGGTTTCTTTAGGCTTTTCCGTTTCTGTCAAAAGTTGCTTCGTAGTATGGAATAGGGGAATGTACACCTTCTACGGATAAATGAAATATTTCTTTATTCAACAATTGTCTACTTGCATGCATATCATTCATTTGCATATTTAATTCCCCCTCCTTCAATTTTAATAAATAAGATAATAAAAAGGAAGGATTAACTGGCACGACTTCCAAATCAGAATGGAGAGAAAGCCACTTTTAATAAAGCTCTCCCCAACGATTTATCCATCACAAGAGGACAATAAACCTCGACCATTGGTGTAGACCCCAAATCTTATCCGGCCTCATATTAAAGACCAGAAGACCTCCTTTTCAAAGATGGATGAAGCCTAAGAAGCCATTAGGAGAGACTATTAGGCCCCATACTAGGATAGGAGGGATTTTTTACATGTAAATAAGGATTTTCGCCTTTTAGGGTCGAGACTGCCGTCGCGCTTCTCGGGACCACCGTCTCGCCACTTCTGCAAGTCGAGATCGCCATCTCATTTGGCGAGACGGCCGTCTCGCCACTTGCGAATGGCGAGACGGCCTTCCCAATTGGTGAGACGGCCATCTTGCCATTTTTGTAAGGCGAGACGGCCGTCTCGAATGGCAAGACAGCCGTCTCAACCTTGTCAAACGAGACGCCCGTCTCGACCTTGTCAGACGAGACGGCCGTCTCGACCTGACAAGCGCGAATCCCTATAAATAGTCGCGCCTTCACCCTCATTTAACACAGTTCTTCCATTCTCTCTCTAGTCACTTCTTCAAATTCTCTTCCTAGAACCCCTCCCAAGCATTTCCGGAGTTTCTGAGAGGTTTTTAGAGTTTTTTATAGCGTTTTTGAGAGATTCCCAGTGCTGTAAAGAGTGAAGAGCTGCCAAAAAGCACCCTAGTTTTCAAGAAATTAATATAAAGCTTGTCTCGGAGGTTTTTACATTCTCCCTCTCTCTTTTACTACTTTATTTTTAATTATGCAATAGATATTAGGCCATGTAGTCGTAACTTTAATTCTGCAAATAAAAGGGTAAAAACGTCTTTTCATCGGTTTACTTATTTAAATAGCTGGCTTATCATAGGGAACCCAAAAGGGGCGTCGTAAGGGAACTAACACTTCCCTTACACGTAACTAACTCCCTTACCCAACTCTGGTTCTAATGACCAAAGTTGGTTTTTCGAAAACCAACGCCTTTTCACTCCTTTTCCGATGTTTCCGGTAAAAACATCGGTGGCGACTCCAAAAGAACCCTTCAAAATTAGTTCCTGGGTTAGCCCGATTATTGGACAACCCAAGAACACTCTTTCGAAAAACTCGCCTCTAGGTTCAGCCCGGTTATCGGACAACCTAAAAGTGTTGTAACCACACCAATAAAAACGCAAAAATCGGAAAGTCAGAACCATCGCGTCGCTCTGACCACCTCGTTTTGACGGTGGCGACAAATGGCGACTCCACTGGGGAAGCCTAGAGAGTTGATCCCATTTAGTGATGGGCCAGCTTAAATAAATAAACCAAAGAATTACGCTTTTACCCTACCTTGTATTATAACATGTTTTAATGCTTGGCTTTAATAACTGTTTGTTTATATTTACGCAATTGTTTGAAATACAAACTATACACAAGCCCTTGCACACAACAGTTCCCTCTATACTCGGGGGCAAGTGAGAAATTCATAAGGAGTGGGTGGCAGGTACGGTTCGCTGTAGTGATGGCCTTGTGCCCACTAGTGTGATCGGAAACCACCACTCAAGGTGATAACCTTCCTCTTTTGGCATAAAGACTGACTATGGCCTTAGTGCTAAGCATGGTCGGAAGGCTGGAGAGTGGGGACCCTATAATGGGGGCACCTTGGGGGCCTTAGCTTTGGTGAGAACAGTTAGAACCTACCTTCGCCAATGCACTTTTCTGCAAGAAAACCCTACCTCGTGATTAAAAACGACTTCTCGCCTATTCGCAGATGATCGAATTGTGTGCGCATTTGTTTGTTGCATTTGTTTGTTGCATAGCATAACCAAACAACAGAAAAATCACAAAAAATATTTTTTGCAATAAACACCCTTATCTCAGACAATCTACCTTTTAGCTAGCCTGGTTTCAGGTTCTTTATAAGCTAAGTAGCCACACAGTCTGACAGAAGAGATAAGGGACGCTAAATACTATTCTTTCGCATAAAGCCATTTTTTATCTCGGACAGTCTGCCTTTTAGCTAGCTTGGTTTCAGGTTCTTTGTAAGCTAAGTAGTCACGCAGTCCGACAGAAGAGATAAAAGGCTATAAAATAAAATAATAAAAATCAAATAAAAATCTGATTCCAAAACAATAAATGGGACCTTGTTCATAAACATTACACTCATAAATCATTCATATAGGTAGTTTATTTTCAAAAAAATACGCAAATACCATACATCATGTAGAAATAAAACATGATAAATAGGAAAAATAAACACTCACATTCATTCAATAAGCATTGTAGACCCCTAATTTTGCCCGGCCTCTCAAATAAAGATAAAGGAGATCACCCGTAACAAGATAAAGCTTGTCTAGCATTCCAAATAAAGGCCAAAAAGACTTCCTATATGAAGATAAAGCTTCAATAGACACATATCGGCATCAAGCGACGTCCAAAACGAGGCAAGGAAAGCTTCCGGAGCCCGAAACCCGCAAAGCTGGACGGAACGAGGTTGAGACGGCCGTCCCGGTTGGGACGGCCGTCCCAACCTCTTAAATCCGAGTTGGGACGCGCGTCCCAAAGTTGGGACGGCCGTCCCAAACCCATTTTAAGTGGGACGGCCGTCCCGGCCTTCCTGGGGGTCCAGCTACGTGTAAATTTGCCATTTGGGACGGCCATCCCGGTCCGGACGGCCGTCCCAACCCGGACGGCCGTCCCAAAGTGCGCCAGCTGCGAAAAACTATAAATAGGAGGCTCATTTGCCACTTTTTCACACCACGAGACACTCCGGAGAGCTACGAAACACTTTGGAGCACTTGTCTACTTCTCTCTCTCTCTCGAATGATCTTTCCAGATTGCCTTAAATAGGTAACAATCGGTTAAGGAATTATATTCGGCATTTGATTCTTCTTTAAATTTTTAGTAGAGTCGATCTTGTATTGGTGAGGAGAGACTGTGTAGAGAGGGGTTGCCAAAACGCATCCTCACGGTTCGAGGTTCTCAATATAAAGCTTGCTACGGAGGTTCTTTTCAATTCCCTTCTCTTTTATTGTTTTATTTATTATTTTATTGTTTTATTTAGCTTTATTATGTCATGTAGAATAGGATCATGTAGATAGCTATTTTAATATCTCTTTTATTGCTTTATTTAGCTTTATTCATCATTTTATACATGCAACATAGAATAAAATCATGTAGATAGCCATTTAATATTATGTAATAAAATAGGGTAATCGCGTAATTTCTCGTAGTCTTTATTTAAATGAATTAATCTGTCATAGGGAACCGAAAGGGGCGTTGTGGGGTGCTAACACCTTCCCCACACGTAACTAACTCCCTTACCCAACTCCGGTTATAATGGCCAAGTGCGGTTTTTCTTAAAATCAACATTTTTTCCTTTTCCAATGTTTATGGTCAAAACATTGGTGGCGACTCCATAAGAACCCCTTTTCGAAAACCTTTTAAAACAAAAACGCGAGTCTAAACCATCTTTTCGCGACCGCTCGCATAAACGTTTCTAAGACATTCCCTCCCCGGGACGTCGGAAACGGACGGCGGCGACAGATGGCGACTCCGCTGGGGAAGCTAGAGAGTTGATCCCATTTAGTGACAGATAAATTCAAAATAAGTAAAGATTTGAAATTACGCCTTTACCCTTCGTATGTTTTTATTGTATGGCTTTAATAAGCTGCTTGTATGATTACTTACGCAAATTGTTCGAAATATAAATTGTACACAAAAACCCTTGCACACAACAGTCCCTCTATGCCGGGGGCAAGAGTGAATACCTATAGGGAGTGGGTGGCGGATACGATCGGTTAGTTGGCACACGGGGCTACTACCGTTGTCGGAAAACCACCAACTCAAGGTGATAACTCTCTTCTTTTGGTCTAAGGGTGTCGACACGGAGTTCCGTGCATGACCCGAGGATTGAGAGTTGAGAGGTCCCTATAATGGGGGCACCTTGGGGACCTTTGGCCTGGTGAGAACGAGTTAGAACCACCTAAACCAAGCACGTTTACGCGGGAAAATCCTACCTCGTGATTAAATAAGCGTGGCTCGCTCGTGGATGTATGAATTGTGTGTGCATACGTTTGTTGCATTTGTATTGATGCATTAGTATAGGGTAATCATACAACAAACAAAAAAAGTGAAAAACCCTAAAAATCATAAAATAATGAAAAAACCCTACAAATATAAAAACATTTTTGGCAAAGTCGTATCATTCATACCATATCATTCAATAAGTGGTAAAACCAAGAGAGAAAACCAATGCATTAAGAAAAGTATGCATAAACATCATCATAATAAAACCTCTCATACATAAACACATTCATCCTAGGGCATATTTATTCCACGCTAATCATTTAAAATAAAAAGTCATAATAAGAATCATTAAAATCATTTAGAAGGTGGTCTGGTCTTCGCCAGTCCTCACTCGTGCTCAAAAAGCTAAGAAGATGGAACAACTAGAAGAGCAAAACCAAAAGTTCACCGCTGAGCTTACTACGCTGAAAGAACAAATGGCTCAAATGTTAGAAATGATGCATCAACGAGAATCTTCATCGAGAGGGTCCTCGGAATGGACAAGCCTCTCACCAGGAAGAAGAAGAGGAACCTCAAAATGAGCACGATCAATCGATACAAGGGCAGTGCATATTCATGCACCGAAGTATCAAAACAACAGTGACTGCCCTTGAAGAGCGATTGAGAGCCATGGAGGGGCATAATTTTGATGTTAAAGAGGCGGTCGATATGTGCCTCGTCAAAAACATCCAATTCCCTAACAAGTTCAAAACTCCGGACTTCCCAAAATACATGGGAACAACACTGCCCAAGAAGCCATCTTACAATGTCTGCTAGTAAGATGGTTGCACATGCTTGATAATGAAAAACTCTTGATCCACTGCTTTCGGGAGAGCCTGGTTGAATCGGCCTTAAACTGGTATATGCAAGCTGGAAGGAGGGCAAATCCAAACACTGGAGACATATGGCGGATGCGTTTCTTCGTCGTTATAAATACAATATCGATCGACCCATGAAAGAGCGAGATCTACAACTACTAAGCAAGAAAAACGATGAATCTTTTAAAGCATATGCTCAAAGATGGAGGGAATTGGCAGCACAAGTGGAACCTCCTCTATCAGACAAGGAAACTACGTCCATGTTCATCAATTCTCGACTGGTCCCTATTATGACAAAATGATAGGGAACACATCAACACTCTTTGCGGATGTGGTCACTATAGGAGAAAGAGTAGAGCAAGGTCTAAAAAGCGGAAGAATTGCACAACATACTTCCTCTAATTCCTCTACTCCTGACGTTAAAAAGGTTTTGGCCGAGAAGAAGGAAGGAAGCGTAAATGCCATCAACCTTGCTACTCCTTCTCCCTCTTCGCCACCAGCTGGGCAATCACGCGAGACAAGAGAAGAAATTTACCCCCATTCCAACCTCTTATGGGAGTCATGTTGCCAAAGCTGTTAGAGGCCAAGCTCCTAACACGTATCCCTCCAAAGAAGAAAGATCCACCTTACCCCGGTTGGTACAAGCTCAACGAAAAATGTGATTACCACTCGGGCGCTCCTGGGCATTACGTGGAAGATTGCATCAACTTAAAATATAGGGTTCAAGAATTGTTGAATGCGGGATGGATTACCTTTGACGCATCTACTCCAAAGGTGGACGACCAACCCTTATCGAAGCTCGAGTAAAAGACGGGATAAGGGAGACCGACAGATTAGGGCTCATCATTTTTACCATTTTTTGCAATAAACATAAAGAAATAATTCAAGCTTACGATGTATCTCTCGTGATCCTCGCCCTTGATCACGAGATTTACGATTAAAGTGGGCTTTATATATATTTCTCTTTTCATCAATACAATGAGGCATTTTCATAATATTCATATGCTTCTCTTTCTTTTCTCTCTCATTCCAAAATAATTGAATAACATCTACACCCAAATATATACCATATAAACGGTCATGTACGTGATTGAAAACTCTCTACGGGATCTAAAAGCCGAAGGCGAATGGATTAAGTCGAGACAGTGAGGAGGGGACCATTTCCCGGACATGCAAAGAGCTGTTGAAAAAAAAATAAGCTCAATGGATATAGCCCGGGACGAGGGCTTGGAAAGGATGTTCAAGGAATAAGAGAGCCACCGGATCTTAATGATAATCCTTTAAAGAACAACCCTACAAAAGGACAAGTTGTACGATGAAAAGGGAAGTCTCCCCTCCGTACCTTAAAAAGACGATCTTCCAAAAAAGAGGGATATTAGCATCAAGGGTAGTATTAGTCATTAGATGTCCTTCTTCGATTTTAAGGGACGTAAACCCAATGACTGTTAGAGATCACTCCTCGGGGTAGGCCCGAACCCCAGAGCATCTTTAGAGCACGCATTTCCCTTTGAATTACAAAAGAATGCTATTCTTACTATCCGCTTCTCTTCTACCTAAACATTTCTATACCCCATTAAATAACCAATGTTTAGACAAACGTTTTGTTCCAAAATGCGTCAAAATGCCATAGACAAAATGAAGCCAAAGTTAACATGATTGATTAGCTAGAGACACAAATAAGAAAATCGTGTTTCGACAATGTTTGAGAAAAGAAATTATTATTAAAAGAAGCCAGTCAAGGTCAAAGACCAAGACAAAAAGATAAAAGGGCAAAATCCTAGGCGGACTAGGAAAGTTGATCGATCACAAATAGGCGAGTTGATGACGCCACATCATTAAAACAAAGCGTTTGTTTAAACTAGCCTAAACACAGACCAACCTTGGCTAGCCATTCTTACAAAAACTATTATTTCAAAAAAAAATCCCACTAAAACACAAGCCTTTGCAATAAATCCCTTTTCTTTCTCTTCTCTTGACCATTCATTGTAAAGCATTCAAGTAATTGGTGGGAAATGTGGAAATATAGTGATCAATAGGAGGATTGAAATCCCTAAGGAAAGGAAAAGGGGCATTGACATGACAATTGCTCTACATTCAAAAGAATTACTCTTCGATTCTGACAAAGATCCAGAGACGGAAAATCGGTACGACTAATCATGTTGACAAAAGCACATGATGATGGAATTCAACTTAACGAGTTGAATGGGTTCAAAGCCGATATGACCAGCTAAACCTTATTGAAGAAGAACAGTTGAATATGATATGTCATGGACAAGCCTATCAAAGGAAAAGAAAAAAGGCTTACAAAAAAGGTCAACCCTCATATTTACCATAAGAAGGACTTAATGGTAAATAAGTTGCTTCAGATCGAGAATAATAAAATTGGAAAATGGGCGAGTGAACTATGAAGGACCCCTTGTGGTCAAATGAGCTTTCTCGGAAGGGGCTCTTATCCTCGTTAGTATGGATGGAAAAGAAGCTGTGACACCTAATCAACTCCGGTACGATGAAGAAGTATTATGCTTGAAGACATTGCTCAAGACCCGTCGAGAATGAAAATCCGCAAAGGACATTCTTGGGCAAAAGATAGGGTCCATATTCCTCGCTAGGATACGTCCTAGGCAAAAAGAAGAGGTAAAAAAATAAAAGTATATAAAAAAAAACTAACCAAGAGCGATGGTTACTTTAGTCGAAAGCCAGAAGGCGGCTAAGGTAGCATTCTTCCGGAAGCAAGCGATCTGCATGATCTTCACTCTGAGCTCGGGCATCTCAGCTGAAGCAATTAGGAGAACCAGGGAGCGAGATATCATAGACATGGCTGTATAAGCCTAAACGAGTACTGACCAACCACGACCACCCATTCTTCTAAATACCTTTTGAAATCCTTCTATAAAAGAAATAAAACTTTTGCTCATTTATCAATAAAATTCCCTTTCATTTCCTTTCTCTTGACCAAATATTATGGAAATGCCTCTTTATTGATAAATCATAAATATGCACAAAGACTTTTTCTTAGGTAAAAACTAGGGTAGTCTCGCTAGATCGGAAGCCCCTAAGATATTCTAGGCAAAAATTAAGGCAGCCAGCTAGATTGAAAACCCGTAAAGGGCGATCTAGGCAAAAGATAGGGCTAAAAACAAGAGATGGATAAAAAGAGAAGCCCATCATCATGATCATAGATAGGAGCCCATCGGCGTATTCATGAGAAGCCAACGGGAGAAGGCCGGTTACTTTCTAAATGCATCAAAAATAAATAAACATTAGATTGCATTTAGGACATCCACACACAAAATAGTTGCATAATACGACTGTGTCAAAATTAAAAAAAAAATAATAATTTTCTTCAAACAAGAATATTAAACATGCATATAAGGAGGCTAGTCTCCATACTCGTGATTGAAAACGGGAGGCGCGAGAATCTAGTCTCCATATGAAAATCAAAATCGCAAAAGACAAAACCAAAAACCATTTCGACGAGAATAAGGAGCTTCAAAGAGACTAGCTCCAACCATCTACAACAATAAAAGAAGGTACATCAAAAACGGAAAAGAGCCAACGGAAAGACTTGATGATCCCCAAGCGAGACCCTTGCCTACTCCGGAGGCAAAGCAAAAATTACTTCATGACTCATCCTCATCATCATATGAGTCGTTGACCATAATCATTTGAAGCCTCAATCAACATCTTTCCATCCAAAAGAAGGAAGTCATCAAAACGGAAAAGCTAACGAGAAGGCTCAATTATCCCCAAGAGGATCCTTGTCTACTCTAGAGGCAAGACAAAAAGATTACCTCACGACTCGAAGACATCACTGCGTGAGTCATCAAGCACACTCATTAGAGAGTCGCCGCCTCAAGGAGTCCATAAAAAAAAAAAAAAAAAAAAAAAACAGAGTCAAAATCCCCTACATCACTGGGGGCAACAAAAAGAAGGAAGAGAAAAGCCTTTCATCCTCTAACAAAGGCCACTGCAAGAAAAAGCCGAAAGAAAAATCCCCAAGAAGAGCACATCAAGAAAAATCTATAAAAGAAGAAAATGAGAAAAATTCCATCCACGGGAAGGCAAATCAACCCCGGTGGATCACCAAAAGAAAATTTTCTCCCCGGTAAGCCTAACATGAGAGAAAAAAATTACAAATCCACAAGGAGTTAAGCACCCAATATGAATATCCCCAGCGAAGTACAAAACCTTCACTCCCAAGAACGCCTATGCTCACTCGAAACAAGCAAAGAGCCGATATCCCCAAGAAACGGGAAATCAACCTATAAGAGGTAATACAAGCAAAGCTTTCAAGAAACATCTACCTACTCGGAGGTATTATCAAGAACGAGATATCCTCAAGTAGAACATCGGCCTATTCGGAGGCGAACAACAAGTAAAAAGCCTTCACCACTATCGAAGCACCTGCCTAATCAAGAGGCACAATCAAAAATCAACAAATCCCCGGTGGATTCCGCCTAATCAAGAGGCACAACAAAATCCCCGAGTGGATTCCCGCCTAATCAAGAGGCACAACAAAATCCCCAAGTGGATATTCGCCTAATCAAGAGGCACAATCAATGAGAGAATTCAAAATCCCCAAAGGATTCACGCCTAAAAAGAGGCAATCGACGGAATCCCGGCCAATACTGGATGGTTAACAAGAAAAGCCAAAATACGGCAATCCCTGGTAAAACCGGATGACTAAAACGAGAAAAGTCAAAAAGAAAAATCAATTACTCCCCAAAGGCACATGATCGGAGACAATAAGCCGCCAACACATATCCAAAAACCGGGTGAGGGTTTGTACTCATCAAAAGATTGGCCGCCAAAAGAGAATCCTAAGAGCCTTGCAAAACGAGGCTCGTCGAGAGAGTTTAGCAAACGCGAACTCAAACATAGTGGGGGAAAGTACCCACAAAAATCTAGCAAATACGAGACTCAAGCCGGGTGGGGGTTTGTACTCACAAGAGCCTTACAAAAGAAGGTTCGAATCGGATGAGGGTTCATTCTCATCAAACCGAGATAGGGGTTGGTACCTATCAAAACTATTCATCATCCAGAAGGATCGGCTACCTCTCCAAAGGAGCATCCTGCAAAACGAAGGATCGGCTACTTCTCCAAAGGAGCATCCTGCAGACCAAAGGATCGGCTACCTCACCAAAGGAGCATCCACACTGCCAGAAGGATCGGCTACCTCTCCAAAGGAGCATCACCGCACACCAAAGGATCGGCTACCTCACAAAAGGAGCATCCTGCGCACCAGAAGGATCGGCTACCTCTCCAAAGGAGCATCCACGCACACCGAAGGATCGGCTACCTCACCAAAGGAGCATCACGCACGCAGAAGGATCGGCTACCTCACCAAAGGAGCATCCCGCACACCAAAGGATCGGCTACCTCACAAAAGGAGCATCCTGCGCACCGAAGGATCGGCTACCTCTCCAAAGGAGCATCCACTGCACACCGAAGGATCGGCTACCTCACCAAAGGAGCATCACGCACACAGAAGGATCGGCTACCTCACCAAAAGAGCATCCTGCACACCGAAGGATCGGCTACCTCACCAAAGGAGCATCACGTACACAGAAGGATCGGCCACCACATCGAAGGAACATCCCAAAACTACAAAATTCATACTCATCAACCACGGGATCGGCTACTGCATCGAAGGAGCATCCCGAGGTTCACATTCATTATCAGGGGTCGGCTACCGCATCAAAGGAGCACCCTAAGGGAAAAATCTTCATTCACTAGCCAAAGGGTCGAATACTGGTATCAAAGGAGCATCCACGAAGCTTCACACATATCGACTAAAGGATCGGCCTCCCTAGCAAGGAAGCATCCCGAAGACAACAACACAAAATATTTATCATCAGAAGGATCGGCAAAGAGCGACATCCAGAAGGATGACCAGGACAAAAGGGTTAACTCCTTCCCCTACCAACTAATTTTGTCGACATATCCAGTAGACCAATTAGCTAGGCGAGGTGAAGGGGGGCAGCTGTAGACCCCTAATTTTGCCGGCCTCTCAAATAAAGATAAAGGAGATCACCAGTAACAAGATAAAGCTTGTCTAGCATTCCAAATAAAGGCCAAAAAGACTTCCTATATGAAGATAAAGCTTCAATAGACACATATCGGCATCAGCGGCGTCCAAAACGAGGCAAGGAAAGCTTCCGGAGCCCGAAACCCGCAAAGCCGGACGAGCGAGGTTGAGACGGCCGTCCCGGTTGGGACGGCCGTCCCAACCTCTTAAATCCGGTTGGGACGCGCGTCCCAAAGTTGGGACGGCCGTCCCAAACCCATTTTAAGTGGGACGGCCGTCCGGCCTTCCTGGGGGTCCGGCTACGTGTAAATTTGCCATTTGGGACGGCCATCCCGGTCCGGACGGCCGTCCCAACCCGGACGGCGCGTCCCAAAGTGCGCCGGCTACGAAAAACTATAAATAGGAGGCTCATTTGCCACTTTTTCACACCACGAGACACTCCGAGAGAGCTACGAAACACTTTGGAGCACTTGTCTACTTCTCTCTCTCTCTCGAATGATCTTTCAGATTGCCTTAAATAGGTAACAATCGGTTAAGGAATTATATTCGGCATTTGATTCTTCTTTAAATTTTTAGTAGAGTCGATCTTGTATTGGTGAGGAGAGCGTGTAGAGAGAGGGGTTGCCAAAACGCATCCTCACGGTTCGAGGTTCTCAATATAAAGCTTGCTACGGAGGTTCTTTTCAATTCCCTTCTCTTTTATTGTTTTATTTATTATTTTATTGTTTTATTTAGCTTTATTATGTCATGTAGAATAGGATCATGTAGATAGCTATTTTAATATCTCTTTTATTGCTTTATTTAGCTTTATTCATCATTTTATACACGCAACATAGAATAAAATCATGTAGATAGCCATTTAATATTATGTAATAAAATAGGGTAATCGCGTAATTTCTCGTAGTCTTTATTTAAATGAATTAATCTGTCATAGGGAACCCGAAAGGGGCGTTGTGGGGTGCTAACACCTTCCCCACACGTAACTAACTCCCTTACCCAACTCTGGTTATAATGGCCAAGTGCGGTTTTTCTTAAAATCAACATTTTTTCCTTTTCCAATGTTTATGGTCAAAACATTGGTGGCGACTCCATAAGAACCCCTTTTCGAAAACCTTTTAAAACAAAAACGCGAGTCTAAACCATCTTTTCGCGACCGCTCGCATAAACGTTTCTAAGACATTCCCTCCCCGGGACGTCGGAAACGGACGGCGGCGACAAGCATCATATTCATCAAACATGCATTTTGGTCTTACAAAATGAAGGGGACTAGTAGACAGTTTAAGAAAGTGGACATTCCCCGGTACCATACTGAGAAGCTGGAACAGCTTTGCGCGATAATGCCACCAGAGGTCCGTTCCGACTTTGAAAAATCCTATGGACGGATTCTCGACCTGCTAAAGATCTGTGTCGATCAAGTTTTCATCAGGGTACTAGTTCACTTCTGGAACTCTAGTCTGCGCTGTTTCGAATTTCCGTAGTTCGACATGGTGCCCACCCTGGAGAAGTACGAAATTATGCTGAAATGGCCCAAATCAGCTGGGGTCCATATCCGCCACGGGGCATATACTCCGGCAGCACAAGTCGCTGCCATCATCCAACTACCATTCCGGAAGACTACCCTGATAGGAAAAGGGAACATTCAGGGTTGGAAAGTCTCAATGTTAGAAGACCATCTGTCCAACTTGGCTGAAAGGGCAGAATGGGTCGCTTTTAACAAAACCCTGGCCTTAATCAAATTTGGAACGATCTTGTTTCCCTTCCACCTCGACATAGTGGATCAAGCCGTCATGGACACCTTCTTCGCCTGGGAAGTGAACTCGAAGAGTCCCTTGCCTGCAATTCTTGTTGACACCTTGCTCTCGGTGGAATTCTGCCGCCAGAAGCAAGGAAAAACACTTTGTTGCTGCTCTTCACTACTCTTTGTGTGGGGCATCACGCATTTTTACGCCTCTAGTCACATGGGGATGTTCCCCGACCCTTTGAGGAGCTTCTCCAAAATCCCTCTCCAACGACGCTTAACCTCAAAATGGAAGGAAGAGTTGGAACAATGGGACGCTAACCATTTATCCTGGGTCTGCCCTTGGTTCTGACCCAGTCCGGTCCTCATCAGATGTGGAGACTATCCGAACGTACCCTTGATAGGACTCAGGGGTTGCATAGCCTATTCACCTAGAGTAGCTATGAGACAACTCATGAGGACTCAAACTACAGTTTCTCGAGGGGAACTCGGAGGATTGTGTTTCTTCGGAGACCCATGCACAATTGCTAACTCACTAGCCGTGAGAAAAGCATGGGAGAAACCAGTCTTTATGGGAGATAGAGAGCTAGGAAAAGCTCAAGTGGCTGTCTCTAGTGACTATAAGGTGTGGAGAAAAAGAAGAGGGATGTCTCAACCATCCACCTCACTCCTTACAAGAGCCAATAGTGAAGAGCTGCAAGCTCAAGTCGATGCCTTGACCCAGAGGATAGAAATCATGGGAGCCCAGATGAGGACCCTTGAAGAAAGAGAACAAGAATCTATCCTCACCATAGATGGTCTACAGAGGCAATGCAAGAAAAAGGATCATGAAATAGAGCGTCTCAAGGATCGGTGTGCTGACTCTAATGAGCAAGCTATCCAGAGCATCCAAAGCTGCTAGAACCGACTCGAGATAGCCAACTTCAAGAAATAATCGCCAAATCGGCACGCCTTGAGGCCGAATCAGCAAAATAGGCTCGGACGATCAAGGATTTATTGCAAGACCTCACCAGGACTCGGTCAGAAATACGCTAAGAGTGAGAGGCAAATCGGAGACTCAACAAAAGTCTCGCTGAGCTACGCTGCAAAGAAAGAGATGGGCTAGCTCGGGACGGCCAAGTACTACAAGAGAAGGACCTAGCCCTTGCAAAACTCGATGAACTACAAGCCTTGGTCGTCCATCAAGAGGCGAAGATCAAAGAGACTCAAAAGTACGGTGAAGATATGAGTCGGGCGGTCCAGAAGCAAAGCGAAGCACTTGCTCGTCACGTCCGGAAGCCGAAAGGGAATTACATAGAGATCAAGACACTGCTCTGTGGGTTTCTTTAGGCTATTCCGTTTCTGTTAAAAGTTGCTTCGTAGTATGGAATAGGGGAACGTACACCTTCTACGGATAAATGAAATTTTTCCTTATTCAACAATTGTCTACTTGCATGCATATCATTCATTTGCATATTTAATTTCCCCTCCTTCACTCTTAATAAATAAGATAATAAAAAGGAAGGATTAATTGACACGTCTTCCAAATCAAAAGAATGGAGAAAAAGCCACTCCTAATCAAGTGTGCCCCAACAGTCGACTCACTCGCAAGAGGATAATAAGCCTTGGCCGTTGCTCCTTAAAAATAAGGAAGAGGGGGCAAGGACTATTTATGCCACGTCCTTTCCCCTACGAGTCGAATAAAGTTGTACCGTGGAGATATGAAGAATCTTCACCAATAAAAAAGGATATCTAGAATATAGCCGGCATTGGGGGCATGACTATAAGTGGAAGGATCTACTCCCCCAAGGACTCACAAGAAGATGTCCCCAAAAATAAAGGAAAAAATATAAATACCGAAGAAAAAGAAAATAAAGAATCCAAGGAGGAGACGAGAGGAATTACTCCGAGTTTATAAGGCAAAGCGAGTATTCCATTATTGACCAGCTCAATCATACATCCGCAAATATAACCCTATTATCTCCGATAATGAGCTCGGAACCGCACAGAAATTCCCTGATGAAGGTCTTGAGCGAAGCGCATGTACCTCACACCATATCCCAAGAAAAGGTTGAGAGGATCGTCGGTCACATTATGGCAAGCGATCACCTCACCTTCATAGAGGAAGAACTCCCCCTCGAGGGGTCATACCACAATAAGCCCTTGCACATTTCAATCAAGTGCAAGGAGTACCTCATCGCCAAAGTTCTTGTGGATAACGGGTCATCCTTGAATGTGATGCCCAAGTGCACATTGGACAAGTTGACTATCCAAGGAACCCATCTGCGCCCAAGCAGCACTATCATTCGAGCCTTCGACGGATCAAAACGAGAAGTAGTGGGAGAAATTAATTTGCCAATCCAAGTTGGACCCACTATCTTCAACGTCGATTTCCACTTAATGGATATTACTCCAGCATGCAATTGTCTCCTCGACAGGCCTTGGATTCATGACGCTAAGGCAGTACCTTCGACGCTCCACCAGAAAGTCAAGTTCATAGTGGATGAAAAATTGGTTACGGTCCACGTAGAAGATGATATCCTGATCAGTGGACCGTCTACCCAACCTTATGTGGATGCGGCTGAAGAAGCCCTTGAAACATCTTTTCAAGCTCTCGAAATTGCCAACATAGAGTGACTTCCCAAAAACACAAAGGTGGCCCGCATGATGTTGAAGCATGGTTACCATCCTAACCAGGGATTGGGGGCAGATTCCCAAGGCATGAGAGAACCCCCGGAATTCAAAGACAATCCTTCCAAGTATGGCCTAGGATATGACCCTACTAAGGGCCGAGCAAAAGAGGAAAAGGGCAGTCTCCCCTCGCACACTCAAGCAAATTTTCCGAAGCGGAGGGGTGCAAGCGTCGAGAGCTACCCTAGTCATTAGGAGATCTTTTTCTTCATTTAAGGGATGTAAACCCCATGATTGTTAAAGATTATCCCCTGGGGCTAGCCCGACCCCCGGGCATTTTAGGGCACATATTCCCTTATTAATTAATAAAGAATACTTCTTACTATCTGCTTCTCTTCTTGCTATTTCATGACTAGACCTCACAATAACCTTGTCTAAGTAAACGAAAAAGAAAAAAGAAGAATAAAAAGCGCATCCAAATAATCAAAATTTGCCATTGCCAGTACAGTCAAGCTAGTTGATTAGAAGCACAAAATAAGGCTTCATCTCACCATAAAAGTCACACTTCGCCAATATTGTGAAAAAAAAAAGAGAAAATAAATACACAAAAAAGAAAAAGCCCATAGAAGCCAAAGGCCAAAAGAAAAAGGGCAAAATACCCAGTAGGAAACCCACAAAGGGGGCTACGCAAAAGATAGGGTCAACCCGATAGGATACCCGAACAAAAATAAAGGGTAGCCTAGGCAAAAGTTAAGGTTACAAAATAAGGTCCGCTGGATTCCCTAAACAAGAACAAAAGGAATGAACCTAGACAAAAGATAGGGCCAAAACACAATATCCTAGTTCGAAAACCCAGAAGGCGATCTAGGGAGATCAACTAGCTATAAAAAGCAATGGAAATAAGCTAAGGCACAAATGAAAGTGATGAAGATCTTATTGAATTACTTTGGCAAAGATCTTGTTGATTTGATAAAGTCAAAAATGAAGTCAAAGGCTACTTTGTGGCAGTCAAAGGTCACTTAGACAAAAGGGTAGTGGGATTAGTGAGTCTACATCTATGCTTAGGTATAATCATTTTTATCTCTCTGTTGCATGAGGTTTCTTCATTTAAAAGATTTTGCAAATGCCTCTAAAAAAATGTTTAAATGATTAAAAACAAAGTATTTTGTTAAAAGTTTTTTAATTAACTATTTTAACTAATAACATATAAGCTTTATCAACTAAAATGTTCTTAACACTTTTGTAACAGGTTTTTAACTGATATGTTATCGAAATAATCGATTGTTTTCATTAAAGGAAGTTTTGAAAACCTTCGTCAGATATTTTAAGCTGATATAGTTTCGAAATAATCAATTAAAATCACTTAAAATGATCAGGGAAGTGTTCGGTAGTATTTTAATCGATATAACTTCCAAATAATCGATTAAAACCACTTGGAATATTGTTTAATCGATGTAATCCAGCATATGATCGATCAGAATGAGTTTATGATCAATCAGAATGAGTTTTCGATCGATCAGAATAATTTTAATCGATTAAACTTCGTTTTAATCGATTAAAACAACTTAAGAGAATTTCTACTAAACGTTTTAATCGATTAAAACAGATTGTTATCACTTAGAAAAGTTTATAAGAATGTTTTGCAGTATTTTAATCGATTGAAAGACGAAACAATCGATTAAAATAGTTTGGAAGATTTTTTACAAAGAGTTTTAATTGATATAAATGGTGTCGTATCAGTTAAAACAAATCTGGAAAATAATCAAGAACGTTTTAATAAATTAAAAGAAGTTTTAACAGATTAAAATAAGACTTTTAACAGATTAAAAGATTATTTTAACAGATTAAATAAACCTGCAGTTTTGAAAATCTTCTATATAAACAGAGTTGCTTGAACTTTTTAATGCACATCTTTTAGCAATCAATCAAGCAATCATAAGTGCTACTTTCAAGAGAGAATCACGCTAGTTTTTGTGAAGTTGATTAAAGTTCTTTCTTGAGGCAAAATTGCATTCTTTTGGAGAAGAAACACATACTGCAGAACTGCATAAATCTAGTTTGAGCGTTCTAAGTTTCTTCTATTTGTTTCTTTACTTTATTTTACTGTATTGTGGGTGCTTGGAATTGTGGGCACTGGTTTCTGTAGTTGGAATTTGGCTGCAGGGTTGGTCAAGATTTGGTTCTTGGTGAAGGTTTAGGTGCAGGAACTGGAATTGTGGTTCTTGTGGTAGATTGAGTGTGAGATTAAAGTTGTAATCTGTAAAACGTTCAATCTAGTGGAACCCAGCTAGAATTTGGCTGGAAACTGGACGTAGCCCTGGGATTGGGGAACCAGTATAAATCTCGGTTGTATCTTTCTAAACCTTTCTCTTTTAATTCTGTCACTGCTTTTATTTTGATTGCTTGCTGTGTATTATTCAAGAACTGGTCAGAAATCTTAATCTTTGAAATAGATAATCTGTAAATTGCGAAAATCTTTCAAAGATCAATTCACCCCCCCTCTTGATCTCAGCCTACATTTCTAACAATTGGTATCAAGAGTAAGGGTCTTGAAAAATACTCAAGGCTTTCGGTCCAAATCTTTTATGGCTGAAAACAAATTACCTTTTTCTGAGGGGGCTTCTATTAATAGACATCCACTGTTTTGTGGAACAGATTATTGTTGAACATTCAAGGACTTGATGTTGCATTTGATGAACATGAAGATTGTTGATTTTGATGATGATTCAAGAACTCAAAGACTTAGTGTGTTGAAGACTTGTTTTGTATTGTTATAACTCTGTTTTAATTAGATTGAGTCTATAATATTAGAGTTTAAGATAGCCGGTACATAGTCTACACTTTAGAAGCTTCAAAAAGCTCAAATTTATCATCCAGGCTTGGCTTTAATCGATTATATAGGGAAATAATCGATTAAAATAGTGAGAAAAACCATTTTCTGTATCAACTCACTGCTTTAATCGATTAAATCTCCAGATAATCGATTATCAGGTCTGATAATCGATTAAAACCCCTTTTAATCGATTAAAACAGAGAGGTTTTGGGTTCTGTTGATTTTGGCTATGTTTTAATCGATTATAACTTCATTTAATCGATTATTTCAGTCTGTTTTTTATTTTAAACTTCAAATCAACCCTATTTTCGAAAACCCTATTTCCAAGAACCCTAGTTTCGAAATCCCCAATTCCTAAACCCTAATTTCTCTACTTAAACTCTTCTATGACACTCAGAAAAGTAGAACAACCTTTTCCATACAAAAGTTAAGTGTTGTGAGTGCCAGAGAACTGTTTGTTGCAAGGAAAGGGGGCTTTTGGAACCTGGTGTGGGCTAGAAGCGATAAGAATCACTAAGTGGAGTTCTTAGTGGATTGTGTGTTGTGCCGTCTCTAGGGAAAGTTGTTCATCATCTCTTGTGGATTTCAAGAGAGGTGTTTTCGTATCTTTATCTTCTCAATTGTAATATGTTTGTAACAACTTGTTTATAGTGACAGCGTTAATCCTCTGTTGAGTGATTAGCAACTGGACGTAGGGTCTTTTGATCCGAACCAGTATAAATCTCCTGTGTAAGATTTCTATCCCTTCTCTATTTACATTTACACAGTTTTTAATCGGTAAAATTTGGGGAAAATTTTGAAAACCTAATTTTTATTAAGAAACCAATTCACCCCCCTCTTGGTTTTTGTCCGACCACGCGAACATTCCGCTGCGCGATTCTAACAAGTGGTATCAAAGCTTGCTTTGATAGTCATTCAAATTTTCGAAAATGGCCGGGCAAAATCAAACTTTTGCCGAAGGTGCGTCTATCAACAGACCCCCACTTTTTGCGGGTCAAAATTATCCTTTCTGAAAGGTACGTATGCAAATATTTTTAGAGTCTGTTGATAGAGGCGTTTGGGACGCTATTTTAAACGGTCCATTTGTTCCTAAAACTACTGAGAACGGTGTTGACGTTCTTAAACCTTTTTCTAGATGGACTGTAGAAGAAAATAGGAAAGCCCAATTTGATGTTAGGGCTAGAAATATAATTTCATCTGCTTTAACCCTTGATGAGTTTTACAGAATATCCATTTGTAAGAGTGCTCAAGAGATGTGGGAAAAACTAAGAGTAACTTATGAAGGAACCGATGATAGTGACGCGATTTCGAAATCAAGTGACTCAGAAATAGAAGCTAACATTTGCTTGTTGGCAAAAGACAATATATCTTCCGACTTTGAGGTTAGTGATTCCGACTCATCCTCAAGTGATGATGAAAATAATTATGATGAACTGCAAAATGCATATAATGAATTGTTTAATGCTTTTAAGGACTTGAAAAATGAATACAAATCTGTGAAAAAGAGTTTGAATAGATCCGAAAAGGAGGTGGAGTCCTTAAAAACGAAAATTGTATGTTTAGAGGAAAAAGAAACATTAAAAACGAAAATTGCATGTTTAGAGGAAAAGGAAACCATAGAAACGAAAATTGTATGTATAGATGAGAATGATGATAAGAATATAGTATGTGCATCATGTAAAGAGTATGAACATGATATTGATTTACTTAGACATTTGCTTGATAAAGCTAAAAAGGAATTAAGTGTTAGTTATAAGAATAAGGATAGTGTTCAAATTAAAGAAAATTGTCATGTTCCTTTGAAAAAGCCTAAAATTAAAAATAGAAGAGTATGGGTAGAAAAAGGAACTAGAACATCTATGGTTAAAGATTCATCATATTCAAAAGTTACATCAAATGCATGCTTTTATTGTATGAAACATGGTCATACTTCAAATAGATGTAAAATTAAGCATTTTGGTGTTCCTAAAGGAAAATATATTTGGGTTCCTATAGTTAAATGAATTGTTTGTCTCTTGTATTTATTGAAAGAAAATTGATCATTTAGTATGTTTTGAATAGGATGCTCATTAGGCCAAGTATAAAATCAACTCCCTATGAATTGTTAAATGGTAGAAAGCCTAATGTTGCTCATTTGAAAATCTTTGGATGTAAGTGTTTTGTGTTAAATAATGGAAAGGATAACTTAGGAAAATTTGACTCTAAAGCTGATGAGGGCATTTTCTTAGGTTATTCGTTATCTAGCAAGGCTTAAAGGGTATTTAATAGAAGAACTTTAAATATAGAAGAATCTATACATGTTACCTTTGATGAGATTGTAGACCTTGGGGGAAATCCTCTTGAGTCAAATAAAGAAATTGCAAGTGATGATGAATATATAAGAGAGGCTCTTGATGAATTATATTTGGAAGAAAATGAGCCTTCTCAAACGCCTGAATTAGCAAAAGAATGGCAATCACCTAGAGGACTCTCATTGGACAATATCATTGGTGATATCTCAAAAGGGGTAAGAACTAGAAACATGACTAATTTTTGTATGTCTGTAGCTTTTGTGTCACAGATTGAACCCAAGAATGTTGAGGAAGCACTTAAAGATGACCAATGGTGCATAGCCATGCAAGAAGAACTTAACCAATTTGAAAGAAATCAAGTCTGGGAACTAATCCCAAGAGAAGAGTCACATCAAGTTATTGGAACCAAATGGGTGTTTAGAAACAAGCTTGATGAAGATGGGAACATAACAAAGAATAAAGCTAGACTTGTTCCCAAAGGCTATTGTCAGGAGGAAGGTATAGATTATGATGAAACTTATGCTCTTGTTGCGAGGTTAGAGGCTATACGCCTACTTCTTGCTTATGCATCTATGATGAAATTTAAATTATATCAAATGGATGTTAAAAGTGCATTTTTGAATGGTTTTATTAAAAAAGAAGTTTATGTGGAGCAACCCCCTGGATTTGAAAATTTTAATTATCCTAATCATATTTTCAAATTAAAGAAAGCATTATATGGGTTGAAACAAGCTCCTAGATCTTGGTATGAAAGGTTAAGTTGTTTCCTAACTTCAAATGATTTTTCTAGAGGAAAAATTGATTCTGCATTGTTTATAAAGAAAGTTAAAGAACATATCTTATTGGTCCAGGTGTATGTTGATGATATTATTTTTGGATCAACTGATAATTCGTTATGTGTAGAATTTGCTAAGATAATGCAGGGAGAGTTTGAAATGTCTATGATGGGAGAATTGACATTCTTCCTTGGACTACAAATCAAGCAACTTAAAGATGGCATTTTCATCTCTCAAACCAAATACTGCAAAGAGATCCTTAAAAAGTTTGGTATGGACACCTCAAAGGAAGCTAACACACCCATGGGAACTTCATGCTATCTAGACAAGGATGAATCAGGTTTGGAAGTTAATCAAACTATGTATAGAGGTATGATAGGATCACTGTTATACTTAACTGCAAGTAGACCTGATATTATGCATTCTGTCTGTGTGTGTGCTAGATTTCAGGCTTGTCCTAAAGAATCTCATCTAATTGCAATGAAACATATTTTAAAATACTTAAAAGGAACTACTGGTTTTGGTTTGTGGTATCCGTCTGATGTTTGTATGAGTTTAATAGGATATTCTGATGCTGATTATGGTGGATGTAAAATTGATAGGAAAAGTACTAGTGGGACATGTCATTTGTTAGGTTCATCCTTAATATCTTGGCATTCTAAGAAACAGGCATGTGTTGCTTTATCTACCACTGAAGCTGAATATATTGCAGCTGGTAGTTGTTGTGCTCAAATTCTGTGGATGAAACAACAGTTAGAAGATTATAGTATCTTTTTAAATGACATTCCGTTGATGTGATATAATACGAGTGCAACAAATCTTACTAAGAATCCAGTAATGCACTCTAGGACTAAACATATAGAAATAAGACATCACTTTTTGAGAGATCATATCAGCAAAGGAAACTGTAAAATAGAGTACGTTGATACAAAGAATCAATTAGCAGACATTTTTACTAAGCCTCTACCCAAGGATAGGTTTTATGATCTTAGAAGAGACTTAGGGATATTAGAAATAGCTTAAATTCTACTTAATTTGACTGTTTTTGGATGATTGTATTGCTATAATTCATTTTGTAAGATGTTCATAGGTTATCATGTGTTAAAACACTCAAAACAGGGCATTCCTCTCTGGAATAATCGATTACTTGGAATTATAATCGATTATTTACACTCAAAACATCCAAAACAGGGCATTCTTCTCTGGATTAATCGATTATTTCGTTAAATAATCGATTAAAACCGTCTGATAATCGATTATCAGCTTAAAATAATCGATTAAATGTGACTGGAACTGGTTTAATCGATTATTCTGAGTTTTAATCGATTAAACCTGGCAAGTATGGGTTCTAGCCATTGCCAACGGCTCTTTTGGCCTCTATTCACTTCCATATGACCATTAGACATGCTTGGCTATATATAGGGACCTCTATTTCACTTCAACTCACTTCTATCTCTTGAAATCAAGCCTTCTTACCTTATTATACTCTCTTTGTCTCCTTATTCCATCACTTGTCCTTCTAAATCTTCTTGATATTCATCTAATCTTTCAATGGCCTCATCTTCTCGCACTAAGATCCCTACTAGAAGAAGATCTGCACCCTCCTCTCATCCCCGTCCTAATTCTGTAGAAGGATGGATCTCTGATGCAGAAGGCCAACAAGAATTTCTGACCTACTGGAAGGAACGGGCTATTATTTCTCCTAAATTTCTTATTGGTGAGCAATTCATTCATAGGGGATTCAATTTTCCTAATCTTCTTGAAATTCAAGGAGTTCTCCCTTTTATCCAAATGCAAGGTACGTACTATCCCGACTTAGTTAGGGTATTCTACTCGAGATTCAAATTTAGAGATCAAATTGCTACATCCCGTGTAAAAGGGGTTACAATAATTCTTGATGATGATATTTGGGAGAATGTTGCTCACTTTCCAATTAGAGAAGATGCTATTAACGTATATGGTGAGCTAGATGACTTTGATAGGTTCCTAGCTTATCGCTCTTTTCTGCGGAATCCCTCCATGGAGATTGGACGTATCCTTCATGCTGGACCTTTAAAGAAGGAAGAACGCATGATTCTACATTTACTTGTATGGATCTTATGTCCCCGGGCTACGAATCATGCCCAATGCTCTTCCATTGATCTTCATATTATTCATGCCATAATGAATAATGAACCTTTAGATTGGGGCGTTCTTGTCACAATGACCATGTTAAAAGCAAAACGCCATCCCACCTTCAAAATTCCATATGCCCTTCTTGTCTCCCGTATTCTTGAATATAAAGGAGTGAATGTTGAAGGTGAACAAGCAGTTAGAACAAACAACTTAAACCGCATGCTGGACAATACATTGATTCACCTCCAAATGGTGCGAGTCAATGATATTTATGTTCACAAAGATGACATTCCTAATCAAGGGGATGCAAATGAAGATTCTGATGAAGATATGCCTCCAGCTGCTGAGTTTCCCTCTGACCAAATCCAAAGTGTTGGAACTTCCTCTACTCATCAAGAAACCCGACAATCCATGGAAGACATGTTATCTGACATGAATCAGAGGATGCAGTCATTCTTCACTCTCTCTGGAGTACGACATGAGGAAATAATTCGCCGTATATCTGATATAGATGATAAAGTGTGTCGTTTAGAAAATAGATTTGATGCACACTTTAATGATGATGATAATGAAGAATTTTAAATTTTATTGATTATTTTCTTATTTTTCTCTTGTTATTGTAATAAATGATTGTTTCTGCAATAAAATATGATGTTTTGTTATTGCTTTGATTGAGGGGGAGTTATCTCCAACTTATGCATATTTTGAGGGGGAGCTCTTATGATTGTTATTGCAGAGTTCTTTTTTATTATAATCAAAATAGGGGGAGAAATATTTAAAGCCTCTTATGAATTGCATTTAAATATTATCTGGTATGTTTGATGTGTTTGTTAGTATGACAGATAAAACAGGTTATTACAAAGGCTTTAAAAGATAATTTTGATCATCATCAAAAAGGGGGAGATTGTTGAACATTCAAGGACTTGATGTTTCACTTGATGAACATGAAGATTGTTGATTTTGATGATGATTCAAGAACTCAAAGACTTAGTGTGTTGAAGACTTGTTTTGTATTGTAATAACTCTGTTTTAATTAGATTGAGTCTGTAATATTAGAGTTTAAGATAGCCGGTACATAGTCTGCACTTTAGAAGCTTCAAAAAGCTCAAATTTATCATCCAGGCTCGGCTTTAATCGATTATATAGGGAAATAATCGATTAAAACAGTGAGAAAAACCATTTTCTGTATCAACTCACTGCTTTAATCGATTAAATCTCCAGATAATCGATTATCAGGTCTGATAATCGATTAAAACCCCTTTTAATCAATTAAAACAAAGAGGTTTTGGGTTCTGTTGATTTTGGCTCTGTTTTAATCGATTATAACTTCATTTAATCGATTATTTTAGTCTGTTTTTTATTTTAAACTTCAAATCAACCCTATTTTCGAAAACCCTATTTCCAAGAACCCTAGTTTCGAAATCCCCAATTCCTAAACCCTAATTTCTCTACTTAAACTCTTCTATGGCACTCAGAAAAGTAGAACAACCTTTTCCATACAAAAGTTAAGTGTTGTGAGTGCCAGAGAACTGTTTGTTGCAAGGAAAGGGGGCTTTTGGAACTTGGTGTGGGCTAGAAGCGATAAGAATCACTAAGTGGAGTTCTTAGTGGATTGTGTGTTGTGCCGTCTCTAGGGAAAGTTGTTCATCATCTCTTGTGGATTTCAAGAGAGGTGTTTTCGTATCTTTATCTTCTCAATTGTAATATGTTTGTAACAACTTGTTTATAGTGACATCGTTAATCCTCTGTTGAGTGATTAGCAACTGGACGTAGGGTCTTTTGATCTGAACCAGTATAAATCTCCTGTGTAAGATTTCTATCCCTTCTCTATTTACATTTACACAGTTTTTAATCGGTAAAATTTGGGGAAAATTTTGAAAACCTAATTTTTATTAAGAAACCAATTCACCCCCCTCTTGGTTTTTGTCCGACCACGCGATCATTCCGCTGCGCGATTCTAACAATTATCCATTTTGGAAGATTAGGATGAAGATCTTTATTGAATCTATTGATAGAAATGTTTGGGATGTAATTGCTAATGGTCCATTAATTACAGAAAAAGAATGGTCTAGTTTAAATGATGAAGAAAAGAAAAAAGTTCAAAGTGATTGTACTGCTAAAAACATAATTACTTCTGCACTAAATATGGATGAGTTTTTCAGGGTCTCCCAATGCAAATCTGCCAAGGAAATGTGGGAAGTTCTTGAGGTTACTCATGAGGGAACAACTGATGTAAAGAGAGCCAGAAAAAATACTCTCATAGGAGAATATGAGTTGTTTAAAATGCAAACTGGAGAAAGTATTGTAGATGTGCAGAAGCGCTTCACTCATATCATCAATAATCTAATGGGCTTAGGTAAAACCTTTGATAAAGAAGAATTAAATATTAAAGTTCTGAAATGTCTTGACAGGTCATGGCAGCCTATGGTCACAACAATCTCAGAATCAAAAGACTTATCCGTCATGACAACAACTTCCTTGTTTGGCAAACTCAGAGAACATGAAATGGAAATTAACAGATTCAATGAGCAAGAAGTCTCTGAGAAAAAAGGTAGAAGTATAGCACTCAAGGTTGAAGAAAGAAGTCAAGAATCAGAGGAGGAAAGTGAAAATCTTGGACTGCTTGTCAGAAAGTTCAACAAATTTCTCAAGAAAAAGATTCAAGATAAAGAAAAACACAAAAGGTATGAGAAAAAATCTGATTCTTTTAACTATAAATGTTATGGTTGTGGTAAGCAGGGTCATGTAAGAATGGAGTGCCCAGAAAAGAACAAATACAATGATAAGAAAGAAGAAAAAGTCAAAAGAAGAGCATATGTAGCATGGGATGATAATGATACTTCATCAACAGAAAATCTGATAATGAAGAAGCCAACTTGTGTCTAATGGCAAATCAAAATGATCAAACCAGCAGTGTAAGTTCTAACTCTTCTTCAAATTTAGTGAATTATAATTCATTACAAGAAGCATTTAATGAAATGCATGAAGAAACTAAGAAACTGCAAAAAGAAAATGATAGGCTAAAAGGCATGAATAATTGGTTAGTAAATAAAGTAGATTCTCTTGAAAAGAAAATTCTTGAAGATGAAACTGATCTTGACTTTTTAAAATTAATCCATGATAATTCTGATTGTGTATGTAATAAACCATGTAATAATTGTTCAGAATTACAAAAGAAGATTGATTTTTTATCACAAACTATTTCAAAGTTTACACAAGGTCAAGCTAATCTTGATGTTCTTCTTGGGTCATAAAAACTTATTTTTGACAAATCTGGCATTGGATTTACATCTAACATGAAATTCCGAAAAACAAATGTAAATAGGAAATCATACTCATCATCTGTGATTAAATGTTTTTACTGCATGAAAAAGGGTCATTCTGTGAAATATTGTACAATTAAGAAGTATGCTATTCCTAGAGGTAGAATGAAGTGGATTCCCAAAAATTCATTTCAAATAACCTGATTGGACCCAGTGATTATAATAAGGGTACCAGAAATATGCTAAATCTGTTTTGCAGGAACAAAATCTGGAAGTCCCTTGGTGTTCAAAACAGCAAGTTCGGTTCTGGTTTCATAAACTGAATGTTTTAATTGATATAAAACAGTTTTAATCGATTAAAATCACTTACAGAGAAAACCAGAAAAGTTGTCCGTACAGTTTTAATCGATTAAAATACGGATTAATCGATTAAAATGCTCTCAGGAATTTTAGTTTAGTTGTTTTAATCGATTAAAAAGGATTTATATCAGTTAAAACCACTAAAGGTCAAATTTAATCGATTCTTCTTCGTTTTAATCGACTAAAATTCTCTTATCATTTTATTAATTTCATCCAGTACAAAATCAATCGATTCTTTTATGTATTAATCGATTATTTCACTGTTTCATTTTCAAACCTAGTATTAAATATCAAATAAATAGGTTAATTTGTTGATTAATCGATTAATTTGTTCCTAAAAATCATTTTTACAACATCCAATTGAAAATTGGTCGAGCAAATCACGAGTAAAAAATCCAAGTTTTTTGTGTTAATCAAAATCTGCATAATACATTTATTGCATCTGTTGACCAAGTCAAAAATTTATCAAAGAACAAAATAGCTGATGTACCCATCGTCCAGAAACCTGTGCCTCTGTCTTTGGTCAAGGGGACAATTGCATTTAAAGCTGAAATGTTGCAGTTCTGTCTCTTTGGATTTCAAAAATTTGAAATCCGATCTTCATCAAACCAGGTTCTGTACTTACCCAACCATTTCTCAACTTATCATCTTTCTTCTGTTCAAAATCTCCTCTCGAATCTCTGCTACAAACATGTTCAAAAGATCAAAATCAAGGAAGTAACAAAAAGGGAGAGTCTTCCTCTACTGGAAATCAAGGAGGTCATCTTGAAAATTGGTTCAGTGGTGATATAGAAAAGATGAATAATTTCATCACTCATTTTAGTCAAAAGCAACTTGTAATTCCCAAATTCATAAGGTTTGCTTGGCTAGATGAAGAAGGGTTCACTTCGTTGAGAAGAAAACTGAAGAATTTTTTGGAATATATTGGCAACATTCAACCAGATTTGGTAAGAGTGTTTTATGCAAATCTCACTGTCAGCGGTTCCACTTTAAGATCTTAGGTGAAAGGAGTTAATATGGTCATAACTCCTGATTTTTGGGATGAAGTTGCTGGCCTCAAAGATGTTGGTGTAAAAGTCTCTAGAGGTAATATTGTTGAATTGCCAGAGTTTAACAAAATTCAATTTTTTCGTACCTGTCTCAAAGATCAAGGTGATTCGGTAAGAATTTTCAATGCTGGGAAGATAAGGCTTGAATAAAGAATTTTTGCCTTCATTATTGCATGGATGCTTACTCCAAGGGGGAGTAATCATGCTATACTCAATGAGGGTAATTTAGCTCTCATGTATTGCATTGAAAATAGGATTCGTGTTAACTGGGTCTATGTTATTAAAGATCACATGGTAAAAGCCAAGAGGCTTGCTGATTATAAACCTTATGCTTTGTTAATCAACAAATTTTTTAGACATTTTGCAGTAGATTTAGAAGGGGAGTATGTGGAAACTCCGAAAGCATCTAATGAGATTGATGACTCAACTTTACGAAAAATGGGGTTTATTAAAATTGATGATGAGTGGATCTCTAAAGTTGATGCTGGGATGTCTGAAGATGAGGAAGAAGATGAAGAAGAAGGTGAGCAAGGTCAAATTCCTTCCTCTCCAGCTGCTGCAAGAGGTTCCTAAATCCACCAGTGGTCAAGCTTCATATGAGAATATGGAGATCATTCCCTACATGGAGCAGCCTGACCGTGGGACTCCTCTGTCTCAATTTGAAAGGTCCATGCTTTCTCAAATGGCCACAATGCAGGAAAACCAAAGAAAGCATATGCAAATGACATATCAACATTTCCTGTAGACCAATAATCAGTTCACAAACCTTGGTAACCAGATTGAAGATATTTACCCCAAACTAGAAGATATGCAGCTCAACCAAGGGAATTGGGATGATTGAGTTTTTGGACAAAAAGGGTCCCTTCCTATCTTTTTCTTATATTTCTTTTGCTGCTAATTTCTAATTCTGGACTGTAATATTAACTGGTTGTAAACCAGGAACAATCTTTTTAACTTTGCTAAATATGATGTAGGTTTTAAGTTGAAATTAAGAGAGCCTAGATAGAATCAAACATAATTCTCTGATAATTTTAGCTGATACAAAATAGATTCAATCGATTAAATCAATTAAAAGAAACACTTACATAGGAAATTCGCATCAAAATAATCGATTAATTTGCGTATTAATCGATTAAAACCTGTATGTCATGTGTTTGTATCAACTAAAACTAGTTTACATCAGTTAAATCAGCTAAATAAGATACTATTCTGATTTTGATGGATCTATTGGTTAAAACTTACTCAATCTAGTTGATATTATCTTAAAACATTTTTCCTAAATGATCGTTTTTACAAAATCCAAACTGAATTAGGCATGTTAGATGCATCAAACATTACTTAGTTTTCAAAACTGGTTGTTTTAATCAATACAAACAAGCTTTAAATCTATTAAAAGCACTTATACAACATTTCTCTTACTGTTTTAATTGATTAAATGTCGATTTAATCGATTAAATCAACTTATGTTTCAAACTTTCGAATTTCATCACTGTTTTAATCGATTAAAACATTAATTTAATTGATTAATACCATTAACAAGAACTTTTTAATCGATTTTGTCCTGTTTTTAATCGATTATTACTCTGGAAAGAAAAATTAAAGGCTTTAATTAATGGTTGTTCTTGAAACATGCTACTAAAGCGTGGTTCCCTTATCTTTACACATGTTAATTGTATTCATTACAAACATGTTAATGAAGATAAGTTTGAATCAACTTTGATTGGTCTTTACATGAGTAAGGTATCGTATTCGAATTTTTTTTACTGTTTTCAAAATCTACAATTTGATACATATCATACTTAGTAAGGTTCCTTTGTTCCCTATTTTTGATGAAGTCAAAAGGGGGAGAAATAATTGCTTTGTGTAACATCCTGATTCTCAATACCCCTGGTTTGTTAAATTTTGACAAAATCTTTGTCAAAATTTTAATAATTAAAATTATTAGGAATTGAGTAAAGAAACTGTAGAGTTTGATGTTTGTTAGATTATTTGTGTTTTTCTAGAATTTTTCTGGAATTTTTAGAAAATACTTAAATTTGATCTGTTTCACAGGCAACTGGGAACCTGATAGTAATTATATGATTTAGGGTTGAAATTTAAAGAGTATGGACTTAACAATTTTAATTGTCACATTTAGAAATTATTGTTTTCTTGTATGCATTGAGTGTGGGGTACATTAAAAGTTTATTATGTGTATAAGTTGACAAGAAATATATGATGGTTGATATGGTTTGGAGTGATGTTTGAGTCTTAGGGGTTGCGGGTTCAAATCTTGGCTAGAGTAAAAATGGGAAAATAAATATAATTTTTTTTGTAATGTAAATCCGTTGGGCGCATCCGAAATGCGCTGAGTGGATTGCGTTTGAAATCTCTCTTATATGCGGCCTGTAATCCGCTGGGCGCATCAAAAATGTGCTGAGCGGATTGTGGTTCGACATCTCTCTATTACTTGCGGTCTATAATCCGTTGGGCGCAGCATAAATGCGCTGAGCAGATTATTAGGTGAAAAATTTGACTTTTAAAAGAAAGAGTGCCGTTCTGCGAGTTTTTCTCGTAGGTTCCTCGTTTCTCTCTTTCTCTCAAAACTTTCCTTGCCTTCAAGCTTCATTTTGAGGGAGAAATCTTGGTTTTCTTGAGGAGCTCAAAGAGATAAGTTGGTTTATCTCAATCTTCTCTGCATTTCTACCGTTTTATTTTTCAAAACGGTGCATTTTCTATTTTTATCCTCACTTGAATGAGCTTGAATGAGAGTAGAAAGAGTGTTATTGTAGGTTTTACACCTAGGATACTAGAATAATGTTTAAAATTGAGGATTAGAAGTGGTTAAGCTAAGAACTTTAAGAGCCCTAATTCGTAGGTACTATTCATTGAATATTTGGGACTTTTGTGCACAGAATTAGAAATTAGTATCTGCATGAAATTTGTAGCTCTTTAAGTAAACGGATATTTATAGCTTAAGTTATGCCCATTTTACTATCAAGTGTTCTAGCTGTGACGTTAAGAGGTAGCCCTATTTCAACAGCCTAGGTTTTTGAATTACTGAGATTGATACGTATGAAATTAGGACTTTATTCCTTCACAAAGGTTGTAGGAAATTATATCCCCGAAATTTAGAAATTTATTTCACGTGAATATCTTATGTGTAGCAAGAGTTATAATCCAATTACCAAGGCATGTTCAGAGTGTTATTGTAGTTGAGCCTAGTTGGAAACAACCACTGAAAACTGCATCTATTCTATATGGTATTTGAATTTATTTCCTTCATCAATATTGTAGGTAATTAAGTTATTGAAATTTTGGCTCAAATCTCATGCCAAAACAGCTTATATAACTCTAGAAAATTTAGAAATACTAAACCTTGTTCATGTTTGCTATTAGGATTTTTCCTACTCTAAGTGTATACAAAATATGATAATTTTCTAAGTTAATTGTAATTTGAATGTGAGGTTAAAATATTATTAAAAATGGATTAGCAATACAAAGTGAATTTAAATTCTCATGAGATAGAATCTTAGAAATATAAGATTCTAACTAGCATTTTATTACATATATAGATTTTGCTGAAACACAACATCAAGTTTTGAAAGGAATAAGTGTGAACGTATCAGGTAAGGGGTGGGCTATATAGTAAGGATTACATCATAAACTTGTTTGACATTATTTGTTGAATTTGTCTAAATTTGTTATGATTGATAATTGTGATTTCATTATATGCTTGGTTGTGAAAGTGATAATGAATTGCTTACGTGTATGATGGTGTAAAATACATGCTTGGTACTCTATTATGATATGTATTGTCTTTGAGTGAGCATTTATATGCATGGTGGTTTTCCATGAGAAAACTCATTGAAAATTAAATTGAAAGAATTGGATGATGGGTTGTGAACCCTTTTTGAACTGTATTGGAAGTTTTCTGCTTGTAACAGGTGATTGGAAATTTTTGGGAAGTCCGTATTACAGGGGAAACTCTGTCAAATTTTTTGGAAAAATGTGAATTTCTAAGAAAAACACCTTACGGACTCATACACTACTCATTTGAAAATGGTGATTTGTGAAATCTGGGGAATCAGAGATTATGGACTCTGAGAATACGATAGGGAGGCCCTGAGGGAGGACTTGAGGATAGGAAGGGTAGTGGTTGGAGGCCCCAAAAGACCCAGGCTCTCTACCTGTTGTCGGGGATCCCACTGTACAAACTCTCCTGTACCTGACTGTGCTCTTACCGTATATCAATGGTCAGTGAGCTACTAGGTTTATATTTGAGCATGGGTCTCAACAATCCCGTGGGTGGATTTTCCATGCCTAGTAGTGTCAACTCCTGGCTACCCCAGTACTGATTTGAGAAATGATTCGGGCCCGCATGCATAAACATTTTAGAAAACATATTAGGATCATGCATCATTAACATCAATCATTTGGAATTTGATTGACTTGTGATTGTTTATGATGTTGATTTTAAAATGATGTATGAACTGTTGCTCACCCTCTTGTCTTTCTGTTTTATTTATTTCCTTTGTGCTTGCGGTACTCGTTGGACCTGATCGGTCATTGTTTGAAGAGAGGGGAGATGGCACAGATTCCACACCCGATGAATATGATATTCATACTCATTAGCTGGGAGCCACAATGATGGCAACATGTATTGGGATAAACATATCTAAACTTTTATAGGCAGTCTTTTGTAGTACATAGACCTACATGGTACTGAGTAGTAGTTACTCTTTTATGTAGTTAGCTGCTCTGTAGGAAGTATCCTCAATGTTGCCTTAATATTTTGAAGGACTGTACTAGTATTTTATCTATATGTAATTATGAATGTTTACCCTTAGTACTTTTTAAAATGATGAAATGCAGGAATGAGTATTGAAAATTTATGTATATTAATATTATGTACAAGGGAAAGATTATTATCGGTTAAAAAAAAATTCTGCTAAAAATTATAAATTCTTCTGATTGAGGGTTTATAAGGTAGGGTGTTACACTTTGCTTTATAATTGATTTTCCTTATTAAGGGGGAGCAGCAATATAGGGGGAGAAATGGGAAAATAATTAATTTTTGATTACTCACTAATCTATACATTCAAGTGACTTCTTTTGCAGAGTTATTATTCAAAGAGGTGTTTGTCTTCATCAAATAGGGGGAGACTGAAAGTGATGAAGATCTTATTGAATTACTTTGGCAAAGATCTTGTTGATTTGATGAAGTAAAAAATGAAGTCAAAGGCTACTTTGTGGCAGTCAAAGGTCACTTAGACAAAACGGTAGTGGGATTAGTGAGTCTGCATCTACGCTTAGGTATAATCATTTTTATCTCTCTGTTGCATGAGCTTTCTTCATTTAAAAGATTTTGCAAATGCCTATAAAAAAATGTTTAAACGATTAAAAACAAAGTATTTTGTTAAAAGTTTTTTAATTAACTATTTTAACTAATAACATATAAGCTTTATCAACTAAAATGTTCTTAACACTTTTGTAACAGGTTTTTAACTGATATGTTTTCGAAATAATCGATAGTTTTCATTAAAGGAAGTTTTGAAAACCTTCTGTCAGTATTTTAACTGATATAGTTTCGAAATAATCGATTAAAATCACTTAAAATGATCAGGGAAGTGTTCTGGTAGTATTTTAATCGATATAACTTCGAAATAATCGATTAAAACCACTTGGAGTATTGTTTAATCGATGTAATCCGAGCATATGATCGATCAGAATGAGTTTATGATCGATCAGAATGAGTTTTCGATCGATCAGAATAATTTTAATCGATTAAACTTTGTTTTAATCGATTAAAACAACTTAAGAGAATTTCTACTAACTGTTTTAATCGATTAAAACATATTGTCATCAGTTCAAATCACTTAGAAAAGTTTATAAGAATGTTTTGCAGTATTTTAACGATTGAAATACGAAACAATCGATTAAAACAGTTTGGAAGATTTTTTACAAAGAGTTTTAATTGATATAAACGGTGTCGTATCAGTTAAAACAAATCTGAAAAATAATCAAGAACGTTTTAACAGATTAAAAGAAGTTTTAACAGATTAAAACAAGACTTTTAACAGATTAAAAAATTATTTTAACAGATTAAATAAATGAGCAGTTTTGAAAATCTTCTATATAAACAGAGTTGCTTGAACTTTTTAATACACATCTTTTAGCAATCAATCAAGCAATCATAAGTGCTACTTTCAAGAGAGAATCACGCTAGTTTTTGTGAAGTTCATTAAAGTTCTTTCTTGAGGCAAAATTGCATTCTTTTGGAGAAGAAACACATACTGCAGAACTGCATAAATCTGGTTTGAGCGTTCTAAGTTTCTTTTATTTGTTTCTTTACTTTCTTTTACTGTATTGTGGGTGCCTAGAATTGTGGGCACTGGTTTCTGTAGCTGGAATTTGGCTTCAGGGTTGGTCAAGAACTGGAATTTGGTTCTTGGTGAAGGTTTAGGTGCAAGATTTGGAATTGTGGTTCTTGTGGTAGATTGAGTGCGAGATTAAAGTTGTAATCTGTAAAACGTTCAATCTAGTGGAACCCAGCTGGAATTTGGCTGGAAACTGGACGTAACCCTGGGATTGGGTAAACCAGTATAAATCTCGGTTGTATCTTTCTAAACCTTTCTCTTTTAATTCTGTCACTGCTTTTATTTTGATTGCTTGCTGTGTATGATTCAAGAACTGGTCAGAAATCTTAATCTTTGAAATAGATAATCTGTAAATTGCGAAAATCTTTCAAAGATCTATTCACCTCCCCTCTTGATCTCAGCCTACATTTCTAACAACAAATACAAAAAGGGAAACGTTTGCTTAGACAAAAGCTTAAACACCCAAACCTAACCTTAGCCAACCATTCTTACAAAGTCCTTTCTAAATAAAAATTAACCTTCTAAAACACAAGCCATTGTATTTGCCTTCTTACTTCTCTTCTCTTGACCCTCATAACATTATTCTAATAATTAATTTGGGAATATGGAGGGGTATAGTCAACAAGAGGATTGAAATCCCTAAAGTGAAGGAAAAGGGATACTACATGGCAAAGTGTGCTCTACAAAAAAGAGAGAAAAAGAAAAAGCAAATTATTCTTCGGTCACAAGAAGTCCGGCATGGTACAGCCAAGTACAAGAACACAGATCTGAAGGCACTCGACGCTACAAGACACGTCAGTTAACTCCTTCTGAAAAACTAATTGAAATAGGCATTATAGGACATCAAACATGAAAACATTGCATGCATAAAATGTTTTTGAACCAGGTCGTATTTTCTAAAAAAAAAAAAATCTCTCAGAATCGAGACGACCATCTCGCATTTCTAGACCGTCGTCTTGATCTCCAGCAAAACGTGACCACCGTCTCGACCAACGATACCGCCATCTCGACTTGGCTAAAAACGAGACCGCCTTCTCGCTTAAGGCCAAAGTCGAGACCGCCGTCTCGAGGTTCCAGACGGCCGTCTCGACTTGCACGAAATCGAGACCACCGTCTCGACTTCCCAGACGGCGGTCCCAAATCTGAAACAATTTATATAAATAGAGGGGGGACCTAGGGGGGTCTCCACACCTCCTCTTGCACTCTCACTCTCTATTCTCTCACTCTCAAGCACCCTACTATCAAGATGCACCGTGGAAGTCAGTCCAGAAAGAGAAGGGGCTCTGCCGGCCCTAGCAGCTCCTCAGCTCCCACTTTGTAGGAACCCACGCAGCTTCCACCAATACACCAGGCTCGCCTAGAGCACATCTGGGGGTATACATGGCACCCCATGCTCAGATTGGATTTTGGAATTCTCACCGAATTCGGATGGGAGGACGACGTCTGGGCCCACATCGACAGCATAGGGTGGGGCTTCCTCCTTCAGCCTCCACCTACCCACGTATACCCCCAGGCGGTGCTAGAGTTCCTCGCCGCCATCTCCTACGCCAAGACTCCCGCCATGGTACCAGGTTTGTCACCGACGAAAATGGTGACATACTTCATGGGTGGGATGTATCAGACCACCACCCTGTACGAATTCAACGTGTCCATTAGGTTCGTCCGGCCTGAGGACGTGCTGACTCGGGACTACCAGGAGGCTATCTGCGCACGCCCCACCAACCTCACTACATGAGAGATGTGGGAAGAACTCACCCGGGCGCACACCTTGCCCACGCTGATGAAGGGCTCCGCACTTCCCCCAGCCCTCCGCATCTGCCACAAGCTGCTGGCAGGGACCATCCACGGGCGGAAAGAGAGTCAGGGAAAGGTAACCCTTCCGGACCTCTTTGTCCTTTACTGCATGAGCCAGAGGCGCCGATGCAACCCTTGCTATTTCTTCCTGAAGGCCCTCAAGGACTTCAGGAGCTGGCCCATGGGAGCCGTCCTCGTGGCTCCCCTCATTACCCCCCCTGGCAGAAAAATGGGGGTGTAGTGGCAGGGAGGAACTGACCTCCAGCCTCTGACCCGAGACTATCAATGGGTTGGTCCTAGTCAGCATGGGGATGCTACTGCGCCACGAGACCCAGTTGATCCACTAGATATCACTTTGGATCTCTAGGATATCGTGGTAATGCACGATCTCCCAACACCTCCCGAGTTCCAACAACAACAACAACAGCAGCAGTACATAGATGATTTTGCTGGCATAAATCGTAACATCTACGATTTGCGCCAGCAATTCGATCAGATGTCTGTGAGACAAGAGCAAATGTCCCTAAGGCAAGAGGCCTTCGACACGAGATTGGAGACAATATACCAATATGAAGAGGGAATGAGGCAAGACTGGGCGGCCTTCGAGCAGGAGTACCGCGACGAAGCCCGGGACCAGGCGGAGTTTCGAGGGCATATGTACCGGCAGTTCCCCTCTTATGGATTGTCTCCAGACAAGAGCCCACCTTCTTAGGGATAATGCTTATAGAATAAACTGCTGTAATAAATTTTATCATTAAATAAAATTTCATTTCATGCATTTTTTCCTGTCCCTTTCAAAAAAGTCAGCGTAACAAAAAGAAGCTTAAAGTAAAAAGACTTACGCTAAAAAAAAAAAGAAGCCAAAATCTAAAAGTGTGGGAAAAAAGAGATAAAACAGCGGAAAAAGGCAAGATTAAACCGACAAATTTCGACCAACCAAGCGAGAGTCGAACAACAAACAAGGCTACCCGACCAACTAGCAAAAGTCAGATGACCACCATCAAAAGATCAAAATCAAAGAATTCCCAGCAACCAACAATGCTGGATGAACACCAACAGAATCCCCAGCACAGACCGGATGACCAAATCTCAGAAAAAACAAAGAGAAGAGAACACATCTCAACAAAGGCACATGAGCTAGAGCAGTAAGCCGCCACCACAGCCAAAGGGTCAGCTACCGCAAGAAGGAGCATCCGGAGGCACAAACACCAGATGGGGGTGTATACTCATCAAGCCTTACAAAAGGGGGCTTACCGGACGAGGGTTCATACTTGTCAAACACCAGATGGGGTTGTATACTCATCAAGCCTTACAAAAGGGGGCTTACCGGATGGGGGTTCATACTCGTCAAACTAGATGGGGGTTCATACTCATCAGCCGAAAGGATCAGCTACCGCTAGAAGGAGCATCCTGAAAGCATACTTTTCCCTAGAGGATCAACCGCCACAAAGACAAAACATCTGAAGGGCAACCGGGCAGGAGGGTCAACTCCTTTACCCTCCAATCAATCTTCTTGGCACAACAGGCCAGCAGTCGACTAGTCGGGTAAAAGGGGGGCAGTTGTAGACCCCAAATCTTGCCCGACCTCATAATAAAGACTAAAAGACCTCCTTTTCAAAGATAGATGAAGCCTAAGGAGCCATTAGGAGAGACTATTAGGCCCCATACTAGGATAGGAGGGATTTTTTGCATGTAAATAAGGATTTTCGCCTTTTAGGGTCGAGACCGCCGTCTCGCTTCTCGGGACCGCCATCTCGCCACTTCTGTAAGTCGAGACCGTCGTCTCGTTTGGCGAGACGGCCGTCTCGCCACTTGCGAATGGCGAGACGGCCTTCCCGATTGGCGAGAAGGCCATCTTGCCATTTTTGCAAGGCGAGACGGCCGTCTTGAATGGCGAGATGACCGTCTCAACCTTGTCAGACGAGACGGTCATCTCGACCTGATAGGCGCGAATCCTTATAAATAGTCGCGCCTTCACCCTCATTTCACACAGTTCTTCCATTCTCTCTCTAGTCACTTCTTCAAATTCTCTTCCTTGAATCCCTCTGAAGCATTTCCGGAGTTTCTGAGAGCTTTTTAGAGTCTTTTATAGCGTTTTTGAGAGATTCCCGGCGCTATAAAGAGTGAAGGGCTGCCAAAAAGCACCCTAGTTTTCAAGAAATAATTATAAAGCTTGCCTCAGAGGTTTTTACATTCTCCCTCTCTCTTTTACTGCTTTATTTTTAATTATGCAATAGATATTAGGGCCATGTAGTTGTAACTTTAATTCCGCAAATAAAAGGGTAAAAACATCTTTTCACCGGTTTACTTATTTAAATAGTTGCCTTATCATAGGGAACCTGAAAGGGGCGTCGTAAGGGAACTAACACTTCCCTTACACGTAACTAACTCCCTTACCCAACTCTAGTTCTAATGACCAAAGTTGGTTTTTCGAAAACCAACGCCTTTTCACTCCTTTTCCGATGTTTCTGGTAAAAATATCGGTGGCGACTCCAAAAGAACCCTTCGAAATTAGTTACTGGGTTAGCCCGGTTATTGGACAACCCAAGAACACTCTTTTGAAAACCTCGCCTCTAGGTTCAGCCCGGTTATCGGACAAGCTAAAGGTGTTGTAACCACACCAATAAAAATGCGAAAATCGGAAAGTCGGAACCATCACGTCGCTCCGACCGCCTCATTTTGACAGCGGCGACAGTTGGTCCTCAAAAACAATAAGGAAGAGGGGGAAAGGACACCAGTGCGACTATTTATGCCACGTCCTTTCCCCTACGAATCAAATAAAGTTGTACCATGGAGATACGGAGAATCTTCACCAATAAAAGAGGATATCTCCAATATAGCCGACATTGGTGGCATGACTAGAAGTGGAAGAATCTACTCCCCCAAGGACATACAAGAAGATGCCACCAAGAATAAAGGAAAAAATAAAAAGACCGAAGAAAAAGAAAATAAGGAATCTAAGGAGGAGACCGAGGAATTACTCCAGTTTAGAAGACAAAGCGAGTATTCCATTATTGACCAGCTCAATCATACACCTGCAAAGATAACTTTATTATCTCTAATGATGAGCTCGGAACCGCATAGAAATGCCCTAATGAAGGTCTTGAGCGAAGTGCATGTTCCTCACACCATATCCCAAGAGAAGGTCGAGAGGATCGTCAGTCACATCACGACAAGCGATCACCTCGCCTTCACAGAGGAAGAACTCCCCCTCAAGGGGTCAAACCACAACAAGCCCTTGCACATCTCCATCAAATGCAAGGAATACCTCATCGCCAAAGTTCTTGTGGATAACGGGTCATCCTTGAACGTGATGCCCAAGTGCACACTTGACAAGTTGATTATTCAAGGAACCCGTCTGAGCCCAAGCAGCACTATCGTTCGAGCCTTCGACGGATCAAAACGAGAAGTAGTGGGAGAGGTCAACTTGCCGATCCAAATTGGACCCACTATCTTCAACGTCGATTTCCATGTAATGAATATCACTCTAGCATATAGTTGTCTCCTCGACAGGCCTTGGATTCATGACGCTAAGGCAGTACCTTCAACGCTCCACCAAAAAGTCAAGTTTATAGTGGATGACAAACTGGTCACGGTCCAAGCAGAAGACGATATTCTGATTAGTGGACCATCGACCCAACCTTATGTGGATGTGGCGGAAGAGGTCCTTGAAACATCTTTTCAAGCACTCGAAATCGCCAGTTGTCACCGCCGTCAAAAAGAGAGGCGGTCAGAGCGATACGATGGTTTCGACCCTCTTGTTTTCGCGTTTTTTATGGGTGGTTACAACGCCTTTAGGTTGTCCGATAACCGGGCTAACCTAGGGGCGAGGTTTTTGAAAGGTCGTCTTTGGGTTGTCCGATAACCGGGCTAACCCAAGGACTAATTTTTGAAGGGTTCTGTGGAGTCGCCACCAATGTTTTTACCGGAAACATCGGAAAAGGAGTTTAAAAGGCGTTGGTTTTCGAAAAACCAATTTTGGTCATTAGAACCAGAGTTGGGTAAGGGAGTTAGTTACATGTAAAGGAAGTGTTAGTTCCTTTACGATGCCCCTTTCGGGTTCCCTATGACAGGCCAGCTATTTTGTTAATAAATAAACCGTAAAAACACGCTTTTGCCCTTTTATTTGCGGAATTAAAATTTTATGACTACATGGCCCTATCTATTGCGTAATTTAAATAAAGCAGTAAAAGTGGAGAGGGAGCATGTAAACCTCCAAAGCATGCTTCTTCTATTAATTCTCTTTAAAAAAGAGGGTGCTTTGTGGCAACCCTTCACTCTACAGCGCCGGAAACCTCTCGAAACGCTCAGAAATCACTCTAAAGACACTCAGAAGCTCCGGAAATGCGTCGGAGGGATTCTAGAGAGAAGGAGGAGAGAATGTTGTGTGGTGTGTGGAAATGAGGGGAGGGAGCCCCTATTTATAGGTTTTCGCGCCTGACAGTGGCGAGACCGCCGTTCTCGTCTGACAGGGTCGAGACCGCCATCTCGCCAAACGAGACCGCCGTCTCGTCCTTCGCAGGTGGTGAGACCGCCGTCTGGGAAAGCAAGACCGTCGTCTCGCCATTCGCAGGTGGCGAGACCGCCGTCTCGTTTGGCGAGACGGCGGTCTCGTCATTTGCATGAGGCAAGACGGTGGTCTCAATTTCGAGACGACGGTCTCGTCCCTAAAAAGGCGAGAAACCTTATTTTTGTGCCGAAAATCCTTCCTATCCTAGTATGGGGCCTAATAGTCTCTCCTAGTGGCTTGTTAGGCTTCATCTATCTTCGAATAGGAGGTCTTCTACTCTTTATTTGGAGGTCGGGCAAGATTTGGGGTCTACAGCTGCCCCCCCCTTTACCTGACTAGTCGGCGGTTGGGCTGTTGTGCCAGACAGATTGACAGGAAGGTAAAGGAGTTGACCCTCTTGCCCGGTTACCCTTCGGATGTCCCGTCTTGCGGCGATTGATCTTCTGGGGAAAATCTTGATGTTCGTGCACTTCCGGGATACTCCTTTTGACGGTAGCCGATCCCTTCGGTGGACACATGGTAAAACCTCAGGATACTCCTTCTAACGGTAGCCGATCCTTCGGTTGATGGGTATAAACCCCCCATTAGGCTGGTAGTTGCAGTCCGTTGTGTGGGACTGGATGGGTATGAACCCCCCATCAGGCTGGTACTTGCAGTCCGTTGTGTGGGACTGGATGGGTATGAACCCCCCATCAGGGTGGTAGTGTGACTTACTGATCCGGCTCGAGCGCAGATAAGGCGCAACGCGTGCGCAGGTTGATAGGTATAAACCCTCTATCAGGCTGGTACAGTCCGCTGCGTAGGACTGGTGGTAGTGGCGGCATACTGTCCAGGTGGCCCATGCGCCGGCTCCTTGGGGAGTGATTTCTGTGTTGGTAGATGTACTTGGACCTCTTTGAATGGTCATCCGGTTTGTGCCGGGGATTTTGTGTTTCATCCAGCTTTGTTGGTTGCTGGGGATTCTTTGTCTTTGACCCTCGTGGTGATCATCCGACTCTTGCCGATTGGTCGGGTTATCTTTGTTTTTGTTCGACTTTTACTTGGTAGTCGAAGTTTTGTTGATCAAGGTGAGTGGCTTGTCTTAATCCTGCCTTTTTCTTGCGGTTTTATCTCTTTTTTCTTGCGATTTAGGATTTTGGCTTTTCTTATTGAGCGTATGCCTTTTTCCTTTTTAAGCTTTTTTTGTTACGCTGGCTTTTGCAAAGGGTGGCAAAGAGATGCATGAAATAAAATTTTATTTATAAGGAAATTTTATTACAACCACATTTTATTTTGGCAAGTACCATCCCTAAGGGCTATCATCTGGAGACGATCCGCGGGCGAATTGCTGGTAGAGGTGATACCGGAAGTCCGCTTGCTCTCGAACTTCGTCGCGGTACTCTTGTTGGAATGTTGTCCATTCCTGCCGCATCACCTGCTGATGCTGATACATCTCCTCTTGCCGAGTGTGGTAGGCTTCTTGCCGCATCGTCATCTGGTCGAACTGCCGGCGCAGATCGCTCATGTTGCGGTTCATGCCGGCGAAATCGTCCGTGTACAGTGGTGGTTGTTGCTGTTGCTATTGGAATTCGGGAGGTGTGGGGATATCTTGCATCGCCACGAGCCCCTGGAGATCTAGTGCGAAATCCAGAGTGGGATGGAGGGCCAAATGGGTCCCTCGGCGTATCAGCATTCCCATGCTGACAAGGACTGACCCATTGATGGACTCGGGTCGCAAGTTGGAGGCCAACTCTTCCTGGCCAGGGCACCCTCATCTTTCTGCCAGGGGAGTGATAAGAGGAGCCACGAGGACGGCCCCTGCTGATCTGTTCCCGAAGTCCTTGAGGGCTCTCAGGAAGAAGTAGTCGGGGTTGCAGCGCCCCTTCTGGCTCATGCAATAAACTACGAAGAGGTCAGGGAGGGATACCATACCCTGACTCTCTTTCCTACCATGAATGGTCCCTGCCAGCAACTTGTGGCAGATGCGGAGTGCTGGGGGAAGTGCGGAGCCCCTCATCAGCGTGGGCAGCGTGATGGCTCCTCTGAGCTCATGCCACATTTCGGCGGCAGTGAGGTTGGTGGGCCGAGAGCAGATGGCCTCACGGTATCCCTGGGTCATTGTGTCCTCGGGCCGGACGAACCCGATGGCCATGTTGAACTCGTCGAGGGTGGTGGTCTGGTATCTTCCACCCATGAAATAGGTCACCATCTTAGTGGGCTGCAGGCCCGGGACCGTGGAGGGGACCTCGGAGTAGGAGACAGAGGCCAAGAATTCCAGTACCGCTTGTGGGTACACATGTGTAGGTGGAGGTTGCAGCAGAAAGCCCCACCCGATGCTGTCTATGTGGGCTCAGACGTCGTCCTGCCACCCAAATTCAGCCAGGATGCTGAAGTCAAGTCTGAGCATCGGGTGCCACTGATAAGTTCGGATGTTGTCGAGGCGGGCCTGATGCTGTGGTGATAACTGAGAGGGATCCTGGGGTGGCAGTGCCGCAGAACTGTTGGCACCGGTAGTGCTCCTTCTCTTTCTGGAGGCGCTTCTACCAAACATGTTGACTAGGGGGGTGCTTGGGAGTGCAAAATCTAAGAAATGGAGGTTTTGGAGACAAGGAGAGTTGTGAAGAACCCCCCAAGCGTGCCCCCTATATATAGCAAATTTTTCCAGTTCGAGACCGCCGTCTGGGAAGGCGAGATGACGGTCTGGGTCATCGAGACGACGGTCTCGATTTTGGCTAAGTCGAGACGGCGGTCTCATTGGTCGAGACGGCGTTCTCGTCTTGCCGGGGGACCGAGACGGCGGTCTAGACGACCCAGACCGCGGTCTCGAATTTCTGGGTTTTTTTTTTTATTATTTTGAAGAGAAAATAGGACCTGGTTCAAAAACATTTTTATGCATGCAATGTTTTCATGTTTGATGTCCTATAATGCCTATTTTGATTAAATTTTCAGAAGGATTTAACCGACATGTCTTGTAGCGCCGAGTGCCCTCTAATCTGTGCTTTCGTACCTGCTGTAACATGTCGGACTTCTTGTGACCAAAGAGTCATTTTGTTTTTTCTTCTTTTCTTCCTCTTTTCCTTTTTTTTCTTCTTTTTTTCTTTTGTAGCACACTCTTTGTCATGTAGTGCCCCTTTTTCCTCGCTTTAGGGATTTCAATCCTCTTGTTGACTATACGCCTCCATATTCCCAAATTAATTATTAGAATATTGATGTGAGGGTCAAGAGAAAAGAAACAAAGAGGCAAATTCAATGGTTTGTGTTTTAGAGGGTTAATTTTTATTTAGAAAGTTTTTGTAAGCATGGTTGGCTAGGGTTAGGCTTAGGTGTTTGAGCTTTTGTCTAAGCAAACAATTTCCTTTCTTTTTGTATTTGCGTTTTTTGGTTTTATTCCTATTGCTTTTTAATGGCTAGCTGATTTCCCTAGATCGCCCTTTGGGTTTTCAAACTAGGATATTGTGCTTGGCCCTAACTTTTGTCTAGGTTCCCTCTTTTTGTAATTTTTGGAGAATCCTAGCGGACCTTATTTTGTAACCCTAACTTTTGCCTAGGCTACCCTTTATTGTTGTTTGGGTATCCTACCGGGTCGACCCTATCTTTTGCGTAGCCCCCTTAGTGGGTTTCCTACGGGGTAATTTTGCCCTTTTCTTTGGCCTTTGGCTTCTCTGGGCTTTTCTCTCTTTTTTTTTTGTTTTTTGTTTTTGTGTATTTATTTTTTTTCACAATATTGGCGAAGCATGACTTTCTTTATGGATGAGGTGAAGTCTTATTTTTATGTGCTTCTAATCAACTAGCTTGATGATGATAACAATGGTAAATGTTGATTATTTGAATGCGCTTTTTATTCTTCTTCTTTTTTGTTTACTTAGATAGGGTTATTTATGTGGTCTAGTCAGAAATAGAAAGAAGAGAAGCAGATAGTAAGAATCATTCTTTATTAATTAATAAGGGAATATGTGCCCTGAAATGCCCGGGGGTTGGGCTAGCCCCGGGGGATAATCTCTAACAATCATGGGGTTTACATCCCTTAAACGAAGAAAAAGATTTCCTAATGACTAAGGTGGCTCTTGACGCTTGCACCCCTCCACTTCGGAAAATTTGCTTGAGTGTGCGGAGGGGAGACTTCCCTTTTCTTCTTTCCGCCCGGCCCTTAGTAGGGTCATATCCTAGGCCATACCTGCAGGGATTATCTCTGAATTCTGGGGGTTCCCTCATGCCTTGGGAATCTGCCCCCAGTCCTTGGCCAGGATGGTAACCATGCTTTAACATCATGCGGGCTACCTTTGTATTTTTGGGAAGTCGCTCTATGTTGGCAATTTCGAGCACTTGAAAAGATGTTTCAAGGGCCTCTTCAGCCGCATCCACATAAGGTTGGGTGGACGGTCCACTGATCAGGATATCGTCTTCTGCTTGGACCGTGACCAATTTGTCGTCCACTCTGAACTTTACTTTCTAGTGGAGCGTTGAAGGTACTGCCTTAGCGTCATGAATCCAAGGCCTGCCGAGGAGACAACTATATGCTGGAGTAATATCCATGACATGGAAATCGACGTCGAAGATAGTGGGTCCAACTTGAATTGGCAAGTTAACCTCTCCCACTACTTCTCGTTTGGACCCGTCGAAGGCTCGAACGATGGTGCTGCTTGGGCGCAAATGGGTTCCTTGGATATTCAACTTGTCTAGTGTGCACTTGGGCATCACGTTCAAGGATGACCCGTTATCCACAAGAACTTTGGCGATGAGGTATTCCTTGCACTTGACTGAGATGTGCAAGTGCTTGTTATGGTTTGACCCCTCGAGGGGGAGTTCTTCCTCTGTGAAGGTGAGGTGATTGCTTGCTGTGATGTGACCAACGATCCTCTCGACCTTTTCTTGGGATATTGTATGAGGTACATGCGCCTCGCTCAAGACCTTCAGCAGGGCGTTTCTATGCGGTTCCGAGCTCAAGATAATAATGTTATCTTTGTAGGTGTGCGATTGAGCTGGTCTATAATGGAATACTCACTTTGCCTTATAAACTGGAGTAATTCCTCTGTCTCCTCCTTGGATTCCTTATTTTCTTTTTCTTCTTCGGTCTTTTTATTTTTTCCTTTATTTTTGAGGACCTCTTCTTGTGAGTCCTTGGGGGAGTAGACTCTTCCACTTCTAGTCATGCCCCCAATACCGGCTATATTCGTTATTTCTTCTTTTATTGGTGGAGATTCTCCATATCTCCACGGTACAACTTTATTTGATTTGTAGGGGAAAGGACGTGGCATAAATAGTCGCACTGGAGTCCTTGTCCCCTCTTCCTTATTCTTGAGGACCAATGGCCGAGGTTTATTTTCCTCTTGTAGCGAGTCGACCATTGGGGTAAGCTTTATTAGGAGCGGCTTTCTCTCCATTCATCTGATTTGGAAGACGTGTTGGTTAATCCTTCCTTTTTATTATCTTTATTTATTAAGCGTGAAGGAGGGGAAATTAAATATGCAAATGAATGTTTATGCATGCAAGTAGACAGTCGTTGAAAAAAAAAAATTTTATTTATTCAACAGAAGGTGTACATTCCCCTATTCCACACTACGAAGCAACTTTTGGCAAAAGCGGAAAACTTTAAAGAAACCCACAGGCGGGTCTTGATCCCTCTGTAGTTCTCTCTCAGCTTCCCGGACATGACGGGCAAGTGCTTCGCTTTGTTTTCGGACCGCCTGGCTCATGTCTTCACTGTACTTCTGAGCCTCTTTGATCTTCGCCTCTTGATGAACGACCAAGGCTTGTAGTTCATCGAACTTTTCAACGGCTCGGTCTTTCTCTTGTAGTAGCTGGCCATACTGAGCTAGCCCGTCTTTCTCTTTGCAGCGTAGCTCAGCGAGACTTCTATTGAGTCTCCGGTTGGCCTTTTGCTCTTGGCGTATGTCTGACCGAGTCTTGGTGAGCTCTTGCGACAACTCCTTGATCGTTTGAGCCTGTTTTGCTGATTCGGCCTCATGGCGTGCTGACTTGGCGGTTATTTTTTGAAGTCGGCTATCCGAACTGGTTCTGGCAGTTTTGGATGCTCGGATAGCTTGCTCGTTGGAGTCAGCACACTGGTCCTTGAGGCGCTCTATTTCATGATCCTTTTTCTTGCCTTGCCTTTGCAGACCGTCAATTGTGAGGATGGATGCTTGCTCTCTTTCCTCAAGGGCCCTCATCTGGGCTCCCATGATTTCCATCCTCTGGGTCAAGGCATCAATTTGAACCTGCAACCCTTCATTATTGGTGCTTGTAGTGGGTGTGGTGGATGGCTGAGCCATCCCTCTTTCCTTTCTCCACGCCTCGTAGTCACTGGTGACAGCCACCCGAGCTTTTCCTAGCTCTCTGTGCCCCATATAGACTGGCCTCTCCCATGCTTTTCTCACAGCTAGTGAGTTGGCGATTGTGCACGGGTCTCCAAAGAAACACAGTCCTCCGAGTTATCCCCGAGAGACAGTAGTTTGGGTCCTCATGAGCTGCCTCATACCTACTCTAGGTGAGTAGGCTATGCAACCCCTGAGTCCTATCAAGGGTACGCTCGGATAGTCCCCGCATCTGATGAGAACTAGGCCGGGTCGGAACCAAGGGCAGACCCAGGATAAACTATTAGCATCCTTTCGTTCGCACTTGTCCCTCCATTCTGAAGTCAGGCGTCGTTGGAGGGGGATCTTGGAGAAGCTCCTTAAAGGGTCGGGGAATATCCCCATGTGGCTGGAGGCGTAAAGGTGCGTGGCGCTCCACACAAATAGTAATGAAGAGCGAGCAGCGAAGTATTTTTCCTTGCTTCGGTGGCGGAATTCCACCGAGAGCAAGGTGTCGGCAAGGATTGCAGGCAGGGGACTCTTTGAGTTCACGTCCAAGGCGAAGAAGGCGTCCATGACGGCCTGATCTACTGTGTCGAAGTGGAAGGGGAACAAGATCGTTCCAAAAATGATAAGGGCCAGGGTTTTGTTGAAGGCGACCCACTTTGCCCTTTCAGCCAGATAGGACAGGTGGTCTTCTAACATTGATACTTTCCAACCCTGGGTGTTCCCCTTCCTTATCAGGGTACTCTGCCGGAATGGTAGTTGAATAAGGGCAGCGACTGGTGCTGCAAGAGTGTGTGCCTCATGGCGGACATGGACCCCGGCTGATTTGGGCCATTTCAACATGGTCTCATACTCCTCTAAGGTGGGCACCATGTCGAACTGTGGCAATTCGAAACATCGCAGATTGGAATTCCATAAGTGGATTAGTGCCCTGAGGAACACCTGATCGACACAGATCTTCAGCAAGTCCAAAATCCGTCCATAGGATTTTTCAAAGTCGGCAAGGACCTCTGATGGCATTGCCGCACTCAGCCGTTCCAGCCTCTCAGTATGGAAACGGGGAATATCCACCTTCTTTGGCTGTCTACTAGTCCCCTCCATTTCTAAAACCAAAATGCATGTTTGATGAAAAGGATGCTTATTTGAATGAATGTGAGTGTTTATTTTCTATTTATCATGTTTTGTATGATACGTGTTTTTTTCGAAAAATAAACTACTTATATGAATGGTTTGGGATGTTTATGACTCAGGTCCCATTTATTGTTTTGGAAACAGATTTTATTTTTATTTGTTTATTTTATAGCCTTTTATCTCTTCTGTCAGAACTGCGTGGCTACTTAGCTTACAAAGAACCTGAAACCAGACTAGCTAAAAGGCAGACTGTCCGAGATAAAATGTGGCTTTATGCGAAAAATATTTAGCATCCCTTATCTCTTCTGTGGGAACTGCGTGGCTACTTAGCTTACAAAGAACCTGAAACCAGGCTAGCTAAAAGGTAGACTGTCCGAGATAAGGGTGTTTATTGTAAACATTTTGTTTTTTGTGATTTTTCTTCTGTTGTTTGGTTATGCTATGCAACAGACAGATGCAACAAACATATGCACACACAATTCGGTCATCCGCGAACAAGCGAGAATTCATTTTTATCACGAGGTAGGGTTTTCCTGCAGAAAAGTGCATTGGCGAGGGTTGGTTCTAACTGTTCTCACCAGGCTAAGGCCCCCAAGGTGCCCCCATTATAGGGTCCCCACTCTCCAGCCATCCGACCATGCTTAGCACTAAGGCCATAGTCAGTCTTGTTGCCAAAAGAGGAAGGTTATCACCTTGAGTGGTGGTTTCCGATCACACTGGTGGGCTCAAGGCCCTCACTACAGCGAACCGTAGCTGCCACCCACTCCCTATGGATTTCTCACTTGCCCTGGGGTATAGAGGGAACTGTAGTGTGCAAGGGTTTGTGTACAGTTTGTATTTCACACAATTGCGTAAGTATAAACAAGCAACAGTTATTAAAGACAAACCGTAAAACATGTTATAATACAAGTTAAGGGCAAAAACGTTATTTTCTTGGTTTATTTATTTTTAAGCCGGCCCATCACTAAATGGGATCAACTCTCGAGGCTTCCCTAGTGGAGTCGCCATTTGTCGCCGCCGTCAAAAAGAGAGGCGATCGGAGCGACGCAATGGTTTCGACCCTCTTGTTTTCGCGTTTTTTATGGGTGGTTACAACGCCTTTAGGTTGTCCGATAACCGGGCTAACCTAGGGGCGAGGTTTTCGAAAGGTCGTCTTTGGGTTGTCCGATAACCGGGCTAACCCAAGGACTAATTTTTGAAGGGTTCTGTGGAGTCGCCACCGATGTTTTTACCGGAAACATCGGAAAAGGAGTTTAAAAGGCGTTGGTTTTCGAAAAACCAACTTTGGTCATTAGAACCAGAGTTGGGTAAGGGAGTTAGTTACGTGTAAAGGAAGTGTTAGTTCCTTTACGACGCCCCTTTCGGGTTCCCTATGATAGACCAGCTATTTTGTTAATAAATAAACCAGAAAAACACGCTTTTGCCCTTTTATTTGCGGAATTAAAATATTATGACTACATGGCCCTATCTATTGCGTAATTTAAATAAAGCAGTAAAAGTGGAAGGGAGAATGTAAACCTCTGAAGCACGCTTCTTCTATTAATTCTCTTTAAAAAAGAGGGTGCTTTGTGGCAACCCTTCACTCTATAGCGCCGGAAACCTCTCGAAACGCTCAGAAATCACTCTAAAGACACTCAGAAGCTCCGGAAATGCGTCGGAGGGATTCTAGAGAGAGAAATCCTAGAGAGAAGGAGGAGAAAATGTTGTGTGGTGTGTGGAAATGAGGGGAGGGAGCCCCTATTTATAGGTTTTCGTGCCTGATAGTGTCGAGACCGCCGTTCTCGTCTGATATGGTCGAGACCGCCGTCTCGCCAAACGAGACCACCGTCTCGTCCTTCGCAGGTGGCGAGACCGCCGTCTCGCCATTCGCAGGTGGCGAGACCGCCGTCTCGTTTGGCGAGACGACGGTCTCGTCATTTGCATGAGGCAAGACGGCGGTCTCGATTTCGGGACGACGGTCTCGTCCCCAAAAAGGCGAGAAACCTTATTTTTGTGCCGAAAATCCTTCCTATCCTAGTATGGGGCCTAATAGTCTCTCCTAGTGGCTTGTTAGGCTTCGTCCATCTTCGAATAGGAGGTCTTCTACTCTTTATTTGGAGGCCAGGCAAGATTTGGGGTCTACACCAGTGTAGAAAGACTTCCCAAAAACACAAAGGTAGCCCGCATGATGATGAAGCATGGCTACCATCCTGACCAAGGACTGGGGGCAGATTCCCAAGGCATGAGGGAACCCCCAGAATTCAAAGATAATCCTTTCAAGTGTGGCCAAGGATATGACCCTACTAAGGGCCGAGCAGAAGGAATAAAAGGGAAGTCTCCCCTCTGTACACTCAAACAGATATTCCGAAGCGGAGGGATGCAAGCGTCAAGAGCTACCCTAGTAATTAGGAGATCTTTTTCTTCACTTAAGGGATGTAAACCCAATGATTGTTAGAGATTATCCCCCGGGGCTAGCCCAACCCCCAGGCATTTCAGGGCACATATTCCCTTATTAATTAATAAAGAATACACTTCTTACTACCTGCTCCTCTTCTTGCTATTTCATGACTAGACCTCACAATAACCTTGTTTAAGTAAACAAAAAAAAAAAGAAAAGAAGAATAAAAAGTGCATCCAAGTAATCAAAATTTGCCATTGCCATTACAATCAAGCTAGTTGATTGGAAGCACAAAATAAGGCTTTACCTCACCATAAATAAAGTCATGCTTCGCCAATATTGTGAAGAAATAATAACAAAAAAAAAGCTCATAGAAGCCAAAGGCCAAAAGAACAGGGCAAAATACCCGGTAGGAAACTCACCAAGGGGGCTACGCAAAAGATAGGGTCAACTCGGTAGGATACCCGAACAAAAATAAAGGGTAGCCTAGGAAAAAGTTAGGGTTACAAAGATAAAAGTCTGCTAGGATTCCCTAAACAAAAACAAAGAAGGAACCTAGACAAAAGATATGACCAAAACACAATATCCTAGTTCAAAAACCCAAAGGGTGATCTAGGGAAATCAACCAGCCATAAAAAGCAATGGAAATAGGCTAAGGCACAAATCCAAAAAAAAAGAGAAAAGGTTTACTTAGACAAAAGCTTAAACACGTAGGCCTAACCTTAGCCAGCCATTCTTACAAAATCCTTTCTAAATAAAATTAACCATCTAAAACACAAGTCGTTGAATTTCCCCTTTACTTCTTTTCTCTTGACCCTCACAACATTATTCTAACAATTAGTTTGGGAATATGGAGGCGTATAGCCAACAAGAGGATTGAAACCCCTAAAGTGAAGAAAAAGGGATGCTAATATGGCAAAGTGTACTCTCCAAAAAAAAAAAAGAGAAAAAGAAAAAGCAAAGAAAAAGAAAGAAAGAAAAAAATTATTCTTCGGTCACTTGAGGTCCGGAATGGTACAGCAAAGTACAGCAGAAGGAACAAAGATCAGAGGACACCCATCTCTACAAGACGCGTCAGTCAAATTCTTCTAAAAAAGCTAATGAAATAAGCATTATAGGACATCAAACATGAAAACATTGCATGCATAAAATGTTTTTGAACAAGGTCGTATTTTTCTTAAAAAAAAACATCTAAAAAACGAGACCATCGTCTCGTCAGTGCATACTGCTATCTCGACTTGCACCAAAACGATACCGCCGTCTCAACTTGACCAAAAACGAGACCGCCTTCTCGCTTGGCGAGACGACCGTCTCATTTAAAGCCGAAGTCGAGACCGCTGTCTCAAGGTTCCAGACGGCAGTCCCGAATCCTGCAAATTCAAGATAGCGGTCCCGATCTTCCAGACGGCGGTCCCGAGGTTGTCCGAAAATTCTATATATAGGGGTGCCTAGGGGGGGTCTCAAACACTCTCTGCTGCACTCCTATCCCCCTTTCTCTCACTTTCAAGCATCCTACCACCAAAATGCACAGAGGAGACCAATCCAGAAAGAGAAGGGGTTTTGCTAGACCCAGTAGCTCCACAGCCCCACTCCACAAGATCCCACACAGCTTTCACCATTACACCAGGCCCGCCTGGAACACGTCCAGGGGTACACTTGGCACCCCATGTTGAGGCTGGAATTTGGCATCCTCGCCGAGTTTGGGTGGGAAGACAATGTCTGCGCCAACATTAACAGCATAGGTTGGCGCTTCCTCCTCCAGTCTCCACCCACTCACGTCTACCCACAGGCGGTGATGGAATTCCTTGCTTCCATCTCCTACTTCGAGACTCCCTCCATCGTGTCAGGCCTCCCACCGACAAAGATGGTGACATACTTCATGAACGGGATGTACCGGACCACCACCTTGGATGAGTTCAATGTGTCCATTGAATTCGTCCAACCCGAGGATGTCCTGACTCGGGATTACCAGGAGGCCATTTGCGCGCGTCCCACTACCCTCACCGCCGGCGAAATGTGGGAGGAGCTGACAGCGATGCACACTCTGCCAACACTGCTGAAGGGCTCCGCACTTTCCCTCGCCCTCCGCATTTGCCACAAACTGCTGGTCGGGACGGTCCACGGGCGGAAAGAGAGTCAGGGTAAGGTTACCCTCCCGGATCTCTTCGTCCTCTACTGCATGAGCCAGAGGCGCCGGTGCAACCTTGGCTATTTCTTCCTGAAGGCCCTCAAGGACTTCGGGAGCCGTCCCGTGGGAGCCATCCTCATGGCTCCCCTCATCACTTCGCTGGCAGAAAAATGGGGGTGCAGCGGCAGGGAAGAACTGGCCTCCAGCCTCCGACCCGAGACTATCAACGGGTCTGTCCTGGTCAGCATGGGGATGCTGCTACACCAAGGGTCCTGGTTGATCCTCCACCCCTTGCTAGATATAACTTTGGATTTTCGGGACATCGTAGGAATGCAAGATCTCCCGACACCCCCGGATTTCCAGCAACAACAATAGTAGCAATAACATTCGCAACAATAGCAGTACACGGACGACTTTACTGGCATCAATCGCAACATCTATGATTTGCGCTAGCAATTCGACCAAATGTGCCTGAGACAAGAGCAAATGTCCTTAAGGTAGGATGCCTTCGACACGAGGATTGAGACATTCGGCCAATATCAAGAGGGAATAAGGCAAGACCTGACGATGTTCCGACAGGAATACCTCGACGAAGCCCAGGACCAGGCAGAATTCCGAAGGCATCTATACCGACAATTCCCCTCTTACGGATCGTGTCCAGACTCAAGTCTGTCGTCTTAGGGATAGTGCTTAAAAATAACTGTTGTAACCAAATATTTTTTTTATCATAAATAAAATTTTATTTCATCCATTTTTGCTCTCCTTTTTGAAAAAGTCAGCGTAGCAAAAAGAAACTAAAAGTAAAAAAGACTTACGCTCAAAAAAGCCAAAATCCAAAATCGCGAGAGAAAGAGATAAACCGCGGAAAAAGGCAAGATTAAAACAAGTCAATCACCTTGACCAATAATTTGTCGACAACCAAGCAAGAGTTGAATAAGAAAACAACAAGACTATCCGGCATCCACCAAGCTGGATGACCACCGGAAAAATCAGAATAATCTCCATCAGAATCCCCGGCACAAGCCGGATGACCACTCACAAAAAAGACAAAAAACAAAGACAAGAGAAAGTATCTCAACACTCGGCGCATGAGCCACCTGAGCAGTAAGCCGCTGCCACCACCAATCCTACGCAGTGGACTGTATCAGCCTGATAGGGGGTTCATACCTATCAACCTGCGCATGCGATGCGCCTAATCTGCGCTCAAGCCGGATCAGTAAGTCGCAACTACCAGCTTGATGGGGGGTTTATACTCATCCAACCCTATGCACAGTAGGCTGTAACTACCAGCCATATGGGGGGTTTATACCCATCAACCGAAGGATCGGCTACCGTCAGAAGGAGTATCCTGAGGTTCTACCATGTGTCAACCAAAGGGATCAGCTACCGTCAGAAGGAGTATCCTGGAGGTGCACAACACCATTTTCCCCAAAAGATAAACCGCCGCAAGACAGAACGTCCGAAGGATAATCGGGCAAAAGGGTCAACTCCTTTACCCTCCAGTTGATCTTCTTGGCACGACAGGCCAACAGTCGACTGGTCAGGTAAAGGGGGGCCAACTATAGACCCCAAATCTTGCCCGGCCTCAAAATAAGAGCAGAAGACCTTCTATTCGAAGATGGACGAAGCCTAAAATGCCACTAGGAGAGACTATTAGGCCCCATGTTGGGATAGGAAGGATTTTGTGTATTAAAATAAGGATTTTCACCTTCAGGGGTCGAGACCGCCGTCTCGCTTTTCGGGACCTCCGTCTCGCCATTCCTGCAAGTCGAGACCGCCATGTCGTTTGGCGAGACGGCCGTCTCGCCACTTGCAAATGGCGAGACCCCCCTCCCGTTTGGCGAGAAGGCCTTCTCGTCTCTGGAAAAAATCGATACCACCGTCTCGCCAAACGAGACGGCGGTCTCGCCACTTTTGCAAGTCGAGACCGCCGTCCCGAATGGCGAGACGACCGTCTCGACCTTGTCAGACGAGACGACCGTCTCGACATGACAGGCGCGAATCCCTATAAATAGTGAGCGCTCCCCCCTCATTTTGTTAAAATCGCACAACGAAATGTTCGCGTTGTCGGACAAAAACCAAGAGGGGGGGTGAATTGGTTTCTTAACAAAAAATTAGGTTTTAAAAATTTTTCCCAAATTTTACCGAATAAAATACTGTGTAAACATAAATAGAATAGAGATAGAGTCTTACACAGGAGATTTATACTGGTTCGGATCAAAAGACCCTATGTCTAGTTGCTAATCACTCAAACAGAGGATTAACGTTGTCACTATAATCAAAGTTGTTACAAACAGATAATAATTGAAAAGATAAAGTAAAGAAAACACCTCTCTTGAAACCCACAAGAGATGAAGAACAGCTTTCCCTAGAGACAGCACAACACACAATCCACTAAGAACTCTACTTAGTGATTCTTATAGCTTCTTGCCCACACTAGGTTCCAAAAGCCCCTTTTTCCTCCAACAAACAGTTCTCTGGCACTCACAACACTTAACTTTTGTTTGAAAAAGGTTGTTCAATTTTCTAAGAGCCTTAGAAAACCTTAAGTAGATGAATTAGGGTTTGGGAATTGCGGATTTTCGGATTAACAGATACAGAAAATGATTTTTCTCATTGTAGTAATCGATTATCTAATGATTTAATCGATTAAACCCGAGGCTTTCTGATAAATATGAGTTTTTGAAGCTTCTAAAGAGTAGACTATGTACTGGCTATCTTAGACTCTAATATTACAGAATCAAATGCATCAAAACAGAGTTCTTACACAATAATACAAGTCTTCAACTCTCTAAGTTCTTCGTTCTTGAATCATCATCAAAATCACCAAGCTTCATGTTCATGTAAGTGCAACATCAAGTCCTTGTATGTTCAACAATCTCCCCCTTTTTGATGATGATCAAAATTTTCTTTTAAAGTCTTGTAATAACCTGTTTTATCTTTCACACTAACAAACACATTAAACATACCAGATAATATTTAAATTCAATCATAAGAGGCTTTAAATATTTCTCCCCCTATTTTGATTATAAAAAAAAATTAAGAGCTCCCCCTCAACATATGCATAACTTGGAGATAACTCCCCCTCAAACAAAGCAATAAAAGAATACCACATTTATTTCAGAAGTGAAAATACATTACAACACAAGAGAAAATAAAAACAAACTTTAAAATTCTTCACTATCACTATAAAAGTGTGCATCAAATTTATTTTCTAAATGGCACACTTTATCATCTACATCAGAGATACGATGAATTATTTCCTCCTGCCGTACTCCAGAAAGAGTGAAGAATGCCTGCATCCTCTGGTTCATATCAGATAATATATCTTCCATAGATTGTCGGGTTTTAGGATGAGCAGAGGAAGTTCCAGCACTTTGGATCTGATCAGAGGGAAACTCAGCAGCAGGGGGCATATCTTCATCAGAATCTTCATTATCTTCATCTTCATTTGGAACGTCATCCTTGTGAACATAAATATTGTTAACACGCACCATTTGGAGTTGGCTTAATGTGTTGTCCAACATGCGATTTAAGTTAGTCGTTCGTACTATTTGTTCACCTTTGACATTTACTCCTTTGTATTCAAGAATGCGAGAGATAAGGAGGGCATATGGAATTTTGAAGGTGGGATGGCATTTGGCTTTTAACATAGTCATGGTGACAAGAATGCTCCAATCTAAAGGCTCATTATTCATTATAGCATGAATAATATGAAGATCGATTGAAGAACATTGAGCATGATTTGTAGCCCGGGGACATAGGATCCAGACAAGTAAATGCAAAATCATGCGTTCCTCCTTCTTCAAAGGTCTAGCTAGAAGGAGACGCCCAATCTCCACGGTAGGGTTTCGTAGAAAAGAACGGTAAGCCATGATCCTGTCAAAATCATCTAACTCGCCAAACACGTTAATAGCATCTTCTCTTATAGGAAAATGGGCAACGTTTTCCCAAATATCATCATCAAGAATAATTGTTACCCCCTTTACACGAGAGGTAGCTATTTGATCTTTGAACTTGAACCTAGAGTAAAATACCCTAACTAAGTCAGGATAATACGTACCTTGCATTTGGATGAAAGGGAGAACTCCTTGAATTTCAAGGAGATTAGGAAAATTGAATCCCCTATTGATGAATTGATCACCAATAAGGAATTTGGGAGAGATAATACCACGTTCCTTCCAATAAGACAGAAATTCTTGTTGGCCTTCAGCATCAGAGATCCATGCTTCTACAGAATTAGGACGGGGATGAGATGAGGGTGCAGATCTTCTTCAGGTAGGAATTTTAGTACGAGAAGATGAGGCCATTGTAGAATTAGAGGAGTAACAAGAAAGATTTAGGAAGACAAGTGATGTTAGAAGAAGGCAAGATTAATAGAATGAGGCAAGAAAGCTTGAATTCAAGAGATAGAAGTGAGTATAAGTGAAATGGAGGTCCCTATTTATAACCAAGCATCTCCAACGGTCATATGGGAGTGAATAAAGGTCAAGAGAGCCGTTGGCAACGGCTAGAAAATAGAACTTGCCGGGTTTAATCGATTATATCTTGAATTAATCAATTAAACCAGTACTAGACCTATTTAATCGATTAATTCAAGCAATTAATCGATTAACACTGAGTTTAATCGATTATCTAGCGAGTTAATCGATTAATCCAGAGAGAAATTTCATGTTTTGGGTGTTTTGGGTGCAAATAATCGATTATAACTCCAAATAATCGATTATTCCAGAGAGTTCATCAAATTTTTGAGGTTTATACACATGATAATCTATTAACATCCTACATAATGAATTATAACATTACAACCATCCACAAACTGTCTAATTAAGCAGAATTTAAGCTATTTCTAATATCCCTAAGTCTCTTCTAAGATGATAGAATCTATCCTTGGGTAGAGGCTTAGTAAAAATATCTGCTAATTGATGCTTTGTATCAACATACTCAATTTTACAGTTTCCTTTGCTTATATGATCTCTCAAAAAGTGATGTCTAATTTCTATATGCTTAGTCCTAGAGTGCATTACTAGATTCTTAGTAAGATTAATTGCACTTGTATTATCACACATCAAAGGAATGTCATTTAGAAATATACTATAATCTTCTAGCTGTTGTTTCATCCACAAAATTTGAGCACAACAATTACCAGCTGCAATATATTCAACTTCAGTGGTGGATAAAGCAACACATTCCTATTTCTTAGAATGCCAAGATACTAGAGATGATCCTAACAAATGACATGTTCCACTAGTACTTTTTCTATCTATTTTGCATCCACCATAATCAGCATCAGAAAAACCTATTAAACTAGTACAAGCTTCAGATGGATACCATAAACCAAAACCAGTAGTTCCTTTTAAATATTTTAAAATATGTTTTACTGCAGTTAGGTGAGATTCTTTTGGACATGCTTGAAATCTAGCACACACACAGACATAATGCATAATATCAGGTCTATTTGTAATTAAGTATAACAGAGAACCTATCATACCTCTATACATAGATTGATTAATTTCCAAACCTGATTCATCCTTGTCTAAATAGCATGAAGTTCCCATGGGTGTGTTAGCTTCCTTTGAAGTGTCCATTCCAAACTTTTTAAGTATCTCTTTGCAGTATTTGGTTTGAGAGACAAAAATACCATCTTTAAGTTGCTTGATTTGAAGTCCAAGGAAGAATGTTAATTCTCCCATCATAGACATTTCAAACTCTCCCTGCATTATCTTAGCAAATTCTACACACAACGAATTATCAGTTGATCCAAAAATAATATCATCAACATATACTTGGACCAATAAGATATATTCTTTTACTTTCTTTATAAACAAAGTAGAATCAATTTTTCCTCTAGAAAAATCATTTGAAGTTAGAAAACTACTTAGTATTTCATACCAAGACCTAGGAGCATGTTTCAACCCATATAATGCTTTCTTTAATTTAAAAATACGATTAGGATAACTAAAATCTTCAAATCCAGGGGGTTGCTCCACATAAACTTCTTCTTTAATAAAACCATTCAAAAATGAACTTTTAACATTCATTTGATATAATTTAAATTTCATCACAGATGCATAAGCAAGAAGTAGGCATATAGCCTCTAACCTGGCAATAGGAGCATAAGTTTCATCATAATCAATACCTTCCTTCTGACAGTAGCCTCTGGCAACAAGTTTGGCTTTATTGTTTGTTATGTTTCCATCTTCATCAAGTTTATTTCTAAATACCCATTTAGTTCTAATTACTTGATGTGATTCTTCTCTTGGTGTCACCGCCGTCAAAACGAGGCGGTCGGAGCGACGTGATGGTTCCGACTTTCCATTTTTCGCGTTTTTATTGGTGTGGTTTCAACGCCTTTAGGTTGTCCGATAACCGGGCTGAACCTAGGGGCGAGGTTTTTGAAAATGCGTTCTTGGATTGTCCGATAACCGAGCTAAACCAAGAACTAGTTTTGGAAGGGTTCTTTTAGAGTCGCCACCGACGTTTTTACCGAAAACATCGGAAAAGGAGTAAAAAGGCGTTGGTTTTCGAAAAACCAACCTTGGTCATTAGAACCAGAGTTGGGTAAGGGAGTTAGTTACGTGTAAGGGAAGTGTTAGTTCCCTTATGACGCCCCTTTCGGGTTCCCTATGATAGGCTAGCTACTTTGGATAAATAAATAAATCAGTGAAAAATACGCTTTTACCCTTTATTTTGCGAAATTTAAAATTATGACTACATGGCCCTAGTTTCTATTGCATAATTAAAATTAAAGCGGTAAAGTAGAGAGAGAGTATAGAAACCTCCGAGGCAAGCTTTCTATTAATTCTTTGATAATTAGGGTGCTTTTTGGCAGCCCTTCACTCTTTACACCACCGGAATCTCTCGAAAATGCTATAAAACACTCTAGAAAGCTCTCAGAAACTCCGGAAATGCTTCGGAGGGGTTCTAGAAAGAGAATTTGAAGAAATGTCTAGAGAGAGAATGGAAGAACTGTGAGAAATGAGGGGAATGGCGCTCCTATTTATAGGGATTCGCGCCTGTTAGGTCGAGACGGGCCGTCTCGTCGGACTAGGTCGAGACGGTCGTCTCACTAAACTGAAAGAATTAATGGTTGAGTTCAAGAGGGGGGGTGAATTGAACTTTAAAACTTTTTCGCAAAACTTACTTTCTTTTGGAAGAATGAGTTATCTTTATTCAATCTTTTCGAAGGTAATTTGATTTAAACACAGCAAGTTAATAGACAGAAAATAAAAGAGATGAAAGAAGAATTTGAACACACAAATTTATACTGGTTCACTCTAATCCAGAGCTACATCCAGTTCTTGACAAACTAGTCAAGTTCCACTAATACCAAGTGAAAATTACAACCAGTAGATACTCACCAATCTACCCCAAGAACTATCTTGCAAACCCACAAGATAGAATCTTGAAAACCACCCAGTAACCAAACCCAGTTACTGAAAGAATTAATGGTTGAGTTCAAGAGGGGGGGTGAATTGAACTTAAAAACTTTTTCGCAAAACTTACTTTCTTTTGGAAGAATGAGTTATCTTTATTTAATCTTTGTGAAGGTAGTTTGGTTTAAACACAACAAGTTTATTGACGAGAAAATAAAAGAGATGAAAGAAGAATATTAACACACAAATTTATACTTGGTTCACTCTAATCCGGAGCTACATCCGAGTTCTTGACAAACCAGTCAAGTCTCACTAATACCAAGTGAAAATTTACAACCAGTAGATACTCACCAATCTACCTCAAGAACTATCTTGCAAACCCACAAGACAGAATCTTGAAAAACACCCGAGTAACCAAACCCGATTATCGTACCAAGTGCAGATTACAATCCAACCTGCACAAACAACTTTTACAAAAGAATATGGAAAGAAAAAACCTGGACTTGAAGTTTCTAATTGTCCAGAACCAATTCTATCGAGCACTTTCTCTCTCGAATGACCACAATTCTGATCACAGACACCTTATGATATGAAAAAGATTCTTGAATGCGAGAGAAAGTCACGTATGAAAGTTTCACAGATTGATTTCACAAGTTTTCTCAAGTGGTGTGTTGTATTATGTTTTCAAAAGATAGATCAAATCTGTATATATAGAGTAAATCAGAAAAAGCGAACGTTTCATCTGTTAAAAACAGTTTTAGAGAGTCATAAGATAAGTTGGTTAGTAGTAAAACAGGTTTAGAAAAGACTCGATCGATTAAAACGAAGTATGATAGATTAGGTCGAGTTATGATCGATCAGAATGAAACTATGATCGATTAGACTCGAGTTATGATCGATCAGAATAAAACTATGACCGATCAGAATGAGTTATGATCGATTAGAACAAAACTATGATCGATCAGAGTATTATTTCAATCGATTAAAAGATCGGTTCAATCGATTGATTTCATTTAAAGTTCCATTTAATCGATTAAGACATCGATTCAATCGATTGATTTCATTTAAAGTTCTATTTAATCGATTGATTCGAGTTTTAATGGATTAAAACAACTTAATGAAAAATGACAACTCTATGTTTCAATCGATTGAAAAACATTTTAACAGATTAAATTCCTGCAAACACTCAGTATAAAAAATAGTCTCTCTATTTTAACAGATTGAAAAATATTTCAACAGATTGATTTTCTAAAAACTCTTAGACTAAAAAAGGTCTTTTCGTTTCAACGATTTAAAATCATCTCAACAGATTGAAAATGCGAAACTTGATATTGAAAAATTCATTGAGTTATTTTAACTTGTTGATTCAGCGAATCAATCAATTGAATTTTCGATTATGTAAGACCATTTATTATGTTAAGTGATTTTAACAGATTGAAAATCCTTTTCAACAGATTGAAAAAAACTTAGTTTATTCTTTTAATTCTTAAACGTAAGTTTTTCATAGAAAAATGATTTTCAATGATATGCAATATTTTAAGGTGCTTATCACAAAATATAATGGCCTATCAAGAGATTAAGTGCTAAAACTTAAAAACCTAATCATCTACACACCCACAACCTAAGTTATATTTATGTCTTCATCAAATCCACCAAGTGCTTCAATCTCCCCCTATTTGATGGAGACAAATAACCACTGCACCTGCAAAACAAGAATAACGAGACCGGAGACATATTTTGTGGTGTGTGTGTAGTGACAGTTTTAAGCAAAATACTTCTCCCCCTATTTGACTGCATCAAATAGATTGTTGTAGTTACGAGTCAATGGGGCCACGTGGGAACCCCAAATATAAACCAGAACATTAAAAAAAATGAAAAGAAAGCGAGAATAACGAGACACATAGAAAATCTTCATTCGTCCCCTGGGCCTTGGTTGAATTGCAGTTCCACAATCCCGTTGTAGATGTCTTCTAGTTGATTATCAATATCGTTGGAACCTTGCAATGAAATTTTCATCCAAATAATGCTTGCTAGAGCCCTCGGAGCAACAGTCATCTCCATATGCCTCCTTTGGACAGTTTGCGGTTCGCTCATTTGATGCAACATTGTTCTTTCGAGCCGAGACGGAGGCGTGCCACGGTCGGGAGGTGGATTGTATGGAATCATCTCCATTGGGTTCACTTCTTCCATTGGATCGGAAGGACGTCTTGTAGAAGTTCCGGGAATATTATCGGTGTTGATTCCTTCCTCTTGCTCTTCTTCCTCACTTTCTTCACTTCTTCCGAGCTTCTTCTTTGGAAATCCATTCACCATCAACTTTAATAAATCCCATTTTGTGAAGAACGGAATTGTTTATTTCATTTGTTGGTCGGACGGTTTCAACAAGTTCTCCTTCAACATCAACACCAAAATGTGTTAAAAATTTAGAAATCAGAATAGCATAGGGATACCTGAAGTCACTAAGTCTCTTGGCTTTGATCATGTGATCCTTGATGACAAAGACCCAGTTCACACGTATTCTGTGATGAATGCGGTACATCAGAACTAAATCTCCTTCATTTAGCATTGCATGATTGCTCCCCCTGGGTGTGAGCTGCCAGGAAACGATGAAAGTGAGAATCCTTTCTTCCAGTTTCAACTTCCCGAGTGTTGAATGAACTTACGGAATCATGCCTATTCTTCAAGCAAGAGCGGAAATACTGAACTTTATTAAATTCTTCAACATCCGAAGTACATCCTTTGGTGACTTTCCATGACTACATCTTTTATTCCAGCAACTTCCTTCCGGACATTAGGTGTTATCTCAATGTCTACTCCTTTAACTTGGGTTGTCAAAGTGGAACCTTCAAAAGATAAATTTGTGAAGAAAACTTTAATTAAGTCGGGGTAAATTCTACCATTCAACTCCGAAACATCCGAAGTTTTTGATGTTGCGGTAATTTCCGAATGCCTCCGAATCCTTCGGCATCAAACCAAGAGAACTTTAACATTTTTGGAATGTTGACTTGCTTCTGCTTAATTCATGGATAAACAAATCCATTTTCTCTTGGTCCCCATTGAACCAAGTTTCAATCCTTCCTTCAACATTACTGTTCTTGCCTTGCTAGTAGAGGACTCGCCTCTGCTGGACTTCTTCCTACCGAGACTTTGTGCGCTTGAACATATTTGATTTTTGGAATGAACAGAGCAGAGAAGAACCGAGAAAAGAGAAGCTCAAAGAAGAAAATAATACTATAGGAATGAGAATACACAATCTTTATCGGCTTAAAAAAATTTTGTCTTTACTGATTTATTGTTTACGTGCGAGTGATGATAAAGAGGAGAGAGAATTGCTACTGTACACTTTAATTACCTTCTCGGTAGATATCCAATCAGTATCAATTAGCTTTTATTGGATATCTCTGATATTTAAGAGAGTAGTTGAAGATTATCTTGTTGTAAATGCTTTCGGTTTACTCTGCAGAAATCGGTTAGAGACAAAGTACATACAACTAGCCCTAGAAGAAAAATAATCAATTGATATTTCATGAAACCAAGCTGATTTTGTAATCGTAGATACTTATAAGTGAAATACACTGATTGAATCAAAAATTAAATCGATTATTTTGTAAAAGAAAATTATTCGAGTACCATTAGTGAATTCAATCGATTGAATCGCAGATTTAATCGATTGATTTATAGAAGAAAATGTGCAGAGCAACAAGATTAATGAAATAAATCGATTAAAAACTTATTTAATCGATTGAACTACTAACACATCAATATCGGTGAGTAAGAATCAGAAAATCAACAGATTATTTCACAATTTCAATCGATTGAAACAAATAATATCAAGTTATTCATGCAATTATTAATCGATTGAACTTGTTATCGACCTCTTAAAAGGCATACAATTACTATAAAGAATCAGTTATACAATACTAGATATATCTAGAATTCCTAATTCAGTCCTAAGCATATTAAGTGTATCTCTAGGAAGTGGTTTAGTGAATAAATCAGCTAAGCTGTTTTTCAGATTCAACAAATAATATCTCACAGTCACCCCTAGATACGTGTTCTCTAATAAAGTGATGTCTAATTTCAATATGCTTAGTTCTAGAGTGTTGAATAGGATTCTTAGTTAAGTTTATTGCACTAGTATTGTCACAAACCGGAGGTACCTTGTTTAGAGTCACTCCATAATTTGTTAGTTGTTGCTTGAGGTAAATGCTTTGAGCACAACGGCTCCAGCTGCAATGTATTCAGCTTACTGCGGTTGATGGAGCAACACACGCTTGCTTTTTGCTTTGTGCCACGATATAAGACTTGCTCCCGAGTAAATGACAAGTACCGGAGGTACTTTTTACGTCCAATCTACATCCTGCAAAGTCGGAATCGGAAAATCCAACAAGTTTAAGGGATGCACCCTCGGGATACCATAGTCCAACATTAAGCTGTTCCCTTGAGGTATTTCGAGAATCCTTTTGGCGCGATAAGATGAGATTCCTTTGGATTTGCCCGAAATCTTGCACAAAGACACACACTAAACATAATGTCGGGTCTACTAGCGGTTAGATACGAGTAGTGAACCAATCAAACCTCTATATTTAGTTTGATCAACGGGTTTTCCTTTTTCATCTAAGTCTAGACAACGAGTTAGTAGACATGGGTGTAGAGGATACCTTGCGGTTTTGCATATCAAATTTCTTTAACAATTCATTGCGGTATTTAGATTGACTAAGAAAAATGCCATTTCTTAATTGTTTAACACTGGAGACCAAGGAAGAAATTCAATTCTCCCATCATGGACATTTCAAATTCACTTTGCATTTCTTTTACAAACTTATTACACATGACATTATTAGTGGAACCGAAAATGATATCATCCACATACACCTGCACGCGAATAATGTCGGTTCCAGATTTCTTAATGAACAAAGTTTTATCAACCTCACCTCGCTTGTACCCTTGATCAATTAGGAAGTTACTTAACCTCTCATACCATTGTCTAGGTGCTTGCTTTAAACCATAAAGGGCCTTTTTCAATTTGTAGACATGGTCAGGATGCTTGTGATCTTCAAACCCTGGAGGTTGAGAAACATATACTTCTTCATTGATGAGTCCATTCAGAAAGGCACTCTTTACATCCATCTGTAGTAATCTGAAACCACTTAAACAGGCATAGGCTAATAAGAATCTAACAGCTTCAAGTCTAGCTACAGGTGCAAAGGTTTCATCAAAATCAATACCCTCCTGTTGGTTATACCCTTTGGCTACCAATCTAGCTTTATTTCTAGTAATAATGCCGTGTTCATCTAGCTTATTTTCGAACACCCACTTAGTACCAATTACATTGATATCTTTGATTTTAGGAACTAATTCCCACACTTTATTTCTTTCAAATTGATTAAGCTCATCATGCATGGCACTAACCCAATATTCATCATTTAATGCTTCTTTAACTGTCTTAGGCTCTATTTGTGAAATGAATGCCATATGATTACAGAATTGATTAAGAGAATGTCTAGTAGATACTCCCTTATTAATTTGCCCGATGACATTGTCTAGAGAGAGATTTCTTGGGACAATCCACTCTTTAGGAAGCTCTTCCAGAACATCTTCTTCCTGTTCTTCGAGTAATTGTTGGAGAATTAGCTTTTGCGGGGTCCACTGATGGATCATCTTCTTCAACTGATCGCTGATCTGTGTTCTTGGCATGTTTCAAGCGATAAGAATTATCAGTTAAATCTTCTTCATCTGCAGTACTGTTGTTCTATTACGCACTACTTCGAGGAGACTCATTAAACACAACATGTACTGACTCTTCAACTGATTTCAATCTTAAATTGTAAACTCTATATGCATGGGCGTATTTCATTTGGATGTTTTGAAAATGATTTTCAGGAACAAATTGATTAAACAAATTATTTTACTAATTTGGTCTTTAATATTCATTTTGAAAATGCAATAGTAAAATGATCGATTAATACTTGAAAGAATCGATTGTTTACGTATTGGAAGAGATCTAGAAGATGATACCAGAATTTAAATCGATTAAAACGAAAATGAGTCGATTAAATTTGATACCTTAGTGATTTTAGTTGATATAAATTCATTCTAATCGATTAAAACAGACTAAAACTCAAATCATGAGAACATTTTAATCGATTGATTCGCATTTCAATCGATTAAAGCTGTACGGACAAATTTACTAATATCTTACGTAAGTTATTTTAATCGATTAATACTTGGTTTATATCAATTAAAACAATCGGTTTAGACAAACGGAACTCGATTCGTAGCTCCGAACTTCAAGGGATTCCCGAGACTTTGTTCCTGCAAAACAAGTTAAGAATTTTTACGGTACCCTTACGTATTTTGGGTCCTTAGGAGTCAAATTTTACGTTTAACATGTTTTGGAACCCATTTCTTCCTACCTTGCGGCACAAAATATTTTCTAGCATAACGAGTATTTTATAGTATGTCCTTTCTTCATGCGAGTAATGACAAGATGAGAAAGGGGATGCTTGTTGTTTTTACGTATGAAAAGAAGTTCAAATATTTTTTAGTTTTTCCCCATTCTTAGGTTTGTACCCGATCCCGAGAATGTTCAAACACACAATTTTGAGACCCAAGAAGTGCATCTAAATTCTCTTTGCCTTGAGTAAATTTAGACAAACTTTTAACCAAGTAATCAACCTTATCTTGCGAGAATAATACACTTTTCACACTTCTTATTAGCGGCAACATTATCAGCGAGATGCATAGATTATATCTAGATGTTCTAAATCTGTTTTGCTTTCTAATAGTTCATTTTCCGAACTTTAACTCTATTTTCTAACCAGTTATTTAATCCTTTTAACCTAGATTATTTGTATGAGATAAATTTACGGCTTCACTATGCATTTCATTAAAAGCATTCGAGTAATGTGCTTGTAATTCATTTCATTCTCTGTAGGAGTTGAACTTACATGTGATGAAGAGGATTCACAACCAGACCATCAAGCACGGGTTCACCTCCTCACTTTCGGATTCGAGCTGGAAGATGAATCATTGTCTTGCCAGGCTATATAAAGCCTTTTTCCCTTTGTATCTTGAATCTTTCTTGTTCTGATTCTTGATCTTTTCAGGACAATCACTCTTTATGTGACCACTGTTTACCACAAGAATAACAAGTAATATTATTTTGAGCAGTTCGAGTCTTTTTATCATTGTACCTTTTTACTTGGCCAAATCTGTTCTTTCTTCTAAGAAATTTTCCAAATTTCTTAACCAATAAAGTCGAGTTCTCTCGATTCATCTTCTTCAGATCCACTGTTTTCTTCAATTGTCTTGAGAACAATATTTCTAGTTTTCTTTTCTCGCATTCTCTTGTTCTTTGAACCGATTGATTTCCAATTCATGTTCCCTCAACTTACCAAAAAGTGAAGCGGTAGTCATTTCGATCAAGTCTCTTGATTCCGATATTGCTTGTCACCTTTGGTTGCCATGTTCTGTCCAAACACTTTAAAATTTTGATGTTCAACTCTTCTTTGTCAAAAGTCTTTCCTAACCCAATTAGATGATTGACTATGTGCGTGAACCTTTTACGCACATCTGCAATTGTTTCTCCTTGCTGCATTTTAAACAACTCATAGTCCCTGATTAACTCATGCTTTCTTGCCCTTTTCACATCGAGACGTTCCTTCATGTGTAACCTCTAAAATTTCCCACATCTCTTTAGCGAGGCACACTTGAGACACCACTGAAAAACTCATCAAGATTTAAAGCGAGAGGTAATAATATTTTTTGCAGTATAATCATATTGGACTTTCCTATTTTCTACATCAGTTCATTCAGCCCAATCTTTTTCGACTATTTTACCATCTACGGTATGAGTTGGTTTGTAAGGACCATTAACAATTGTTTCCCAAATGCCTCTATCAAGAGATTCAATAAAGATTTTCATTCTAACTTTCCGGAAAGAATAATTCACACCAGAAAAAAATGGAGGCCTGTTTATGGAGGCTCCTTCTAAAAAATTCATCTTTCCCTCGGCCATTGGACCGATTCCTTGAGTAACTTACAAGAACCAGCTCGATGCCAATTGAAAGAATTAATGGTTGAGTTCAAGAGGGGGGTGAATTGAACTTAAAAACTTTTTCGCAAAACTTACTTTCTTTTGGAAGAATGAGTTATCTTTATTTAATCTTTGTGAAGGTAGTTTGGTTTAAACACAACAAGTTTATTGACAGAAAATAAAAGAGATGAAAGAAGAATATTAACACACAAATTTATACTTGGTTCACTCTAATCCAGAGCTACATCCAGCTTCTTGACAAACCAGTCAAGTCTCACTAATACCAAGTGAAAATTTACAACCAGTAGATACTCACCAATCTACCTCAAGAACTATCTTGCAAACCCACAAGACGAGAATCTTGAAAAACACCCGAGTAACCAAACCCGATTCATCGTACCAAGTGCAGATTACAATCCAACCTGCACAAACAACTTTTACAAAAGAATATGGAAAGAAAAAACCTGGACTCGAAGTTTCTAATTGTCCAGAACCAATTCTATCAGCACTTTCTCTCTCCGAATGACCACAATTCGATCACGAGCACCTTATGATATGAAAAAGATTCTTGAATGCAGAGAAAGTCACGTATGAAAGTTTCACATATTGATTTCACAAGTTTTCTCAAGTGGTGTGTTGTATTATGTTTTCAAAAGATAGATCAAATCTGTATATATAGAGTAAATCAGAAAAACAGAACGTTTCATCTGTTAAAAACTGTTTTAGAGAGTCATAAGATAAGTTGGTTAGTAGTAAAACAGGTTTAGAAAAGACTCTGATCGATTAAAACAGAAGTATGATAGATTAGACTGAGTTATGATCGATCAGAATGAAACTATGATCGATTAGACTGAGTTATGATCGATCAGAATAAAACTATGACCGATCAGAATGAGTTATGATCGATTAGAACAAAACTATGATCGATCAGAGTATTATTTCAATCGATTAAAAGATCGGTTCAATCGATTAATTTCATTTAAAGTTCCATTTAATCGATTAAGACATCGATTCAATCGATTGATTTCATTTAAAGTTCTATTTAATCGATTGATTCGAGTTTTAATGGATTAAAACAACTTAATGAAAAATGACAACTCTATGTTTCAATCGATTGAAAAACATTTTAACAGATTAAATTCCTGCAAACACTCAGTATAAAAAATAGTCTCTCTGTTTTAACAGATTGAAAAATATTTCAACAGATTGATTTTCTAAAAACTCTTAGACTAAAAAAGGTATTTCTGTTTCAACAGATTTAAAATCATCTCAACAGATTGAAAATGCGAAACTTGATATTGAAAAATTCATTGAGTTATTTTAACTTGTTGATTCCGCGAATCAATCAATTGAATTTTCGATTATGTAAGACCATTTATTATGTTAAGTGATTTTAACAGATTGAAAATCCTTTTCAACAGATTGAAAAAAAACTTAGTTTATTCTTTTAATTCTTAAACGTAAGTTTTTCATAGAAAAATGATTTTCAATGATATGCAATATTTTAAGGTGCTTATCACAAAATATAATGGCCTATCAAGAGATTAAGTGCTAAAACTTAAAAACCTAATCATCTACACACCCACAACCTAAGTTATATTTATGTCTTCATCAAATCCACCAAGTGCTTCAGTTACTGTACCAAGTGCAGATTACAATCCAACCTGCACAATCAAACTTTTACAAAAGAATATGGAAAGAAAAAACCTGGACTTGAAGTTTCTAATTGTCCAGAACAAATTCTAACAGCACTTTCTCTCTTTGAATGACCACAATTCTGATCACAACACCTTATGATATGAAAAAGATTCTTGAATGCAGAGAAAGTCACGTATGAAAGTTTCACAGATTGATTTCACAAGTTTTCTCAAGTAGTGTGTTATTTTGTATCTCAAAAGATAGATCAAATCTGTATATATAGAGTAAATCATAGAATCAGAATGTTTCATCTGTCAAAAACCGTTTCAGAGAGTCAAAAGATTAGTTGGTTAGAAGTATAACAGGGTTAGAAGAGACTCTGATCGATTAGAACAGAAGTATGATCGATCAGACCGAGTTATGATCGATCAGAATAAAACTATGATCGATCAGAATACATTTCAATCGATTGAAACCACGATTCAATCGATTGATTTCATTTAAAAGTTCATTCAATCGATTGTTTCGAGTTTTCAATGGATTGAAACAGCTTTAGAAAAATGACAGCTCTCTGTTTCAATCGATTGAAATTTATTTCAACAGATTGAAATCCTGCAAACACTTAGTTAAAAAAATAGCCTCTCTGTTTTAACAGATTGAAAAATATTTCAACAGATTGATTTTCTGAAAAACTCTTAGACTGAAAAAATAGTCTTTCTGTTTCAACAGATTAAAAGTCATTTCAACAGATTGAAAATCTAAAAACTCTTAGACTGAAAAAATCTTTCTGTTTCAACAGATTTAAAAATCATTTCAACAGATTGAAAATGCGAAACTTTGATATTGAAAAATTCATTGAGTTATTTTAACTTGTTGATTCCGCGAATCAATCAATTGAAAATACGACTATGTATGACCACTTATTATGTTGAGTGATTTTAACAGATTGAAAATCCTTTTCAACAGATTGAAAAACTTAGTTTGTTCTTTTAATACTTAAATGTAAGTTTTTCATGCAGAAAAATGATTTTCAATGAGATGCAACATTTTAAGGTGCTTATCACACAATATAATGGCCTATCAAGAGATTAAGTGCTTTTACTTAAAAACCTAATCATCTACACACCCACAACCTAAGTTATATCTATGTCTTCATCAAATCCACCAAGTGCTTCAATCTCCCCCTATTTGATGGAGACAAATAACCACTGCACCTGCAAAACAAGAATAACAGACCAGAGACATATATTTTGTGGTGTGTGTGTAGTGACAGTTTTAAGCAAAATACTTCTCCCCCTATTTGACTGCATCAAATAGATTGTTTTAGTTACAGTCCAATGGGGCCACATGGGTACCCCAAATATAAAATAGAACATTAAAAACTAAGAAAAGAAAACAGAATAACAGACATATAGAAAGTCTTCATTCGTCCCCGGGGCTTTGATTGAATTGCAGTTCCACAATCCTGTTGTAAATATCTTCTAGTTGATTATCAATATGCTGGAACCTTGCAATGAAATTTTCATCCAAATAATGCTGCCGAGCCCTCAGAGCAGCAGTCATCTGCATATGCCTCCTTTGGTCTGAATGCAGTTCGCTCATTTGATGTAACATTGTTCTTTCGAACTGAGACAGAGGCGTGCCACGGTCAGGCGGTGGATTGTATGGAATTATTTCCAGTGGGGTCACTTCTTCCATTGGATCAGACGGACATGCTGCAGAAGTTCCAGGAATATCAGTGTTGATTCCTTCCTCTTGCTCTTCTTCTTCACTTTCTTCACTCCTCCCAACATCTTCTTTCGAGATCCATTCACCATCAATTTTAATGAATCCCATTTTGTGAAGCACAGAAATATTTATTTTATTTGTTGGTCGGACGGTTTCAACAAGTTCTCCTTCTACATTGACACCAAAATGTGTTAAAAACTTAGAAATCAGAATAGCATAAGGATACCTGAAATCACTAAGTCTCTTGGCTTTGATCATGTGGTCCTTGATGACAAAGACCCAGTTCACCCGTATCCTGTGGTGAATGCAGTACATCAGTACTAAATCTCCTTCATTTAGCACTGCATGATTGCTTCCCCTGGGTGTGAGCTGCCAGGACACAATGAAGCGAGAATCCTTTCTTCCGAGCTTCGACTTCCCAGTATTGAAAGAACTGCGATGAATCACGAGTATTCTTCATGCATGACCGAAAGTACTTGGACCTTATTAAATTCCTCCACATCTGAAGTGTATCCTTTGGTGACTTTTACACCAACATCCTTTATTCCGAGCAACCTCCTTCCGGATGTTGGGTGTAATTTCAATGTCTACACCTTTAACTTGGGTTTTCAAAGTGGAACCTTCAAAGGATAAATTTGTGAAGAAAACTTTAATCAAATCGGGATAAATCCTACCATTTAACTCCGAAACTTCGAAGCTTTTGGTGTTGCAGTAGCTTTCGAATGCCTCTGAATCCTTCGGCATCAAACCAGGAGAACTTTAACATCTTCGGAATGTTGACTTGCTTCCTGCTCAATTCATGAATAAATAAATCCATTTTCTCTTGGTCCCCATTGAACCAAGTTTCAATCCTTCCTTCAACATTTTGTTCTTGCCTTGCAGTAGAAGACTCGCCTCTGCTGGACTTCTTCCTACCAGACTTTGTGCGTTTGAGCATACTTGATTTTTGGGATGAGCAGAGCAGAGAAGAATTGAGAAAAAAGAAAAGTTCAAAGAAGAAAAAATGATACTACAGGAATGCTCCAAGGTTTTTGTCTTTACTGTTTTACTTCTACTGCGCAGTGATGATAAAGGTGGAGAGAGAAGAAATTGCTACTGTACAACTTAATTACCTTCTCAGTAGATATCCAATCAGAGTCATTCAGCTTTTATTGGATATCTTGGATATTGAAGAGAGTAGTTGAAGTTTATCTTGTTGTAAATGCTTTCAGTTTACTCTGCAGAAATTGGTTAGAGACAAAGTACATACAACTAGCCCAAAAGAAATAATCAATTGATATTTCGTGAAACCAATTGATTTTGTAATCGTAGATACTTATAAGTGAAATAAACTGATTGAATCGAAAATTAAATCGATTGTTTTATGAAAGAAAATTATTCAGAGTACCATAAGTGAATTCAATCGATTGAATCGAAGATTTAATCGATTGATTTATAGAAGAAGGTGTGCAGAGCTACAAGATTAATGAAATAAATCGATTAAAAGTTTATCTAATCGATTGAATTGATAACATATCAATACCAGAGAGTAAGAATCAGGAAATCAACAGATTATTTCGCAATTTCAATCGATTGAAACAAATAATATCCAGTTATTCATGCAATTATTAATCGATTGAACTTGTTATCAACCTGTTAAAAAGCATACAATCACTGTAAAGAATCAGTTATGCAATACTAGATATATCTAGAATTCCTAATTCAGTCCTAAGCATATTAAGTCTGTCTCTAGCAAGTGGTTTAGTGAATAAATCAGCTAACTGTTTTTCAGATTCAATGAATAAAATTTCACAGTCACCCCTAGATACATGTTCTCTAATAAAGTGATGTCTAATTTCAATATGCTTAGTTCTAGAGTGTTGAATAGGATTCTTAGTTAAGTTTATTGCACTAGTATTATCACAAACCAGAGGTACCTTGTTTAGAGTCACTCCATAGTCTGTCAGTTGTTGTTTAAGGTAGATGCTTTGAGCACAACAACTCCCAGCTGCAATGTATTCAGCTTCTGCAGTTGAAAGAGCAACACACGCTTGCTTTTTGCTGTGCCAAGATATGAGACTGCTTCCCAGTAAATGACATGTACCAGAGGTACTTTTTCTGTCCAATCTACATCCTGCAAAGTCAGATTCAGAAAATCCAACAAGTTTAAGGGATGCACCTTCAGGATACCATAGTCCGACATTAACAGTTCCTTTAAGGTACTTCAGAATCCTTTTGGCAGTGGTAAGATGTGATTCCTTTGGATTTGCCTGAAATCTTGCACAAAGGCATACACTAAACATAATGTCAGGTCTACTAGCAGTTAGATATAGTAGTGAACCAATCAAACCTCTATATTTAGTTTGATCAACAGGTTTTCCTTTTTCATCTAAGTCTAGACAGCAGTTAGTAGACATGGGTGTAGAGGATTCCTTGCAATTGTGCATGTCAAATTTCTTTAACAATTCATTGCAGTATTTAGATTGGCTAAGAAAAATGCCATTTCTTAATTGTTTAACCTGGAGACAAAGGAAGAAATTCAATTCTCCCATCATAGACATTTCAAATTCACTTTGCATTTCTTTTACAAACTTATTACACATGGCATTATTAGTGGAACCGAAAATGATATCATCCACATACACCTGCACCAGAATAATGTCAGTTCTAGATTTCTTAATGAATAGAGTTTTATCAACCTCACCTCGCTTGTATCCTTGATCAATTAGGAAGTTACTTAACCTCTCATACCATTGTCTAGGTGCTTGCTTTAAACCATAAAGGGCCTTTTTCAATTTGTAGACATGGTCAGGATGCTTGTGATCTTCAAACCCAGGAGGTTGAGAAACATATACTTCTTCATTGATGAGTCCATTAAGAAAGGCACTCTTTACATCCATCTGTAGTAATCTGAAACCACTTATACAGGCATAAGCTAATAATAATCTAACAGCTTCAAGTCTAGCTACAGGTGCAAAGGTTTCATCAAAATCAATACCCTCTTGTTGGTTATACCCTTTGGCTACCAACCTAGCTTTGTTTCTAGTAATAATGCCGTGTTCATCTAGCTTGTTTTTGAATACCCACTTAGTACCAATTACATTGATATCTTTGATTTTAGGAACTAATTCCCACACTTTATTTCTTTCAAATTGATTAAGCTCATCATGCATGGCACTAACCCAATATTCATCATTTAATGCTTCTTTAACTGTCTTAGGCTCTATTTGTGAAATGAATGCCATATGATTACAGAATTGGTTAAGAGAATGTCTAGTAGATACTCCCTTATTGATTTGCCCGATGACATTGTCTAGAGAGAGATCTCTTGGGACAATCCACTCTTTAGGAAGCACTTCCATAACATCTTCTTCCTGTTCTTCAGTAATTTTTGGTGACTCAGCTTTTGCAGGGTCCACTGATGGATCATCTTCTTCAACAGTACGCTGATCTGTGTTACCTGGCATGTTTCAACCGATAAGAATTATCAGTTAAATCTTCTTCAACTGCAGTACTCGTTGTTCTATTCCGCACCACTCGAGGAGACTCATTAAACACAACATGTACTTGATTCTTCAACTGATTTCAATCTTAAATTGTAAACTCTATATGCATGGCCGAATTTCATTTGGATGTTTTGAAAATGATTTTCGAGAACAAAGCTGATTAAACAAATTATTTTACTAATTTGGTCTTTAATATTCGTTTTGAAAATGCAATAGTAAAATGATCGAATAATACTTGAAAGAATCGATTGTTTCTGTATTGGAAGAGATCTAGAAGATGATACCGAATTTAAATCGATTAAAACGAAAATGAGTCGATTAAATTTGATACCTTAGTGATTTTAGTTGATATAAATTCATTCTAATCGATTAAAACGACTAAAACTCAAATCATGAGAACATTTTAATCGATTGATTCGCATTTCAATCGATTAAAACTGCATCTGACAGATTTACTAATATCTTCTGTAAGTTATTTTAATCGATTAATACTGGTTTATATCAATTAAAACAATCAGTTTAGACAAACAAAACCTGATTCGTAGCTCTGAACTTCAAGGGATTCCCAGACTTTGTTCCTGCAAAACAAGTTAAGAATTTTTTCTAGTACCCTTACGTATTTTGGGTCCTTAGGAGTCAAATTTTCTGTTTAACATGTTTTGGAACCCATTTCTTCCAACCTTGCGGCACAAAATATTTTCTAGCATGACAAAATTTTATAGTATGTCCTTTCTTCATGCAGTAATGACAAGATGAGAAAGGGGATGTTGTTGTTTTTCTAAATGAAAAGAAATTCAAATACTTTTTAGTTTTTACTCCAATCTTAGGTTTGTACCCGATTCCTGAATGTTCAAAAACACAATTTTGGGATCCAAGAAGTGCATCTAAATTCTCTTTGCCTTGAGTAAATTTAGACAAAGTTTTAATCAAGTAATCAACCTTATCTTTTAAAACAATACACTTTTCACAATTCTTATTAACAGCAACATTATCCGCAGATGAATAGATAATATCTAGATGTTCTAAATCTGTTTTGCTTTCTAATAGTTCTTTTTCCGAACTTTAACTCTATTTTCTAACCGAGTTATTTAAACCTTTCAACCGATTATTTGTATGAGATAAATTTCTGGCTTCATTATGCATTTCATTGAAAGCATTTAGTAATGTCTTGTAATTCATTTCATTCTCTGTAGGAGTTGAACTTACATGTGATGAAGAGGATTCACGACCGACCATCAAACACGAGTTCACCTCTTCACTTTCGGATTCGAGCTAGAAGATGAATCGTTGTCTTGCCAGGCTAGATAGGCCTTTTTCCCTTTGTATCTTGATTCTTTCTTGTTCGATTCTTGGTCTTTTCCGGACAATCACTCTTTATGTGACCCTGTTTACCACAAGAATAACAAGTAATAGTATTTTGAACAGATTCGGTCTTTTTATCATTGTACCTTTTTACTTGGCCGGTTCTGTTCTTTCTTCTAAGAAATTTCCCAAATTTCTTAACCAACAAAGTCAGGTTCTACGATTCATCTTCTTCAGATCCATTGTTTTCTTCAATCGTCTTGAGAACAATATTTCTACTTTTCTTTTTTGCATTCTCTTGTTCTTTGAACCGATTGATTTCCAACTCATGTTCCCTTAACTTACCAAAAAGTGAAGTGGTAGTCATTTCGAGTCAAGTCTCTTGATTCCGATATAGCTGTCACCTTTGGTTGCCACGTTCTGTCCAAACACTTTAAGATTTTGATGTTCAACTCTTCTTTGTCAAAAGTCTTTCCTAACCCAATTAGATGATTGACTATGTGCGTGAACCTTTTACTGCACATCTGCAATTGTTTCTCCTTGCTGCATTTTAAACAACTCATAGTCCCCGATTAACTCATGCTTTCTTGCCCTTTTCACATCGAGATGTTCCTTCATGTGTGACCTCTAAAATTTCCCACATCTCTTTGGCGAGGCACACTCGAGACACCACTGAAAAACTCATCAAGATTTAAAGCGAGAGGTAATAATATTTTTGCGAGTATAATCATATTGGACTCTCCTATTTTTCGCATCGGTTAATTCATCCCAATCTTTTTCAACTAATTTACCATCTACTGTATGAGTTGGTTTGTAAGGACCATTAACAATTGTTTCCCAAATGCCTCTATCAAGAGATTCAATAAAGATTTTCATTCTAACCTTCCAGAAAGAATAATTCACACCAGAAAAAAGTGGAGGCCTGTTTATGGAGGCTCCTTCGAAAAATTCATCTTTCCCTCGACCATTGGACCGATTTCTTGAGTAACTTACAAGAACCAGCTCTGGTACCAATTGAAAGAATTAATGGTTGAGTTCAAGAGGAGGGGTGAATTGAACTTTAAAACTTTTTTGCAAAACTTACTTTCTTTTGGAAGAATGAGTTATCTTTATTCAATCTTTTCGAAGGTAATTTGATTTAAACACAGCAAGTTAATAGACAGAAAATAAAAGAGATGAAAGAAGAATTTGAACACACAAATTTATACTGGTTCACTCTAATCCAGAGCTACATCCAGTTCTTGACAAACCAGTCAAGTTCCACTAATACCAAGTGAAAATTACAACCAGTAGATACTCACCAATCTACCCCAAGAACTATCTTGCAAACCCACAAGATAGAATCTTGAAAACCACCCAGTAACCAAACCCAGTTACTGTACCAAGTGCAGATTACAATCCAACCTGCACAATCAAACTTTTACAAAAGAATATGGAAAGAAAAAACCTGGACTTGAAGTTTCTAATTGTCCAGAACAAATTCTAACAGCACTTTCTCTCTTTGAATGACCACAATTCTGATCACAACACCTTATGATATGAAAAAGATTCTTGAATGCAGAGAAAGTCATGTATGAAAGTTTCACAGATTGATTTCACAAGTTTTCTCAAGTAGTGTGTTGTTTTGTATCTCAAAAGATAGATCAAATATGTATATATAGAGTAAATCATAGAATCAGAATGTTTCATCTGTCAAAAACCGTTTCAGAGAGTCAAAAGATCAGTTGGTTAGAAGTATAACAGGTTTAGAAGAGACTCTGATCGATTAGAACAGAAGTATGATCGATCAGACCGAGTTATGATCGATCAGAATAAAACTATGATCGATCAGAATACATTTCAATCGATTGAAACCACGATTCAATCGATTGATTTCATTTAAAAGTTCATTCAATCGATTGTTTCGAGTTTTCAATGGATTGAAACAGACTTTAGAAAAATGACAGACTCTGTTTCAATCGATTGAAATTTATTTCAACAGATTGAAATCCTGTAAACACTTAGTTAAAAAAATAGCCTCTCTGTTTTAACAGATTGAAAAATATTTCAACAGATTGATTTTTCGAAAAACTCTTAGACTGAAAAAATAGTCTTTCTGTTTCAACAGATTAAAAGTCATTTCAACAGTTTGAAAATCTAAAAACTCTTAGACTGAAAAAATCTTTCTGTTTCAACAGATTTAAAAATCATTTCAACAGATTGAAAATGCAAAACTTTGATATTGAAAAATTCATTGAGTTATTTTAACTTGTTGATTCCGCGAATCAATCAATTGAAAATACGACTATGTATGACCACTTATTATGTTGAGTGATTTTAACAGATTGAAAATCCTTTTCAACAGATTGAAAAACTTAGTTTGTTCTTTTAATACTTAAATGTAAGTTTTTCATGCAGAAAAATGATTTTCAATGAGATGCAACATTTTAAGGTGCTTATCACACAATATAATGGCCTATCAAGAGATTAAGTGCTTTTACTTAAAAACCTAATCATCTACACACCCACAACCTAAGTTATATCTATGTCTTCATCAAATCCACCAAGTGCTTGATAAACGAGACGGCGGTCTCGCCATTCGCGCAAGGTGAGACGGTTGTCTCGACCTTAAAAGGCGAAAATCCTTATTTTTGGGCCAAAAATCCCTCCTATCCTAGTTTGGGGCCTAATAGTCTCTCCTAGTGGCTTCTTAGGCTTCATCCATCTTCGAATAGAAGGTCTTCTGATCTTTATTATGAGGCTCGACAAGATTAGGGGTCTACAACTACCCCCCCTTTACTGACCAATCGGCTGTTGGCCTGTTGTGCCAAGAAGAACGACTGGAAGGTAAAGGAGTTGACCCTCTTGGCCGGTTACCCTTCAGATGTTCCGTGTTGCGGCGGTTGATCTTCTGGGGAAAGTTTGTGTTGTGCACCTCCAGGATACTCCTTCTGACGGTAGCCGATCCCTGTGGTTGGCACGTGGTAGAACCTCAGGATACTCCTTCTGACGGTAGCCGATCCTTCGGTTGATGGGTATAAACCCCCCATCAGGCTGGTAGTTGCAGTCCGCTGTGTGTTGGACTGGATGGGTATGAACCCCCCATCAGGCTGGTAGTTGCAGTCCGCTGTGTGTTGGACTGGATGGGTATGAATCCCCCATCAGGCTGGTACAGTCCGCTGTGTGTAGAACTGGTGGTAGTGGTGGCTTACTGCTTAGGTGGCTCATGCGCCCATATTGAGATGTGTTCTCTTGTCTTTGATTTGGTCGTCCGGATTGTGCCGGAGATTTTGTTGGTGTTCATCCAACTCTGTTGGTTTGCTGGGGATTCTTTAATTTTTTATTCTTTCGACAGTCATCCAGCTTGTTGATTGTTGGGGATTCTTTGTGTTTGATCCTTTTGATAGTGGTCATCCGACTTTGCTGGTTGTGGGGGATTTTTGATGAGTGCCTCTTAGGTAGGCAGGAATCCTCTAGGGATTTGTTGATCTTGGTGAGGCCTCTTAAGTAGGCAGATATCCATTGAAAAATTTGTTGATTTTGATGGTGCCTCTGAGCAGGCGGATACTCCATTGAGTTTCTGGTAATGCCTCTGAGTAGGCAGATGCTTCATCGGAAGTGAAGACTTTTGGCTGCATTTGTTTTGCCTCTGACTAGGCTGATATTCCCTTATGGGGATGCTGACTCTTGCTTGCCAGGTCTTGCCTATGCATAGGAAAATGACTTTCTGAGGATGAATATGAAGTTTTGCCTTTGCAGTAGGCTCACTGGGGATGATCTTTCTTTTTTATTCATCCACCGGGGAATTGGTTGCCTTCCCGGGGATCTAATTTTGATTTCCCCTTTGAGGGAATGGAGTTTTGACTCCTTGTTGGATGTTGTTGGTATGAGATGGCTTTGCCGATACTCTTGTTTCATTGGGATTTCCGATTCCTTCTTTTTTGTTGATTTTCCCTTTTCTGCGGTGACCCACTTAGGGATTTTATTGATTACCTAAAAGTTAGGATTGATTTCGCCTTTTTTTCGCGATTTATCTCTTTTTCATCGCGATTTTGTAATCTTGCTTTTTTATGGGGATAATGCGTAAGCCTTTTTACTTTTTAGTCTCTTTTTATTACGCTGGCTTTTTCCCTTTTTTTTTGGGGGGGGGGTCCACTAGGGATGACATTTTATTTCTTTAGTGATCCACCAGGGAATTAGTTGACTTCCTGGGGATCTGATTTTTCTTTTCTAGGAATGGAGTCTTGGCTCCTTGATTGATGTTGATGCGAGCTATACTTGTGAAGCTTTTATTCCACTGGGGGATGGGAATTTCTGATTCCTTTTTGTAGAATTTTTTGGAGATCCACTTGAGGATTTTTATTCAGCCCTCTCTGTCATGGCCTTTTTGGACATTCGCTGGGGATGCATGGGTTTTCTTTTCTCTTCTTTCTTTTTGTTGAGCCCTTGATGGTTTGGACTCTTTTGACTGTTGATGATGATGGGCTCTTGAAGCCTTTATTCTCCATTGGGGAGTGTGGAGGAGACTTTGGGTGAGTGTGCTCGATGACTCATGTGGTGGTAATGTTGAGCCGTGGGGTATTTATTTTGCCTTTGTAGTAGGCAAGGATCTGCTTGGGGATAACTAAGCCTTTCCGTTGGCTTTTCTTTTATGATGTCTGATGATTGTGCCCTCTTTTATTGGGTAGAAAAATGATGACTGGAGCTTTGGCTTCTGGAAGCTCCTATTTCTTCTGAGTTATTTAATGATGACAACCCCCTCTTCTTTCTTGAGGGAGAGCAATGTTTGGAGACTTATTACTTTCTTCGTGCCTTCTTTTCTGGGTAGAAGGATGGTAGCTAGAGCTCTTGATTTTCAGAGCTCTTATTCTGCTGAGTCACTTGATTAACGACTTGTTCTGTTTTCTTGAGGGCATTATTTGGAGACTCGGTCTTGGTGATCCTGTTTTTAATCATAAACATGGAGCTAGTCTCCTTATATGCATGAATGTTTTTATTTGTCTGAAGCGATTTTTATTTCTTTCATTTTTGATATTGAAAAAGTCGTTTTGTGCGACTACTTGTGTGTGGATGCCCTAAATGCAATCTATTCTTTTTTATTGATGCATCTGGAAAAGTGACTGGCATTCTCCTGCTAGACTTTCATGATTATGATGAAGGGCCCCTTTCTTTTATTCATTTTTTGGTTTAGCCCTATCTTTTGCCTAGACCGCCCTTTTGGGGTTTTCGGTCTAGCGAGCTACCTTAATTTTTGCCTAGGATATCTTAGCGGGCTTTTTCCTTTTTTATGAATGCTCTAACTGTTTCCTAGACCGCCCTTTGCGGGTTTTCGATCTAGCGGGCTATCCTAACTTTTGCCTAAGAATCTCCTAGCAGGCATTAATTTTTATTTTTATTTTTCTCATTTCCCTTTTCTCTTTTCTCTTTTCTCTTTTCTCTTTTCTTTTTGAGAGAAAGGACCCTATGCATGTATGCAATGTTTGTGATATGCATCCTATAATACTATTTCAATTAATTTTTCAAAAGGATTAACCAATGTGCTTTTACTTCTGATGAGCTTTTGACGTTATGTGCTTTGTCGACATGATAGGCTGTACCAATTTTGCCGTCTCAATTTTTTCATGACCGAAGAATGATTGTGTTAATTGTAGAGCGACTTGCCATGTCAGTGCGCCCCTCCCTTTCCTTGGGGATGTCAATCCTCCTATTGATTACTATCTCCACATTTCCCTACTACTTACTAGAATGCCGTAGTGGTAAGGGTCAAGAGAAGAGAAAGAAGACGATATTTAATTCAAAGGCTTGTGTTTTAGAATTGTTTTATTTTGACAAAAATGGTTTTTGTAAGCACGGCTAGCCAAGGTTGGTTAGAGTGTTTAGGCTAGTTTAAACAACGTTTTGTTTAATGAGTGGCATCTTATTCTATGGCGCTTGCTATGACTGATTGACTTCCCTAGTCTGCCCTTTGGGTTTTCAACTTAGGATGTTGTGTTTTGTTTTATCCTAACTTTTGTCTAGGTTTCTTTTTTCTTGCTTTGGAAACCTAGCGGACTTTATTTTGTAACCCTAATTTTTGCCTAGGCTACCCTTTATGGTTGTTTAGGTTTCCTAGCGGGTTTACCCTAACTTTTGCGTAGCCCCCTTTGTGGGTTTCCTACCGGGTATCTTGCCCTCTCTTTTTGGCCTATAGCTTTTATGGGCTTCTTTTGATTTTTGTTTTCTTTTTGCACAACATTGGCAAAACACGACTTTATTTATGACGAGGTAAAACTTTATTTTGTGTTTCTAGTCAATCAGTGGTGATGGATTTGACTTTTATTTTGGTTAATGGCGCATTTTGATTACTTTGACGCACTTTTGAAAATGTTTGCTTAAACATGGTTATTAATGAGGTTTAGACATTAATAGCAAGAAGAGAAGCAGATAGTAAGAATGACATTCTTTGTAATTAATAAGGAAATGTGTGCCCTACAATGCTCGGGGGTCGGGCTAGCCCCGAGGAGTAATCTCTAATAGTCATTGGATTTACAAACCCTAAGAATTAGAAGGAGAACACCTAATGACTAAAGTCGCTTTTGATGCTTGAACCCCTCTATATGGGAAAATCTGATTCAAGGTGCGGAGGGGAGACTTCCCTTTTCTCCGTACAGCTTGATCCTTTGTAGGGTAAGCTTCAAAGGATTGTCTTTAAAATCTGGTGGCTCCCTTATTCCTTGAGAGTTTCTAATGAGCCCTTGGTTTGGGCGATATCTATATTTTCTCATCATGTGGGTCACCTTCATATTGTTGGGGAAGTCTTTTCATATTGGCAAAAAATATTTCAAAGGTCCTCTTCAGCCGCATCCATTCAAGGTAGGGCATACGACTTATTGATCCGAATGTTGGTTTTAGCTCGAACCATGAGCAGCTTGTCGCCTACCGTGAGTTTGTCTCTTTGGCGGAGCATTGAGAGAATTGCCTTAGCGTCATGAATTCCAAAGTCTACCCAGTTTCCTCTTTGGATTATGTTTTTCTTCAGTCTTTTTTTTTCTTTATTTGTAGGAGCGTCATCTTACAGCTCCTTGGGGAAATAGATTCTTCCATTTCTAATTTTTCCCCCAATGCTAGCTATGCTGGAGATATCCTTGTTAATGGGCGGTATTTCTGCGTATCTCCATGGTACAACTTTATTTGACGTATGAGGCGTGAACAAACGCAATGGCGTCCTTGCCCCCTCTCCTTATTTACTCAGATGACCAACGGTTGAGGCTTATTATCCTTCTTAGGCGGATCAACCGTTGGAGATAACTTGACGACAAAAGGTTTGCTCTTCATCCTACTTCGATTCGTGGAAAGCACATCGACTAATCCTTTCTTTTTATTATCTTATTATTATTAAAGTGAGAATGAATGCAATTTATGAATGCAATTTATGAATACAATAGACACTTGAAGAGATGATGAAAACAAACAATTTTATTTATTTCATTCAGACAGTGTACATTCCTCAACGTAATGTTTCGAAGTTTTTTTAAAAGCGAAAAGCTAAAGGAACCCATAGGTTGGTTAAAATTTGTATGTATTTCCTTTTTTTACTTCCCGTGTATGGCATGCGAATGCCCTATCCTCTTCACATGGTATTGAGGAATGCCCACTTTCTTCAACCGCCTACTACTAGATGATGTTATGAGGATGAAGTTTGGTGGATGCATGTATGCAAGTGTTTGTTTTTTCCTAAACATTATCATGTTTTATTTTCTAACATGATGTATGATAGTGTTTGGGATTTTGTGTTTGTTTGTTTTGTTGTTGTTTTTTTTTATGCAGATGAGGACATGAAGAATACCAGCCGCTTTCTAGAATGCAAAAAGATTTTTATTGTTTAAAATGATTTATGAGATGGATATTCCTTAAGACAATAACTTAGGTACCCTCCCCAAAACTTACGCTTTGTGGGGTATCATACCCACCTTGATGTAATGGTTCCTCCCCCATCACATATTTGAGAAGTATAATGGGAGTCACCATCACACCTTAGTACACTTGTCCCTTCCTTGTCGCGAAGGTCACAAATGTGTTCGGGGCCTCTTTCGTCGTTGTCTTAGGGATATCTAGTGCTTCCTAGAATGAATGTATTTATGCATGCACCAGTGCAAAAGGGCGATAGGTGTTCAAAGTGGTATAACTTTTGACTGAGATGTCCGATTTGGATGCACAACATATCAAAACGAAGAGAAAAAGGTGAAGAATCAAGTTGCAAATCCCCAAAGGGGATTTGACCCAGTAATTTTCCCAAGAAACGCTTCTAAGACTCATTTTTTAGGGATTTATTAAAATGATGCGTATGCATACCTTCCTTATGCATTTGTTTTCTCTCTTGGTTTTTCCACTTATGACAGGATGCGATATGAATGATACGACTTTGTCAAAATTCTTTTATAAATGTTTTGATTTTGTTATTATTATTTTACTTATCTTGGATTTATTTATTATTTTTATTTTATAGCCTTTTATCTCTTCACGTCGGACTACGTGGCTACTTAGCTTACAAAGAACCCGAAACCAGGCTAGCTAAAAGGCAGACTATCCGAGATAAAAAATGGCTTTATGCGAAAGAATAGTTAACATCCCTTATCTCTTCTGTCGGACTGCGTGGCTCTTAGCTTACAAAGAACCTGGAACCAGGCTAGCTAAAAGGTAGACTGTCCGGGATAAGGGCGTTTATTGCAAAAGAATTTTTTTGTGATTTTTCTTTTGTAATTTGGTTATGCTATGCAACAAACAAATGCAACAAACAAATACGCACACAATTCAATCATCCGCGAACAGGCGAGAAGTCATTTTAATCACGAGGTAGGGTTTTCTTGCAGAAAAGTGCATTGGCGAGGGTAGGTTCTAACTGTTCTCACCAAGGCTAAGGCCCCCAAGGTGCCCCCATTATAGGGTCCCCACTCTCCAGCCTTCCGACCATGCTTAGCACTAAGGCCATAGTCAGTCTTTGTGCCAAAAGAGGAAGGTTATCACCTTGAGTGGTGGTTTCCGATCACACTGGTGGGCACAAGGCCATCACTATAGCGAACCGTACCTGCCACCCACTCCCTATGGATTTCTCACTTGCCCCCGGGTATAGAGGGAACTGTTGTGTGCAAGGGTTTGTGTACAGTTTGTATTTCAAACAATTGCGTAAGTATAAACAAACAATAGTTATTAAAGCCAAGCATTAAAACATGTTATAATACAAGGTAGGGTAAAAGCGTAATTTTATTGGTTTATTTACTTTAAGATGGCCTATCACTAAATGGGATCAACTCTCTAGGCTTCCCCAGTGGAGTCGCCATCTGTTGCCGCCATCAAAATGAGGCGGTCGGAGCGACGCGATGGTTTCGACTTTCCGTTTTTCACGTTTTTATTGGTGTGGTTACAACGCCTTTAGGTTGTCTGATAACAGGACTGAACCTAGGGGCGAGGTTTTCGAAAAGGCGTTCTTGGATTGTCCGATAACCAGGCTAAACGAAGAACTAGTTTTGGAAGAGTTCTTTTGGAGTCACCACCGACGTTTTTACCAGAAACATCGGAAAAGGAGTAAAAAGGCGTTGGTTGTCGAAAAACTAACCTTGGACATTAGAACTAGAGTTGGGTAAGGGAGTTAGTTACGTGTAAGGGAAGTGTTAGTTCCCCTACGCTGCCATTTTCGGGTTACCTATGATAGGCTAGCTACTTTGGATAAATAAATAAACCAGTGAAAAATACGCTTTTACCCTTTATTTTGCAAAATTTAAAATTATGACTACATGGCCCTAGTTTCTATTGCATAATTAAAATTAAAGCGGTAAAGTAGAGAGAGAGAGTATAGAAACCTCCGAGGCAAGCTTTCTATTAATTTTTTGATAATTAGGGTGCTTTTTGGCAGCCCTTCACTCTTTACAGCGCTGGAATCTCTCAAAAACGCTATAAAACACTCTAGAAAGCTCTCAAAAACTCCGGAAATGCTTCGGAGGGGTTCTAGAAAGAGAATTTGAAGAAATGTCTAGAGAGAGAATGGAAGAACTGTGAGAAATGAGGGGAATGCCTCGGAGGGATTCTAAAGAAGATTTAGAACGCTCAGTTTATGCCTAGAGACACTCAGAAACTCCGGAAATGCCTCGGAGGGATTCTTAGAGAGAGAAAGTCTAGAGGGAAGGGAGAGCTTCTTGGATTCTGTGTGGAAATGAGGGGGGGAGGACCCCTATTTATAGTTTTTCGCGCCTGACAGGTCGAGACTGCCGTTCTCGTCTGACAAGGTCGAGACCGCCGTCTGGGAAATCCAGACCTTTGTCTCGACCATGTAGGGGGTCGAGACCGCCGTCTCGACCTTTGCAGGAGTTGAGACCGCCGTCTGGAAAATCCAGACCGCCGTCTCGACTTTGCAAGAGTCGAGACCGCCGTCTGGAAAATCGAGACGGCGGTCTCGTCCTGGCGTTGAGACGAGACGGCGGTCTGGTCCGTCCAGACGGCGGTCTCGTCCTTTCAGGGCGAGAAACTTTATTTTCGGGCCAAAAAACCTTCCTATCTTGGCACGGGAGCCTAATAGTCTCTCCTAATGACTTGTTAAGCTTCGGCCGTCTTCAAATAGGACGCTTTCTGACTTTATTCTGAGGCCGGGCAAGATTTCGGGTCTACAGCTGCCCCCCCTTTTCCCGACTAGTCGACTGCTAGCCTTTTGTGCTGAGGTGATCGACTGGAGGGTAAAGGAGTTGACCCTCTTGCCCGGTTACCCTTCGGACGTCTTGTGGCAAGTGATTCTCTGCGGAGATGTTGTGTTGTGCGCTTCTGGGATGCTCCTTTGACGCGGTAGCTGACCCCTTCGGCTGATGAGAACGAACCCTCATCTGGTTTGACGAGTATGAACCCCCGCCCGGTAAGCCCCCTTCTGTAAGGCCTGATGAGTACACACCCCCATCTGGTGTTTGACGAGTATGAACCCCCGTCTGGTAAGCCCTCTTCTGTAAGGCCTGATGAGTATGCACCCCCATCTGGTGGTTAAGCCTCCGGATGCTCCATCTTGCGGTAGCTGATCCTTTGGCCGTGGTGGCGGCTTACTGATTCTGACCATGCGCCGTCTTCCTTCTGTGCAGATGTGTTTATCCGGGTTGTGCCGAGGTTTTTTGTTGGTTGTCCATCCAGCTTTGTTGGTTGCTGGGGATTTCTTTTTTTACTTGCTGGTTGGTCGGGTTTTCTTTGTTTTGTTCGACTTTTGCTTGATAGTCGAAATTTTGTTTGGTTAAGGTAGTTGTTTTAATCCTGCCTTTTTCTCGCGGTTTTATCTCTTTTTTCTCGCGATTTTGGATTCTGGCTTTTTATTGAGCATGTGCCTTTTTTTTTTTAAGCTTTTTTGTTATGCTAGCTTTTTAAAAGAAGGCAAAGGATGCAGGAAATAAAATTTTATTTATAGAAAATTTTATTACAGCGATTTTTCAACCAGTACAGTCCCTAAGAGTCATCATCATCAGAAGGGGTGCGGTGGGGAAAATGTTTATACATGTGGTAGCGGAAGTCGATTTGTTCCTGGATTTCATCGTTGTAATCCTCCTGGAACGTCGTCCACTCCTGCCGCATCCTCTGCTGCTCTTGGCGGATCTCATTTTGGCCCTCCTGAAAGGCCTGTTGGCGAACGTCTTGGTCCTGCCGCCATTGGGTCTGTTGCTCTTGCCATATCGCCATTTGGCCGAGCTGCTGGCTCAGATCGTTCATGTGTTGGTGGAGGCCAGCAAAGTCCTCCGTGTATGGTGGTGGCTGTTGCTGCTGCTGGGAGCCAGGAGACGTGGGCGTATTTTGCATCGCCACTATTCCCTGGAGGTCCAGCTCAAAGTCCAGGGTGGGATGCAGGGCGAACTGACTTCCCCGGCGTATCAGCATCCCCATGCTGACCAGCATTGGCCCGTTGATGGGCTTGGGTCGTAGATTGCGGGCCAGCTCTTCCCGCCCGAGGCACCCCATTCTCTCTGCTAGAGGGGTGATGAGGGGAGCCACAAGGATGGCCCCTGTGGATCTACTCCCAAAGTCCTTCAGGGCCCTCAGGAGGAAATACCCGGGATTGCAGCGCCGTCTCTGGTGCATGCAATAGAGGACAAAGAGGTCAGGGAGGGATATCTTCTCCTGACTCTCTTTCCTTGCGTGGATGGTGCCTGCCAGCAGCTTGTGGCAGATGCGGAGTGGTGGGGGGAGTGCAGACCCCCTCATCAATGAAGGCAATGTGGTGGCTCCAGTGAGCTCATGCCACATCTCAGTAGCGGTGAGGTTGGTGGGCCTAGAGCAAATGGCCTCACGGTACTCCCGAGTTAATGCCGCCTCGGGCCGGATGAATCCAATGGATACATTGAATTCCTCCAAAGTGGTAGTGTGGTATTGCCCACCCATAAAATAGTTGACCATTTTGGTGGGCTGCATGCCTGAGGCCATAGAGGGGATCTCAATGAGGGAGACCGAGGCCGAGAATTCGAGTACCGCTTGTGGGTACACATGAACGGGTGGAGGCCGTAGCGAAAACCCCACCCGATGCTATCGATGTGCGCTCGGACGTCTTCTTCCCACCCGAACTCGGCCAAGATGTTGAAGTCCAGTGTCAGCAGGGAGTGCCACTGGTAATTTCTGAGGTTGTCCAGGCGGGCCTGGTGTTGTGGTTGAAGTTGAGAAGGATCCGGGGGTGGCGGTGGTGCCGAGCTGCTAGCACCAGCGGTGGCCCTTCTCTTCCTGGAGCCACTTCTACTAAACATCTTGAGTGGGGAAGGCTTGGGAGAGCAAAATATGAGTGTTGGAGGCTTTGGAGGCTTGGAGAGTTGTGAGGAAACCCCCCAAGCGCGCCCCTTTATATAGGATTTTTTTCAGGTCGAGACCGCCGTCTGGGAAGTCGAGACGGCGGTCTCGTTTTGCCAACAGATCGAGACGGTGGTCTCGATAACCCAGACGGCGGTCTCGACTTTGCCTAAGTCGAGACGGCGGTCTGGTTTCTCGAGACGGCGATCTCGATTTGCAGGGGAACCGAGACGGCGGTCTGGGATATCCAGACGGCGGTCTTAAATTTTTGGGGTTTTTTTTTTTTTTTTTTTTTTTTGCAAAAGAAATAGGACCTGGTTCAAAAACATTTTATGCATGCAAATGTTTTCATGTTTGATGTCCTATAATGCTTACTTTGGTTAATATTTCAGAAGGATTTAACCGACGTGTCTTGTAGCGCCGAGTGCCTCCTGATCTGTGCTTTTGTACATGCTGTACCAAACCGGACTTCTCGTGACCGAAGAGTAGTTTCTTTCTTTCTCTTTTCTTCTTTTTTTTTTTTGTAGAGCACTCTTTGTCATGCAGTGTCCCTTTTTCCTTGCTTTAGGGATTTCAATCCTCTTGTTGACTATACGCCTCCATATTCCCAAATTAATTATTAGAATATTGTCGTGAGGGTCAAGAGAAAAGAAGCAAAGGGGGTAAAAATCAATGGTTTGTGTTTTAGAAGGTTGATTTTTATTGATAAGAGGATTTGTAAGAATGGCTGGCTAGGGTTAAGCCTGGGTGTTTAAGCTTTGTCTAAGCAAACATTTTCCTCTTTCTTCTTTTTGTATTTGCGCTCTCTGGTTTTATTGCTTTTTAAATAGCTAGCTAATTTCCCTAGATCGCCCTTTGGGTTTTCGAACTAGGATACTGTGTGTTGGCCCTATCTTTTGTCTAGGTTCTCTCTCTTGTAAAATTTTGGAGGAATCCTAGCGGACCTTTATTTGTAACCCTAACTTTTGCCTAGGTTACCCTTTATTGTTGTTTGGGTATCCTACCGGGTTGACCCTATCTTTTGTGTAGCCCCCTTAGTGGGTTTCCTACCGGGTAATTTGCCCTTTTCTTTGGCCTTTGGCTTCTCTGGGCTTTTTCTCTCTTTTTTTTGGATTTATCTTTTTTGTTCACAGTATTGGCGAAGCGTGACTTTCTTCATGGCTTTAAGTGAAGTCTTATTTTTATGTGCTTCTAATCGCCTAACTCGATGATGATAGCAATGATGAAGGTTTGATTGAAGCGCTTCTTATTCTTCTTTTCTTTTTATGTTTACTTAGACAGGGTTATTTATGTGGTCCAGTCGAAGTAGAAAGAAGAGAAGCGAGATAGAAAGAATCATTCTTTATTAATTAATAAGGGAATATGTGCCCTGAAATGCCCGGGGGTCAGGCTCGCCCCGGGGGATAATCTCTAACAATCATGGGGTTTACATCCCTTAAACAAAGAAAAAATTTCCTAATGACTAGAGTGGCTCTTGACGCTTGCACCCCTCCACTTCGGAAAATCCGCTTGAGTGTGCGGAGGGGGGGCTTCCCTTTTGCTTTTCCCGCTCGGCCCTTGAAAGGGTTATATCCTAGGCCATACTTGTGAGGATTGTCTTTGAATTCTGGGGGTTCCCTCATTCCTTGGGAATCTGCCCCCAGTCCTCGGCCAGGATGGTAGCCGTGCTTCAACATCATGCGGGCTACCTTTGTGTTTCTGGGAAGTCGCTCTATACTGGCAATTTCGAGCGCTTGAAAAGATGTTTCAAGAGCTTCTTCAGCCGCATCCACATAAGGTTGGGTGGACGGTCCACTGATCAGGATATCGTCTTCTGCTTGAACCGTGATTAGTTTATCATTCACTACGAATTTGACTTTCTGGTGGAGCGTTGAAGGTACTGCCTTAGCATCATGAATCCAAGGCCTGCCGAGGAGACAGTTGTATGCTGGAGTAATATCCATGACATGGAAATCGACGTTGAAGATAGTGGGTCCCACTTGAATTAGCAAACTGATCTCTCCCACTACTTCTCGTTTTGATCCGTCGAAGGCTCGAACGATGGTGCTGCTTGGGCGCAGACGGGTTCCTTGGATAGTCAACTTATCCAGTGTGCACTTGGGCATTACGTTCAAGGATGACCCGTTATCCACAAGAACTTTAGCAATGAGGTATTCCTTGCACTTGACTGAGATATGCAAGGGCTTGTTGTGGTTTGACCCCTCTAGGGGGAGTTCTTCCTCTGTGAAGGTGAGGTGATCGTTTGCCGTGATGTGACCGATGATCCTCTCAACCTTTTCTTGGGATATTGTGTGAGGTACATGTGCCTCGCTCAAGACCTTCAGTAGGGCGTTCCGGTGCGGTTCCGAGCTCATTATCAAAGATAGCAACGTGATCTTTGCAGGTGTGCGATTGAGCTGGTCTATAATGGAATACTCACTTTGCCTTATAAATTGGAGTAATTCCTCTGTCTCCTCCTTGGATTCTTTACTTTCTTTTTCTTCTTCGGTCTTTTTATTTTTTCCTTTATTTTTGAAGGACATTTTCCTGTGTGTCCTTGGGGGAGTAGATTCTTCCACTTCTAGTTGTGCCCCCAATGCCGGCTATGTTTGTTATTTCTTCTTTTATTGGTGAAGATTCCCCATATCTCTACGGTACAACTTTATCTGACTCGTAGGGGAAAGGACGTGGCATAAATAGTCGCAGTGGCGTCCTTGCCCCCTCTTCTTTATTCTTGAGGACCAACGGCCGAGGCTTATTTCCCTCTTGCGGTGATTCGACCGTTGGGGTGAGCTTTATTAGGAGTGGCTTTCTCTCCATTCTTCTGAGTTGGAAGACGTGTTAGTTAATCCTTCCTTTTTATTATCTTATTTATTAAGCGTGAAGGAGGGGAAATTAAATATGCAAATGCATGCTCATGTATGCAAGTAGACAACTGTTGAATAAAGAAAAAGATTTTATTAATTCATTGGAAGGTGTACATTCTCCTATTCCATACTACGAAGCGTCTTTTGGCAAAAACGGAAAAGCCTAAAGAAACCCACAGACGGGTCTTGTTTTCTTTGTAATTCTCTCTCGGCTTCCCGGACATGGTGAGCGAGTGCTTCGCTTTTCTTGTGGATCGCTTGGCTCATTTCTTCGCTGTATTGTTGAGCCTCTTTGATCTTTGCCTCTTGATGTATGACCAAGGCTTGTAGTTCCTCAAGCTTTGCAACAGCTTGGTCCTTCTCTTGAAGTACTTGGTCATATTGAGCTAGCCCGCTTTTCTCCTTAAGGCGTAGCTCATAGAGACCTCTGCTCAGTTTTCTGTTGTTCTCTCGCTCTTGGTGGAGGTCTATCTGAGCCTGGAGGAGCCCTTGTGACAACTCCTTGATCGTTTAAGCCTGCTGAGCTGATTCCGCCTCAAGGTGTGCTGATTTGGCGGTTACCTCCTGTAGTTGGCTATCTGAGCTGGTTCTGGCAGTTTTGGATGCTCGGATAGCTTGTTCGTTAGCGTCAGCACATTGGTCCTTTTCGCCGCCGTCCCTTTCCGACGTCCTGGGGACGTCTCGAACGTTTATGCGAGCGGTCGCGAAAAGATGGTTTAGACTCGCGTATTTGTTTTAAAATGTGTTCATTGCTTTCGAGGTGTTTGACAATTGAATTATCCTCTAATAAAAGCAAGGTTTTCGAAAAGGGGTTCTTATGGAGTCGCCACCAATATTTTGACCAGAAACATTGGAAAAGGAAAAAAGAAAGAAAGGCGTTGATTTTATAAAATAAACAACTTGGCCGTTATAACCGGAGTTGGGTAAGGGAGTTAGTTACGTGTGGGGAAGGTGTTAGCACCCCACAACGCCCCTTTCGGGTTCCCTATGACAGATCAATTCATTTAAAGAGAAGATTTCGAGAAATTACGCGATTACCCTATTTTATTGCATAATATTGAAATGACTATCTACATAATTTTATATAAATAAAGCTAAATAAAGCAATAAAAGAGATATTAAAATGACTATATACATGATTCTATTCTACATGACATAATAAAGCTAAATAAAACAATAAAACAATAAATAAAACAATAAAAGAGAAGGGAATTGAAAAGAACCTCCGTAGCAAGCTTTATATTGAGAATCTCGAACTGTGAGGATGCGTTTTGGCTACCCCTCTCTCTACACAGTCTCTCCTCACCAATACAAGATCGACTCCACTAAAAATTTAAAGAAGAATCGAATGCCGGAATATAATTCCTTAACCGATTGTTACCTATTTAAGGCAATCGGAAAGATCATTCGAGGAAGGGAGAGAAGTAGACAAGTGCTCTAAACTGTTTCAGAGCTCTCTGGAGTGTCTGTGGTGTGAAAAAGTGGCAAATGAGCCTCCTATTTATAGTTTTTCGCAGCTGGCGCACTTTGGGACGGCCGTCTGGACTGGGATGGCCGTCCCAAATGGCAAATTTACACAGAGCGGGACCCCCAGGGAAGCCGAGACAGCCGTCCCACTTAAATTGGGTTTGGGACGGCCGTCCCACATTCGGGACGCGCGTCCCAATTGTAAAATAGCAGTTGGGACGGCCGTCCCACTTCTGGGACCGTGGTCTCGGCCTGTTTTGTCCAGTTTTCGTGTTCTGGGACCCCAGGAAGCTTTCCTTTCATTTTTCGGACATAGATTGATGCCGATGTGTGTCCGTTGAAGCTTTATCTTCATATAGGAAGTCTTCTTGGCCTTCATTAAGATGTCGGGCGAGCTTTGTCTTTGTGTAGGAAGTCTCTTTTGGCTTTTATTGTGTGAATGAGTGAACTCCGTCTTCTGTTGTGGGAGGTCCTTCTCGGTTTTGGGAAGCAGGATGAACTCCATCTTTGGGTGAAATTCCTCTAGCTTTTATTTTGAGAGGCCGGGCAAAATTAGGGGTCTACAGCTGCCCCCCCTTCGCCTGCCTAACTAATTCGTCGGTTTTAATATGCCGACCAAATTAGATGGTAGGGGAAGGAGTTAACCCTTTTGCCCTGCTATCTTTCTGATGTCGTTTCTTGTTGATCCTCCGGATGATAAGTATTTTGATAGGTACCAACCCCTATCTCGGTTTGAGCCTCCTTTTATAAGGCTCGATGAGTACTTACCCTCACCCGGTACGGGTTTGCATTTTGCTGGACTTTAGTGAGTACCTACCCCCACTTGGTATGAACCTTGTTCTGCAAGGTTTTGATGGGTACCTACCCCCACCTGGTCCGAACCCCGTTCTGCAAGGCTCTGATGGGTACCTACCCCCACCCGGTCCGAACCCCGTTCTGCAAGGCTCTGATGGGTACCTACCCCCACCTGGTCCGAATCCCGCTCTGCAAGATTCTGATGGGTACCTACCCCCACCTGGTCCGAATCCCGTTCTCGCAAGATTCCGATGGGTACCTACCCCCACCCGGTCCGAACCCCGTTCCGCAAGGCTCGATGGGTACCTACCCCCACCTGGTCCGAATCCCGTTCTGCAAGATTCGATGGGTACCTACCCCCACCTGGTCCGAATCCCGTTCCGCAAGATTCGATGGGTACCTACCCCCACCTGGTCCAAACCCCGTTCGCAAGGCTCGATGGGTACCTACCCCCACCTGGTCCGAATCCCGTTCTGCAAGATTCGATGGGTACCTACCCCCACCTGGTCCGAATCCCGTTCTGCAAGATTCTGATGGGTACCTACCCCCACTTGGTCCGAATCTCGTTCTGCAAGATTCTGATGGGTATCTACCCCCACCTGGTCCGAACCCCGTTCTGCAAGACTCTGATGGGTACCTACCCCCACCTGGTCCGAACCCCGTTCTGCAAGGTTCTCAGGATGCACTTTTTGGTAGTTAATCCTGTGATTATCTATTTTTGGAGATGTGTTGGCGACTTATTGTTTCTGTTCATGCGCTCATTCCGTGGGGAATATTTGTTTTGACTTTTCTCGTTAGTCGTCCGGTTTTACCGGGATTCTTTATTTTTGGCTTTTTTCTTTTTAGCCATCCGGTTTTGCCAGGGATTCTTGTTGATTGCCTCTTTTCAGGCGGGAATCCTCTGGGGATTTTTGAATTCTCTTCTTGATTATGCCTCTTGATTAGGCAAAGATCCACTTGGGGATTTTGTTGCGCCTCTTGATTAGGCGGGAATCTACTGGGGATTCGTGCCTCTTGATTAGGCGGATGCTCCACTGGGGGATATTTGTTTTTGATAATACCTTTGAGTAGGCGAATGCTTTTTTTTTTTTGAAGCTTTTGTGCTTGTATTGCCTCTTGCATAGGTTGATTTCCCGCTTCTTGGGGATATCGGCTCTTTGCTTGTTTCTGAGTAAGCATAGGCATTCTTGGGAGTGAAGGTTTCGCCTTTCACTGGGGATATTCATATTAGGTGCTTAACTCCCTGTGGATTTGTAATTTGCCTTTGCGGATAGGCTTACTAGGGAAGAAATTTTTCTTTTTGGTGATCCACCGGGGGGGATTTTATTGGCTTCCTGTGGATGGAAATTTCTTTCGGCTTTTTCATGCAAGTGGCCTTTGTTAGAGGATGAAAGGCTCTTCTCTTCTTTCTTTTTGTTGCCCCCAGTGATGTGGGGATTTCGACTGCTTTTTTTTTTTTTTTTTTTGATGGACTCTTATGTAGTCCTTGTTCTCCATCGGGGGATGCAACGGAGACTCTTGCATGAGTGTGCTTGATGACTCTTGCGATGATGTCTTCGAGTCGTGAGGTAATCTTTTTGTTTTGCCTCCGGAGTAGGCAAGGATCCGCTTGGGGATAATTAAGCCTTTCCGTTGGCTTTTCTACATTGACGATTTCCTTTTTCTTGGATGGAAGGATGTTGATTGCGGCTCCAAGTGATTTATGCTTGATGACTCATGTGGTGTTGATGTTGAGTCATGGAGTAATTTTTGTTTTGCCTTCGGAGTAGGCAAGGATCCGCTTGGGGATTATCAAGCCTTTCCGTTGGCTTTTTCCGCTTTTGATGTACCTTCTTTTATTGGTGTAGAAGGTTGGTGGTTGGAGCTAATTTTGCTGAAGTGGTTTAGATTTCGCCTTTTGCGATTTTGATTTTTATTTAGAGGCTGGATTTTAGCGCCTTTTATTTCCAATCACAAATATGGAGACTATCCTCCTTATATGTATGTTTATTTATTCTTGTTTGAAGAAAATTATTTTTTCTTGATTTTGACAAAGTCGTATTATGCAACTGCTTTGTGTGTGGATGCTCTAGATGCAATCTAATGTTTGTTTATTATTTTATGCGTTTAGAAAGTAACTGGCCTTCTTCCGTTGGCTTCTTATGAATATGCCGGTGGGCTTCTTTTCTATGATCGTGATGCTGGGCTCTTCTTTTATCCATCTCTTGGTTTTAGCCCTATCTTTTGCCTAGACTGCCTTTTACAGGTTTTCGATCTAGCGGGCTGCCTTAATTTTTGCCTAGAATATCTTAGGGGGCTGTTGCCTTATCTTTTGCCTAGATCGCTCTTTTTGGGATTTCCGATCTAGCAGGCTACCCTGGTTTTTACCTAAGAATATACTAGCAGTGCCTTTCTTTTTTGTTATGCTTCCCTTTTTTAGATGCATGTTTGATCTTTGATTAAAAGTCTTTGCGCATATTTATGATTTATCAATAAAAAGGCATTTCCATAATATTTGGTCAAGAGAAATGAAATGAAAGGGAATTTTATTTATAAATGAACAAAAGTTTTATTTCTTTTATAGAAGGATTTCAAAAGGTATCTAGAAGAATGGGTGGTCAGGGTTGGTTGTACTGTTTAGGCTTATACAATCATGTCTCGTGATATCTCGCCCCTGCTTCTCCTAATTGCTTCAGCTTGAGATGCCCGAGCTCGGAGTGAAGACTAATGCAGATCGCTTGCTTTTGGAAGAACGCTACTTTAGCCGCCTTTTCGGTTTTCGACTAAAGTAACCATTGCTCTTAGTTTTTTTTTTTTTTTTTTTTTTTTATACCTCTTCTTTTTGCCTAGGACGTATCCTGGCGAGGGATATGGACCCTATCTTTTGCCCAGGGATGCCCTTTGTGGGTTTTCTTTCCTGACGGGTCATGAGCAATGTCTTCAAGCATAATATTTCTTTACCGCGTCAGAATTGATTGGGTGTCGAAGCTCCTCTCCATCCATATTAGTGAGGATAAGTGCCCCTCCTGAGAAAGCTCGTTTGACCACAAAGGGTCCTTCGTAATTTGCCGCCCATTTTCCAATTTTATCCTTCTGGACTGGGAGCAGTTCTTTACCACTAAATCTCCTTCTTGATAAGTATGAGGGCAGACCTTTTTATCATAAGCCTTTTTTATTTTCTTTTGATAGGCTTGTCCACGGCATATGGCATCCAGCCGTTTTTCATCGATAAGGTTTAACTGATCGTATCGACTTTGAATCCATTCGGCTTCTGTTAATTTCGCTTCCATAATAATTCGCAAGGAAGGTATTTCGACCTCTATTGGCAATACGACCTCCATTCCATATACAAGGGAGAATGGAGTGGCTCCTGTTGAGGTTCGTACAGACGTTCGATATCCATGAAGAGCAAAAGGTAACTTTTCATGCCAATCTTTATAGGTTTTAACCATCTTTTGAACAATCTTCTTGATGTTTTTATTGGCTGCTTCCACTGCGCCATTCATTTTAGGCCTATAAGGAGAAGAATTATGATGTTGAATTTTGAAGTCATAACATAGTTCTTCCATCATTTTATTATTCAGATTGGTCCCGTTATCAGTAATGAGACGATGTGGAATGTCGTATCGACATATGATATTTTTCTTAATAAAGGTGACCACTACTTTTCTAGTCACATGTGCATAAGATGCCGCTTCTACCCACTTAGTGAAATAATCAATGGCCACCAAAATGAATCGGTGACCATTGGACGCCTTAGGCTCAATAGGTCCGATGACATCTATGCCCCACATAGCGAACGGCCAAGGGATAGCCATAACGTTGAGAGGTATCGGTGGAACATGTACATTATCTGCGTGTATTTGACACTTGTGACATTTTTTAGCATACCGATAACAATCTTTTTCCATTGTGGACCAAAAGTATCCTCGCTTCGAGAATCTTCCTAGCCATGATATGCCCCGGTGCATGAGTCCCAAAGGTTCCTTCATGTATTTCTTTGATCAATATCTCGGGCTTCTTCTGGATTGACGCATCTTAATAAAGTAGAATCACAATTCTTTTTATAGAGGGTTTCTCCTATCAACATAAATCCTATAGCCCTTTTCCGAATGGTCCTTTTATCATTGTCACTGATTCCCTCTAGGTATTCGCCCTTTGTCAAGTACCGTTTTATGTCCTGATACCAAGGGGCTCTATCTTTTTCATTATCCACCATCATACAAAAGGCTTGTTTGTCGTGCCTTTTGACTTGGATGATGGGTATTTCATGTTCTTGCCCTAGTGCGAACATGGATGATAATGTTGCCAGCGCATCCGCAATCTGGTTATCCTCCCGAGGGATATACTCGAAACTAATGTTTTCCATTTGTGAAGTCATCTTACTGATATGCTCCGGATAGGGGATTAATTTGGAGTTTCTAGTTTCCCATTCACCCTTGAGCTGGTAAATAACAAGGGATGAGTCACCGAATACTTTGAGTTTGGTTACCCCGTGATCCAGGGCCGCTTGAATACCTAGAGCACAGTGCTTCATATTCCGCCATATTGTTTGTACAATCAAAGGTTAATCTAGTCATGTATCTGGATATGCTTCTTTTCGTGTGATATTAAAATAGCTCCAATCCCATGTCCCAAGTAAGTTTGAAGCTCCATCGAAAAACATGATCCATTTATCATTTTTAAGCTCTTCATGTTGGATATGCATTATATGCTCATCCTGGAAAATCATCTTGGAGGGATTGATATTCGTCTTGTTGGCCCATGTGCCAGGTAGTCTGCCAAAGGACTCGCCTTTGATAGCTTTCTCGAGTGATATGAATAATATCAAATTCTCGAGAGGAGTACTTGCCATCTAGCTATCCTTCCTGGCCAAGATGGGTTTTTCAAACAAGTATTTGATTGGGTCCATTTTGGAAATTAACCAAGTTGTATGTCTGACCATGTATTGTCGAAGGCGTTGAGTTGCCCACACCAATGCACAACATGTTTTTTCGAGTGGTGTATAACGGGTCTCATAGTTTAGAAATTTTTTACTCGAGGTAATATATGGCTTGTTCTTTCTTTCCAAGATCATCTTGTTGACCGAGTACACATCCCATGGATTCGTCTAGTACCGATAGGTAAAGAATTAGGGGTCTCCCTTCCACAGTGTGGTATCGAGAATGGAGGATTAGTTAGGCATATTTTGATCTTTTCGAAGGCTTGTTGGCATTCATCGTTCCAAACTGTCGATTGGTTTTTACGCAATAACTTGAAGATGGGCGTACATTTATCTCGTTAATTGCGCAATGAACCGTGCGATGTAGTTTATTCTGCCTAAGAACCCTCTCGACTTCTTTTCTCGTTCTTGGTGGGGGCATTTCTAGGATTGCCTTTGTTTTATCAGTGGTCCACCTCGATTCCTTTTTTACCGACGATAAACCCAAGGAGTTTTCCTGATCGTACTTCGAACGTGCATTTAGCCGATTAAGCTTAATCTGGTATTTTCAAGCCGATTGAATAGTTTCTTTAAGTGTAGGAGGTGATCTGTCTCATTTTTGGACTTGACAATCATATCATCCACGTATACTTCGATTTCTTTGTGAATCATATCGTGAAATAGTGTAACCATAGCCCTTTGATAGGTTGCCCCCGCATTCTTAAGTCCAAAAGGCATTACTCTATAACAAAATGTCCCCCATGGCGTAATGAAGGAAGTTTTTCTCTGTCTTCGACAACCAATTTGATTTGATTATACCCTGCATATCCATCCATGAAAGAATAAAGAGTATTTGTAGCAAGTGTGATCTATGAGCATATCGATATGTGGTAAGGGAAAATCATCTTTTGGACTTGCACGGCTTAGGTCCCGATAATCTACACATACTCCGATTTTTCCATTTTTCTTTACAACTGGCACGATGTTCGCCAACCATTCAGGGTATTTTGAGATGATCGGAAATTGGCATCCAACCGTTTTTCTACTTCTTCTTTAATTTTTAAGGACCATTCTGGTTTTACTCTTCCGAGTTTCGTTTAACTGGCCGAAATCCCTCTTTTAATGGTAATCGATGCTCCACTATACTTTTATCGATTCCAGGCATATCATGGTAGGACCACGCAAACACGTCCATGTATTCTCTTAGCAATTGTATTAGTTTTTCTTTGACATCATCGTCAATTTGGGTTCCAATATTTACTTCTTTCTTATTATCTTCTTGTCCCAAATTGATGACCTCAGCTTTTCTCCGATGGGGCTGTATTGATTGCGCTTCTTTTTCTAGCAGTCTTTGCATGTCCAGGGAAATGATCCCTCCTCACCTGCCTCGACTCAATCCATTCGCCTTCAGCTTTCAGATCTTCCAAGGAGTTTTCAATCACAGTACATGACTGTATCGGGTTATGCTTTGTTTTAGATTTCTTTATGAGATGTATGAGAGAGAAAAGAATGAAAGAGAATATGGATATTAAAAAAAATGCCTTATTGTATTGATAGAAGAAAATATTTACAAAGCCCTTATTAACCAAAAATCTCGTGATCATGGGCAGGGATCACGAGAAATACATCGGAAGTTTTTTTTTTGAAATATTTTTTTTTATCTATTTTTTATTGCAAAAGATGGTAAAAATGATGAGCCCTAATCTGCTGGTCTTCCTTATCCCGTCTTTTATTCGGGCTTTGATAAGGGCTGGTCGTCCACCTTTGGAGTAGATGCGTCAAAGGTAATCCATCCCGCATCTATTAAATCTTGGACCTTATGCTTCAAAGCTATGCAGTTATCTACCGAATGTCCTGGAGCGTCCGAATGATAATTGCATTTTTCATTTGGCTTATACCATTCTGGATAGGGTGGTTCCATCTTCTTGGGAGGGATTCGCACAAGGAGTTTAGCATCCAACAATTTTATCAACAGACTTCCGTAGGAGGTAGGTATGGAAGTGAATTTCCTTTCTTGTCTGCGTGGCTTGGTTTGTTGCGAGGAGGCAGAAAGAGTGGCAATATTAATTGCATTCACGTCCCCTTCCTTTTTCTTTCCAAAATTCTTTTTAAAAGTTTGAGTAGAGGAATTGGAGGAAGTTTGTTGTACAATTCTTCCACTCTTCAAACCTTGCTCCACTCTTTCTCCTATGATGACTACATCCGCAAAGAGTGTTGATGTATTTCCTATCATTTTGTCGTAATAGGGACCAGTCAGAGAATTGATGAACATGGATGTAGTTTCCTTGTCGGATAGAGGAGGTTCCACTTGTGCTGCCAATTCTCTCCATCTTTGGGCATATGCTTTGAAGGATTCGTCGTTTTTCTTGCTTAATAATTGTAGATCTGCTCTTTCAGGGGTCAGATCAATATTGTATTTATAACGACGAAGAAATGCATCTCGCCAAATGTCTCCAGTGTTTGTATTTGCCCTCCTTCTAGTTGCATATACCAGCTTTAAGGTCGATTCAGCCAGGCTCTCTTGAAAGCAAGTGGATCAGAGTTTTTCATTATCAAGCATGTGCAGCCATCTTACTGCAGTACATAGTAAGATGGCTTCTTGGGCAGGTCGTTCCCATGTATTTCGGGAAGTCCGGAGTTTTGAACTTGTTAGGGAATTGGATATTTTTGACGAGGCACATATCAACCGCCTCTTTTATATCAAAGTTATGACCTTCCATGGCTCTCAGCCTCTCTTCAAGAGCAAGTGATTTGTTGTTTTGATATTTCAGGAGTAGGAATATGTACTCGTTCTTGTGTCGATTGATCGTGCTCATTTTGAGGTTCCTCTTCTTCTTCCTGGTGAGAGGCTTGTCCATTCTCGAGGATCCTCTCGATGAAGATTCTGTTGATGCATCATTTCTAACATTTGAGCCATTTGTTCTTTCAGCGTAGTAAGCTCGACTGTGAGCTTTCGGTTTTGTTCTTCTAGTTGTTCCATCTTCTTAGCCTTTTGAGCACGAGTGAGGACTGGCTGAAGACCAGCCACCTTCTAAATGATTTTAATGATTCTTATTATAACTTTTTATTTTAGATGATTAGCGTGGAATAAATGTGCCCTAGGATGAATGTGTTTATGCATGAGAGATTTTATTATGATGATGTTTATGCATACTTTTCTTAATGCATTGGTTTTCTCTCTTGGTTTTACCACTTATTGAATGATGCGGTATGAATGATACGACTTTGCCAGGAATTTTGTAAAAAGGTATTTTTATGACCATAATGTTTTTATATTTTTTTATGATTTTTAGGTTTTTTCATTTTTTGTCTGTTGTATGATTACCCTATGCTAATGCATCAATACAAATGCAAGCAAACGTATGCACACACAATTCATACATCCACGAGCAAAGTCACGCTTATTTAATCACGAGGTAGGGTTTTCCTCAGAAACGTGCTTGGTTTAGGTGGTTCTAACTGTTCTCACCAGTGCCAAAGGTCCCCAAGGTGCCCCCATTATAGGGACCTCTCAATCTCTCAATCCTCGGGTCATGCACTGAACTCCGTGGCGACACCCTTAGACCAAAAGAAGAGAGTTATCACCTTGAGTTGGTGGTTTTCCGACAACGGTAGTAGCCCCGTGTGCCAACTAACCGATCGTATCTCGCCACCCACTCCCTATAGATATTCACTCTTGCCCCCGGTATAGAGGGACCGTTGTGTGCAAGGGTTTTTGTGTGCAATTTATATTTCAAACAATTGCAGAAATAATCATACAAGCAGTTATATAAAGCCATACAATAAAAACATACGTAAGGGTAAAGGCGTAATTTCAAATCTTTACTTAGTTTGAATTTATCTCGTCACTAAATGGGATCAACTCTCTAGCTTCCCCAGTGGAGTCGCCATCTGTCGCCGCCGTCCCTTTCCGACGTCCTGGGGACGTCTCGAATGTTTATGCGAGCGGTCGCGAAAAGATGGTTTAGACTCGCGTATTTGTTTTAAAATGTGTTCATTGCTTCTGAGGTGTTTGACAATTGAATTATCCTCTAATAAAAGAAAGGTTTTCGAAAAGGGGTTCTTATGGAGTCGCCACCAATATTTTGACCAGAAACATTGGAAAAGGAAAAAAGAAAGAAAGGCGTTGATTTTATAAAATAAACAACTTGGCCGTTATAACCAGAGTTGGGTAAGGGAGTTAGTTACGTGTGGGGAAGGTGTTAGCACCCCACAACGCCCCTTTCGGGTTCCCTATGACAGATCAATTCATTTAAAGAGAAGATTTCAAGAAATTACGCGATTACCCTATTTTATTGCATAATATTGAAATGACTATCTACATAATTTTATATAAATAAAGCTAAATAAAGCAATAAAAGAGATATTAAAATGACTATATACATGATTCTATTCTACATGACATAATAAAGCTAAATAAAACAATAAAACAATAAATAAAACAATAAAAGAGAAGGGAATTGAAAAGAACCTCCGTAGCAAGCTTTATATTGAGAATCTCGAACCGTGAGGATGCGTTTTGGCTACCCTCTCTCTACACGTCTCTCCTCACCAATACAAGATCGACTCCACTAAAAATTTAAAGAAGAATCGAATGCCGAATATAATTCCTTAACCGATTGTTACCTATTTAAGGCAATCGGAAAGATCATTCGAGGAAGGGAGAGAAGTAGACAAGTGCTCTAAAGTGTTTCAGAGCTCTCTGGAGTGTCTGTGGTGTGAAAAAGTGGCAAATGAGCCTCCTATTTATAGTTTTTCGCAGCTGGCGCACTTTGGGACGGCCGTCTGGGTTGGGACGGCCGTCTGGACTGGGATGGCCGTCCCAAATGGCAAATTTACACAGAGCGGGACCCCCAGGGAAGCCGGGACGGCCGTCCCACTTAAATTGGGTTTGGGACGGCCGTCCCACATTCGGGACGCACGTCCCAACTGTAAATAGCAGTTGGGACGGCCGTCCCACTTCGGGACCGTGGTCTCGGCCTGTTTTGTCCAGGTTTCGTGTTCTGGGACCCCGGAAGCTTTCCTTTCCTTTTTCGGACATAGATTGATGCCGATGTGTGTCCGTTGAAGCTTTATCTTCATATAGGAAGTCTTCTTGGCCTTCATTAAGATGCCGGCGAGCTTTGTCTTTGTGTAGGAAGTCTCTTTTGGCTTTTATTGTGTGAATGAGTGAACTCCGTCTTCTGTTGTGGGAGGTCCTTCTCGGTTTTGGGAAGCCGGATGAACTCCATCTTTGGGTGAAATTCCTCTAGCTTTTATTTTGAGAGGCTGGGCAAAATTAGGGGTCTACAGTCCTTGAGGCGCTCTATTTCATGATCCTTTTTCTTGCTTTGCCTTTGTAGACCGTCAATCGTGAGGATAGAGGCTTGTTCCTTTTCCTCAAGGGCCCGTATCTGGGCTCCCATTATTTCTACCCTCTGGGTCAAGGCATTGACTTGTGCCTGCAACTCTTCGTTGTTGGCGATTGGCGCGGGTGTGGTGGATGGTCGAGCCATCTCTCTTCTTCTCCTCCATGCCTCATAGTCACTGGTGACAGTCACCCGAGCTTTTCCTAGCTCTCTGTCTCCCATATAGACTGGCTTCTCCCATGCTTTCCTCACGGTCAGTGAGTTGGCGATTGTGCACGGGTCTCCAAAGAAGCACAGCCCTCCGAGTTCCCCTCGGGAGATAGTAGTTTGAGTCCTCATGAGTTGCCTCATAGCTACTCTAGGTGAGTAGGCTATGCAACCCCTGAGTCCTATCAAGGGTACATTCGGGTAGTTCCCACATCTGACGAGAACTGGGTCGGGTCGGAACCAAGGGCAGACCCAAGATATGCTGTTGGCGTCCTTTTGTTCTAACTCATCCCTCCATTCTATAGTCAGGCGTCGTTGGAGGGGGATTTTGGAGAAGCTTCTCAAGGGGTCGGGGAATATCCCCATGTGACTGGAGGCGTAAATGTGCGTGATGCTCCACACATAAAGTAACGAAGAGCAGCAGCGGAGTGTTCTCCCTTACTTCTGATGGCAGAAATCCACCGATAGCAAGGTGTCGGCAAGAATAGCAGGCAGGGGACTCTTCGAGTTCACGTCCCAAGCGAAGAAAGCGTCCAAGATGGCTTGATCGATCGTGTCGAGATGGAAGGGGAACAGGATCGTTCCGAAGATTAATAATGCCAGGGTCTTGTTGAAGGCAACCCACTCTGCCCTTTCAGCCAGGTAGGACAGGTGGTCTTCTAACATCGATACTCTCCATCCCTGGGTGTTCCCTCTTCCTATCGGGGTACTTTGTCGGTACGGTAGATGGATAAGGGCGCGACTGGTGCTGCAGGAGTATACGCCTCATGGCGGATATGGACCCGCTCGACTTGGGCCATTTCAACATTGTTTCATACTCCTCTAAAGTGGGCACCATGTCGAACTGCGGAAATTCAAAGCACCGCAGACCGGAGTTCCAAAAGTGAATCAGTACCTCGAGGAAGACTTGATCGACATCGATCTTTAGGAGGTCCGAATTCGTCCATAGGACTTTTCAAAATCGATGCGGACCTTCGGTGGCAATGTTGCACTAAGCCATTCTAGCTTCTCAGTATGGCTTCGGAGAATATCCACCTTCCCCACTTGTCTACTTGTCCCCTCCATTTTCTAAAACCAAAATGTATGATTTGATGAAGGTGATGCTTATTGAATGTGAGTGTTTATTTTACTATTTATCATGTTTTTCTACATGATGCATGGTATTTGCGTATTTTCCGAAAGAATAAACTATCTATATGAATGTTTTATGAATGCAATATTTTTGGACCAGGTCTTTTTTGTGAATTTTGAAAAAAATGGATTTTTATTATTTTTATTTGTTTATTTTATAGCCTTTTATCTCTTATGTCAGAACTGCGTGGCTACTTAGCTTGCAAAGAACCTGAAACCAGGCTAGCTAAAAGGCAGACTGTCCGAGATAAAATGTGGCTTTATGCAAAAGAATATTTATCGTCCCTTATCTCTTCTGTCGGAACTGCGTGGCTACTTAGCTTACAAAGAACCTGAAACCAGGCTAGCTAAAAGGCAGACTGTCCGAGATAAGGGTGTTTATTTGTAACATATTTTTTTTTTTGGTGATTTTGTTCTGTTGTTTGTTTATGCTATGCAACATACAAATGCAACAATCATATGCACACACAATTCGATCATCCCCGAACAGGCGAGACTTCGTTTTTATCACGAGGTAGGGTTTTCCTGCAGAAAGGTGCATTGGTTAGGGTAGGTTCTAACTGTTCTCACCAGGCTAAGGCCCCCAAGTTAGCCCCCAAGGTGCCCCCATTATAGGGTCCCCACTCTCCAGCCGTCCAACCATGTTCAGCACTAAGGCCAGAGTCGGTCTTGTTGCCAAAAGAGGAAGGTTATCACCTTGAGTGGTGGTTTCCGATCACACTGGTGGGCACAAGGCCCTAACTGTAGCGAACCGTACCTGCCACCCACTCCCTATGGTTTTCTCACTTGCCCCCGGGTATAGAGGGAACTGTAGTGTGCAAGGGTTTTGTGTGCAATTTATATTTCAATCAATTGCGTAAGTAGAAACAAGCAACAGTTATTTGAAAGCCAAACAATAAAGCATGTTATAATACAAGGTAGGGTAAAAGCGATATTTTCTTGGTTTAATTATTTTTAAGCCAGCCCATCACTAAATGGGATCAACTCTCTAGGCTTCCCCAGTGGAGTCGCCATCTGTCGCCACCGTCAAAAAGGAGAGAGGCGGTCGGAGCGACGCGATGGTTTTTTCGACCCTCTTTGATTTTCGCGTTTTTTATTAGTGGTTACAACGCCTTTAGGTTGTCCGATAACCGGGCTAACCTAGGGGCGAGGTTTTCGAAAGTATCCCTGGGTTGTCCGATAACCGGGCTAACCCAGGGATTTATTTAATTTTGGGTTCTATGGAGTCGCCACCGATATTTTTACCATAAACATCGGAAAAGGGGTTTTAAAAAGGCGTTGGTTTTCAAAAACCAACTTTGGTCATTAGAACCAGAGTTGGGTAAGGGAGTTAGTTACGTGTAAAGGAAGTGTTAGTTCCTTTACGACGCCCCTTTCGGGTTCCCTATGATAGGCCGGCTACCTTGAATAAATAATTAAACTAGAAAAATGCGCTTTTACCCTTTTATTATGCGGAATTTAAGTTTATGACTACATGGCCCTAGCTTCTATTGCGTAATTTTAAATGGCAGTAGTAAAAGTAGAGAGGAAGAATATGCACCTCCAAAGCAAGCTTTTATATTTTAAAAAGGAGGGTGCGTTTTGGCAACCCTTCACTCTACAACTCTCAAAAACTCCGGAAATGCCTCGGAGGGATTCTAAAGAAGATTTAGAACGCTCAGTTTATGCCTAGAGACACTCAGAAACTCCGGAAATGCCTTAGAGGGATTCTTAGAGAGAGAAAGTCTAGAGAGAAGGGAGAGCTTCTTGGATTCTGTGTGGAAATGAGGGGGGGAGGACCCCTATTTATAGTTTTTCGCGCCTGACAGGTCGAGACCGCCGTTCTCGTCTGACAAGGTCGAGACCGCCGTCTGGGAAATCCAGACCGCCGTCTCGACCATGCAGGGGGTCGAGACCGCCGTCTCGACCTTTGCAGGAGTTGAGACCGCCGTCTGGAAAATCAAGACCGCCGTCTCGACTTTGCAAGAGTCGAGACCGCTGTCTGGAAAATCGAGACGGCGGTCTGGTCCGTCTAGACGGCGGTCTCGTCCCTTCAGGGCGAGAAACTTTATTTTCGGGCCAAAAAACCTTCCTATCTTGGCACGGGAGCCTAATAGTCTCTCCTAATGACTTGTTAAGCTTCGGCCGTCTTCAAATAGGACGCTTTCTGACTTTATTCTGAGGCCGGGTAAGATTTGGGGTCTACAGAATAGAAGGTTTTCTGATCTTTATTATGAGGCCGGGCAAGATTAGGGGTCTACACTTGGGATTAATTCCCAGACTTGATTCCTTTCAAATTGGTTAAGTTCCTCTTGCATAGCTATGCACCATTGATCATCTTTAAGCGCTTCCTCAACATTTTTGGGTTCTATCTATGACACAAAAGCTACAGACATGTAGAAATTAGTCATATTTCTAGTTCTTACCCCTTTTGAGATATCACCAATGATATTGTCCATTGAGAGTCCTCTTGGTGATTGTCATTCTTTTGCTAATTCAGGTGTTTGAGAAGGCTCATTTTCTTCCAAATACAATTCATCAAGAGCCTCTCTTATATACTCATCATCACCTGCAAGTTCTTTAATTGACTCAAGAGGATTTCCCCCAAGGTCTACAATTTCATCAAAAGTAACATGAATAGATTCTTCAATATTTAAGGTTCTTCTATTAAACACCCTGTAAGCCTTGCTAGTAAATGAATAACCTAAGAAAATGCCCTCATCGGCTTTTGAGTCAAGTTTTCCTAAGTTGTCCTTTCCATTATTTAACACAAAGCACTTACATCCAAATATTTTCAAATGAGCAACATTAGGCTTTCTACCATTTAATAATTCATAGGGAGTTGATTTTATAATTGACCTAATGAGCATTCTATTTAAAACATAACAAGCAGTACTAACCGCATCAGCCCAAAAATATTTAGGAACATTTGATTCATTTAACATTGTTCTAGCAAGTTCCTCTAGTGACCTATTTTTCCTTTCAACTACACCATTTTGTTGGGGAGTCCTAGGAGCAGAAAAGTTATGCAATATTCCATTTTCCTCACAATAATTTTCAAACTTTTCATTTTGAAACTCACCACCATGGTCACTTCTTAAAATGATGCATATTTATATGAGTTGCTCTCTTATGCCATAACCAAGGGTTCTCTTCCTTAGCAACTAAGAATGTTACACTAGAATCATGTAAACAATCCAAATTAATCAAGTATATTTTATTATGCCTAATGCCTTTTAATGCTACATTTTCGGAATCTATCAAATGAATAGTGCAAAATTTACTTTCAAATATTACCTTAAATCCTTTGTCACATAGTTGACTTATGCTAAGGAGATTATGCTTTAGTCCATCAACAAGAAGCACATCCTTAATCTCCAAAGTGTTTGCACCACCTATATTTCCAATTCCAAGAATTTTCCCTTTGTTGTTGTCCCCATAAGTTACATATCCTTGTTCTTTAGCTTTGAAACTCACAAATTTCGTTTTATCACTGGTCATATGCTTTGAGCATCCGCTATCAAGATACCACATAGACTTCTTTGATTTGGAAGTTTCCTACAAAACAAGAACATAGTAAACTTAGGTCCCCATAACTTTTGGGTCCTTGGGGTTAGAGATAAACACATTATTTAACAATAGGAACCCAAATGTATTTTCCTTTAGGAACACCAAAATGTTTTATTTTACATTTATTTGAAGTGTGACCTTGTTTCATACAGTAAAAACATGATTTAGATGTAGCTTTTGAATAAGATGCATTTCCAACAATAGATGCTCTAGTTCCTTTTTGTACCCATACTCTTTTGTTTTTCTTTTAAGGCTGTTTCAAAGGAACTTGATGATTTACACTATTTTGAGCTAAAACAATTTTATCCTTCTTAAAGTCACTTATCTCCTTTTCGGCTTTATCTAGCAAATGGTTAAGTATATCTATGTCATATTCATACTCTTTACAAGATGCACATGCTAAGTTCTTATCATCATTCTCATCTAAGCATACAATTTTCGTTTCTAAGGTTTCTTTTTCCTCTAAGCATGTGATTTTCGTTTTTAATGAGTCAACCTCCTTTTCGAATCTACTTAAACTCTTTTTCACAGATTTATATTCATTTTTCAAGCCCTTAAAGGAACTAAACAATTCATTGTATGCATTTTGCAGTTCATCATAGTTATTTTCATCATCACTTGAGGATGAGTCGGAATCACTTACCTCAAAGTCAGAAGATATGTTGTCATTTGCCATTAGACAAATATTTGCTTTGATTTTCGAGTCACTTGATTCCGAGATTTTATCACTATTGTCCCAAGCTATGTAGGCTTTCTTCTTGAAATACTTTTTGCTTTTGATTTCTTCGTTTTTCTTGTTTGGACATTCGGTCTTCATATGTCCTGCTTCACCACAACCATAACATTTGATATTTACAGAAGAATTTTCCCTTACCTTTCCTTTACCTTTGAAGGGATGTCTTCCTTTGGCTTTCATGAATTTTGTAAACTTCTTTATCATAAGACTCAATTCTTCTTCTTCATTTTCCGAGTCTTCTTCTTCCTTTTTATTCTTACCTTTGGAAATTTCGGTTTTGAAGGCTAAGTTCTTCTTTTGATATTTTCCTTCCTCTTCATTTAGCCTTCCAAGCTCAAGCTCATGCTCTCTTAACTTTCCAAAGAGCGCCGCCATAGACATTGTGGCAAGGTTTTGTGACTCCGAGATGGCCGTCACCTTAGGTTTCCATTTCCTATCCAAAGATTTTAAGATTTTAACATTCAATTCATCAACGTCAAAGATTTTACCTAATCCGGGGAGACGGTTCACAATATGAGTGAAACGCTTTTGAACGTCAAATATCGTTTCCCCTTGTTGCATTCGGAACATCTCGTATTCTTGGATTAGGGAATTTTTCCATGCTCTCTTAATGTCATCGGTACCTTCTTGGGTCACTCTTAGCATTTCCCACATCTCTTGAGCACTTTTACAAACAGAGATCCTGTAAAACTCGTCAAGGGTTAAAGCAGATGAAATAATATTTCTAGCCCTAACGTCAAATTGAGCTTTCCTATTTTCCTTTGTTGTACATCTAGAAAATGGTTTAGGAATGTCTACACTATTCTTAATAACTTTAGGAATATAGGGACTGTTTAAAATAGCGTTCCAAATGCCTCTATCAACAGACTCTAAAAAAATTTGCATTCTTACTTTCCAGAAAGGATAATTTTGACCCGTAAAAAGTGGGGGTCTGTTGATAGATGCACCTTTGGCAAAAGTTTGATTTTGTCCGGCCATTTTCAAAAAGTTTGAATGACTATCAAAGCAAGCTCTGATACCACTTGTTAGAATCGTGAAGAAGAATGTTCACGTTGTCGGACAAAAACCAAGAGGGGGGGTGACCTGGTTTCTTAACGAAAACTTAGGTTTTAAAAATTTTCCCCAAATTTTACCAATTAAAATATTGTGTAAATGTAAATAGAATAGAGATAGAGTCTTACACAGGAGATTTATACTGGTTCGGATCAAAAGACCCTACGTCCAGTTGCTAATCACTCAAACAGAGGATTAACGCTGTCACTATAATCAAAGTTGTTACAAACAGATAACAATTGAAAAGATAAAGTAAAGAAAACATCTCTCTTGAAACCCACAAGAGATGAAGAACATCTTTCCCTAGAGACGCCACAACACACAATCCACTAAGAACTCCACTTAGTGATTCTTATCGCTTCTAGCCCACACCAGGTTCCAAAAGCCCCTTTTTCCTCCAACAAACAGTTCTCTGGCACTCACAACACTTTTGTTTGAAAAAGGTTGTTCAATTTTCTGAGAGCCTTAGAGAACCTTAAGTAGATGAATTAGGGTTTGGGAATTGGGGATTTTTGGAACTAGGAGTATTGGGATTAGGGTTTTCGAAAATAGGATTAATTTGAAGTTGAAAATCAAAATCTGACTGAAATAATCGATTAAATGAAGTGTTAATCGATTATTACAGAGCCAAAATCAACAGAACCCCAAAACTCTCTATTTTAATCGATTAATTGCCCTGTTAATCGAGTAATAGGCCTGTTAATCGATTAACAGGTGTGTTAATCAATTATTACAGTGAACAGATACAGAAAATGGTTTTTCTCACTGTAATAATCGATTATCTAATGATTTAATCGATTAAACCCGAGGCTTTCTGATAAATATGAGTTTTTGAAGCTTCTAAAGAGTAGACTATGTATCGGCTATCTTAGACTCTAATATTACAGACTCAAATGCATAAAAACAGAGTTATTACACAATAATACAAGTCTTCAACTCTCTAAGTTCTTCGTTCTTGAATCATCATCAAAATCACCAAGCTTCATGTTCATGTAAGTTCAACATCAAGTCCTTGTATGTTCAACACATTTCACACAAATCTTCCAGTTTCCCTTCTACACTTTCTTCAAATTCTCTTCCTAGAGTCCCTCCGAAGCATTTCTAGAGTTTCTGAGAGTTTTTGGGAGTTTTTTATAGCGTTTCGAGAGAGTTTTCGGTGTTGTAAAGAGTGAAGGGCTGCCAAAACGCACCCTACTTTTCATAAGTTTAATCAAAAGCTTGCCTTGGAGGTTTCTTCACTCTCTCCTTCTCTTTTACTGTCTTTACTTTTATGATTATATTGCGTAATAGACTTTAGGGCCATGTAGTCATTATTTTAATTTCGCAAATAAAAGGGTAAAAATGTCTTTTCAAAGGTTTATTTATAAAATAGCTGGCCTATCATAGGGAACCCGAAAGAGGCGTCGTAAGGGAACTAACACTTCCCTTACACGTAACTAACTCCCTCACCTAACTCGGGTTTTAACGACCAAAGTTGGTTTTCGAAAACCAATGGCTTTTTACCCCTTTTTCGATGTTTCCGGTAAAAACATCGGTGGCGACTCCATAAGAACCCCTTCAAATTAGTTCTTGGGTTAGCCCAGTTATCGGATAATCCAAGAACACCTTTTCGAAAACCTCGCCTCTAGGTTCAGCCCGGTTATCGGACAACCTAAAAGTGTTCTCACCAATGCCAGGCCCCAAAGGTGCCCCACTTATAGGGACCCTTCAATCTCTTAGTCTTTGAACCATGCATGGATCTTCGTGTCAACGTTCTTAGACCAAAAGAAGAAGGTTATCACCTTAAGTGGTGGTTTTCGACAATGACCTGCTGGCACTAAGGCCATTACCATGGTCGGTCGTACCTGCCACCCACTCCCTATGTGTATTCACTCTTGCCCCGGGGTATAGAGGGATTGTTGTGTGCAAGGGTTTGTGTACAGTTGTTTATTTCAAACAGTTGCAGAAAATAAGCATACAACAATTATTAAAGCCAAACAGTAAAGCATGTTATAAAAGCAAAAAAGGGTAAAAGCGTAATTTATAGTTTTTATTTATTAAACTAGTCAATCACTAAATGGGATCAACTCTCTAGCTTCCCCAGCGAAGTCGCCATCTGTCGCCGCCATCAGAAGAGGAAGTTGGAGCGACGTGATGGTTTTGAATGACTCACACTTTTTTAAAGAAGTGGTTCAACGCCTTTAGGTTGTCTGATAACCGGGCTGGACCTAAAGGCAAGATTTTCAAAAAAGTTCGATGGAGTTGTCATCGATGTTTTTACCGTAAACATCGAAAAATGAAAAAAAGAAGAAGGCATTGGTTTTAGAAAAAACAAACTTTGGCCATGTCGCCGCCGTCCCTTTTGACGCCTCGGGGCATCTTGAGCGTTTATGTGAGCGGTTGCGATATGATGGATTAGACTCACTTTTTTGTAAAAATATGATCATTGCTTCTAAGGTGCTCAACAACTGAACTAACATCCAATAAAAGCAAGGTTTTTGTAAATAAGGTTCTATGGAGTTGTCACCAATGTTTTTACCATAAACATTGGAAAAGGATAAAAAAGGCGTTGATTTTAATAAAAACCAAACTTGGCCATTATAACCAGAGTTAGGTAAGGGAGTTAGTTACGTGTGGGGAAGGTATTAACACCCCCACAACGCTCCTTTTAGTTTCCCTATGACATATTAATTCATAAAATAAAGATTACGAGAAATTACGCTATTACCCTATTTTATTACACAATATTAAAATGACTATCTACATGATCCTATTTTCTATTCCACATAGAAATTAGTAAATAAAGCAATAAAAGAGAAGAGTAGTGAAAAGAACCTCCGAAGCAAGCTTTTATTACAAATCTTCAACTTTGAGGATGCTTTTTGGCTATTCTCCCGCACTATAGGAACTCTCCTCTCCCGAATACAAGAAAAACACTTTGAACTATCGAATGTCGGATATCTCAAAAGAGATTTCCTTAACCGATTGTTACCTTATAGGCAATCGAAAAGATCATTCGAGAAGTATAAGAGTAGAGAGAAGTGAAGGTGTGTAGAAGTGTGTGTAAAAGTTGCAAATGGGCCCCCTATTTATAGTTTTTAGCTGACAGGACTACGGGATGACCGTCTCAGCCTCAGCAAGGTGGGACGGTCGTCTCAGTCACTTGGGATGGTGATCTCGATTTTGGGATGGTTGTCTCGAGTGTTTTCTCCAATTTTTTCTTTTTATTACTTCAAAAAAGTTCTCCTTTCTTCACACGGAAGCCGGTTAATGTTGTTAGATGCCCGTCGAGGCTTTACCCACCTTCAGAGCAGAAGTCTTCAGATCTTTATTGAGAGGCGGGGCAAGATTTGGGGTCTATAGCTGCCCCCCCTTCACCTGCCTAACTAACTTTTGGCTTTTAGTGCCTATGAGATTAGTTGGCGAGTGAAGGAGTTACCCTCTTGCCTGGTCATCCTTCAGATGCTCCTTTACTGAAGTTGCTGATCCTCTAGATGATGAATGGTTTGGCAGGTACAAACTCCTACCCCGTTTGATGAGAATGAACCCTCATCTGGTCTGAACCCCCTTTTGTAAGGCTCTTGTGAGTATAAACCCCCACCAGGTCTGAGTCCCCTTCTGTAAGACTCTTGCGAGTGTCGTCGCCGTCAAAAGAGGCGGTCAGAGCGACGTGATGGACTTTTCATTCGACTTGCATTTTTGAAAAGTGTGGTCATCACCCTTAGGATGTCCGATAACCGAACTATTCTAAGGGTGAGGTTTTCATAAGTGGGTAAGGGAGTTAGTTAACCAAAAAGATTGAAAAAGGAAAAAAAGAAGGCGATGGTTTAAAAAAAAAACCAACTTTGGTCATTACAACCAGAGTTAGGTAAGGGAGTTAGTTACGTGTGGGGAAGGTATTAGCTTCCCCACGACGCCCCTTTCGGGTTCCCTATGATGGACTGTTATTTTTTAAAATAAGAACATTAAAATTACGCTTTTACCCTTATTTATTCATTGCAAAATTTAAATTATTGACTACATGGCCCTAATAACTAATGCACAAAGATGGTAACTAATAAAAGCGATAATAATAGAGTAAGGGATATAGAGGAACCTTCGAAGCAAGCTTTTATAAATGTTCTTGTAAAGGGATCTTTTTGGAAAACCCCACTCTCTACAATGTCGCTCACTTTTCTCCCAAAGGACTCTAGAATGTCTAAAAGAACCCTAGGACTCTAGAAATCCTTCAGAGGGATTCTAGAAGAGTATAGGAGGGTATATTCAGTTGGAGAAGTTCTTGAAAACGAGGAGAAGACCCACCTTTTATAGAAATTTGTGCCCGTCACACTGGGATTGCCATCTCGCATGACAATGTCAGGACCGCCGTCTCGCCTTTGCCAAATGGCAAGACGACGGTCTCGTCAAACGAGACATCAGTCTCGCTTTTGACAAATGTTGAGACGACAGTCTCGCTTTTGACAAATGGCGAGACCAAACGAGACGGTGGTCTCGCTTTTGACAAATGGCGAGATGGTGATCTCGTTTTTGGCAAATGGTGAGGCGGCAGTCTCACCTTTGGCTAACAGTGAGACGGCGGTCTCGGTCTTCTGGGTAGAATTTTCTTATTTTTGTGTATAAAAAGTCTTCCTATTCTAATATGGAGCCTATTGAACAATCCTAGGGACCTTTAAGGCCTTGTCCATCTTCGAACATAAGTCTTCTGCTCTTTATTTTGAGGCCGGGCAAGATTTGAGGTCTATAGCTGGCCCCTTCACCTGACTAGTCGATAGTTGGATCAATATGCCAAAAGATCGACTGGAGGGTGAAGGAGTTAACCCTCTTGCCTGGTTTTCCTTCGGTTGCTTCCCTCGTCGTGATAGTCGACCTTCTAGACGCTGAATGTGATCCTCCAGGATGCTTCTTTGATGTGATAGCTGACCCCTTTGGTTGTAAAAATTCAGTTTAAGCCCCCTTTTGTAAGGCTTGATGAGTACACACCCTCATATGGTTTTGATGAGTACGAACCTCCGTCTGGTTGTTGTAGAACTTGCAGCCCACTTCGTAGGACTGGATGAGTATGCACCCTCATCTGGTTTGGCGAGTACGAACCCACGTCTGGTTGTTGTAACCTTAGGATGCTCCTTTGTTGCGGTAGTTGACCCCTCGGTTGATGAGTATGAACCCTCATCTGGTTGTTGTAGCTTTGGGATGCTCCTTTTGATGCGGTAGCTGACCCCGTAGCTGAAAAGTTGAAAACCTCAGGATGCCCCTTTGATGCGGTAGCTGACCCCTTGGTTGATGAGTACAAACCCTCATCTGGTTTTGGCGAGTACGAACCCCCGTCTGGTTTGGAAGTCCACTTTATAGGACTGGTGCGGCTTACTGATTTTGTTCATCCACGTTGATCTTGCCTGTGTGTAGGTCTTTATCTTCGGGACCTTCCTTGTCACGAAGTTATGTGTGGTGGCGACTTACTGCTCTGGCTCACGCGCCATCTCTATGGGGAGAGTTTTTTGCTTGATAAATTATTTTTTATTTTTCTGATGAAGTCTTATAGTTTGCCGGGAATTCTTTGATTTTTTGCTTTTACAATAGCCATCCAACTTATTGATTGTTGGGATTTTTTGTTTTTGGCTTCTCCGTAGCCATCTGGCTTTTTTGGTTGCTGGGGGTTCTTTGATGAATGCCTCTTAGGTAGGTAGTGTCGCCGCCGTCAAAACGAGGGCGGTCGGAGCGACGCGATGGTTTCTGACTTTCCATTTTTCACATTTTTATAGTGGTTACAACTCCTTTAGGTTGTCTGATAACCGGGCTGAACCTAGAGGCGAGGTTTTCGAAAGGGCATTCTTGGATTGTCCGATAACCGGGCTAAACCAAGAACTAGTTTTTTAAGGGTTCTCTGGAGTCGCCACCGATGTTTTTACCAAAAACATCGGAAAAGGAGTTTAAAAGGCGTTGGTTTTCGAAAAACCAACTTTGGTCATTAGAACCAGAGTTGGGTAAGGGAGTTAGTTACGCGTAAAGGAAGTGTTAGTTCCTTTACGATGCCCCTTTCGGGTTCCCTATGATAGGCTAGCTACTTTGGATAAATAAATAAACCTGTGAAAAATACGCTTTTACCCTTTATTTTGCGGAATTTAAAGTTATGACTACATGGCTCTAATCTCTATTGCACAATTAAAATTAAAGCGGTAAACGTAGAGAGAGAGAGTATAAACCTTCGAAGCAAGCTTTTCTATTAATTCTTTCTGAAAATAGGGTGCTTTGCGGCAACCCTTCACTCTACACAGCGTCGGAAACCTCTCAAAACACTAAAAAACACTCTTATAAACGCTCAGAAACTCCGGAAATGCTTCGGAGGGGTTCTAGAGAGAGAATTTGAAGAGATTTCTAGAGAGAAGGAGGAAGAACTGTGTGAAATGAGGGGAATGGGGCCCTATTTATAGGGATTCACGCCTGTCAGGTCGAGACGGGCCGTCTCGTCTGACAAGGTCGAGACGGCGGTCTCGCCAATCGAGATGGCGGTCTCGCCTTGCAGGAATGGCGAGACGGCGGTCTCGCCATTCGCGAGTCGCGAGACGCCCGTCTCGCCAAACGAGACGGCGATCTCGCCATTTGCGCAAGGCGAGACGGCAGTCCCGAATCTGAGACGGCGATCTCGACCTTAAAAGGCGAAAATCCTTATTTTTGGACCAAAAATCCCTCCTATCCTAGTATGGGGCCTAATAGTCTCTCCTAGTGGCTTCTTAGGCTTCATCCATCTTCGAATAGAAGGTGTTCTGATCTTTATTATTAGGCTGGGCAAGATTAGGGGTCTACAGCTGCCCCCCCTTTACTAACCAGTCGGCTGTTGGCCTGTTGTGCCAAGAAGGACGACTGGAAGGTAAAGGAGTTGACCCTCTTGCCCGGTTACCCTTCAGATGCTCCGTCTTGCGGTGGTTGATCCTCTGGGGAAATTTGTGTCGTGCACCTCCAGGATACTCCTTCTGATGGTAGCCGATCCCTTTGGTTGAGACGTGGTAGAACCTCAGGATACTCCTTCTGACGGTAGCCGATCCTTAGGTTGATGGGTATAAACCCCCCATCAGGCTGGTAGTTGCAGTCCGCTGTGTGTTGGACTAGATGGGTATGAACCCCCCATCAGGCTGGTACAGTCCGTTGTGTAGGACTGGTGGTGGTGGCGTCTTACTGTTCAGGTGGCTCATGCGCCGATGTTGAGATGTATTTTCTTTGTTTCTGATTTGGTCATCCAGTCTGCGCCGGGGATTTTGTTGGTGTTCATCCAACTTTGTTGGTTGCTGGGGATTCCTTGTTTTTGGTCTTTTGATGATGGTGATCACCCGACTCTTGCTGGCTGGCCGGACAATCTCTGTTTGTTGTTTGATTTGGTTGTCGAATTCTGTTAGTCATGGTGATGGCTTGTCTTAAGCCTGCCTTTTTCTCGCGGTTTTATCTATTTTTTCTCGCGATTTAGGATTTTGGCTTTTTTCTTGAGCGTACGTCTTTTTACTCTTTTAGCTTTCTTTTTTGTCACGCTGACTTTTGAAAAAGGGTGGCAACGAATGCATGAAATAAAAATTTTATTCATAAGGGAAAATTTTATTACAGCCATTTTTCAAGTACTATCCCTAAGGGCTATCTTCTGGAGACGATCCATGATAAGGGAATTGCTGGTACATATGTTCCCAGAATTCTACTTGCTCACGGGCTTCATCGCGGTATTCTTGCTGGAATGTTGTTCAGTCTTGCCGCATTCCCTGCTGATACTGGTACATCGTCTCTAGCCAGGTGTCAAAGGCTTCCTGCCTTAGGGAAAATTGCTCCTGCCGCACAGACATTTGATCGAATTGCTGGCGCAGATCGTAGATGTTGCGGTTTACGCCAACAAAGTCATCTGTGTATTGCGGTGGTTGTTGGTGCTGATGTGGCTACTGGAAGTCGGGAGGTGTTGGGAGATCGTGCATCGCCACGATGTCCTGGAGGTCCAGTGCAAAATCCAACGAGGGATGAAGGGCCAACTGAGTCCCGTGGCGTATCAGCATCCCCATGCTAACCAGGATCGACCCATTGATGGTTTCGGGTCGAAGGCTGGAGGCCAATTCTTCTCGGCCACTGCACCCCCATTTTTCTGCAAGGGGAGTGATAAGAGGAGCCATGAGGATGGCTCCCACTGGTCTGCTCCCAAAGTCCTTAAGGGCCCTCAGGAAGAAGTAGCCAGGGTTGCAGCGTCGCCTCTGGCTCATGCAGTAAAGTACGAAGAGGTCTGGGAGGGTTACCTTACCCTGACTCTCCTTCCTCCCGTGGATAGTCCCAGCCAGCAGCTTGTGGCAAATGCGGAGGGATGGGGGGAGTGCCGACCCCTTCATCAGTGTGGGCAGCATGGGCGACCTGGTGAGCTCCTCCCACATTTCGGTGGCGGTGAGGTTAGTGGGGCGGCTGCAGATGGCCTCCCAGTATTCCCGAGTTAGCACCTCCTCGGGCCGGAAGAACCCAATGCTCACATTGAATTCGTCGAGGGTGGTAGTCCGGTACGTCCCACCCATGAAGTAGTTTACCATCTTGGTTGGTGGCAGGCCCGGGACCATGGAGGGAGCCTCAGCGTAGGAGATGGAGGCCAGAAACTCCAGTACCGCTTGAGGGTACACGTGGGTAGGTGGAGGCTGCAGTAGGAAGCCCCACCCAATGCTATCTATGTGGTCCCGGACATCGTCCTCCCACCCAAACTCGGCGAGGATGCCAAAGTCAAGCCTGAGCATGGGGTGCCATGTATAACCCCGGATGTGCTCGAGACGGGCTAGGTTCTGCGGCGAGAGCTGAGTAGGATCTTGGGGGGCTGGTCCCGAGGAACTGCTAGCGCCGACGGTGCCTCTTCTCTTCCTTGAGTGACTTCTACCGAACATTTTGGCCAGAAAGTGCTTGGAAGTGAGAGATCTGAGAGTTGGAGGTTCAGGGGTGCAGAGGAGTTGTAAGGGATCCTCCCAGCCCCTTCCCTATTTATAGGGAAAAAACCGGATTAGGGACCACCATCTGGGAAGTCGAGACAGCGGTCTCGAATTTGTGCAGGTCGAAACGACCGTCTGAAACCTCGAGACGGCGGTCTCGACTTTGGTCTAAAACGAGACGGCCGTCTCGCCAAGCGGGACGGCGGTCCCGTTTTCTTCCGAGTTGAGATGGCAGTCACGATATGCTGGAGACCGAGACAGCGGTCTGGGAATTCCGGACAGCCGTCTCGAATTTCGGGGTTTTTTTTTTTTAGTAAAAGGAAATAGGACCTGGTTCAAAAACATTTTATGCATGCAATGTTTTAATGTTTGATGTCCTATAATGCCTATTTCAATTAATTTTTCAGAACAATTTTACTGACGCGTCTTGTAGCATTGAATGCCCTCTGATCTGTGCTCTTGTGTTTGGCTGTACCTTGTCGGATTTCTTATGCCCGAAGGATAGATTGTTTTTCCTTTTCTTCTTTTTGTGGAGCACTCTTTGCCATGTAGTGTCCCTTTTTCTTCACTTTAGGGGTTTCAATCCTCTTGTTGACTATACGCCTCCATATTCCCAAATTAATTATTAGAATATCGTTGTGAAGGTCAAGAGAAGAGAAGTAAGGAGATAAATTCAATGGCTTGTGTTTTAGAATGTTGATTTTATTTAGAAAGAATTTTTGTAAGAATGGTTAGCTAGGGTTAGGCTTAGGTGTTTAAGCTTTTCGTCTAAGCAACGTTTTTCTTCTCTTTTTTTGTATTTGCGCCTTAGTTTTACTTCCATCGCTTTTCTATGGCTAGTTGATGTCCCTAGATCGCCCTTTGGGTTTTCGAACTAGGATATTGTGCTTTGGCCCTATCTTTTGCCTAGGTTCTCTCTTTTTGGATTTTTAGGGAATCCTAGCGGACCTTATTTTGTAACCCTAACTTTTGCCTAGGCTACCCTTTATTTTTGTTCGGGTATCCTACTGGGTTGTCCCTATTTTTTTCCGTAGCCCCCTTGGTGGGTTTCCTACCGGGTATTTTGCCCCTTTTTTTTTTTTGCGTAGCCCCCTTGGTGGGTTTCCTACCGGGTATTTTGCCCTTTTTTTTTTGCCTTTGGCTTCTATGGGCTTTTTTTTTGTATCTATTTTTTGTTCACAATATTGGCGAAACATGACTTTCTTTATGGCGAGGTGAAGTCTTATTTGGTGTTTCTAATCAACTAGTTTGACCGTAATGGCAATGGTGAATTTCGGTTAATTTAGACACGCCTTTTTTATTCTCTTTTTTTTTCATTTACTTAGACAGGGTTATTGTGAGGTCTAGTCAGAAAATAGCGAGAAAAGAAGCATATTGTAAGAAGTATTCTTTATTAATTAATAAGGGAATATGTGCCCTAAAATGCCCGGGGGTCGGGCTAGCCCCGGGGGATAATCTCTAACAATCATGGGGTTTACATCCCTTAAATGAAGAAAAAGATTTCCTAATGACTAGGGTAGCTCTTGACGCTTGCACCCCTCCACTTCGGAAAATTTGCTTGAGTGTGTGTGTCGCCGCCGTCTGTTCCGACGTCCAGGGACATCTCGAACGTTTATGCGAGCGGTCGCGAAAAGATGGTTTAGACTCGTGTTTATGTTTAAAATATGATCATTGCTTCTGAGGTGCTCAACAACTGAACTACCCTCTAATAAAAGAAAGGTTTTCGAAAAGGGGTTCTTTTGGAGTCGCCACCAATGTTTTGACCGTAAACATTGGAAAAGGATAAAAAGGCGTTGATTTTAATAAAAACCAAACTTGGCCATTATAACCAGAGTTAGGTAAGGGAGTTAGTTACGTGTGAGGAAGGTGTTAGCACCCCACAACGCCCCTTTCGGGTTTCCTATGACGGATTAATTCATTTAAGTAAAGATTATGAGAAATTACGTGATTACTATATTTTATTGCATAATATTAACAATGGCTATCTACATGATTTTAGTTTATATTGCATGCAGAAAGCAATAAATAAAGCAGTAAAAGAGAAGAGAATTGAACAGAACCTCCGTAGCAAGCTTTGTATTGCGAATCTTTAATCGTGAGGATGCGTTTTGGCAATCCCCCGCTCTATAAAGACTCTCCTCTCCGAATACAAGATCGACTCGACTAAACTTTTACAGAAGAATCGAATGCTGGAATATGATTCCTTAACTGATTGTTACCTTATTAAGGCAATCAGAGAGTTCATTCGAAGAGGGAAGAGAATAGACAAGTACTGGGAGTTGTCTGGTGTCTCAAACAGTGGCAAATGAGCCTCCTATTTATAGTTTTTTGCAGCCTGACCATTTGAGACGCCGCTCTGGGTTGGGACAGCCGTCTGGGTTGGGACGGCCGTCCCAACTGCATTTTTTACACATACTGGGACCCCCTGAAGAGTGGGACTGGCAGTCTTGAAAGTGATCCTAGCAAAGATCTCATTGATTTGATGAAGTCAAAGATAAAGTCAAGGGTCAACTCTGCAGCTAGCCAAACAAGTCACTCGTAACAAAGGAGCCGAAGACTTAGTGTGTCTAAACGAAAGCTTAGGTAAAACCACTTTACCTTTTCCACCGCATAAAGCTTCTTCACTCAATTTGCAAAATGCCTCAAAAATAGTTTTAAACAAATAAAAAAAACAAAAGCATTTTGTCAAAGAACCTTCTTAACAATGGTTTTAACTCGATATAGTTTTTTAAAGAAACGTTTAAAACACTTAGAATGTTTATAGAAGTGTTTTCACAAGCATTTTAATTGATACAAAAACCTTTTAATCGATTAAAACTCTTTATGACCGATTAGAATTCGAATATAATAGGTCGAATGCAATATAATCGATCAGATCTTAAATATGAACGATCGAATTATTTTAATCGATTAAAACACGTTTCAATCGATTAAAATCACTTTGGATGTCAGGATGATCGATCGAATAAGATTATGACCGATCAGTAGTTGGATATGATCGATCGAATTGAATTATGACCGATCAGACTTATTTCAATCGATTAAAACGTATTTCAATCGATTAAAATAACTTAGAAAATCTTTTCAATCGATTAAAACGAACTTTCAATCGATTAAAATGACTTGAAAATATATGTGCAGATTTTCAATCGATTGAAACGACTTTATATCGACTAAAATAACTTGGAAAGTTTTATAAGAAGGTTTTTAAACAAATCAATCGATTAATACGTGATTCAATCGATTGTTTTATACTTAGAAAATGTTTGTAAAACGTTTTAACCGATAAAAACGTGGTCGTATCAACTAAAACATTTTCTCGTTAAAGATCATGAACGCATTAATGGGTTGAAAGGACTTTTAACAGATTGTAACGGCTATTTCAACAGATTAAAACAAACTTTCAACAGATTAATTAATGCAGCAGATTTGAAAATACTCTTTTATAAACAGATTTGCTTGAAACTTTGAGATAGAGATCACATATCAGCTTTTACACAATTCAAGCAATCAATACAAGCAACTATTAGCATTTTTCAAGAAAGATACACAACTGTTTTTGTGAACTTCTTTTGAAATCTTTCTTGAGGCACTTTGCATTTCTTTGAAGAAGAAACTGATCGTGGATTGGTGTAATCCGGTTTGAGCTTTCTTTGTTTCTTCTTTTAAATTTCTATTCATTCATTTGTACTGTTTTGTACCTGGAATTTGGGTACAAGTTTTCTCGCAACTGTTGTAGAAAGTTGCCAAGAACTGGAATTTGGTTCTTGGTGGAAAGGTTAAAGCAAGAGCTGGAATTTGGTTCTTGTGTGTGGTGCCTGGAATTTGGGCACTCGGGTTCTCTGCTGGCTGGAATTTGGTTGCGGAGGTTTCCAAGAGCTGGAATTTGGTTCTTGGTGGAGAGTTAGAATAGGTGTAAGAGGGTGAGTCTCGTAAAACATCTATTCTAGTGGAACCCAGCTGGAATTTGGCTAGAGTCCGGACGTAGCCCCGGTATTGGGTGAACCAGTATAAAATTACCGGTGAAATCTTTCCTAACCTTTCTCTCTTTAATTTCTGCTGCTGCGCTTATATTGTTTGATTGCTTGGTAATTCAAAAAGATTTTTAGAAACTTAATTTTCGAATTAGATAATCGTGTATTGCGAAAAAACTTTCAAAAATCAATTCACCCCCCTCTTGATTTAAAACTACTTTTCTAACAATTGGCATCGGAGCGAGGTGCTTGAAAGTTAATCAAGTTACTTCGATCCATGGCATTTTCTCGAGGGAGCGTGCATTGATAGACCTCCACTCGTTAAGTGGAACAGATTACCTATATTGGAAAATAAGGATGAAAATCTTCATTGAATCTCGTTAGTATAAATGCTTGGAATGTTATTGAACAGGAAATTGATATTGCTAACGAATCCAAGATGATTGTATTGCCAAAAATATCATCTCATCCGCTCTTAACAAAAATGATTTTTGTAGGATTGCACATTGTCAAACTGCGGCACAAATGTGGAAAATCCTTGAAAAGACCTATGAAGAAGCACCAGAGATATGCTTAATGGTCAACTCGGAATCACCAAATACCAGTGGCCATGCCAGGATAGAATGCCCGTAAAATTCGATCGTGTAAGTTCTAGCTCCTCTTCAAATATAGTTAATTATGATGCATTACAAGAATCATTTAATGAAATGCATGAAGAGGCTAAGAAACTTCAAAAAGAAAATGATAGGCTGAAAGGGCTAAATAACCGGCTAGTTAACAAGGTTGATTCTCTCGGAAAAACAGATTAGTGAAAATGAAACTGATAATGAATTCTTGAAACCGATTCATGCTAACTCGATTGTGAATGCAATAAACCATGCAATAACTCGTCCTGAATTGCAAAAGAAAATTGAATTCTTATCTCAAACTCGTTTCAAAGTTCACTCAGGGGCAAGCTAATCTTGATATATTACTTGGATCTCAAAAATTAATGTTTGACAAAACTGGAATAGGCTTTAAATCTAGATCCAAGAAAACAAAAACAAATAGGAATTCATACTCTACAATCAAATGTTTCTACTGCATGAAGAAAGGGCATTCGAGTAAAATACTGCAGAATTAAGAAATATGCAGTACCCAAAGGAAGAATGAAATGGGTTCCAAAGATTAATTCCTTTCAAATAACCTGATCAGGACCCGAGAATTATAAAGGGTACCAGTAAAAATACTTAATTGTTTTGCAGGAACAAGTCCGGGAATCCCTTGAAGATCAGAGCTGCGAAACCAGGTTCTGTGTATTTAAATTAATTGTTTTAATTGATATAAATCAATATTAATCGATTAAAATAACTTACTCGATATCTCGTCCGTACCATTTTAATCGATTGAAATATCGAAATAATCGATTGAACTGATCTCAGGATTTTGGTTTAATTGTTTTAATCGATTGTAATATCTCGTATATCAACTAAAAACACTTAGGTATCAAAATTAATCGATTCATTTACGTTTTAATCGATTTAAATTCTGGTGTCATGTTATTGATTTCATTCTCATACCTATCTAATCGATTCTTTCATAAAACAATCGATTAATTCACTCGTAGATGTTTTCAACCCTAATGTCAAGAATCAAATTAATAGATAATGAGTTGATTAATCAATTAATTAGGTTCTGAAAACATGATTTACAAGCATCTAATTAAAGTTTGATAGGCCAATTCGATTAAAAAACCCAGGTCTTTATGATAATCCAGAATCTGCATAATGTGTTTAAATGTCTCTTTGAATTTCAAAAACTTGAAATCCGTTTCTTCATCAAACCAGGTTCGAACTTATCATTTCTCAACTTATCATCTTTCTTCTGTTTTCATATTTTCAAAATCTCCTCTCAATTCTCTCGTCGTAAACATGATCAAAATCATGACTCGGTTCGAGCAGATCTGTTTCGAAACGTATCCATATTCAATTTTCTTTCAATGACACAAATTTTAAATTAGAAAGCGAAGGCTCGAACAAATCTTTGAATTGGGAACTCGACCAGTGACATAATGTGGGAAAACTATTACCTGTTATTCATGAATGAAAGAGTCTTTTATTTTGACAACAACATAAACATGATTCAAGCTGTAGATGTTTACATTTCTCTTAATACTTTACATGGAATGCTCGCGTAGTAATACATTGAAAATCAAAGGAATTATCAAAGAATGGACTGTAACTTTTCTTATAGACACTAGTTACAAACAGGTCAAACTGTTAGGACTCGAAAACATAGTTTATCAAAATTTTTTTTAGTGATAATTGTTTCGGTAATAAGTTATTCATTACTAGGAAATCCAATAAATACATGTTTTCATTAAATTTCTTGATATTACATTGCAATATATTTGAAATAATTTTGAGCATGCATTGGTTCAAAACTCTTGGTGAAATTCATTGAACTGTGCAACTTTGAATATTTGCTTTAATCATCAATGTCACGAGGTGACACTATAAGGGAACCAATCTGGAACAAGCAATTCAAAAATTGAATAACGTGGTACAGTGGAATGTATGTTTTATGGTCAAGTACAGGGATAAATTTTATATTGTTTTAGAATTCTGGATTGATTGTCATCACCTGTCCTCATTACTAATCATTGCCCACTCTACCGTAATAACATTCCTCAAAAGATAATGATGACTGGTTCACTATAAGTGAGAATAACACCCATCATACTACATTAATAAGAATGCAGTTATTTGCTTGGATAATGACAACTGCAGTGGTTCAAAAGAAAATTCCTATCTCAAGTACATCATTAACCTCGTGATTCATGCAATTTATGGTATCATGCATTCCGTGTGGGATTTGGTCAGTACATGATTATGCCTCTGATGTGTAGTAGAAATTCCAGTGTGGTGTCAACCATGGACTCGTAATGCAGTCAATAATAACAAGAACTGCTAAAAGATTTCTTTTCGTGAAAAGTTTCGTTGCCGATACAGGAGTGACAGCAGCTTGTTGACTCAAATAGTTGATAGAGCAAAATTAGTTCCAGCAAAAAGGAAAGCCTATTATCTTTTGATATTGGTGGGGATCAAATGAATGATCACCAAGCCGGTGGATAAGCAGCTCAATCAGGGAAATTGGGATGACTAGTTCCCCTCATCATCTTTATCTTCTCGCTTATTTCTATCTTTATATTGTTTGCATGGATCGTGATATTAACTGGTGTTATACCAGGAACATTTGCCTTAACCTTTGGTTAAATATGGTTTAGGATCTAATCTAGATCGGATCGGCGTAAATAGAATTTAAATAGATCCCCGAGAGCTTTAGCTAAATAAGACTTTATTCTGATAGATCTATTAGCTAAGATAGTCGTTAGTATTGTTAAAACATCCTTCTAAATGATCAGTTTTACAAAATATGCATTAAACATTACTTCATTTTCAAAACTGATTGTTTTAATCAATACAACATCTTGTTAATCGATTAAATGAACTTATACAACATGTTTTAATCGATTCAAAATCGAAATAATCGATTATTTTTACTAAAGTTTCATGTTTTCAAAATCTTAAATGTTTTAATCGATTAAACTTTTCTTTCAATCGATTAAAATCATTTACCAAGAACATTTTAACCGATTATGCTCGTTTTTAATCGATTTTTATTCTGGGAAGAAAGATTAAAGGCTTTAGTTAATGGTCAAGTTTCGTAGAACATGCTACTAAAGCGTGATTCCCTTATCTTTACACGTGTTAATTGTATTCATTACAAACGTGTTAATGGAGATAAGTTTGAATCAACTTTAATTGATTCTTTTCATGAGTGAAATATTGATTCACTTTTGTATTTTCAAAAACTTGAGCATATTTTTCGAAACCTTACATTCTTCTCTCTTCTATTCCCTATTTTTGATGAAGTCAAAAGGGGGAGAAATAGTTGCATCACTTTAAGATAAATTTAAGAACAACATTTTAGGGGGAGAAATAAGTTTTAGGGGGAGAAACAAAACTTTATTACATTCTTATATTTCTCACCTAACTGCATTATCAAGTGACTTATTTTGCAGAGATTGTTTTTTCAAAATGGTGTTTGTCTTCATCAAATAGGGGGAGACTGAAAGTGATCCTAGCAAAGATCTCATTGATTTGATGAAGTCAAAGATAAAGTCAAGGGTCAACTCTGCAGCTAGTCAAACAAGTCACTCAGAACAAAGGAGCTGAAGACTTAGTGTGTCTAAACGAAAGCTTAGGTAAAACCACTTTACCTTTTCCACTCGCATAAAGCTTCTTCACTCAATTTGCAAAATGCCTCAAAAATAGTTTTAAACAAATAAAAAAAACAAAAGCATTTTGTCAAAGAACCTTCTTAACAATGGTTTTAACTCGATATAGTTTTTTAAAGAAACGTTTAAAACACTTAGAATGTTTATAGAAGTGTTTTCACAGCATTTTAATTGATACAAAAACCTTTTAATCGATTAAAACTCTTTATGACCGATTAGAATTCGAATATAATAGGTCAGAATGCAATATAATCGATCAGATCTTAAATATGAACGATCAGAATTATTTTAATCGATTAAAACACGTTTCAATCGATTAAAATCACTTTGGATGTCAGGATGATCGATCAGAATAAGATTATGACCGATCAGAGTTGGATATGATCGATCAGAATTGAATTATGACCGATCAGACTTATTTCAATCGATTAAAACGTATTTCAATCGATTAAAATAACTTAGAAAATCTTTTCAATCGATTAAAACGAACTTTCAATCGATTAAAATGACTTGAAAATATATGTGCAGATTTTCAATCGATTGAAACGACTTTATATCAGCTAAAATAACTTGGAAAGTTTTATAAGAAGGTTTTTAAACAAATCAATCGATTAATACGTGATTCAATCGATTGTTTTATACTTAGAAAATGTTTGTAAAACGTTTTAACCGATAAAAACGTGGTCGTATCAACTAAAACATTTTCTCGTTAAAGATCATGAACGCATTAATGGGTTGAAAGGACTTTTAACAGATTGTAACGGCTATTTCAACAGATTAAAACAAACTTTCAACAGATTAATTAATGCAAGCAGATTTGAAAATACTCTTTTATAAACAGATTTGCTTGAAACTTTGAGATAGAGATCACATATCAGCTTTTACACAATTCAAGCAATCAATACAAGCAACTATTAGCATTTTTCAAGAAAGATACACAACTGTTTTTGTGAACTTCTTTTGAAATCTTTCTTGAGGCACTTTGCATTTCTTTGAAGAAGAAACTGATCGTGGATTGGTGTAATCCGGTTTGAGCTTTCTTTGTTTCTTCTTTTAAATTTCTATTCATTCATTTGTACCTGTTTTGTACCTGGAATTTGGGTACAAGTTTTCTGCAACTGTTGTAGAAAGTTGCCAAGAACTGGAATTTGGTTCTTGGTGGAAAGGTTAAAGCAAGAGCTGGAATTTGGTTCTTGTGTGTGGTGCCTGGAATTTGGGCACTTGGGTTCTCTCGTGGCTGGAATTTGGTTGCAGAGGTTTCCAAGAGCTGGAATTTGGTTCTTGGTGGAGAGTTAGAATAGGTGTAAGAGGGTGAGTCTCGTAAAACATCTATTCTAGTGGAACCCAGCTGGAATTTGGCTGGAGTCTGGACGTAGCCCTGGTATTGGGTGAACCAGTATAAAATTACCGGTGAAATCTTTCCTAACCTTTCTCTCTTTAATTTCTGCTGCTGCGCTTATATTGTTTGATTGCTTGGTAATTCAAAAAGATTTTTAGAAACTTAATTTTCGAATTAGATAATCTGTGTATTGCGAAAAAACTTTCAAAAATCAATTCACCCCCCCTCTTGATTTAAAACTACTTTTCTAACAAGTCTCACTTAGGACGGCCGTCCCACTTGGCCAGGGTAGCTTGGGACGGTCGTCTCGACTTTGGGACGGTGGTCTCAACCTGTTTTGGCCAGTTTTTGTGTTCTGGGACCCCTGGGAAGCTTTCCTTTCTTTATTCGGACGTCGGTTGATGCCGATGAATGCCCGTTTAAAGCTTTATCTTCATATAGGAAGTCTTCTTGGCCTTTATTGAGATGCCAGGCGAGCTTTATCTTATTGTAGGAAGTCTCTATAGCCTTTATTGAGAAGCCAGGAGAGCTTTGCTTTGTCATAGGAAGTCTCCTTAGCCTTTATTGAGAGACCGGGCAAAATTAGGGGTCTACAACTGCCCCCCCTTCACCTTCCTAGCTAATTTGTTGACCTAATATACCGACAAGATTAGATGGTAGGGGAAGGAATTAACCCTTTTGCCCCGTTATCCTTCAGATGCTTCTTTGCTGATCCTCCGGATGATAAATATTTTTGTTAGGTACCAACCCCTATCTGGTTTGAGCCTTATTTTATAAGGCTCTGATGAGTACTTACCCTCACCCAATACAAGTCTGTATTTCACTAGACTCTTGTGGGTACCTACCCCCACTAGGTATGAACCTTGTTTTGCAAGGCTTTGGTGAGTACCTACCCTCACCTGGTACGAGTTCGCATTTTGCTAAACTCTTGTGGGTACTTACTTCCGAGGTGCTCAACACTTGAACTATCTTCTAATAGAAGCAAGGTATTTGCAACCCATTTTTGTAATGCTCAGGCGAGTATTTTACTCCACCTGATGCATTATGCTAAGTTTTGATGAGTACCTACCCTCATCTGGTACAAACCTTATTTTATAAGGCTCTGGTGGGTACTTACCCCCACCTGGTACGAATCTGCGTTTTGCTAGATTCTGATGAGTACCTACCCTCATCCGGTATAAACCTTATTTTATAAGGCTTTGGTGGATACCTACCCCCACCTGGTACGAATCTGCATTTTGCTAGATTCTGATGAGTACCTACCCTCATCCGGTATAAACCTTATTTTATAAGGCTTTGGTTGGTACCTACCCCCACCTGGTACGAATCTGCGTTTTGCTAGATTCTGATGAGTACCTACCCTCATCCGGTATAAACCTTCTTTTATAAGGCTCTGGTGGGTACCTACCCCCACCTGGTACGAATCTACATTTTGCTAGATTCTGATGAGTACCTACCCTCATCCAGTACGAACCCCATTCTGCAAGGCTCTGATGGGTACCTACCCCCACCCGGTACGAACCCCGTTCTGCAAGGCTCTGATGGGTACCTACCCCCACCTGGTACGAACCCCGTTCTGCAAGGCTCTGATGGGTACCTTCCCCCACCCAGTACGAACCCCGTTCTACAAGGCTCTGATGGGTACCTACCCCCACCCGGTACGAACCCCATTCTGCAAGGCTCTTGTGCGTACCTACCCCCACCTGGTACGAACCCCGTTCTGCAAGGCTCTTGTGGGTACCTACCCCCACTTGGTATGAACCTCGTTCTGCAAGGCTCTTGTGGGTACCTACCCCCACCTGGTACGAACCCCGTTCTGCAAGGCTCTGATGGGTACCTATCCCCACCCGGTACGAACCCCGTTCCGCAAGGCTCTTGTGGGTACCTACCCCCACCTGGTACGAACCCCGTTCTGCAAGGCTCGATGGGTACCTACCCCCACCCGGTACGAACCCCGTTCCGCAAGGCTCGATGGGTACCTACCCCCACCCGGTACGAACCCCGTTCCGCAAGGCTCCGATGGGTACCTACCCCCACCCGGTACGAACCCCGTTCTCGCAAGGCTCGATGGGTACCTACCCCCACCCGGTCCGAACCCCGTTCGCAAGGCTCGATGGGTACCTACCCCCACCCGGTCCGAACCCCGTTCCGCAAGGCTCTTGTGGGTACCTACCCCCACCCGGTACGAACCCCGTTCCGCAAGGCTCCGATGGGTACCTACCCCCACCCGGTACGAACTCCGTTCCGCAAGGCTCTTGTGGGTACCTACCCCCACCCGGTACGAACCCCGTTCCGCAAGGCTCTTGTGGGTACCTACCCCCACCCGGTACGAACCCCGTTCCGCAAGGCGCTTGTGGGTACCTACCCCCACCAGGTACGAACCTCGTTCTACAAGGCTCTTGTGGGTACCTACCCCCACCTGGTACGAACCCCGTTCTGCAAGGCTCTGATGGGTACCTACCCCCACCCGGTACGAACCCCGTTCTGGAAGGCTCTTGTGGGTACCTACCCCCACCTGGTACGATCCCCGTTCTGCAAGGCTCTGATGGGTACCTACCCCCATCCGGTATGAACCCCGTTCTGCAAGGCTCTTGTGGGTACCTACCCCCACCTGGTACGAACCCCGTTCTGCAAGGTTCTTAGGATAACCTTTTGATAGTCAATCCTATGGTCATCTGATTTTGGAGATGTGTTGGCGACTTATTGTTTATGTTCATGCGCCCATTCCGTGAGCAATATTTGATTTGACTTTTCTGTTAGTCGTCCGGTTTTACCGAGGATTTCGTGGTTTTTGGCTTTTCTTTTTAGTCGTCCGGCTTTGCCGGGGATTCTTTGTTTTTGGCTTATCCTTTTAGCCATCTGGTCTTGCCGGGGATGATTTGTTTTTGGCTTTTCTGTTTAGCCATCCGGTCTTTGCCGGGGATTCTTTGTTGGTTGCCTCTTATTTAGGCGGGAATCCACTGGGGATTTGTTGATTTTTGTTGGTTGTGCCTCTTGATTAGGCAGATGCTTCAATAGTGGTGAAGGCTTTTTACTTGTTGTTTTTCGCCTCTGAATAAGCTGATGTTCTACTTGAGGATATTTGTTTTTGATAATACCTCTGAGTAGGCGGATGCTTTTTTGAAAACTTTGTGCTTGTATTTCCTCTTGCATAGGTTGATTTCCCGTTTCTTGGGGATATCAACTCTTTGCTTGCCTCTGAGTAAGCATAGGCATTCTTGGGAGTGAAGGTTTTGCCTTTCACTGGGGATATTCATATTGGGTGTTATAGGCGATTAACTCCCTGAGAATATGAATTTGTATTTTGCCTTTTGCTGGTAGGCCCGCTGGGGATTTTTCTTTTTGGTGATCCACCAGGGATTTGGTTGTTTCCTGGGGATCTATTTTGAATTGCCCCCTAGGGAGGAATGGAATTTTTGACTCCTTATTGGACGTTGTTGTTTGAGCTGGCTTTGCCTATGCTCTTATTCCGCTGGGGAATGGGTTTTTACCTTTTCTTGCAATTTGTATCTCTTTTTTTTGCGATTTGGATTTTACCTATGTGCGCCTTTTATGCACATTGGCTTTTTCTTTGGTTGAAAAGATATATATTTTTTTTCTTTTCTTTTTAACGATCCCTGGGGAATTTTTCTTTACTTCTTGGGGATCCAATCCTTAACTTGATTTGGTCTTGAGCTCCTGACTTTGTGAGGCTCTTTTATTGAGCGGAATGAAGAGATTTTCTTCTTTTTCTTTTTTGGGATTCACCGAGGAGTCTTTTGGTTTCCTGGGGATCCAAATTTGATGATGGAGTCTTGGCTCCTGGCTTTGTGAAGCTTCTTATTTGAGCTGGAAGATGGAAAATCTTTTGTTTTCCTCTTTTTGTAGATTTTCTTGATATACTCTACTTGGAGATTTTTTATTTGGCCTTTTTCGTTGTGGCCTCTAATCGGGAATGAAAGTTTTTCTTTTCTTTCTTTTTGTTGCCCCCTGGTGATATGGAGGATTTGTCTCCGTATTTTCTTCGATGGACTCTTGTGTAGTCCTTATTCTCCTTATTCTCCTTTGGGGAAGTGGCGGAGATTCTGGATGAGTGTGCTCGATGACTCATGTGGTGATGAAGCTGAGTCGTGAGGTAATCTTTTTGTTTTTGCCTCTGGAGTAGGCAAGGATCCTCTTGGGGATGATCAAACCTTTCCGCTGGCTTTTTCATGTTGATGGCTTCCTTCTTTTTAGATGGAAGGATGTTGATTGAGGCCTCAAATGACTGTGGTTGACGACTCATGTGATGATGATGCTGAGTCATGAAGTAATTTCTTTTATTGCCTTTGGAGTAGGCAAGGATCCGCTTGGGGATCATCGAGCCTTTCCGTTGGCCTCTTTTTAAAATGTACCTTCTTTTATTGATGTAGAAGGTTAGAGCTAGTTTCCTTGAAGCTCTTTATTTTGCTGAAATGATTTTGATTTCGCCTTTCGCGATTTTGATTTTCATTTAGAGGCTGGATTTTGGCGCCTTCTATTTTCAATCACAAGCATGGAGACTATCCTCCTTATATGCTTGTTTATTATTCTTGTTTGAAGAAAATTATTTTTTCTTGATTTTGACAAAGTCGTATTATGCAACTACTTTGTGTGTGGATGTCCTAAATGGAATCTAATGTTTATTTATTTTTGATGCATTTAGAAAGTAACTGGCCTTCTCCCGTTGGCTTCTTATGAATATGCCGATAGGCTCCTCTTTTATGATCATGATGGGCTCCTCCTTTATGATGATGGGCTCCTCTTTTATTCATCTTTTGGTTTTAGCCCTATCTTTTGCCTAGACCGCCCTTTACGGGTTTTCGATCTAGTGGGCTGCCTTCATTTTTGCCTAGAATATCTTAGGGGGCTTTTGCCTTATCTTTTGCCTAGATCGTCTTGTTTGGGGTTTGCGATCTAGCAGGCTACCCTAATTTTTACCTAAGAATATACTAGCAGGCATTTATTATTTTCTTATTTTTTATGCTTCCCTTTTTTAGATGCATGCTTGATCTTTAATTAAAAGTCTTTGCGCATATTTATGATTTATCAATAAAGAGGCATTTCCATAATATTTGGTCAAGAGAAAGGAAATGAAAAGGAATTTTATTGATAAATGAGCAAAAGTTTTATTGCTTTTATAGAAGGATTTCAAAAGGTATTTAGAAGAATGGGTGGTCAATGATATCTGCCCCCTGGTTCTCCTAATTGCTTCAATTGATATGCCTGAGCTCAGAGTGAAGACTATGCATACTGCTTGCTTCTGGAAGAATGTTACCTTAGGCGCCTTTTCGGTTTTCGACTAAAGTAACCATTGCTCTTAGTTAGTTTTTTTTTTTTACCTCTACTTTTTACCTAGGACGTATCCTAGCGAGGGATATAGACCCTATCTTTTGCCCAGGGATGCCCTTTGCGGGTTTTCATTCCTGACGGGTCATGAGCAATGTCTTCAAGCATAATACTTCTTCACCGCATCAGAATTGATCGGGTGTCGAAGTTCCTCTCCATCCATATTAGTGAGGATAAGTGCCCCTCCCGAGAAAGCTCGTTTGACCACAAAGGATCCTTCGTAATTTGCTCGCCCATTTTCCAATTTTATCCTTCTGGGCTGGAAGCATTTTCTTTATCACTAGATCCCCTTCTTGATAAGTATGAGGGTGGACCTTTTTATCATAAGCCTTTTTTATCTTCTTTTGATAGGCTTGTCCATGACATATAGCGTTCAACCGCTTTTCATCGATAAGGTTTAATTGATCATATCGACTTTGAACCCATTCGGCTTCTGTTAATTTTGCTTCCATTATAATTCGCAGGGAAGGTATTTCGACCTCTATTGGCAATACAACCTCCATTCCATATACAAGGGAGAATGGCGTAGCTCCTGTTGAGGTTCGTACAGACGTTCGATAACCATGAAGAGCAAAAGGCAACATTTCATGCCAATCCCTATAGGTTTTAAGAATCTTTTGAACAATCTTCTTGATCTTTTTATTGGATGCTTCTACTGCGCCATTTATTTTGGGCCGGTAGGGAGAGGAATTATGGTGTTGAATTTTGAAATCTTGACATAATTCCTCCATCATCTTATTATTCAAATTGGTTCCATTATCAGTAATAAGACGATGTGGGATGCCATATCGACATATGATATTTTTCTTAACAAAGGTGACCACTACCTTTTTAGTCACATGTGCATAAGATGCAGCTTCTACCCACTTAGTGAAGTAGTCGATAGCCACCAGAATGAATCAACGACCATTGGATGCCTTAGGCTCAATAGGTCCGATAAGATCCATGCCCCACATAACAAATGGCCAAGGGATAGCCATAACATTGAGAGGTACCAGTGGAACATGTACATTGTCCGCATGTACCTGACATTTGTGACATTTTCTAGCATACTGATGACAGTCCTTTTCCATTGTGGACCAAAAGTATCCTGCCCTGAGGATTTTCCTAGCCATGATATGCCCTGGTGCATGAGTCCCGAATGTTCCTTCATGTATTTCTTTAATCAATTTCTGTGCTTCTTCAAGATTTACGCACCTTAACAAAGTGGAATCAAAATTCTTTTATAAAGGGCTTCTCCTAACAACATAAACCCTATGGCCCTTTTCTGAATGATCCTTTTGTCATTATCACTGATTCCCTTGGGGTATTCGCCCTTTGTCAAGTATCGCCTTATGTCATGATACCAAGGGGTTTTATCTTTTTCACTGTCCGTCATCATACAAAAGGCTTGTTTATTATGCCTTTTGACTTGGATGATGGGCATCTCATGTTCTTGTCCTAATGCGAACATGGATGATAATGTTGCCAGTGCATCTGCAATCTGGTTATCCTCCCGAGGGATGTATTCGAAACTGATGTTTTCCATTTTTGAAGTCATATTACGGATGTGCTCCAGATAAGGGATTAATTTGGAATTTCTAGTTTCCCATTCACCCTTGAGTTGGTAAATAACAAGGGATGAGTCACCGAATACTTTGAGTCTAGTCACCCCATGATCCAGAGCCGCTTGAATACCTAGAGCACGAGCTTCAGTATTCTGCCATATTATTCGTGCAATCAAAGTTTAGTCCGGTCATTATCGGGATATACTTCTTTTCGGAGATATTAAAATAGCTCGATCCCATGTCCCAATAAGTTTGAAGCTCCATCGAAAAACATGATCCACTTATTATCTTCACGTTCTTCATGTTGGATATGCATTATGTGCTCATCTCGGAAAATCATCTTGGAGGGATTGATATTCGTCGCTTGGCCCATGTGCCGATATTCTACTAAAGGACTCGCCTTTTATAGCTTTCTCGAGTGACATGAACAATGTCGAATTCCGAGAGGAGTACCCGCCACCTGGCTATCCTTCCGGCCAAGATGGGTTTTTCAAACAGGTATTTGATTGGGTCCATTTTAGAAATCAACCAAGTTGTGTGTCTGACCATATATTGTCGAAGGCGTTGAGTTGCCCACACCAATGCACAACATGTTTTTTCGAGTGGTGTATAACGAGTCTCATAGTTTAGAAATTTCTTACTGAGGTAATATATGGCTTGTTCTTTCTTACCCGTATCATCTTGTTGACCGAGCACACATCCCATGGACTCGTCGAGTACTGAAAGGTAAAGAATCAAGGGCTTTCCTTCCACAGGTGGTACCAATACTGGTGGATTGGTTAGGCATGTTTTGATTTTTTCGAAAGCTTGTTGACATTCATCATTCCAAACTTTCGGTTGGCTTTTAAGCAATAACTTGAATATGGGCGTGCACTTGTCTGTCAATTGCGCGATGAACCGTGCAATGTAGTTTTTTCGGCCCAAGAACCCTCTGACTTCTTTTTCTGTTCTTGGTGGGGGCATTTCTACGATTGCCTTTGTTTTATCAGGGTCTATCTCAATTCCTTTTTTACTAACAATAAACCCAAGGAGTTTTCCTGATTGTACTCCGAATGTGCATTTAGCCGAATTAAGCTTGATCTGGTATTTTCGAAGCCGAATGAATAACTTCTTTAAGTATTGGAGGTGATCTATCTCGTTTTTGGACTTGGCGATCATATCATCCACATATACCTCGATTTCTTTGTGGATCATATCATGAAATAATGTCACCATGGCCCTTTGATAAGTAGCCCCTGCATTCTTAAGTCCAAAAGGCATTACTCTATAACAGAATGTACCCCATGGCGTAATGAAAGAAGTTTTTTCTCTATCTTCAACAGCCAATTTAATTTGGTTATACCCTGCATATCCATCCATGAAAGAATAGAGAGTATTTGTAGCGGTATGATCTACCAAAGATATCAATATGTGGTAAGGGAAAATCATCTTTTGGACTTGCACGATTTAAGTCCCTATAATCTACGCATACTCGATTTTTCCATTTTTCTTTATAACTCGGCACGATGTTTGCCAACCATTCGGGGTATTTTGACACGATTAGAAAATTGGCATCCAACTGCTTTTTCTACTTCTTCCTTAATTTTTAAGGACCATTCCGGCTTTACTCTTCCGAGCTTCGCTAATGAGCCGAAATCCCTCTTTTAGTGGTAATCTATGTTCCACTATACTTTCATCAATTCCAGGCATATCATGGTAGGACCAAGCGAATACATCCACATATTCTCTTAGCAACTGTATCAACCTTTCCCTGACATCATCATCAATTTGGGTACCAATATTTACTTCTTTCTTATTATCTTCTTGTCCCAAATTGATGGCCTCAGTTTTCTCCTGATGGGGCTGTATTGATTGAGCTTCTTTTTCTAGCAGTCTTTGCATGTCCCGGGAAATGGTCCCCTCCTCACTGTCTGACTCAATCCATTCGCCTTCGGCTTTCGGATCTTCTAGAGAGTTTTCAATCACAGACATGACTGTACGGTTATTCTTTGTTTTAGATTTCCTTATTAAATGTGTGAGAGGGAAAAGAATGAAAAAGAATATGAATATTATGAATAATGCCTCGTTGTATTGATAGAAAGAAATATTTACAAAGCCCATATTAATAAAAAATCTCGTGATCATGAGCGACGATCACGAGAAATACATCGGAAGCTTTTTGATATATTTTTTATTATATATCTTTTTTGTATTTATTTTTATTAGATGACAAAAATGATGAGCCATAAATTGCTGATCTTCCTTAGCACATCCTTCATTCGGGTTTGGAAAGAGGCTGATCATCTACTTTTGGAGTAGAGGCGTCAAAGGTAATCCACCCTGCATCTATTAAATCTTGGACCTTATGTTTTAAGGCCATGCAGTTATCCACGGAGTGTCCCGAAGCATCCGAATGATAATTGCATTTTTCGTTCGGCTTATACCATTCTGGATATGGTGGCTCCATTTTCTTGGGAGGGATGCGCACAAGGAGTTTAGCATCCAACAATTTTAATAGCAGATTCCATAGGAGGTAGGTATTGGAGTGAATTTCCTTTCCGGTCTGCATGACTTGGTCTGCTGTGAGGAAGAAGAAGGAGTGGCAATGTTGATTGCATTCACAGTTCCTTCCTTCTTCTTTCCGAAGTTCTTCTTAATGTTTGGAGTAGAGGAATTGGAGGAAGTGTGCTGTGTAATTCTTCCGCTTTTCAGACCTTGCTCTACTCTTTCTCCTATAATTACCACATCTGCAAAGAGTGTTGATGTGTTCCCTATCATTTTGTCATAATAGGGACTAGTTAGAGAATTGATGAACATGGATGTGGTTTCTTTGTCGGACAGAGGAGGTTCTACTTGTGCTGCCAATTCCCTCCATCTTTGGGCGTATGCCTTAAAAGATTCGTCATTTTTCTTGCTTAGCAATTGTAGATCTGCTCTTTCAGGGGTCAGATCAATATTGTATTTATAGCGACGAAGAAAAGCATCTGCCAAATGTCTCCATGTTTGGACTTGCCCTCCTTGTAATTGCATATACCAGTTTAGGGCTGATTCAGCTAAGCTCTCCTGAAAGCAATGGATCAGGAGTTTTTCATTGTTAGCATATGCAGCCATCTTACGGCAGTACATCGTAAGATGGCTTTTGGGGCAAGTTAGTCCCATATATTTTGGAAAGTCTGGAGTTTTGAATTTGTTAGGGAATTGGATGTTTTTAACGAGGCACATATCAGCCGCCTCTTTTACATCAAAGTTATGCCCCTCCATGGCTCTCAGCCTCTCTTCAAGAGCGAGAATTTGTTGCTTTGATACTTCCTGAGCATGAATATGTACTGCTCTTGTATCGATTGGTCATGCTCATCCTGAGGTTCCTCTTCTTCTTCTTGGTGAGAGGCTTGTCCACTTTGAGGACCCTCTTTGTGGAGATTCTGTTGGCGCATCATTTCCAACATTTGAGCCATTTGCTCTTTCAGCGTATTAAGCTTAGTGGTGAGCTTTCGGTTTTGTTCTTCTAGTTGCTCCATCTTCTTAGCTTTTTGAGCACGAGTGAGGACGGGCGGAAGACCAACCACTTTCTAAATGATTTTAACGATTTTTATTATAGCTTTTTATTTCAAATGATTAGTGTGAAATAGATATGTCTTAGACAACAGCTTTGGTATCTTTTCAAAAGCTTATGTTTTAAGGGTACCATACCCACCTTAGTGTGCTAACTTCCTTTTTTCAAAGGTTGCCAACATACCTTAGCGCACTTATCTCTTCTAGGAAGGTGATAAACGCACTTGAGTCTCTTTCACTATTGTCTAAGGATATCTAATAACTCCTAGAATGAATGTGTTTATGTATGAGAGATATGCATACTTTTTCTTAGTGCATTTATTTTCTCTCTTGGTTTTACCACTTATTGGATGATGTGGTATGGATGATACGACTTTGTCGAAAATCTTTTTATTGTAAAAGATATTATTATTGATTAAATTTGTTTTTATATTTTTTTATGACCCTTTATCTCTTCTGTCGGTCAACGTGGCTACTTAGCTTACAAAGAACCTGAAACCAGGCTAGCTTAACTAAAGACTGTCCGAGATAAAGTTGACTTATCTTATCACTTTTATGATTTTTAGGGTTTTTCACTATTTTTGTTTGTTGTATGATTACCCTATGCTAATGCATCAATACAAATGCAGCAAACGAATGCACACACAATTCATACATCCACGAGCAGAGCCACGCTTTTTTAATCACGAGGTAGGGTTTTCCTGCAGAAACGTGCTTGGTTTAGGTGGTTCTTGTTAGAAAAGTAGTTTTAGATCAAGAGGGGGGGTGAATTGATCTTTGATAGTTTTTCGCAAATCACAGATTATCTAATTCGAAAATTATTTTTACTAATCTATTCTTGAATCACAAAGCAATCAATCAAAATAAGCGCAGCAACTGAATTTAAAGAGAGAAAGGTTAAGAAAGATTTCACCGGTATTTTATACTGGTTCACCCAATACCAGGGCTACGTCCAGTCTCCGACCAAATTCCAGCTGGGTTCCACTAGATTAAATGTTTTACAGATTCAACAATCTTACACCTAATCTAACACAAGAACCAAATTCCAGTTCCTCGCACTTAACCTCTCCACCAAGAACCAAATTCCAGCTCTTGATAACCTCTACAACCAAATTCCAGCTGCAGAGAAACCAAGTGCCCAAATTCCAGGCACCAAACCTTTCACCAAGAACCAAATTCCAGTTCTTGATAACCTCTACAACCAAATTCCAGTCTGAGAGAAACCAAGTGCCCAAATTCCAGGCACTAAACCTTTCACCAAGAACCAAATTCCAGTTCTTGATAACCTCCACAACCAACTTCCAGCTTCAGAGAAACTTGTGCCCAAATTCCAGGCACAACACAATACAAAAGAATGAAAAAGAATTTACAAAGAAGAAACTAGAAAGCTCAAACCAGCTTTATCCAAATCTGCAGAGAGTTTCTTCTTCAAAAGAATGCAAGTTGCCTCAAGAAAGATTTTCAAAATAACTTCAAAAAATTGTTGCGAATCTTTCTTGAAAAAGTTCTAAGGTTTGCTTGAATGATTGCTTAAGGATGTGTAAAAACTGATATTCAAAGTTTGTTTCAAAAGTTCAAGCAAAATTGTTTTTAAAGAGTAATTTCAAAAACTGCTGCATTAATTAATCTGTTGAAAGTTTGTTTTAATCATGTTGAAATAGTCGTTTCAATCTGTTAAAAGTCCTTTCAATCCATTAATGCGTTCTTGATTCTTTAACATAATTGTTTTAGTCGATATCGCAACGGTTATATCAATTAAAACACTTTACAAAACTTTTCTAAGTTTGATTCAATCGGTTCTTTCGTGTTTTAATCGATTGATATACTGCAGAAATTTCTTATAAAACTTTTCAAGTTATTTTAACTGATAAAAAGAAGTTTTAATCGATTAAAACTTTGTACAAAATTTTTCCAAGTTATTTTAATCGATTGAAATGCGTTTTAATCGATTGAAACAGATCTGATCGGTCATAATTCAATTCTGATCGGTCATAACTGCATTCTGATCGATCATTCTGACCCTTTAAGTGATTTTAATTGATTGTAACGTGTTTTAATCGATTGAAATAAGTTCCGATCGCTCATATTTAAAACTTGATCGGTCATAATGGTTTCTAAAGGGTTTTAATCGATTGAAAGCAATTTGTATCGATTAAAATACTGTAAAATTACTTCTTTGAACATTCTAAGAGATTTTAATCGATTCTTTCAAAACTATATCAGTTAAAAACATTATTAAGAAAGCTTTTGTTAAAATTCTATGTAATTAATTGTTAAAACGATTTTGGAGGCATTTTGCAAAATCATTTAAGAGAAGAAACTTCATGCAGCAGAAAAGATAAAGTGGTTTTACCTAAGCATTTGTAGACACACTAAATCTTCTAACTCTATTATCTGAGTGACTTGTTGACCGTTGCAATGTTGACTTCCATCTTTGACTTCATCAAATCAATGAGATCTTTGCCAGAGTATTTCACTAAGATCTTCATCACTTTCAGTCTCCCCCTATTTGATGAAGACAAACACCATTTTGAAAAAACAAACTCGCAAGAGAAGTCACTTGATAATACAGTTTAGTGAGAAATTTAAAAATGTATTAATGTCCTATTTCTCCCCTAAAACTTATTTCTCCCCTAAAATGATGCTTCCTTAATGTGAGAATTGATCCTAAAGTAAAGCAACTATTTCTCCCCTTTTGACTTCATCAAAAATAGGGAACAGAAGAGAAATAATGAAATGCAAAGGTTTTCAACGAGTTTGAGTTTTTGAAAAAAGAAATCAATACTTTACTCATGTAAAGATTAATTAAAGTTGATTCAAACTTATCTTCATTAACACGTTTGTAATGAATACAATTAATACGTGTAAAGATAAGGGAATCACGCTTTAGTAGCATGTTGCAGGAACAACCATTAACTAAAGCCTTTAATTTTTCTTTCCAGAATAAAAATAGATTAAAAACAGAACAGAATCGATTAAAATGTTCTTGGTAATGATTTTAATCGATTGAAAGAAGGGTTTAATCGATTAAAACATTTAAGATTTTGAAAACATGAAACTTTAGTGCAATTAATTGATTATTTTGATTTTTAATCGATTAAAACATTAATGAAAAATGTTATATAAGTTCATTTAATCGATTTAAAAGATGTTTTTATTGATTAAAACATTCAGATTTGAAAACTCTGTCATATCTGATGCGAATTTCATATATCCGATTTAGTGGATATGTTGTGAACTCGATTATCTAGAAAGATGTTTAACAACGATATCAACTAATAGATCCAACAATATCGAATTAAAATTCTCGGGGATCTATGATCTAATTCTATCTATGTTAGTTTTATCCAAATTAAAACCTATATTATATCAGTCAAAGTTAAAGTAAATGTGCCTGGTATATAACCAGGTAATGTTACCGACCCGTAATAATAAGCGTCAAAAAGCAATAAGATATAAGAGATAAGGTAAGAAGGGACCCTTTTTATCCATACTTCCCCGATTATTTGTGTCCAGTATCGGAATTCATGATTCAGTCATTTTATCCTTACCATCTTTAAAAGGCCATAGGCTTCACTTTTCGTTGAAACCAATTTTGCTTTATCAACCATTGAGACACCACGACTGTTTTTCCTGTATCGTTAATAGACACGTAAACTTTTCCCGAAAAGGAATCTTTTGCATGGCATTTACTCGTTACTATTTTCTCGCATTACAGTTCACGGTTGACCTTACAATGGATTTATCATCTACTACACATTAGAGGCAACACCATGTACTCGATCGACATACATTCGAGATCAAATCCCACACAAAATGCATGATACCATAAATCGCATGAATCGCAGGTCAATGATGTACTGAGATCAGACTCTCCTTTAATAGTAGCCAACCTATTTCAAACCTTGCAGTCATCACCATTCAAACAAATAACTACATTCTTAATGTAGTATGAAGGAAAATCATAGCGTGTTATTCTTTCCTTTAAATGAATCAGTCATCATCATCTCTGAGGAATGAATCTTCTTCAACTTTGTTGTTTCAAGTGGTATCATATATTGAAACACAAGCATACGAAACAGATCTAGTGATGACAGCAGTCCAGATTCCCGGTCAATGACCATATCCATACATATTTCATACATCACTATTATCATGGGCATCAAAACATCCGAAATTCCTTTAGAATCACCGAAAGATCCTCTTGTTGGTTTGTTGTTAAGGATGTCGGATCATCAGTATAAAATTGATCCTCGTATCGACCATAAAACACACATTCCCTGTGGCACTTTTAGCTTTTCATTCAATTCTTGAATTGCTGTTCTCAGATTGGTTTCCTTACAGTGATACCTCGTGACTTTGATGATTAAAACGAATTATCAAGGTTGCATAATTCCAATCAATTTCACTAAGAGTCTTGAGCTAATGCATGCCCAAAATTATCTCACATATATTGCTAGGTAATATCCAGAAATCAAATGTAAACGTGTGTCCAAGTTATCTGATCATACTTCTTAGTAATCAACAACTTATTATCAGAAGCAGATATTAATTACCACGCAGCATTTCATGTAAAGTATTAAGAGAAATGTAGATATCTACAGTTTGAATCATGTTTGTAGCAGAGAATTGAGAGAAGGTTTTGAAAATATGAAAACAGAAGAAAGATATGATAAGTTCAGAACCGGGTTTGATGATTCAGGACAGTGGGTACTGTAGCTATTGGGGATATGTTTGACCTGATCAAAGAAATTTTAAACATATTATGCAGATTCTGATTATAAAACCTTGGGTTTCGAGTCTGCTTTTGTCGACCAAATTTCATTTGGATGTTTCGAAAATGATTTTCGAAACAAATTGATTAAACAACAAATTATTCTATTAATTTGATTTTTAATATTCGGTTTGAAAATGTAAGAGTAAAAATGATCGATTAATACTTAAAAGAATCGATTGTATTCAGTACTGGAAGAGATTTAGAAGATGATACCAGAATTTAAATCGATTAAAACGAAAATGAATCGATTAAATTTGATGCCTTAGTGATTTTAGTTGATATAACTTCATTTTAATCTATTAAAACAGCTAAACGAAAATCCTGAGAACATTTTAATCGATTATTTCGACATTTCAATCGATTAAAATGGTACGGACAGATATTCTGATATCTCTATAAGTTATTTTAATCAATTAATACTGGTTTATATCAATTAAAACTATCAGTTTAAATAATCAGAACCTGATTCGCAGCTCTGAACTTCAAGGGATTCCCAGACTTTGTTCCTGCAAAACAAGTTAAGAATTTTTTTGGTACCCTTTATGGTTACTGGGTTGATCAGGTTATTTGAAATGAATTAATTTTTGGAACCCATTTCATTCTTCCTTTAGGAATAGCATACTTTTTGATTCTACAATATTTGACCGAGTGACCTTTCTTCATGCAGTAGAAACATTTGATGACAGAGTATGATTTCCTATTTGTGTTTGTTTTCCTGGATCTAGATTTAAATCCTATTCCAGATTTGTCAAAAATCAATTTTTGAGACCCAAGTAAAACATCAAGATTGGCTTGCCCTTGTGTGAATCTTGAAACAGTTTGAGATAAAAAATCAATCTTCTTTTGTAATTTTGAACAGTTATTACATGGTTTATTACAAGCACAATCAGAATTACAATGAATTAATTTCAAGAAATCACAATCATTTTCATCTTCAAGAATTCTTTTTTCCAGAGAATCAACTTTATTTACTAGCCAATTATTTAGCCCTTTTAACCTATCATTTTCTTTTTGAAGTTTCTTAGCCTCTTCATGCATTTCATTAAATGCTTCTTGTAATGCATCATAATTCACTAAATTTGAAGAGGAACTAGAACTTACATTGCTGGATTGTGGATTTTGACTTGCCATTAGACATAGGTTGGCTTCTTCATTATCAGAATTTTCTGGGCATTCCATCCTGACATGGCCACTGGTATTTGGTGATTCTGAGTTGACCATTAAGCATATCTCTGGTGCTTCTTCATAGGTCTTTTCAAGGATCTTCCACATTTGTGCAGCAGTTTGACAATGTGCAATCCTAAAAAAATCATTTCTGTTAAGAGCGGATGAGATGATATTTTTGGCAATACAATCATCTTGGATTTTGTTAACCATATCAGTTTCTTGTTCAATGACATTCCAAACATTTATACTAACAGATTCAATAAAGATCTTCATCCTCATTTTCCAAAATAGATAATCTGTTCCACAAAACAGTGGAGGTCTATCAATACAAGCTCCCTCAGAAAATTTGTTTCCAGCCATGGATCGAAGAACTTGAATAACTTTCAAGCACCTCGCTCTGATGCCAATTGTTAGAAAAGTAGTTTTAGATCAAGAGGGGGGGTGAATTGATCTTTGATAGTTTTTCGCAAATCACAGATTATCTAATTCGAAAATTAAGTTTACTAATCTATTCTTGAATCACAAAGCAATCAATCAAAATAAGCGCAGCAACTGAATTTAAAGAGAGAAAGGTTAAGAAAGATTTCACCGGTATTTTATACTGGTTCACCCAATACCAGGGCTACGTCCAGTCTCCAGCCAAATTCCAGCTGGGTTCCACTAGATTAAATGTTTTACAGATTCAACAATCTTACACCTAATCTAACACAAGAACCAAATTCTAGTTCCTGCACTTAACCTCTCCACCAAGAACCAAATTCCAGCTCTTGATAACCTCTACAACCAAATTCCAGTTGCAGAGAAACCAGTGCCCAAATTCCAGGCACCAAACCTTTCACCAAGAACCAAATTCCAGTTCTTGATAACCTCTACAACCAAATTCCAGTTGCAGAGAAACCAGTGCCCAAATTCCAGGCACCAAACCTTTCACCAAGAACCAAATTCCAGTTCTTGATAACCTCCACAACCAACTTCCAGCTGCAGAGAAACTTGTGCCCAAATTCCAGGCACAACACAATACAAAAGAATGAAAAAGAATTTACAAAGAAGAAACTAGAAAGCTCAAACCAGTTTATCCAAATCTGCAGAGAGTTTCTTCTTCAAAAGAATGCAAGTTGCCTCAAGAAAGATTTTCAAAATAACTTCAAAAAATTGTTGCGAATCTTTCTTGAAAAAGTTCTAAGGTTTGCTTGAATGATTGCTTAAGGATGTGTAAAAACTGATATTCAAAGTCTGTTTCAAAAGTTCAAGCAAAACTGTTTTTAAAGAGTAATTTCAAAAACTGCTGCATTAATTAATCTGTTGAAAGTTTGTTTTAATCTGTTGAAATAGTCGTTTCAATCTGTTAAAAGTCCTTTCAATCCATTAATGCGTTCTTGATTCTTTAACAGAATTGTTTTAGCTGATACTGCAACGGTTATATCAATTAAAACACTTTACAAAACTTTTCTAAGTTTGATTCAATCGGTTGTTTCGTGTTTTAATCGATTGATATACTGCAGAAATTTCTTATAAAACTTTTCAAGTTATTTTAACTGATAAAAAGAAGTTTTAATCGATTAAAACTATGTACAAAATTTTTCCAAGTTATTTTAATCGATTGAAATGCGTTTTAATCGATTGAAACAGATCTGATCGGTCATAATTCAATTCTGATCGATCATAACCCACTCTGATCGGTCATAACTGCATTCTGATCGATCATTCTGACCCTTTAAGTGATTTTAATCGATTGTAACGTGTTTTAATCGATTGAAATAAGTTCTGATCGCTCATATTTAAAATTTGATCGGTCATAATGGTTTCTAAAGGGTTTTAATCGATTGAAAGCAATTTGTATCGATTAAAATACTGTAAAATTACTTCTTTGAACATTCTAAGAGATTTTAATCGGTTCTTTCAAAACTATATCAGTTAAAAACATTATTAAGAAAGCTTTTTTTAAAATTCTATGTAATTAATTGTTAAAAACGATTTTGGAGGCATTTTGCAAAATCATTTAAGAGAAGAAACTTCATGCAGCAGAAAAGATAAAGTGGTTTTACCTAAGCATTTGTAGACACACTAAATCTTCTAACTCTATTATCTGAGTGACTTGTTGACCGTTGCAATGTTGACTTCCATCTTTGACTTCATCAAATCAATGAGATCTTTGCCAGAGTATTTCACTAAGATCTTCATCACTTTCAGTTCTAAAATGTTCTCACCAAAGCCAAAGGTCCCCAAGGTGCCCCCATTATAGGGACCTCTCAATCTCTCAATCCTCGGGTCATGTACGGAACTCCGTGTCGACGTCCTTAAACCAAAAGAAGAGAGTTATCACCTTGAGTTGGTGGTTTCCGACAACGGTTGTAGCCCCGTGTGCCAACAAGCTGGTCGTATCTGCCACCCACTCCCTATAGGTATTCACTCTTGCCCTCGGGTATAGAGGGATTGTTGTGTGCAAGGGTTTTTGTGTGCAATTTATATTTCATACAATTTTCAGAAAATAATCATACAACAATTATTAAAGCCATACAATAAAACATACGGAAAAGGGTAAAGGCGTAATTTCAAATCTTTACTTAGTTTGAGTTTTATCCGTCACTAAATGGGATCAACTCTCTAGCTTCCCCAGTGGAGTCGCCATCTGTCGCCGCCGTCCGTTCTGACGTCCAGGGACATCTCGAACGTTTATGCGAGCGGTCGCGAAAAGATGGTTTAGACTCGCGTTTTTGTTTAAAATATGATCATTGCTTCCGAGGTGCTTAACAACTGAACTATCCTCTAATAAAAGCAAGGTTTTCGAAAAGGGGTTCTTTTGGAGTCGCCACCAATGTTTTGACCGTAAACATTGGAAAAGGATAAAAAGGCGTTGATTTTAATAAAAACCAAACTTGGCCATTGTAACCAGAGTTAGGTAAGGGAGTTAGTTACGTGTGGGGAAGGTGTTAGCACCCCACAACGCCCTTTCGGGTTCCCTATGACGGATTAATTCATTTAAGTAAAGATTACGAGAAATTACGTGATTACCCTATTTTATTACATAATATTAAAAATGGCTATCTACATGATTTTAGTTTATATTGCATACAAAAAAAAATAAATAAAGCAGTAAAAGAGAAGAGAATTGAACAGAACCTCCATAGCAAGCTTTGTATTGCGAATCTTTAATCGTGAGGATGCGTTTTGGCAATCCCCCGCTCTACAAAGACTCTCCTCTCCGAATACAAGATCGACTCGACTAAACTTTTAAAGAAGAATCGAATGCTGGAATATGATTCCTTAACTGATTGTTACCTTATTAAGGCAATCAGAGAGTTCATTCAAAGAGGGAAGAAAATAGACAAGTACTGGGAGTTGTCTGGTGTCTCAAACAGTGGCAAATGAGCCTCCTATTTATAGTTTTTTGCAGCCTGACCATTTGAGACGCCCCTCTGGGTTGGGACGGCCGTCTGGGTTGGGACGGCCGTCCCAACTGCATTTTTTACACATACTGGGACCCCCTGAAGAGTGGGACTGGCAGTCTCACTTGGGACGGCCGTCCCACTTGGCCAGGGTAGCTTGGGACGGCCGTCTCGACTTTGGGACGGTGGTCTCAACCTGTTTTGGCCAGTTTTTGTGTTCTGGGACCCTTGGGAAGCTTTCCTTTCTTTATGTGGACGTCGGTTGATGCCGATGAACGCCCGTTTAAAGCTTTATCTTCATATAGGAAGTCTTCTTGGCCTTTATTGTGATGCCAGGCGAACTTTATCTTGTTGTAGGAAGTCTCTTTAGCCTTTATTGAGAAGCCAGGAGAGCTTTGCTTTGTCATAGGAAGTCTCCTTAGCCTTTATTGAGAGACCGGGAAAAATTAGGGGTCTACCGTGCGGAGGGGAGACTTCCCTTTCCCTCTTTCTGCTCGGCCCTTAGTAGGGTCATATCCTAGGCCATGCTTGAAAGGATTATCTTGGAATTCCGGGGGTTCCCTCATGCCTTGGGAATCTGCCCCCAATCCTTGGCCAGGATGGTAGCCATGCTTCATCATCATGTGGGCTACTTTTGTGTTTTTGGGAAGCCTTTCTATATTGGCAATTTCGAGCGCTTGAAAAGATGTTTCAAGGGCCTCTTCAGCCGCATCCACATAGGGTTGGGTGGACGGCCCACTGATCAGGATATCATCTTCTGCTTGGACCGTGACCAATTTGTCATCTACTATGAACTTGACTCTCTGGTGGAGTGTCGAAGGTACTACCTTAGCGTCATGAATCCAAGGCCTGCCGAGGAGACAACTATATACTGGAGTAATGTCAATTACATGGAAATCGACATTGAAGATAGTGGGTCCAACTTGGATTGGCAAATTAACTTCTCCCACTACTTCTCATTTTGATCTGTCGAAGGCTCGAACAATGGTGCTGCTTGGGCGCAGACGGGTTCCTTGGATAGTCAATTTGTCTAGTGTGCACTTGGGCATCACGTTCAAGGATGACCCGTTATCCACAAGAACTTTGGCGATGAGGTACTCCTTGCACTTAATCGAGATGTGCAAGGGCTTGTTGTGGTTTGACCCCTCGAGGGGTAGTTCTTCCTCTGTGAAGGTGAGGTGATCGCTTGCCATAATGTGACCGACGATTCTCTCGACCTTTTCTTGGGATATGGAGTGAGGTACGTGCGCCTCACTCAATACCTTCAGCAGGACGTTTCTGTGTGGTTCCGAGCTCATTATTAGAGATAACAGCGTTATCTTCGCAGGCGTGCGATTGAGCTGGTCTATAATGGAATACTCGCTTTGCCATATAAACTGGAGTAATTCCTCTGTCTCCTCCTTGGATTCCTTATTTTCTTTTTCCTCTTTGGCCTTTTTATTTTTTCCTTTATTTTTGGGGACTTCTTCTTGCGAGTCCTTGGGGGAATATACTCTTCCACTTCTTGTCATGCCCCCAATACCGGCTATATTCGTGATATCCTCTTTTATTGGTGAAGATTCCTCGTATCTCCACGGTACAACTTTATTTGATTCGTAGGGCAAAGGACGTGGCATAAAAAGTCGCACTGGTGTCCTTGCCCCCTCTTCCTTGTTTTTGAGGACCAACAGTCAAGGCTTATTTTCCTCTTGTGATGAGTCAACCGTTGGAGAGAGCTTGATTAGGAGTGGCTTTCTCTCCATTCTTCTGATTTGGAAGACGTTTCAGTTAATCCTTCCTTTTTATTATCTTATTTATTAAGCGTGAAGGAGGGGAAATTAAATATGCAGATGAATGATATGCATGCAAGTAGACAGTTGTTGAATAAAAGAAAAATTTCATTCCTTCATTAGAAGGTGTACATTCCCCTATTCCATACTACGAAGCAACTTTTGGCAAAAATGGAAAAGCCTAAAGAAACCCACAGGCGGGTCTTGATCTCTATGCAATTCTCTTTCGGCTTCCCAAACGTGACGAGTGAGTGCTTCGATTTGCTTCTGGACTGCCTGGCTCATATCTTCACTATACTTTTGAGCCTCTTTGATCTTCGCTTCTTGATGGACGACCAAGGCTTGTAGTTCATCGAGTTTGGCAAGGGCTCGGTCCTTATCTTGTAGTACTTGGCCATACTGAGCTAGCCCGTCTCTTTCCTTACAACGTAGCTCAGTGAGACTTCTGTTGAGTCTCTGATTGGCCTCCCGCTCTTGGCGTATTTCTGACCGAGTCTTGGTGAGTTCTTGCAACAATTCCTTGATCGTCTGGGCCTGTTTTGCTGATTCGGCCTCAAGGCGTGCTGTCTTGGCAGTTATCTCCTAAAGTTGGCTATCCGAGTTGGTTCTAGCAGTTTTGGACGCTCGGATAGCTTGCTCATTAGAGTCAGCACACTGGTCCTTGAGGCGCTCTATTTCATGATCCTTTTTCTTGCATTGCCTTTGTAGACCATCAATGGTGAGGATAGATTCTTGTTCTCTCTCTTCAAGGGCCCTCATCTGGGCTCCCATGATTTCTATCCTCTGGGTCAAGGCATCGACTTGGGCTCGCAGCTCTTCACTATTAGCGCTTGTAATGAGTGAGGTGGATGGTGGAGGCATCCCTCTTCTTCTTCTCCACACCTCATAGTCACCGGAGACAACCACTCGAGCTTTTCCTAGCTTTTTATCTCCCATATAGACTGGTCTCTCCCATGCTTTTCTCACGGCTAGTGAGTTGGCGATTGTGCATGGGTCTCCAAAGAAACACAGTCCTCCGAGTTCCCCTCGAGAAATCGTAGTTTGGGTTCTCATGAGTTGTCTCATGGCTACTCTAGGTGAGTAGGCTATGCAACCCCTGAGTCCTATTAAGGGTACGTTCGGATAATCTCTGCATCTGATGAGGATTGGGCCGGGTCGGAACCAAGGGCAGACCCAAGATAAACTGTTGGCGTCCTTTTGTCCCAACTCGTCCCTCCATTCTAAAGTTAAGCGTCGTTGGAGAGGGATTTTGGAGAAGCTTCTCAAAGGATCGGGGAACATCCCCCTGTGACTGGAGGCAAGGGACTCTTCGAGTTCACGTCCTAGGCGAAGAAGGCGTCCATGACGGCTTGATCTACTATGTCGAGGTGGAAGGGAAACAAGATCGTTCCAAATATAATTAGGGCCAGGGTTTTGTTGAAAGCGACCCTTCTGTCCTTTCAGCCAAATCAAACAGGTGGTCTTCTAACATTGAGACCTTCCAACCCTGGACATTCCCTTTTCCTATTAGGGTAGTCTGCTGGAATGGTAGTTGAATGATGGCAGCAACTTGTGCTGCAAGAGTATATGCCCCGTGGCGGATATGGACCCCGGCTGATTTGGGCCATTTTAGCATGATTTCGTACTCCTCTAAGGTGGGCACCATATCAAACTGCGGAAACTCGAAGCAGCGCAAACTGGAGTTCCAGAAATGAACTAATACCCTCACGAAGACTTGATTGACACAGATCTTCAGCAGATCGAGAATCCGTCCATAGGATTTCTCAAAGTCGGAGCGGACCTCTGGTGGCATTGTCGCACTTAGCCGTTCCAATTTCTCAGTATGGTATCGGGGAATATCCACCTTCTTCAATTGTCTACTAGTCCCCTCCATTTTCTAAAACCAAAATGCATGTTTTATGAAAATGATGCTTATTGAATGAATACGAGTGTTTATTTTTATTTATCATGTTTTGTATGATGCATTTTTTTGAAGAAGTAAACTACTTATATGGGGGTAATATTTTTGACCCAGGTCCCATTTATTGTTCTGGAATCGGATTTTTATTTGACTTTATTTCTATTTTATTTTATAGCCTTTTATCTCTTTTGTCGGACTGCGTGGCTACTTAGCTTACAAAGAACCTGAAACCAGGCTAGCTAAAAGGCAGACTGTCCGAGATAAAAAATGGCTTTTGCGAAAGAATAGTTAACGTCCCTTATCTCTTCTGTTGGACTGCGTGGCTACTTAGCTTACAAAGAACCTGAAACCAGGCTAGCTAAAAGGAAGACTATCTGAGATAAGGGTGTTTATTGCAAAAAGAATTTTTTTCTTTTTGTGATTTTTCTGTTGTTTGGTTATGCTATGCAATGGACAAATGCAACAAACATATGCACACACAATTCGATCATCCACGAACAGGCGAGAAGTCGTTTTGATCACGAGGTAGGGTTTTCCTGCAGAAAAGTGCATTGGCGAAGGTAGCATCTAACTGTTCTCACCAAGGCTAAGGCCCCCAAGGTGCCCCCATTATAGGGTCCCCACTCTCCAGCCTTCCGACCATGCTTAGCACTAAGGCCATAGTCAGTCTTTGTGCCAAAAGAGGAAGGTTATCACCTTGAGTCGTGGTTTCCGATCACACTGGTGGGCACAAGGCCATCACTATAGCAAATCGTACCTGCCACCTACTCCCTATGGATTTCTCACTTGCCCCCGGGTATAGGGGGAACTGTTGTGTGCAAGGGTTTGTGTACAGTTTGTATTTCAAACAATTGCATAAATATAAACAAACAACAGTTATTAAAGCCAAACATTAAAACATGTTATAATACAAGGTAGGGTAAAAGCGGTATTTTCTTGGTTTATTTATTTTTAAGCTAGCCCATCACTAAATGGGATCAACTCTCTAGGCTTCCCCAGCGGAGTCGCCATCTATCGCCGCCGTCAAAATGAGGGCGGTCGGAGCGAAGCAATGGTTTCTGACTTTCCATTTTTCGTGTTTTTATTGGTGGTTACAACTCCTTTAGGTTGTCCGATAACCGGGCTGAACCTAGAGGCGAGGTTTTCGAAAGGGCGTTCTTGGATTGTCCGATAACTGGGCTAAACCAAGAACTAGTTTTTTAAGGGTTCTCTGGAGTCGCCACTAATGTTTTTACCGAAATCATCAGAAAAGGAGTTTAAAAGGCGTTGGTTTTCGAAAAACCAACTTTGGTCATTAGAACCAGAGTTGGGTAAGGGAGTTAGTTACGCGTAAAGGAAGTGTTAGTTCCTTTACGACGCCCTTTTCGGGTTCCCTATGATAGGCTAGCTACTTTAGATAAATAAAAAAACCTGTGAAAAATACGCTTTTACCCTTTATTTTACGGAATTTAAAGTTATGACTACATGGCCCTAATCTCTATTGCACAATTAAAATTAAAGCGGTAAAAGTAGAGAGAGAGAGTATAAACCTCTGAAGCAAGCTTTTCTATTAATTCTTTCTAAAAATAGGGTGCTTTGCGGTAGCCCTTCACTCTACACAGCGTCGGAAACCTCTCGAAACGCTAAAAAACACTCTTAGAAACTCCGGAAATGCTTCGGAGGGGTTCTGGAGAGAGAATTTGAAGAGATTTCTAGAGAGAAGGAGGAAGAACTATGTGAAATGAGGGGAATGGGGGCCCTATTTATAGGGATTCGCACCTGTTAGGTCGAGACGGGCCGTCTCGTTTGACAAGGTCGAGACGGCGGTCTCGCCTTGCAGGAATGGCGAGACGGCGGTCTCGCCATTCGCAAGTGGCGAGACGACCGTCTCGCCAAACGAGATGGCGGTCTCGCCATTTGCGCAAGGCGAGACGGTGGTCCCAAATCTAAGACGGCGGTCTCGACCTTAAAAGGCGAAAATCCTTATTTTTGGACCAAAAATCCCTCCTATCCTAGTATGGGGCCTAATAGTCTCTCCTAGTGGCTTCTTAGGATTCATCCATCTTCGAATAGAAGGTCTTCTGATCTTTATTATGAGGTCGGGCAAGATTAGGGGTCTATAGGTAGGAATCCACTGAGGATTTGTTGATTCTAATGATGCCTTTGAGTAGGCAGATACTTCATTGAGGTTCTGGTAATGCCTCTGAGTAGGAAGATGCTTCATCGGAAGTGAAGACTTTTGACTACATTTGTTTTGCCTCTAACTAGGCTGATATTCCCTTCTGGGGAAGTTGACTCTTGCTTGTCAGACCTTGCCTATGTGTAGGAAAATGACTTTCTGAGGATCAATTTGAAGTTTTTCCTTTGCAGTAGGCTCACTAGGGATGATCTTTCTTTTTTATCGATCCACTAGGGGATTAGTTGACTTCCCGGGGATCAGATTTTGATAGCCCTTTGGGGGAATGGGGTCTCGGCTCCTTAATTGATATGGGTGCGAGATGGCTTTTGTGATGTTCTTATTCTGTTGGAATTTTCGATTCCTTCTTTTTCATTGATTTTGCCTTTTTCTGAGGTGACCCACTTAGGGATTTTATTGATTACCAAAAAGTTAGAATTTTTATTTGATTTTGCCTTTTTCTGCGATTTATCTTTTTTTTTCGCGATTTGAAATTTTGCTTTTTTGGGATAATGCGTGTGCCTTTTTACTTTTTAGTTTCTTTTATACACGCAGGCTTTTTCCTTCTTTTGGGGGGGGGGTCTGCTAGGGATGAAGCTTTTTGGTGATCCACCAGGGAATTAGTCGACTTCCTAGGGATTCGATTTTTCTTTTCTGGGGATGGATTTTTGACTCCTTAATTGATGTTGATGCAAGCTGACCTTGTGAAACTCTTATTCTATTGAGGGATGGGAAATTCTGATTCCTTTTTTGTAGACTTTTCTGGGAAGATCCACTCGGGGATTTTTATTCGGCCTACTCTATTGCGGCCCTTTCTTTTGGACATTTGTTGGAGATGAAGGGTTTTTATTTTCTCCCTTTTTTGTTGGAACCCTGAGAATGTGGAGGTTTAGATTCCATGATCGTTGGTGATACGCTTTTGTGTAGCTTTTATTCTCCTTCGATGGATGTGGTGGAGAATGGGTGAGTATGCTTGCTGACTCAAGTGATGGCAATGCTGAGCCGTGAGGAGTATTTTTGTTTTGCCTTCGGAGTAGGCAAGGATCCACTTGAGCATGACTAAGCCTTTCTGTCGGCTTTTCTGTTGTTGATTATGCCCTCCCTTTATTTGGTAGAAGGATAGCGATTGAAGCTTTGACTTCCGGAAGCTCTTATTTTTCTGGAGTTGCTTGATTATTGGAGGCGACTTGCTCTGCTTTCTTGAGGGAGAGTATTATTTGGAGACCTGTTTTTGGTGCTTCCTGTCTTTCAATCACAAACATGGAGCTAGCCTCCTTATATGCATGAATTTTGTTTTTGTTATTTACTTGGAGAGATTTTTTATTTTTTTATTTTGACAGAGTCGTATTGTGCAACTATTTGTGTGTGAGTGCCCTAAATGCAGTCTATTCTGTTATGAGATGCATCTAGAAAAGTGACTAGTATTCTCCTACTGTGTTTTATGATTATGCTGATGGGCTCCTCTTTTATTCATATTTTTGTATTAGCCCTATCTTTTGCCTAGATCACCTTTTTGGGATTTTCGATCTAGCGGGTTGCCTTAATTTTTGCCTAGGATATCTTAACAGGCTTTTTTCCTTTTTAACGAGTGCCTTAACTTTTACCTAGACCGCCCTTTGCAGGTTTTCGATCTAGCAGGCTGCCCTATCTTTTGCCTAAGAACTTCCTAGCTGGCATTATTCTTTTTATTTTCATTTTTTCTTTTTAAATACTTCCTTGTGCATGATATGATCTTGACAAAAGACTTTGCACATATTTGTGATTCATCAATAAAGAGGCATTTCCATAATTTGGTCAAGAGAAAGGAAATGAAAGAGAATTTTATTAACATGTATAAACAAAAGGTTTATTACTTTTGTAGAAGGATTACAAATGGAATTTAGAAGAATGGCAGACCAAGGTTGGCTAAATTGTATGGGCTACAACAATCATGTCTATGATATCTGTCCGACTGGTTCTCGTAGTTGCTTCTGTTGAGATGTTCGAGCCCAGAGTGAAGACTATGAAAGGTTGTCTGCTTCTGGAAGGACGTTGTCTTAGCTGCCTTACGGTTTTTGACTAAGGCAACCGTTGCTCTTTTCTTTCTTCTCTCCCTTTTTTTTGGAGCCTCTAAATTCTTCCTAGGACGTATCCTAGCGAGGCGAGTAGACCCTAACTTTTTCCCAGGATGCCCTTTACAGGTTTTCAACCTAGCGGGTATGAGCAATGTGCTTCAAGCATAATACTTCTTCATCGTATTGGGGTTGACCGAGTGTCGAAGTTCTTTTCAGTATATGTTGGTGAGGATAAGAGTTCCTCCCGAGGAAGCTCATTTAACCGCAAAGGATCTTTCACAATTTGCCGCCCATTTTCCCATTTTGTCTTTTTGGGCCGGAATCAATTTATTTACCATTAAATCTCCCTCATGGTAAATATGGGGGTTGACCTTTTTTATTGTAAGTTTTTTTTTCAATCCTCTTTTGATAGGCTTTGTTCACGACATATGGTGTTCAACCGTTTTTCTTCAATTAGATTCAAGTGATTGTATCGCCCTTGGACCCACTCAGCTTTTTGTCAATTTTGCTTCCATGATAACTTGTAGGGAAAGTATTTCGACCTCTATTGGTAGTACGGACTCCATGCATATACAGGGAAAATGAAGTGGCTCTTGTGGAGGACCGTACGAAACTTTGATAACCATGAAGGGCAAAAGGCGATATTTCATGCCAATCTTTGCAGGTTTTGACCATCTTCTGGATGGTCTTCTTGATGTTCAAATTGGTTGCCTCTACTGTACCCTTCATCTTAGGTTGGTAGGGAGAGGACTTATGATGTTGGATTCTGATGTCTTGGCATGTCATGGTAAGACCATGAACATGCGTCCATATACTCCCTTAATTTTTGTGCTAACCCATCCTTGACGTTATCAATGATTTGGGTATCAATACTTATTTCTTTTTTCTCTTGCCTCCAAATTGATGGCCTTGATTTCTCACTACTACAAAAATATACTTTCTACGTCGTCATTTAACGTCAGTTATAGCTGAGATGACGTAGAAAGTACTTTCCACGTCGGTTCCCGGATGAAACGACGTTGAAAGTTGAATATTAAACACATTCTACGTTGGTTTTTAGTCAACCGACGTAGAAAGTACTTTCCACATCATTGAAAGTTATTTTTTTTCACTTATTGACACTTTCCACGTCGGTTCCCAGATGAACCGACGTGGAAAGTCTTTTTGTTTTTATTTTTTTTTACCCAAAAATTCACTTAAACTTGAAATTGTCACTGGCAAGATTTGAACCCAAGATTTTAGAATTGAAAACTGATAATCCAACCACTAAACTACTATAATTTTCTCGATAACAACTTACAAAAAAATTATATTTATATACAAATAAATATATATCCATGTAAATATATATTTATTTGTATATATTTTGTAGAAAGTATTTTTATTTTTTTTTTCAGCCAAAAATTCACTTAAGTTAAAGAATTGTCACTGGACAACATTTGAACCTAGTATTTTAGAGTTGAAAGTTAATATTCCAACCACTAAACTACTATAATTTTTTGATAATAACTTACAAATAAATTATATTGGTATTTTTCGATCGAGGGTGAAAGTGAGATTGACTCTCGCTTGAGTGAAAATATGTTAAAGCTCACAGAAATTCACTCGCTCAAGTCTCGCTTGAGCGAAAATTGGTATTTTTTGCTTGAGAGTGAATGACGCGTTTCCCAAATTTATTTTATATCATTATATAAATAAAATTATAAAGATTGTATTCTGTCATTTTACAAACTCATATAAAGATACCTGCTCACATATTTAGCATCAAATTTTGAAAACCCACTCGACACACACTTTCACCTTCGAGCGTGCCCTCACATCCAACATATAAATATATAAAAATATATAACTATATAAATATATCAAAATATATAAATATATTTGTATTTATATATTTATATATTTACACGGATATATATTTATTTGTATATAAATATAATTTATTTGCAAGTTATTATCGGAAAATTCTAGTAGTTTAGTAATTAGAGTATCGACCTCCAACTCTAAGGTACTCGGGTTCGAATCCTGCCAATTACAATTCTCTTAAAAAATTAATAAACTTCTAAAAAATATAATATAAAGAGATGGGGGACCTAATCAAAATGTAATATAAAGAGAGGGGACTTCTAGATAAATAAAGGGAGATAAAGGGGTTGTAAACAAATAAAAATTATTGATTTGAAAAATCATACTTTCAACGTCGTAGAATCGACGTTGAAAGCCTTCCAGAACTGACGTGGAAAGCTTTATTTGTAGTAGTGTCTTCTTGGTAGGACTATATGTATTGAGCTTACTTTATTAGCAGCCTTCGCATGTCCGGGAAGATGGTCCCCTTCTCACTGTCTGACCCGATCCATTCGCCTTCGGCTTTCGGATCCCTAGAGAGTCATCCATCACAGACATTATTGTTTTTATTTATGGTTCTGTTTAGGCTTAGATTTTATTGTCAATTGTTTTAAGAGAGAAAAGAATGAAAAATAATATGAATGCTTTTGAGAATGCCTCATTTTATTGATAAAAAGAAATGCTTACAAAGCCCTTTTAGTCAAGGATCTATCGGCCATGGGCGGGGACCACGAGAGATAGGCATGAAACTTAAAAAACATGAAGAGCCCTAGTCAGCTAGCCTTCTTTATCCCTCCTCATTACTCTAGTGGCGATAGAGGTTTGATATCAACATTAGGAGCGGGAACGTTGAAGGTGATCTACCCGGCATCGAACAACTTTTGGACCTTATACTTCAAGGTCTGAAAATCTTCCACAGAATGCCCAGGAGCGCCTGAGTGGTAAGCGCATTTTTTGTTAGGCTTATACCACTCAGGGTAGGGTGGATCAAACTTCCTCGGAGGGATGCGTGCTAGGAGCTTGGTCTACTCCTTTCTTTGCTTTCGTGGCTGCCTAGCTTGTTGCACAAAGGTAGAAGGAGTAGTAAGGTTGATGGCATTCATGCTTCTCTCCTCCTTTTTGCTAAGGAACTTCTTGAATGATGCATTGGGAGCGGGAGGTTGAGTGATCGTTCTGCTCTTCATTCCTTGCTTCACCCTTTTGCCTATGTGGTCGATGTGGATGCCTTTATGGTGGATATGTTGATGGCGCATTAGTTCCATTAACTACATCATCTGCTCCTTCATGGGATTAAGCTCAACGATGATCTTGCGATTTTGTTCTTTCGATTGCTCCATCCTCTTGGCTTTTCGCGCGCGAGTGAGGACAGGAAGAAGACCAACCATTTTCTTCGAGTGCATAATGAAGTAGGATTTTTTATTAAAAATGAATGATTGGTGTGGGATAGATACACCTTAAGATAGTGGCTTAAATATCATCCTTAAAGCTTTACACTTCACGGAGCACCTTACCCACTTCGGTATAATGGTTCCTTCCCCATCATAAATTTGACAAGTTCAACAAAGGTTACCATGTACTTTAGCATACTTGTCCCTTCCTTGTGGAAGATTACAAGCACACTTGGGTCTATTTCGCCTTTGCCTTAGGGATATCTAATGCCCCCTAGCATGGGTGTGTTTGTACATGCACTAGTACAAAAAGGTGGTAGATGTTCAAAGTGAGATAACTTTTGATTGGGATGTCGGATTTGGACACACAACATATCAAAACGAAGTGGAAAAAGTGAAGAACAGGTGGCAAATACCCAAAGGGAATTTGGCCCAACAATTTTCCCAAAAAATGCTCTTAAGACTCATTTTTTGAGAGATTTATTAAGATGATGTGTATGCATGCATTTATTGTCTCTCTTGGTTTTTCCACTTATGAAATGATGTGAAATGAATGATACAACTTTGTCAAAATTCTTTTTATTGTAAAAGGTATTTTTTATTGCTTTAATTTTTATAACCCTTTATCTCTTCTATCGGTCAACGTGGCTACTTAGCTTACGAAGAATTTGAAACCAGGCTAACTAAAATGAAGATTGTATGAGATAAAGTTGTTTATTATGAAAATATGGTTTTACATCCCCTTATCTCTTCTGTCGGTCTACGTGGCTACTTAGCTTACAAAGAACCTAAAACCAGACTAGCTAAAATGTAGATTGTCCGAGATAAGGTTGTTTACTGCAAGAAGGTTTTTGAGATTTTATTTTATTTATTTTTGTTGTTGTATGATTATGCTATGCAACAATCTGATGCAACAAACAAATGCACAAACAATTCACTCATTCGCGAATAGAGCGATGACATTTTTATCAAAAGGTAGGGGTATACTGCAAAAGAGTGCGTATTCAGGGTAGTTCTAAATATCCTCACCAAGGCCAGGCCCCCAAGGTGCCCCCATTATAGGGTCCCCACTCTCCGAGCCTTCAGACCATGCATGGCACTAGGGCCTTGTCAGTCTTTGGGCCAAAAGAGGAAGGTTATCACCTTGAGTGGTGGTTTCCGACCATACCAGTGGGCTCATGGCCCTCACTACGACAAATCGTACAATGCCACCTACTCCCTAAGGTTATCCCACTTGCCCCCCGGTATAGGGGGAACTGTTGTGTGCAAGGGTTTGTGTACATTTTTTATTTCAAACAATTGCATAAAGTAAACATACAACAGTTATTAAAGCCAAACAATAAATTATGTTACAAAGTAAAGAAGGGCAAAAGCGTAATTTCAAGTTTTTATTTTTTTAAACTAGTTCATCACTAAATGGAATCAACTCTCCAGCTTCCCCATTGGAGTCGCCATCTGTCGCCGCTGTCAAAAGAGGAGGTCGGAGCGACGCGATGGTCTTTTTATTCGACTCGCGTTATTGAAAAGTGTGGTCATCACCCTGAGGATGTCCGATAACTGAACTATTCTAAGGGTGAGGTTTTCATAAGTGGGTTCTAGAGTCGCCATCAATATTTTAACCAAAAACAATGAAAAAGGAAAAAAAGAAGGCAATGGTTTACAAAAAAACCAACTTTGGTCATTACAACCAGAGTTAGGTAAGGGAGTTAGTTACGTGCGGGGAAGGTATTAGCTTCCCCACGACGCCCCTTTCAGGTTCCCTATGATGGATTGTTATTTTTTAAAATAAGAACATTAAAATTACTCTTTTACCCTTATTTATTCATTGCAAAATTTAAATTATTGACTACCCCCTAATAACTAATGCATAGAGATGGTAAATAATAAAAGCGATAATGATAGATTAAGGGATATAGAGGAACCTTCGAAGCAAGATTTTATAAATGTTCTTGTAAAGGGCAGTCCCGCCAAACGAGATGGTGGTCTCGCTTTTGATAAATGGCGAGACGGCGGTCTCGTTTTTGGCAAATGGTGAGACGGAGGTCTCGCCTTTGGCCAATGACGAGATGGCGATCTCGCCAAACGAGATGGCGGTCTCGATCTTCTAGGTAGAATTTTCTTATTTTTGTGTACAAAAAGCCTTCCTATTCTAATATGGAGCCTATTGAACAATCCTCGGGACCTTTAAGGCCTTGTCCATCTTCGAACGAAAGTCTTCTGCTCTTTATTTTGAGGCCGGGAAAGATTTGGGATCTACAGTGAGTACAAACCGCCACTAGGTCTGAACCCCCTTCTGTAAGGATCTTGTGAGTACAAACCCCCACCAGGTTGAAATCCGACGAGCCCCCTTCTATAAGACTTTGCCGATTTGAGGAATCCCCTTCCGTAAGACCCTCATGGATGATAAGCCCCCTTCTGTATGGCTTATCAAGTGTGAACCCCCTTCTGTAAGGTTCTTTCGGTTGATGACCTTGAAACCCCAAGATGCTCCTTTTGGTAGTCAATCCTGTGGCTGATGAGTACGAACCCTCATCTGGTTCTGAGTCCTTTCTTCTAGACTAAAAATACGTTGGTGGCTTATTGTTTCTGGTCATGTGCATACTCCATGGGAAGTAGTTATTTGAGAATTTTGTTTTTGATTTTTCTTGTTAGTCATCCGGCTTGCCGGGGATTCTTTGTTTTTGGCTTTTTTCCGATAGCCATCCGACTTGTTGGTTGTCAGGTGTCGCCGCCGTCCGTTCCGACGTCCTGGGACGTCTCGAACGTTAATGCGAGCGGTCGTGAAAAGATGGTTGAGACTCGCGTTTTTTGTTAAAATTATGTTCATTGCTTCCGAGGTGCTCAACACTGAACTATCCTCTAAAAGAAGCAAGGTTTTCGAAAAGGGTTCTTTTGGAGTCGCCACCAATGTTTTGACCATAAACATTGGAAAAGGAGAAAAAGGCATTGATTTTAATAAAAACCAACTTGGCCATTATAAGCAGAGTCGGGTAAGGGAGTTAGTTACGTGTGGGGAAGGTATTAGCACCCCACAACGCCCCTTTCGGGTTCCCTATGACGGATTAATTCATTTAAGTTAAGATTACAAAAAATTACGCGATTACCCTTATTTTATTCGTACAATAAATATGGCTATCTACATGATTTTATTTACATTTTATGAAGCAATAAATAAAGCAGTAAAGGAGAAGAGATTTGAGAAGAACCTCCGTAGCAAGCTTTATATATCAACTCTGTTACAATAAGGACGCTTTTCGGCAGTCCCTCGCTCTACAATGACTCTCCTCTCGATTACAGACTCGACTCGACTAAATTTTCTAGAAGAATCGAATGCCGGAATACAAATTCCTTAACTGATTGTTACCTTTTAAAGGCAATCAGAAAGATCATTCGAGAGAGGGAGAGAAGTAGACAAGTCTTCTGAGTTGTCTGGGGTGTGGAAGATGACAAATGAGGCTCCTATTTATAGCCATTTTTCGCCTGGACATCTGGGACGGTCGTCTGGGTTGGGACGGCCGTCCCAACTGCACATTTTACACTGGGACAATTTGGGACGGCCTGGTGCATTTGGGACGGCCGTCCCATTTGAATTTAGGGACTTGGGACGCGCGTCCCAAAGGTGAGACGTGCGTCTCACATGCATTTTTTGTGTTTGGGACGGCCAGGTGTGTTTGGGACGGCCGTCCCAGTTTGGGACGGCTGTCCCAAACTGCTTTGGCCTGTCTTCGCGTTCCGGGACCCCCGAGAAGCTTTCCTTTCCTTTTTTCGGACGTCGTTTGATGCCGATGTGTGTCCGTTGAAGCTTTATCTTCATATAGGAAGTCTTCTTGGCCTTCATTAAGATGACGGGCGAGCTTTATCTCTGTGTAGGAAGTCTCTTTTGTCTTTATTGTGTGGATGGGTGACCTTTGTCTTATTGTGAGAAGTCTTCTTTTCTTTTATTTGGGAAGCCGGGTGAACTTTGTCTTTTGTGTGAAGTTCCCCTAACTTTTATTTGAGAGGCCGGGCAAAATTAGGGGTCTACAACTGCCCCCCCTTCACCTGCCAAACTAATTTGTTGGTTTAATATACCGACAAAGTTAGTTGGTAGGGGAAGGAGTTAACCCTTTTGCCCGGTTATCCTTCGGATGCTGCTCCTTTACTGATCCTCTGGATGATAAATATTTTGATAGGTACCAACCCCTATCTGGTTTGAGCCTCCTTTTATAAAGCTCTGGTGAGTACTTACCCTCACCTGGTATAAGTCTGTATTTTACTAGACTTTTGTGAGTACCTACCCCCACTAGGTATGAACCTTGTTTTACAAGGTTTTGGTGAGTACCTACCCTCACCCGGTATGAGTTTGCATTTTGCTAAACTCTTGTGGGTACTTACTTCTGAGGTGCTCAACACTGAACTATCCTCTAATAGAAGCAAGTCTTTGCACCCATTTTTTGTAATGCTTCAAGTGAGTATTTTTACTCTACCCGAGGCATTTTGCTAAGTTTTGATGAGTACCTACCCTCATCTGGTAAAAAAAACCTTATTTTTAAGGTTTTGGTGGGTACCTACCCCCACCTGGTACGAATCTGTATTTTTTGCTAGATTCTAGTGGTTTTTACACCTCCACTTGGTGTGAACCCGCATATTGACTAGGTTCTAGTGGATTTTACACCCCCACTGGGTGCGAACCTGCATATTGACTAGGTCCTAATGGATTTTACACCCCCATTGGGTGCGAACCTGCATATTGACTAGGTTCTAATGGATTTTACACCCCCATTGGGTGCGAACCTGCATATTGACTAGGTTCTAATGGATTTTACACCCCCATTGGGTGCGAACCTGCATATTGACTAGGTTCTAATGGATTTTACACCCCCATTGGGTGCGAACCTGCATATTGACTAGGTTCTAATGGATTTTACACCCCCATTGGGTGCGAACCTGCATATTGACTAGGCTCTAGTGGTTTTTACACCCCCACTGGGTGCGAACCTGCATATTGACTAGGCTCTAGTGGTTTTTACACCCCCACTGGGTGCGAACCTGCATATTGACTAGGTTCTAATGTATTTTACACCCCCATTGGGTGTGAACCTACATATTGACTAGGTTCTAATGGATTTTACACCCCCATTGGGTGCGAACCTGCATATTGACTAGGTTCTAATGGATTTTACACCCCCACTGGGTGCGAACCTGCATATTGACTAGGTTCTAATGGATTTTCTCATTCAATCTTTTGATTGATGAGTTCATACCCCTAACGGGCCTTCGGAGAAGTGTTGGCGGCTTACGGTCTTTGATCATGCGCCTATTCCTTGGGGAATGATTTGGTTTTTTTACCTTGACTTTTTTAGTCATCCGGTTTTTACCGAGGATTTCATTGTTTTGGCTTTTTCTTTTAGCCATTCGGCTTTTGCCGGGGATTTCATTGTTTTGGATTTTTCTTTTAGCCACCCGGCTTTTGCCGGGGATTTCATTGTTTTGGCTTTTTCTTGCAGCCATCCGGTCTTGACCGGGGATTCTTTGTTTTGGCTTTTTCTTGCAGCCATCCGGTCTTGACCGGGGATTCTTTGTTTTGGCTTTTTCTTTTAGCCATCCGGCTTTTGCCGGGGATTCTTTGGGTTTTGGCTTTTCCTTTTAGCCATCCGGTCTTTGCCGGGGATTCTTTGTTTTTGGCTTTTTTTTTTTTTTTTTAGCCATCTGGCTTTGCCAGGGATTATTTGCTGGCTGCCTCTTACTAGGCGGGAATCCTCTGGGGATTTTGAATTCTCTTATTGATTGTGCCTCTTGATTAGGCGAAGATCCACTTGGGGATTTTGTTGTGCCTCTTGATTAGGCGGGAATCCACTGGGGATTTTGTTGATTTTTTTATTGTGCCTCTTGATTAGGCGGGTGCTTCAATAGTGGTGAAGGCTTTTTACTTGTTATTTTTCGCCTCTGAATAGGCTGATGTTCTACTTGAGGGTATTTGTTCTTGATAATACCTCTGAGTAGGTGGATGCTTTTTGAAAGCTTTGTGCTTGTATTACCTCTTATAGGTTGATTTCCCATTTCTTGGGGATATCAGTTTTTTGCTTACCTTAGGCAGAGGCTCTTCTTGGGAGTGAAGGTTTTGCACTTCGCTGGGGATATTCATATTGGGTGTTCCAGATGGTTAACTCCCTGAGGATATGAATTTGTAGTTTGCCTTTGCTGGTAGGCTTGCTGGGGATTTTTCTTTTTGATGATCCACTGGAGAATTAATTTCATTCCGGAGATCTATTTTGAATTGCCCCCCTAGGGAGAAATGGAGTTTTTCGACTCCTTATTGGATGTTTGTTGTTTTGAGTTGACTTTGCCTATGCTCTTATTCCTGCTGGGGAATGGGTTTTTATTATTTTTTTTCCTCGCGATTTGAACTTCTTTTTTTTCGCGAGTTGGTTTTTTATACATGTGTGCCTTTTATGCACATTGGTTTTTTGGATGAAAAGATATTTTTCTCTTTTCTTTTTTGTGATCCCTGGGGAATTTTCTCTTTGGGGATCTAATCTTTGATTTGATTTTTCATGATGATGGAGTCTTGAGCTCCTGTTTTTTAGTGAAGCTCTTTATTGAGCGGGATGAAGAGATTTTCTTCTTTTTCTCTTTTTTGGGATTCACCGAGGAGTCTGTTGGTTTCCTGGGGATCCAAATTTGATGACGGAGTCCTGGCCCCTGGCTTTGTGAAGCTTCTTATTTGAGCTGGAAGATGGAAAAATTTTGTTTTCATCTTTTTGTCTTTTTGTAGACTTTTCTTGATATATTCTTCTTGGAGATTTTTATTTGACCCTTTTTTGTTGTGGCCTCATTTTGGGGAATGAAAGTTTTTCTTTTCTTTCTTTTGGTTGCCCCGTGGTGATATGGAGGACTTGACTCCGTATTTTTTTTGATGGACTTTTATGTAGTCCTTATTCTCCTTTGAGGAATAAAGCAGAGACTCTTGCATGAGTGTGCTTGATGACTCATGTGGCGACGAAGCTGAGTCGTGAGGTAATCTTTTTGTCTTGCCTCTGTAGTAAGCAAGGATCCTCTTGGGGATGACCGAGCCTTTCCATTGGCTTTTTCATTTTGATGGTTTCCTTCTTCCTTGGATGGAAGGATGTTGATTGAGGCTTTAAATGATTTATGTTTGATGACTCAAGTGGTGATGCTGAGTCATGAAATAATTTTTGTGTTGCCTTTGGAGTAGGCAAGGATCCGCTTGGGGATTATCGAGCCTTTCCATTGGCTTTTCTATGTTGATGTACCTTCTTTTATTAGGATAGAAGGTTAGAGCTAGTTTCCTTGAAGCTCTTTATTTTGCTGAAGATAATTTTGATTTTGCCTTTTTCTATCGCGATTTAATTTTATCACGAATTTTTTGAAATCCGGCTTTTTAGTATATCATGTGTGCCTTTTATTTTATAGTTTTTGTACACATGGGCTTTTGAAATGTGAAACAGAAATAACTACTTTTATTTATTACTGCTTTTTGTTTGGGTACATTCAAGCTTCTTTTTTTTCAAAATACTAAAAAAAGCTATAGAAAGACTCTTCCTAATCATCCGCCTCTGGACTGGAGTGGGCGGATGGTACTGGTGAAGGGAAGCGGCGGAGTAGGCGACGCTGGAACCTTGCCTGGGTTTGGACCAAGCTCTCTATCGTCGGCGTGATCGCGATGCGATCTCCGTCCTTGCATGCTCTAGCACGTCGATCAGTGACTCGACTAAAGCTCACGTCGGCGTAATGAACTTGGAAATCCTCTCCTTCCATGTATGCATGCTCCTCGGTCCACAGAGGCGTCGCGTACATAGCCGGAAGGAAGACTCATGAATCTCCGAGTCCAGTCCGCATTCCTTTATGGCCTTCAGGAATGCGTATCCTAGATTGCACTTATGTCCTTGGTGCATACAGTAGACAATGAAGAGATCAACCAGCGTGACCTTCCCCTGGCTCTCCTTTCGGCTGTGCAGGGTCCCGGCAAGCAGTTTGTGGCATATGCGGAGTGGGGGAGAGAAGGATGCCCCTTTCAGGTGTGTGGGCAGGTTGAGAGCTCCAGGTGATCTCCTTCCACATGCTAGTGGTGGTGAGAACAGTAGGCTTCTCCAGATATGCGGACCGATATTCTGGTTCCCTTGTATCTGCTTTCTGGCAGAATCCCATGATGACATTGAAGTCATCCAGAATAGTGGTCCGGTAGGCTCCATCCATCCAGTAGGAGACAGCTTGCGTTGGTGGCACTCCGGGAATTGTGGATGGCATTTCCATCATGTTGACAGAGGCAAGAAACTCCATTGTAGCGGTGCGATGGATTCGAGTAGATGGCTCACGGAGCAGAAAGTCCCATCCTATGTTATGGATGAACCTTCTGACGTCTTGTTCCCAGCCAAATGTAGCAAGGATCTCGAAATCTAGTCGAAGCATAGGATACCAGTGCAAATTGTTGGATATTTGCCAGGTCGTTGTTGATGCGCCTCGCCATCATCATGCCGGTGACAGGAGTTCTTCTAGCAGCGAGTCCTAGTGCGCTTTCTCCTGGATGAGGCTTCTCCACGCTCCATTGTGAGCTCTATTCTTTCAGGAATGCTAAAAATGTATAGAGAAGGAGAAAAAGCAAGATAGGAAGCTTGGAATGAGGTACCAAAGCTCAATCCCGCGCCCCACATATATAGGCCGCGCTAGGGGGTTTGGGACGGCCGTCTAGGTTGGGACGGCCGTCTCAAATGGCATATTTGTTCATGGCCCAACCCCCACCTGAGACGCGCGTCTCAAACAAAAATTGGCACTTGGGACGGCCGTCTGGGCTTTGGGACGGCCGTCCCAAGCTTCTGATGCTGGCTCTTGATTTTTTTTGAGTTAATTTTCGTGCTTTTTGATGAATTTGAAGATAGGATTCCCTTCATTTATGCTTTAATGCATGCTATGCTTCATGATATGCATTCTATGATCTATTTCAGCTTAATATTTTGAAAGTTTTAACTCGATGTGCTTTAACTTCGGTGCATTCTTCGCTGTGCCTTTATGTCATTTTGTTTCTTGATCAACAAGCTAAGTTGTATTGGTTTGCCGTTCTGGACCTTTCTTGATATGGCCGAAGAGCTATCTTCCGTTCGTAGGGCAACTGTCATATCAATGCCCTCCTTCCTTTCCTTAGGGATTTCGACCTTCCTATTGATCACTATGTTACCACATTCCCCTTTATTACTTGAATGCTTTATAGTGAAAATGGTCAAGAGAAGAGAAAGAAAAGGATTTACAACAAAGGCTTGTGTTTTAGAGGGATATTTTTTATAATAGAGGTTTTTGTAAGAATGGCTCGCCAGGGTTAGTCTGTGTTTAGGCTAGTTTAGATAACCGTTTCATTCTTATGATGCGGCGTCGTTTGTTTACTGATTTATGGCGCCTTTTTTGTGATTGACTAACTTCCCTAGTCCGCCCTTTCGGGTTTTCAGCCTAGGATGCTGTGCTTATGTCCTAACTTTTGTCTAGGTTTTCCCCTTTTTTGTATTTATTTTTAAGGAATACCTAGCGGACTTTTAATAACCCTAACTTTTGCCCAGGTTACCCTTTATTATTGTTCAGGTCTCCTGCCGGGTTTACCCTAACTTTTGTGCAGCCCCCTTTGTGGGTTTCCTGCGGGGTATTTTGCCCTTTTATTTTCTTGTCTCGGCCTTTGACCTTGACGGGCTTTTCTTTTTATATGCATATATTTTTTTGCACAACATTGTCGAAACTTGATTTTGTCAAGATAGATTTTATTTGTGTTTCTAGTTAATCGATCATTTTTTACTTTTCTTTGCGGCACTTTAATTATTCTGACGCATTTACATCCCTTAGAATCAGAAGAATGACACCTAATGACTAACGCTACCCTTTGCGCTAATACCCCTCCTTTTCGGAATATCGTCTTCGAGGGGTGAGACTTCCCTGCTTTCCGTATAGTTTGATCTTTAGTGGGATCGTACCCTAAACCATACTTTAGCGGATTATCCTTCAAATCTGGTGGCTCTCTTATCCCTTGAGCATTCTTTCCGAGCCCCTGTCTTGGGCGATATCCATATTTTTTCATTATATGGGCCACCTTCATATTACTAGGGAGTCTTTCTATGTTGGCAATTTCGAGTGCTTGAAAAGATGTTTCAAGAGCCTCTTCAGCCGCATCCACATATGGCTGGACAGACGGTTTGCTAATCAGAAAGTATTCTTCAGCTTGAACTGTGACTAGTTTATTATTTATCACAAACTTGACTTTATGGTGGAGCGTTGAAGGTATTGCCTTAGCGCTATGAATCCAAGGTCTACCAAGGAGACAACTGTATGCTGGCGTGATATCCATCACGTGGAAGTCTATGTTGAAAATAGTAGGTCCAATTTGGATAGGTAGACTAATCTCTCCTACTACTTCACGTCTTGACCCGTCAAAGGCTCAAACAATTGTATTACTCGGGCGCATGTGGGCTCCTTGCACTGTTATTTTGTCGAGTGTACTTTTAGGCATAACATTTAGGGATGACCCATTATCCACAAGTACTTTGGAAATGAGATATTCTTTGCATTTGACAGAGATATGCAAAGGCTTATTATGATTTGACCCTTCCAAAGGGAATTCTTCATTGGTGAAAGTAAGGTGATTATTGGCTGTGATATTACCAATAATTCCTTCAAACTTGTCTTGGGATATTGCATGCGGAACGAATGATTCATTCAAAACCTTTAACAGTGCGTTTCGATGCGGTTCCGAACTCATGATGAGTGATAACAAAGTTATCTTTGCTGGAGTACGATTGAGTTGATCGATGATAGAGTACTCGCTTTGTCTTATGTATTGGAGTAACTCATCTATCTCCTCCTTGGATTTCTTTTCTTCTTCGGCCTTATTTTTCGCCTTTTCTTTAGAAGTATTTTCTTGTAATTCCTTGGGGGAGTATATTCTTCCGCTTCTTGTCATGCCCCCAATACCGGCTATGTTGGAGATATCTTGATTAACTGGCAATTCCTCTGAGTATCTCCAAGGTACAACTTTATTTGATGCATAAGGGAAAGGACGTGGCACTAATAAGCGTAAAGGCGCTATTGCTTCTTCCCTTTTATCGATTGGAATTATTAACGGTGCTTGTTTGTTATTATCTTCCGGTTTATCGATCGTCGTAGAGATTTTGATGATGAAAGGTTTCTTTTCCATTTTTCTGATTTGTGGAAAGCACATCAGTTAATCCTTTCTTTTTATTATCTTTATTTATTAAAACGAGGAGGGATATGTGAATGTATGCAATTTATGAATGCAATAGACAATTTAAGGAGAGAAATCCTTTTATTAGAAAGTGTAAATCCTTCTATACAATGCTTTGAAGCAAATGTTGACAAAAGCGAAAAAGCTTGAAGAATCCTATAGGTAAATTAGGCTTTCTTCGTAATTCGTCTTCAGCTGTTATCACGTGATTTCTGAGCATCTTGATTTGCTCAGATACCGCCTGGCTCATATCTTCATTATATCGACGAGCCTCTTTTATTTTTTCTTCCTGGTGAACGATCAAGGCATGTTGCTGATCAGACCTCTCTATTATTCGGTCCTTTTCACGGAGTAATTGACCATACTGAGCTAATCCATCTTTTTCTTTCTCACGTAGCTCCTCCAGGTCTACTCTGTATTTTTCAGTGGTTTCCCACCACTTTTGTGCTTCTGAACGAGTATTTGCTAGGTCATCTTGTATTAACTTGATCGTTCTTGCCTGTTCTGCAAGCGTGCTCTCAAGATGTGCTATTTCGTCATTCATGTCCCGGAACAGACTATCTTGCTCAAGTCTTGGAATCTTCAATGCTTGTTTAGTCTCTTCCTGATAGTCAGCACAATCATTCTTAAGACGCTCTATTTCGTGGTCCTTCTTTTTACATTGCCTTTTTAGACCATCTATTATAAGGGTTGATTCTTGATCTTTTTCTTCAAAAGCCCTTAGCTGAGCTTCCATGACTTCAACCTTTTTGTTTAAGGCATTGACCTGCAATTGTAGCTCTTCATTTGCTAACGTTGTAGTGAATGCAGTAGATGGTTGGGGTATCCCTCTATTTTTCCTCCATTCTTCATATTCCTGGGACGTAGATACTTGAACCTTTCCGAGTTCTTTATCTCCCATATAGGCTGGTCTTTCCCATGCTTTCCGGACAGCGGATACTTCTTCAAAGCTATGGGAATAATGACATAGACTCAGCCCTCTGAGCTCTTCCTGAGTTGGCGCGGTCTGGGTTCTCATAAGTTGTTTCAGAGCCAACTTAGGAGAATAGGCTATACAACCCCTGAGGCCTAGTAGTGGTATGCTCAAGTAATCTCCGCATCGTACAAGAATATAACCGGGTCGGAACCAAGGGCAAACCCATGATACGTGCTCTATATTCCAGTTTTCTAACTCGGTCTTCCACTCTAGCACTTGACGATGCTGAAGAGGGATTTTTGAAAAACTCCTTAAAGGATCAGGAAATACGCCCATATGGCTTGATGCGTAGAAATGAGTAATACCCCACACGTATAGTAGTGAAGTGCAGCATCTAAGTGTTTTTCCCTGTTTCTGTCGACAAAATTCTACTGAAAGCAGGGTGTCAGCAAGGATTGTAGGTATAGGACTCTTTGAGTATACATCCCAGGCAAAGAATGCGTCCATTGCAGCATGATCCACGATGTTCACATGGAATGGGAACAAAATGATTCTGAACATTGCTAATGCTAGAGTCTTATTGAATGTAGACCAGTCCTTCTTTTCAGCCAAAGAGACTAAATGGTCTTCTATTACAGCCATTTTCCAACCTCTGATATTCCCTTTCCCCTCTAGGGTGGATTGATGAGGGGGCAGTCGTATGATGGTAGTGTAGACCCCTAATTTTGCCCGGCCTCTCAAAATAAAAGATAGAGGAACTTCGCCCGAAGATGGAGTTCATCTGGTTTCCCAAAAATTGAGGAAACCTCCTGCAACAACATGGAATTCGCTTATATGCACGATAAAGACTAAAGAAGACCTCTCATAATAAGACGGAGTTCAATCATCCACACAAAGAAGACTTCCTACACGAAGATAAAGCTTCAACGGACACATATCGGCATCAACTGACGTCCAAAACAGACAAGGAAAGCTTCCCGGAGTCCCGAAACGCGCGAAACTGGCCAGAACAGTCGAGACGGCCGTCCCAAAGTTGGGACGGCCGTCCCAACCTGTCCCAGCCAGTTGGGACGCGCGTCCCGAAGTTGGGACGGCCGTCCCAAGTCCCGGCTCAAGTGGGACGGCCGTCCCGGTCCCCGTGGGGTCCCAGCCTGTGTAATTTTGCCATTTGGGACGGCCGTCCCAGTCCGGACGGCCGTCCCAGTCCGGACGGTGGTCCCGAAGTGCGCCAGCTGCGAAAACTATAAATAGGAGGCTCATTTGTCACTTTTTCACACCACGACACTCCGCAGAGCTCGAAACACTTTCTAAAACTCGGAGCACTTGTCTATTTCTTTCTTTCTCTTGAATGATCTTTCCGATTGCCTTAAATAGGTAACAATCGGTTAAGGAATTATATTCCGGCATTCGATTCTTCTTTAAATTTTTAGTGGGGTCGATCTCGTGTTGGTGAGGAGAGTCTGTGTAGAGAGGGGTTGCCAAAACGCATCCTCACAGTTCAAGATTCTCAATATCAAGCTTGCTACGCGAGGTTCTTTTCAATTCTCTTCTCTTTTATTGCTTTATTGTTTTATTGTTTTATTTAGCTTTATTATGTCATGTAGAATAGGATCATGTAGATAGCTATTTTAATATCTCTTTTATTGCTTTATTTAACTTTATTCATCATTTTATGCATGCAACATAGAATAAAATCATGTAGATAGCCATTTAATATTATGTAATAAAATAGGGTAATCGCGTAATTTCTCATAGTCTTTATTTAAATAAATTCATCATAGGGAACCCGAAAGGGGCGTTGTGGGGTGCTAATACCTTCCCCACACGTAACTAACTCCCTTACCCAACTCTGGTTATAATGGCCAAGTGCGGTTTTTCTTAAAATCAACATTTTTTCCTTTTCCAATGTTTAAGGTCAAAACATTGGTGGCGACTCCATAAGAACCTCTTTTCGAAAACCTTTTAAAACAAAAACGCGAGTCTAAACCATCTTTTCGCGACCGCTCGCATAAACGTTTCGAGACGTCCCCCGGACGTCGAAAGGGACGGCGGCGACAGATGGCGACTCCGCTGGGGACGCTAGAGAGTTGATCCCATTTAGTGACAGATAAATTCAAACTAAGTAAAGATTTGAAATTACGCCTTTACCCTTCGTATGTTTTTTTTACTGTATGGCTTTAATAACTGCTGTATGATTATTTTCTGCAAATTGTTTGAAATATAAATTGCACACAACAGTCCCTCTATACCCGGGGCAAGAGTGAATATCTATAAGGAGTGGGTGGCGTATACGATCGGTTAGTTGGCACACGGGCTACCGCCGTTGTCTGAAAACCACCAACTCAAGGTGATAACTCTCTTCTTTTGGTCTAAGGGTGTCGCCACGGAGTTCCGTGCATGACCCGAGGATCGAGAGATTGAGAGGTCCCTATAATGGGGGCACCTTGGGGACCTTTGGCCTGGTGAGAACAGCTAGAACCACCTAAACCAAGCACGTTTCGCAGGAAAATCCCACCTCGTGATTAAATAAGCGCGCTCTGCTCGTGGATGTATGAATTGTGTGCGCATACGTTTGCTGCATTTGTATTGATGCATTAGCATAGGGTAATCATACAACAGCACAATAAATGAAAAAACCTAAAAATCATAAAAATATATAATCAAATTAAAAATACCTTTGTCATAAAATAAAAATTATTAGCAAAAGTCTTGCAATTCATATCACCTTTTCTTCATAATCATAAAAAGGGAAGAAGATAGTACTCTCTTCATCAAAATCCATAAATATTCATATAGATAAGCTTTCTTTTCCAGAAAAACCCAAGTATTATCATACATCATATTAGGAATGAAACATGATAATACTTAGAAAAATAAATACTTGCATACATACATTTACAAAAACCCATCCTCATATCATGCATTTTTCACTTCGTTAGATAATGGAGGGATCTCGGTAGTAGACAATTAAAGAAAGTGGAAATCCTTCCGTACCAGTGTAGAGAAGCTAAGGCAGCTTGTGTACTTACATGCCACGGAGGCTCTGTGCTAATTTTGAGAAATCTTATGGAAGAATTCTTGACCTCCTAAAGATCAGCATCAATCCAATATTTATTAGAGCATTGGTCCATTTCTGGAATCCCAATCTACACTGCTTTGAGTTTTCACAGTTTGACCTGGTACCAACCTTAGAGGAATACGAACTCATGGTTAGATGGCCTCAGTCAGTTGGGGTTTATGTCTGCTCAGGAGAATATATGGCCGTGAGAAAGGTTGCTACTATCATACGACTACCTTCCCATCAATCTGCCCTCCAGGGGAAAGGAAATGTCCGAGGTTGGAAAATATCCGTAATAGAAGACCACTTGACCTTTTTAGCTGAAAAGAAAGATTGGTCTACATTTAACAAAACTCTAGCATTGGCAATGTTCGGAACCATATTATTCCCATTTCATGCGAATATTGTGGATCATGCTGCGATGGATGCATTCTTTGCCTGGGATGTGTATTCAAAAAGTCCTATACCTACAATCCTTGCTGATACCCTGCTCTCTGTTGAATTTTGCCGACAGAAACAGGGAAAAACACTCAGATGTTGTACTCCACTGCTATATGTCTGGGGTATTACTCACTTTTACGCCTCAAGCCACATGGGTGTATTTCCTGATCCTTTAAGAAGCTTCTCAAAAATCCCTCTTCAACATCGTCAAGCCTTAGAGTGGAAAACCGAGTTAGAAAACTGGAACATAGAGCATGTATCATGGGTTTGCCCTTGGTTCCGACCCGGCTATATTCTCATACGATGCGGAGACTACCTGAGTATACCACTTCTAGGTCTTAGAGGTTGTATAGCATACTCTCCTAAAATAGCTATGAGGCAACTTATGAGAACTCAGACTACGCCAACCCAAGAAGAACTCAGACAGCTGAGTCTATGCCATTATTCCCATAACTTTGAAGAAGTATCTGCTATCCGGAAAGCATGGGAAAGACCGGTATACCTGGGGGATAAAGAACTCGGAAAGGCTCAGGTATCTACATCCCGTGAATATGAAGAATGGAGAAAAAATAGAGGGATACCCCTACCATCTGATACATTCATTAAAACATTGGTCAACGAAGAATTACAATTGCAGGTCAATGCTTTAAACAAAAGGGTTGAAGTCATGGAAACTCAGCTAAGGGCTTTTGAAGAAAAAGAGCAAGAATCAATCATTATAATAGACGGTCTAAAAAGGCAATGTAAAAAGAAGGACCGTGAGATAGAGCTTCTCAAGAATGATTATGCTGACTACCAAAAAGAAGCTAAGCAAACAATGAAAATTCCGAGGCTTGAGCAAGATAGTCTTTTCCAGGACATGAATGATGAAATAGCACGTTTTGAGAAAGCACTTACGAGACAGGCAAAAATGATCAAGTTGATACATGATGACCTAACAGAACTCGGTCAGAAGCACAAAAATGGCGGAAACCAGCTGAAAAATACAAGAAAAGCCTGGATGAGCTACATGATAAAGAAAGGAATGGATTAGCTCAGTATGGTCGACTACTCCGTGAAAATGACCAAATAAGAGAGAGATCTGACCAACAACATGCTTTGATCGTTCATCTAGAAGAAAAGATGAGAGAGGCTCATCGATATAGTGAAAATATGAGTCAAGCGATACATGAGCAAATCAAAATACTCGGAAACCATGTGAGAACAGCTGAAGATGAATTACGAAGAAAACCTAATTTACCTATAGGATTCTTCAAACTTTTCTGTTTTTGTCAGCACTTGCTCCAAAGCATTGTATAGAAGGATTTACATTTTCTAATAAAAGGACTTATTTTTTCTCTCCTTAAATTGTCTATTGCATTCATAAGCTGCATACATTCGTATATCCCTCCTCATTTTAATAATAAAGATAATAAAAAGAAAGGATTAACTGATGTGCTTTCCACAAATCAGAAAAATGGAAAAGAAGCCTTTCGTCATCAAAATCTCTACGACAGGAGATAAACCCGAAGATGATAATAAACAAGCACCGTTGGTTATTCCTATTGACAAAAGGGAGAAGGCAATAACACCTATACGTTTATTCGTACCTCACCCTTTCCCTTATAAATCAAATAAAGTTGTACCCTGGAGATACTCAGAAGAATCGCCAGTCAATCAAGACATCTCCAACATAACCGGTATTGGGGGCATGACAAGAAGCGGAAGAATATACGCCCCCAAGGAATTACAAGATAATATTCCTAAAGATAAAATGAAAAATAAAGCCGAAGAAGAAAAGGAATCCAAGGAAGAGACAGATGAGTTACTCCAACACATTAGACAAAGCGAGTACTCCATCATCGATCAACTCAATCGCACTCCTGCAAAGATAACCTTGTTATCACTCATCATGAGTTCGGAACCGCATCGAAACGCACCGTTAAAAGTTTTGAATGAATCATTCGTTCCACATGCAATATCTCAAGACAAGTTTGAAGGAATTATTGGTAATATCACGACCAATAATCACCTTACTTTCACTAACGAAGAATTCCCTTTGGAAGGGTCAAATCATAATAAGCCTTTGCATATCGCTGTTAAATGCAAGGAATATCTCATTTCCAAAGTTCTTGTGGATAATGGATCATCCTTAAATGTTATGCCTAAAAATACACTGGACAAGATAACAGTACAAGGAACCCACATGCGCCCGAGTAATACAATAGTTCGAGCCTTTGACGGATCAAGACGCGAAGTGGTAGGAGAAATTAGCCTACCAATTCAAATCGGACCTACTATTTTCAACATAGACTTCCACGTAATGGATATCACTCCAGCATACAGTTGTCTCCTCGGTAGACCTTGGATTCATAGCGCTAAGGCAATACCTTCGACGCTCCACCAAAAAGTCAAGTTTGTGACAAATGATAAACTGGTCACAGTTCAAGCTGAAGAAGACTTTCTAATAAGCAAACCATCTATCCAACCATATGTGGATGCGGCTGAAGAGGCTCTTGAAACATCTTTTCAAGCACTCGAAATTGCCAATATCGAAAGACTCCCTAGTAGCATGAAGGTGGCCCAGATGATGAAAATATATGGATATCGCCCAGGACAAGGGCTTGGAAAGAACGCTCAAGGAATAAGAGAGCCACCAGATTTCAAAGATAATCCGTTAAAGTATGGATTAGGATATGACCCTGCAAAGGATCAAACCATACGAAGAACAGGGAAGTCTTACCCCTCGAAGATGGTATTTCAAAAAGGAGGGATATTAACGCAAAGGGTAGCGTTAGTCATTAGATGTCCTTCTTCCGATTCTAAGGGATGTAAATCTAATGACTATTAGAGATCACTCCTCGGGGTTTGCCCGTCCCCCGAGCATCTTTAGGGCCCACATTTCCCTGAAATTACAAAAGAATGCTATTCTTACTATCTGCTTCTTTTCTTGCTAAATGTATCTATACCCCATTTTAATAAACAAAGTTTAGATAAATGTTTTGTTCCAAATGCGTCCAAATAAGTGAAGCGCCGCAAAGCAAAGTCAAAATAAATAGATTAGCTAGAAACACAAATAAAATTTATCTTGATAAAATCAAGTTGCGACAAATGTTGTGCAAAAAAAAAATACGCATACAAGAAAGGAAAGCTCGTCAAGGTCAAAGACCAAGACAAGAAAATAAAAGGGCAAAATACCCGGCAGGAAACCCACAAAGGGGGCTGTGCAAAAATTAGGGTAAACCCGGCAGGAGACCCGAACAATAATAAAGGGTAACCTGGGCAAAAGTTAGGGTTATTAAAAGTCCACTAGGTATTCCCAAAAAATAAATACAAAAAGAGGAAACCTAGACAAAAGTTAGGACATAAGCACAACATCCTAGACTGAAAACCTGAAAGGGCGGTTTAGGGAAATTAGTCAATCACAAAAAGGCGCCATAAATCAGTAAACAACGACGCCACATCATAAGAATGAAACGTTTATCTAAACTAGCCTAAACACCGACCAACCCTGGCTAGCCATTCTTACAAAAACCTTTATTACAAAAAATATCACTCTAAAACACAAACCTTTGCAATAAATCATTTTCCTTCTCTTCTCTTGACCATTTCACTCTAAAGCATTCAAGTAATAAAAGGGGAATGTGGTAACATAGTGATCAATAGGAAGATTGAAATCCCTAAGGAAAGGAAGAAAGGCATTGATATGGCAGTTGCCCTACGAACAGAAGATTGCTCTTCGGCCATAGCAAAGAAAATTCCGAAACTGCAAATCAGTACAGCTAAGCTTGTTGATCAAGAAACAAGAAGGTACAACACCAAAGAATGCACCCCAAAGTCAAAGCACATCAGTTAAAACTTTCGAAATATTAACTGAAATAGATCATAGGATGCATATCATGAAGCATTACATGCATTAAAGCATAAATGAAGGGAATCCTATCTTCAATTTCATCAAAAAACACGAAAATTAACTCAAAAAAATCAAAAATCCCATCCAGCAGCTCGAGACGGCCGTCCCAAAGTCGGGACGGCCGTCCCAAATCCCCAAATTCAGTTGGGACGCGCGTCCCAGGTGGGACGGCCGTCCCACTTCCCCGCTGATGGCCCCTGTGCATTTTTTTTGATTGAGACGGCCGTCCCGACCCAGACGGCCGTCCCAAATTGCCTGGCGCGCTCTATAAATGCTAGGCGCGGATTTGGGCCTCTGCATCCCATTCCCAGCTTTATATCTTGCTTCTTCTCCCTTTCTACACATTTCTAGCATTCTTAAGCGAATATGGAGCACGGAGAATCTTCATCTAGGAGAAAACGCTCTAGAAACCCTGCTAGAGGAACTACTACAGTCAGTACTCAACTAGCAGAATCACACCAACTACGTCTAGTTAATATCCAGCAATTCTCATGGTACCCCACACTGCAATTGGACTTCGAAATCCTAGCTACATTCGGCTGGGATCAAGATGTCAGAAGATACATCCACAACATAGGATGGGACTTTCTGCTCCGCGAGCTACCTACTCGGATCCATCGCACTGCCACGATGGAATTTCTTGCTTCTGTCAACATGGTGGAAATGCCATCTTCCATTCCTGGGGTGCCACCAACTCAAGCTGTCTCCTACTGGATGGATGGAGCCTACCGGACCACTGCTCTGGATGACTTTAATGTCATTATGGGTTTCTGCCAGCGAGCAGATACAAGAACTCCAGAGTACCGGTCCGCGTATTTGGAGAAACCAGCTGCTCTCACCACCGCTACCATGTGGAGGGAGATCAGCCAGGCTGTCATTCCGCCATCAAATCTGAAGGGTGCAGCTTTTTCTCCTCCACTCCGCGTATGTCATAAATTGTTGGCCGGGACCATACACGCCGGAAGGAGAGCCAAGGAAAGGTAACTCTCGGCCGACCTTTTCATTGTTTACTGTATGCACCAGGGGCATAGGTGCAACCCAGGGTATGCCTTTCTCAAAGCCGTCAAGGATTGCGGCACTCGTGGTCCAAGCAGGAGCAATCATAATAGCTCCCTTTCTCACCCCTCTAACCGAGTATTGGGGATGTAGCGACGGAGAAGACATCCCGGCTAGTCTTCGACCGGAGCCGATCAACGGCGGAGTGCTGGCTCATATGAACATCCTCAGCGAGGCAAGGTACAGGGTTTATCTTAAACCCAATCCTCTCTATCTCGATGGACATGCGGGATTTCGACACACCACAGGATATCCCCACCACTTCGGAATCCCAGCAGCAATCCTACGACCTCGACTACACCGGCTTATACAGGCGCCTGGATGATGAGCATGCCTACATGGAAGGGCAATTCCAGCTTCATGCGACAGCGGTCGGTCACCGACCATGAGGCAAGACAGGACGGACCGCCAAATAGAAAATCTGGTCCGACCCAGACGAGGTTCCAACGCCGCTTGCTCCGTCGCTTCCCTTCGCCAGCACCATCCGCTCACTCCGAGTCCCAAGGCGGACGATTAGGAAGTTTTATGATGCTTTCTAGTAGTTCAAAAATGGTTGAATGTATTATCCAAAAAAATATATATATAATAAATAAAAATTGTTATTTCCATTTGCATCTTGAAAAGCCTACGTGTAAAATAAAAAGGCACACGTAATACAGCAAAAAGCCAGATTTCAAATAACTCGCGTTAATCGCGAAAGAAAAAGGCGAAATCAAAACTATCTCAGCAGAATAAAGAAGCTTCAGAAAAAATAGCACCAATAAAAGAAGGTACATAAAAAAAAATGGCCAACGGAAAAGCTTGATCATCCCCAAGCGGATCCTTGCCTACTCCAGAGGCAATACAAAAAGATTACCTCGCGACTCAGCTTCATCACTACATGAGTCATCAAGCACACTCATGCAAGAGTCTCCATTTCATTTCCCAAAAGAGAATAAGGACTACACAAGAGTCCATAGAAGAAAACACGAATTAAATCACCCAAATTACTGGGGGCAACAAAAAGAAAGAAGGGAAAAGCCTTTCATCCTCCAACAAAGGCCACGACATGAAAAAGCCGAAAGAAAATCCCCAAGAAGAGCACATCAAGAAAAATCTACAAAAGCGAGAAAAGAAGAAATTTCCATCCCCAGGAGGCCAATAAAATTCCCCAGGGATCATTACAAAGAGAAGAGAAAATATATATCTTTCCATCTAACGTGCACATACAAACCCATTCCCCAGCAGAAATAAAAGCATAAGACAAAAGTCGGTTCAAGCAATAAGGAGTCAAAAACTCCATTTTCCCTCTAGGGGGCAATTCAAAAGAGATCTCGAGTCGAGCAATCAAATTCTCAAAAGAAAAATTTTCACCGAGTGAGCTTACAACGGAACTACTTGTTTGCTCAAAATAAGCAAAGAGCTAATATCCCGGAGAAATGGGAAATCAACCTATGCCGGAGGTAATGCAAGCCCAAAAGCATAAAAGTCTTCACCATTGTCGAAGCAATTGCCTAATCAAGAGGCACAATCAAATTCCTGCCTAAAAGGCAACCAACGAAGAATCCCCGGTAAAACCGGATGACTAAAATAGAAAAGTCAAAAAAAAAGAAAGAAAATCAATCATTCCTCATGGAAAAGGCGCATGATCAGAGACAATAAGTCGCCAGAAACCGGATGAGGGTTCGTACTCATCAATCAAAAAAAAGATATAAAAAAAAAAAACTTCATACCGGGTGGGGGTACGTACTCACCTAAGCCTTGCAGAACGGGGCTTACCAAAAACTTCATACCGGGTGGGGGTACGTACTCACCTAAGCCTTGTAGAACGGGGCTTACCAAAAACTTCATACCGGGTGGGGGTACGTACTCACCTAAGCCTTGCAGAACGGGGCTTACCAAAAACTTCATACCGGGTGGGGGTACATACTCACCTAAGCCTTGCAGAACGGGGCTTACCAAAAACTTCATACCGGGTGGGGGTACATACTCACCTAAGCCTTGCAGAACGGGGCTTACCAAAAACTTCATACCGGGTGGGGGTACATACTCACCTAAGCCTTGCAGAACGGGGTTTACCAAAAACTTCATACCGGGTGGGGGTACATACTCACCTAAGCCTTGCAGAATGGGGCTTACCAAAAACTTCATACCGGGTGGGGGTACATACTCACCTAAGCCTTGCAGAACGGGGCTTACCAAAAACTTCATACCGGGTGGGGGTACATACTCACCTAAGCCTTGCAGAACGGGGCTTACCAAAAACTTCATACCGGGTGGGGGTACATACTCACCTAAGCCTTGCAGAACGGGGCTTACAAAAAGAACTTCATATCGGGTGGGGGTGCATACTCACCTAAGCCTTGCAGAACGAGGCTTATCAAAAAAAAAAAAAAAAAAAAATGTGCAGATTTGTACCAGGTGGAGGTAGGTACTCACCAAAACCTTATAAAAATAAGGTTTATACTAGATGAGGGTAGGTACTCATCAAAATTTAATAAAAATGCATCAGGTGGAGTAAAAAATACTCACCGAGAAGCATTGCAAAAAACGGGTACAAAGACTTTACTTCTATTAGAGGATAGTTCGGTGGTGAGCACCTCGGAAGTAAGTATTCACAAGAGTTCTGCAAAATACAAACTCATACCAGGTGAGGGTAGGTACTCACCAAAACCTTGAAAAACAAGGTTCATACCTAGTAGGGGTAAATACCCACAAAAGTCTAGTCAAGTACAGACTTATACCAGGTGAGGGTAAGTACTCACCAAAGTCTTAGAAAAAGAAAGCTCAAACCAGATAGGGGTTAGTACCTATCAAGATATTTATCATCCAGAGGATCATCAAGGAGCAGTATCCGAAGGATAGCCGGGCAAAAGGGCCAACTCCTTCCCCTACCAACTAATTATATCGGCATATTAAAACCAACAAATTAGTTAGGCAGGTGAAGGGGGGGTAGCTGTAGACCCCTAATTTTTCCCGGCCTCTCAAAATAAAAGATAGAGGAACTTCGCCCGAAGATGGAGTTCATCTGGTTTCCCAAAAATTGAGGAAACCTCCCGCAACAACATGGAATTCGCTTATATGCACGATAAAGACTAAAGAAGACCTCTCATAATAAGACGGAGTTCAATCATCCACACAAAGAAGACTTCCTACACGAAGATAAAGCTTCAACGGACACATATCGGCATCAACTGACGTCCAAAACAGACAAGGAAAGCTTCCCGGAGTCCCGAAACGCGCGAAACTGGCCAGAACAGTCGAGACGGCCGTCCCAAAGTTGGGACGGCCGTCCCAACCTGTCCCGGCCGGTTGGGACGCGCGTCCGAAGTTGGGACGGCCGTCCCAAGTCCCGAGTTCAAGTGGGACGGCCGTCCCGGTCCCCGTGGGGTCCCGACCTGTGTAATTTTGCCATTTGGGACGGCCGTCCCGAGTCCGTACGGTGGTCCCGAAGTGCGCCAGCTGCGAAAACTATAAATAGGAGGCTCATTTGTCACTTTTTCACACCACGAGACACTCAGAGAGCTCTGAAACACTTTCTAAAACTCAGAGCACTTGTCTATTTCTTTCTTTCTCTTGAATGATCTTTCCGATTGCCTTAAATAGGTAACAATCGGTTAAGGAATTATATTCAGGCATTCGATTCTTCTTTAAATTTTTAGTGGGGTCGATCTCGTGTTGGTGAGGAGAGTCTCGTGTAGAGAGAGGGTTGTCAAAACGCATCCTCACAGTTCAAGATTCTCAATATCAAGCTTGCTACGGAGGTTCTTTTCAATTCTCTTCTCTTTTATTGCTTTATTGTTTTATTGTTTTATTTAGCTTTATTATGTCATGTAGAATAGGATCATGTAGATAGCTATTTTAATATCTCTTTTATTGCTTTATTTAACTTTATTCATCATTTTATGCATGCAACATAGAATAAAATCATGTAGATAGCCATTTAATATTATGTAATAAAATAGGGTAATCGCGTAATTTCTCATAGCCTTTATTTAAATAAATCTGTCATAGGGAACCCGAAAGGGGCGTTGTGGGGTGCTAATACCTTCCCCACACGTAACTAACTCCCTTACCCAACTCTGGTTATAATGGCCAAGTGCGGTTTTTCTTAAAATCAACATTTTTTCCTTTTCCAATGTTTAAGGTCAAAACATTGGTGGCGACTCCATAAGAACCTCTTTTCGAAAACCTTTTAAAACAAAAACGCGAGTCTAAACCATCTTTTCGCGATCGCTCGCATAAACGTTTTGAGACGTCCCCCGGACGTCGAAAGGGACGGCGGCGACAGGTAGCAACCTTACTCACGGTCGTATATACTCCTGAGCAAACGTAGACCCCAACTGACTGAGGCCATCTAACCATGAGTTCGTATTCTTCCAAGGTTGGTACTAAATCAAACTGTGAGAACTCGAAGCAGTGTAAACTGGGACTCCAGAAGTGGACCAATGCTCTAACGAATATTGGATCAATGCTGATTTTCAGGAGGTCAAGAATTCTTCCGTAAGATTTCTCAAAACTAGCATAGACCTCCAGCGGCATATATGTACACAAATGCTTTAACTTCTCCACACGGCATAGAAGGATCTCCACTTTCTTTAATTGTCTATTACTGGATCCCTCCATTATCTAGCAGAAATGAAAATGCATGATATGAGGATGAGTTTTTGTAAATGCATGTATGCAAGTGTTTGTTTTTCTAAGTATTATCATGTTTTATTCCTAATATGATGCATGATAGTACTTGGTTTTTCTTGAAAGGAAAATTTATCTATATGAATGTTAATGGATTTTAATGAAGAGAGTCCTATTTTCTTCTCTTTTTATTTTTATGAACAAAAGGTAGTGTGAATTATAGGACTTATATTGAGAATCTTTTTATTTTGCAGCAGGTATTTTTATGGCTTTAATTTGTTTTTATATTTTTTTTTATGACCTTTTATCTCTTCTGTCGGTCAACGTGGCTACTTAGCTTACAAAGAACCTAAAACCAGGCTAGCTTAATTGAAGACTGTCCGAGATAAAGGTCTTTTATCTTATCACTTTTTGATTTTTAGGGTTTTTCATTTTTTTGCTTGTTATATGATTACCCTATGCTAATGCATCAATACAAATGCAGCAAACGTATGCACACACAATTCATACATCCACGAGCAGAGCCACGCTTATTTAATCACGAGGTAGGGTTTTCCTGTAGAAACGTGCTTGGTTTAGGCGGTTCTAACTGTTCTCACCAAGGCCAAAGGTCCCCAAGGTGCCCCCATTATAGGGACCTATCAATCTCTCAGTCCTCGGGTCATGCATGAAACTCCGTGGCGACATCCTTAGACCAAAAGAAGAGAGTTATCACCTTGAGTTGGTGGTTTCCGACAATGGTTGTAGCCCCGTGTGCCAACAAGCCGGTCGTATCTCGCCACCCACTCCCTATAGGTATTCACTCTTGCCCCCGGTATAGAGGACCGTTGTGTGCAAGGGTTTTGTGTGCAATTTATATTTCAAACAATTTGCGAAGTAATAATCATACAACAGCTTATTAAAGCCATACAATAAAACATACGGAAAAGGGTAAAGGCGTAATTTCAAATCTTTACTTAGTTTGAATTTATCCGTCACTAAATGGGATCAACTCTCTAGCTTCCCCAGTGGAGTCGCCATCTGTCGCCGCCGTCCGTCCCAACGTCCTGGGACGTCTCGAACGTTAATGCGAGCGGTCGCGAAAAGATGGTTGAGACTCGTGTTTTTTGTTAAAATTATGTTCATTGCTTCCAAGGTGCTCAACACTGAACTATCCTCTAAAAGAAGCAAGGTTTTCGAAAAGGGTTCTTTTGGAGTCGCCACCAATGTTTTGACCATAAACATTGGAAAAGGAGAAAAAGGCATTGATTTTAATAAAAACCAACTTGGCCATTATAACCAGAGTCGGGTAAGGGAGTTAGTTACGTGTGGGGAAGGTATTAGCACCCCACAACGCCCCTTTCGGGATCCCTATGACGGATTAATTCATTTAAGTTAAGATTACAAAAAATTACGCGATTACCCTTATTTTATTCGTACAATAAATATGGCTATCTACATGATTTTATTTACATTTTATGAAGCAATAAATAAAGCAGTAAAGGAGAAGAGATTTGAGAAGAACCTCCGTAGCAAGCTTTATATATCAACTTTGTTACAATAAGGACGCTTTTCGGCAGTCCCTCGCTCTACAATGACTCTCCTCTCGATTACAGACTTGACTCGACTAAATTTTCTAGAAGAATCGAATGCCGGAATACAAATTCCTTAACTGATTGTTACCTTTTAAAGGCAATCAGAAAGATCATTCGAGAGAGGGAGAGAAGTAGACAAGTCTTCTGAGTTGTCTGGGGTGTGGAAGATGACAAATGAGGCTCCTATTTATAGACATTTTTCGCCTGGACATCTGGGACGGCCGTCTGGGTTGGGACGGCCGTCCCAACTGCACATTTTACACTGGGACAATTTGGGACGGCCTGGTGCATTTGGGACGGCCGTCCCATTTGAATTTAGGGACTTGGGACGCGCGTCCCAAAGGTGAGACGTGCGTCTCACATGCATTTTTTGTGTTTGGGACGGCCAGGTGTGTTTGGGACGGCCGTCCCAGTTTGGGACGGCTGTCCCAAACTGCTTTGGCCTGTCTTCGCGTTCCGGGACCCCCGAGAAGCTTTCCTTTCCTTTTTTCGGACGTCGTTTGATGCCGATGTGTGTCCGTTGAAGCTTTATCTTTATATAGGAAGTCTTCTTGGCCTTCATTAAGATGCCGGGCGAGCTTTATCTCTGTGTAGGAAGTCTCTTTTGTCTTTATTGTGTGGATGGGTGACCTTTGTCTTATTGTGAGAAGTCTTCTTTTCTTTTATTTGGGAAGTCGGGTGAACTTTGTCTTTTGTATGAAGTTCCCATAACTTTTATTTGAGAGGCCGGGCAAAATTAGGGGTCTACATCAGGGATTATTGATTATTGCCTCTTGACTTAGGCAGGAGTCCATTGAGGATTTGCTGATTTTTGTTTTAATGCCTCTTGAGTAGGCGGATGCTTCAATAATGATGAAGACTTTACGTTTGGGCTTATATTACCTTTGAATAGGCTGACTTCCCTTTCTGGGGATATTGGCTCTTTGCTTGCCAAATCTTGCCTATGTATTCCACTAGGGAATATCCATGTTGGATAGGAAAATAACTTCTTGAGGATGTAAACTTGTAATTTTGCCTTTGCTGATAGGCTCACAAGGGATACTCTTTTTTTTTTATTATTTGCCCCCTGGGGGAATGAAGGATTTTCTCTTTTTTATTGAACCACTTGGGGAGACGAGAATTCTAATTCCTTAGTTGTTTTATGGATTTTGAAGTCCTTATTCTCCTTTGGGAAGTGTGGTGGAGACTCTAGATGAATATGCTCGATGACTCATGTGGCTATGATGTTGAGTCATGAGGTAATCTTTTTGTTGCCTTCAAAGTAGGCAAGGATCCTTTTGGGGATAATCAAGCATTTTATTTGGCTTTTCTTTATTGCACCTTCTCTTTTTTGAACGGGAGGAGGAATAATTGGAGGTTTGGATTTCCTGAAGCTCTTTTATTCTTCTGGAATTTTCTATTTTTCAATCACAAAGATGGAGCCTAGTCTCCGTATATGCATGATTATTGTTCTTCTTTTTTATTGATTTTGACAAAGTCATTTTGTACAACTACTTTGTGTGTGGATGTTCTAAATGCAATCTATTTGTTTATTTGATTTATTTAGAAAAGTGATCGGTTTTCTCCTGTTGGACCTTCATGAATATTCTAATGGGCTCCTATTCATCTTTTGGTTTTAGCCCTATCTTTTGCCTAGACCGCCCTTTACGGGTTTTCGATCTAGCGGGTTGCCTTAATTTTTTCTTAGAATATTTTAGGGGGGTTTTGCCTTATCTTTTTCCTAGATCATTCTTTTGGGGTTTTCGATCTAGCAAGCTACCCTGATTTTTACCTAAGAATATCCTAAAAGGCATTTATTCTTTTCTTATATTTTTTATGCTTCCTCTTTTTAGATGCATGTTTTGATCTTTGATTAAAGGTCTTTGCGCATATTTATAATTTATCAATAAAGAGGCATTTCCATAATATTTGGTCAAGAGAAAGGAAATAAGAGGGAATTCAATTAATAAATGAGCAAAAGTTTATTTCTTTTACAGAAGGATTACAAAGGTATTTAGAAGAATGGATGGTTAGGGTTGGCTGTACTGTATAAGTTTAAATAATCATGTCCATGATATCTACCCCCTTTGTTCTCTAATTTCTTTAGTTGAGATGCCCGAGCTTAGAGTGAAGACTATGCAGACTACTTGCTTCTGGAAGAATGTTACCTTAGCCGCCTTTTTGGTTTTCGACTAAGGTAACCATTGCTCTTAGTTTTTTTTTTTACCTCTACTTTTTGCCTAGGACGTATCCTAGCGAGGGATATAGACCCTATCTTTTGCCCAGGGATGCCCTTTGTCGGTTTCCATTCCTGACAGGTCTAGAGCAATGTCTTCAAGCATAATACTTCTTTACCGCATTAGAGTTGATTGGGTGTCAAAGTTCCTCTCCATCCATATTGGTGAGGATAAGAGCCCCTCCCGAGAAAGCTCGTTTGACCACAAAAGGTCCTTCGTAGTTCGTTGCCCATTTTCCAATTTTATCCTTATGGGTTGGAAGTAATTTCTTTATCACTAGATCCCCTTCTTGGTAAATATGAGGGTGGACCTTTTTGTCATAAGCCCTTTTGATCTTCTTCTCATAGGCTTGTCCGTGATATATAGCATTCAGCCGTTTTTCTTCAATAAGGTTTAGCTGGTCATATTGGCTTTGAACCCATTCGGCTTATGTTAATTTTTCTTCCATTATAACTCGTAGGGAAGGTATTTTGACCTCTATTGGAAGTACAACCTCCATACCGTATACAAGGGAGAACGAAGTAGCTCTTGTGGAAGTCCTTACAGACGTTCGATAACTGTGAAGGGCAAAAGGAAACATTTCATGTCAATCCTTATAGGTCTTGACCATCTTTTGGATGATCTTTTTGATGTTCTTATTGGTTGCCTCTACTGCACCATTCATCTTAGGTCGATAAGGAGAGGAATTATGATGTTGTATTTTGAAGTCCTGGCATAGTTCCTCCGTCATCTTATTATTCAAGTTGGTTTCATTATCAGTAATGAGACGATGTGGGATGTTGTATCGACATATAATATTCGTCTTGACGAAAGTAGTCACCACCTTTTTGGTCACATGTGCGTAAGACACGACATCTACCCATTTAGTAAAATAATCAATGGCCACCAAAATGAAACGATGACCATTGGACGCTCTGGGTTCGATGAGTCCAATAACGTCCATGCCCCACATAGCGAATGGCCAAGGTATAACATTGAGAGGTACTTGTGGGACATGAACATTGTCCGCATAAACCTAGCACTTGTGATTTCCTAGAATACTGATGACAGTCTCCTTCCATTATGGACCATAAATATCCTGCTCTGAGAATTTTCCTAGCCATGACATGCCCCAGCGCATGAGTCCCAAATATTCCCTCATGAATTTCTTTAATCAGAATTTGGGCTTCTTCATGATCTATACATCTCAACAAAGTGGAATCAAAATTATTTTTATAAAGGGTTTCTCCAATCAACGTAAACCCTATAGCCCTTTTTTTAATGGTCCTTTAATCATTATCACTAATTCCCTCAAGGTATTTTGTCCTTTGTCAGGTATCATTTTATGTCATGATACCAAGGGGATTTATCTTTTTCGTTATCTACTGTCATACAAAAGGCTTGTTTATCATGCCTTCTGACTTGGATGACAGGCATCTCATGTTCTTATTCAATTGCAAACATGGATGACAACATAGCGAGTGCATCTACAATATGGTTATCTTCCCAAGGGATGTACTTGAAACTGACGCTTTCCATCCTCGAAATAATATTACGAATGTGCTCTAGATAAGGGATTAATTTAGAGTTTTTGGTTTCCCATTCACCCTTGAGTTGATAAATGACAAGGGATGAGTCACCGAATACTTTGAGCTTAGTTACCCCATGATCTAGAGCTGCTTGGGTGCCTAAAGCACATGCTTCATATTCGATCATATTGTTTGTGCAATCAAAGTTTAGCCTGGCTGTTACTGGGACGTATTTCTTTTCAGGAGATATTAGAATAGCTTCAATCCCGTGTCCAAGCATATTCGAGGCTCCATAGAAGAACATAATCCACACATTATTTTCAGGTTCTTCATGTTGGATGTGCATTATATGCTCATCTGGAAAGTCATCTTTGAGGGATTGATATTTGTCAGTTGATCCGTGTGCCAGGTAATCTTCTAAAGGAGTACCTTTGATAGCTTTTTGGGTGACATGAACAATGTCGAATTCTGAGAGGAGTACTTGCCACTTGGCTATCCTTCCGATCAAAATGGGTTTTTCAAACAAATATTTGATTGGATCCATTTTGGAAACCCACCAAGTCGTGTGTCTAACCATATACTGTCGAAGACGTTGAGTTGCCCAAACCAATGCACAACATGTTTTTTCAAGTGGTGTATAGCGGGTTTCATAGTCCAAATTTTTTTTACTGAGGTAGTATATGGCTTGTTCTTTCTTTCCCGTATCATCTTGTTGATCAAGCACACATCCCATAGACTCGTCAAGTACGGAAAGATAAAGGATCAGAGGTTTTCCTTCAATGGGCGGTACCAAAACATGAGGATTGGTCAAACACACCTTAATCTTTTCGAAAGCTTACTGACACTCATCGTTCCAAACTGTCGGTTGATTTTTACGCAACAGCTTGAAAATGGGCGTACACTTATCAGTTAATTGTGCGATGAACCGTGCAATGTAGTTTATCTGACCCAAAAATCCTCTAACTTTTTTTTTCTGTTCTTGGTGGGGGCATTTCCAAAATCGCCTTTGTTTTATCAGGGTCCACCTCAATTCCCTTTTTACTAACGATGAACCCGAGGAGTTTACCCGATCGTACCCCGAAAGTACATTTAGCTGGGTTTAGCTTAATTTGGTATTTCCAAAGTCGGTCGAATAAATTCCTCAAATATTGGAGGTGATCCATCTCGTTCTTGGACTTGACAATCATATCATCCACATAAAATTCAATTTCTCTGTGGATCATGTCGTGAAATAATGTTATCATAGCCCTTTGATAGGTGGCTCCTGCATTCTTGAGTCCAACAAGCATTACTCTATAGCAGAATGTTCCCCACGGTATAATGAAGGAGGTTTTTTCTCTATCTTCAACGACCAACTTTATTTGGTTGTACCCCGCATATCCATCCATGAAAAAATAGAGTGTGTTTGTAGCATATGATCTACCAACATATCAATATGTGGTAAGGGAAAATCGTCTTTTGGTCTTGCACGATTCAGATCCCTATAATCTACGCATACTCTAATTTTTCCATTTTTCTTTATGACAAGCACAACGTTTGCTAGCCATTCGGGGTATTTGGACACTATTAGAAAATTGGCATCCAACTGTTTTTCCACTTCCTCCTTAATTTTCAAGGACCATTCGGGCTTTACTCTTTTGAGCTTCTATTTTATTGGTCGAAATCCTTCTTTCAATCGTAATCTGTGTTCCACTATGCTTTCATCAATTCCTAGCATGTCATGATAGGACCATGCGAATACATCCACATATTCTTTTAATAATTGTATCAACCCTTCCCTGACATTATTATCAATTTGGGTACCGATGTTTACTTCTTTCTTAGTATCTCCTTGTCCCAAATTGATGGCCTCAGTTTTTTCCTGATGGGGCTGTATCAATTGAGCTTTTTTTCCAACAGTCTTTGCATGTCCAGGGAAATGGTCCCCTCCTCACTATCTGACCCAATCCATTCGCCTTTGGCTTTCGGATCCTGTAGAGAGTTTTCAATCACAAACATGACTGTATGGTTATGCTTTGGTTTAGATTTTTATTAATTATGAGAAATAATGAGAGAGAAAAGAATGAGAAAGAACATGAATATTATGATAAATGCCTCATTGTATTGATGAAAGAAAAAGTATGTGAAAAGCCCATTTAATAAAAAACCCTCGTGATCATGGGCGAAGACCAGGAGAGATACATCAGATGTTTTTATTATTACATTTATTATTATTATTTTTTAACCAAAAGATGTACAAAATGAGTAGCCCTAGTTAGTTGGCCTTCTCTATCCTGCCCTTTACTTTGGTTTCGATAGAGGCTTGTTATCCACCTTTGGAGTAGAGGCGTCGAAGGTGATCCATCCTGCATCTACTAAATCTTGGACCTTATGTTTTAAGGCCAAGCAATTATCCATCGATTGTCCCAGAGCATCCGAATGATAATCACATTTCTCATTAGGCTTGTACCATTCCGAATATGGTGGATGCATCTTCTTTGGAGGGATGCGTGCTAGGAGCTTGGCATCTAGCAACTTTAATAACAGACTTCCATAAGAGGTTTAGATAGGAGTGAATTTTCTCTCTTGTCTACGTGATTTGGTTTGTTGTGAAGAGGAAGAAGGAGTGGCAAAATTGATAGCGTTTATAGCTCCCTCCTTCTTCTTGCTGAAGGACTTTTTAAATGTTGCAGTGGATGAAGAAGGTTACGCAATCCTTCCACTTTTTAGTCCTTGCTCCAATCTTTCTCCTATAGTTACCACATCTGCAAAGAGTGTTGACGTGTTCCTATCATTTTGTCGTAATAGGGACCATCTAAGGAATTGATAAACATGGATGTGGTTTCCTTGTCTGACAGAGGGGGCTCTACTTGGGCTGCCAATTCCCTCCACCGCTGGGCATATGCCTTAAAGGACTTGTCATTTTTCTTACTCAGTAATTGTAAATTTGACCTATCTAGGGTCAGGTCGATATTATATTTATAACGACGGAGGAAAACATCAACCCGTTGTCTCCAAGTCTGGACTTGTCCTCCTTCCAATTGTATATACCAGTTTAGAGTTGAATCAGCCAAGCTCTGCTGAAAGCAATGGATCAGGAGCTTCTGATTATCAGCATACGCAGCCATCTTACGGCAATACATTGTAAGATGGCTTTTAGGACAAGTCATTCCCATGTACTTTGGGAAATATGGAATCTTGAATTTATGGGGGAATTGAATATTTTTAAAGAGGCACATGTTAACCACCTCTTTGATATCAAAATTATGACCCTCCATGGCCCTTAACCTCTCTTCGAGAGCAGTAATATGTTGTTTGGAAATCTTAGGAGTACTGATATGTACTATCCTCCTGTCAGACTGGACATGAGCTCCCTGTTCATGTTCAAAAATGGGTTCCTCTTCTTCCTCATGGTGGGAGGGGTGTTCACTTTGAGGACCCTCTTTGTGGAGACTTTGTTGACGCATCATCCCCATCATTTGAGCCATTTGCTTCTTCAGCGAGTTAAGATCGATGGTGAGTTTGCGATTTTGCTCTTCAAGTTGTTCCATCTTCTTGGCCTTTTGCATGGAGTGAGGATGGGTAGAAGGCCCGCCACTTTCTAAATGATTTAAATATTTTTATTATAGCTTTTTATGAATGATTAGGGTGGGGTAGATATGCCTTAAGACAATGGCTTCTGGTATTATCCTCAAAGCTTACGCTTTAGGAAATACCATACCCACCTTCGTGTAATGGTTCCTTCCCCATCATAGATTTGACGAGTATTATGAAGGTTACCACACCTTAGCACACTTGTCCCTTCTTTGTCATAGATTGACAAATATAACGAAGGTTACAAATACACTTGGGTCTCTTTCGCTTTTGTCTTAAGGATATCTAAACCATCCTAGTAGTGAATGAGTTTATGTATGAGAGATTTTATTATGATGGTGTTTATGAATGCATTTATTTTCTCTCATGGTTTTACCACTTACTGGATGATGTGGTATGAATGATACGACTTTGCCAAGAATCTTTTTATTGTAATGATACCACTTATTGTATTTTTATTACTTTAAATTGTTTTTATATTTTCTATGACCCTTTATCTCTTAACTGAAGACTGTCCGAGATAAAGTTGGTTTATTCTTATTATTTTTATGGTTTTTAAGAATTTTTGTTATTTTTTTTATCTACTGTATGATTATGTTATGCAATTGCATCAAACTAATGCAACAAACAAATGCACACACAATTCACTCATCCACGAGCAGAGCCACATTGTTTAATCACGAGGTAGGGTTTTTCTGCAGAAAAGTGCATGGTTAGGGTGGTTTTATAGTGTTCTCACCAAGGCCAAAGGTCCCCAAGGTGCCCCCATTATAGGGACCTCTCAATCTCTCAGTCTTTGGATCATGCACAGAACTCTGTATCGACATCCTTGGACCAAAAGAAGAGAGTTATCATCTTGAGTTGGTGGTTTTCTGACAACGGATGTAGCCCCGTGTGCCAACAAGCCGGTCATATCTACCACCCAATCCCTATAGGTAATCACTCTTGCCCCCGGGTATAGAGGGACTGTTGTGTGCAAGGGTTTTTGTATATAATTTGTATTTCAAACAATTTGTAGAAAGTAATCATACAACAATTATTAAAGTCATACAATAAAACATACAAATAAGGGTAAATGCATAATTTTGAATCTTTATTTAGTTTGAATTTATCCGTCACTAAATGGGATCAACTCTCTAACTTCCCCAGTGGAGTCGCCATCTATCGCTGCCGTCCATTCAATGCCTCGGGGCATCTCGAACGTTTATGCTAGCGGTTACGATATGATGGATTAGACTCACTTTTTTGTAAAAATATGATCATTGCTTTCGCAGTGCTCAACAACTGAACTAACCTCTAATAAAAGCAAGGTTTTTGTAAATAGGGTTCTATGGAGTCGCCACCAATGTTTTTACTATAAATATTGGAAAAGGATAAAAAGGCGTTGATTTTAATAAAAACCAAACTTGGTCATTATAACTAGAGTTAGGTAAGGGATTTAGTTACGTGTGGGGAAGGTATTAGCACCCCACAACGCCCCTTTCGGGTTCCCTATGACGGATTAATTCATAAAATAAAGATTAAGAGAAATTACGCTATTACCCTATTTTATTACACAATATTAAAATGACTATCTACATGATCCTATTTTCTATTGCACATAGAAAGCAGTAAATAAAGCAATAAAAGAGAAGAGTAGTGAAAAGAACCTATGAAGCAAGCTTTTATTACAAATCTTCAACTTTGAGGATGCTTTTTGGCTATCCTCCCGCACTACAGGGACTCTCCTCTCCCAAATGCAAGAAAAAACTTTGAACTATCGAATGTCAAATATCTCAAAAGAGACTTCCTTAACCGATTGTTACCTTATAGGCAATTGAAAAGATCATTCGATAAGTAGAAAAGTAGAGAGAAGTGAAGGTGTGTAGAAGTGTGTGTAAAAGCTGCAAATGGGCCCCCTATTTTTAGTTTTTCACTACTAGGACTCTAGGATGGCCATCTCAGCCTCAGAATGGTGGGACGACCATCTCAGCTGCTTGGGACGGCCGTCAGCACTTTGGCCGGCCGTCTCAAGGAGAAAAATTGGCTGAGACGCACGTCAGGCCCTTGGGACACACATCTCAGTCACTTGGGACGGCTGTCTCGAGTGTTTTCTCCAATTTTTGCTTTTTATTACTTCAGAAAAGCTCTCCTTTCTTCAGACGGAAGCCGATTAATGCTGTTAGATGCACGTCGAGGCTTTACCCACCTTCAGAGCGGAAGTCTTCTAATCTTTATTGAGTGGTCGGGCAAGATTTGGGGTCTACAGGCCATTACAACCAGAGTCGGGTAAGGGAATTAGTTACGTGTGGGGAAGGTGTTAGCACCCCACAACTCCCCTTTCGGGTTCCCTATGGTGGACTAGTTCAGAAAATAAATACTTAAAGAAATTATGCTTTTACCCTATTATTTTACCTACTTGCAGAATTTAAATGTCTACATGGCCTTATTATCTAATGAATACAAAGAAAGCGATAAAGAAAGCAGTAAAAGAGAGAGTAGGGAAGGAACCTCCGAAGCAAGCTTTATATTAACCCTTTGAAACTAGAGGATGCTTTTTGGTAGTCCCCGCATTCTACAGGCACACTCCTCCAGAAAAAGATAAAATCTCACTCTACCAAGGGCCGGATGTCTCAAAAAGAGACTTCCTTAACCGATTTCTACCTAAACGGAAATCAGAAAGCTCACTCAAACTTTGGAATAATGCTCAGACTCACTCAAAAGTGGCAAAAGGCTTCCTAGAGAGTGGTACAAGTGAAAAGGTGTGAAAAATTTGAGGAATTGGGCTCCTATTTATAGGGAACCGCACAAGGAAAAAGTGGACGATTGTCTGGACTTAGTGGACGGTCGTCCAAGGCAAAAAAGTGCCCATAGACGACCGTCCATGTAGGGTGGACGGTCGCCCTAAAGTAAGCATGGACGGCCGTCTGACTATCTTGGACGACCATCTGCTGTTTCCGACGAAATTTGTGATTTTTATTGCCTCTAAAAACCCTTCCTATCTTAAATGGAACCTAGAAAAAGCTACTAGGGACTTAATAAAGTCTTGACCATCTTCGAAATGGGTTATCTCTGGCTTTATTGGGGAGCCAGGAAAGATTTGAGGTCTACAAGAAAATAAATGCATAAGGAAAGAATGCATACGCATCATCCTAATAAATCTCTCATGCATAAGCACATCCATTCTAGGGGCATTAGGTATCCTTAGACATAGGCGAAAGAGACCCCAGTGCACTTGTAATTCTACAAGGAAGGGACAAGTGTGTCAAGGGTATGGTAACCTTCATAAAACTTGTTAGTCTATGATGGGGAAGGAACCATTACACCCAAGTGGGTATGGCATTCCCTAAAAGCATAAGCTTTAAGGAATATACCAAATCCATTGTCTTAGGACACATATATCCCATACCGATCATTCACTTTAAGTAATAAAATTCATTTTTGCATCCTAGAAAATGACTGGTCTTCCTATGGTCCAAACCCGTGCGCAAAAAGCAAAGCAATGGAGCAATTAGAGGAGCAGAATTGTAAACTCATTGTTGAGCTTAACTCCTTAAGAGAACAAATGGCGCAAATGATGGAGTTAATGCGCCAACAAAACCTCAACAAGGGCGAGACTCATGGTGATTGTGCTTTTCACCATGAGGAGGAAGAAAAAGAGGAATTCTTCTATGAACAGAAGGCTCATGCACAGTTCGAAGCAAGGGTAGTACTCATCTAGCCCCCTGAAGTTTCCAAACAACAAATCTCCGCTCTAGAAGAGAGACTTAGGGCCATGGAGGGGCATAGCTTCAACATAAGAGAGGCGGTTGATATGTGTCTTGTCAAGAACATCTGCATCCCTCCAAAGTTCAAGGTCCCAGACTTCCAAAAGTACATGGGAATGACTTGCCCCAAAATTCATCTTAGTATGTACTGCCATAAGATGGCTCCGCACGCCGATAATGAAGAACTCCTAATCCATTGTTTTCAGGAAAGCCTGGCCGATTTAGCTTTGAATTGGTATATGCAGTTGGAAAAGGGACAAGTCCAAACCTAGAAGTAGCTAGCAAACACCTTCCTTCGCCGTTATAAATATAACATCGATCTGACTCCAGATAGGTCAGATCTTCAAGCTCTAGGCAAAAGAAATAGCGAATCTTTCAAGATGTATGCTCAACATTGGAGAGAACTGGCCGCCCAGGAGGAACCCCCGCTATGAGACAAGGAGACCGTGTTCATGTTCATAAATTCATTGACTGGGCCCTATTATGACAAGATGATAGGGAACACGTCAACCCTTTTCGCGAATGTGGTCACCATTGGCGAGAAGGTGGAGTAGGGATTGAAGAGCAGAAAGATAGCGCAAGCTAGGCAAGAAGGAGGGAAGCATAAATGCCATCAGCCTCACCACTCCTTCTTCCTCTGCAAAGCTAGCTAGGTAAGCCCAAAGGCAGGAAAGGAAGTTTACTCCCATTCCAACCTCTTATGGGAGTTTACTGCCTAAGCTGGTAGAAGCCAAGCTCCTGGCATACTGTTAGAATCACAGAGCGGAATGTTCATCTTTTCTGAGTGCCATAGAGAAGCTTAAGTAGAGAAATTAGGGTTTGGGAATTGGGAATTTCGGAATTAGGGTTCTTAGGAAAAGGGTTTTCGAAAATAGGGTTGATTTGAAGTTAAAATTTGAAATCTGACTGAAATAATCGATTAAATCAAGAGTTAATCGATTATTACATAGCCAAAATCAACAGAACCCTGAAACTCTCTGTTTTAATCGATTAAAAGGGATTTTAATCGATTAAACCGCCTGTTAATCGATTAACAGAAGTTTTAATCGATTAAACCAGTGAGGAGATACAGAAAATGGTTTTTCACACTATTTTAATCGATTATTTCCCTATTTAATCGATTAAAGCCGAGCCTTAATGATAAATTTGAGCTTTTTGAAGCTTCTAAGTTGCAGACTATGTACCGGCTATCTTAAACACTAATATTACAGACTCAATCTAATTGAAACAGAGTTATTACAATACAAAACTTGTTAGAATCGCGCAGCGGAATGTTCGCGTGGTTGGACAAAAACCAAGAGGGGGGGGTGAATTGGTTTCTTAATAAAAATTAGGTTTTCAAAATTTTCCCCAAAATTTACCGATTAAAAAACTGTGTAAATGTAAATAGAGAAGAGAAGAGAATCTTACACAGGAAATTTATACTGGTTCGGATCAAAAGACCCTACTTCCAGTTGCTAATCACTCAAACAGAGGATTAACGCTGTCACTATAATCAAGTTGTTACAAACATATTACAATTGAAAAGATAAAGATAAGAAAACACCTCTCTTGAAATCCACAAGAGATGATGAACAACTTTCCCTAGAGACGGCCCAACACACAATCCACTAAGAACTCCACTTAGTGATTCTTATCGCTTCTAGCCCACACCAGGTTCCAAAAGCCCTTTTCTCTTGCAACAAACAGTTCTCTGGCACTACATCACTTAACTTTTGTATGAAAAGGTTGTTCTTATTTTCTGAGTGCCATAGAGAAGCTTAAGTAGAGAAATTAGGGTTTGGGAATTGGGAATTTCGGAATTAGGGTTCTTGGGAAAAGGGTTTTCGAAAATAGGGTTGATTTGAAGTTAAAATTCGAAATCTGACTGAAATAATCGATTAAATCAAGAGTTAATCGATTATTACAGAGCCAAAATCAACAGAACCCTGAAACTCTCTATTTTAATCGATTAAAAGGGCTTTTAATCGATTAAACCGTCTGTTAATCGATTAACAGGAGTTTTAATCGATTAAACCAGTGAGCATTTCTCACTGGTTTAATCGATTATTTCCCTATTTAATTGATTAAAGCCAAGCCTGGATGATAAATTTGAGCTTTTTGAAGCTTCTAAGGAGTAGACTATGTACCGACTATCTTAAACACTAATATTACAAACTCAATCTAATTGAAACAGAGTTATTACAATACAAAACAAGTCTTCAACACTCTAAGTCTTTGAGTTCTTGAATCATCATCAAAATCAACAATGTTCATGTCCATCAAGTGCAACATCAAGTCCTTGAATGTTCAACAATCTCCCCCTTTTTGATGATGATCAAAATTATCTTTTAAAGCCTTGTAATAACCTGTTTTGTCTGTCATACTAACAAACACATTAAACATACCAGATAATATTTAAAAACAATAACATTAGGCTTTAAATATTTCTCCCCCTATTTTGATTAGAATCAAAAAATAATTCTTCTATGACAAACATAAGAGCTCCCCCTCAAAATATGCATAACTTAGAGAAAACTCCCCCTCAAACATAGCAAAAACAGAACATCACATTTTATTTCAGATAAAAGCATTCATTACAATATAAGAGAAAAATTACAAATTTTAAAATTCTTCACTATCATCACTATGAAAGTGTGCATCAAATCTATTTTCTAAATGACACACTTTATTATCTACATCAGATATACGGCGAATTATTTCCTCATGCCGTACTCCAGAAAGAGTGAAGAATGACTGCATCCTCTGATTCATGTTAGATAACATGTCTTCCATGGATTGTCGGGTTTCATGATTGTAGACCCCTAATTGTGCCCGGCCTCTCAAAATAAAGGCTAGGGAACTTCACACAAATAAAGTTCACCCGGCTGCATATCAAAAAACCGAGAAAGACCTCCCACAACAAAGACGGAGTTCACCCATTCACATAATAAAGACTAAAGAGACTTCCTACACGAAGACAAAGATCGCCCGGCATCTTAATGAAGGCCAAGAAGACTTCCTATATGAAGATAAAGCTTCAACGGACACACATCGGCATCAAACGACGTCCGAAAAAAGGAAAGGAAAGCTTCTCGGGGGTCCCGGAACGCGAAGACAGGCCAAAGCAGTTTGGGACAGCCGTCCCAAACTGGGACAGCCGTCCCAAACACACCTGGCCGTCCCAAACACAAAAAATGCATGTGAGACGCACGTCTCACCTTTGGGACGCGCGTCCCAAGTCCCTAAATTCAAATGGGACGGCTGTCCCAAATGCACCAGGTCGTCCCAAATTGTCCCAGTGTAAAAAGTGCAGTTGGGACGGTCGTCCCAACCCAGACGGCCGTCCCAGATGTCCAGGCGAAAAATGGCTATAAATAGGAGCCTCATTTGTCTCATTCCACACACCAGACAACTCAGAAGACTTGTCTACTTCTCTCCCTCTCTCGGATGATCTTTCTGATTGCCTTTAATAGGTAACAATCAGTTAAGGAATTTGTATTCCAGCATTCAATTCTTCTAGAAATCTTAGTCGAGTCGAGTCCGTATTTGAGAGGAGAGTTGCTGTAGAGCGAGGGACTGCCGAAAAGCGTCCTTATTGTAACAGAGTTGATATATAAAGCTTGCTACGGAGGTTCTTCTCAAATCTCTTCTCCTTTACTGCTTTATTTATTGCTTCATAAAATGTAAATAAAATCATGTAGATAGCCATATTTATTGTACGAATAAAATAAGGGTAATCGCGTAATTTCTTGTAATCTTAAACTTAAATGAATTAATCCGTCATAGGGAACCCGAAAGGGGCGTTGTGGGGTGCTAATACCTTCCCCACACGTAACTAACTCCCTTACCCGACTCTGGTTATAATGGCCAAGTTTGGTTTTTATTAAAATCAATGCCTTTTCCTCCTTTTCCAATGTTTATGGTCAAAACATTGGTGGCGACTCCAGAAGAACCCTTTTCGAAAACCTTGCTTCTATTAGAGGATAGTTCAGCGTTGAGCACCTCGGAAGCAATGAACACACTTTAAACAAAAAACGCGAGTCTCAACCATCTTTTCGCAACCGCTCGCATTAACGTTCGAGACATCCACAGGACGTCGGAACGGACTGAAGCACTTGGTGGATTTCATGAAGACATAGATATAGCTTAGGTTGTGGGTGTGTAGATGATTAAGTTTTAAGTTTAAGCACTTAATCTCTTGATAGGCCATTATATTGTGTGATAAGCACCTTAAAATGTTGCATCTCATTGAAAATCATTTTTCTGCATGAAAAACTTACATTTAAGTATTAAAAGAATAAACTAAGTTTTTTCAATCTGTTGAAAAGGATTTTCAATCTGTTAAAATCACTTAACATAATAAGTGGTCATACATAGTCGTATTTTCAATTGATTGATTCGCGGAATCAACAAGTTAAAATAACTCAATGAATTTTTCAATATCAAAGTTTCGCATTCTCAATCTGTTGAAATGATTTTTAAATCTGTTGAAACAGAAAGATTTTTTCAGTCTAAGAGTTTTTAGAAAATCAATCTGTTGAAATATTTTTCAATCTGTTGAAACAGAAAGACTATTTTTCAGTCTAAGAGTTTTTAGAAAATCAATCTATTGAAATATTTTTCAATCTGTTGAAATAGAAAGACTATTTTTTTCAGTCTAAGAGTTTTTCAGAAAATCAATCTGTTAAAATATTTTTCAATCTGTTAAAACAGAGAGGCTATTTTTAACTAAGTGTTTGCAGGATTTCAATCGATTGAAACAGAGAGCTGTCATTTTTTCTAAAGCTGTTTCAATCCATTGAAAACTCGAAACAATCGATTGAATGAACTTTTAAATGAAATCAATCGATTGAATCGTGGTTTCAATCGATTGAAATGTATTCTGATCGATCATAGTTTCATTCTGATCGATCATAACTCGGTCTGATCGATCATACTTCAAATCTAATCGATCAGAGTCTCTTCTAAACTGTTATACTTTCAAACTAATCGATCTTGTGACTCTCTGAAACAGTTTTTGATAGATGAAACGTTCTGATTCTTTGTTTTACTCTATATATACAGAATTGATCTATCTTTTGAAATAAATAAAAAAACAACACACTACTTGAGAAAACTTGTGAAATCAATCTGTGAAACTTTCATACGTGACTTTCTCTGCATTCAAGAATCTTTTTCATATCATAAGGTGTTGTGATCAGAATTGTGGTCATTCAAAGAGAGAAAGTGCTATTAGAATTTGTTCTGGACAATTAGAAACTTCGAGTCCAGGTTTTTTCTTTCCATACTCTTTTGTAAAAGTGTGATTGTGCAGGTTGGATTGTGATATGCACTTGGTACAGTAACTGGATTTGGTTACTGGGTGGTTTTCAAGATTCTATCTTGTAGGTTTGCAAGATAGTTCTTGGGGTAGATTGGTGAGTATCTACTAGTTGTAATTTTCACTTGGTATTAGTGGAACTTGACTGGTTTGTCAAGAACTGGATGTAGCTCGGATTAGAGTGAACCGAGTATAAATTTGTGTGTTAAAATTCTTCTTTCATCTCTTTTGTTTTCTGTCTATTAACTTGCTGTGTTTAAACCAAATTACCTTCGCAAAGATTGAATAAAGATAACTCATTCTTCCAAAAGAAAGTAAGTTTTGCGAAAAAGTTTTAAAGTTCAATTCACCCCCCTCTTGAACTCAACCATTAATTCTTTCAATTGGTACCGGAGCTGGTTCTTGTAAGTTACTCAAGAAATCGGTCCAATGGGTGAGGGAAAGATGACTTTTTCGAAGGAGCCTCCATAAACGGGCCTCCACTTTTTTACGGTGTGAATTATTCTTTACGGAAGGTTAGAATGAAAATCTTTATTGAATCTCTTGATAGAGGCATTTGGGAAACAATTGTTAATGGTCCTTACAAACCAACTCATACGGTAGATGGTAAAGTAGTTGAAAAAGATTGGGCTGAATTAAGCGATGTAGAAAATAGGAGAGTCCAATATGATTATCTTGCAAAAAATATTATTACCTCTGCTTTAAATCTTGATGAGTTTTTCGGGGTGTCTCGGTGTGCCTCTGCCAAAGAGATGTGGGAAATTTTAGAGGTCACACATGAAGGAACATCCGATGTGAAAAGGGCAAGAAAGCATGAGTTAATCGGGGACTATGAGTTGTTTAAAATGCGGCAAGGAGAAACAATTGCGGATGTGCGAGAAAAGGTTCACGCACATAGTCAATCATCTAATTGGGTTAGGAAAGACTTTTGACAAAGAAGAGTTGAACATCAAAATCTTAAAGTGTTTGGACGAACGTGGCAACCAAAGGTGACGGCTATATCGGAATCAAGAGACTTGACTGAAATGACTACCGCTTCACTTGTTTGGTAAGTTAAGGGAACATGAGTTGGAAATCAATCGGTTCAAAGAACAAGAGAATGCGAGAAAAGAAAAGTAGAAATATTGTTCTCAAGACGATTGAAGAAAACGGTGAATCGAAGAAGATGAATTAGAGAACTGACTATGTTGGTTAAGATATTTGGGAAATTTCTTAGAAGAAAGAACAGAGCTGGCCAAGTAAAAAGGTACAATGATAAAAAGACTGAATCTGTTCAAAATACTATTACTTGTTATTCTTGTGGTAAACGGGGTCACATAAAGAGTGATTGTCAGGAAAAGACCAAGAATCGAGAACAAGAAAGAATCAAGATACAAAGGGAAAAAGGCCTATATAGCTTGGCAAGACAGTGATTCATCTTCCGACTCCGAATCGAAAGTGAAGAGGTGAACATGTGTTTGATGGTAGGTCTGTGAATCCTCTTCATCACATGTAAGTTCAACTCCTACGAGAGAATGAAATGAATTACTGACACATTACTAAATGCTTTCAATGAAATGCATAGTGAAGCCAGAAATTTATCTCATATAAATAATCGGTTGAAAGGTTTAAATAAGCTGGTTAGAAAATAGAGTTAAAGTTACGGAAAAAGAACTACTAGAAAGCAAAACAGATTTAGAACATCTAGATATAATCTATGCATCTGCGGATAATGTTGCTTGTTAATAAGAATTGTGAAAAATGTATTGTTTTACAAAATAAGGTTGATTACTTGATTAAAACCTTGACAAAATTTACTCAAGGTAAAGAGAATTTAGATGCACTTCTTGGGTCTCAAAGCTGTGTGTTCGAACATTCGGAATCGGGTACAAACCTAAGAATGGGGTAAAAACAAAAAAATATTTGAACTTCTTTTCATACGGAAAAACAACAGCATCCCCTTTCTCATCTTGTCATTACTTGCATGAAGAAAGGACATACTATAAAATTCTGTCATGCTAGAAAATATTTTGTGCCGCAAGGTAGGAAGAGATGGGTTCCAAAGCATGTTAAATAGAAAATTGACTCCTAAGGACCCAAAATACGTAAGGGTACCAGAAAAATTCTTAACTTGTTTTGCAGGAACAAAGTCCGGGAATCCCTTGAAGTTCGAGCTACGAATCAGGTTACGTTTATCTAAAGCTGATTGTTTTAATTGATATAAACCAGTATTAATCGATTAAAATAACTTACGAGAAGATATTAGTAAATCTGTCAGTGCAGTTTTAATCGATTGAAATGCGAATCAATCGATTAAAATGTTCTCATGATTTGAGTTTTAGTCTGTTTTAATCGATTAGAATGAATTTATATCAACTAAAATCACTAAGGTATCAAATTTAATCGACTCATTTTCGTTTTAATCGATTTAAATTCTGGTATCATCTTCTAGATCTCTTCCAATACGAAACAATCTATTCTTTCAAGTATTAATCGATCATTTTACTATTGCATTTTCAAAACGAATATTAAAGACCAAATTAGTAAAATAATTTGTGTAATCAATTTGTTCCTGAAAATCATTTTCAAAACATCCAAATGAAATTTGGTCATGCATAGAGAGTCTACAATTTAAGACTTAAATCAGTTGAAGAAACAGTACATGTTGTGTTTAATGAGTCTCCTCGAGTGGTGCGAGAATAGAACAACGAGTACTACGAGATGAAGAAGATTTAAGCTGATAATTCTTATCGGTTGAAACATGCTAGAAACACGGATCGGTGTACTTGTTGAAGAAGGTGATCCATCGAGTGGACCCTGCAAAGGCTGAGTCACCAACAATTGCTGAAGAACGGGAAGAAGATATTCCGGAAGAGCTTCCTAAAGAGTGGATTGTCCCAAGAGATCTCTCTCTAGACAATGTCATCGGGCAAATCAATAAGGGAGTATCTACTAGACATTCTCTTAACCAATTTTGTAATCATATGGCATTCATTTCACAAATAGAGCCTAAGACAGGTTAAAGAAGCATTAAATGATGAATACTTGGGTTAGTGCCATGCATGATGAGCTTAATCAATTTGAAAGAAATAAAGTGTGGGAATTAGTTCCTAAAATCAAAGATATCAATGTAATTGGTACTAAGTGGGTATTCAAAAACAAGCTAGATGAACACGGCATTATTACTAGAAATAAAGCTAGGTTGGTAGCCAAAGGGTATAACCAACAAGAGGGTATTGATTTTGATGAAACCTTTGCACTGTAGCTAGACTTGAAGTCTGTTAGATTATTATTAGCTTATGCACGTATAAGTGGTTTTGATTACTACGAGATGGATGTAAAAAGTGCCTTTCTGAATGGACTCATCAATGAAGAAGTATATGTTTCTCAACCTCCTGGGTTTGAAGATCACAAGCATCCCGACCATGTCTACAAATTGAAAAAGGCCCTTTATGGTTTAAAGCAAGCACCTAGACAATGGTATGAGAGGTTAAGTAACTTCCTAATTGATCAAGGGTACAAGCGAGGTGAGGTTGATAAAACTCTATTCATTAAGAAATGCAGGACTGACATTATTACAGTGCAGGTGTATGTGGATGATATCATTTTCGGTTCCACTAATAATGCCATGTGTAATAAGTTTGTAAAAGAAATGCAAAGTGAATTTGAAATGTCTATGATGGGAGAATTGAATTTCTTCCTTGGTCTCCAGGTTAAACAATTAAGAAATGGCATTTTTCTTAGCTAATCTAAATACTGCAATGAATTGTTAAAGAAATTTGACATGCACAATTGCAAGGAATCCTCTACACCCATGTCTACTAGCTGCTTGTCTAGACTTAGATGAAAAAGGAAAATCTGTTGATCAAACTAAATACAGAGGTTTGATTGGTTCACTACTATATCTAAGCGCTAGTAGACACGACATTATGTTTAGTGTGTGCCTTTGTGCAAGATTTCGAGGCAAATCCAAAGGAATCACATCTTACCAGCTGCCAAAAGGATTCGAAGTACCTTAAGGGAACAATTAATGTTGGACTATGGTATCCTGAAGGTGCATCCCTTAAACTTGTTGGATTTTCCGATTCGACTTTGCGGGATGTAGATTGGACAGAAAAAGTACCTGCGGTACTTGTCATTTACTTGGGAGCGGTCTTATATCGTGGCACGGCAAAAAGCAAGCGTGTGTTGCTCGTCAACTGCAGAAGCTGAATACATTGCAGGTAGGAGTCATGTTGTGCTCAAAGCATCTACCTCAAGCAACAAGCGGCAGATTATGGAGTGACTCTAAACAAGGTACCTCTGGTTTGTGACAATACTAGTGCAATAAACTTAACTAAGAATCCTATTCAACACTCTAGAACTAAGCATATTGAAATTAGACATCACTTTATTAGAGAACACGTATCTAGGGGTGACTGTGAGATTTTATTTGTTGAATCGAAAAACGGTTAGCTGATTTATTCACTAAACCACTTCCTAGAGATAGACTTAATATGCTTAGGATCTGAATTAGGAATTCTAGATATATCTAGTATTGCATAACTAATTCCTTACGGTGATTGTATGCTTTTTAACGAGTGATAACAAGTTCAATCGATTAATAAATTGCATGAATAACTTGATATTATTTGTTTCAATCGATTGAAATTGCTAAATAATCTGTTGATTTCCGATCCTTACTCTCGGTATTGATATGTTATTAGTTCAATCGATTAGATAAACTTTTAATCGATTTATTTCATTAATCTTGTAGCTCTGCACACCTTCTTCTATAAATCAATCGATTAAATCTTCGATTCAATCGATTGAATCCACTTATGGTACTCTGAATAATTTTCTTTCACAAAACAATCGATTTAATTTTCGATTCAATCGGTTTATTTTACTTCTGAGTATCTGCGATTACAAAATCAATTGGTTTCACGGAATATCAATTGATTATTTTTTTAGGGCTAGTTGTATGTACTTTGTCTCTTAACAATTTCTGCGAGTAAATTAAAAGCATTTACAACAAGATAAACTTCGACTACTCTCTTTAATATCTAAGATTTCCAATAAAAGTCGATTGACCACGATTGGATATCTACTGTGAGGGTAATTAAATGGTTCAGTAGCAATTTCTTCTCTCTCCACCTTTATCATCATCTGCGAGATGCAATAAAACAGTAAAGACAAAAATTTTTGAAAGTCTGAAATTCCTGTAGTATTATTTCCTTCTTTGAACTTTCTCTTTTCTCGGTTCTTCTTTGTTCTGCTCATCCCAAAAATCAAGTATGCTCAAGCGCACAAAGTCCGGTAGGAAGAAGTCCAGCGAGGCGAGTCTTCTACTGCAAGGCAAGAACGAGAATGTTGAAGGAAGGATTGAAACTTGGTTCAATGGGGACCAAGAGAAAATGGATTTGTTTATCCATGAATTGAGCGGGAAGCAAGTCAACATTCGAAGATGTTAAAGTTTTCCTGGTTTGATGCCGAAGGATTCGAGAGGCATTCGAAAGCTACTACAACACCAAAAGCTTCGAAGTTTACGGAGTTAAATGGTAGGATTTATCTCGATTTGATTAAAGTTTTCTTCACAAATTTATCCTTTGAAGGTTCCACTTTGAAAACCCAAGTTAAAGGTGTAGACATTGAAATTTCACCCAACATCCGGAAGGAGGTTCTTTGGAATAAAGGATGTTGGTGTAAAAGTCACCAAAGGATACACTTCGGATGTGGAGGAATTTAATAAGGTCCGAGTACTTTCGGTCATGCATGAAGAATACTCGTGATTACGTCGAGTTCTTTCAATACTGGGAAGTCTGAAGGCTGGAAGAAAGGATTCTCGCCTTCATTGTGTCCTGGCGGCTCACACCCGGGGAAGCAATCATGCGGTGCTAAATGAAGGAGATTTAGTGCTGATGTACTTGCATTCACCACGAGGATATGGGTGAGCTGGGTCTTTGTCATCAAGGACCACATGATCAAAGCCAAGAGACTTAGTGATTTCGGGTATCCTTATGCTATTCGATTTCTAAGTTTTTAACACATTTTGGTGTCAATATAGAAGGAGAACTTGTTGAAACCGTCCGACCAACGAATGAAATAAATAATTCTGTGCTTCACAAAATGGGATTCATTAAAATTGATGGTGAATGGATCTTGAAAGAAGATGCTTGGGAGAAGTGAAGAAAGTGAAGAAGAAGAGCAAGAGGAAGGAATCAACACCGATATTCCTGGAACTTCTGCGAGCACGTTCATCCGATCCAATGGAAGAAGTGACCCCACTTGGAAATGATTCCATACAATCCACCGCCTCGACCGTGGCATGCCTCTGTCTCGGTTCGAAAGAACAATGTTACATCAAATGAGCGAACTGCATTCGGACCAAAGGAGGCATATGCGGATGACTGCTGCTACGAGGGCTCGGCAGACATTATTTGGATGAAAATTTCATTGCAAGGTTCCGGCATATTGATAATCAACTAGAAGACATTTACAACGGGATTGTGGAACTACAATTCAATCAAGGCCCGGGGACGAATGAAGACTTTTTATGTTTCGTTATTCTGTTTTCTTTTCTTAGTTTTTAATGTTCTGTTTTATATTCGGGGTACCCACGTGGCCCCATTGAATCTGTAACTAAAGCAATCTATTTGATGCGAGTCAAATAGGGGAGAAGTATTTTGCTTAAAAGCTGTCACTACACACACACCACAAAATATATGTCTACGGTATGTTATTCTTGTTTTGCGGGTGCGGTGGTTATTTGTCTCCATCAAATAGGGGAGATTGAAGCACTTGGTGGATTTGATGAAGACATAGATATAGCTTAGGTTGTGGGTGTGTAGATGATTAAGTTTTAAGTTTAAGCACTTAATCTCTTGATAGGCCATTATATTGTGTGATAAGCACCTTAAAATGTTGCATCTCATTGAAAATCATTTTTCTGCATGAAAAACTTACATTTAAGTATTAAAAGAATAAACTAAGTTTTTTCAATCTGTTGAAAAGGATTTTCAATCGTTAAAATCACTTAACATAATAAGTGGTCATACATAGTCGTATTTTCAATTGATTGATTCGCGGAATCAACAAGTTAAAATAACTCAATGAATTTTTCAATATCAAAGTTTCGCATTCTCAATCTGTTGAAATGATTTTTAAATCTGTTGAAACGAAAGATTTTTCAGTCTAAGAGTTTTTAGAAAATCAATCTGTTGAAATATTTTTCAATCTGTTGAAACAGAAAGACTATTTTTCAGTCTAAGAGTTTTTAGAAAATCAACCTATTGAAATATTTTTCAATCTGTTGAAACATAAAGACTATTTTTTTCAGTCTAAGAGTTTTTCACAAAATCAATCTGTTGAAATATTTTTCAATCTGTTAAAACAGAGAGGCTATTTTTAACTAAGTGTTTGCAGGATTTCAATCTGTTGAAATAAATTTCAATCGATTGAAACAGAGAGCTGTCATTTTTTCTAAAGCTGTTTCAATCCATTGAAAACTCGAAACAATCGATTGAATGAACTTTTAAATGAAATCAATCGATTGAATCGTGGTTTAAATCGATTGAAATGTATTCTGATCGATCATAGTTTCATTCTGATCGATCATAACTCGGTCTGATCGATCATACTTCGGTTCTAATCGATCGAGTCTCTTCTAAAGCTGTTATACTTTCAAACTAATCGATCTTGTGACTCTACGAAACGAGTTTTTGACGAGATGAAATGTTTCGATTCTTTGTTTTACTCTATATATACAGAATTGATCTATCTTTTGAAATAAATAAAAAACAACACACTACTTGAGAAAACTTGTGAAATCAATCTGTGAAACTTTCATACGTGACTTTCTCTGCATTCAAGAATCTTTTTCATATCATAAGGTGTTGTGATCAGAATTGTGGTCATTCAAAGAGAGAAAGTGCTATTAGAATTTGTTCTGGACAATTAGAAACTTCGAGTCCAGGTTTTTTCTTTCCATACTCTTTTGTAAAAGTGTGATTGTGCGGAGTTGGATTGTGATCTGCACTTGGTACGATGACTCGGATTTGGTTCTTGGGTGGTTTTCAAGATTCTATCTTGTGGGTTTGCAAGATAGTTCTTGGGGTAGAATGGTGAGTATCTACTGGTTGTAATTTTCACTTGGTATTAGTGGAACTTGACTGGTTTGTCAAGAACTGGATGTAGCTCTGGATTAGAGTGAACCAGTATAAATTTGTGTGTTAAAATTCTTCTTTCATCTCTTTTATTTTCTGTCTATTAACTTGTTGTGTTTAAACCAAATTACCTTCGCAAAGATTGAATAAAGATAACTCATTCTTCCAAAAGAAAGTAAGTTTTGCGAAAAAGTTTTAAAGTTCAATTCACCCCCCCTCTTGAACTCAACCATTAATTCTTTCACGGACGACGGCGACAATGATGAGTAGAGGAAGTTCCAACACTTTGGATTTGATCAGAGGGAAACTCAGTAGCAGGAGGCATATCTTCATCAGAATCTTCATTGTCACCATCTTGATTCGGAACATTATCCTTGTGAACATAGATGTCGTTGACACGCACCATTTGTAGTTGGATCAATGTGTTGTCAAGCATGCGATTTAAGTTATTTGTTCTTACTGTTTGTTCACCTTCGACATTGACTCCCTTATATTCAAGAATCCGAGAGACAAGGAGGGCATATGGTATTTTGAAGGTGGGATGATGTTTGGCTTTTAACATAGTCATGGTGACAAGAACGCCCCAATCTAAAGGCTCATTATTCATTATGGCATGAATAATCCTAAGATCAATTGAAGAACATTGAGCATGATTTGTAGCCCGAGGACATAGGATCCAGACAATTAGATGTAGAATCATGCGTTCCTCCTTCTTTAAAGGTCCAGCAAGAAGGAGACGCCAATCTCCATGGAGGGATTTCATAGAAAAGAACGGTAAGCTAAGAACCTGTCAAAATCATCTAGCTCACCATAAATGTTAATAGCATCTTCTCTAATTGGAAAGTGAGCGACGTTTTCCCAAATACCATCGTCAAGAATAATTGTGACGCCTTTTACTCTAGAGGTAGCAATTTGATCTCTAAATTTAAATCTAGAGTAAAATACCCTAACAAGGTCAGGATAATGCGTACCTTGCATTTGGATGAAGGGAAGAACTCCTTGAGTTTCAAGAAGGTTGGGAAAGTTGAATCCCCTATTGATGAATTGCTCACCAATAAGAAACTTTGGAGAGATAATGGCACGTTCCTTCCAGTAGGTCAGAAATTCTTGTTGGCAATCTGTATCAGAAATCCATCCTTCTACAGAATTAGGACGGGGACGAGATGAGGGTGCAGATCTTCTTCTAGTAGGGATCTTAGCACGAGAAGATGAGGCCATTGAAAGATTTGAGGAATAACAATAAGATTTAGAGAGCTAAATGTATTGAGAAGAGGGCAAGATTGCTAAAATAAGGCAAGAAAGCTTGATTTCAAGAGATAGTAGTGAGTAGAAGTGAAATGGAGGCCCCTATTTATAATCAAGCATGTCTAACGGTCATATGGAAGTGAATATAGGTCAAGAGATCCGTTGGCAACAACTAGGAGGCCAAACTTGCCAGGTTTAATCGATTAAAACTCAGATTAATCGATTAAACCAGTGCCATAACCATTTAATCAATTATATTGTGCAGATAATCGATTAATTCTGTATTTAATCGATTAATTATCGAATTAATCGATTAATCCAGAGAGGAATGCCCTGTTTTGAGTGTTTTGGATGCAAATAATCGATTATAACTCCAATTAATCGATTATTCCAGAGAGTACATCATATTTTTGAGGTTTTAACACATGATAAACTATGAACATCCTGTATAATGAATTTTAACATTACAATCATCCAAAAACTGTCTCAATAAGCAGAATTTAAGCTATTTCTAAAATCCCTAAGTCTCTTCTAAGATCATAAAACCTATCTTTGGGTAGAGGCTTAGTAAAAATATCTGCTAATTGATGCTTTGTATCAACGTATTCTATTTTACAGTTCCCTTTGCTGATATGATCTCTCAAAAAGTGATGCCTAATTTCTATGTGCTTAGTCCTAGAGTGCATTACTGGATTCTTAGTAAGATTAATTGCACTCGTATTATCACACATTAAAGGTATGTCATTTAAAAATATACTATAATCTTCTAACTGTTGTTTCATCCACAGAATTTGAGCACAACAACTACCAGCTGCAATATATTCAGCTTCAGTAGTAGATAAAGCAGCACAAGCTTGTTTCTTAGAATGCCAAGATACTAAGGATGAACCTAACAAATGACATGTTCCACTAGTACTTTTCCTATCAATTTTGCATCCACCATAATCAGCATCAGAATATCCTATTAGATTAGTGCAAGCATCAGATGGATACCATAAACCAAAACCACTAGTTCCTTTTAAATATTTTAAAATATGTTTTACTACAATTAGATGAGATTCTTTTGGACAAGCCTGAAATCTAGCACACACACATACAGAATGCATAATATCAGGTCTACTTGCAGTTAAGTATAATAGTGAACCTATCATACCTCTATACATAGATTGATTAACTTCCAAACCTGGTTCATCCTTGTCTAGATAGCATGAAGTTCCCATGGGTGTGTTAGCTTCCTTAGAGGTGTCCATTCCAAACTTTTTAAGGATCTCTTTGCAGTATTTGGTTTGAGAGATGAAAATGCCATCTTTAAGTTGCTTGGTTTGTAGTCCAAGGAAGAATGTCAATTCTCCCATCATAGACATTTCAAACTCTCCCTGCATTATCTTAGCAAATTCTACACATAACGAATTATCAGTTGATCCAAAAATAATATCATCAACATATACCTGGACTAATAAGATATGTTCTTTAACTTTCTTTATAAACAGTGTAGAATCAATTTTTCCTCTAGAAAAATCATTTGAAGTAAGGAAATTACTTAGCCTCACTACTACAAATAAAGCTTTCAACGTCGGTTGTTGAACCGACGTTGTATCAGCGACGTTGAAAGTCGTAACTTTCAACGCTCGGTTCTAATAAACTGACGTTGAAAGTATGATTTTTTAAATTAATAATTTTTATTTATTTACAACCCCTTTACCCCCTTTTATTTATCTAGAAATCTCCCCTCTCTTTATATTATATTTTTATTAGGTCCTCCATCTCTTTATATTATATTTTTTAGAAGTTTATTAATTTTTTAAGAGAATTGTCATTGGCAAGATTCGAACCCAAGTACTTTAGAGTTGGAGGTTGATACTCCAACCACTAAACTACTAGAATTTTCCGATAATAACTTACAAATAAATTATATTTATATACAAATAAATATATATCCGTGTAAATATATAAATATATAAATACAAATATATTTATATATTTTGATATATTTATATAGTTATATATTTATATGTTGGATGTGAGGGCACACTCGAAAGTGAAAGTGTGTGTCGAGTGGGTTTTCAAAATTTGATGCTAAATTTGTGAGCAGGTATCTTTATATGAGTTTGTAATCTAATGACAGAATATAATCTTATAATTTTATTTATATAATGATATAAAATAAATTTGGGAAACGCGTTATTTTCTCTCAAGCGAAAAATACCAATTTTCGCTCAAGCGAGACTTGAGTAAGTGAATTTCCGTGAGCTTTAACATATTTTCACTCAAGCAAGAGTCAATCACACTTTCACCCTCGATCGAAAAATACAAATATAATTTATTTGTAAGTTATTATCAAAAAATTATAGTAGTTTAGTGGTTGGGATATTAACTTTCAACCCTAAAATACTGGGTTCAAATGCTATCGGTGACAATTCATTAACTTAAGAGAATTTTTGGCTGAAAATAAAAATAAAAATACTTTCCGAGAAAATATATACAAATAAATATATATTTACATGGATATATATTTATTTGTATATAAATATAATTTATTTGTAAGTTATTATCAGAAAATTCTAGTAGCTTAGTGGTTGGAGTATCAACCTCCAACTCTAAAGTATTGGGTTCGAATCCCGCCAATGACAATTTTCAAATTTAAGTGAGTTTTTGGGTAAAAAAAAAAAAAGACTTTCCACGTCGGTTCATATGGGAACCGAACGTGGAAAGTGTCAATAAGTAAAAAAAAATAAAAAAAAAGACTTTCAACGTCGATTTATATGGGAACCGACGTAGAAAGTACTTTCTACGTCGGTTGACTAAGAGCCGACGTAAAAGTACTTTCTACGTCGGTTGACTAAGAACCGACGTAGAATGTGTTTAGTATTCAACTTTCAACGTCGGTTCATCTGGGAACCGACGTGGAAAGTACTTTCTACGTCGTCTCATCTGGGAACCGACGTGGAAAGTACTTTCTACGTCGTCTCAACTATAACCGACGTTAAATGACAACGTATAAAGTATATTTTGTAGTAGTGCCTTTCATACCAAGATCTAGGAGCTTGTTTCAACCCATATAATGCTTTCTTTAATTTAAAAACATGATTAGGAAAACTAAAATCTTCAAACCCCAGGGGGTTGCTCCACATAAACTTCTTCTTTAATAAAACCATTCAAAAATGAACTCTTAACATCCATTTGATATAATTTAAATTTCATCAAAGATGCATAAGCAAGAAGTAGGCGTATAGCCTCTAACCTGGCAACAGGAGCATAAGTTTCATCATAGTCTATACCTTCCTCCTGAAAATAGCCTTTGGCAACAAGTCTAGCTTTATTCTTAGTTATGTTCCCATCTTCATCAAGCTTATTTCTAAACACCCATTTGGTTCCAATAACTTGATGTGATTCTTCCCTTGGGATTAATTCCCAGACTTGATTCCTTTCAAATTGGTTAAGTTCTTCTTGCATAGCTATGCACCATTGTTCATCTTTAAGTGCTTCCTCCTCATCAACAATCACAAGTCCATAATAATTTCCACCAAAGCTTTTTATCCTAGAAGGTCCAAATAAATCTAAATCTAATAATTCTAGGGGTTTTGAAGTGGAAACAACATTCTTTGATTTAAATGATGATTTTACTTGTTTACCTTTTTGACATGCATCACATAACCTATCTTTTTCAAATTTTAACTTAGGCAAACCAATACCTAAGTCTTTTGATATCAATTTATTCAAATGATGCATATTTATATGAGCAGCCCTTTTATGCCATAACCAAGGGTTCTCTTCCTTAGCAACTAAACATGTTATGCTAGAATCATGTAAACAATCCAAATAAATCAAATATATGTTATTATGCCTAATGCCTTTTAATTCTACATTTTTGGAATCTATCAAGTGTATGGTGCAAAATTTACTTTCAAAAATTACCTTAAAGCCTTTGTCACATAATTGACTTATACTAAGGAGATTATGCTTAAGTCCATCAACAAGTAGCACATCCTTGATCTCCAAAGTGTTTGCACCACCTATAATTCCAAGGATCTCCCCTTTGTTGTTGTCCCCATAAGTTACATATCCTTGTTCCTTAGCCTTGAAACTCACAAATTTAGATTTATCTCCGGTCATATGTTTTGAGCATCCGCTATCAAGATACCACATAGACTTCTTTGATTTGGAAGTTTCCTACAAAACAAGAATATAGTAAACTTAGGTCCCCACAACTTTTGGGTCCTTGGGATTAGAGACATAACAAACTATTTAACTATAGGAACCCAAATGTATTTACCTTTAGGTACACCAAAATGTTTAATTTTACATCTATTTGATGTGTGACCTTGTTTCATGCAATAAAAACATGCTTTAGATGTAGCATTTGAAAATGATGCATTTCTAATCATAGATGCTCTAGTTCCTTTTTCTACCCATACTCTTTTATTTTTCCTTTTAGACTTTTTCAAAGGAACTTGTTGATTTACACTATTTTGAGCAAACACCATTTCATGCTTCTTAAGATCATCTATTTCTTTTTCGGCTTTGTCTAGCAAATGATTAAGAATATCTATGTCATATTCATGCTCTTTACAATTTGCACATGCTAGGTCCTTATCATTTTCCTCATCTAAACATACAATTTTTGTTTCTAAGGACTCATTTTCTTCTAGACATGTGATTTTCATTTTTAAGGAGTCTATTTCCTTTTCGGATCTACTTAAATTCTTCTTTACAACTTTATATTCATTTTTCAAATTCTTGAAAGCACTAAACAATTCATTATAAGCATTTTGCAATTCATCATAGTTATTATCCTCATCACTAGAAGATGTGTCGGAATCACTTACCTCAAAATCGGAAGAAATGTTGTCATTTGCCATTAAGCAAATATTTGCTTCTACTTCCGAGTCACTTGATTCTGAACTTGAATCGCTGTTATCCCAAGCAATATAGGCTTTCTTCTTGAAGACCTTTTTGCCTTTGAATTCATCATTCTTCTTATTTGGACATTCGGTCTTTACATGTCCTGCTTCACCACAACCATAGCATTTTATATTTACAGAAGAATTTTCCCTTACCTTTCCTTTACCTTTGAAGGGATGTCTTCCTTTGGCTTTCATGAATTTGGTAAACTTCTTTATCATAAGACTCAACTCTTCTTCTTCATTTTCCGAGTCTTCTTCTTCCTTCTTATTTTTACCTTTGGAAATTTTGGTTTTGAAGGCTAAATTCTTCTTTTCATATTGCCCTTCTTCATCGTTTAGCCTCCCAAGCTCAAGCTCATGCTCTCTTAGCTTTTCGAACAGCGCCGCCATTGACATTGTGGCAAGGTTTTGTGACTCCGAGATGGCCGTCACCTTAGGTTGCCACTTCCTATCCAAAGATTTCAAAATTTTAACATTTAATTCATCAACGTCAAATACTTTACCTAATCCGGTGAGATGATTCACAATATGAGTGAAACGCTTTTGAACGTCGAAAATCGTTTCTCCTTGTTGCATCCGGAACATCTCGTATTCTTGGATTAGGGAGTTTTTACGTGCTCTTTTAACGTCGTCAGTACCTTCGTGGGTCACTCTTAGCATTTCCCACATTTCCTGGGCACTTTTACAATCAGAAATCCTGTAAAACTCGTCAAGGGTTAGAGCAGATGAAATTATATTTCTAGCCCTAACGTCAAATTGTGCTTTTCTGTTTTCTTCTGCAGTCCATCTAGAAAAAGGTTTAAGAACGTCAACACCGTTCTCTGTAACTTTAGGAACAAATGGACCGTTTAAAATAGCGTCCCAAACGCCTCTATCAACAGACTCTAAAAAGATTTGCATTCGTACCTTCCAAAAAGGATAATTTTGACCCGCAAAAAGTGGGGGTCTGTTGATAGACGCACGTTCGGCAAAAGTTTGATTTTGTCCGGCCATTTTCGAAAAATTGAATGACTATCAAAGCAAGCTCTGATACCACTTGTTAGAATCGCGCAGCGGAATGTTCGCGTGGTCGGACAAAAACCAAGAGGGGGGTTAATTGGTTTCTTAATAAAAATTAGGTTTTCAAAATTTTCCCCAAATTTTACCGATTAAAAAACTGTGTAAATGTAAATAGAGAAGAGAAGAGAATCTTACACAGGAAATTTATACTGGTTCAGATCAAAAGACCCTACGTCCAGTTGCTAATCACTCAAACAGAGGATTAACGCTGTCACTATAATCAAGTTGTTACAAACAAATTACAATTGAAAGGATAAAGATAAGAAAACACCTCTCTTGAAATCCACAAGAGATGATGAACAGCTTTCCCTAGAGACGGAATAGCACACAATCCACTAAGAACTCCACTTAGTGATTCTTATCGCTTCTAGCCCACACCAGGTTCCAAAAGCCCCTTTCTCTTGCAACAAATAGTTCTCTAGCACTACAGCACTTAACTTTTGTATGAAAAAGGTTGTTCTTATTTTCTTAGTGCCATAGAGAAGCTTAAGTAGAGAAATTAGGGTTTGGGAATTGGGAATTTCGGAATTAGGGTTCTTGGGAAAAGGGTTTTCGAAAATAGGGTTGATTTGAAGTTAAAATTTGAAATCTGACTGAAATAATCGATTAAATCAAGAGTTAATCGATTATTACAGAGCCAAAATCAACAGAACCCTGAAACTCTCTGTTTTAATCGATTAAAAGGGCTTTTAATCGATTAAACCGCCTGTTAATCGATTAACATGAGTTTTAATCGATTAAACCAGTGAGCAAATACAGAAAATGGTTTTTCTCACTGTTTTAATTGATTATTTCCCTATTTAATCGATTAAAGCCGAGCCTGGATGATAAATTTGAGCTTTTTGAAGCTTCTAAGGTGCAGACTATGTACCAGCTATCTTAAACACTAATATTACAGACTCAATCTAATTGAAACAGAGTTATTACAATACAAAACAAGTCTCCAACACTCTAAGTCTTTGAGTTCTTGAATCATCATCAAAATCAACAATCTTCATGTCCATCAAGTGCAACATCAAGTCCTTGAATGTTCAACACATACGTCTCTCAAAGAAAGGTTGATCCACCTTACCCTGAGTGGTATAAGCCCAATGAAAAATGTGCTTACCACTCAGGTGCTCCCGGGCATTCAGTAGAAACTTGTCGGGCCTTCAAGTAGAAGGTCCAAGAACTAATCGATGCCAGGTGGGTCACCTTTGATTCTTTTGCCCCTAGCTTAGAAGTCAAGCCTCTGTCGCAACAAGAAGGATAAGGTTGGATAGGGAGGACCAACTGTTAGGGTTCCATTTTTTAAGCTTTCTTTGTATTTCTTGTGGTCCCAGGCCCGTGACCGTGAGATTATCGATTAAAAGGGCATTTGTATATATTTCTTCTCTAATACATGAGGCATTTTCATCAATATTCATTCTTTTCCCTCTTCTATTTATTTTTCTTTCAAATTAACCGAATAATAAAATATATACCTAAAACAGAACTTTAAAAAGCAATCATGTCTGTGATTGATGATTCTCTACGGGATCTGGAAGCCGAAGGAGAATGGGTCAAATCCAATAGTGAGCAGAGGACCATTTCCCCACACATGCAGAGACTGCTAGAAAGAGAAGCTCGCTCCATACAACCCTATCAAGAAGAAATGAAGGCCATCAATTTAGGACAAGAAGACGATAGAAAGGAAGTAAATATCGACACCCGAATTGATAGTGGCATCATGGAAGGGTTAATACACTTGTTGAAAGAATACGTGAAGGTATTTTCTTGGTCTTACCATGATATGCCTGGACTCGACGCAAGCATAGTGGAGCATATATTACCTTTGAAAGAGGGTTTCCGACCAATAAAGCAGAAAATCAAAAGGATGAAACCCGATTGGTCCTTAAAAATCAAGGAGGAAGTACAGAAACAGCTGGACGCTAACTTCTTAATAGTATCCAGATACCCTGAATGGTTGGCCAACATCGTACCAGTCATAAAGAAGAATGGAAAGATTAGAGTATGCGTGGATTACAGGGATCTAAATTGTGCAAGTCCAAAAGACAATTTTCCCTTACTACACATCGTTGGTGGATCACACCGCCATGAACACACTCTATTCCTTCATGGACGGATATGCGGGGTACAACTAGATCAAGTTGGCCGTTGAAGATAGAGAAAAAACCTCCTTCATTACATCGTGGGGAACGTTCTATTACAGAGTCATGCCATTTGGACTCAAGAACACAGGGGCTATCTATCAAAGGGCAATGGTAACGTTATTCCATGACATGATCCACAAAGAAATTGAGGTATATGCGGAAGACATGATTACCAAGTCCAAGAATGAGATGGACCACATCACATATTTGAGAAAGTTATTCGATTTACTTCAAAAGTACCAACTCAAGCTAAACCCGACTAAGAGTATGTTTGGAGTACGGTCGGACAAACTCCTCGGGTTCATCGTTAGCAAAAAGGGAATTGAGGTAGACCCCAACAAAACAAAGACAATTTTAGAAATGCCCCCACCAGAAATTGAAAAGGAGATTAGAGGGTTTATGGGACAAATCAATTACATAGCAAGGTTCATCGCACAACTCACGGGTAAATGTGCACCCATTTTTAAGTTGTTATGCAAAAATCAACCAACAATTTGGAATGAGAAATGCCAACAAGCATTCGAGAAGGTCAAAATGTGCTTAACCAATGCACTAGTATTGGTGCCGCCCACTGAAGGGAAACCCTTGATCATTTACCTATCAGTACTTGAAGAATCAATGGGATGTGTGCTCGGTCAACAAGACAATACGGGAAAGAAAGAACAAGTCATATACTACCTCAGCAAAAAATTCCTAGATTATGAGACTTGTCATACACCACTCAAAAAAACATGTTGTGCATTGATGTGGGCAACTCAACGTCTCAGGCAGTATATGATTAGACATACGACCTGATTGGTTTCCAAAATGGATCCAATCAAATACCTATTTGAAAACCCGTCCTGACCGGAAGAATAGCTAGGTAGCAAGTACTCCTTTCACAATTTGATATCGTTTATGTCACCCAAAAAGCTATCAAAGGTAGTCCCCTAGCAGACTACCTAGCACACGGATTAACAAATGAATAACAATCCCTAGAAGACGATTTTCCAGATGAACACATCATGCATATCCAACACGAAAAATCCAAGGACGATGCATGGACTATGTTCTTCGATGGAGCCTCGAATATGCTTGGACAAGGGATCAGAGTTTTTCTAATATCCCCTAAAAAGAAATACATCCTGGTAACAGCCAGGATAAACTTCAATTACACCAATAACATGGCCGAATATGAAGCCTGCGCCCTAGGAGTCCAAGTAGCTCTAGATCATGGGATAACCAAACTCAAAGTTTTCGGTGACTTGTCCCTTGTTATCTATCAACTCAAGGGTGAATGGGAAACCAGAAACTCCAAATTAATCTCATATCTAGAGTACATTCCTAATTTGATTTCGAGGATGGAAAACATCACTTTCAAGTACATCCCTCAGGAAGACAATCAGTTCGCAGATGCCCTTGCTACTTTGTCATCCATGTTCATCTTAAATCAAGATAATGAGATACCGATTATCCACATTAGGCTACGTGACAAACAAGCTTTTTGCATGGCAGTGACCAGTGAAGAAGACAAATCCCCTTGGTATCATGACATCAAGCGATATCTCATGAAGGATGAATAATGATAAAAGGACCATTTGGAAGAGAGCCATAGGGTTCATGCTAATTGGAGGAACCCTTTATAAGAAAAATTTTGACTCCAACTTATTAAACTGTGTGGACCATGAAGAAGCTCAAACCCTAATTAAGGAAATTCATGAAGGAGCCTTTGGAACCCACATACCAGGGCATGTCATGGCTAGGAAAATTCTCAGAGCAGGATACTTTTGGTCATCAATGGAAGGTGATTATCATCAATACGGTAAAAGGTGTCACAAGTGCCTGGTCTACACCGACAATGTTCATGTCCCACTGGCACCTCTCAACATCTTGGCTACACCATGGTCATTCTCCATGTGGGGGCATGGATGTTATTAGACCCATCGATCCCAAAGCGTCCAATGGTCATCATTTCATCTTTGTGGCCATTGACTACTTTATACCAAATGGGTAGAAGCAGCATCCTACGCACATGTGACCAAGAAAGTAGTGACCACCTTTGTCAAGAAAATTATTTTGTGCCGGTATGGCATCCCCCACCGTCTCATTACTAATAATGGGACAAATTTGAACAATAAGATGATGGAAGAGTTATGCTAAGATTTCAAAATTCAACGTCACAATTCCTCTCCATACCGACCCAAAATGAACAGTGCAGGAGAGGTGGCCAATAAAACATTAAGAAAATCATCCAGAAGATGGTGATAACATATAAAGATTGGCACGAAATGTTACCCTTTGCCATGCATGGATATTGGACTTCCATACGGACCTCCACAGGGGCCACTCTATTTTCCCTCGTATACGGTATGGAGGCCGTACTGCTAGTGGAAGTCGAAAAACCTTCTCTGCGAATTATTATGGAAGCAAAATTGACAGAAGTAGAATGGATCCAAAATCGATACGATAAGTTGAACCTAATAAAAGAAAAACGATTGGACGCCATATGTCACGGACAAGCCTACCAAAAGAAAATCAAAACAGTTTACAACAAAAAGGTTAACCCCCACACTTATGACGAGGGGGATTTAGTGATAACGAAATTGCTTCTAGCCTAGAAGGATAAAATCAGAAAATGGGCGACAAACTATGAAGGGCCCTTTGTGGTCAAGCGAGCCTTCTCAGGAGGAGCTCTTATCCTCAGCAACATGGATGGAGAGGAACTTCGACACCCAGTCAATTCAGATGTGGTAAAGAAGTACTACGCTTGAAGGCATTGCTCATGACCCGTCAAGATGGAAACCCACAAAGGGCGTCCTGGGCAAAAGTTGGGGTCCACCACCTCGCTAGGATATGTCCTAGGAAAAACTTAGAGGTTTAAAAAACAAAAATAAATAAAAAGAGCAATGATTATCTTAGCCAAAAACCGCAAGGCGGCTAAGGTAACGTCCTTCCAGAAGCGGACAAGCTTTGCATAGTCTTCACTTCGAGTTCGAGCATCTCGACTAAAGCAACCAGGAGAACAAAGAAGCAGATATCAGAGACATGAATGTTGTAGCCTATACAGTTTAGCCGACCTTGGCCAACCATGCTTCTAAATTCCTTTGTAAATCCTTTTGTGAAAAATAAACCATTTGTTTATATCAATAAAATTGTCTTTGATTTCTTTTCTCTTGACCAAATTATGAAAATGCCTCTGTGTTAATGAATCATAAGCATGCACAAGAAAGCATAAGAAAATAAATAATTCCTGCTAGGAGATTCTTAGGCAAAAGTTAGGGCAGCCTACTAGATTGAAAACCCGCAAAGGGCAGTCTAGGAAAAAGTTAAGGCACTCATAAAAAGGAAAAATCCCGCTAAGATATCCTACGCAAAAATAAGGCAGCCACTAGATCAAAAACCCCAAAAGGGTTGTCTAGGCAAACGATAGGGCTAAAACAAAAAAAGAGAGCCCGTTAGCGTCCAAAAACCAACGGGAAGGGCAGTCACTCTTCTAGATGCATCAAATAAGAAAATGGACTGCATTTAAAGCATTCACACACAAATAGTCGCAGAAAAAGTCTTTGTCAAAAATCATGAAAAAATCAAACCTCTTTCACAAACAATAATCATGCATATGAGGAGACTAGGCTCCATGTCTGTGATTGAAAAACAGGAAGCACCCAGATCAAGTCTCCAAAATAATGCTCCCCCTTAAGAAAACAGAGTAAGTTGTCATCAAACAAGCCACTCAGAACAAAATAAGAAGGCTTCAGAATCAAAAGTTCCAACAACCTTCCTTCCACCAAATAAAGAGAAGGAATTCTTTTAAAACCAAAACAAAGTCGACTGAAAGGCTCTATCCCCAAGCGAACCATTGCCTACTCTAGAGGCAAACAAAAAACATTTTCGCACGACTCTGCATCATCGCCACGATGAGTCATCAAGCATACCTAACTCATTCTCCACCACATCCACCAAGGGAGAATAAAGGCTTCATAAAAACACTGCACCAACACAATCAAAGAAGGCAAGACTCCATCCCCCCAGAGGGCTACCAAAATTAGATCTCCAGGGAAACAAAATTTCCCCAGCGGATCGCCAAAAAGAGGAACCTACCCTCAGTGAGCCTACAGCAAAGGCCATCTTCAAAGACTTATCCTTAGTGAGTCGTTTGCCTACGCATAGGCAAAACCTAGCAAGCAAAGAGCCAATGCCCCCAAAGGGAATATCAACCTACTCATAGGCAGAACAATACAAGTCGAAAGCCTTCACTTCTGATGAAGCATCCGCTTATTTAGAAGAACCATCTAAATCAACAAATCCCTAGTGGATTCCTGCCTACCTAAGAGGCATAAATCAAGAATCCCCAGAAATCAACAAGCTAGATGGATATCAGAAAATCCAGAACACAATACCTCAAAGCACCAAAATCACTCCCCATGGAGTCGGCGCATGAGCAAGAGCAGTAAGTCGCCACCACTTCCTTTGTCAAAAGGATCAGCCACCACAACAAAAGGGGCATCTAGAAGACAGAGTTACGCCCATTGTTCGAAGAATCAGCTCCGTTGCAAAGGAGTATCCTGAAGGCAGGATTTACGCACATCGCCCGAAGGATCAGCCCCGTTGCAAAGGGGTATCCGAAAGACACAACTCACCTTTACCGTCGGAAAGGGTCAACTTCTGCAACATGGGAGCATCCTGAAGACAAAAGTCTACTATGCATTCACCACTTGAGGGGTTAGCTGCCGCATCAAAGGAGCATCTCGATGGAAAATCTTCATCAACTGAAGGGTCAGCTACCACATCAAAGGAGCATCCTAAAGCTTCACATATATCGTCTGAAGGGCCAGCCTCCGCAATAAGGAAACATCCTAAAGATAGCACCAGACTGCATTCATAGTCCCGAGGGTCGACTACCACGTTAAGAGGAGCATCCAGAGGACATCCGGGCAAGAGGGTTAAGTCCTTCACCCGTCAATCGACCTTATGATACATTAGCCCATAGTCAATTGGACGGGTGAAGGGGGGGCAGCTATAGACCCCAAATCTTGCCCAGCCTAGCAATAAATCCATAAATCCTCCGTTCGAAGATGGACAAGGATTCTTTGAGTCCTTAGTAGATTTTTCTAGGTACCATTTAAGATAGGAAGGGTTTTCTAAGGCAATAAAAATCAAAATTTTTGTCGGGAGCATCGGATGCCCGTCCAGGTTAGCTAGACGCCCGTCCATGCCTATTTTGAGGCAATAGACGACTGTCCACTTAGACCAGAAGGCCGTCTATGCCAACTTTTGGGCATGGACGACCGTCCACTTTTCCCAGGCTTTCTTCCCTATAAATAGGAGCCTCATTTCTCATTTTTCACACATGATTCACTCCTACCACTCTCTAGGAAGCCTTTTGGCACTTTAGAGTGACTCTGAGTATTATTCTGGAGTTCGAGTGAGCTTTCCAATTTTCGTTTAAGGTAGAAATTGGTTAAGGAGGTCTCTCTTTGAGACATCCGACCCTCGGTAAAGTGAAATTTTCTTTTTTTGCGGGTGAGCAACGTGCTTGTAGAGTGTGGGGACAGCCAAAAAGCATCCTCAAGTCTTAAAGTATTAATAGAAAGCTTGCTTTGGAAGTTCCTTCTCCATTCTCTCCTTTTTACTGCTTTCCTTGTATTCATTAGGTACTAGGACCATGTAGATATTTAAATTATGCCAGTACATAAATAAATAGGGTAAAAGCATAGTTTCTTTCAATCTTTATTTTTATGAACTAGTCTATCATAGGGAACCCGAAAGGGGCGTTGTGGGGTGTGTAGACCCCAAATCTTGTCCGACCTCAAAATAAAGAGCAGAAAACTTCCGTTCGAAGATGGGCAAGGCCTAAAAGGTCCGTAGGATTGATCAATAGGCCCCATATTAGAATATGAAGGATTTTTGTGCACCAAAAATAAGAAATTCCACCCAAAGGGTCGAGACCGCTGTCTCGTTTGACGAGACCGCCGTCTCACCACTCGCCAAAGACAAGACCGCCATCTTGTTTGGCGAGACAGCCGTCTCACCACTCGCCAAAGGAGAGATCGCCGTCTCGTTTGGCGAGACGGCGGTCCCGATGTGACAGGTGCGAATTTCTATAAAAGGGAGGGACCTTCTCCTTGTTTTCACACCATTCTACAACTTCTCCAACTATATAATTCTCAAATTACTCTCCTAAAACCCCTCTGAAGCATTTTCAGAGTTCTAGAGTTCTTAAGAAGCGTTCTAAAGTGCTTCGAGAGAAGAGTGAACTGCTTTGTAGAGTGTGGGGTACGCCAAAAAGTGCCCTTTTCGAGAATATTTTATAAAAGCTTGCTTTGAAGGTTCCCTCATATCCCTTATTTTATCGCTTTTTACTATCTCTATGCATTAGATATTAAAGGCCATGTAGTCAATAATTTACTTTTTTCAATGAATAAATAAGGGTAAAAGTGTAGTTTTAACGTTCTTATTTTTCTATAAAAAAATAGTCCATCATAGGGAACCCGAAAGGGGCATCGTGGGGAAGTTAATACCTTCGCCACACGTAACTAACTCCCTTACCTAACTCTGGTTGTAATGACCAAAGTTGGTTTTTCTTAAAAATCATCGCCTTCTTTTCCTTTTCCAATGTTTTTGGTAAAAACATTGGTGGCAACTCCTCGAACCCTTTCGAAAACCTCGCCTTTAGGTCCAGCCCAGTTATCGGACAACCTAAAGGTGTTGAACCATTTCTTTAAAAAATGCGAGTCAAACAAAACCATTGCGTCGCTCCGACCACCTCTTTTGACGACGGTGATAGATGGCGACTCCCCTGGGGAAGTTAGAGAGTTGATCCCATTTAGTGATGGACTAGTTTGAGAAATAAAAACTAGAAATTACGCTTTTACCCTTCCTTACTTTTATAACATGATTTATTGTTTGGCTTTAATAACTGTTGTATGTTTACTTTATGCAATTGTTTGAAATAACAATTGTACACAAACCCTTGCACACAACATTTCCCTCTATACCCGGGGGCAAGTGGGATAACCTTAGGGAGTGGGTGACATTGTACGATTTTCCATAGTGAGGGTCATGAGCCCACCGGTATGGTCGGAAACCACCACTCAAGGTGATAACCTTCCTCTTTTGGCCCAAAGACTGACAAGGCCTTAGTGCCATGCATGGTCTGAAGGTTGGGAGAGTGGGGACCCTATAATGGGGCACGTTGGGTGCCTGACCTTGGTGAGGATATTTAGAACTACCTTGAATATGCACTCTTTTGTAGGATACCCCTACCTCGTGATAAAAATGTCGTCCTACTGTTCGCGGATGAGTGAATTGTGTGTGCGTTTGTTTGTTGCATTTGTTTGTTACATAGCATAATCATACAACAAAAAAAATAAAAGAAAAACCTCAAAAAATATTTTCACAATAAACACCCTTATCTCGGACAGTCTGCCTTTTAGCTAGCCTGGTTTCAGGTTCTTTGTAAGCTAAGTAGCTACGCAGTCTAACAAAAGAGATAAGGGATGCTAAAACGAATTTTTTGCAATAAACCACTTTTATCTCGGGCAGTCTGCCTTTTAGCTAGCCTGGTTTCAGGTTTTCTGTAAGCTAAGTAGCCACGCAGTCCGACAGTAGAGATAAAAGGTTATAAAAATCAAATAAATCAAATAAATAAAAGGGGACCCTGTTCATAAGCATTAGACTCATGAACATCCATATCGATAGTTTATCTTTCTTTTGAAAAAATACAGAAAACCAAAAACTATCATGCATCATGTAGAAAGTAAAACATGATAATGTTTAGGAAAAACAAACACTTGCATGCATGCCCGCATTAACATCATATTCATAGCATGCATTTTTTATTTCTAGAAAATGGAGGGATCTAGTAGACAGTTGAAGAAAGTGGACATTCTCCGATATCATGTAGAGAAGATATAACGGCTATGTGCATTGATGCCACCTGAGGTCTGTTCCGACTTCGAGAAATCTTATGGACGGATTCTCGACTTATTGAAGATCTGTGTCGACCCCATCTTCATCAGAGTTTTGGTCCATTTTTGGAATTCCAGTTTACATTGCTTCGAATTTCCACAATTTGATCTGGTACCCACTTTGGAGGAATATGAGATAATGTTGAGATGGCCCAAGTCAGTCAGGGTCCATATTTGTCATGAAGCATATATTCCTACAGCCAAAGTCACTACCATCATCCAATTGCCACCTCATCAGACTGCCCTGATAGCAAAAGGGAATATCTAGGGTTGGAAATTTGCAATGTTAGAAGACCATCTGTCCACTTTGGCTGACAAGGCATATTTGTTTGCTTTTAACAAAACCCTAGCTTTGATCATGTTTGGGACCATGCTTTTTCCCTTTCACCTTGACACAGTAGATCAAGTCATTTTGGATGCCTTTTTCACCTGTGACATGCACTTGAAGAGTCCCTTGCCTGCACTTCTTGCCGACACCTTGCTTTCGGTTGAGTTCTGTCACCAAAAGCAAGGGAGAACACTCAGATGCTGCTCTTCGCTGCTATTTGTGTGGGGTATCACACACTTATACACCTCTAGCCACATGGGGATGTTCCTCGATCCTTTGAAGAGCTTCTCAAAAATCTCTCTCCACCCACGTCTAACCATGGAATGGAAGGTCAAGTTGGAACAATGGAATGTCAACCGCTTATCCTGGGCATGTCCTTGGTTCCGACCTATCCCTATCCTCATCAGATGTGGAGATTATCCGAGCGTACCGTTAGTAGGTCTTAGAGGTTGCATAGCTTATTGTCCAAAAGTGGCTATGAGAGAACTCATGAGAACCCAAACTGCGCTATCATGAGAAGAGCTCGGAGGACTGTGTTTCTTCGAAGACCCATGCAATGTTGCAAACTCACTTGTCGTATGGAGAACATAGGAGAAACCATTCTTTATGGGAGATAGAGAGTTAGGCAAAGCTCGAGTAGTTGTTTCCAGTGACTATGAGGAATGGAGGAGAAGTAGAGGGATGTCACAGTCATCCACCCCACCTACTGCGCCATTAGCCAGTGGAGAGCTCCAAACTAAAGTCGACACCTTGACCCAAAGGATAGAAATCATGGAAGCCCAGATGAGGGCCCTTGAGGAAAAAGAACAAAAATCTATCCTTACCATAGATGGTCTACAAAGGCAGTGCAAGAAGAAAGATCAAGAGATAGAACGCCTCAAGGACCAATGTGTTGATTCCAGTGAGCAGGTTATCCGAGCATCCAAAGTTGTCAGAATAAACTCGGATAATCAACTCCAAGAAATAACCGCCAAATCAGCACACCTTGAGGCTAAATGCACAAAACAAGCTTAGACGATCAAGGGAATTCTACAAGATCTCGGAAGGACTCGGTCTGAAATACATCAAGGAAGGGAGACCACTCAGAGACTTAACAAAAGCCTTACTGAGATACGATGCAAAGAAAGAGACGGGTTAGCTTAGTTCGACCAAGTTCTACAAGAAAGAGACCGAGTCATTGAGAGACTCGACAATTTACAAGCCTTGGTCATCCATCAAGAGGCGAAAATAAAAGAGGCTCAAAAGTATAGTGAAGATATGAGTCAGGCGGTCCACCAGTAGTCCAAAGCACTCACTCATTACATACGGGAAGCCAAAGAGGAATTACATAGAAATCAAAACCTGCCTGTGGGTTTCTTTAGGCTTTTCCATTTCTGTCAAAAAGTGCTTCGTAGCATGGTATAGGGGAATGTACACCTTCTCTAAATAAATAAAAATACCTTTTGTTTATTCAAATAATTGTCTACTTGCATTCATTTCATTCATAATTTGCATACTTGCTTATCCCTCCTTCACTTTTAATAAATAAGATAATAAAAATGAAGTATTAACTTATACGTCTTCCGCAATCAGAAAGATGGAGAGAAAACTATTTGTAATCAAGCTCTCCCCAACAGTCGATCCACCCCGAGAGGACAATAAGCCTTGGTCGTTGGTTATCAAAGTCGATAAGGAAGAGGGGGCAAGGACGCCTTTGGGATTATTTTTGCCTCGTCCATTCCCCTATGATTCAAATAAAATTGTACCGTGGAGATATGGGGAATCTTCACCCATCAAGGAGGACATATACAATATAGCCGGCATTGGGGGCATGACTAGAAGCAGAAGAATCTACTCCCCCAAGGAGTCACAAGAAGATGCCCCCAAGAATAAAGGGAAAAATAAACAGTTTGAAGAAAAGGAAAATAAAGAATCCAAGGAGGAGACTGATGAGTTGCTCCAATTTATAAGACAAAGCGAGTATTCCTTCGTCGACCAACTCAATCATACACCTGCAAAGATAACTTTGTTATCACTGATGATGAGTTCGGAATCGCATAGAAACGCCCTGATGAAGGTCTTGAGCGAAGCACATGTACCTCATACAATATCCCAAGAAAAAGTTGAGAGGATCATCGGCTACATCACAGCCAGCGATCACCTCACCTTCACAGATGAAGAACTCCCTCCTGAAGGGTCGAGCCATAACAAGCCCATGCATATTTCCATCAAATGCAAGGAATATCTCATCGCCAAAGTTCTTGTGGATAACAGGTCATCCTTAAATGTGATGCCCAAGTGCACACTTGACAAGTTGACCATTCAAGGAACCTGCATGCGTTCAAGCAACACTGTCGTTCGAGCCTTCGACAGATCCAAACGAGAAGTAGTGGGGGAAATCAATCTACCAATCCAAATTGGCCCCACTTTCTTCAATGTTGATTTCCATGTGATGAATATTACTCCAACATACAGTTTTCTCCTTGGTAGACCTTGGATTCACGACGCTAAGGTAGTACCTTCAACGCTCCACCAAAATGTCAAGTTTATAGTAGACGACAAACTGGTCACGGTCCAAGCTAAAGATGATATCCTGATCAGTGGACCGTCTACCCAACCCTATGTGGATGCGGCTGAAGAGGCCCTTGAAACATCTTTTCAAGCGCTTGAAATAGCCAATGTAGAGAGACTTCCCGGTAATATGAAGGTAGCCCGCATGATGATGAAGTATGGATACCGCTCAAAAAAAAGGGCTCATTAGAAACTCCCAAGGAATAAGCGAGCCACTAGATTTTAAAGACAATCCTTTGAAGCATGACCCTACAAAGGATTAAGCTGCACGGAGAAAAGGGAAGTCTCCCCTCCATACCTCGAATCAGATTTTCCCAAACAAAGGGGTCCAAGCGTCGAGAACGATTTTAGTCATTAGGTGTTCTTCTTCCAATTTTAAGGGATGTAAACCCAATGGCTATTAGATATTACTCCTCGGGGCTAGCCCGACCCTCGAGCATCTATCGGACACATATTTCCTTATTAATTACAAAGAATGTTTTTCTTACTATCTGCTTCTCTTCCTGTTATTCATATCTAAACCTCATTAATAACCATGTTTAAGCAAACGTTTTCAAAATGCGTCAAAATAAACAAACTGCGCCATTGACCAAAATAAAAGTCAAATCCATCACCACTGATTGACTAGAAGAACAAAATAAATTTTTATGTTATCATAAATAAAGTCGTTTTTTGCCAATGTTGTGTAAAAAGAAAACAAAACAAAAATCAAAAGAAGCCCATAGAAGCTAAAGGCCAAAAAGAAAAGGCAAGATACCCGGTAGGAAACCCATTAAGGGGGCTACGCAAAAGTTAGGATAAACCCGCTTGGAGACCCGAACAACAATAAAGGGTAGCCTAGGCAAAAATTAGGGTTACAAAAAAAATCCGCTAGGATTCCCAAAACAAGAAAAGAGGAAACCTAGACAAAAGTTAGGACATAACACAACATCCTACGCTGAAAACCCAAAGGGCAGACTAGGGAAGTTAATCAGTCATGATAGGCGCCATCGAATAATCATTTAAGATGTCACCTCATAAACAAAACATTTGTCTAAACTAGCCTAAACACTCTAACCAACCTTGGCTAGTCTTGCTTACAAAAACCATTTTTGTCAAAAATAAAATACTTCTGAAACACAAGCCTTTGAATTAAATATCCTCTTTCTTCTTTTCTCTTGACCCTTACCACTACGACATTCTAGCAATTAGTAGGGAAATGTGGAGATAGTAATCAATAGGAGGATTGACATCACCAAGAAAAGGGAGGGGCGCACTGACATAGAAAGTCGCTACAATCAAAACAACTATTCTTCGGTCATGGCAAATCCGAAACGACAAAGTCGGTACAGCTTAGCATGATGTCAGAAGCTCATCAGAAATAAAAGTACATCGGTTAATCCTTTTGAAAAATTATCTGAAATAGTATTATAGAATTGTCGCCGTCGTCAAAAGAGGCGGTAGGAGCGACGCGATGGTTTTGATTGACTCGCGTTTTTTGAAAGAAGTGGTTCAACGCCTTTAGGTTGTCCAATAACCGGGCTGGACCTAAAGGCAAGATTTTTGAAAAGGTTCAAAGTGTTTTAACCTTAAACACTGAAAAAGGTGAAAAAAAAGAAGGTAGTGGTTTTAGAAAAAACCAACTTTGGCCATTACAACCATGTAGACCCCTAATTTTGCCCGGTCTCTCAATAAAAGCTAGGGAAACTTCACAAGAAGATAAAGTTTGCCCGTCTTCTTAATAAAAACCAAGGAGACCTCCTACAACAAACTCGGAGTTCAGACGGTCTCTCAATAAAGGCTAAAAAGACTTCCTACAACAAAGACAAGGCACGCCTGCCATCTCTATAAAAGGCCAAGGAGACTTCCTATATGAAGATAAAGCTTCAACGGGCGTTTATCGGCATCAAACGACGTCCGAATACACAAAGGAAAGCTTCTTGGGGGTCCCAGAACATCAAAGCTGGCCAAAATAGGTCGAGACGGCCGTCCTAAGGTCGAGACGGCCGTCCCAACCTTCCCTGGCCAAGTGGGACGGCCGTCCCAAACGGGACTTCCAATCCCAGCTCCCCAGGTGGTCCCAGTCAGTGTAAATGTGGCATTTGGGACGGTCATCCCAACCCAGACGGCCGTCCCACTCCAGACGCGCGTCCCAAGGGTGCAGGCAGCGAAAACTATAAATTGGAAGCTCATTTGGCACTGTACCACACCCCAGACAACTCCAAGACTTGTCTTCTTCTCTCCCTCCTTCGAATGATCTCTCTGATTGCCTTTAATAGGTAACAATCAGTTAAGGAATTTGTATTTCGGCATTCGATTCTTCTAGAAAATTTTAGTCGAGTCGAGTTTATTCGAGAGGAGAGTCGTTGTAGAGTGAAGGATTTCCGCAAAGCGTCCTCTGTATAAAAGACTTATAATATAAAGCTTGCTTCGGAGGTTCTTCTCAATTCTCTTCCCTTTTATTGCTTTATTTACTGCTTTCTGTATGCAATGTAGATAAAACCATGTAGATAGCAATATTTAAATACTGTACGAATAAAATAGGGTAATAGCGTAATTTCTTGTAATCTTTACTTAAATGAATTAATCCGTGATAGGGAACCCGAAAGGGGCGTTGTGGGGTGCTAATACCTTCCCCACACGTAACTAACTCCCTTTCTCGACTCTGGTTATAATGGCCAAGTTTGGTTTTTATTAAAATCAACGCCTTTTTATCCTTTTCCAATGTTTACGGTCAAAATATTGGTGGCGACTCCAAAAGAACCCCTTTTCGAAAACCTTGCTTTTATTAGAGGATAGTTCAGTTGTTGAGCACCTCGGAAGCAATGAACATATTTTAAATACAAAACGCTAGTCTAAACCATCTTTTCGCGACCGCTCGCATAAACGTTCGAGATGTCCCAGGACGTCTGTCGCCGCCGTCCCTTTCCGACGTCGGAGGACGTCTCGAACGTTTATGCGAGCGGTCGCGAAAAGATGGTTTAGACTCGCATATTTGTTTTAAAATGTATTCATTGCTTCCGAGGTGTCCGACAATTGAATTATCCTCTAATAAAAGCAAGGTTTTCGAAAAGGGTTCTTATGGAGTCGCCACCAATGTTTTGACCATAAACATTGGAAAAGGATAAAAGGCATTGATTTTAATGAAAACCAAACTTGGCCATTATAACCAGAGTTGGGTAAGGGAGTTAGTTACGCATGGGGAAGGTGTTAGCACCCCACAACGCCCCTTTCGGGTTCCCTATGACAGATCAATTCGTTTAAAGAGAAGACTTCGAGAAATTACGCGATTACCCTATTTTGTTGCATAATATTGAAATGACTATCTACATAATTTTATATAAATAAAGCTAAATAAAGCAATAAAAGAGATATTAAAATGACTATCTACATGATTTTATTCTACATGATGTAATAAAGCTAAATAAAACAATAAATAAAACAATAAAAGAGAAGGGAATTGAAAAGAACTTCCGTAGCAAGCTTTATATTGAGAATCTCGAACTGTGAGGATGCGTTTTGGCAACCTCTCTCTCTATACAGACTCTCCTAACCAATACAAGATCGACTCCACTAAAAATTTAAAGAAGAATCAAATTCCGGAATATAATTCCTTAACCGATTGTTACCTATTTAAGGCAATCGGAAAGATCATTCGAGAGAGGGAGAGAAGTAGACAAGTGCTCTGAGTTTTTTTAGGTGTTTCAGAGCTCTCTGGAGTGTTTGTGTTCTGAAAAAGTGGCAAATGAGCCTCCTATTTATAGTTTTCGCAGCTGGCGCACTTTGGGACGGCCGTCTGGGTTGGGACGGCCGTCTGGACTGGGATGGCCGTCCCAAATGGCAATTTTACACAGGGCGAGACCACCTGGGAACCGGGACGCGCGTCCCACTTGAATCTGGCAGGTTGGGATGGCCTATTGTGTTTGGGACGGCCTGTTGTGTTTGGGATGGCTGTCCCAGTTTGGGACGGCTGTCCCAACCTGTTTTGGCCTACCTTCGTGTTTTGGGACCCCCGGGAAGCTTTCTTTTCCGGTTTCGGACGTCAGTTGATGTCGATATGTGTCTGTTGAAGCTTTATCTTCATACAGGAAGTCTTCTTGGCTCTTATTTGAAATGCTAGACGAGCTTTATCTTGTTATGGATGATCTTTTTGTCTTTATTTGAGAAACCGGGCAAAATTAGGGGTCTACATGTTTCCCTAGCCTTTATTTTGAGAGGCCGGGCAAAATTAGGGGTCTACAGCTGCCCCCCCTTCACCTGCCTAGCTAATTCGTCGGCTAGATATGCCGACAAAACTAGTAGGTAGGGGAAGGAGTTAACCCTTTTGCCCGGTCATCCTTCGGATGCTGCTCCTTTGCCGATCCTCTGGATGATAAATATTTTGATAGGTACCAACCCCTATCTGGTTTGAGACTCCTTTTATAAAGTTCTGGTGAGTACTTACCCTCACCCGGTATAAGTCTGTATTTTACTAGACTTTTGTGGGTACCTACCCCCACTAGGTATGAACCTTGTTCTGCAAGGTTTTGGTGAGTACCTACCCCCACCTGGTCCGAACCCTGTTCTGCAAGGCTCTGATGGGTACCTACCCCCACCTGGTCCGAATCTCGTTCTGCAAGATTCTGATGGGTACCTACCCCCACCTGGTCCGAACCCCGTTCTGCAAGGCTCCGATGGGTACCTACCCCCACCTGGTCCGAATCTCGTTCTGCAAGATTCTGATGGGTACTTACCCCCACCTGGTCCGAACCCCGTTCGCAAGGCTCGATGGGTACCTACCCCCACCCGGTCCGAATCTCGTTCTGCAAGATTCCGATGGGTACTTACCCCCACCTGGTCCGAACCCCGTTCTGCAAGGCTCGATGGGTACCTACCCCCACCTGGTCCGAATCTTGTTCCGCAAGATTCCGATGGGTACTTACCCCCACCCGGTCCGAACCCCGTTCCGCAAGGCTCGATGGGTACCTACCCCCACCTGGTCCGAATCTCGTTCCGCAAGATTCCGATGGGTACCTACCCCCACCCGGTCCGAATCTCGTTCGCAAGATTCTGATGGGTACTTACCCCCACCCGGTCCAAATCTCGTTCCGCAAGATTCTGATGGGTACTTACCCCCACCCGGTCCGAACCCCGTTCCGCAAGGCTCGATGGGTACCTACCCCCACCCGGTCCGAATCTCATTCCGCAAGATTCGATGGGTACCTACCCCCACCTGGTCCGAATCTCGTTCGCAAGATTCCGATGGGTACTTACCCCCACCCGGTCCGAACCCCGTTTTGCAAGGCTCCGATGGGTACCTACCCCCACCCGGTCCGAACCCCGTTCTGCAAGGCTCGATGGGTACCTACCCCCACCTGGTCCGAATCTCGTTCGCAAGATTCCGATGGGTGCTTACCCCCACCTGGTCTGAACCCCGTTCTGCAAGGCTCTGATGGGTACCTACCCCCACCTGGTCCGAATCTCGTTCTGCAAGATTCTGATGGGTACCTACCCCCACCTGGTCCGAATCTCGTTCTGCAAGATTCTGATGGGTACTTACCCCCACCTGGTCCGAACCCTGTTCTGAAAGGCTCTTAGGATGCACTTTTTGGTAGTTAATCCTATGTTTATCTATTTTGGAGATATGTTGGCGACTTATTTTTGTTCATGCGCACATTCCATAGGGAATATTTGATTTGACCTTTCTGTTAGTCATCCGGTTTTACCGGGGATTCTTTGTTGGTTGCCTTTTTAGGCAGGAATTTACTGGGGACTTTGATTGTGCCTCTTGATTAGGCAATTGCTTCAGCAATGGTGAAGACTTTTATGCTTTTGGGCTTGCGTTACCTCTCGCATAGGTTGATTTCCCATTTCTCTGGGACATTAGCTCTTTGCTTATTTTTGAGCAAACAGAGGCTCTGTTGTAGGCTCACCGGTGATAGTTTTTCTTTTGGATGATTCATTGAGAATTTGATTGCTCTGCTTGAAATCTCTTTTGAATTGCCCCCAGAGGAGGAAAAGTGGAGTTTTTGACTCCTTATTGCTTGAACTGGCTTTTGTTTATGTTCTTATTCCTGCTGGGGAATGGGTTTATATGTGCGCCTTTTATGCACATTAGATGGAAAGATATATATTTTTCTCTTTTCTTCGTAGTGATCCTTGGGGAATTTTATTGGCTTCCTGTGGATGGAAATTTCTCATTTTCTCCTTTTATAGATTTTTCTTGATGTGCTCTTCTTGGGGATTTTCTTTCGGCTTTTTCATGCAGTGGCCTTTGTTAGAGGGTGAAAGGCTTTTCTCTTCTTTCTTTTTTTTGCCCCTTAGTGATGTGGGGGATTTTGACTCTGTTTTTCTTTGATGGACTCTTATGTAGTCCTTGTTCTCCATTGGGGGATGAAACGGAGACTCTTGCATGAGTGTGCTTGATGACTCATGTGGCGACGAAGCTGAGTCGTGAGGTAATCTTTTTGTTTTGCCTCTGGAGTAGGCAAAGATCCGTTTGGGGATAATTAAGCCTTTCCGTTGGCTTTTTCCTATTGAGGTACCTCCTCTTGTTGGTGTAGAAGGTTGGTGATTGGAGCCAGTTTCTTCGAAGCTCCTTATTTTGCTAAAGTGGTTTAGATTTCGCCTTTTTCCATCGCGGTTTAGTTTTCATCGCGAGCTGTTTTGAAATCTGGCTTTTTAGTAGATCATGTGTGCCTTTTATTTTGTACACATGGGCTTTTTGAATGCGAAGTGTAAAACAGAAATAACGATTTTTATTTATTACTGCTTTTTGTTGGATACATTTCAAGCATATTTAAGACACTAGAAAGCTATATAAATAAATCCTAATCGTCTGCCTCTGGGCTGGAATGGGCAGATGGTGCTGGCGAAGGGAAGCGGCGGAGTAGGCGGCGCTGGAATCTCGTCTGAGTCTGGACCAGGCTCTCTATCTGGCGGTCCGTCCTGTCTTGCCTAACAGTCAGCTGACTGAACTGCTGGCGTATAGACTGGAACTCTCCTTCCATATAGGCATGCTCCTCGTCTAAGCGTCGGTACAAGCCGGAGAAGTCTGGATCGCGTGATTGCTGCTGGGACTCTGAAGTGGTAGGGATGTCTTGTGGCGTGTTGAAGTCACGCATATCCCATGAAATTGAGATGATAGGGTTTAAGATGAACCCTGTACCTTCCCTGCTGAGGATATTCATGTGCGTCAGCATTCCTCCGTTGATAGGCTCTGGTTGAAGTTCAGCTGGGAGGTCTTCTCCGTCGGTACATCCCCAGTATTCAGCAAGAGGGGTAAGGAAGGGAGCCACCATGATCGCTCCCGCTGGTCCCCGAGTACCGCATTCTTTTACAGCCTTCAAGAATGCGTATCCCGGATTGCATCGGTGTCCCTGATGCATGCAGTAGACTATAAAAAGATCAGCCAGCGTGACCTTTCCCTGGCTTTCCTTCCTGCTGTGAATGGTCCCAGCAAGCAATTTGTGGCAAATACGAAGAGGGGGATTGAAGGCTGCACCCTTCAGATTAGATGGGAGATTGATAGCTCCAGTAATCTCCTTCCACATACTGGTGGTGGTGAGAACCATAGGTTTCTCCAGATATGCGGACCGATATTCCGGTGTTCTTGTATCGGCTCGCTGGCAGAATCCCATGATGACATTGAAGTCATCCAAGGCGGTGGTCCGGTAGGCTCCATCCATCCAGTAGGAGACAGCTTGTGTTGGTGGCACCCCAGGAGTTGCAGATGGCATTTCCATCATGTTGATAGAGGCAAGAAACTCCATTGTAGCGGTGCGATGGATCCGAGTGGGCGGCTCGCGAAGTAGGAAGTCCCATCCTATGTTGTGGATGAACCTCCTAACGTCTTGCTCCCAGCCGAATGTGGCAAGGATCTCAAAGTCTAACCGCAGCATAGGGTACCAGGCAAATTGTTGGATATTTGCCAGTCGTTGTTGATGCGCTTCTGCCATCATCATGCTAGTGACAGGAGTTCTCCTAGCAGCAGTCCTGGTGCGTTTTCTTCTGGACGAGGCTTCTCCGTGTTCCATTGTGAGTACTACTCTCTTAGAAATGCTAAAAATGTATGGAGGAGGAGGAAAAGCAAGATAGGAAGCTTGGAATGAGGTGCCAAAGCTCAATTACCGCACCTCTCATATATAGCCGCGCAGGGGAGTTTGGGACGACCGTCTGGGTTGGGGACGGCCGTCTCAAATGGCAAAAATGGTCATGGCTCAGCCCCCACCTGAGACGCATGTCTCAAACGAAAATTGGCACTTGGGACGGCCGTCTGGACTTTGGGACGGCCGTCCCAAGCTTCTTAAGTGGGTTTGTTAGGTTTTTGATGGGAAAGAAGATGGGACTCCATTCATTGATGTTTTAATGCATGTAATGCTTCATGATATGCATCCTATGATCTATTTTAGTTAATATTTCGAAAGTTTTAACTGATGTGCTTTGACTTTGGGCGCATTCTTGGTGTTGTACCTTAACGTCATCTTGTTTCTTGGATAGTAAGCTTAGCTGTATTGATTTGCCGTCTTTGGAATTTTCTTTGCTATGGCCGAAGAGCAATCTTCGTTCGTAGGGCAACTGCCATATCAATGCCTTTCTTCCTTTCCTTAGGGATTTCAACCTTCCTATTGATCACTATGTTACCACATTCCCCTTCATTACTTGAATGCTTTATAGTGAAATGGTCAAGAGAAGAGAAGGAAAAGGATTTATTGCAAAGGTTTGTGTTTTAGAGTGATATTTTTGTAATAAAGGTTTTTGTAAGAATGGCTGGCCAAGGTTGGTCTGTGTTTAGGCTAGTTTAGATAAACGTTTTATTCTTATGACGTGGCGTCGTTGTTTACTGATTTGTGGCGCCTTTTTGTGATTGACTAACTTCCCTAGTCCGCCCTTTCGGGTTTTCAGCCTAGGATGCCGTGCTTTTGTCCTAACTTTTGTCTAGGTTTCCTTTTTGTATTTATTTTTTAGGAATACCTAGCGGACTTTTAATAACCCTAACTTTTGCCCAGGCTACCCTTTATTATTGTTCGGGTCTCCTGCCGGGTTTACCCTAACTTTTGCGCAGCCCCCTTTGTGGGTTTCCTGCCGGGTATTTTGCCCTTTTATTTTCTTGTCTCGGTCTTTGACCTTGACGGGCTTTCCTTTTTTGTATGCGTATATATTTTTTGCACAACATTTGTCGAGATTTGATTTTATCAAGATAAATTTTATTTGTGTTTCTAGTTAATCAATTTATTTTGACTTTGCTTTGCGGCGCTTTACTTATTTGGACGCATTTGGAGCAAAACATTTATCTAAACTTTGTTTATTAAAATGGGGTATAGATACATTTAGCAAGAAAAGAAGCAGATAGTAAGAATAACATTCTTTTGTAATTTCAGGGAAATGTGTGCCCTAAAGATGCTCGGGGGACGGGCAAACCCCGAGGAGTGATCTCTAATAGTCACTAGGCTTACATCCCTTAGAATCAGAAGAAGGACACCTAATGACTAACGCTACCCTTTGCGCTAATACCCCTCTTTTTCGGAATACCATCTTCGAGGGGTAAGACTTCCCTGTTCTTCGTATGGTTTGATCTTTCGTAGGGTCATACCCTAATCCATACTTTAGCGGATTGTCTTTGAAATCTGGTGGCTCTCTTATTCCTTGAGCGTTCTTTCCGAGCCCCTGTCCTGGGTGATATCCATATCTTTTCATCATATGGGCCACCTTCATGTTATTAGGGAGTCTTTCTATATTGGCAATTTCGAGTGCTTGAAAAGATGTTTCAAGAGCTTCTTCAGCCGCATCCACATATGGTTGGACAGACGGTTTGCTAATTAGAAAGTCTTCTTCAGCTTGAACTGTGGCGAGTTTATCGTTTATCACAAACTTGACTTTCTGGTGGAGTGTTGAAGGTATTGCCTTAGCGCTATGAATCCAAGGTCTACCAAGGAGACAACTATATGCTGGCGTGATATCCATCACGTGGAAGTCTATGTTGAAGATAGTAGGTCCAATTTGGATTGGTAGACTAATCTCTCCTACTACTTCACGTCTTGATCCGTCAAAGGCTCGAACTATTGTATTACTCGGGCGCATGTGGGTTTCTTGCATTATTATCTTGTCGAGTGTACTTTTGGGCATAACGTTTAAGGATGACCCATTATCCACAAGAACTTTGGAAATGAGATATTCCTTGCATTTAACGGAAATATGCAAGGGCTTGTTGTGATCGGACCCTTCTAAAGGGAGTTCTTCATCATTGAAGGTCGATGATCATTGGTCGTAATATTACCAATGATTCCTTCAAACTTTTCTTGGGATATTGCATGTGGAACGAATGATTCATTCAACACCTTTAACAAGTGCATTTCGATGCGGTTCCGAACTCATGATGAGTGATAACAAGGTTATTTTTGCTGGAGTACGATTGAGTTGATCGATAATAGAGTACTCACTTTGTCTTATGTACTGGAGTAGCTCATCTGTCTCCTCCTTGGATTCCTTTTCTTCTTTGGCTTTATTTTTCATTTTATCTTTAGGAATATTATCTTGTACTTCCTTGGGGGAATATATTCTTCCGCTTCTTGTCATGCCCCCAATACCGGCTATGTTGGAGATGTCTTGATTGACTGGCGATTCTTCTGAGTATCTCCAAGGTACAGCTTTATTTGATTTATAAGGGAAAGGACGAGGTACAAATAAGCGTAAAGGCGTTATTGCTTCTTCCCTTTTATTGATTGGAATGATTAACGGTGCTTGTTTGTTATCATCTTCGGATTTATTGACCGTTGTAGAGATTTTGATGACGAAAGGCTTCTTTTCCATTTTTTCTGATTTGTGAAAAGCACATCAGTTAATCCTTTCTTTTTATTATCTTTATTATCAAGATGAGGAGGGATGTATGAATGTATGCAACTTATGAATGCAATAGACAATTTTTTTTTTTTTTTTTTTTTTGAAAAAAAAAGAAAGTGTTTATTCTTCTATACAATGCTTTGAAGCAAGTGCTGACAAAAACGGAAAAGCTTGAAGAATCCTATAGGTAAATTAGGCTTTCTTCGTAATTCGTCTTCAGCTGTTATCGTGTGATTTCGAGCGTCTTGATTTGCTCGGATACCGCCCGACTCATATCTTCACTATATCGATGAGCCTCTTTTATCTTCTCTTCTTGATGAACGATCAAGGCATGCTGCTGATCAGACCTCTCTATTATTCGGTCCTTTTCACGGAGTAGTTGACCGTATTGAGCTAATCCATCTTTTTCTTTTTCACGTAGCTCCTCCAGGTCTTCTCTGTATTTTTCAGCGGTTTCCCACCACTTTTGTGCTTCTGACCGAGCTCCCGTTAGGTCATCCTGCATCAACTTGATCATTTTTGTCTGTTCCGCAAGTGCCTTCTCAAGACGTGCTATTTCGTCCTTCATGTCCTGGAATAGACTATCTTGTTCAAGCCTCGAAATTTTCAGTGTTTGTTTAGCTTCTTCTTGGTAGTCAGCATAATCATTTTTGAGAAGCTCTATCTCATGGTCCTTCTTTTTACATTGTCTTTTTAGACCATCTATTATAAGGGTTGTTTCTTGCTCTTTTCCTTCGAAGGCTCTTAGCTGAGCTTCCATGACTTCAACCCTTTTATTTAAGGCACTGACTTGTAATTGCAGCTCTTCATTCACTAAAGTTGTAGTGATTGTAACAGATGGTTGGGGTATCCCTCTATTTTTCCTCCATTCTTCATATTCGTGGGATGTAGACACCTGGACCTTTCCGAGTTCTTTATCCCCCATATAGACCGGTCTTTCCCATGCTTTCCGGACATCAGATACTTCTTCAAAACTGTGAGAGTAATGACATAGACTTAGTACTACGAGCTCTTCTTGAGTTGGCACGACTCGAGTTCTCATGAGTTGTCTCAAAGCTATCTTGGGAGAGTAAGCTATACAACCTCCGAGGCCCGAGTAGTGGTATGCTCGAGTAATCTCCGCATCGTACCGGAATATAACCGGGTCCGAACCAAGGGCAAACCCATGATACATGCTCTATACTCCAATTCTCTAATTCGGTTTTCCATTCCAAAGCTTGCCGATGTTGAAGAGGGATTTTAGAGAAACTTCTTAAAGGATCGGGGAATATGCCCATGTAACTTGAAGCATAGAAATGGGTAACGCCCCATACATATAGTAATGAAGTGCAATATCTAAGTGTTTTCCCTGGTTTACGTCGGCAAAAATCTACGAAAGCGTGGTATCGGCGAGTATTGCGGGTATAGGGCTCTTAGAATATACATCCCAGGCAAAGAACGCATCTATTGCAGCATGATCCACAATATTTATATGAAATGGGAATAATATGATTCCAAACATTGCCAGTGCTAGGGTTTTGTTGAAGGTAGACCAATCTTTCTTTTCAGTCAGAGAAATCAAGTGGTCTTCTATTATTGACATTTTCCAACCTCGGATGTTCCCTTTTCCCTCTAGGATGGATTGATGAGGAGGTAATCGTATAATGGTGGCAACCTTACTTACGGCTACATATGTTCCTGAGCAGATATAAACTCCGATTGATTGAGGCCATCTAACCATGAGTTCATATTCTTCTAAGGTTGGTACTAAATCGAACTGCGAAAACTCAAAGCAATGCAGATCGGGATTCCAGAAATGAACCAATGCTCTCACAAAGATCGGATCGATGCTGATTTTTAGGAGGTCAAGAATTCTTCCATAAGACTTCTCAAAATTGGCATTAACCTCTGGCGGCATATATGTACACAATTGCCTTAACTTCTCTACACGGTATAGAAGGATTTCCACTTTCTTTAACTGTCTATTACTGGATCCCTCCATTGTCTAGTAGAAATGAAAATGTATGATATGAGGATGAGTCCTTGTAAATGCATGCATGCAAGTGTTTGTTTTTCTAAGTATTATCATGTTTTGTTCCTAATATGATTCATGATAGTACTTGGTTTTTCTTGAAAAGAAAACTTATCTATATGATTGTTTATGGATTTTGATGAAGAGAGTCCTATTTTCTTCCCTTTTTATTTTTATGAAGAAAAGGTGATATGAATTATAAGACTTTTGCTAATAATTTTTATTTTGTAACAAGGGTATTTTTATGATCTTAATGTTTTTATTAATTTTTATGACCCTTTATCTCTTCTGTCGGTCAACGTGGCTACTTAACTTACAAAGAACCTGAAACCAGGCTAGCTTAGCTGAAGACTGTCCGAGATAAAGGCCTTTTGTGATTTTTAGGGTTTTTTCATTTTTTGTTTGTTGTATGATTACCCTATGCTAATGCATCAATACAAATGCAGCAAACAAATGCACACACAATTCATTCACACACGAGCACAGCCACGCTTATTTAATCACGAGGTAGGGTTTTCCTGCAGAAACGTGCTTGGTTTAGGTGGTTCTAACTGTTCTCACCAGGCCAAAGGTCCCCAAGGTGCCCCCATTATAGGGACCTCTCAACTCTCAATCCTCGGGTCATGCACGGAACTCCGTGTCGACACCTTTAGACCAAAAGAAGAGAGTTATCACCTTGAGTTGGTGGTTTTCCGACAACGGTAGTAGCCCCGTGTGCCAACTAACCGATCGTATCTGCCACCCACTCCCTATAGGTATTTACTCTTGCCCCCGGGTATAGAGGGACTGTTGTGTGCAAGGGTTTTTGTGTGCAATTTATATTTCAAACAATTTGCAGAAATAATCATACAGCAGTTATTAAAGCCATACAGTAAAAACATACGGAGGGTAAAGGCGTAATTTCAAATCTTTACTTAGTTTGAATTTATCTGTCACTAAATGGGATCAACTCTCTAGCTTCCCCAGTGGAGTCGCCATCTGTCGCCGCCGTCCCTTTCCGACGTCGGAGGACGTCTCGAACGTTTATGCGAGCGGTCGCGAAAAGATGGTTTAGACTCGCGTATTTGTTTTAAAATGTATTCATTGCTTCCGAGGTGTCCGACAATTGAATTATCCTCTAATAAAAGCAAGGTTTTCGAAAAGGGGTTCTTATGGAGTCGCCACCAATGTTTTGACCATAAACATTGGAAAAGGATAAAAGGCATTGATTTGAATGAAAACCAAACTTGGCCATTATAACCAGAGTTGGGTAAGGGAGTTAGTTACGCATGGGGAAGGTGTTAGCACCCCACAACGCCCCTTTCGGGTTCCCTATGACAGATCAATTCGTTTAAAGAGAAGACTTCGAGAAATTACGCGATTACCCTATTTTGTTGCATAATATTGAAATGACTATCTACATAATTTTATATAAATAAAGCTAAATAAAGCAATAAAAGAGATATTAAAATGACTATCTACATGATTTTATTCTACATGACGCAATAAAGCTAAATAAAACAATAAATAAAACAATAAAACAATAAAAGAGAAGGGAATTGAAAAGAACCTCCGTAGCAAGCTTTATATTGAGAATCTCGAACTGTGAGGATGCGTTTTGGCAACCTCTCTCTCTATACAGACTCTCCTCACCAATACAAGATCGACTCCACTAAAAATTTAAAGAAGAATCAAATGCCGGAATATAATTCCTTAACCGATTGTTACCTATTTAAGGCAATCGGAAAGATCATTCGAGAGAGGGAGAGAAGTAGACAAGTGCTCTGAGTTTTTTTAGGTGTTTCAGAGCTCTCTGGAGTGTCTGTGTTCTGAAAAAGTGGCAAATGAGCCTCCTATTTATAGTTTTTGCAGCTGGCGCACTTTGGGACGGCCGTCTGGGTTGGGACGGCCGTATGGACTGGGATGGCCGTCCCAAATGGCAATTTTACACAGGGCGAGACCACCTGGGAACCGGGACGCGTGTCCCACTTGAATCTGGCAGGTTGGGACGGCCTGTTGTGTTTGGGACGGCCTGTTGTGTTTGGGATGGCCTGTTGTGTTTGGGATGGCCTGTTGTGTTTGGGACGGCCTGTTGTGTTTGGGATGGCTGTCCCAGTTTGGGACGGCTGTCCCAACCTGTTTTGGCCTGCCTTCGCGTTTTGGGACCCCCGGGAAGCTTTCTTTTCCTGTTTCGGACGTCAGTTGATGTCGATATGTGTCTGTTGAAGCTTTATCTTCATACAGGAAGTCTTCTTGGCTCTTATTTGTAATGCTAGACGAGCTTTATCTTGTTATGGATGATCTTTTTGTCTTTATTTGAGAAACCGGGCAAAATTAGGGGTCTACATGTTTCCCTAGCCTTTATTTTGAGAGGCCGGGCAAAATTAGGGGTCTACAACGTCGGAATGGACGGCGGCGACAGATGGCGACTCCACTGGGGAAGCTAGAGAGTTGATCCCATTTAGTGACGGATAAATTCAAACTAAGTAAAGATTTGAAATTACGCCTTTACCCTTTTCCGTATGTTTTATTGTATGGCTTTAATAATTGCTGTATGATTATTTCTGCAAATTGTCTGAAATATAAATTGCACACAAAAACCCTTGCACACAACAGTCCCTCTATACCCGGGGGCAAGAGTGATTACCTATAGGGAGTGGGTGGTAGATACGACCGGCTTGTTGGCACACGGGGCTACAACCGTTGTCGGAAACCACCAACTCAAGGTGATAACTCTCTTCTTTTGGTCTAAGGATGTCGCCACGGAGTTCCGTGCATGACCCGAGGACTGAGAGATTGAGAGGTCCCTATAATGGGGGCACCTTGGGGACCTTTGGCCTTGGTGAGAACAGTTAGAACCACCCAAACCAAGCACGTTTCGCAGGAAAACCCTACCTCGTGATTAAATAAGCGTGGCTCCGCTCGTGGATGTATGAATTGTGTGTGCATTCGTTTGCTTGCATTTGTATTGATGCATTAGCATAGGGTAATCATACAAAAAACAAAATAGTGAAAAACCCTAAAAATCATAAAAGTGATAAGATAAGACCTTTATCTCGGACAATCTTCGGTTAAGCTAGCCTGGTTTCGGGTTCTTTGCAAGCTAAGTAGCCACGTTGGCCAACGTGAAGAGATAAAGGGTCATAAAAAAATATAAAAACAAATTAAAGTCATAAAAATACCTTTGTTACAAAATAAAAATTCTTAGCAAAAGCCTTACAATTCATACCACCTTTTGTTCATAAAAATAAAAAGAGAAGAAAATAGGACTCTCTTCATTAAATTCCATAAACATTCATATAGATAAGTTTTCTTTTCAAGAAAAACCAAGTACTATCATGCATCACATTAGGAATAAAACATGATAATACTTAGAAAAACAAACACTTGCATACATGCATTTACAAAAACTCATCCTCATATCATGCATTTTCATTTCTGCTAGATAATGGAGGGATCCAGTAATAGACAGTTAAAGAAAGTGGAGATCCTTCTATGCCGTGTAGAGAAGTTAAAGCATTTGTGTACATATATGCCGCCGGAGGTCTACGCTAGTTTTGAGAAATCTTACGGAAGAATTCTTGACCTCCGAAAATCCGCATTGATCCAATATTTGTTAAAACATTGGTCCACTTCGGAATCCCGATTTACACTCGCTTTGAGTTCTCGCAGTTTGACTTGGTACCAACCTTAGAAGAATATGAACTCATGGTCGGATGGCCTCGGTCGGTTGGGGTCTATGTTTGCTCGAGGAGTATATACGGCCGTGAGTAAGGTTGCTACTATCATACGATCGCCTCCTCATCAATCCACCCTAGAGGGGAAAGGGAATATCCGAGGTTGGAAAATGGCTATAATAGAAGACCATTTAGTCTCTTTGGTCGAAAGGAAGGACTGGTCTACATTCAACAAAACTCTAGCATTAGCAATGTTCGGAATCATATTGTTCCCATTCTATGTGAACATCGTGGATCATCGTCGCAATGGACGCATTCTTTGCACGGGATGTATACTCGAAGAGTCCTATACCCGCAATCCTCGCGACACCCCGCTTTCGGTAGAATTACGTCGACAGAAACAGGGAAAAACACTTAGATGCTGCACTTCACTACTATACGTGTGGGGTATTACTCATTTCTACGCATCAAGCCATATGGGCGTATTTCCTGATCCTTTAAGGAGTTTTTCAAAAATCCCTCTTCAGCATCGTCAAGTGCTAGAATGGAAAACCGAGTTAGAAAGCTGGAACCTAGAGCACATATCCTGGGTCTGCCCTTGGTTCCGACCCGGTTATATTCTCGTACGATGTGGAGATTACCTGAGAATACCATTACTAGGCCTCAGGGGTTGTATAGCCTACTCTCCTAAAATGGCTATGAGACAACTTATGAGAACCTAGACCGCGCCAACTCAAGAAGAGCTCAGAGGGCTGAGTCTATGTCATTATTCCCATAGCTTTGATGAAGTATCTGCTGTTCGGAAAGCATGGGAAAGACCAGTCTATATGGGAGATAAAGAACTCGGAAAGGTTCAGGTATCTACATCCCATGAATATGAAGAATGGAGGAAAAATAGAGGGATACCCCAACCATCTGCTGCATTCACTACAACATTAGTCAGTGAAGAGCTACAATTGCAGGTCAATGCCTTAAACAAGAGGGTTGAAGTCATGGAAGCTCAGCTGAAGGCTTTTGAAGAAAAAGAACAAGAATCAACCCTTATAATAGATGGTCTAAAAAGGCAATGTAAAAAGAAGGACCACGAAATAGAGCGTCTTAAAAATGATTGTGCTGATTATCAGGAAGAGGCTAAACAAGCATTGAAGATTCTGAGACTTGAGCAAGATAGTCTGTTCCGGGACATGAATGACGAAATAGCACATCTTGAGAGCATGCTTGCGAAACGGGCAAGAACGATCAAGCTAATACAAGATGACCTAGCAAATACTCGGTCGGAAGCTACGAAGTGGTGGGAAACCGCCGAAAAGTACGAGTAGACCTAGAAGAGCTACATGAAAAAGAAAAGGATGGATTAGCTCGAGTATGGTCAACTACTTCGTGAAAAGACCAAGCAATAGAGAGGTCGATCAACATCATGCCTTGATCGTTCACCAGGAAGAAAAAATAAAAGAGGCTCGTCGATATAGTGAAGATATGAGCCGAGGCGGTACATGAGCAAATCAAGACACTCGAAACCATGTGAGAACAGTTGAAGACGAATTACGAAGAAAGCCTAATTTACCCATAGGATTCTTCAAGCTTCTCCAGTTTACTGTCAACACTTGCTTCAAAGCATTGTATAGAAGGATAAACACTTTCTAGTTGAAATAAAAAGTTTTTTTCCTTAAAGCTGTCTATTGCATTTATAAGTTGCATACATTCATACATCCCTCCTCATTTTAATAATAAAGATAATAAAAAGAAAGGATTAATTGATGTGCTTTCCACAAATCAGAATAAATGGAAAAGAAGCCTTTCGTCATCAAAATCTCTACAACGGTCAATAGACCCAAAGATGATAATAAACAAGCACCGTTGGTTATTCCAATCAATAAAAGGGAAGAAACAATAACGCCTTTATGTTTATTCGTACCTCATCCTTTCCCTTATTCATCAAATAAAGCTGTACCCTAGAGATACTCAGAAGAATCGCCAGTCAATCAAGATATCTCCAACATAGCCGGTATTGGGGGCATGACTCGAAGTGGAAGAATATATTCCCCCAAGGAATTACAAGATAATATTACTAAAGAAAAGGCAAAAAATAAAGCCGAAGAAGAAAAGGAATCAAGGAGGAGACAGGATGAGTTACTCCGATTACATAAGACAAAGCGAGTACTCCATCATAGATCAACTCAATCGCACTCTGCAAAGATAACCTTGTTATCACTCATAATGAGTTCGGAACCGCATCGAAACACACTGTTAAAGGTTTTGAATGAATCGTTCGTTCAGCATGCAATATCCCAAGACAAATTTGAAGGGATTATTGGTAATATTACAGACCAATAATCATCTTACCTTCACCATTGAAGAACTCCCTTTGGAAGGGTCAAAACATAACAAGCCCTTGCATATCTCTGTCAAATGCAAGGAATATCTCATTTCCAAAGTTCTTGTGGATAATGGGTCGTCCTTAAACGTCATGCCTAAAAGCACACTCGACAAGATAACAGTACAAGGAACCCACATGCGTCCGAGTAATACAGTTGTTCGAGCCTTTGATGGGTCAAGACGAGAAGTAGTAGGAGAGATTAGGTTACCCATCCAAATCGGCCCTACTATCTTCAATATAGACTTCCACGTGATGGACATCACGCCGACGATATAGTTGTCTCCTGGGTAGACCTTGGATTCATAGCGCTAAGGCAATACCTTCAACGCTCCACCGAGAAAGTCAAGTTTGTGACAAATGATAAACTTGTCACGATTCAAGTCGAAGAAGACTTTCGATTAGCAAACCATTTGTTCGACCATATGTGGATGCGGTTGAAGAAGCTCTTGAAACATCCCTTCAAGCACTCGAGATTGCCAACATAGAAAGACTCCCTGGTAATACAAAGGTGGCCCATATGATGAAAAGATATGGATATCGCCCGGGACGGGGGCTCGGAAAGAAAGCTCAAGGGATAAGAGAGCCACCGGATTTCGAAGATAATCCTCTAAAATATGGTTTAGGGTACGATCCTACAAAGGATCAAACCATACGGAAGCGAGGAAGTCTCACCCCTCGAAGACGATATTACGAAAAGGAGGGGTATTAGCGCAAAGGGTAGCATTAGTCATTAGGTGTCCTTCTTCCGATTCTAAGGGATGTAAACCTAGTGACTATTAGAGATCACTCCTCGGGGTATGCCCGACCACGAGCATCTTTAGGGCACATATTTCCACTGAAATTACAAAAGAATGCTATTCTTACTACCTACTTCTTTTCTTACTAAATGTATCTATACCCCATTTTAATAAACAAGGTTTAGATAAACGTTTTATTCCAAATTGCGTCGAGAACAAGTAACGCGTCATAAAGCAAAGTCATATACTATTGATTAACTAGAAACACGGATAAAATTTATCTCAATAAAATTCAAGTTTCGACAATGTTGTGCAAAAGAAAATATACATATACAAAAAAAGCAATGCCGTCAAAGCCAAAGGCCAAGACAAAGAAAATAAAAGGGCAAAATACCGGCGAGGAAACCCACAAAGGGGCTGCACAAAAGTTAGGGTAAACCGTACGGAAACCCGAACAATAATAAAGGGTAGCCTGGGCAAAAGTTAGGGTTATAAAAAGTCACGCTAGGTATTCCTAAAAAAATAATAAATAAAAAGGGAAACCTAGACAAAAGTTAGGACATAAGCACGGCATCCTAGAGCTGAAAACCCGAAAGGGCGGACTAGGGAAGTTAATCAATCACAAAAAGACGCCACAAATCAATAAACAAAGACGCCGCATCATAAGAACAAAACGTTTGTCTGAACTAGCCTAAACACCGACCAACCCTGGCTAGCCATTCTTACAAAAAACCTCTATTACAAAAAATGTCCCTCTAAAACACAAACCTTTGTTGTAAATCCTTTTCTTTCTCTTCTCTTGACCATTTCACTATAAAGCATTCAAGTAATAAAGGGGAATGTGGAAACATAGTGATCAATAGGAAGGTTGAAATCCCTAAGGAAAGGAAGGAGGGCATTGACATGGCAGTCACCCTACGAACAAAAGAATTGTTCTTCGGCTATAACAAGAAAGGTCCATTACGGCAAATCGGTACAACTTAGCTTATTGATCAAGAAACAAGATGATATAAAGGCACAACAACAAGAATGCGCCCCAAAGTCAAAGCACATCAGTTAAAACTTTCGAAATATTAACTGAAATAGATCCTAGGATGTATAACATGAAGCATTACATACATTAAAGCATAAATGAAGAGATCCCTATCTTCAGTTTCATCAAAAAACACGAAAATTAACTCAAAAAAAATCAAAAACCCACTCAGGAAGCTCGGGACGGCCGTCCCAAAGTCCAGACGGCCGTCCCAAATCCGTATTTTCAGTTGAGACGCGCGTCCCAGGTGGGATGGCCGTCTCATTTCTCTACTGATGGAGCATGAAGGTTTTTTACAGTTGGGACGGTCGTCCCAACCCAGACGGCCGTCCCAAATCCCCTGGCATCCCCTATTTATGTTGTGCGCGGATTTGGCCTTTGGTACCCCATTCCAAGCATTCCACCTTGTTTCTCTTCCCTTTTTACACACTCCTAAGCATTCTTAAGTGAGTACTACATACAATGGAGCATGGAGAAGCCTCATCTAGAAGAAAACGCACTAGAAACCCTGTTAGAGGAACTCCTACTACCGGCACTCTACTAGCGAGAATCGCATCAACAGCGGCGGCGAATATCCGGCAATATTCACGGTATCCTACACTGCGACTGGATTTTGAAATCCTAGCCACGTTTGGTGGGAACAAGATGTCGGAAGGTTCATCCACAACATAGGATGGGACTTTACGCTCAGAGAGCCACCTACTCGGATCCATCGCACTTCGCTACGCTAGAGTTTCTTGCCTCCGTCAACATGGTGGAAATGCCGTCTGCAATTCCGGAGTGCCACCAACTCTGGCCATCTCCTACTGGATGGACGGAGCCTACCGGACCACTGCTTTGGATGACTTTAATGTCATAATGGGTTTCTGCCAAAGAACAGATACGAGAACACCAGAATATCGGTCCGCATATCTGGAAAGGCCTGCTACTCTCACCACCACTAGCATGTGGAGAGAGATCACTGGAGCACACACTCTGCCATCGAACCTGAAGGGCGCAGCTTTCCCTCCCCCGCTTCGCATATGCCACAAATTGCTAGCCGGGACTATACACAGCCGAAAGGAGAGCCAAGGGAAGGTAACATTGGTCGACCTCTTTATTGTCTATTGTATGCATCAAGGGCTGCGATGTAACCTAGGTTATGCCTTCTGAAAGCCGTAAAGATTACGGAACCCGCGGCTCGGCGGGAGCCATCATAATAGCTCCCTTTCTCACCCCTTTAGCGGAATTTTGGGGATGTGCGACGGAGAAGATCTCCCGGCTAGCCTCCGACCGGAGCCAATTAGCGGGGGAATGTTGGTTCATATGAACATCCTCGGTCGACGGGGATCGGGGTTTATCTTAAACCCCATTATCTCGATTTCGCTAGATATGCGCGATTTTGACATGCCTCGGGACATCCCTTTGACTACGAGACTCACAGCGAGCAGTCATATGATCCGGACTTCGCCGGCTGTGCTGACGAGATAGACGACGAGCACGCCTATATGGAAGGAGAGTTCCAGTTCATACGCCGGCGGTTTAATCGGTGACTATGAGGCGGGACAGGGACGGACCAGACGGATAGAGAATCTGGTCCGAGACCCGGGCAAGGTTCCGGCGTCGCTTGCTCGCCGCATACCTTCGCCAGGCACCATCTGCCCATTCCGGTCTAGAGGCGAGATGATTAGGAGATAGCTTTTTTTTATTATTTTCTAGTAATTTGAAAATGCTTTGAATGTATCACAAAAAAAAAAGTAATGAATAAACATTGTTATTTCTGTTTACATTCCAAAAGCCCACGTGTACAAAAATTATAAAATAAAAGGCACACGTGATAAAAAGCCAGATTTCAAATAACTCGCGATAAAGATTAAAGTCGCGAAAGAAAAAGGCGAAATCAAAATCACTTCAGCAAAATAAGGAGCTTCAAGGAAACTAGCTCCAACCACCAACCTTCTACACCAATAAAAGAAGGTACATCAAAAATGGAAAAAGCCAACGGAAAGGCTTGATGATCCCCAAGCAGATCCTTGCCTATTCTAGAGTCAAAACAAAAATTACGTCACGACTAAACACCACCACATGAGTCATCAAACATAATTGTTTGAAGCATCAATCAACATCCTTCCACCCAGAAAAGACATCAACAAAAGAAGAAAGGCCGACTAAAAGGCTCGACCGTCCCCAAGAGGATCCTTGCCTATTCCAAAGGCAAAACAAAAAAATTATTACTCCATGACTCAGCTTCATTACCAGATGAGTCATCAGGCAAACTCATCCAGAATCTCCGCTTCATTCCCCAAAGGAGAATAAGGATTACATAAGAGTCCAGCAAAGAAAATACGGAGTCAAATCCTCCACATCACCAGGGGGAAACAGAAGGAAAAGAAGGAAAAACTTTACATCCCCTAACAGAGGCCACTACAGAAAAAGGCCAAATAAATGTCTCTAAATAGAGCATATCAAGAAAAATCTCCACAAAAAAAGGAAAAAACAAAAATTTCCATCTTCCAAATCAAATAAAGAGCTTCACAAAGCCAGGAGCCAGAACTCCATCATACTCCCAGGAAGCCAACAAATTCCCCAGGGCCAATAAAAAGGAAAGAGAAGAAAAGAAAACCTCTTCATCCCTAGCAGAAGATAAAAAGCCTGTGTGCACAAAAGAAAAAAGGCACGTGCATCCAAAAACAAAAATCCAAAATCGCAAAAAAAAAGAGAAATCGCGAGAAAAGGGTAAAAACCCATTCCCCAAGCAAAATAAGAGCTTAGGCAAAACCAGCTCAAAACAACAGCAGCCAATAAGGAGTCGAAAAACTCCATTTCTCCCTAGAGAGACAATTCAAGACAGATCTCCGGAATGAAATTAATTCCCCAGTGGATCATCAACAAGAAAACTACCCAGTGAGCCTACGACAAAGGCAAGCTATAAAATTATATCCACAGGGAGTTAATCGCTCATAACGCCTAAAAGACGGATATCCATAGTGAAGCACAAAAGCCTTCACTTACAACAAGCAAGCAAAAAACTAATATCCCCAAGAAATGGGAAATCAACCTATGCAAGAGGCAATCCAAACCCTCAAAAGTCTTCACCATTATTGAAGCATTCGCCTAACCAAGAGGCACAACAAAATCCCCAAATGAATCTTCGCCTAATCAAGAGGCACAATCAAGAAGAAAATCCAAAATCCCCAGAGGATTCCTGCCTAAATAAGAGGCAGCCAAAAATCAAGAATCCCCGGCAAAAGCCGGATGGCTAAACAGAAAAGCCAAAAATCAGAAATCCCCGGTCAAGACCGGATGGCTAAAAGAAAAAGCCAAAAACAAAGAATCCCCGGCAAAAACCGGATGACTAAAAAAGTCAAAAAGTTAAATAAAATATTCCCCACGGAATGGGCGCATGAACAAAAATAATAAGTCGCCAACATATCTCCAAAAACAGATAATCACAGGATTAATTACCAAAAAGTGCATCCTGAGAACCTTGCAAAACGGGGTTCGGACCAGGTGGGGGTAGGTACCCATCAGAGCCTTGCAGAACGGGGTTCGGACCAGGTGGGGGTAGGTACCCATCAGAGCCTTGCAGAACGAGGTTCGGACTGGGTGGGGGTAGGTACCCATTAGAGCCTTGTAAAACGAGGTTCAGACCAGGTGGGGGTAGGTACCCACCAGAGCCTTGCAGAACGGGGTTCGGACCAGGTGGGGGTAGGTACCCATCAGAGCCTTGCAAAATGGGGTTCGGACCGGGTGGGGGTAGGTACCCATCGAGCCTTGCGAACGAGGTTCGGACCGGGTGGGGGTAGGTAACCATCGAGCCTTGCGGAACGGGGTTCGGACCGGGTGGGGGTAGGTACCCATCGAGCCTTGCAAAACGGGGTTCGGACCGGGTGGGGGTAGGTACCCATCGAGCCTTGCAAAACGGGGTTCGGACCGGGTGGGGGTAGGTACCCATCGAGCCTTGCAAAGCGGGGTTCGGACCGGGTGGGGGTAGGTACCGATCGAGCCTTGCAAAACGAGGTTCGGATCAGGTGGGGGTAGGTACCCACCAGAGCCTTGCAAAACGGGGTTCGGATCGGATGAGGGTAGGTACTCATCAGAATCTGTCAAAATACAGATTCGTACCAGGTGGGGGTAGGTACCCACCAAAACCTTATAAAATGAGGATTATACCGGATGAGGGTAGGTACTCATCAGAATCTAGCAAAAATGCAGATTCGTACCGGGTGGGGGTAGGTACCCACCAAAACCTTATAAAATAAGGTTTGTACCGGATGGGGGTAAGTACGCATCAAAAACTTAGCAGAATGCATTAGGTGGAGTAAAATACTCACCTAAGCATTACAAAAATGGGTTGCAAAGACCTTACTCCTATTAGAGGATAGTTCAGTGTTGAGCACCTCGGGAGTAAGTACCCACAAGAGTTTAGCAAAATGCGAACTCATATCGGGTGAGGGTAGGTACTCACCAAAGCCTTGTAAAACAAGGTTTATACCTAGTGGGGGTAGGTACCCACAAGAGTCTGGCAAAATGCAGACTCATACCAGGTGAGGGTAAGTACTCACCAGAGTCTTACAAAATAAGACTCAAACCAGATAGGGGTTGGTACCTATCAAAATATTTATCATCTGGAGGATCAGCAAGGAGCAGCATCCGAAGGATGACCGGGCAAAAGGGTTAACTCCTTCCCCTACCAACTAATTTTGTTGACATATCAAGCCAACAAAAATTAGCTAGGCAGTTGAAGGGGGGGCAGCTGTAGACCCCTAATTTTGCCCGGTCTCTCAATAAAAGCTAGGGAAACTTCACAAGAAGATAAAGTTTGCCCGGCTTCTTAATAAAAACCAAGGAGACCTCCTACAACAAACTCGTAGTTCAGACAGTCTCTCAATAAAGGCTAAAAAGACTTCCTACAACAAAGACAAGGCACGCCTGCCATCTCTATAAAAGGCCAAGAATACTTCCTATATGAAGATAAAGCTTCAACGGGCGTTTATCGGCATCAAACGACGTCCGAATACACAAAGGAAAGCTTCCCGGGGTCCCAGAACACGAAAGCTGGCCAAAACAGGTCGAGACGGCCGTCCCAAGGTCGAGACGGCCGTCCCAACCTTCCCTGGCCAAGTGGGACGGTCGTCCCAAACGGGACTGCCAGTCCCAGCTCCCCAGGTGGTCCCAGTCAGTGTAAATGTGGCATTTGGGACGGCCATCCCAACCCAGACGGCCGTCCCACTCCAGACGCGCGTCCCAAGGGTGCAGACAGCAAAAACTATAAATTGGAAGCTCATTTGGCACTGTACCACACCCCAGACAACTCCAAGACTTGTCTTCTTCTCTCCCTCCTTCGAATGATCTCTCTGATTGCCTTTAATAGGTAACAATCAGTTAAGGAATTTGTATTCCGGCATTCGATTCTTCTAGAAAATTTTAGTCGAGTCGAGTTTATTCGAGAGGAGAGTCGTTGTAGAGTGAAGGATTGCCGCAAAGCGTCCTCTATATAAAAGACTTATAATATAAAGCTTGCTTTGGAGGTTCTTCTCAATTCTCTTCCCTTTTATTGCTTTATTTACTGCTTGTCGCCGCCGTCCGTTCTGACGTCCTGGGGACGTCTCGAACGTTAATGCGAGCGGTCGCGAAAAGATGGTTGAGACTCGCGTTTTTTGTTAAAATTGTGTTCATTGCTTCCGAGGCGCTCAACACTGAATTGTCCTCTAATAAAAGCAAAGTTTTTGAAAAGGGGTTCTTTTGGAGTCGCCACCAATGTTTTGACCAGAAACATTGGAAAAGGAAAAAAGGCGTTGATTTTATTAAAAACCAACTTGGTCATTATAACCAGAGTTGGGTAAGGGAGTTAGTTACGTGTGGGGAAGGTGTTAGCACCCCCACAACGCCCCTTTCGGGTTCCCTATGACGGATTTATTCATTAAGTGAAGATTATGAGAAATTACGCATTTACCCTTATTTTATTCGTACAGTTATTTAGATATGGTTATCTACATGATGTATCTACATTGCATACAGAAAACAATAAATAAAGCAGTAAAGAAGAAGAGAATTGAGAAAAACCTCCGAGGCAAGCTTTATATTATGATTCTTGTACAAAGAGGACGCGTTTCGTCAGTTCTTCGCTCTACAATTGTTCTCTCCTCTCGATTACAGACTCGACTCGACTAAATTTTCTAGAAGAATCGAATGCCGGAATACAAATTCCTTAACTGATTGTAACCTAAAAAAGGCAATCAGAAAGATCATTCGAGAGAGGGAGAGAAGAAGACAAGTCTCTGAGTTGTCTGGTGTGTGGAGAATGACAAATGAGGCTCCTATTTATAGTAAATTTTGCCCTGGAACTTTCGGACGGCCGTCTGGGTTGGGACGACCGTCCCAAACGTGTTTTCTGCGTTGTGCCAATCTGGGACGGCCAGTCTGGGTTGGGACGGCCATCCCAAATGCATTTTTGTTCACGTTGGGACCCCCTGGGGTTTGGGTTGGCCGTCCCACATTCGGGACGCGCGTTCCAACTGCTTAATTTCAGTTGGGATGGCCGTCCCAACCCTGGGATGGTGGTCTCGACCTGTTTTGTCCAGCCTTTGTATTTTAGGACCCCGGGAAGCTTTCCTTGCCGTTTTCGGACATGGATTGGTGCCGATATATGTCCTTTGAAGCTTTATCTTCATGTAGGAAGTCTTCTTGGCCTTCATTTGAAATGTTGGGCGAGCTTTATCTATGTATAGGAAGTCTCCTTTGTGTGGATGATTGAATTCCGTCTTATTATGAGAGGTCTTCTTTAGTCTTTATCGTGCATATGAGCGAACTCCATGTTTGTTGCGGGAGGTTTCCTCGGTTTTGGGAAGCCGGATAAACTCCATCTTCGGGCGAAGTTCCTCTAGCTTTTTATTTTGAGAGGCCGGACAAAATTAGGGGTCTACAACTGCCCCCCCTTCACCTGCCTAACTAATTCGTTGGTTTTAATATGCCGACAAAATTAGTTGGTAGGGGAAGGAGTTAACCCTTTTGCCCGGCTATCCTTCGAATGCTGCTCCTTGCTGATCCTCCGGATGATAAATATTTTGATAGGTACCAACCCCTATCTGGTTTGAGTCTTATTTTGTAAGGCTCTGGTGAGTAGTTACCCTCACCCGGTATGAGTCTGTATTTTGCTGGACTCTTGTGGGTACCTACCCCCACTAGGTATGAACCTTGTTCTGCAATGGTTTTGGTGAGTACCTACCCTCACCTGGTATGAGTTTATGTTTTGCTTAAACTCTTATGGGTATTTACTTCCGAGGTGTTCAACACCGAACTATCCTCTAATAGAAGCAAGGTCTTTGCACCCGTTTTTTGCAATGCTCCCGGTGAGTATTTTTACTCCACCTGATGCATTTTTGCTAGGTTTTTTGATAAGTCTCGTTCTGCAAGGCTTAGGTGAGTACGCACCCCACCCGGTGTGAATGATAAGCCTCATTCTGCAAGGCTTAGGCGAGTACACACCCCCACCCGGTGTGAATGATAAACCTTTTTCACAAGGCTTAGGTGAGTACACACCCCCACCCGGTGTGAATGATAAGCCTTTTTTACAAGGCTTAGGTGAGTACACACCCCCACCCAGTGTGAATGATAAGCCTCATTCTGCAAGGCTTAGGTGAGTACACCCCCCCACCCGGTGTGAATGATAAGCCTTTTTCACAAGGCTTAGGTGAATACACACCCCCACCCGGTGTGAATGATAAGCCTTTTTCACAAGGCTTAGGTGAGTACACACCCCCACCCGGTGTGAATGATAAGCATTTTTCACAAGGCTTAGGTGAGTACACACCCCCACCCGGTGTGAATGATAAGCCTTTTTCACAAGGCTTAGGTGAGTACACACCCCCACCCGGTGTGAATGATAAGCCTTTTTCACAAGGCTTAGGTGAGTACACACCCCCACCCGGTGTGAATGATAAGCCTTTTTCGCAAGGCTTAGGTGAGTACACACCCCCACCCGGTGTGAATGATAAGCCTTTTTCACAAGGCTTAGGTGAGTACACACCCCCACCCGGTATGAATGATAAGCCTTTTTCGCAAAACTTAGGTGAGTACACACCCCCACCCGGTGTGAATGATAAGCCTTTTTCACAAGGCTTAGGTGAGTACACACCCCCACCCGGTGTGAATGATAAGCCTTTTTCACAAGGCTTAGGTGAGTACACACCCCCACCCGGTGTGAATGATAAGCCTTTTTCACAAGGCTTAGGTGAGTACACACCCCCACCCGGTGTGAATGATAAGCCTTTTTCACGAGGCTTAGGTGAGTACACACCCCCACCCGGTGTGAATGATAAGCCTTTTTCGCAAGGCTTAGGTGAGTACACACCCCCACCTGGTGTGAATGATAAGCCTTTTTTGCAAGGCTTATAGGATGAACTTTTTGTAGTCAATCCTATGATCATCTGTTTTTGGAGATGAGTTGACGGCTTACTGTTTTTGGTCATGCGTCTCTGGGAGTAATTGATTTTTCTTTTTTTTTTTTTGGCTTTTCTGTTTTAGTCATCTGGTTTTACCAGGGATTTCTGTATTTTGGCTTTTCTTGTTTTAGCCATCCGACTTTTGCCGGGGATTCTTTGATTTTGGCTTTTCTGTTTAGCCATGGGGATTCCATTGTTTTGGCTTTTTTTTCTTTTAGCCATCCGATTTTGACCGGGGATTTCTGTATTTTGGCTTTTCTTGTTTTAGCCATCCGGCTTTTGCCGGGGATTCTTTGTTGGTTGCCTAGGCAGGAATCCTTTGGGGATTTTGATTTCTATTAGTTGTGCCTCTTGATTAGGCGGAAATCCACTTGGGATTTGAGCTTTTTGTTGATTGTGCCTTTTGTTTAGGCAAGAACCCACTTGGGGATTTTGTTGTTGATGATCCACTGGGGATATTTGTTTTTGATAATACCTCTGAGTAGGCGAATGCTTTTTTGAAGCTTTGTGCTTGTATTGCCTCTTGCATAGGTTGATTTCCCGTTTCTTGGGGATATCGGCTCTTTGCTTGTTTCTGAGTAATCATAGGCATTCTTGGGAGTGAAGGTTTTGCACTTCGCTGGGGATATTCATATTGGGTGTTCCAGAAGGTTAACTCCCTGAGGATATGAATTTTGTAATTTGCCTTTGTCTGGTAGGCTTATCGGGGAAAAATTTTCTTTTGCTGATCCACCGGGGATTGATTTGCCCCCTAGGGATGAATGGAGTTTTCGACTCCTTGTTGGATGTTTGTTGTTTTGAGTCGGCTTTGCCTATGCTCTTATTCCATTGCGGAATGGGTTTCGCTTTTTCTCGCGATTGTGCTTTTCGCAATTTTGGATTTTTGATTGTGTGTGCCCTTTTTCTTTTGTGCACGCAGGCTTTTATTATCTCGCTGGGGATGAAGAGGTTTTCTTTTTTTCTCTTTTTTCCTTTTTTTAGCAGACCTCGGGGAATTTGGTCGCCTCGGGGGTATGATGGAGTCTTAGGCTCTTGGCTTTGCGAAGCTCTTATTTGAGCTGGAAGATGGAAAAATTTTGTTTTCCTCTTTTTGTCTTTTTGTTTTTGGGATTCATCGAGGAGTCTGTTGGTTTCCTGGGGACCCAGATTTGGTGATGGAGTCCTGGCTCCTGGCTTTGTGAAGCTCTTATTTGAGCTGGAAGATGGAATTTTTATTTTCCTCTTTTGTAGATTTTCTGGATATACTCTTCTTAGAGATTTTTATTTGACCTTTTTTTTTTGTTGGCCTCTATTAGGGGATGAAAAGTTTTTCTTTTTTTTCCTTTGGTTGCCCCCTAGTGATGTGGAGGATTTGATTTCGTATGATGGGCTCTTGTGTAACCCTTATTCTCCGTTGGGGAATGAAGCAGAGATCCTTATATGAGTGTGCTTGATGACTCATGTGGTGACGAAGATGAGTCGCGAGGTATTCTTTTTGTTTTGCCTCTGGAGTAGGCAAGGATCCTCTTGGGGATGATCAAGCCTTTTCGGTGGCTTTTCTATGTTGACGGTTTCCTTCTTCTTGGATGGAAGGATGCTGATTGAGGTTTTGAATGACTATGTTTGATGACTCATGTGGTGGTGTTGAGTCAGGGAGTATTTTTTTGCCTTTGAATAGGCAAGGATCCTCTTGAGGATGATCAAGCCTTTTCCATTGGCTTTTCTTCTCCTTCTTTTATTGGTGTAGAAGGTTGATGACTTCCTTTTCCTTGGGTGGAAGGATAGTGGTCAGATCTTTAAATGATTATGGTTTGATGACTCATGTGATGATGATGCTGAGTCATGGAGTAATTATTTTTGTTTTGCCTCTAGAGTAGGCAAGGATTCCGCTTGGGGATCATCGGGCCTTTCCGTTGGCCTTTTTTTTTATGTACCCTCCTTCTATTGGGATTTGAGGAGAATGGTTGGAGCTATGGTTTTCTTAAAGTTCTTTATTCTGCTAAAATGGTTTTGATTTCGCCTTTCGCGATTTTGATTTTCATATGGAGACTGGATTCTGGCGCCTCCTGTTTTCAATCACAAGTATGGAGACTAGCCTCCTTATATGCATATTTATTATTCTTGTTTGAAGAAAATTATTTTGCTTGATTTTGACAAAGTCGTATTATGCAACTACTTTGTGTGTGGATGTCCTAAATGCAATCTAATGTTTATTTATTTTCGATGCATTTAGAAAGTGACTGGCCTTCTCCCGTTGGCTTCTCATGAATATGCCGATGGGCTCCTTTCTTTATGACCATGATGGGCTCCTCCTTGATGATGGGCTCCTCTTTTATTCATCTTTTGGTTTTTAGCCCTATCTTTTGCCTAGACCGCCCTTTACGGGTTTTCGATCTAGCGGGCTGCCTTAATTTTTGCCTAGAATATCTTAGGGGGCTTTTGCCTTATCTTTTGCCTAGACCGTTCTTTTGGGATTTCCGATCTAGCAGGCTACCCTGGTTTTTACCTAAGAATATCCTAGCAGGCGTTTATTCTCTTATTATTTTTATATGCTTCCCTTTTTTAGATGCATGTTTGATCTTTGATTCAAAGTCTTTGCGCATATTTATGATTTATCAATAAAGAGGCATTTCCATAATATTTGGTCAAGAGAAAGGAAATGAAAGGGAATTTTATTGATAAATGAGCAAAAGTTTACTTCTTTTACAGAAGGATTTCAAAAGGTATTTAGAAGAATGGGTGGTCAGGGTTGGCTGTACTGTATAGGCTTAAACAGTCATGTCCATGATATCTGCCCCCTGGTTCTCCTAATTGCTTCAGTTGAGATGTCTGAGCTCAGAGTGAAGACCATGCAGACTGCTTGCTTCTGGAAGAATGTTACTTTAGCCGCCTTTCCGGTTTTCGACTAAAGTAACCATTGCTCTTAGTTAGTTTTTAGTTTTTTTTTTTATTTACTTTTTTTTACCTCTACTTTTTGCCTAGGACGTATCCTAGCGAGGGATATAGACCCTATCTTTTGCCCAGGGATGCCCTTTGCGGGTTTTCATTCCTGACGGGTCATGAGCAATGTCTTCAAGCATAATACTTCTTCACCGTACCAAAGTTGATCGGGTGTCGAAGTTCTTTTCCATCTATATTGGCGAGGATAAGAGCCCCTTCCGAGAAAGCTCATTTGACCACAAGGGGTCCTTCGTAGTTCACTGCCCATTTTCCAATTTTATTGTTCTGGGCTGGAAGCAACTTCATTTACCATTAAATCCTTCTTATGGTAAATATGAGGGTTGACCTTTTTTGTAAGCCCTTTTTTATTTTCCTTTGATAGGCTTGTCCATGACATATCATATTCAGCCGTTTTTCTTTCATAAGGTTTAACTGGTTATATCGACTTTGAACCCATTCAGCTTCTGCTAATTTTTCTTCCATCATCATGTGCTTTTGTCAATATGATTAGCTGTACCGATTTATCGTCTCGGATCTTTGCTATAACCGAAGAGTAATCCTTTTGAATGTAGAGCAATTGTCATGTCAATGCCCCTCTTCCTTTCCTTAGGGATTTCAATCCTCCTATTGATCACTATATTTCCACATTCCCCTTTATTATTTGAATGCTTTATAGTGAAATGGTCAAGAGAAGAGAAAGAAAGGGATTTATTGCAAATGCTTGTGTTTTAGTGAGATTTTTTTGAAATAATAGTTTTTGTAAGAATGGCTAGCCAAGGTTGGTCGGTGTTTAGACTAGTTTAAACAAACGTTTTGTTTTTATGAGGCGGCGTCTTCAGTTGCCTATTTATGACTGATTAGCTTTCCTAGTCTGCCCTTTTGAGTTTTCGGCCTAGGATGTTGTGATGTGTCCTAACTTTTGTCTAGGTTCCCTTTTTCATTTTTTTTTTGGGATACCTAGCGGACTTTATTTTGTCTATGACGCTTTGATTGTTTTGACACATTTTGGAACAAAACGTTTGTCTAACATTGGTTATTTATGGGGTATAGACATTTTTAGCAAGAAGAGAAGCAGATAGTAAGAATAAAATTTTTTTATAATTTCAGGGAAATGCGTGCCCTAACGATGCTCGGGGGTCGGGCACACCCGAGGAGTGATCTCTAATAGTCATTGGGTTTACATCCTTTAGAATCAGAAGAAGGACATCTAATGACTAATGCTACCCTTGATGCTAATATCCCTCCTTTTTGGAAGATCGTCTTTTTAAGGTACGGAGGGGATACTTCCCTTTTCATCGTACAACTTGTCCTTTTGTAGGGTTGTTCTTTAAAGGATTATCCTTAAAATCTAGGATGTCTCTTATTCCTTGAACATCCTTTCCAAGCCCTTGCCTGGGCTGTATCCATATCTCTTCATTATATGGGCCACTTTTAAACTGCTAGGATGTCTTTCCATATTTTCAAATGTCTTCTTCAGCCGCATCCATTTAAGGTATGGTGGACGGCTCGCTGATTCGAATGTAGTCATTAGTTTGAACCATGATCAATTTGTCGCCTACCAAGAATTTGATTTTTCGGTGGAGCGTTGAAGAAACTACCTTAGCACTTTGAATCCAAGGTCTGCTCAATCTTCCCCTTGGATTTTTTTCTTTTTCCTCTTCGGTTTCTTTATTTTTCCTTTGTTTTTAGGAGTATTATCTTGTAGCTCCTTGGGGAATAAATTCTTTTGCTTCCCGTCGTGCCCCCAATACCGACTATATTGGAGATATCTTCATTGACGGACAATTCTTCTGTGCATATCCACAATACAACTTTTGTATAAGCGCAAAGGCGTTATTGCTCCTTCCCTGACATCATCAATTTGGGTATCGACATTTTACTTCTTTCTTATTATCTCCTTGTCCCAAATCGATGGCCTTAGTTTTTTCCTGATGGGGCTGTATCAATTGAGCTTATTTTTCCAACAGTCTTTGCATGTCCGGGGAAATGGTCCCCTCCTCACTGTCTGACTCAATCCATTCGCCTTCGGCTTTCAGATCTCGCAGAGAGTTTTCAATCACAGACATGACTGTTTATATGGTCCTTATTTGGGTTTAGATTTTATTCAATTATTTTGGAATGAGAGAGAAAAGAATGAGAAGCATATGAATATTATGAAAAATGCCTCATTTTATTGATAGATGCAAATATTTACAAAGCCCACTTTAATAAAAAATCTCGTGATCATGGGCGGGGATCACGAGAGATACATCGGAAGCTTTTTGATATTTTTTTGTATATATTTTTTTTAGATGACAAAAATGATGATTCCTAAATTGCTGATCTTCCTTAGCCCATCCTTCATTCGGGTTTGGAAAGAGGTTGGTCGTCCACCTTTGGAGTAGATGCGTCAAAAGTAATCCACCCCGCATCTATTAAATCTTGGACTTTATGCTTTAAAGCCATGCAGTTATCTACAGAATGTCCTGGGGCGTCCGAATGATAATTGCATTTTTCGTTTGGCTTATACCATTCTGGATAGGGTGGCTCCATCTTCTTGGGAGGGACGCGTACGAGGAGTTTAGCATCTAGTAATTTTAACAGCAGGCTTGCATAGGAAGTGGGTATTGGGGTGAACTTCCTTTCTGACCTACGCGACTTGGTTTGCTGAGAGGAAGAAGAAGGATTGGCCAAGTTGATTGCATTTACGGTTCCCTCCTTCTTTTTTCCGAAGCTCTTTTTAACAAATTGAGTAGAAGAGTTGGAGGAGTTCTGCTGTGCAATTCTTCCGCTCTTCAGGCCTTGTTCTACTCTTTCTCCTATAATGACTACATCCACGAAGAGTGTTGATGTGTTTCCTATCATTTTGTCATAATAGGGACCCATCAGAGAATTGATGAACATGGATGTAGTCTCTTTGTCGGATAGAGGAGGTTCCACTTGTGCTGCCAATTCCCTCCATCTTTGGGCATATGCTTTGAAGGATTCATCGTCTTTCTTGCTTAATAGTTGTAGATCTGCTCTTTCAGGGGTCAGATCAATATTGTACTTATAGCGACGAAGAAAAGCATCCGCCAGATGTCTCCAAGTTTGGATTTGCCCTCCTTCCAGTTGCATATACCAATTTAGGGCTGATTCAGCTAAGCTTTCCTGAAAGCAATGGATTAGGAGCTCTTCATTGTCCGCATATGCAGCCATCTTACGGCAGTACATTGTAAGATGGCTTTTGGGGCAGGTTAGTCCCATGTATTTTGGGAAATCTGGAGCTTTGAATTTGTTAGGGAATTGGATATTTTTGACGAGGCACATATCAGCCGCCTCTTTGACATCAAAATTATGCCCTTCCATGGCTCTTAATCTCTCCTCAAGGGCAGTAAGCTGTTGTTTTGATACTTCCGGAATCTGGATATGTACTGCCCTTGCACCGGATTGGTCATGCTCGACCTTGGGTTCCTCCTCTTCTTCTTGGTGAGAGGCCTGTTCGCTTTGAGGACCTTCTTTATGGATATTCTGCTGACGCATCATTTCCAACATTTGCGTCATTTGCTCTTTCAGCGTATTAAGCTTAGTAGTGAGCTTTCGGTTTTGTTCTTCTAGTTGCTCCATCTTCTTAGCTTTCTTAGCACGAGTGAGGACGGGCGGAAGACCAGCCACTTTCTAAATGATTTAAAGATTTTTATTATTGTTTTTTATTTTAAATGATTAGTGTGAAATAGATATGCCTTAGACAATAGCTTTGGTATCTTCTTAAAAGCCTATGTTTTAAGGAGTACCATACCCACTTCAATGTGATGGTTCCCTTTTTTCAAAAGGTTATCATCATACCTTAGCGCACTTATCTCTTCTAGGAAGGTTATAAACGCACTTGGGTCTCTTTCGCTATTATCTAAGGATATCTAATGCATCCTAGAATGAATGTGCTTTATGCATGCACTACAAAAATACTTTTTATGACAGCAGATATTGAAAGTGGCATAACTTTTGACTAGGTTGTCCGATTTGGACGTACAACATGTCAAAACGAAGAGAAAAGGGTGAAGAACCAAGCTGCAAATGCCGTAGGCGATTTGGCCCAGTAATTTTCCCAAAAAACGCTCCTAAGACCTATTTTTTGGAGGTTTATTAAAATGATGAGCATGCTGCAATTATTTTCTCTCTTAGTTTTACCACTTATTGGATGATATGGTATGAATGATACGACTTTTGTCAAAAATCTTTTTATGGTAAAAGATATTTTTATATTTTTATGACCCTTTATCTCTTCTGTCGGTCAACGTGGCTACTTAGCTTGCAAAGAACCTGAAACCAGGCTAGCTTAACTGAAGACTGTCCGAGATAAAGGTCTTTTATCTTATCACTTTTTGTGATTTTTAGGGTTTTTCATTTTTTGTTTGTTGTATGATTACCCTATGCTAATGCATCAATACAAATGCAGCAAACAAATGCACACACAATTCATACATCCACGAGCAGAGCCACGCTTATTTAATCACAAGGTAGGGTTTTCCTGCAAAAACGTGCTTGGTTTAGGTGGTTCTAACTGTTCTCACTAGGCCAAAGGTCCCCAAGGTGCCCCCATTATAGGGACCTCTCAATCTCTCAGTCCTCGGGTCATGCACGGAACTCCGTGGCGACACCCTTAGATCAAAAGAAGAGAGTTATCACCTTGAGTTGGTGGTTTTCCGACAACGGTAGTAGCCCCATGTGCCAACTAACCGATCGTATCTGCCACCCACTCCCTATAGGTATTCACTCTTGCCCCCGGGTATAGAGGGACTGTTGTGTGCAAGGGTTTTTGTGTGCAATTTATATTTCAAACAATTGCAGAAATAATCATACAGCAGTTATTTAAAGCCATACAATAAAAACATACAGAAGGGTAAAGGCGTAATTTCAAATCTTTGCTTAGTTTGAATTTATCCGTCACTAAATGGGATCAACTCTCGGACTTCCCCAGTGGAGTCGCCATCTGTCGCCGCCGTCCGTTCTGACGTCCTGGGGACGTCTCGAACGTTAATGCGAGCGGTCACGAAAAGATGGTTGAGACTCGTGTTTTTTGTTAAAATTGTGTTCATTGCTTCCGAGGCGCTCAACACTGAACTGTCCTCTAATAAAAGCAAAGTTTTCGAAAAGGGGTTCTTTTGGAGTCGCCACCAATGTTTTGACCAGAAACATTGGAAAAGGAAAAAAGACGTTGATTTTATTAAAAACCAACTTGGCCATTATAACCAGAGTTGGGTAAGGGAGTTAGTTACGTGTGGGGAAGGTGTTAGCACCCCCACAACGCCCCTTTCGGGTTCCCTATGACGGATTTATTCATTAAGTGAAGATTATGAGAAATTACGCATTTACCCTTATTTTATTCGTACAGTTATTTAGATATGGTTATCTACATGATGTATCTACATTGCATACAGAAAACAATAAATAAAGCAGTAAAGAAGAAGAGAATTGAGAAAAACCTCCGAGGCAAGCTTTATATTATGATTCTTGTACAAAGAGGATGCGTTTCGGCAGTCCTTCGCTCTACAATTGTTCTCTCCTCTCGATTACAGACTCGACTCGACTAAATTTTCTAGAAGAATCGAATGCCGGAATACAAATTCCTTAACTGATTGTTACCTAAAAAAGGCAATCAGAAAGATCATTCGAGAGAGGGAGAGAAGAAGACAAGTCTCTGAGTTGTCTAGTGTGTGGAGAATGACAAATGAGGCTCCTATTTATAGTAAATTTTGCCCTGGAACTTTGGGACGGCCGTCTGGGTTGGGACGACCGTCCCAAACGTGTTTTCTGCGTTGTGCCAATCTGGGACGGCCAGTCTGGGTTGGGACGGCCGTCCCAAATGCATTTTTGTTCACGTTGGGACCCCCTGGGGTTTGGGACGGCCGTCCCACATTCGGGACGCGCGTCCCAACTGCTTAATTTCAGTTGGGACGGCCGTCCCAAGCCTGGGATGGTGGTCTCGACCTGTTTTGTCCAGCCTTTGTATTTTAGGACCCCGGGAAGCTTTCCTTGCCGTTTTCGGACGTGGATTGGTGTTGATATATGTCCTTTGAAGCTTTATCTTCATGTAGGAAGTCTTCTTGGCCTTCATTTGAAATGTTGGGCGAGCTTTATCTATGTATAGGAAGTCTCCTTTGTGTGGATTATTGAATTCCGTCTTATTATGAGAGGTCTTCTTTAGTCTTTATCGTGCATATGAGCGAACTCCATGTTTGTTGCGGGAGGTTCCCTATGATGGACTAGTTTAGAAAATAAATACGTAAAGAAACTGTGCTTTTACCTTATTATTTGATCTACTGGTAGAATTTAAATGTCTACATGATCCTAATATCTAATGCATACAAGGAATACAGTAAAAGAAAGTAGTAAAAGATAAGAGATATGAAGGAGAACCTCCGAAGTGAGCTTTTATAAATCTCGAACTTGAGGACGCTTTTTGGTAGTCGCCGCACTCTACAAAGTCACTCCTCCCTCAAACAAAAAATAAGAGTACCACCCTTTCGCTGTCGTCAAAAGAGGCAGTCGGAGTGATGCGATGGTTTCATTCGACTCGCGTTTTTTAAAAGTGTAGTACAATGCCTTTAGGTTGTTTGATAACTGGGGTGGATCTAAAGGCGAGTTTTTTGAAAGGTTTGGGAAGTCATCGCCAATGTTTTTACCATAAACATTGGAAAAGGAAAAAAGAAGGCAGTGGTTTTTTAAGAAAATCAACTTTGTTCATTACAACCAGTGTTAGGTAAGGGAGTTAGTTACATGTAGGGAAGGTATTAGCTTCCCTACAACGCCCCTTTCGGGTTCCCTATGATGAACCGTTTTTATAAAGAAATAATAACTCTAAATTGCACTTTTACCCTTATTAATTCATTGTGGAAATTAAATTATTGACTACATGGCCTTAAATGATTAATGCATAATAATACTATCTAAAAAGCAGTAAAGTAGAGAAGGGAGTATATAGGAACCTTCAAAGCAAGCTTTTATAGTAAGTTCTTTGAAAGAGGGTGCTTTTTGGCAATCCCCACGCTCTACAATGATGATCGCTCTTCCTCGCAACACTATAGAACGCTTTCTAAGAACTCTAATAAACTTTGGAAATGCTATAGTTGTTCCTTGTGAGGAGTGTTTCTGCTTGATATTTAGTTTTTAACTTTTTTGATGAAGTCTTCCGGTCTACCGGATTTGTTGGTCTTCTTCCAACTGTTTGAGTGTCGGGTATTCTTTGTTTTTTATCTTTTGTGGTGGTCATCCGCCTTCACTGGTTGTCGGGAATTTTTGGTGAGCGCCTTTTTCATAGGAAAGAATCCATTGGGGATTTTGTTGATCTTAGTGACGCCTGTAGACACCAAATCTTGTCCAGCCTCAAAATAAAGAGTAGAAGACTTCGGTTCGAAGATGGGCAAGGCCTAAAAGGTCAATAGAATTGACCAATAGGCCCCATACTAGAATAGGAAGGATTTTTGTACGAGAAAAATAAAAAATTCCACCTAAAGGGTCGAGACAGTTGTCTCGCCATTGGCTAAGGGCGAGACCGCCGTCTCATTTGGCGAGACCGTCATCTCGTTTGGCGAGACCGCCATCTCGTTTGGCGAGACCGCTGTCTCGCCACTCACCAATGGCGAGACCGCCATCCAATTTGGCGAGACTACCGTCTCATTTGATGAGACGGCGGTCCCGACCTGACAGGTGCGGATCCCTGTAAAAGGGGGGACTTTCCTACTATTTTCACACAATTCTACAACTTTCCCTTCTATACTTCTTTCGAATTACTCTCCTTGGACCCCTCTGAAGCATTTCCAAAGTTTCTTAGTGTTCTTAGAGAGTGTTCTGTACTGTTGCAAGAAGAGTGATCAACATTGTAGAGCGTGGGGATTGCCAAAAAGCACCCTCTTTCAAAGAACTCATTATAAAAGCTTGCTTCAAAGGTTCCTATATATTCTCTTCTTTACTTTATTGTTTTTTAGATAGTATCGTTGTGTATTAATTATTCAGGGCTATGTAGTCAACAATTTAACTTCCGCAATAAAAAAATAAGGGTAAAAAGCGCAATTTAGAGTTATTATTTCTTTATAAAAATGGTCTATCATAGGGAACCCGAAAGGGGCGTCATAGGGAAGCTAATACCTTCCCTACACGTAACTAACTCCCTTACCCGACTCTGGTTGTAATGATCAAAGTTGGTTTTTCTAAACCAATGCCTTCTTTTTTCTTCCTTTTCCAATGTTTCTGGTAAAAAACATTGGTGGCGACTCCTCGAACCTTTCGAAAACCTCGCCTTTAGGTCCAGCCCGGTTATCGAACAACCTAAAGGCGTTGAACCACACTTCTCTTTAAAAAAGCGAGTCGAACGAAACCATCGCGTCGCTCTGACCGCCTCTTTTGACGGTGACGACAGATGGCGACTCCACTGGGGAAGGTAGAGAGTTTACCCATTTAGTGATGGACTAGTTTTAGGAAATAAAACTTAAAATTGCACCTTTACCCTTCCTTTTTTTCTAACATGCTTTAATTGATTGGCTTTAATAACTGTTGTTTGTTTATTTTATGCAATTGTTTGAAATACAAATTGTACACAAATCCTTGCACACAACAGTTCCCCCTATACCCGGGGGCAAGTGGGATATCCATAGGGAGTGGGAGGCATTGTACGATTTGTCGTAGTTAGGGCCATGAGCCCACCGGTATGGTCGGAAACCACCACTCAAGGTGATAACCTTCCTCTTTTGGCCCAAAGACTGACTAAGGCCTCAGTGCCATGCATGGTCTGAAGGTTGCGAGAGTGGGGACCCTGTAGACCCCTAATTTTGCCCGGGCTCTCAATAAAGGCTAAAGAGACTTCCTATAACAAGATAAAGCTCGCCCGACATCTCAATAAAGGCCAAAGAAGACTTCCTATATGAAGATAAAGCTTCAATGGATGTCTATCGGCATCAATCGACGTCCGAATAAAGAAAGGAAAGCTTCCTGGGGGTCCCAAAACACAAAAGCTGGCCAAAACAAGTCGAGACAGTCGTCCCAAAGGTGGGACGGCCGTCCCAAACTGCCATAGCCAAGTGGGACGCCCGTCTCAATGCCCAAATTTGAATGGGACGGCCGTCCCAAATCCCAGACGGTCGTCCCAACCTCTCCAGACGCTCATCCTTGATTTCCAAGCCTACCAGGCTGCGAAAACTATAAATAGGAGGCTCATTTGCCACTTTGTCACACACCAGACAACTCCAAGTACTTGTCTTCTCTTCTTACTTCGAATGAACTCTCTGATTGCCTTAATAAGAGAACAATCAGTTAAGGAATTACATTCCAGCATTCGATTCTTCTGTAAAATTTAGTAGAGTCGATATTGTATTCGGGGAGGAGAGTCTTTGTAGAGCGAGGGATTGCCAAAATGCATCCTCACGATCAAAGATTCGCAACACAAAGCTTGCTACGAAGGTTCCTTTCACTTCTCTTCTCCTTTATTGCTTTATGTATGCAATATAAAATAAAATCATGTAGATAGCCATTTCTTAAATATTATGGAATAAAATAGGGTAATCGCGTAATTTCTCGTAATCTTCACTTAAATGAATTAATCCGTCATAGGGAACCCGAAAGGGGCGTTGTGGGGTGCTAACACCTTCCCCACACGTAACTAACTCCCTTATCTAACTCTGGTTATAATGGCCAAGTTTGGTTTTTATTAAAATCAACGCCTTTTTATCCTTTTCCAATGTTTACAGTCAAAACATTGGTGGTGACTCCATAAGAACCCCATTCCAAAAACCTTGCTTTTATTTGAGGATAGTTCAGTTGTTGAGCACCTCGGAAGCAATGAACATATTTTTTAACATAAAACGCGAGTCTAAACCATCTTTTTGCGACCGATCATATAAACGTTCGAGATGTCCTTGGATGTCGGAACGGACGGCGGCGACAGATGGCGACTCCACTGGGGAAGCTAGAGAGTTGATCCCATTTAGTGACGGATGAAATTCAAACTAAGTAAAGATTTGAAATTACGCCTTTACCCTCTTCCGTATTTTTTATTGTATGGCTTTAATAAATGTTGTATGATTATTTTCTGCAAATTGTTTGAAATATAAATTGCACACAAAAACCCTTGCACACAACAATCCCTCTATACCCGGGGGCAAGAGTGAATACCTATAGGGAGTGGGTGGCAGATACGACCGGCTTGTTGGCACACGGGGCTACAACCGTTGTCGGAAACCACCAACTCAAGGTGATAACTCTCTTCTTCTGGTCTAAGGATGTCGACACGGAGTTCCGTGCATGACCCGAGGACTGAGAGATTGAGAGGTCCCTATAATGGGGGCACCTTGGGGACCTTTGGCCTTGGTGAGAACAGTTTAGAACCACCTAAACCAAGCACGTTTCTGTAGGAAAACCCCACCTCGTAATAGCGTGGCTCTGCTCGTGGATGAATGAATTGTGTGTGCATTCATTTGCTGCATTTGTATTGATGCATTAGCATAGGGTAATCATACAACAACCAAGAATAGTGAAAAACCCTAAAAATCATAAAAGTGATAAGATAAGCTACCCTAGTTTCAGGTTCTTTGTAAGCTAAGTAGTCACGTTGACCGACAGAAGAGATAAAGGGTCATAAAAAATATAAAAACAAATTAAATCGATAAAAATATCTTTTACAATAAAAAGATTTTCGACAAAGTCGTATCATTCATACCACATCATCCAATAAAAGGTAAAAACTAAGAGAGAAAATAAATGCACTAAGAAAAGTATGCATAAACATCATCATAATAAAATCTCTCATACATAAACACATTCATTCTAGGATGTATTAGATATCCTTAGACAATAGCGAAAGAGACCCAAGTGCGTTTATCACCTTCCTAGAAGAGATAAGTGCGCTAAGGTATGTTGGCATCCTTTGAAAAAAGGAAGTTAGCACATTAAGGTGGGTATGGTACCCTTAAAACATAGGCTTTTGAGAAGATACCAAAGCTATTGTCTAAGGCATATCTATTTCACACTAATCATTTGAAATAAAAAAACTATAATAAAAATCGTTAAAATCACACTACTACAGAATGATCATTCAACGTCGGTTATACAAGGCATTCAACGTCGGTTCCAATGACGTCGTTGATTTAGGCATCGTTGAATGTCAAAGGATTCTACGTCGGTTCAGAATACCTGACGTTGAAAGTGATATATATCTACGTCGGGTAACCAAATGTCCATCGTAGAAATTAGTAAATTCTACGTCGGTTATTGAACTAACCGACGTTGAAAGTCCTTTCTCGCTCAAGCGACCAGTGTACTCGCTTGAGCGACGAAGCCTTCAAACAAAGGGGACTCTCGGGTTCTGTATCGCTCAAGCGACCTCTGTATCGCTCAAGCGACCGACGTTACAACGTCGGTTAATGCAATAAACGACGTAGAATATCCCCTTTTTTTTTTTTAAAATGTTGGTCTGTTTTAGTGCCACCAACACACGACCTGCTATATAATCTCAGTCCAGACAGTATATTTATTTCAGCTAATCACTAATATATAAAATGATAGATATATATGTCAAAATCAGCCAAATTATGTACAAAATACACAAAAAATTATCAATCAATCCTATTCCTAACTACTTGTACAAACTTTTCTGCCCATTTGTTTCTAACCATGTCTATAGTATCCATAGGCAAAGGTTCTATATCTTTAAATGCCTGTAAGAAGTTCACAATAATAGAATGGTAAACCCTAAGCAATAAAAATAAAGGAATTGAATATAATAGCAAATGTCAACTTACCTCATTCCAACTATCCTGAATGCTACCAAAAATGATGAGCCACATCCAATACATTACATAGTAGCCGCACTCGTATCCTCCATTTTGTTTGTTACACTAAAAATGACTAAATATGTTAAAAATAACTATTAAATTTGAACATAAATTAATAGATAGTATAATATATATAAAGGCTACTTACTTTGATAAAATTCCAATTTGGAGTTGTGCTTTTACTTGTGTGTTTTCCACCTAATGTACTACAAACCTTTAGAGCACTATATATTGAAAAGAAGGGGGTTAGAAATAGAATAATCAAGATGTTTAGACATAATATAAGAAATACTTACTCGTTTACAATATTTTTTAGCTCCATGTCAGGTTTCCTTCCCAATGAGCAGAACCAACACACAAGATTCTGCTTTGGACAAATAACTAATAGCTGCCAGTGGTTTCTGTATATACACATGATTAGAATCTATTAAAAAAACTTGTGTAAAACCAGAAGAGGCTGGGATAACTTACGAATGATGGTATGCTCCAAGGTAAATATCTCTTTTAGAATCAGTGATCCAATTCTGCATGTAACTGAGAATTTGATCACGCTTATTCCCAGACTTTTGTATGGATTGAGGCTCGAAGAATCCATACACATGACCAATGCCCTGCTCCACTATCATTTCGTGCATCATCCTAAAATATGCCAATTTAAGTGAACTTATAGCTTATATATTTACTAAAATGAAAAGAGTCATGAAAGATATGAACTTACAATGTCCAAAATTGTAAAACAGCTATATTTAGACATTGATTGCCCATCCCAATCTCCAGGGCATCAGTGTGGGAAATGTATAGGGGGATATTGCTAGAAGCCATCCCAAATAATGTACAATCCCATGGAACTTGGAATGACTGCAGATACAATTGTGGGGAAAGAGACAAGAGATCAAAAATTGGATTTGGAGAAGTCTCCACAACTGGTGTCTTCTCCTTAGATGCAGAAGGAGTGGCAATAGCTTTACCCAAGTCTTTTGGCTGCCGAACATCCTACATATTTTATAAAATATAATCATAAACAATAAATCAATTTATTTATGTGTTAGATGTATTATAACCATACATATACATTCCTTTGCCATTATTGACCTAACTAAATGTCGGGGCCAAGTAATGAAGGTCTGAAGGGCTTGGCCCACTGTCTGCACCTCTTCAGTGGGGATAGGGACACTAGCCGCAACGTCAACCACCTTTTCAACCACTACTTTGACCAAGTTAGGATCCAAAGGCACATTGTGGATGGTTGAAGCCCCTTCATGAACTGATCCATGGGCCACTAGCCTTAGACCTTCATCTACCTCAACCCACAAGCCATATCGATCATCCTTTGTGGATTCAGGATGACTAGATGCCACCTCAGGTGTGACCTCGATAGTGGCTTCGGCACAACTGCCCTTTGTGCTAACTCTTGGACCTACAAATACAGTAAATTCCAATAAGGACTAAGATTTTAGAAACATAAGTCAAGTACCAATTTGTGGTTGAAAATGCACCTGATGGAGGATGAGCATCAGCAAATGAAGTACCCATGGAGGTCATACACAGGAACTGCTCCTGCACACGTGCAGTGATGGTCTCCTCAAGTCGTGCGCTGATGGCAGGAGTCAACTCTTCCTCCAATTTTTCCCTGATGGCTGGTGTCAATTTCTCTGTGAGAGCCATCTCCAAGGCAGCAATATATTCTTGGCTCAGGGATGTGGAGGTGCGGATATCCTGTGATGGTGGTCCAAAATACTGTCAGACACCCACACCTTGGCCAACAGCTCGAACATGACCTGGATGTTCTGGTCGTCCAATAGCAGTGGTCAAGATATCCTGACGACTAGAAGGGATAAAAGTTCCCTGTGTACACTGCTCCTCCAAGGCATCCTACATTATAAAAGTTAATTTTATTAATGAACAAGTTACATATAACTAATTCAAAGTAAATTAACTTCTTTTACTTACAATCCGAGCAGCAATTTCTCGGGCTTCCTGCGATGTCATGTCACCAGAAGGCTTTGTACGAGCCCTCTTCCACTTCTGGTGATGTTTTGGAGGAGATGGTGGAGGAATCTGCTCTTCGGTTAAACCAGAAGAGGCTAACTCCGACTGTCGAAGTCTCATCTTCTCCTCCATCATCTTCTTTGTCAATAGGTCATACCCACCACGAGACAGAAGGTGGGGGGCGACATTCTTGCTTTGAATGTCTTTTATTTTTTGTCTTCTTTCCTGCAACATAATTGAACACAATATTAGATACACAACTCATTATAAAATGTTCAAGTCAATTAAGCAATTAACATTACCTCCCACTCTGAACCAGTCCTACTATGTACAAACTTCTTCCAAGTCTCCTCATCTATGCCATATCTTTGGCAAGGGGTTAATCCCTTCCTAACTTTGTCCTCAGCATACACCCATTTAGTGGTCAATGTGGACTTGAACTGTCTCCACATTTTTGCTATGGCTGTCATTATCTTCCTCCTCACATCCTCAGAATTGACTATATCAAAGTGTTCCTACAGTAGCAAACAAGTTTTTAGTTAACCAATTGATAATAATGTATAAACAACTAAATACACATACTTACAAGAAGATCTTGCCATAACAAGTTCTTCACAGTTTCCTCCACATGATCCCAAGTAGGATGGAGAATAGATATCTACACAACATAAACAACATAAGTATCAACAATATATTTGAAATGAAATTAACTTTGAAATAGAATAAATACCTTCTCTCTAGCTAGTTTACCCAAGTAGCTACTAAATTGGGTACTAAATGGACCTGACACCTTGCCAGTCCTAGGATCAACAGACACAGATAACTTCTGGCCAGATATGTGTCTAACGGTCAAGCCTTTCAACCGTGTAGATTGTCGACTCCTCTTACTGGAAAATGTCTTTCCAGATGCCTGAGGAGATGGTGGTGGAGATGGTGGAGGAGATGGTGAAGGACATGCCATTTACCTGTAATGAAAAAAACATAGAATTATATCAATACACATGCAAAGTCTCCTCAATTACATGTTAAAAAAATAAACAAATAGAAACATAACTTAGATTGTATTAATATTTTCCCATATGCCTTCATCATGGTCATTGCGAGTAGCATGAACAAAGTCCTCTTCCAATTGGGATATAGCAATAGACAACCGTGGTGAATTTTGAATGTTAATAAAATCATCTAATTCTTCGCCATTCTCATTTGTGACATCAATCATTTTTCCTTTGAGGACAACTGACCACCTATCATTTGATGGATCAGTGACATAAAACACTTGTTTTGCCTGGTATGCCATTATAAAGGGTTCTTCCTTATGACCAATCTTATTTATATCAATCAAAGTAAATCCCATTTGGTCTCTTTGGACACCAGTATTGCTATCAACCCATTTACATTTAAATAAAGGCACTTTGAATTTAGTATAGTCGACCTCCCAAATCTCCTCAATGACTCCAAAGTAACTAATTGATGCCATGATGGGTTTTTTGTCCTTTGCACTAGAAAAGTGCATAGATGTTGCCTCAATAGATACTCCACTATTCTGGACTGTACTTTTGTCATCTTGTGCCTTCGTATAGAATGAGTATTTGTTAATGTCATACCCTTGCCAAGTTATAACATTATATCTAGGCCCATGTGCTAGCCATTTCAGTGTATCAGAGGCATTGTCACTTGAAAATATTTTGCTTTGAAACCAATTGATAAAGTTGTTGTTATGCTCTTTCATCAACCACCTTTCACCCATTTTGGGGTTTAGGTCCTTTAACATTGCTTTATGCGCATCTATGTAAGGAATAACCTCTTCTGTATTGTTCAAAATATACAAGTGGGCGGTGGTCAACTCTACATGATCTTTTGTTTGAATTCTAATACCACGAGTTCCCTTACCATTTAGCCTATCATCATGACGATTTCTAGGTACACCCACAGGTACGACTCTTGCCAAGTAATATGAACAAAATTTTATGGCTTCTTCTGCAATATACCGCTCAACAATTGAAACTTCAGGTCTGTATGGATTTTTAGAATACCCTTTGAAGATCTTCATGTATCGCTCAATTGGGTACATCCACCTCAAATAAACCGGCCCACAAATTCGTATCTCCCTCACAACATGAACTATTAAGTGAATCATTATATCAAAGAATGATGGAGGAAAATACATCTCCAATTGACATAGCACAACTGTAGCCTCATTTTCCAACTCATCTAGTGATTTTTCATCGATAACCTTGGCACAAATAGAATTGAAGAAAAAACATAGTCGCATAATGGCATGTCTAACATTCTTAGGCAATATGTTACGTATAGCCACGGGTAACAACCGTTGCATCAAAATGTGACAATCATGGGACTTTAATCCAATTAACTTCAGATCTTTCATGGATACAAGACTCTTAATATTTGAAGAGTATCCTTGTGGCACTTTAATACTTGCAAGACAATGACATAAACTACGTTTCTCCTTCTTTGACAAGGTGTGACATGCTGGTGGTAGATATGTTCTATTGCCTTCAGGCCTTGGATGTAATTCAGGACGTATTCCCATCTCACAAAGGTCTTGACGTGCTTTGATCCCATCCTTTGACTTTCCTTGAATGTTTAACAATGTGTCAATGAGACTATCACATACATTCTTCTCCACATGCATAACATCAATACAATGTCGTACTTCTAAATGGCTCCAATATGGAAGATCAAAGAAAATTGATCTCTTCTTCCACATGTTCTTGTCAAAAGACCTTTTTTGGGTCTTTCCAAATGTAATGCTTATGTTCTTCACTCGATCGTAAACTTCTAAACCAGTCAATGGTTCTTTGGCAATTTCATCCTCCTGTATGCCATTAAAAGCTTTCTTCAGTCTACGGTATGGATGCTCATGCGGGAGAAATTTTTTGTGCCTGTTATAAACTGTCTTCTTTCCATGTTTCAATTGTATATAACTGGTCTCTTCTTCACAAATAGGACAAGCATAATGCCCCTTCACACTATACCCACTCAAGTTTCCATAGGCAGGGAAGTCATTAATGGTACAAAATAACATTACATGCAACTTGAACTTCTGCTACTGATACCCATGAAATGCATCTACTCCTTCCTCCCATAATAGTGTTAAGTCTTCTATCAAAGGACTCAAATACACATCTATGTCATTTCCTGGCTGTCTTGGACCTGAAATCATCATACACAACATGACATATTTGCGCTTCATGCATAACCATGGTGGAAGATTGTAAATCATCAATAAAACGGGCCATGAACTATGGTTACTACTTAAATTTCCAAAAGGATTCATCCCATCTGTTGCTAATCCAAGTCTAAGGTTTCTTGCATCACTACCAAAACTTGGAAATAGACGGTCAAAATTCTTCCATTGGGGAGAGTCAGATGGATGTCGCATTTGCCCATCACATGTTTTTCTCTTTGAATGCCAAATTAAATTTTCAGCATCTTCGTGAGCATACAACCGCCTAAATCTTGGAATTATTGGAAGATACCATAAAACTTTTGCAGGAGGACGTTTTTTACCACTCTCCTGACTACAATCATCACCATCCTTCGCTTTGTAACGTGATACACCACATGTTGGACATTGGTCTAAAGATGAGAATTCTTTCCTGTATAACACACAATCATTAGGGCAAGCATGTATCTTCCTATATTCTAAACCCATCGGACATAGTATCTTCTTCGCTTCATACATACGGTCCAGCAAGGTGTTATTGTCTGGGAGCATCTCCTTCAAAAGTTGGAGTAATTCATTAAAACTTGTATCACTCCAACCAAATTTTGCTTTTAGATTGACCAATCTTAACACAGATGACAACCGTGTGAAAGTTGTACATCCGGGATACAAAGGTGTCTCTGAATCGGTCCTCAATGTATCATATATAGATGCATGTGCTTCAAGAAAGCTCTCTTGACCCACATCACAAAGCATGTCCTCTATTCGATCTTCGCAGGTTACATCATCCTCAATAGTTTGTGATACTGTTGGAATATCAACCACTTCACCGTGCCATGTCCATATGGTGTAATTCTTCATCATCCCATCGCAAATAAGATGTTCCCGCGTTGTGTCCATCTCTTGTACTCTGCCATTTACACAATTAACGCATGGGCAATAGATTTTTCCATTCATTTTGGGAGCATTTTGTTCGGCAAATTTCAAAAAGGAGTCAACTCCATTCTCATACTCTTCTGACATGCGACTTGCATTGACCCAAGTTCGATCCATCTAACTACACAAAAAGGCTTGCCTAGATATTCAAGGTTTATTAGAAAAGGTTTAGCAAAACAATACAAAAAAAAACGTGTACATCTCATTTCCCACATCAAGATTGGGAAAATAAAACGTGTACATCTACATGAAAGAGTATATACCGCTTCGAAACCGAAAACAAACTTCCAAAAGCCTAAACGAACCTATATCAAATCAAACCATACAAAATCATCCATCATCTTTCTAATGTTCATACGCAGGAAATGCTCTAAATAATCCATATTTATGTTAAATGCATGCTGTAAATCATCCATACAACTTAATCTAACCTGATGAGAAGGGGTTTCCTTAGGGAAACGAGGGCTACCACACACACGGCAACAACGGGGGTACGCCGCGTAAGAGCGCGGCGAGTGGGCGGCGAAGGGGCGGCGAGGGGGCAGAGCACGGCAGTGAGGACTGAGGCAGCAGACCACAACGAACTGAGGTAGCAGTGCACGACAGTGAGGACTGAAGGAGGGAGGTATGTGGGCACGAAGAAGAAGCAGAAGAACAACTTCGCGCCTTGGAGTCTAGGTATCATAGGACATTCAATGTCGGTTATTAAAAAACCCGACGTGGATAATGCTTTCGACGTCGGGTAAATCATGTAACCGACGTTGATTTTGGGATTTCAACGTCGGTTATACATAACCGACGTTAAATTTAAACATTTAACGTCGTCTGTCATCTAATCGACGTTATTTGTCCGTTACTACGTCAGATATTTTATAACTGACGTTAAATATTGTTTCTTAATTACAAGTTTGCCACCGCATCTTGTACAACGTCGGTCTTCATAAAAACCGACGTTGGATACTGTCGTAGTAAGTGTTTTCTGTAGTAGTGTCATTTAGAAAGTGGTTGGTCTTCTGCTCGTCCTCACTCGTGCTCAGAAAGCTAAAAAGATGGAACAGCTAGAGGAGCAAAACCGAAAGCTCACCATTGAGCTTAATAAGCTGAAAGAGCAAATAGCTCAGATGTTAGAAATGATGCACCAACAGAACCTCCATAAAGAGGGTCCTCAGAGTGGACAAGCCTCTCACCAAGAAGAAGAAGAGGAACCTTAGGATGAGCATGACCAATTTGATACAAGAGCAGTACATATTCATGCTCCGGAAGTATCAAAGCAACAAATTACTGCTCTTGAAGAAAGGTTGAGAGTCATGGAGGGGCATAACTTTGATGTAAAAGAGGCAGCTGATATGTGCCTCGTTAAAAACATCCAATTCCCTAACAAATTCAAAACTCCGGACTTCCCAAAATACATGGGAATAACTTGCCCCAAAAGCCATCTTACGATGTACTGTCGTAAGATGGTTGCATATGCTGACAATGAAAAACTCCTGATCTATTGCTTTCAGGAGAGCTTAGCTGAATCAACCCTAAATTGGTATATGCAACTGCAAGGAGGGCAAGTCCAAACATGGAGACATCTGGCAGATGCTTTTCTTCATTGCTATAAATACAATATTGATCTGACCCCTGAAAGAGCAGATCTACAATTGCTAAGCAAGAAAAATGATGAATCCTTTAAGGCATATGCCCAAAGATGGAGGGAATTGGCAGCACAAGTAGAACCTCCTCTATCCGACAAGGAAACCACATCCATGTTCATCAATTCTCTAATTGGTCCCTATTATGACAAAATGATAGGGAACACATCAACACTCTTTGCGGATGTGGTAATTATAGGAGAAAGAGTAGAGCAAGGTCTGAAAAGCGGAAGAATTGCACAAAATACTTCCTCCAATTCCTCTACTCCAAACGTTAAAAAGAGCTTTGGAAGGAAGAAGGAAGGAACCGTGAATGCAATCAATATTGCCACTCCTTCTTCCTTCTCGCAGCAAACCAAGTCACGCAGATCGGAAAGGAAATTCACTTCCATTCCAACCTCATATGGAAGTCTGCTTTTAAAATTGTTGGATGCCAAACTCCTCGTACGCATCCCTCCCAAGAAAATAGAGCCACCATATCCGGAATGGTACAAGTCTAATGAAAACTGCGATTACCATTCAGGCGCTCTGGGACACTCTGTTGAAAACTGTGTGGCCTTAAAGCACAAGATCCAGAATCTGATAGAGGCAGGATGGATTACCTTTGACGCATCTACTCCAAAAGTAGATGATCAGCCTCTTTCCAAACCAGAATGAAGGATGGGCTAAGGAAGATCAGCAAATTAGGGCTCATCATCTTTATCATTTCAAAAAAAATATATAATAAACATAAAAATATAAAAAAAATATATCGAAAAGCTTTCGATGTATTTTTCGTAATCCTCGCCCATGATCATGAGATTTTTGGTTAAAGTGGGCTTTGTAAATATTTTCTTTTTGTCAATACAATAAGGCATTTTCCATAATATTCATATTCTCTTTCATTCTTTTCCCTCTTATACACTTAATAGAGAAATCTAAAATTAAGCATAACCATACAGTCATGTCTGTGATTGAAAATTCTCTAGAAGATCTGAAAGCCGAAGGCGAATGGATTGAGTCAGACAGTGAGGAGGGGACCATTTCCCCGGACATGCAAAGACTGTTAGAAAAAGAAGCTCAATCAATACAACCCCATCAGGAGAAAACTGAGGCCATCAATTTGGGACAAGAAGATAATAAGAAAGAAGTAAATATTGGTACCCAAATTGACGATGATGTCAGGGAAAAGCTGATACAATTACTAAGAGAATATGTGGACATATTTGCATGGTCCTACCATGATATGCCTGGAATTGATAAAAGTATAGTGGAGCATAGATTACCACTAAAAGAGGGATTTCGGCCTGTTAAGCAGAAGCTCAGAAGAGTAAAGCCAGAATGGTCCTTGAAAATTAAGGAAGAAGTAGAAAAACAGTTGGATGCCAATTTTCTGATTGTGTCAAAATACCCTGAATGGTTGGCAAACATCGTGCCAGTTATAAAGAAAAATGAAAAAATCAGAGTATGCGTAGATTACAGGGACTTAAACCGTGCAAGTCCAAAAGATGATTTCCCTTACCACATATTGATATGGTAGTAGATCATACCGCTACAAATACTCTCTATTCTTTCATGGATGGGTATGCAGGGTATAACCAAATTAAATTGGCTGTTGAAGATAGAGAAAAAACTTCCTTCATTACGCCATGGGGTACATTTTGCTATAGAGTAATGCCTTTTGGACTCAAGAATGCAAGGGCTACTTATCAAAGGGCTATGGTAACATTATTTCATGATATGATCCATAAAGAAATCGAAGTATATGTGGATGATATGATCGCCAAGTCCAAAAACGAGATGGATCACCTCCAATACTTAAAGAAATTATTCAATCGACTTCGGAAATATCAGATCAAGCTTAATCCGGCTAAATGCACATTCAGAGTACAATCAGGAAAACTCCTTGGGTTTATTGTTAGTAAAAAAGGAATTGAGGTAGACCCTGATAAAACAAAGGCAATCGTAGAAATGCCCCCACCAAGAACAGAAAGAGAAGTCAGAGGATTCTTGGGCCGAATAAACTACATTGCACAGTTCATCGTGCAATTAACAGACAAGTGTACGCTCATATTCAAGTTATTGCGTAAAAACCAACCGAAGGTTTGGAATGATGAATGCCAACATGCTTTCGAAAAGATCAAAATGTGCCTAACCAATCCCCCAGTATTGGTACCACCTGTGGAAGGAAAGCCCTTGATTCTTTACCTTTCAGTACTCGACGAGTCCATGGGATGTGTGCTCGGTCAACAAGATGATACGGGTAAAAAAGAACAAGCCATATATTACCTCAGTAAGAAATTTCTAAACTATGAGACCCGTTATACACCACTCGAAAAAACATGTTGTGCATTGGTGTGGGCAACTCAGCGCCTTCGACAATATATGGTCAGACACACAACTTGGTTGATTTCCAAAATGGACCCAATCAAATATCTGTTTGAAAAACCCGTCTTGACCGGAAGGATAACCAGGTGGCAAGTACTCCTCTCAGAATTCGACATTGTTCATGTCACTCAGAAAGCCATCAAAGGCAGTCCTTTAGCAGAATACTTGGCACATGGGCCAACTGACGAATATCAATCCCTCCAAGATGATTTTCCAGATGAGCACATAATGCACATCCAACATGAAGAACTTGAAAATAATAAGTGGATCATGTTTTTCGATGGAGCTTCAAACTTATTGGGACATGTGATCGGAGCTATTTTAATATCTCCCGAAAAGAAGTATATCCCAGTAACAGCCAGATTAAACTTTGATTGCACAAACAATATGGCAGAATATGAATCCTGTGCTCTAGGTATTCAAGCAGCTCTGGATCATGGGGTGACTAGACTCAAAGTATTTGATGACTCATCCCTCGTCATTTACCAACTCAAGGGTGAATGGGAAACTAGAAATTCCAAATTAATCCCTTATCTGGAGCACATCCGTAATATGACTTCAAAAATGGAAAACATCAGTTTCGAGTACATACCTCGGGAAGATAACCAGATTGCAGATGCACTAGCAACATTATCATCTATGTTCGCATTAGGACAAGAACATGAGATGCCCATCATCCAAGTCAAAAGGCACAATAAACAAGCCTTTTGTATGACGGTGGACAGTGAGAAAGATAAAACCCCTTGGTATCAGGACATAAGGCGATACTTGACAAAGGGTGAATACCCCGAGGGAATCAGTGACAATGACAAAAGGATCATTCGGAAAAGGGCTGTAGGGTTTATGTTGATAGGAGAAACCCTTTATAAAAAGAATTTTGATTCCACTTTGTTAAGATGCGTCAATCTCGAAGAAGCGTAGATATTGATTAAAGAAATACATGAAGGAACCTTTGGGACTCATGCACCAGGGCATATCATGGCTAGGAAAATCCTCAGGGCAGGATACTTTTGGTCCACAATGGAAAAGGACTGTCATCAGTATGCCAGAAAATGTCACAAGTGTCAGGTACATGCGGACAATGTACATGTTCCACCGGTACCTCTCAATGTTATGGCTATCCCTTGGCCATTTGCTATGTGGGGCATGGATGTTATCGGACCTATTGAGCCTAAGGCATCCAATGACCATCGATTCATTCTGGTGGCTATCGACTACTTCACCAAGTGGGTAGAAGCTGCATCTTATGCACATGTGACTAAAAAGGTAGTGGTCACCTTTGTTAAGAAAAATATCATATGTCGATATGGCATCCCACATCGTCTTATTACTGATAATGGAACCAACTTGAATAATAAGATGATGGAGGAATTATGCCAAGATTTCAAAATTCAACACCATAATTCCTCTCCCTACCGGCCCAAAATTAATGGCGCAGTAGAAGCGGCCAATAAAAACATCAAGAAGATTGTTCAAAAGATGGTTAAAACCTACAGGGATTGGCATGAAATGTTGCCTTTTGCTCTTCATGGTTATCGAACATCTGTACGAACCTCAACAGGAGCTACTCCATTCTCCCTTGTATATGGAATGGAAGTTGTATTGCCAATAGAGGTCGAAATACCTTCCCTGTGAATTATAATGGAAGCAAAATTAACAGAAGCTGAATGAGTTCAAAGTCGATACGATCAATTAAACCTTATTGATGAAAAGCGGCTGAACGCTATATGTCATGGACAAGCCTATCAAAAAAAGATCAAGAAGGCTTATGATAAAAAGGTCCACCCTCATACTTATCAAGAAGGGGATCTAGTGATAAAGAAATTGCTTCCAGCCCAGAAGGATAAAATTGGAAAATGGGCAGCAAATTACGAAGGACCCTTTGTGGTCAAACAAGCTTTCTCAGGAGGGGCACTCATCCTCACTAATATGGATGGAGAGGAACTTCGATACTCGATCAATTCTGATGCGGTGAAGAAGTATTATGCTTGAAGACATTGCTCAAGACCCGTCAGGAATGAAAATCCGCAAAGGGCATCCCTGGGCAAAAAATAGGGTCTATATCCCTCACTAGGATACGTCCTAGGCAAAAAGTAGAGGTAAAAAAAAAAAAGAAAAAAAACTAAATAAGAGCAATGATTACCTCAGTCGAAAACCGAACGGCGGCTAAGGTAACATTCTTCCAGAAGCAAGCAGTCTGCATAGTCTTCACTCTGAGCTCAGACATCTCAACTGAAGCAATTAGGAGAACCAGGGGGCATATATCATGGACATGACTGTTTAAGCCTATACAATATATCCAACCCTGACCACCCATTCTTCTAAATACCTTTTGAAATCCTTCTATAAAAGAAATAAAACTTTTGCTCATTTATCAATAAAATTCCTGTTCATTTCCTTTCTCTTGACCAAATATTATGGAAATGCCTCTTTATTGATAAATCATAAAATATGAACAAAGACCTTTAATCAAAGATCAAATATGCATCTAAAAAGAGGAAGCATAAAAAAATAAGAAAGAATAAATTCCTGCTAGGATATTCTTAGGTAAAAATCAGGGTAGCCGGCTAGATTGGAAACCCCAAAAGAACGGTCTAGGCAAAAGATAAGGCAAAAGCCCCCTAAGATATTCTAGGCAAAAATTAAGGTAGCCCGCTAGATCGAAAACCCATAAAGGGCGGTCTAGGCAAAAGATAAGGCTAAAACCAAAAGATGAATAAAAGAGGAGCCCATCATCATGGTCACAAAGGAGGAGCCCATCGGCGTATTCATAAGAAGCCAACGGGAGAAGGCCAGTTATTTTCTAAATGCATCAAAAATAAATAAACAATAGATTGCATTTAGGACATCCCCACACAAAGTAGTTGCATAATACGACTTTGTCAAAATCAAGAAAAAATAATTTTCTTCAAATAAGAATAACAAACATGCATATATAGGAGGCCCCAGAATCCAGTCTCCATATGAAAATCGCAATCAAAACCATTCCAGCAGAATAAAGAGCTTCAAAGAAACTAGCTCTAACCTTCTACCCCAATAAATGAAGGTACACCAGGAAAAAGCCAACAGGAAAGGCTTGATCATCCCCAAGAGGATCCTTGCCTACTCCAGAGGCAAAACAAAAAGACTACCTCACGACTCAGCGGCATCACCACATGAGTCATCAAGCACACTCATGCAAGAATCTCCGCTTCATTCCCCAAAGGAGAATAAGGACTATACAAGAGTCAATCAAATAAAATACGGAGTCAAATCCTCCATATCACCAGGGGGCAACAAAAAGAAAGAAAAGAAAAACTTTCATTCCCCAATAGAGGCACAAAAAAGGGGCCGAATAAAAAATCTCCAAGTAGAGCATATCAAGAAAAGTCTACAAAAGAGGAAAACAAGAAAATTTCCATCTTCCAGCTCAAATAGGAGCTTCACAAAGCCAGGAGCCAAGACTCCATCATCAAATTTGGATCCCCAGGAAGCTGACAAACTCCTTCGTAAATCTCCAAAAAAGAGAAAAAGAAGAAAATTTCTTCATTCCGCTCAATAAAGAGCCTCACAAAGTCAGGAGCTCAAAACTTCATCATAAAACAAAAATCAAATAAAAGATTAGATCTCTGAGAAGCTAATATACTCCCTAGGATCGCCAAAAAGAAAAGATTGAATGCCAAAAAATACTAAATGCCGAAGTTAATGTAATCATCAATCAAAAGACTGAATGCCGAAAAAGAGCATCCCAAGAGCCTTATAAAATAGGGTTCGTACCGGGTGAGGGTAGGTACTCACTAGAGCCTTATGGAATAGGGTTCGTACCAGGTGAGGGTAGGTACTCACCAGAGCCTTATGGAATAGGGTTCGTACCAGGTGGGGTAGGTACCCACAAGAGCCTTATAGAATAGGGTTCGTACCAGGTGGGGGTAGGTACCCACAAGAGCCTTATAGAATAGGGTTGGTACCGGGTGAGGGTAGATACTCATCAGAGCCTTATAGAATAGGGTTCGTACCAGGAGGGGGTAGGTACCCACAAGAGCCTTATAGAATAGGGTTCGTACCAGGTGGGGGTAGGTACCCACAAGAGCCTTATAGAATAGGGTTCGTACCGGGTGAGGGTAGGTACTCATCAGAGCCTTATAGAATAGGGTTTGTACCAGGTGGGGGTAGGTACCCACAAGAACCTTATAAAATAGGGTTTGTACCGGGTGGGGGTAGGTACCCATAAGAGCCTTATAGAATAGGGTTCGTACCAAGTGGGGGTAGGTACCCACAAGAGTGTTATAGAATAGGGTTCGTACCAGGTGGGGGTAGGTACCCACAAGAGCCTTATAGAATAGGGTTCGTACCGGGGGGGGTAGGTACCCACAAGAGCCTTATAGAATAAGGTTCGTATCGAGTGGGGGTAGGTACCCACAAGAGCCTTATAGAATAGGATTCGTACTAGGTGGGGGTAGGTACCCACAAGAGCCTTATAGAATAGGGTTCGTACCGGGTGAGGGTAGGTACTCACCAGAGCCCTATAGAATAGGGTTCGTACTAGTAAAAGCCTTATAAAATAAGGTTTGTACCGGATGAGGGTAGGTACTCATCAGAATCTAGCAAAAATGCAGATTCGTACCAGGTGGGGGTAGGTACCCACCAGAGCCTGATAAAGTAAAGTTTATACCAGATGAGGGTAGGTACTCATCAGAATCTAGCAAAAAATGCAGATTCGTACCAGGTGGGGGTAGGTACCCACCAGAGCCTTATAAAATAAGGTTTGTACCGGATGAGGGTAGGTACTCATCAAAACTTAGCAAAATGCATCAGGTAACTCACCAGAGCATTACAAAAAAAACGGGTTACAAATACCTTGCTTTTGTTAGAGGATAGTTCAAGTGTTGAGCACCTTGGAAGTAAGTACCCACAAGAGTTTAGCAAAATGCGAACTCGTACCAGGTGAGGGTAAGTACTCACCAAAGCCTTGTAAAACAAGGTTCATACCAAGTGGGGGTAGGTACCCACAAGAACCTTATGGAATATGGTTCAGAATCTAGCAAAGAGCAAGATTCATACCTAGTGGGGGTAGGTACCTACAAGAGTCTAGTGAAATACATACTCAGACCTGGTGAGGGTAAGTACTCACCAGAGCCTTATAAAGTAAAAAACCAGATAGGGGTTAGTACCTATCAAAAATATTTATCATCCGGAGGATAAGCAAAGGAGCATCTGAAGGATAACCGGGCAAAAGGGTTAACTCCTTCCCCTACCAACTAATTTTGTCGGCATATTAAGCCAACAAATTAGCCAGGCAGGTGAAGGGGGGGCAGCTGTAGACCCCTAATTTTGCCCGGGCTCTCAATAAAGGCTAAAGAGACTTCCTATAACAAAATAAAGCTCGTCCGACATCTCAATAAAGGCCAAAGAAGACTTCCTATATGAAGATAAAGCTTCAATGGATGTCTATCGGCATCAATCGACGTCCGAATAAAGAAAGGAAAGCTTCCCGGGGGTCCCAGAACACAAAAGCTGGCCAAAACAAGTCGAGACAGCCATCCCAAAGGTGGGACGGCCGTCCCAAACTGCCATAGCCAAGTGGGACGCCCGTCTCAATGCCCAAATTTGAATGGGACGGTCGTCCCAAATCCCAGACGGCCGTCCCAACCTCTCCAGACGCTCATCCTTGATTTCCAAGCCCCGGACGGCCGTCCCAAGCTGCCAGGCTGCGAAAACTATAAATAGGAGGCTCATTTGCCACTTTTTCACACACCAGACAACTCCAAGTACTTGTCTTCTCTTCCTACTTCGAATGAACTCTCTGATTGCCTTAATAAGGTAACAATCAGTTAAGGAATTACATTCCAGCATTCGATTCTTCTGTAAAATTTAGTAGAGTCGATATTGTATTCGGGGAGGAGAGTCTTTGTAGAGCGAGGGATTGCCAAAATGCATCCTCACGATTAAAGATTCGCAATACAAAGCTTGCTACGGAGGTTCTTTTCACTTCTCTTCTCCTTTATTGCTTTATTTATTGCTTTATGTATGCAATATAAAATAAAATCATGTAGATAGCCATTTCTTAAATATTATGCAATAAAATAGGGTAATCGCGTAATTTCTCGTAATCTTCACTTAAATGAATTAATCCGTCATAGGGAACCAGAAAGGGGCGTTGTGGGGTGCTAACACCTTCCCCACACGTAACTAACTCCCTTACCTAACTCTGGTTATAATGGCCAAGTTTGGTTTTTAAAATCAACGCCTTTTTATCCTTTTCCAATGTTTATGGTCAAAACATTGGTGGCGACTCCATAAGAACCCCTTTTCGAAAACCTTGCTTTTATTAGAGGATAGTTCAGTTGTTGAGCACCTCGGAAGCAATGAACATATTTTTAACATAAAACGCGAGTCTAAACCATCTTTTCGCGACCGATCGCATAAACGTTCGAGATGTCCCTGGACGTCAGAACGGACGACGGCGACAGACCCTATGATGGGGGCACCTTGGGGGCCTGGCCTTAGTGAGTGTAGCCGCCATCAAAAAGAGGCGGTTGGAGCGACGCGATGGTTCCGAATTTCCATTTTTTTGCCTTTTTATGGGTGAGGTTACAACGCCTTTAGGTTGTCCGATAACCGGGCTGAACCTAAGGGCAACGTTTTTTGAAAGGGCGTTCTTAGATTGTCTCATAACCGAGCTGACCTAAGAATAAGTTTGAAAGGGTTCTTATGGAGTCGCCACCGATCTTTTTACCGGAAACATCGAAAAAGGAGAGAAAAGGTGTTGGTTTTTTGAAAGCAAACTTTGGTCATTAAAACTAGAGTTGGGTAAGGGAGTTAGTTACGTGTAAGGGAAGTGTTAGTTCCCTTACGACGCCCCTTTCGGGTTCCCCATTACAGGCCAGTTATTTTATAAATAAACTTTTGGAATGATGCTTTTACCCTTTTATTCGTGGAATTAAAATAATGACTACATGGCCCTAATAGCTATTGTGCAATTTAATATAAGTAAAAAGGCAGTAAAAGAAAGGGAGAGAGTGAAGAAACCTCCAGAACAAGCTTTTGATTAATTCTCTTGAAAATTAGGGTGTGTTTTTGCAGCCCTTCGCTCTTACAACGTCAAAATCGCTCTCGAAAACGCTATAAAAACTCTCTTAGACACTCAGAAACTCTGGAAATGCTTCGGAGGGGCTCTAGGAGAAGAATTTTGAGAAATTGTAGAAGTGAAGGTGGAAGAACTGTGTGAAATGAAGTGGAGAGCGCCACCTATTTATAGGGATTTGCGCCTGTCAGGTTGAGACGGCAGTCTCGACTGGCAAGGTCGAGACGGCAGTCACGCCATTCAGGACGGCGGTCTCGACTTGAATAAGTGGCGAGACGGCGGTCTCGACTTGCCAAGTGGCGAGAAGGCCTTCTCGCCAAACAGGAGGGGGATCTCGCCAATGGCAAGTGGCAAGACGACGGTCTCGCCAAACGAGACTGTGGTCTCGACTTGCCATTGGTCGAGACGGTGGTCCCAAAAAGCTAGATGGCGGTCTCGACCCCTGAAGGCGAAAATCCTTTTTTTTGTACATAAAATCCTTCCTACTCTAATATGGGGCCTAATAGTCTCTCCTAGTAGCTTTTTAGGCTCTGTCCATCTTTGAATAGGAGGTCTTCCGCTCTTATTTTGAGGCCGGGCAAGATTTAGGGTCTATAGCTGCCCGTCCTTCACCTGACTAACCGATTGTTGCCCTATTGTGCCAAGAAGATCGGCTGGAGGGTGAAGGAGTTAACCCTCTTGCCCTGTTGTCTTTCGGATGCTCCGTCTTGCGGTGGCTGATCCTCTGGGAAAAAGTGTATGCCTCTGGGATGCTCCTTCTAACGGTAGCCGATCCTTTTGGTTGACACATGGTAGAACCTCACGATACTCCTTCTGACGGTAGCCGATCCTTCGGTTGATACATGGTAGAACCTCAGGATACTCCTTCTGACGGTAGCCAATCTTTTGGTTGATGGGTATAAATCCCCCATCAGGTTGGTAGTTGCAATCCACTGTGCATAGGGCTGGATGAGTATAAACCCCCCATCAGGCTGGTAGTTACGACTTACTGGTCTAGCTCGTGTGTAGATTAGGCGCACTTCGTGTGCAAGTTGATGGGTATGAACCCCCCATCTGGCTGGTACAGTCCACTGCGTAGGACTAGTGGTGGTGGCGGCTTACTGCTCAGTAGCTCATGCGCCGAGTGTTGAGATATGTTCTCTTGTCTTTGTTTTTTGTCTTTTCTGGGATATTTATCTGGTTTTTTGCCAGGGATTGCTTCTACCCTTCCGTTGGTCATCCAACTGGTTGGTTGCCGGGTAGTCCTGTTTCGTAATTCGACTTTGCTGGTCATCGAAAAGCTCTTGGTCAATGTGGTTGACTTGTCTTGTTTTTTAATCCTGCCTTTTTCCGCAGTTTTATTTTTTTTCTCGCAATTTCGGATTTTGTCTTTTCCGGGATTAAGCGTAAGTCTTTTTACTTTTTAGTTTCTTTTCGTTACGCTAAATTTTTCGAAAAGAGGACAAAAATGAATGAAAGAAATTTTTATTTATGGTAAAATTTTGAGTACAATATTTATTTTTTGGGGGAGTCCCTAAGATGGTGGACTTGAGCCGAGAGACGATTCGGAAGGAGGGAATTGCCAATACATATGTCTTTGAAATTCTGCCTGGTCTAGGACTTCGTCGAGGCGTTCTTGCCGGAACATTACCACGTCTTGCCTTATTCCCTCTTGTATCTGGCCGAAGGACTCCATCCTTGTCTCGAAGACATCCTGCCTTAGAGACATCCGATCCTGTCTTAAGGACATTTGGTCGAATTGCTGGCGCAAGCTATAAATGTTGTGATTGATGCCAACAAAGTCGTTCGTATACTGTTGTTGTTGTTGTTGTTGGAACTCCTAGGGTGTCGGGAGATCTTGCATCGCCACCAGGTCCTAGAGGTCGAAAGTCATGGCTAGCGAGGGGTGGAGGGCCAACCGGGACCCTTGGCGGATCAACATCCCCATGATGACAAGTATGGACCCATTGATAGTCTTAGGTCAAAGGTCGGAGGAGAGGTTCTCTCCGCCACTGCACCCCCATTTTTCTGCCAACGGTGATGAGGGGAGCCGTGAGGATGGCTCCCACGGGACGGCTCCCGAAGTCCTTAAGGGCCTTCACGAAGAAGTAGTCGGGGTTGCACCGGCGCCCTTGGCTCATGTAGTAGAGGGCGAAGAGGTCTGGGTAAGTGACCTTGCCCTGGCTCTCCTTCCGCCCGTGGACAGTCCCAACCAGCAGCTTGTGGCAGATGCGGAGAGCGGGGGTGAGTGCAGACCCCTTCAGCAAGGATGGCAAGGTGCACATCCCGGTGAGTTCCTCCCACATCTCACCAGCGGTGAGGGTAGGGGGGGCGCTCGTAGATGGCCTCCGGGTACTCTTGGGTCAGGACGTCCTCGGACCAGACGAATCCAATAGACACGTTGAATTCATCCAGGGTCGTCGTCCGGTACGACCCACTCATGAAGTAGGACACCATCTTGACCGGCGGGAGTCCTGACACCATTGTGGGGAGCTCATAGTAAGTGATGGAGGCGAGAAATTCCATCACCACCTATGGGTAGATGTGGGTGGGGGGAGACTGAAGGAAGCGCCATCCAATGCTGTCGAGGTGGGCGCGAACTTCATCTTTCCAACCGAATTCGGCGAGGATGCTGAAGTCCAAACTAATCATAGGGTGCCACGTGTACCCTTGAATGTGCTCCAGGCGGGCCTGGTGTTGGGGCGAGAGTTGAGTCGGGTCTTGTGGAATTGGGGCCGTGGAAGCACTTGGGCCAGAAGAACCCCTTCTTTTCCTTGATGCCTCGCCTCTATGCATTTTGGTAGGAGAATGCTCAAATATAGGAGAAAGGAGTGTAGGAGTGCAGGAGAGAGTGTTTGAAACCCTCCCAAGGCCCCCCCATTTATAGAGTTTTCGTTTGAATTCAGGACCGCCATCTGGAATCTCTAGACGACGGTCTCGTTTTGGTCCTAAGTCAAGATGGCCCTCTCACCAAACGAGAAGGCGGTCTCGTCTTTGTCCAAAACGAGACGACGGTCTCATTTCAACGCGAGTCGAGATGGTAGTCTCGATTTTTGAGATGATTTTTTTTTTTAAGAAAATAGGACCTTGTTCAAAAACATTTTATGCATGCAATGTTTTCATGTTTGATGTCCTATAATTCCTATTTCATTAGTTTTTCAAGAAGGATTAACTGGTGCGTCTTGTAGAGACGGGTGCCCTGTGATCTTCATTTTTCTGCTGTACTTGGTTGTACCGTTTCGGACTTAGTGTGACCGAAGAATGACTTTCTCTTCCTATTCTCTTTTTGGAGAGCACACTATGCCATGTTGGTGCCCTTTTTCTTTGCTTTAGAGGTTTCAATCCTCTTGTTGATTATACGCCTCCATATTCCCAAACTAATTGTTGGAATAATGTTGTGAGGGTCAAGAGAAAAGAAGTAAAGGATAAATTCAACGACTTGTGTTTTAGACGGTTGATTTTCTTTAGAAAAGATTTTGTAAGAATGGCTGGCTAAGGTTAGGCCTGAATGTTTAAGCTTTTGTCTAAGCAAACATTTTTCTCTTTTTTTACTTTGTTTGTTTTTTGTTGATTTTCGTCTTATCCTATTTCCATTGCTTTTATGGCTGATCGATTTCCCTAGATCACTCTTTTGGGTTTTCGAACTTGGATATTGTGTCTTGGTCCTATCATTTGTAACCCTCACTTTTGCCTAGGCTACCCTTTATTTTTGTTCGGGTATCCTAACGGGTTGACCCTATCTTTTGTGTAGCCCCCTTTATGGGTTTTGATGCACTTGTTGGATTTGATGAAGACATATAGAGTTTATAGAGTTTATTTTGTGGGTGTGTAGGTAGATAGGTTATAGGTTTAGAATTTAATCTCTTGATAATTTCAGTAGATCTTGTGATAAACGCCTATAAATGTTGCATTTCATAGAATTTATCTTACTGGATGAAAAACTAATCATTAAGCCTTGAAAGAACAAACTGAGTTTTTAATCTGTCAAAAATCAGTTTCAATCTGTTAAAATCACTTAAAATAGGAAATGTATATATACAGCCAAAATTTTAATTGATTGAATCGCAAAATCAATAGGTTAAAATGTTCTTGATGGTTTTTCCATATTAAGGGTTTCGCAGTATTGATCTGTTGAATTAATAAATCAATAGATTAAAATGTTCTAGCCATTTTTCATTTCAAAAGTATCTCAGATTTATAATCTGTTGAAATTAAGTTCAATCTGTTGAAATAGAGAGATGTCATTTTTCATTTTAAAGTATCTCAGAATTTCAATCTGTTGAAATAAATTTTAATCTGTTAAAATAGAGAGATATCATTTTTCATTTTAAGGTATCTCAGAATTTCAATCTCTTGAAATATATTTTAATCTGTTGAAATAGAGAGCTACCATTTTTCTTCTAACTGTTTCAATCCATTAAAAGCTCGAAATAACCGATTGAATGAGTTTTAAAGAAAATCAATCGATTGAAACATCATTTTAAATCGATTGAAACTACCAATTTCTCTCTTTTACTCTATAAATACATTTTTTATTTTTCTTTCAAATACACAATTTGAAAAACGATTGAAAGCAATCTTGGAGCTCTCATATTCGTGTTTTTATCTGAGCATTCATACACATTTCATATCATAAGGCGTTTTGATCAAGATTGTTGAAAGATCTTCAAGAGAGAAAGTTCTGAATTAGAAAAATTGCTTCTGGACTTCTATATTGTAAAAGCTGCAGTCCAGGTTTATTCTTTTCATATACTTGTCTGAATTCTAATTGTGTAGATTGGGTTTGAATCTGCACTGGTTATAGTAATTGGGTTTGGTTGCTGGGTGGTTTTTCAAGAGTCTATCTTGTGGTGTTGTAAGGTAGTTCTTGGGGTAGATTGGTGTATATCTACTGGTTTGTATTTTCACTTGGTATTAGTGGAACTTGGCAGATTTGTGAAGAACTGGATGTAGCTCTTGGGAAGAGTGAACTAGTATAAACTCTTGTGTTGTATTTCTGCTTTTATCTCTTTTCATTTCTGATTTATATTCTTGCTTTGTTTAAAATCAAATCTGCCTAATAAATTATTGGATAAAGATTAATCATTCTTCCACAAAGAAAGAGTGTTTTTCGAAAAAGATTTCTAAGTTCAATTCACCCCCCCCCCCTCTTGAACTCGACCATTAATTCTTACAATTGGTATCAGAGCTAGTTCTTGTAAGTTACTCAAGAATTTGGTCCAAGAAAGTTTAAATGGCTGAGGGAAAGATGAATTTTTCTGAAGGAGCCTCCATCAATAGGCCTCCTCTATTTGCTAGTGTGAATTATTCCTTTTGGAAGGTTAGAATGAAAATCTTTATTGAATCTCTTGATAGGGGCATTTGGGATACAATTATTAATGGTCCTTTCAAACCAACTCATACAGTGGATGGTAAAATTGTTGAAAAAGAATGGGTTGACTTAACTGATGCAGAAAATAGGAAAGTTCAATATGATTATACTGCTAAGAACATTATTACCTCTGCCTTAAATCTTGATGAGTTTTTCAGGGTTTCTCAATGCACCTCTGCCAAAGAAATGTGGGAGATTCTAGAAGTCACCCATGAAGGTACCTCTGATGTGAAAAGGGCAAGGAAGCATGAACTAATTAGAGATTATGAATTGTTCAAAATGCAGCAAGGTGAAACCATTGCAGATGTGCAGAAAAGATTCACACATATAGTCAACCATCTAATTGGATTAGGCAAGACGTTTGACAAGGAAGAGTTAAACATCAAACTCCTAAAATGTTTGGACAGATCTTGGCAACCAAAGGTGACAACCATATCAAAATCAAGAGACTTAACTGAGATGACTACTGCATCGTTGTTTGGTAAGCTAAGGGAACACGAGTTGGAGATCAACAAGTTTAAAGAACAAGAAAATGCAGAGAAGAAAAGCATAAACATTGTTCTCAAGACAATTGAAGAAAGTAGTGACTCTGAAGAAGATGGATCTGAGAATCTTAATCTATTGGTTAAGAAGTTTGGGAAATTTCTTAAGAAGAAAAATAGAATTGGCCAGACTAAAAGGTACAATGATAAAAGAACTGATTCTATTCAAAATAATTATACTTGTTATTCTTGTGGTAAGCAGGGACATATAAGAAGTGAATGTCCAGAAAAATCCAAAAATCAAAACAAGAAAGATATGAAGTACAAAGGGAAAAAGGCCTACATAGCTTGGCAAGACAATGATTCATCCTCGAGTTCTGAATCTGAAGGTGAAGAAGTGAATCTATGCTTAATGGCTGGTTGTGAATCCTCTTCATCCCATGTAAGTTCAACCCCCACAGAGAATGAAATGAATTACAACACATTATTAATTGCTTTCAATGAAATGCATGATGAAGCTAAGAATTTATCCTATACAAATAATTGGTTAAAAGGACTAAATAACTGGTTAGAGAATAGGGTTAAAGTTCTGGAAGAAGAATTATTAGAAAGCAAAATAGATATGGCGCATCTTGAAATAATCTACAATAATTCATCTTCTGATAATGCTGCTGTTAACAAAAATTGTGAAAAGTGTATCTCTCTGCAGAAAAAGGTTGAGTATTTGATTAAAATCTTATCTAAGTTTACTCAAGGTAAAGAAAATTTAGATACACATCTTGGGTCTCAAAATTGTGTGTTTGATCATACTGGCATTGGTTACAAACCTAAGTTTGGGGTTAAAACTAAAAGGTATTTGAACTTCTTTTCTTTCAGAAAATCAACAGCATCTCCTTTCTCATCTTGTCATTATTGTATAAAAAAAGGGCATACTATAAAATTCTGTCATATTAGAAAACATTTTGTGCCACAGGGTAAAATGAGATGGGTTCCAAAATATGTTAAACAGAAAATTTGACGACTAAGGACCCAAAGTATTTAAGGGTACCAAATACTTGATACTTGATTTTTCAGGAACAGCAGCAAGAATCACTTTGGTACTTGGACAGCGGATGCTCAAGGCATATGACAGGTGATATTTCCAAATTTCAGAAACTGAGATTGAAGACTGGAGGTCACGTGACATATGGAGATATAGGAGATGCTGAAACCATGACCATTCACAATGTTCTTCTTGTTGAAGGTCTTAAGCATAACTTAATCAGTATAAGTCAATTATGTGATCTTGGTCACAAGGTTATCTTCAAACCAGAAATCTGCCTAATCTGTGAGCCAAAATCTGACACGGTAATGTTGGTTGGTAAGAGATTAAACAACATTTACATGCTAGATATCAAGCATTCTATCTCATCTCAAAGCTGTCTTCTTACTAAAGAAGAAGAATCTTGGTTATGACATAGAAGGCTTGCACATATTCATCTTAATCATCTTGACAAACTAATTACTAAAGATTTAGTTTCTAGACTACCTAAGCTTCAAAATCTGAAAGACAAAATTTGTGAAGCTTGTTTAAAAGGTAAACAAACTAGAAAATCCTTTTCAAATAAAAACATTGTTTCTACTTGTAGATCTTTGGAACTGCTCCACATAGATTTGGTTGGTCCTTCAAGAAATAAAAGCCTAGGTGGTAATCTTTATATCATGGTAATTGTTGATGATTTTTCCAGATTTACTTGGACTATTTTTCTAAAAAGCCAAATCAAATTCTTTCAAATCTTTTAAAAAGCTTGCCAAGGTTTTACATAATGAGAAAGATTATTTCATTACTTCTATTCAAAGTGACAATGGTGGAGAATTTGTAAATGAAAAGTTTGAATTATTCTGTGAAAAGTATGGCATAAAACAAAACTTTTCTGCTCCAAGAACTCCTCAACAGAATGGTGTTGTGGAAAGGAAGAACAAATCTATTGTGCAACTTGCTAGAACAATGCTTTGTGAGAACTTCTTACCTAAATACTTTTGGGCAGATGCTGTAAACACTGCTTGTCATGTTTTGAATAGAGTTTTGATTAGACCCATTCTTAGGAAAACCCCATATGAACCTTACAAAGGAAGAAAACCCAACATAAACTATTTCAGGTTTTTTGGATGTACATGTTTTGTTTTAAACAATGGGAAAGAAAATATTGTCAAGTTTGATGACAAATCTGATAAAGGGATCTTTCTTGGCTATTCTTCTAACAGTCATGCATATAGAGTCTATAATTTAAGACTGAAATCTATTGAATAATTAGTACATGTTGTTTTTAATGAGTCTCCTCGAGTGTTGCAGAGTAAAACAATAGGTACTGCAGATGATGACGAATTAGCTGATAATTCTTATCAGTTAAAACATTCCAGAGATATAGATCAGTATACTGTCGAAGAAGGTGATCAATCAATTGATCCTACAAAAACTGATCCACCAGAAAGAATTGTTGGAGAATAGGAAGAAGATACCCTGGATGAGCTTCCTAAAGAATGGATTGTCCCAAGAGATCTTTCTCTAGACAATGTTATTGGGAAAATCAATAAGGGAGTATCCACTAGAAATTCTCTTAATCAATTCTGCAATCATATGACATTCATTTTACAAATTGAACCTAAAACTGTTAAGGATGCATTAAATGATGAATATTGGGTTAGTGCCATTCATGATGAACTTAATCAGTTTGAAAGAAATAATGTGTGGGAATTAGTTCCTAAAACCAAAGATATAAATATAATTGGTACTTAGTGGGTATTCAAAAACAAATTAGATGAACACGACATTATTACAAGAAATAAAGCTAGGTTGGTAGCCAAAGGATATAATCAACAGGAAGGAATTGATTTTGATGAAACCTTTGCACACATAGCTAGACTTGAAGCTGTTAGACTGTTATTAGCTTATGCTTGTATTAGTGGTTTCAGATTACTTCAGATGGATGTCAAGAGTGCCTTTCTAAATGGACTTATCAATGAAGAAGTCTATGTTTCTCAGCCTCCTGGTTTTGAAAATCACAAACATCTTGACCATGTTTACAAGCTGAAAAAGGCTCTTTATGGATTAAAGTAGGCTCCTAGACAATGGTATGAAAAGCTAAGTAATTTCTTAATTGATCAAGGATACAAACGAGGTGAAGTTGACAAAACCTTATTCATTAAGAAATCTGGATTTGACATTATTCTGGTGTAGGTTTATGTTGATGATATCATTTTTGGTTCTACTAATAATGCCTTGTGTAATAAATTTGTTAAGGAAATGCAAAGTGAATTTGAGATGTCTATGATGGGAGAACTAAATTTATTCCTTGGTCTTCAGGTTAAGCAATTAAGGAATGGTATTTTCCTAAATCAATCTAAATACTGTAATGATTTGTTGAAGAAATTTGATATGCATAATTGCAAAGAATCCTCCACACCCATGTCTACTAACTGTTGTCTAGATTTAGATGAAAAAGGGAAATTTGTTTATCAAACTAAATATAGAGGTTTGATTGGATCTCTTTTATATCTGATTGCTAGTAGGCCTGACATTATGTTCAGTGTTTGCCTTTGTGCTAGATTTCAGGAAAATCCAAAGGAATCTCACCTCACTGCTGCTAAAAGGATTCTCAAGTATCTTAAAGGAACCATTAATGTTGGACTATGGTATCCTGAAGGTGCCTCTCTTAAACTTGTTGGATTTTCTGATTCTGACTTTGCAGCATGTAGATTGGATAGGAAAAGTACCTCTGGTACATGCCATTTACTGGGAAGCAGTCTTATATCATGGCACAACAAAAAACAAGCATGTGTAGCTCTTTCAACTGCAAAAGCTGAATACATTGCAGCTAGGAGTTGTTGTGCTCAGAGTATCTACCTCAAACAACAATTGAAAGATTATGGGGTGTTTCTCAACACGGTACCTCTGGTTTGTGATAATACTAGTGCAATGAATCTAACTAAGAATCCTATTCAACACTCTAGAACTAAGAATATTGAAATTAGACATCACTTTATTAGAGAACATGTATCTAGGGGTGATTGTGAAATTTTATTCATTGATACTGAGAAACAATTAGCTGACTTGTTCACCAAACCACTACCTAGAGATAGACTTAATATGCTTAGAACTGAATCAGGAATTTTGGATCTATCTAGTATTGTATAATTGATCCTTTATTATGGTTCTGTGCTTTTTAACAGGTTGATAATATGTTCAATCGATTAAGTTGCCTGAAAATTTTGAAATACTGGTCAAACTATGTGCTTTAATCGATTGAAATTGCGAAATAATCTGTTGATTTCCTGATTCTCAATCTCTGTTCATGATTTATGGCCAGATTAATCGATTAAATAAGTTATTAATCGATTTATTTCAATAACTCTGTAGCTCTGCATGTTTTTCTTTTTTGAATTAATCGATTAAATCTTCGATTCAATTGATTTATTTTACTTTTGATAATCTGTGTCTATATCATTAATTGAAAATCAATTGATTTTATGGAAAATCAATGGGTTAATTTTTTCTAGGGCTAGTAGTGTATGCTTTGCTTCTGATTATTTACTGCAGATTGAATTAAGTGCCTTTGCAACTACAAACAACTTCAGCTACTCTCTTAAATGTAATGGTTATCCAATAAACGCTGAAAGATTGTGATTGGAAATCAGATGTGAAGAAATGCAGGTAATCAAGTGTTATTATACCCATTCTCTCTCTCTCTCTCTCTCTCTCTCTGTCTTTTCCATCTCTGACACAAGGAGCAGAACTAAGGTAATTTACTAAAAGACAAATTTGACTATTCAAAGTAGATGAAGGGTCCGGTTTCTCCCATTCCTTTTAGTATGCAATAGTTGATTCGAAAATCTTGTATTCTCTCTTGGAAAAATATTCTCTCTTTTCTGTATTCGGTTCATCTCTCAAACATCATGTTCAAGCGCACCAAATCTGGAAGGAGGAAGTTCAGTAGAGGAGAATCCTCAGCTCCTGTCCAAGAAACATCAGGAGGAAGGCGCATTGAAACCTGGTTCAATGGGAACCAAGAGAAGATGGGGTTATTCATTCACAAAATGAGCAGAAAACAGATTAATATTCCTAAGGTTCTGAAATTCTCGTGGTTGGATGCTGAAGGGTTTAAAGGGGTTTGAAAGTTGCTGCAACACCAGAAACTTCAGATGTTCCTAGAGCTCAATGGTAGAATCTATCCTGACCTTATCAAAGTTTTCTTTACTAACCTGTCATTTGAAGGTTCTACACTCAAAACTCAAGTTAAAGGAGTGGAAATTGAGATTACTCCCACTGTTTGGAAAAATGTTGCTGGACTCAAGGATGAAGGAGTAAAAGTCACTAAAGGATATACCTCTGATGTAGAAGAATTCAACAAAGTCCAATATTTTCGTTCTTGTTTGAGAAATAAGCATGACTCTGTGAGTTCCTTCAACACTGGGAAGCTTAACCTTGAAGAAAGAGTACTTGCATTCATAGTGGCCTGGCAGCTTACTCCCAGGGGGAGCAATCATGCAGTACTGAATGAAGGTGACTTGGTACTGATGTATTGTATCCACCACAGAATCAGAGTAAACTGGGTATTTGTTATCAAGGACCATATGATCAAAACAAAAAGGCTAAGTGATTTTAGGTATCCCTATGCTATCTTAATTTCTAAATTTCTAACTCATTTTGGTGTTGACTTAGAAGGAGAACTGTCTGAAATTGTTCGCCCCACAAATGAGGTTAACAACTCCATCCTTCATAAAATGGGATTCATTAAGATTGATGGTGATTGGATTTCAAAAGAAGAAGCTGGGAGAGAAGAAGAAGAAGAGGAAGACGATGAGAATACTGGTGCTCCAAGTGTTGCTGAAGCAAGACAAACAGACCCTATGGAAGATGTTATGGCTTAGCAGTCTCCATTGGAAATGATTCCTTACATGGAACAACCTGACCGTGGCACGCCTCTTTCACATTTTGAAAGGACTATGCTGCATCAAATGAATGAAATTCAAACAAAGCAAAGGAGGCACATGGAGATGACATATGCTCTACAAGCTCGCCAGCATCGGCTTTATGAAGACTCCATTGCCAGATTTCAGCACATTGATAATCAACTGGAAGATATCTTCAATAGAATTGGAGACCTCCAATTCAATCAGGGTCCCTGGGATGGTGATGAGTGAAATTTCTTATGCTTTCTTTCACTTGTGTTTTTTTTGTTTGTCTTAATTTTGGGTACCTACATGGTACTTATGGCTTGTAATTGAACACTTTTTGATGAAGTCAAATAGGGCGAGAAGTATTCGCTTATACTGACACTACACTACAAACACATCACAAAATCATATGTCTTTGCTCTATTATTATTTCTTTCATGTAGGTGCAATGGTTATTTGTGAAAGTGATGAAGATCTTATTGAAATACCTTGGCAAAGATCTCATTGATTTGATGAAGTCAAAGATGAAGTCAAAAGCAACTTTGCAGTGGACAAAAGTCACTAAGAGTAGAAGAATTAGTGTGTCTTCAACTATGCTTAGGTATAATCATTTTATCTTTTCTGCTGCATGAGGTTTCTTCACTTAAAAGATTTTGCAAAATGCCTCTAAAAATGTTTTTCACAATTAAAAACAAAGTATTTTGACAAAAGCTTTCTTAAACAAGTTTTTAACTGATACAACTTTGATAGAACCGATTAAAATTACTTAGAATGTTCAGAGAAGTGTTTTTACAGTATTTTAATCGATACAACTTGATTTTAATCGGTTAAAACCACTTGGAGTTCAGGATGATTGATCAGAATACAATTATGACCGATCAGAATCAAATATGATCGATCAGAATTGAATTATGACCGATCAGAATCAGTTATGATCGATCTGAATTTAGTTATGACCGATCAGAACTCTTTTAATCGATTAAATCTCGTTTCAATCGATTAAAACAACTTAGAAAATTTCTACACAGCGTTTTAATCGATTAAAACTTATTTTTATCAGTTAAAATAACTTGAAAAGTTTTACAAGAAAGTTTTGCAGTATTTCAATCGATTGAATCGCGAAACAATCGATTAAATCAACTTAGAAGATTTTTTGTAAAGTGTTTTAATTGATACAAACGTTGTTGTATCAGTTAAAACAAATCTGTTAAAGAATCAAGAACGTATTAATGAATTAAAAGAAGTTTTAACAGATTAAAACTGCACTTTTAACAGATTAAAAGAATCTTTTAACAGATTAATTAATACAGCTGTTTTGAAAATCTTCTATAAAAATAGAGTTGCTTGAACTTTTTACATAGACATTTGAACATCAATCTTAAGCAATCAAGCAAGCAAACGTTAGCATCTTTTCAAGAAAAATTCGCGTCAGTTTTTGAGAAGTTCTTTGAAAATCTTTCTTGAGGCAACTTGATTTTTCCTGAAGAAGAAACACCTACAGCAGAATTGCATAAACTGGTTTGAGCATTCTAGTTTCTTCTTTTTCATTTCTTTACATTCTTTTTGTATTGTTTGGTGCCTGGAATTTGGGCACTGGTTTCTTTGCAGCTGGAATTTGGTTGTAGAGGTTATCAAGAACTGGAATTTGGTTCTTGGTGAGAGGTTGAGTGCAGGAACTGGAATTTGGTTCTTGTGGTAGATTAAGTGTAAGATTGTAAGTCTGTAAAACATTTGATCTAGTGGAACCCAGCTGGAATTTGGCTGGAGACTGGACGTAGCCCTGGTATTGGGTGAACCAGTATAAAACACCGGTGATATCTTTCTTAACCTTTCTCTATTTTAATTCTATCGCTGCATTTATATTGATTGATTGCTTTGTAATTCAAGAACAGATCTGGAATCTTAATTTTTGAATTAGATAATCTGTTATTTGCGAAAAACTTTTAAAGATCAATTCAGCCCCCTCTTAATCTCAGCCTACTTTTCTAACAATTGGTATCAGAGCGAGGTGGTTGAAAGTTATTCAAGTTCTTTGATCCATGGCTGGAAACAAATTTTCTGAGGGCGCTTGTATTGATAAACCTCCACTATTTTGTGGAACAGATTATCCTTTTTGGAAAATTAGGATGAAGATCTTTATTGAATCTATTAGTATAAATGTTTGGATGATTAAAACTGATATCGCTAACAAAGATTGGTCTAGCTTAAATGACTATGAAAAGAAATTAATCTAGGATGATTGTATTGCCAAAAATATTATCATTTCTTCACTTAACAGAAACAATTTTTTCAGGATAGCACACTCTCAGACTGCTACACAAATGTGGAAAATTCTTGAAATGACCTATGAAGAAACAACAGAGACATGCCTAATGGTCAACTCGGATTCACCAAAAACCAGTGCAAGACAAAATGAAGATCTCTTGTACCTTGACAGTGGCTGTTCCAAACACATGACAGGTGATATTACAAAATTTTGCAATCTAAAACTAAAGAATGGCGGGACTGTTGTCTATGGTGATAATAATAAAGGAAGAATTCTTGGATTAGGTGACATCAAATGTGCAGAATCAGGTATGATTAACAATGTTTTATATGTTGAAGGTTTAAAACATAATTTGATTAGTATTAGCCAGCTGTGTGATAAAGGACACAAAGTTATCTTTAGGCAAAATGAATGTTAAATAATCAAATCAGACTCAGAACAGGTAATGATTACTGGTAAGAGGATCAACAATATTTACATGTTAGATACTAATTCTGCTAAGAACTGTTGCTTAATTTCTAAAGAGAATGATTCCTGGTTATGGCATAGGAGGTTAGCTCATATTCATATGAATCATCTAAACAAATTGATTTCTAGAGATCTTGTAATTGGCTTACCTAAACTCAAGTTTGTGAAAGACAAAGTATGTGATGCATGTCAAAAAGGGAAACAAGTCAAAAACTATTTTTCACAGAAAAATATTGTTTCAACATTTAGACCTCTTGAACTTTTGCACATGGATCTCTTTGGTCCTTCTAGAACTATGAGCTTAGGAGGAAATCTATATGCACTGGTTATTGTGGATGATTACTCAAGATTTACCTGGACATTGTTTTTTAAATTAAAATCTGATACTTTCCATTTGTTTAAGAAATTTGCGAAACAAATTCAAAATGAAAAAGGCTATTTTATCTCTTGTATTCAAAGTGATCATGGGGGAGAATTTTCTAACGAAAATTTTGATAAATTTTGTGATAAACATGGTACCAAACATAATTTTTCCGCTCCTAGAACTCCTCAACAGAATGGTATAGTTGAAAGGAAAAATCGTTCCCTTGAAGAGCTTGCTAGGACAATGCTTAATGAGAAAGCACTACCAAAATATTTTTGGGCAGATGTTGTTAGCACTACTTGCCATGTATTAAACTGTGTGTTAATTAGGCCTTTTCTTAAGAAAACCCCTTATGAATTATTCAAAGGTAAAAAGTCAAACATAAACTATTTTAGAGTATTTGGAAGTAAAGTTTTCATCTTAAACAATGGAAAAGAAAATCTTGGAAAGTTTGATTCCAAATCTGATGAAGGTATTTTCTTGGGGTACTCATTAAATAGCCATGCTTATAGAATCTTTAATAAAAGGCTAAATACTGTAGAAGAATCTGTCCATGTTATATTTGATGAGACTAACCCGGATATGCAGAAAATTTCTGAATATAGTACAAAGGAAGACATTTTAACTGATAAAATGTATCAGTTAACACTTCCAGAACCAACAGTTTGTCAGAAACAGATTGAAGAAATTGAAGAAACTGAAGTGGAACTGCCCAAGGAATGGAAAACTCCAAGAAATCTTTCAATTGACAACATCATTGGTGAAATAAATCAGGGAGTTTCCACTAGAAGATCTCTAAATAAGTTTTGCAATCACATGGCATTTGTATCTCAAATTGAACCTAAAAACATATCTGATGCATTAAAGGATAATAACTAGATTAATGCTATGCATGATGAATTAAATCAATTTACAAGAAATGAGGTATGAGAATTAATTCCAAAACCAGATAATGCCAATATTGTAGGAACAAAATGGGTTTTTAGGAATAAAATGGATGAAAATGGCATAATAACTAGAAACAAGGCCAGATTAGTTGCTAAAGGGTATAATCAGCAAGAAGGAATTGATTTTGATGAAACATATGCTCCAGTTGCTAGATTAGAAGTCTGTTAGACTATTACTTGCCTATGCTTCAATTAAAAATTTCGAGGTTATTTCAAATGGATGTCAAAAGCGCTTTCTTGAATGGCTACTTGAATGATGAAGTTTTTGTTACCCAACCACCTGGTTTGAAGATCATATTCATCCAGAATATGTTTATAGATTGAAGAAAGCTCTGTATGGTCTCAAACAAGCCCCAAGACAATGGTATGAAAGGTTAAGTAACTTTCTTATTTCAAAGGGCTATCAAAGAGGTTTGGTTGACAAAACTTTATTTCTAAAGAAATTGAATAATGATGTAATTCTGGTTCAAGTATACGTTGATGACATCATATTTGGAGCTACTAATGAGTCTTTATGTAAAGATTTCATCAAAGATATGCAGGGGAGTTTGAGATGTCTATGATGGGGGAACTTAACTACTTTCTTGGATTACAAGTTAAACAACTTCAAGAAGGAAGCTTTCTTCATCAATCCAAATACTGCACGAGAACTCTTAAAGAAATTTGAGATGGAACACTGCAAGGAGGCATCAACACCTATGTCCACAAATTGTTATCTTGACTCTGATGAAAAAGGAAAATCTGTTGATGAAATTAAATATAGAGGGCTTATTGGTTCTTTGCTATATTTAACAACAAGCAGACCTGACATTATGTTCAGTGTTTGTATGTGTGCCAGGTTCTAATCTGCACCAAAAAAGTCTCATTTTACTGCTGCAAAAAGGATCCTCAAATATCTCAAAGGAACCTTAAATGTTGGGTGGTATCCAGGTGAGTCAAAACTAAATCTAGTTGGATACTCTGACTCAGATTTTGCAGGTTGTAAGCTTGACAGGAAAAGCACCAGTGGCACCTGTCATCTCCTTGGAAACAGTCTAATTTCATGGCACGATGAAAAGCGGTCATGTGTTGCTCTTTCTACAACTGAAGCAGAATACATTGCAGTCGGGAGTTGTTGTGCTCAATCTCTTTGGATCAAACAACGAGCTTGAGGATTATGGTTTAATTCTCAGAAAAATTCCTCTCTTGTGTGATAATACTAGTGCTATTATGTTAACAAAAAATCCAATCCAACATTCTAGGACAAAGCATATAGAAATAAGACATCATTTCATTAGAGATCATGTTTTGAAAGGTGATTGCGAAATCTTCTTTATAGAAACTGAAAAACAACTAGCAGATATTTTTACAAAACCTCTTGCTTGTGATCGGTTTTTCAAAATTCGCACTGAATTAGGCATTTTGGATGCATCAAACATTACCTAGATTTCAAAAACTGGTTGTTTTAATCAATAAAAAATCTTTTAAATCGATTAAAAGAATTTATACAACAATTTTCTTTACTGTTTTAATCGATTAAATGTCGAAATAATCGATTAAATGCACTTATGTCTTATATTTCAAAATCCTTCACTGTTTTAATCGATTAAACCTTTATTTCAATCGATTAAAATCATTAAACATGAACTTTTTAATCGATTTTATCCTGTTTTTAATCGATTTTTATTCTGCAAAAAAAAATTAAAGGCTTTAGTTAATGACTGTTATTGTAACATGCTACTAAAGCGTGATTCCCTTATCTTTACACGTGTTAATTGTATTCATTACAAACGTGTTAATGAAGATAAGTTTGAATCAACTTTGATTGATCTTTACATGAGTAAAGTATCGTATTTTTTTCATTTTTTTCTATTTTCAAAAACTTTTCAATACATTCCTATGCATTGTTTCTATTTTGTTCCCTATTTTTTGATGAAGTCAAAAGGGGGAGAAATAGTTGCTTTTAGAAATAACTCTTAATTTAGGGGGAGAAAAAAATTTAGGGGGAGAAATAGGAAGATAATTCATTTTTGATTACTCACTAATGTGTATTATCAAGTGACTTCTTTTGCAGAGTTTTGTTTTCAAAAAGTGGTGTTTGTCTTCATCAAATAGGGGGAGACTGAAAGTGATGAAGATCTTATTGAAATACCTTGGCAAAGATCTCATTGATTTGATGAAGTCAAAGATGAAGTCAAAAGCAACTTTGCAGTGGACAAAAGTCACTAAGAGTAGAAGAATTAGTGTCTTTAGCTATGCTTAGGTATAATCATTTTATCTTTTCTGCTGCATGAGGTTTCTTCACTTAAAAGATTTTGCAAAATGCCTCTAAAAATGTTTTTAACAATTAAAAACAAAGTATTTTGACAAAAGCTTTCTTAAACAAGTTTTTAACTGATACATCTTTGATAGAACCGATTAAAATTACTTAGAATGTTCAGAGAAGTGTTTTTACAGTATTTTAATTGATACAACTTGATTTTAATCGGTTAAAACCACTTGGAGTTTAGGATGATCGATCAAAATACAATTATAACCGATCAGAATCAGATATGATCGATCAGAATTGAATTATGATCGATCAGAATCAATTATGATCGATCAGAATTTAGTTATGACCAATCAGAACTCTTTTAATCGATTAAATCTCGTTTCAATCGATTAAAACAACTTAGAAAATTTCTACATAGCGTTTTAATCGATTAAAACTTATTTTTATCAGTTAAAATAACTTGAAAAGTTTTACAAGAAAGTTTTGCAGTATTTCAATCGATTGAATTGCGAAACAATCGATTAAATCAACTTAGAAGATTTTTTGTAAAGTGTTTTAATTGATACAAACATTGTTGTATCAGTTAAAACAAATCTGTTAAACAATCAAGAACGTATTAATGAATTAAAAGAAGTTTTAACAGATTAAAACTGCACTTTTAACAGATTAAAAGAATCTTTTAACAGATTAATTAATACAGCTGTTTTGAAAATCTTCTATAAAAATAGAGTTGCTTGAACTTTTTACATAGACATTTGAACATCAATCTTAAGCAATCAAGCAAGCAAACGTTAGCATCTTTTCAAGAAAGATTCGCGTCAGTTTTTGAGAAGTTCTTTGAAAATCTTTCTTGAGGCAACTTTATTTTTCCTGAAGAAGAAACACTTACAGCAGAATTGCATAAACTGGTTTGAGCATTCTAGTTTCTTCTTTTTCATTTCTTTACATTCTTTTTGTATTGTTTGGTACCTGGAATTTGGGCACTGGTTTCTCTGCAGCTGGAATTTGGTTGTAGAGGTTATCAAGAACTGGAATTTGGTTCTTGGTGAGAGGTTGAGTGCAGGAACTGGAATTTGGTTCTTGTGGTAGATTAAGTGTAAGATTGTAAGTCTCGTAAAACATTTGATCTAGTGGAACCCAGCTGGAATTTGGCTGGAGACTGGACGTAGCCCCGGTATTGGGTGAACCAAGTATAAAACACCGGTGATATCTTTCTTAACTCTGTAACATCCGATTCTCAATACCCCTGGTTTGTTAAATTTTGACAAAATCTTTGTCAAAATTTTAATAATTAAATTATTAGGAATTGGGTAAACAAACTGTAGAGTTTGATGTTTGTTAGATTATTTGTGTTTTTCTAGAATTTTTCTGGAATTTTTAGAAAATACTTAAAATTGATTCGTTTCGCGAGCAACTGGACGCCTTGATAGTAATTATATGATTTAGGGTTGAAATTGAAAGAGTATGGACTTAACAATTTTAATTGTCACATTTAGAAATTATTGTTTTCTTGTATGTATTGAGTGTGGGTACATTAAAACTTTATTATGTGTATAAATTGACAAGAAACATACGATGGTTAATATGGTTTGGAGTGATGTTCGAGTCTTAGGGGTTGTGGGTTCAAATCTTGGCTAGAGTAAAAAGAAGAAAATAATCGATAAAATTTTTGTAATATAATCCGCTGAGCGGATTGTGAGTCGAAATCTTATACTTGCGGCCTCATTTCCGCTGAGCGCACGAGAAATCCGCTGAGCGGAAAATTAGGTGAAATAGGACTCAACCATTTGACTTTTAAATGAAACATTCTGCAAGTTTTTTGTAATTCCTCGTTTCTCTCTTTCTCTTAAAACTTTTCTTACCTTCAAGCTTCATTTTGAGGGAGAAATCTTGGTTTTCTTGAGGAGCTCAAAGAGGTAAGTTGGTTTATCTCAATCTTCTCTACATTTCTACCGTTTTATTTTTCAAAACGGTGCATTTTCTATTTTTATCCTCACTTGAATGAGCTTGAATGGGAGTAGAAAGAGTGTTATTGTAGGTTTTACACCTAGGATACTAGAATAATGTTTAAAATTGAGGATTAGAAGTGGTTAAGCTAAGAACTTTAAGAGCCCTAATTTGTAGGTACTATTCATTGAATATTTGGGACTTTTGTGAACAAAATTAGAAATTAGTATCTTCATGAAATTTGTAGCTCTTTAAGTTGTCGAAATTTAGAAACTGATTTCACATTAAACGGATATTTATAGCTTAAGTTATGCCCATTTTACTATCAAGTGTTCTAGCTGTGACGTTAAGAGGTAGCCCTGTTTCAACAGCCTAGGTTTTTGAATTACTGAGATTGATACGTGTGAAATTAGGACTTAATTCCTTCATAAAAGTTGTAGGAAATTATATCCCCGAAATTTAGAAATTTATTTCATGTTAATATCTTATTTGTAGCAAGAGTTATAATCCAATTACCAAGGCATGTTCAGAGTGTTATTGTAGTTGAGCCTAGTTGGAAACAACCACTGAAAACTGAAAACTGCATCTATTCTATAGGGTATTTGAATTTATTTCCTTCATCAATATTGTAGGTAATTAAGTTATTGAAATTTTGGCTAAAATCTCATGCCAAAACAGCTTATATAACTCTAGAAAATTTCGAAATATTGAACCTTGTCCATGATTGTTATTAGGATTCTTTCTACTCTAAATGCCTACAAAATAGGATAATTTTCTAAGTTAATTGTAAGCTGAATGTGAGCTTAAAATATTATTAGAAATGGATTAGTAATACAAAGTGAATTTAAATTCTCATGAGATAGAATCATAGAAATATAAGATTCTAACTAGCATTTTATTACGTATATAGAGATTTTGCTGAAACACAACATCAAGCTTTGAAAGGAATAAGTGTGGACGTATCAGGTAAGGGGTGGGCTATATAGTAAGGATTACATCATAAACTTGTTTGACCTTATTTGTTGAATTTGTCTAAATTTGTTATGATTGATAATTTTGATTTCATTATATGCTTGGTTGTGAAAGTGATCATGAATTGCTTACGTGCATGATGGTGTAAAATATATGCTTGGTACTCTATTATGATATGTATGGTCTTTGAGTGAGCATTTATATGCATGGTGGTTTTTCATGAGAAAGTTCATTGAAAATTAAATTGAAAGAATTGGATGATGGGTTGTGAACCCTTTTTGAACTGTATTGGAAGTTTTTCGCTTGTAACAGGTGATTTGAAATTTTTGGCAAGTCCAGTATTACGGGGAAACTCGTCAAAATTTTTGAAAAAATGTGAATTTCTAAGAAAAACCACTTAGGGACTCATACATTACTCATCCGAAAATGGTGATTTGTGAAATGCGGGAATCGGAGATTATGGACTGCGAGAATACGATAGGGAGGCCCTGAGGGAGGACTTGAGGATAGGAAGGGTAGTGGTTGGAGGCCCCAAAAGACCCAGGCTCACTACCTGTTGTCGGGGATCCCACTGTACAAACTCTCCTGTACCTGACTGTGCTCTTACCGTATATCAATGGTCAGTGAGCTACTGTGTTTATATTTGAGCATGGGTCTCAACAATCCCATGGGTGGATTTTCCATGCCTAGTAGTGTCAACTCCTGGCTACCCCAGTACTGATTTGAGAAATGATTCGGGCCCGCATGCATAAACATTTTAGAAAACATATTAGGATCATGCATCATTAACATCAATCATTTGAAATTTGATTAACTTGTGAATGTTTATGATGTTGATTTTAAAATGATGTATGAACTGTTGCTCACCCTCTTGTCTTTCTGTTTTCTTTATTTCCTTTGTGCTTGCGGTACTCGTTGGACCTGATCGGTCATTGTTTGAAGAGAGGGGAGATGGCACAGATTCCACACCCGATGAATATGATATTCATACTCATTAGCTGGGAGCCACAATGATGGCAACATGTATTGGGATAAACATATCCAAACTTTTATAGATAGTCTTTTATAGTATATAGACCTACAGGGTAGTGAGTAGTAGTTACTCTTTTGTGTAGTTACCAGCTCTGTAGGAAGTATCCTCAATGTTGCCCTTAATATTTTGGCGGACTGTACTAGTAATTTATCTATATGTAATTATGAATGTTTACTTTTAGTACTTTTTTAAAATGATGAAATGCAGGAATGGATTATTGAAAATTTATATATTGATATTATGTACGAGGGAAAGATTATTATCGGTAAAAAAAAAATTCTACTAAAAATTATTAATTCTTCTGATTGAGGGTTTATAAGGTAGGGTGTTACATAACCTTTCTCTATTTTAATTCTGTCGCTGCATTTATATTGATTGATTGCTTTGTAATTCAAGAACAGATCTGGAATCTTAATTTTTGAATTAGATAATCTGTTATTTGCAAAAAACTTTTAAAGATCAATTCACCCCCCCTCTTGATCTCAGCCTACTTTTCTAACAATTTGTCTCCATCAAATAGGGGGAGATTGAAGCACTTGTTGGATTTGATGAAGACATATAGAGTTTATTTTGTGGGTGTGTAGGTAGATAGGTTATAGGCTTAGAATTCACTGCTACAGATATGCCTTTCAACGTCGGTTATATAAGGCTTTCAACGTCTGTTATACAACCGACGTTGTATCAAGCGACGTCGAAAGTATACACTTTCAACGTCGGTTCTCTATACCCGACGTTGAAAGTTTTGTCTTTCAACGTCGGTTATTCATAAGCGACGTTGAAAGTGTATACTCGTCGCTGAAGCGAGTACACTCGTCGCTCAAGCGAAATTGGACCGAGAGACCCCTTTGTTTAAAACTTTCGTCGCTTAAGCGAGTACACTCGTCGCTCAAGCGAGATGGAACCCGAGAGTCCCCATTGTTTGAAGCTTTCGTCGCTTAAGCGAGTACACTCGTCGCTCAAGCGAGATGGAACCCGAGAGTCCCCTTTGTTTGAAGCTGTCGTCGCTTAAGCGATTTAACTCGTCGCTCAAGCGAGATGTAACCCGAGAGTCCCCTTTGTTTGAAGCTGTCGTCGCTCAAGCGAGTACAGTCGTCGCTCAAGCGAATACGGGTTTACTACGTCGGTTATGGTATGAACCGACGTAGAAAGTCTATTTTTTTTTTAAATGGACGATTTGTTTATACAGGGTACCCAATGTTTGTATATATACATACCTGCAAATTTGAATACAACCCAGGCAGACAATGTACAAGATATAAACAATTGAATGTGCATCCAAAAATAAAATTGTATCCAAAATTATTGTGTATCCAACTACTTATCTACCAAATACACTAACTACTAATCTAACTAATAAACTAACTAGTAAAGTAACTAAACTAACTACTAAACTAACAACTAAACTAACTACTAAACTAACTACTAAACTAAGTACTAAATTAATAACTAAACTTGCCTACTTCTAACTTTAACAAACTTATCGGCCCATGTGTTTCTAATATCGTCAATGGTCTCTATGGGCAATGCTTCCCTGTCCGAAAATACCGTTACAAGAAAAAAGATAATTTAACGAGTATCCAATGACACAATACTTGGGTCTTTTATTGAATACTAAATTTAAGCAAACCTGATTCCATGTATCCTCAATCTTGCTAACAACAATCAGCCACATCCAAGTGCATAACATAATATCCGCACTCATAAGATCCTGGTTGCCTATTACACTACAAAAAATAATATATTAATTTGACATATAAAATGAATGATATAATACATAAATATAAAAGGACTTACATTAACAAAAATCCAATCTGAGTCGTGCTTTTGCTTGTGTGTACTCCATCAATTGTATTGCAAACCTTAAATGCACTGTGCAATACAAGATATAATGAAACGATTAAGTAACAAAATAATTAATAATTGTTTAAATTATTATAAGAATGTGTACCTGTTTACAATGTTTTTAAGATCTGCATCAGGTTTCTTGCCCGAGTGAGCGAGAACCAAGCCACAACATTCGCTTTGGGCAAACAACCAACAACCGCCAATGATTTCGCTTACATTACAAATAGTTAGGATAATACAATACACTATAAAATTTAATACGAATAATTTCATACGCTTAAATACTTACTTGATGGTGGTAAGCACCCAAGTAAACTTTCTTCCTTGACTTCATCATCCAATTTTGGATGTATCTTTGAACTTCTTCTCTCTTGTTTCCTGATTTTTGTATGGATTGGGGCTCAAAAAATCCATACACATCTTGGGTGCGTTGCTCCTCCGACAATTCATTCATCATCCTAAAGTAGCCAGTTGAATGTACATTAAATATGACGATAACTTCAAATAACATAATTAGTAAATAAAAATAAATACTTACATTGTCCAAAATTGTAACACCTGCTATGTTTAGACACCGATTGCCAACTGCTATCTCCACAGAGCATCGGTGTGCTCAATGTAAAGGGGAAAGTTCTTATTGTCTACCCCTAACTTATCAACATCCCACTTCACTTGAAAAGATTTAATATACAAGCTGTGGGACAACGAGATAGTAGTTGAAAAATTGGATTTTACGGGACATCTACTTCCTTACCTTTACTAGTATGGGAAGTAGGAACCGGTTTAGGCAAGCTAGGGTGGCTTCGAACATCCTACATAAAATAACATTGACTTGAGAAATAATAAAAAACGAGTACCGGACTACATATGATAATTAACGAGAAAGTATATGCAAACCTTTTTCAAAATAGGCCCGATTAGATGTCTAGGCCATGCAATGAAGGTCTGGAGGGCCTGTCCCACTTGTCATCACCTCGTACGTAGGCACAGGTACAAGAGCATAAGCATCTCGAACCTCTTCAATGACCACTTTGGCCAAGTTAGGTGCTAAAGGCACACTATGAATTGTAGAGGCCCCCTCTTCAATTGAACCAACCGCCACCAATCGTGGTTCGGATCCATCCTCATCAACATAAAATTCACATCGACTTGATTACACAAAAATAAGACATTAATTATTTAATATGCACATGAATTTTTGTCATTAAGATATCATCCACACATACCGAGTGGTCGATGTACTGCAACAACAACAACAACCTCCTGATTAGTAGCGGGAAGGTCTTGATCGACGGTATTTGGCTCAAGCACAACTACCCTTAGTGCTAACTCGTGCGGCGAGATGGAGGAGGAACATCCATAGGTGGGTGGGTAGGTCTGTGTGACACCTATGGATGCTAGACTTGAACCAAATACACGCATCATCTCCTCCCGAACTCGTGCGGTAATGGGCTGGTGTCGGCGTCGCTGTCGACTCTTCAACCATCGCTGGTCTCGGCTTCGCTGTTAGACTCTCCTCCAATCTGGCCATCTCCTGCTGGGTCAATGATGTGGTGTGGGTATGGTCCGATGATGGAGCTCCAAAATATGCTCGAATACCCACACCAGCTCCAACAGCACGAACACGCCCTGGGTGTTCTGGGCGTCCAATAGCGATAGTTAATATATCTTCACGACCACGGGGAACGAATGTTCCCTGTGTATCTTGCTCCTCTAAAGAATCCTACAATTGAGCATTATATATTGTAAAAAAAAATTGATGGATGACAAAGCATGGTTAATGAGGTTGAAAGAAACTAATTTGACTTACAATCCGCTCAGCAATCAAGCGGGCCTCCTCTCGATGTCATTTCACCGGAGGGCTTTTGCCGAGCCCTCTTCCATTTTTCATGACGTTTTGGAGGAGATGGTGGGGAAATTTCTTCCTGGCTTACACCGGAAGAGGCTAACTCGGCTTCTCGGAGTTTAGCCTTCTCCTTCATCATGCGTTGCGTCAACAAATCATACCCCCACGAGACGAGACGGTGGGGGCCACATTCGACCTCCGAATCTCCTTTCCTTTTATTCGCTTCTCCTGCAACATAATATCATATTACAATGTGCTAAATTAATAAGACAATATGGAAACATACCAAAGTTTTTAAATAGTAACATACCTCCCATTGTGGACCAGTCCTACTCCCGACAAACTGCTTCCAAGTTTCCTCATCTATGCCATAACGCCGACAAGGAGTTAATCCTTTGCTAATGGCTTGGTCATTAAAAATCCATTTTGAAGTCAATGTCGACTTGAATTGCCTCCACATTTTGGCAATAGATGACATGACTTTTCTCCTAACTTGTTCAGAGTTAACAATATCAAAGTGATTCTGCAAAAACAACAAAATAAATTAGGATAACAAATTTTAGGATCTAACTTAACTTAACATAATTTAACGAGTTAACAAAACTCACCAAAATATCTTGCCAAATTAAATTTTTGCAAGTCTCCTCCACATAATCCCAAGATGGATGCAAAATAGATACCTAATTATGAACTTAAAACGTTAGATATCAATCCATTTACATATGCTCGACCATATATGCATAACAAGTTAAAGACTCTAAAAAATTACATACCTTTTCTCTAGCAAGAGTACCCAAGTAGGACCTAAATTGAGTGTGATGTGGCCCTGATATTTTGCCAGTCTGTGGATCCACACTCACAACCAATTTATCTCCTGCCATATGACGAACGGTCAACTTTTTCAACCGTGTGGCTTGTCGAGTCCTCTTTACAGATGGGGGGGGGGGGGTGGACATGCCGGAGGAGATGTGGCGCGAGATGCTGGAGGAGATGGTGGAGGAGATGCCATTTGCCTGTTAAAAAAAAAAATTAAGTTAAGTTTTTGCATATTTTGGAATATAAACACAATTTATCACATATTTGAAATATAAACACAATTTATCACATTTTTTAAATATAAACACAAATTAGCTATGAACACATAACTTAAATAGTTAAGTTTTCCCATATGCCTTCATCATGATCTTTACGAATAGCATGAACCAAATCTTCTTGCATATCATCAATACTACTAGGCATCCGTGATGGAGTGGGGATGTTAATAATATCATCTAATTCATCATCTTCTTCATGCACAACATCATTCCCTTTTGCTTGGAGTACCATCGACCATTTGTCATTACATGGATCAGTTACATAGAAAACTTGTTTTGCATGGTACGCCATTATGAATGGTTCCTCCTTATGTCCTATCTTCTTAAGGTCTATCAAAGTGAATCCCATTTCATCAGTTTGAACACCAGTATTAATATCAATCCATTTACATTTGAATATAGGAACTCGAATTGAATGTAGTCAACCTCCCAAATCTCCTCAATCACTCCAAAGTAACTCATAGATGCCATAATTGGGTTCTTATCCTTTGAACTAGAAAAGTGCATGGATGTCGCCTCAATAGATACTCCACTATTTTGGACTGTACTTTTTCATCTTGTAACTTTGTGTAGAATGAGTATTTGTTAATGTCATACCCAGTCCAAGTCACGACGTTCGTTTAGGACCATGTGCTAGCCATTTCAAAGTATCGGATGCATTGTCCTCGGAAAAGATTTTTGTTTTAAACCAGCTAACAAAAGTATTATTATGTTCATTAACCAACCACCGCTCACTCATTTTGGGGTTGAGGGTCTTCAATATTGATTGATGAGCGAGATATGTAAGGAAGAACTTCATCTCGTGTTGTTTAGAATATACAAGTGTGCCCTGGTCAACTCACTAGCATTTTTTGATTGTATTTTGACCCCACGAGTGCCCTTACCATTTATTCTATGATCATGTCGTTGAGTAGGTACACCCACTTGCTAGGGCCTTTCCTAAATATTCAGAACAAAATTCTATAGCTTCTTCCGCAATATACCTTTGAACAATAGAAGCTTCAGGTCTATATGGATTCTTTGTATACCCTTTAAAGATCTTCATACATCGCTCAATTGGGTACATCCACCTCAAATAAATCGGACCACACAGTCTTATCTCTCTTACAAGATGAACTATTAAGTGCACCATAATGTCAAAAAATGATGGAGGAAAATACATCTCCAACCGACATAATATAACCACGAGCTTCATTTTCCAACTTGCTCCAATGATTTTTCATCAACTACTTTGGCACATATAGCATTGAAGAAGAAACAAAGACGCATAATTGCATGTCGTAGATTCTTTGGCAATATGTCACGTATAGCTACGGGTAAGAGTTGTTGCATCAAAACGTGACAATCATGCGACTTTAACCCAACTAGCTTCGGATCTTTCATGGACACAAGACTCTTAATATTTGAAGAGTATCCTTGTGGCACTTTAATGCTGTGAAGACACCGACATAAACTAGTCTTCTCCTTCTTTGACAATGTGAGACAAGTCGGTGGTAAATATGTTCTCTTGCCTTCAGGTCTTGGATGTAATTCTGGACGTATTCCCAATTCACATAGATCTTGACGAGCTTTGACTCCATCCTTTGTTTTTCCTTTAATGTTCAATAGTGTGCCAATGAGACTATCAAATACGTTCTTCTCCACATGCATAAAATCAATGCAATGTCTCATATCTAGATGACTCCAATATGGAAGGTTAAAGAAAATTGATCTCTTTTTCCACAACCTTTTATCGACAGACTGCTTTTTAGTCTTTCCAAAGACAACATTAATGTTTCTAACCCGTTCATAAACTTGTTCACCGAGTTAAAGGTTGTTTGGCAATTTTATCTTCCTGCTCGACCATTAAAAGCTTTCTTCAATCTTCGATATGGGTGGTTATGTGGAAGAAATTTTCTCGTGCCTATTATACACAGTCTTTTTTCCATGCTTCAATTGTAGAAAACTTGTATCTTCCTCACAAATAGGACAAGCATGATGACCCTTGACACTATACCCACTCAAGTTTCCATATGCTGGGAAGTCATTGATAGTACAAAATAACATTGCATGTAACTTGAAGCTCTGCTGTTGATATGCATCAAACACATCCACTCCTTCCTCCCACAATAGCCTTAAGTCATCTATTAACGGACTTAGATAAACATCTATGTCATTACCCGGTTGTCTTGGACATGCAATCATGATGGATAACATCACGTACTTGCGCTTGAAAATCAACCATTGTGGAAGGTTGTAAATCACTAAAAGAACTGGCCATGAGCTGTGATTACTGGTTAAGTTACCAAAAGGATTCATGCCGTCTGTGGCTAGTCCAAGTCTAACATTTCTTGCATCACTTCCAAAACTTGGAAATAGGCGAGTCAATTTTCTTCCACTTGTGGAGAATCGGACGGATGACGAAGCAATCCATCACGTTTTTGTGCGGTTGAATGCCATATCATATTCTTGGCATCTTCTCCATTGGCAAACAATCGCTTCAATCTTGGAATAATTGGAAGATACCATATAACTTTTGCAGGAGGTCTCTTTCTATCAATACATTCGCTATTATCATCCTTGTCTTTCAATTTGTAACGCGATACACCACATCTTGGACACTCATGTAGGCTTTCAAACTCTTTTCTGTATAATACACAATCATTAGGGCAAGCATGTATCTTTTTATACTGTAAACCCATTGGACAAAGTATTTTTTTGGCTTCATACATACAATCAGGCAAGGTGTTATCGCTTGGGAGCATATCTTTCAAAACTTCTAGTAACTCGGTGAAACTTTTATCACTCCAACCAAATTTGGCCTTCAAATTGACCAATCTCAATACAGCTGACAATCGCGTAAATGTTGTACATCCGAGCATACGGAGGTATCTCTGAATCTATCTTCAATTTATCATAGACAGCGAGCATGTGCTTGCAGAAAATTCTCTTGACCTACATCACGAATCATGTCTTCTATTCGATCTTCCATTGTCATATCCTCCTCTTCCTCGGCTTGTGTTACTATTGGTGTATCAATCACTTCACCATGCCATGTCCATAGGATATAATTCTTCATTATCCCATCACATAAAAGATGTTCCCGTATTGTCTCTAGTGTGTGTACTCTCCCATTAACGCGGTTAACGCATGGACAATACAATTTTCCATTAACCTTGGTGCCATTGTGTTCGGCAAATCGCAAAAATTCTTCAACTCCATTCTCATACTCTTGTGAAATACGACTTGTATTTACCCAACTTCGATCCATTTTGGAATTGGAGTCTACAAATGAGAAACCCATAAAACGATTATTACTAATAATCGTTATCTCTAATGAAATCTATACCAAAGTAGATTAATTTGTAACGAAATTTCAACGGAATTTCGTCTATTTTTTGGTCAACACCAAATTTGTATAAATTGAAATTATAGAGTTTTCATTGTTACTACCATCACTTATATAACTACATTGTTATATGTAGTTTTCGAAATTCACACTTCATGATTAATTTCTAACAAAAATCCGGCAGAGTTTCCTTTGTTTTTTGGCAACAATTTTAAATGACACGAGTGAAACCTGACAATAAAAAGCCCACGGGCATATTCAAGCGATTCAAGTATAATTGTACACATCATCAATACATTGAAAAAAACTATAATATGACTAAGAATTGAATCAACAGTTAACGGCAAATGACTAACAATCTCTACCTATGAAATGTAGTAAGTAAACAGAGCGGTGAAGGTTCGCACCACAGAGAAACAGAGCAGCGCTGCACTGGGGTGGAGGTGGAGGATGCAATGCGGTGTTAGGGTCGAGGCTGTGGTGAGCGGACAATGCAATGTGGTTCGAGGCTAATGCAATGCAATGGGGTGGTGGTAGGATGCAATGCAATGTGGGTGGAGGCTGCTAGCGTCGCGGTGGAGGGTGGCGACTAGCGTCGCGGTGGAGGGTGGCGACTAGCATCGCGGTGGGGTGGAGGTGCTGCGGCGGGGGTGTCACGCGGTGCGCGGTGGCGACGTGAGGCAGGGCGTCCTGAGAGTCCAAATCACGGTGGTAGGTGGTGGTCACGATGCTGGAGAGTAAGGGGAGTGGGGCGCGATGTTGGAGAGTAAGGAGATACCAAAATGGTAGCCTATTAATGGGAAAACAAGGTTTCAACGTCGGTTATACCCACACCCGACGTTGAAACTCGTTTTATCTCCAGTAGTCATATATTTCAATCGATTGAAACAAGATTTAATCGATTAAAACAGTTCTGATCGGTCATAACTGGATTCTGATCGATCATCCAGACCCTGGAAGAGAATTTAATCGATTGAAACGTGTTTTTATTCAATTGAAAAACTTCTGATCTGATCGCTCATAAATAAAATCTGACCGGTCATAATGAGTTTAGAAGGGTTTTCAACGTCGGGTTAGGGCATAACCGACGTTGAAAGCCTACTTGACTTAGAATCCTGGAACTTTAAGAGATTTTAATCGATTGAAACGTGTTTTTAATCGATTGAAAAAATTCTGATCGCTCATAATTAAAATCTGATCGATCACATTTGATTCTGATCGGTCATAATGAAACGAGATTTATCTCCAGTCATATGTTTTAATCGATTGAAATGAGATTTAATCGATTAAAATTGTTCTGATCGGTCATAAATGGATTCTGATCGATCATCCTGACCCTTTAAGAGATTTTAATCGATTGAAACGTGTTTTTAATCGATTGAAAAAATTTTGATCGCTCATAATGAGTTCAGAACGGTTTTCAACGTCGGGTGAGGGCATAACCGACGTTGAAAGCCTACTTTCCACGTCGTGCATGCTAAAACGACGTAGAATGTGTCAAAATTCGACTTTCAACGTCGGTTGGTGACCAACCGATGTTGAAAGCATGTTCAACGTCGGCTAAGATGTAACCGACGTTAAACAGCGACGTTGAAAGTATATTTTCTAGTAGTGATTTAATCTCTTGATAATTTCAATAGATCTTGTGATAAACGTCTATAAATGTTGCATTTCATAGAATTTATCTTACTGCATGAAAAACCAATTGTCACCGCCGTCAAAACGAGGGCAGTCGGAGCGACGCGATGGTTCTGACTTTCCATTTTTCACGTTTTTATTGGTGTGGTTACAACGCCTTTAGGTTGTCCAATAACCGGGCTGAACCTAGGGGCGAGGTTTTCGAAAGGGCGTTCTTGGATTGTCCGATAACCGGGCTAAACCAAGAACTAGTTTTTGAAGGGTTCTTTTGGAGTCGCCACCGACGTTTTTACCAAAAACATCAGAAAAGGAGTTAAAAGGTATTGGTTTTCGAAAAACCAACTTTGGTCATTAGAACCAGAGTTGGGTAAGGGAGTTAGTTACGTGTAAGGGAAGTGTTAGTTCCCTTACGACGCCCCTTTCGGGCTCCCTATGATAGGCCAGCTACTTTTGAATGAATAAACCGGTGAAAAATACGCTTTTACCCTTTATTTTGCGGAATTTAAAATTATGACTACATGGCCCTAGTTTCTATTGCATAATTAAACTTAAAGTGGTAAAAATAGAGAGAGAGAGAGAGAGTGAAAACCTCAGAAGCAAGCTTTTCTATTAATCTTTTGTAATTAGGGTGCTTTTTGGCAGCCCTTCACTCTTTACATCGCCAAGATATCTCAAAAACGCTATAAAATACTCTAGAAAGCTCTCAGAAACTCCGGAAATGCTTCGGAGGGGTTCTAGAAAGAGAATTTGAAGAAAAGTCTAGAGAGAGGATGGAAGAACTGTGGGAAATGAGGGGAATGGCGCTCCTATTTATAAGGATTCGCGCCTGTCAAGTCGAGACGGGTCGTCTCGTTTGACAAGGTCGAGACGACCGTCTCACCAAATGAGACGGTGGTCTCGCCTTGCAAGAATGGCGAGACGCCCATCTCGCCAAACGAGACGGCGGTCTCGCCATTCACACAAGGTGAGACGGCGGTCTCGAATCTGAGACGGCGATCTCGACCTTAAAAGGCGAAAATCCTTATTTTTGGGCCAAAAATCCCTCGTATCCTAGTATGGGGCCTAATAGTCTCTCCTAGTGGCTTCTTAGGCTTCATCCATCTTCGAATCGAAGGTCTTCTAATCTTTATTATGAGGCCGGGCAAGATTAGGGGTCTACACCAATCTTTAAGCCTTGAAAGAACAAACTGAGTTTTTTAATCTGTTAAAAAGCAGTTTCAATCTGTTAAAATCACTTAAAATAGGAAATGTATATATACGACCAAAATTTTAATTGATTGAATCGTAGAATCAACGAGGTTAAAATGTTCTTGATGGTTTTTCCATATTAAGGGTTTCGCAGTATTAATCTGTTGAATTAATAAATCAATAGATTAAAATGTTCTAGCCATTTTTCATTTCAAAAGTATCTCGGATTTTTAATCATGTTGAAATCAAGTTCAATCTGTTGAAACGAGAGAGATGTCATTTTTCATTTTAAAGTATCTCAGAATTTCAATCTGTTGAAATAAATTTTAATCTGTTGAAATAGAGAGATATCATTTTTCATTTTAAGGTATCTCAGAATTTCAATCTCTTGAAATATATTTTAATCTGTTGAAACAGAGAGCTACCATTTTTCTTCTAACTGTTTCAATCCATTAAAAGCTCGAAATAACCGATTGAATGAGTTTTAAAGAAAATCAATCGATTGAAACATCATTAAATCGATTGAAACTATCAGTTTCTCTCTTTTACTCTATAAATACAGTTTTGATTTTTTCTTTCAAATACACAATTTGAAAACGATTGAAAGCAATCTTGGAGCTCTCATATTCGTGTTTTTATCTGAGCATTCATAAACATTTCATATCATAAGGCGTTTTGATCAAGATTGTTGAAAGATCTTCAAGAGAGAAAGTTCTAAGTTAGAAAAATTGCTTCTGGACTTCTATATTGTAAAAGCTGCAGTCCAGGTTTATTCTTTTCATATAGTAACTGGGTTTGAATCTAATTGTGTAGATTGGGTTTGAATCTGCACTGGTTATAGTAACTGAGTTTGGTTGCTGGGTGGTTTTTCAAGAGTCTATCTTGTGGTGTTGTAAGGTAGTTCTTGGGGTAGATTAGTGTATATCTACTAGTTTGTATTTTCAGTTGGTATTAGTGGAACTTGGCAGATTTGTGAAGAACTGGATGTATCTCTTGGGAAGAGTGACCCAGTATAAACTCTTGTGTTTTATTTCTGCTTTTATCTCTTTTGATTTTTGGTTTATATTCTTGCTTTGTTTAAAATCAAATCTGCCTAATAAAAGATTGGATAAAGATTAATCATTCTTCCACAAAGAAAGAGTGTTTTTCGAAAAAGATTTCTAAGTTCAATTCACCCCTCCTCTTGAACTCAACCATTAATTCTTACAGGTTTCCTACCGAGTATTTTGCCCTTTTCTATTGGCCTTTGGCTTCTATGGGCTTTTCTTTTCTTTTGTTTTTTCACAATATTGGCGAAACACGACTTTATTTATGGTGAGGTAAAACCTTATTTTGTGCTTCTAATCGACCAGCTTGATCATTATAGCAATGGTACATTTTGATTATTTGGACGCGCTTTTGTTCTTCCTTTCTTCTTTTTGTTTGTTTAGACAAGGTTATTATGAGGTCTAGACATGAAGTAGTAAGAAAAGAAGCAGATAGTAAGAAATGTATTCTTTATTAATTAGTAAAGGAATATGTGCCCTGAAATGCCCAGGGGTCGGGCTTGCCCCGGGGGATAATCTCTAACAATCATTGGGTTTACATCCCTTAAGCAAAGAAAGAGATCTCCTAATGACTAGGGTAGCTCTTGGCGCTTGCATCCCTCCGCTTTGGAATATTTGTTTGAGTGTGCGAAGGGGAGACTTCCCTTTTCTTCTTTCTGCTCGGCCCTTTGTAAAGTCGTATCCTAGGCCATACTTAAAGGGGTTATCTTTGAACTTTGGGGGTTCCCTTATCCCTTGGGAATCTGCCCCCAGTCCTTGGCCAAGATGGTAACCATGCCTCATCATCATGCGGGCTACCTTCGTGTTATTGGGAAGTCTCTCTACACTGGAAATTTCGAGCACTTGAAAAGATGTTTCAAGGGCCTCTTCAGCCGAATCCACATACGGTTGGGTAGGCGGTCCACTGATCAGGATATCGTCTTCTGCTTGGACCGTGACTAGTTTGTCGTCCACTATAAACTTGACTTTCTGGTGGAGCGTTGAAGGTATTGCCTTAGCGTCATGAATCCAAGGCCTACCGAGGAGATAGCTATATGCCGGAGTAATGTCCATTACATGGAAATCGATGTTGAAGATAGTGGGTCTGACTTGGATTGACAAATTGACTTTCCCCACTACTTCTTGTTTGGATCTATAGACCCCAAATCTTGCCCGACCTCATAATAAAGACCAGAAGATCTTCTATTCGAAGATGGATGAAGCCTAAGAAACCACTGTAGACCCCTAATTTTGCCCGGCCTCTCAAAATAAAAGCTAGAGGAGCTTCGCCCAAAGATGGAGTTCATCCGGCTCCCCAAAACGAGAAGGACCTCCCACAACAAAAGACGGAGTTCACTCATTCACACAATAAAGACCAAAAGAGACTTCCTACACAAAGACAAAGCTCGCCCGGCATCTTAATGAAGGCCAAGAAGACTTCCTATATGAAGATAAAGCTTCAACGGACACACATCGACATCAATCTATGTCCGAAAAAGGAAAGGAAAGCTTCCCGGGGTCCCAGAACGCGAAGACTGGACAAAACAGGCCGAGACCACCATCCCAGGGTTGGGACGGCCGTCCCAACTGCAATTAAGCAGTTGGGACGCGCGTCCCGAATGTGGGACGGCCGTCCCAAACCCCAGGGGGTCTCAGCCTTCGTTAAATTGCATTTGGGACGGCCGTCCCAACCCAGACTGGCCGTCCCAGATTGGCACAACGTGAAAAACGCGTTTGGGACGGCCGTCCCAACCCAGACGGCCGTCCCAAAGTCCCAGGCAGCGAAAAATACTATAAATAGGAGCCTCATTTGTCTTATTTCACACACCTCAGACACTAGAGAATTCTTGGACTTGTCTTCTTCTCTCCCTCTCTCGAATGATCTTTCTGATTGCCTTTAATAGGTAACAATCAGTTAAGGAATTTGTATTCCGGCATTCGATTCTTCTAGAAATTTTAGTCGAGTCGAGTCTGTAATCGAGAGGAGAGTTGCTGTAGAGCGAAGGACTGTCGAAACGCATCCTCTTTGTAAAAGACTTATAATATAAAGCTTGCTATGGAGGTTTTTTCTCAATTCTCTTCTCCTTTACTGCTTTATTTACTTCTGTATGCAATGTAGATAAATCATGTAGATAGCCATATTTATTAAATAAATAAAATAAGGGTAATCGCGTAATTTCTTGTAATCTGGACTTAAATGAATTAATCAGTCATAGAGAACCCGAAAGGGGCGTTGTGGGGTGCTAATACCTTCCCCACACGTAACTAACTCCCTTACCCGACTACGGTTATAATGGCCAAGTTGGTTTTTAATAAAATCAACGCCTTTTTTCCTTTTCCAATGTTTACGGTCAAAACATTGGTGGCGACTCCAAAAGAACCCCTTTTCGAAAACCTTGCTTCTATTAGAGGATAGTTCAGTGTTGAACACCTCAGAAGCAATGAACACAATTTTAACAAAAAACGCGAGTCCAACCATCTTTTCGCGACCGCTCGCAGAACGTTCGAGACGTCCCCCGGACGTCGGAACGGACGACGGCGGCAGATGGCGACTTCACTGGGGAAGCTAGAGAGTTGATCCCATTTAGTGACGGATAAATTCAAACTAAGCAAAGATTTGAAATTACGCCTTTACCCTTCGTATGTTTTTATTGTATGGCTTTAAATAACTGCTGTATGATTATTTACGCAATTGTTTGAAATATAAATTGCACACAAAAACCCTTGCACACAACGGTCCCTCTATACCGGGGGCAAGAGTGAATACCTATAGGGAGTGGGTGGCGAGATACGATCGGTTAGTTGGCACACGGGGCTACTACCGTTGTCGGAAAACCACCAACTCAAGGTGATAACTCTCTTCTTTTGGTCTAAGGATGTCGACACGGAGTTCAGTGCATGACCCAAGGATTGAGAGTTGAGAGGTCCCTATAATGGGGGCACCTTGGGGACCTTTGGCCCGGTGAGAACAGCTAGAACCACCTAAACCAAGCACGTTTACGCAGGAAAATCCCACCTCGTAATTAAATAAGCGTGGCTCTGCTCGTGGATGTACGAATTGTGTGTGCATTTGTTTGCTTGCATTTGTATTGATGCATTAGCATAGGGTAATCATACAACAAAAAAATGAAAAACCCTAAAAATCACAAAAAGTGAAAAGATAAAAGACCTTTATCTCGGACGAGTCTTCGATTAAGCTAGCCTGGTTTCGGGTTCTTTGTAAGCTAAGTAGCCACGTTGGCCAAACGGAAGAGATAAAGGGTCATAAAAAATATAAAAAGCAGATTAAAGTCATAAAAATACCTCTGTTACAAAATTAAAATTATTAGCAAAAGTCTTATAATTCATATTACCTTTTCTTCATAAAAATAAAAAAGGGAAAGAAAATAGGACTCTCTTCATTGAAATCCATAAACATTCATATAGATAAGCTTTTCTTTCAAGGAAAACCCAGTATTATCATGCATCATATTAGGACTAAAACATGATAATACTTAGAAAAATAAACACTTGCATACATGCATTTACAAAAACTCATCCTCATATCATGCATTTTCAATTTTGCTAGATAATGGAGGGATCCGGTAATAGACAATTTAAGAAAGTGGAGATCCTTCTATGCCGTGTAGAGAAGTTAAGGCATTTGTGTACATATATGCCGCCGGAGGTCTATGCTAGCTTTGAGAAGTCTTACGGAAGAATTCTTGACCTCCTAAAGATCAACATTGATCCAATATTTGTTAGAGCATTGGTCCACTTCGGAGTCCCGATTTACATCGCTCGAGTTCTCGCGAGTTTGACTTGGTACCAACCATAGAAGAATATGAACTCATGGTCGAGATGGCCTCGGTCGGTTGGGGTCTACATTTGCTCGGGAGTATATACGACCGTGAGTAAGGTTGCTACTATTATACGACTGCCTCCTCATCAATCCACCCTAGAGGGAAAAGGGAATATCGGAGGTTGGAAAATGGCTATAATAGAAGACCACTTAATCTCTTTAGGCTGAAAAGAAGGACTGGTCTACATTCAACAAGACTCTAGCATTAGCAATGTTCGGAATCATATTATTCCCATTCCATGTGAACATCGTGGATCATGCTTTGCAATGGACGTATTCTTTGCACTGGGATGTGTATTCAAAGAGTCCTATACCTGCAATCCTTGCGACACCACGCTTTCCGTAGATTTTTGCCGACGAAACAGGGGAAAACACTTAGATGTTGCACTTCACTACTATACGTGTGGGGTATTACTCATTTCTACGCCTCAAGCCATATGGGCGTATTTCACGATCCTTTAAGGAGTTTTTCAAAAATCCCTCTTCGGCATCGTCAAGTGCTAGAATGGAAAAGCGAGTTGGAAAGATGGAACATAGAACACATATCCTGGGTATGCCCTTGGTTCAGACCCAGTTATATTCTCATACGATGTGGAGATTACCCGAGCATACCATTACTAGGCCTCGAGGGTTGTATAGCCTACTCTCCTAAGATGGCTATGAGACAACTTATGAGAACCCGGACCGCACCAACTCAAGAAGAGCTCGGAGAGCTGAGTCTATGTCATTATTCCCATAACTTTAAAGAAGTATCCGCTGTCCGAGAAAGCATGGGAAAGACCGATCTACATGGGAGATAAAGAACTCGGAAAGGTTCAGGTTTCTACGTCCCATGAATATGAAGAATGGAGAAAAAATAGAGGGATACCCCAACCATCTGCTGCATTCACTACAACTTTAGTCGGTGAAGAGCTACAATTGCGGGTCAATGCCTTAAACAAGAGGGTTGAAGTCATGGAAGCTCAGTGAGAGCCTTCGAAGAAAAAGATCAAGAGTCAACCCTTATAATAGATGGCCTAAAAAGGCAATGTAAAAAGAAGGACCACGAAATAGAGCGTCTTAAGAACGATTGTGCTGATTATCGGGGAAGAGACTAAGCAAGCATTAAAGATTCCAAGACTTGAGCAAGATAGTCCGTTCCGGGACTTGAATGACGAAATAGCACATCTCGAAAACACGCTTGCGGGACAGGCAAGAACGATCAAGTTAATACAAGATGACCTAGCAAATACTCGGTCGAAGCACAAAAATGGTGGGAAACCGCTGAGAAATACGAGAATAGACCTAGAGGAGCTACATGAAAAAGAAAAAGATGGATTAGCTCAATACGGTCAATTACTTCGTGAAAAGGACCGACTAATAGAGAGGTCCGATCGAGCAGCATGCCTTGATCATTCATCAAGAAGAAAAGATAAAAGAGGCTCGTCGATATAGTGAAGACATGAGCCAGGCGGCATTTGAGCAAATCAAGACGCTCAGAAATCATGTGATAACAGCTGAAGATGAATTACGAAGAAAGCCTAATTTACCTATAGGATTCTTCAAGCTTTTTCGCTTTTGTCAACACTTGCTTCAAAGCATTGTATAGAAGGATTTACACTTTCTAATAAAAAGGATTTATTTTTCTCTCCTTAAAATTGTCTATTGCATTCATAAATTGCATACATTCACATATCCCTCCTCATTTAATAATAAAGATAATAAAAAGAAAGGATTAAGCTGATGTGCTTTTCACAAATCGAGAAAAATGGAAAAGAAGCCTTTCATCATCAAAATCTCTACGACGGTCAATAAATCGAAGATGATAACAAACAAGCACCGTTAATCATTCCAAACACTAAAAGGGAAGAAGCAATAACGCCTTTACGCTTATTCGTACCGCGTCCTTTCCCTTATGAATCAAATAAAGCTATACCTTGGAGATACTCGGAAGAATCGTCGAGTCAATCAAGATATCTCCAACATAGCCGGTATTGGGGGCATGACAAGAAGCGGAAGAATATATTCCCCAAGGAATTACAAGATAATATTCCTAAAGATAAAATGAAAAATAAAGCCGAAGAAAAAACGAATCCAAGGAGGAGACAGGATGAGTTACTCCGAGTACATAAGACAAAGCGAGTACTCCATCATAGATCAACTCAATCGTACTCCAGCAAAAATAACTTTGTTATCCCTCATCATGAGTTCGAATCGCATCGAAACGCATTGTTAAAGGTTTTGAATGAATCATTTGTTCCGCATGCAATATCCCAAGACAAGTTCGAAGGAATTATTAGTAATATTACGACTAATAATCATCTTACCTTCACCAACGAAGAATTCCCTTTGGAAGGGTCAAATCATAATAAGCCTTTGCATATCTCTGTCAAATGCAAAGAGTATCTCATTTCCAAAGTACTTGTGGATAATGGGTCATCCCTAAATGTTATGCCTAAAAGTACACTCGACAAGATAACAATACAAGGAACCCACATGCGGCCAGAATAATACGGTTGTTCGAGCCTTTGACGGATCAAGGCGTGAAGTAGTAGGAGAGATCAGTCTACCAATCCAAATTGGACCTACTATTTTCAACATAGACTTCCACGTGATGGATATCACGCCGGCATACTGATTGTCTCCTTGGTAGACCTTGGATTCACAGCGCTAAGGCAATACCTTCAACGCTCCACCGAGAAAATCAAGTTTGTGACAAATGATAAACTCGTCACGGTTCAAGCTGAAGAAGACTTTCGATTAGCAAGCCGACTCGACCAACCATATGTGGATGCGGTGAAGAGGCTCTTGAAACGTCTTTTCAAGCACTTGAAATTGCCAACATAGAAAGACTCCCTGGTAATACAAAGGTGGCCCATATGATGAAAAGATATGGATATCGCCCGGGACAGGGGCTCGGAAAGAACGCTCAAGGTATAAGAGAGCCACCGGACTTCAAGGACAATCCGCTAAAGTATGGATTAGGGTATAACCCTACGAAAGATCAAACCATACGAAGAACAGGGAAGTCTTACCCCTCGAAGATGGTATTCCGAAAAGGAGGGGAATTAGCGCAAAGGGTAGCGTTAGTCATTAGGTGTCCTTCTTCGATTCTAAAGGATGTAAACCTAGTGACTATTAGAGATCACTCCTCGGGGTGTGCCAGTCCCCAGAGCATCTTTAGGGCATACATTTCCCTGAAATTACAAAAGAATGCTATTCTTACTATCTGCTTCTTTTCTTACTAAATGTATCTATACCCCATTTTAATAAACAAAGTTTAGATAAATGTTTTGTTCCAAATGTGTCCAAATAAGTAAAGCGCCGCAAAGCAAAGTCAAAATAAATTGATTAATTAGAAACATAATCAAAATTTATCTTGATAAAATCAAGTTTCGACAATGTTGTGCAAAAAATATATACGCATACAAAAAAAGAAAGCCTGTCGAGGTCAAAGACCGAGACAAGAAAATAAAAGGGCAAAATACCGGCGGGAAACCCACAAAGGGGACTGCGCAAAAGTTAGGGTAAACCGGCAGGGAGACCCGAACAATAACAAAGGGTAGCCTGGGCAAAAGTTAGGGTTATTAAAAGTCCGCTAGGTATTCCTTAAAAAATAAATACAAAAAGGGAAACCTAGACAAAAGTTAGGACATAAGTACGACATCCTAGGCTGAAAACACGAAAGGGCGGCCTAGGGAAGTTAATCAATCGCAAAAAAGCGCTATATAACAATAAGTAACGACGCCACGTTATAAGAGCAAAACGTTTTGTCTAAACTAGCCTAAACACCGACCAACCTGGGCTAGCCATTCTTACAAAGACCTTTTATACAAAAATATCCCTCTAAAACACAAGCCTTTGATACAAGTCCTTTTCTTTCTCTTCTCTTGACCATTTCACTATAAAGCATTCAAGTAATAAAGGGGAATGTAGTAACATAGTGATCAATAGGAAGGTTGAAATCCCTAAGGAAAGGAAGAGAGGCATTGATATGGCAGTTACCCTACAAAACAGAAGATTGCTCTTCGGCCATAGCAAAGAAAATTCCAAGACGGCAAATCAATACAGCTAAGCTTGTTATCCAAGAAACAAGATGACGTTAAGGTACAGCACCAAGAATACACTCGAAGTTAAAGCACATCAGTTAAAACTTTCAAAATATTAACTGAAATAGATCATAGAATACATATCATGAAGCATTGCATGCATTAAAGCATAAATGAAGGGAATCCTATCTTCAATTTCATCAAAAAAAAAAAAAAACACGAAATTTAACTCAAAAAATCAAAAAACCAACATAAGAAGTTTGGGACGGCCGTCCCAATACCCAGACGGCCGTCCCAAGTGCCAATTGTCAGTTAGGACGCACGTCCCAGGTGGGGGTTGGCCCATGTGAATTTTGTCCATTTGAGACGGCCGTCCCAACCCAGACGGCCGTCCCAAATTCCCCTGCGCGGCCTATATATGTTGGGCGCGGATTTTGGCTCTGGCACTTCATTCCAAGCTTCCTATCTTGTTTTTTCTACTCCTCCATACATTTTTAGCATTTCTAAAAGAGTAGAGCTCACAATGGAACACGGAGAAGCCTCGTCCAGAAGAAAACGCACTAGGACTGCTCGCTAGAAGAACTCCTGTCACTAGCATGATGATGGCGAAGCGCATCAACAACGATTGGCAAATATCCAACAATTTGCACTGGTACCCTATGATGCGGTTAGATTTTGGGATCCTTGCTACATTCGGCTGGGAGCAAGACGTTAGGAAGTTCATCCACAACATAGGATGGGACTTCCTACTCCGCGAGCCGCCCACTCGAATCCATCGCACCGCTGCAATGGAGTTTCTCGCCTCTGTCAACATGATGGAAATGCCATTTACAATTCTTGGAGTGCCACCAACACAAGCTGTCTCCTCCTGGATGGATGGAGCCTACCGGGACCACGGCCCTGGATGACTTCAACGTCATCATGGGATTACGCCAACGAGCCGATACAAGAACACCGGAATATCGGTCCGCATATCCGGAGAAACCTCCTGTTCTCACCACCACCAATATGTGGAAGGAGATTACTGGAGCTATCAATCTCCCATCTAATCGAAGGGTGCAGCCTTCAATCCCCCTCTTCGCATATGTCACAAGTTGCTTGCTGGGACCATTCACGGCAGGAAGGAAAGCCGGGGAAAGGTCACGATGGCTGATCTTTTTATAGTCTATTGCATGCATCGGGGACACCGATGCAACCGGGATACGCATTCCTGAAGGCCGTAAAGGAATGCGGTACTCGAGGACCAGCGGGAGCAATCATGGTGGCTCCCTTCCTTACCCCTCTAGCTGAATATTGGGGATGCACGAACGGAGAAGATATCCCAGCTGTACTTCAACCAGAGCCTATCAACGGAGGAGTGCTGACGCACATGAATATCCTCGACGAGAGAAGGATCAGGTTTCATCTTGAACCCTATCATCTCGATTTCATGGGATATGCGCGACTTCGGTACACCGCAAGACATCCCCACTACTTCAGAGTCCCAGCGGCAATCACACGATCCGAACTTCTCCGAGCTTGTACCGACACTTAGATGAGGAGCACGCCTATATGGAAGGAGAGTTCCGGTTTATACGCCAGCGGTTTGGCCGGTGACCGTCGAGGCAAGACAGGACGGATCGACGGATAGAGAGCCTGGTCCGGACTCGGGCAAGATTCCAGCGCCGCCTACTCAGCGCTTCCTTCGCCCGCACCATCTGCCCACTCTAGCCCGAGGCGAGATGATCAAGAAGACTTAGTTTAGATAGTTTTCTAGTATCTTGAATATGCTTTGAAATGTATCCAACAAAAAGCAGTAATAAATAAAAATCGTTATTTACGTTTTACACTTCGCATTCAAAAAGCCCATGTGTACAAAATAAAAGGCACACATGATCTATTAAAAAGTCAAATTTCAAACAAAGCTCGCGATAAAAATTAAATCGCGAAAGAAAAAGACGAAATCAAAACCATTTCGAGCAACATAAGGAGCTTTAAGGAAAATAGCTCCAACCACCAATCTTCTACACCAACAAGAGGAGGTACCTCAATAGGAAATGGAAAAGCTCAATAAATCCCCAAGTGGATCCTTGCCTACTCCAAAGGCAACACAAAAATTATTTCATGACTCGAGCATCATCACTTGAGTCATCAAACCTAAATCATTTAAAGCCGTAATCAACATCCTTCCATCCAAGAAAAAGGAAGTCATCAATGTAGAAAAGCCAACGGAAAGGCTTAATTATCCCCAAACGGATCCTTGCCTACTCCAGAGGCAAAACAAAAAGATTACCTCACGACTCAGCTTCGTCGCCACATGAGTCATCAAGCACACTCATGCAAGAGTCGCCGCTTCATCCCCCAATGGAGAACAAGGACCACATAAGATTCCATCAAAGAAAAATGGAGTCGAAATCCCCCACATCACTGGGGGGCAACAAAAAGAAAAAGACGGAGGCCACTACAGAAAGGCCACATGAAAATCCCAAAAAAAAAAGAACGCGTCAAGAAAGTTCTACAAAAAGACAAAAAGAGGAAAATAAAATTTTTTCCATCTTCCCATTCAAATAAAAGCTTCGCAAAGCCAGGAGCCAAGACTCCATCACCAAAGTCGGATCCCCAGGGAGCCAACAAATTCCCCAGGGCCACTAAAAAGGAAAGAGAAGAAAAGAAAACCTCTTCATCCCCAGCAGATAATAAAAGGTCTGCGTGTACAAAAGGAAAAGGGCACACGCATTTAAAATCAAAAATCCAAAATCGCGAAAAAAACATAATCGCGAGAAAAAAGCAAAAAACCCATTCCCAACGGAATAAGAGCTTAAGCAAAAACCGACTCAAACAACGACGACCAAATAAGGAGTCGAAAAAAAAAAAACTCCATTTCTCCATAGACGGACAATTCAAGATAGATCTCAGGGATGAAATTAATTCCCCAGTAGATCACAAAACAAGAAAATTTTTCCCCGAGTAAGCCTATCGGCAAGGGCAAATTACAAAATTCATATCCTCGGGGAGTTAACCTTTCGGAACACCCAATATGAATATCCCCAGCGAAGTGAAAAATCTTCACTCCCAAGAATGCCTATGCTTACTCGGAGACAAGCAGAAAGCCAATATCCCCAAGAAATGGGAAATCAACCTATAAGAGGTAATACAAGCACAAAAGCTTTCAAAAGCATCCACCTACTCAGAGGTATTATCAAAAACAAATATCCTCAAGTAGAACATCAGCCTATTCGGAGGCAATCCAAAACCTAAGTCTTCACTATTGAAGCATATGCCTAAATCAAGAGGCACAACCAAATAGAAATCACATCCCCAGGAGGGCTCTTGCCTAAACAAAAGGCACAATCAACAAAAAGCTCAAATCCCCGGAGGATTTCGCCCGATCAAGAGGCGCAACCAAACAAGAATCTCCCCAAGTGGATTTCCGCCTAATCAAGAGGCACAACTAATAGAAATCAAAATCCCCAAAGGATTCCTGCCTAAACAAAGAGCAACCAACAAAGAATCCCGGCAAAGCCGAATGGCTAAACGAAAAGCCAGAAACAAAGAATCCCAGCAAAAGCCGGACGGCTAAAAAAAAAAAAGCCAAAATACAGAAATCCCGGTCAAGACCGGATGGCTAAAAGAAAAAGCCAAAACAAGGAAATCCCCATGGCGAAACAGAAAAGCCAAAATCAAAGAATCCCCGGCAAAAGACGGACGGCTAAAACAAGAAAAGCCAAAAATACGAAATCCCTGGTAAAACCGGATGACTAAAAAAGAAAAGTCAAAAAGAAAAATCAATTACTCCCAGAGACGCATGACCAAAAACGAGTAGGCCAGTCAACTCATCTCCAAAAAACAGATGATCATAGGATTGACTACAAAAAAGTTCATCCTATAAGCCTTGGGAAAAAGGTTTATCATTCACACTAGGGTGGGGGTGTGTACTCACCTAAACCTTGTGAAAAAGGTTTATCATTCACACCGGGTGGGGGTGTGTACTCACCTAAGCCTTGCAAAAAAGGCTTATCATTCACACCGGGTGGAGGTGTGTACTCACCTAAGCCTTGCAAAAAAGGGCTTATCATTCACACCGGGTGGGGGTGTGTACTCACCTAAGCCTTGCGAAAAAGGCTTATCATTCACACCGGGTGGGGGTGTATACTCACCTAAGCCTTGCAAAAAAGGCTTATCATTCACACCGGGTGGGGGTGTATACTCACCTAAGCCTTGCAAAAAAGGTTTATCATTCACACCGGGTGGGGGTGTGTACTCACCTAAACCTTGTGAAAAAGGTTTATCATTCACACCGGGTGGGGGTGTATACTCACCTAAGCCTTGCAAAAAAGGCTTATCATTCACACCGGGTGGGGGTGTGTACTCACCTAAGCTTTGTAAAAAAGGCTTATCATTCACACCAGGTGGGGGTGTGTACTCACCTAAGCTTTGTAAAAAAGGCTTATCATTCACACCGGGTGGGGGTACATACTCACCTAAGCCTTGCAGAATGAGGCTTATCATTCATACCGGATGAGGGTAAATACTCATCAAAATTTAGCAGAATGCATTAGGTGGAGTAAAAATACTCACCTAAGCATTTCAAAAATGGGTTGCTAAGACTGTACTTCTATTAAGAGGATAGTTCAGTGTTGAGCGCCTCGGAAGTAAGTACCCACAAAAGTTTAGCAAAATGTTAACTCATACCAGGTGAGGGTAGGTACTCACCAAAACCTTGCAGAACAAGGTTCATACCTAGTGAGGGTAAAAACTCACCAAAGCCTTAGAAAAAGAAGGCTCAAACCAGATAGGGGTTAGTACCTATCAAAATATTTATCATCCGGAGGATCAGCAAGGAGCAGCATCCGAAGGACAGTCGGGCAAGAGGGTTAAGTCCTTCCCCTACCAACTAATTTTGGTGGCATGTTAAAAACCAACGAATTAGTTAGGCAGGTGAAGGGGGGGGGGGGGCAGCTGTAGACCCCTAATTTTGCCCCGCCTCTCAAAATAAAAGCTAGAGGAGCTTCGCCCAAAGATGGAGTTCATCCGGCTCCCCAAAACGAGAAGGACCTCCCACAACAAAAGACGGAGTTCACTCATTCACACAATAAAGACCAAAAGAGACTTCCTACACAAAGACAAAGCTCGCCCGACATCTTAATGAAGGCCAAGAAGACTTCCTATATGAAGATAAAGCTTCAATGGACACACATCGGCATCAATCTATGTCCGAAAAAGGAAAGGAAAGCTTCCCGGGGTCCCAGAACGCGAAGACTGGACAAAACAGGCCGAGACCACCATCCCGGGGTTGGGACGGCCGTCCCAACTGCAATTAAGCGGTTGGGACGCGCGTCCCGAATGTGGGACGGCCGTCCCAAACCCCAGGGGTCTCGGCCTTCGTTAAATTGCATTTGGGACGGCCGTCCCAACCCGGGCTCGGCCGTCCCAGATTGGCACAACGTGAAAAACGCGTTTGGGACGGCCGTCCCAACCCGGACGGCCGTCCCAAAGTCCCGAGCAGCGAAAAATACTATAAATAGGAGCCTCATTTGTCTTATTTCACACACCTCAGACACCAGAGAATTCCTGGACTTGTCTTCTTCTCTCCCTCTCTCGAATGATCTTTCTGATTGCCTTTAATAGGTAACAATCAGTTAAGGAATTTGTATTTCGGCATTCGATTCTTCTAGAAATTTTAGTCGAGTCGAGTCTGTAATCGAGAGGAGAGTTGTTTTAGAGCGAAGGACTGCCGAAACGCGTCCTCTTTGTAAAAGACTTATAATATAAAGCTTGCTACGGAGGTTTTTTCTCAATTCTCTTCTCCTTTACTGCTTTATTTACTTCTGTATGCAATGTAGATAAATCATGTAGATAGCCATATTTATTAAATAAATAAAATAAGGGTAATCGCGTAATTTCTTGTAATCTGGACTTAAATGAATTAATCCGTCATAGGGAACCCGAAAGGGGCGTTGTGGGGTGCTAATACCTTCCCCACACGTAACTAACTCCCTTACCCGACTCTGGTTATAATGGCCAAGTTGGTTTTTAATAAAATCAACGCCTTTTTTCCTTTTCCAATGTTTCTGGTCAAAACATTGGTGGCGACTCCAAAAGAACCCCTTTTCGAAAACCTTGCTTCTATTAGAGGATAGTTCAGTGTTGAACACCTCGGAAGCAATGAACACAATTTTAACAAAAAACGCGAGTCCAACCATCTTTTCGCGACCGCTCGCAGAACGTTCGAGACGTCCCCCAGACGTCGGAACGGACGGCGGCGACAACCACTAGGAGAGACTATTAGGCCCCATACTAGGATAGGAGGGATTTTCAGCATAAAAATAAGGATTTTCGCCTTTTAGGGTCAAGACCGTCGTCTCGGATTCGGGATCGCCGTCTCGCCTTGCGAAAGTGGTGAGACTGCCGTCTCGTTTAGCGAGATGGCCGTCTTGACCTTGTCAGACGAGACGACCGTCTCGACCTGACAGGCACGAATCCCTATAAATAGCCGTGTCATTTTCCTCATTTCACACAGTTCTTCCATTCTCTCTCTAGTCACCTCCTCAAATTCTCTTTCTAGAATCCCTCCGAAGCATTTCTGGAGTTTCTGAGAGCTTTTTTAGAGTTTTTATAGCGTTTTCGGGAGATTCCGGCGCTGTAAAGAGTGAAGGGCTGCCAAAAAGCACCCTAGTTTTCAAGAAATTAATAGAAAGCTTGCCTCGGAGGTTTCTACACACTCTCTCTCCTTTACCACTTTATTTTTAATTATGCAATAGATATTAGGGCCATGTAGTCGTAACTTTAAATTCCACAGATAAAGGGTAAAAGCGTATTTTCACCAATTTATTTATTTAAAGTAGCTAGCTGTCGCCGTCGTCCATTCCGACGTCCAGGGACATCTCGAACGTTTCATGCGAGCGGTCGCGAAAAGATGGTTTAGACTCGCGTTTTTTGTTTAAAGTGTGTTCATTGCTTCCGAGGTGCTCAACAACTGAACTATCCTCTAATAAAAGCAAGGTTTTCGAAAAGGGTTCTTTTGGAGTCGCCACCAATGTTTTGACCATAAACATTGGAAAAGGATAAAAAGGCATTGATTTTAATAAAAACCAAACTTGGCCATTATAACCAGAGTTGGGTAAGGGAGTTAGTTACGTGTGGGGAAGGTGTTAGCACCCCACAACGCCCCTTTCGGGTTCCCTATGACGGATTAATTCATTTAAGTAGAGATTACAAGAAATTACGCTATTACCCTATTTTATTCGTACAATAAATATGGCTATCTACATGATTTTATTTACATTTTATAAAGCAATAAATAAAGCAGTAAAAGAGAAGAGATTTGAGAAGAACCTCCGTAGCAAGCTTTATATAGCAACTCTATTACAATAAGGACGCGTTTCAGTAGTCCCTCGCTCTACAACGACTCTCCTCACAACAAAACTGGACTCGACTAAAATTTTCTAGAAGAATCGAATGCCGGAATCTAATTCCTTAACTGATTGTTACCTATATCAGGCAATCAGAAAGATCATTCGAAAGAGGGAGAGAAGTAGACAAGTGCTCTGAGTTGTCTGGGGTGTCTGAGGTTTGAAAAAGTGCCAAATGAGCCTCCTATTTATAGTTTTCGCTGCCTGGCACATCTGGGACGGCCGTCTGGGCCGGGACGGCCGTCTGGGTTGGGACGGCCGTCCCAAATGCATCTTTTACACATGCTAGGACCCCCTGGAAGGGTGGGACGGCCGTCTGGGTTGGGACGGCCGTCTCGACTGTCCTAGGTTAGTTGGGACGACCGTCTTGACCTTGGGACGGTCGTCTCGACCTGTTTTGGCCAGCTTTTGTGTTCTGGGACCCCTGGGAAGCTTTCCTTTATGTATTCGGACGTCGTTTGATGCCGATAAACGCCCGTTAAAGCTTTATCTTCATATAGGAAGTCTTCTTGGCCTTTATTGAGATGTCAGGCGAGCTTTGTCTTTGTAGGAAGTCTCTTCAGCTTTTATTATCGAGAGGTCGAGCGAGCTTTGTCTTGTCATATGAGATTTTCTCCGCCTTTATTGAGAGACCGGGCAAAATTAGGGGTCTACAGCTGCCCCCCCTTCACCTGCCTGGCTAATTATGTTGGCTTAATATGCCGACAAAATTCGTTGGTAGGGGAAGGAGTTAACCCTTTTGCCCGATTATCCTTCGAATGCTTCTTTGCTGATCTTTCAGATAATAAATATTTTTGATAGGTACCAACTCCTATCTGGTTTGAGCCTTACTTTATAAGGCTCTGGTGAGTACTTACCCTCACCCGGTACGAGCCTGTGTTTCACTAGACTCTGGTGGGTACCTACCCCCACTAGGTATAAACCTTGTTTTGCAAGGCTTTGGTGAGTACCTACCCTCACTCGGTATGAGTTCGCATTTTGCTAAACTCTTGTGGGTACTTACTTCCGAGGTGCTCAACACTGAACTATCCTCTAATAGAAGTAAGGTCTTTGCAACCCATTTTTTGAAATGCTCTGGTGAGTATTTTACTCTACCTGATGCATTTTCCTAGGTTTTCTTGATGAGTATCTATCCTCATCTGGTATAAACCTTATTTTATAAGGCTTTGGTGGGTTTATTCTTCCACCTGGTACGAATCTGCATCTTGACAGATTCTAGTGGTTTTTACACCCCCACTGGGTGCGAATCTGCATCTTGACAGACTCTAGTGGTTTTTACACCCCTATTGGGTGCGAACCTGCATCTTGACAAGGTTCTAGTGGTTTTTACACCCCCACTGGGTGCGAACCTGCATCTTGACAAGGCTCTAGTGGTTTTTACACCCCCACTGGGTGCGAACCTGCATCTTGACAAGGCTCTAGTGGTTTTTACACCCCCACTGGGTGCGAACCTGCATCTTGACAAGGTTCTAGTGGTTTTTACACCCCCACTGGGTGCGAACCTGCATCTTGACAAGGTTCTAGTGGTTTTTACACCCCCACTGGGTGCGAACCTGCATTTTGACAAGGCTCTAGTGGTTTTTACACCCCCACTGGGTGCGAACCTGCATCTTGACAAGGTTCTAGTGGTTTTTACACCCCCACTGGGTGCGAACCTGCATATTGACAAGGCTCTAGTGGTTTTTACACCCCCACTGGGTGCGAACCTACATCTTGACAAGGTTCTAGTGGTTTTTACACCCCCACTGGGTGCGAACCTGCATCTTGACAAGGCTCTTCTCATTCAATCTTTTGATTGATGAGTTCATACCCTTAACGGGCTTTTGGAGAATTGTCGGCGGCTTACTTGTCTTTGATCATGCGCCTATTCCTTGGGGAATATTTGTTTTGACTTTTCTGTTAGTCGTCCAGTTTTACCGGGGTTTCTTTGTTTTTTGGCTTTTAGCCATCCGGCTTTGCCGGGGATTCTTGTTTTTGGCTTTTCTTGTTTAGCCATCCGGATTTTGCCGGGGATTCTTTGGGTTTTGGCTTTTCCTTTTAGCCATCCAGTCTTTGGCGGGGATTCTTTGTTTTTGGCTTTTCTTGTTTAGCCATCCGGCTTTTGCCGGGGATTCCATTGTTTTGGCTTTTTCTTTTAGCCATCCGGCTTTGCTGGGGATTCTTTGCTGGTTGCCTCTTATTTAGGCGGGAATCCATTGGGGATTTGTTGATTTTTGATTGTGCCTCTTGATTAGGCGGGTGCTTCAATAGTGGTGAAGGCTTTTTACATGTTGTTCGCCTCTGAATAGGTTGATGTTCTACCTGAGGATATTTGCTCTTGATAATACCTCTGAGTAGGCAGATGCTTTATTGGAAGCTTTGTGCTTGTATTACCTCTTATAGGTTGATTTACCATTTCTTGGGGATATCAGTTTTTTGCTCGCCTTAGGCAGAGGCTCTTCTTGGGAGTGAAGGCTTTGCACTTCGCTTGGGATATCCATATTGGGCGTTATAGGTGATTAACTCCCTGAGGATATGAATTTGTAGTTTGCCTTTGCTGGTAGGCTTGCTGGGGATTTTTCTTTTTGGTGATCCACCAGGGATTTGATCGTCTTCTGGGGATCTATTTTGAATTGCCCCCTAGGGAGGAATGGAGTTTTTGACTCCTTATTGGATGTTGTTGTTTGAGCTAGCTTTGCCTATGCTCTTATTCCTGCTGGGGAATGGGTTTATATGTGCGCCTTTTTATGCACATTGGCTTTTTCTTTGGATGAAAAAATATCTTTTCTCTTTTCTTTTTTGGCGATCCCTGGGGAATTTTTCTTTTCTTAGGGGATCTAATCCTTGATTTGATTTTTTTTTTATGATGATGGAGTCTTGAGCTCCTGGTCTTTTTTGAAGCTCTTCATTGATCGGAATGAAGAAATTTTCTTCTTTTCTTTTTTTTGGAGATTCACCGAGGAGTCTGTCGGTTTCCTGGTCTTTTGTGAAGCTCTTATTTGAGCGGGGTGAAGAGATTTTTCTTCTTTTTGTCTTTTGTAGACTTTTCTTGATATGCTCTTCTTGGAGATTTTTTATTTGGCTTTTTTCGTTGTGGCCTTTATTGGGGAATGAAAGTTTTTCTTTTCTTTCTTTTTGTTGCCCCCTGGTGATATGGAGGATTTGACTTCGTATTTTCTTTGATGGATTCTTGTGTAGTCCTTATTCTCCTTTGGGGAATGAAGCGGAGATTCTAGATGAGTTTGCTTGATGACTCATGTGGCGACGAAGCTGAGTCGTGAGGTAATCTTTTTTTGTTTTGCCTCTTGAGTAGGCAAGGATTCGCTTGGGGATGATCAAGCCTTTCCGTTGGCTTTTTCATGTTGATGGCTTCCTTCTTTTTAGATGGAAGGATGTTGATTGAGGCTTCAAATGACTTTGGTTGACGACTCATGTGATGATGATGCTGAGTCGTGGAGTAATTTTTGTTTTGCCTCTGGAGTAGGCAAGGATCCGCTTGGGGATCATCGAGCCTTTCCGTTAGCCTCTTTTTTCGATGTACCTTCTTTTATTGGTGTAGAAGGTTAGAGCTAGTTTTCTTGAAGCTCTTTATTCTCGTGAAATGGTTTTGATTTTCGCCTTTCACGATTTTGATTTTCATATGGAGACTGGATTCTGGCGCCTCCTGTTTTTAATCACAAGTATGGAGACTAGCCTCCTTATATGCATGTTTAATATTCTTGTTTGAAGAAAATTATTTTTTCTTGATTTTGACAAAGTCGTATTATGCAACTACTTTGTGTGTGGATGTCCTAAATGCAATCTATTGTTTATTTATTTTTGATACATTTAGAAAGTAACTGGCCTTCTCCCGTTGGCTTCTTATGAATACACCGATGGGCTCCTCCTTTATGACCATGATGATGGGCTCCTCTTTTTATCCATCTCTTGGTTTTAGCCCTATCTTTCGCCTAGACTGCCTTTTACGGGTTTTCGATCTAGCGGGTTGCCTTAATTTTTTCCTAGAATATCTTAGGGGTCTTTTGCCTTATCTTTTGCCTAGACCGTTCTTTTGGGGTTTCCGATCTAGCAGGCTACCCTATTTTTTTCCTAAGAATATCCTAGTAGGCATTTATTCTTTCATTATTTTTATGCTTCCTCTTTTTAGATGCATGCTTGATCTTTGATTAAAATTCTTTGTACATATTTATGATTTATCAATAAAGAGGCATTTCCATAATATTTGGTCAAGAGAAAGGAAATGAAAAGGAATTTTATTGATAAATGAACAAAAGTTTTATTTCTTTTATAGAAGGATTTCAAAAGGTATTTAGAAGAATGGGTGGTCAGGGTTGGCTGTACTATTTAGTCTTATACAGTCATGTCTATGATATCTGCCCCCCGGTTCTCCTCATTGCCTCAGTTGAGATGCCTGAGCTCAGAGTGAAGACTATGCAGACTACTTGCTTCTGGAAGAATGTTACCTTAGCCGCCTTTTCGGTTTTCGACTAAAGTAACCATTGCTCTTAGTTTTTTTTTTATTTACTTTTTTTTTACCTCTTCTTTTTGCCTAGGACGTATCCTAGCGAGGAATATGGACCCTATCTTTTGCCCAGGAATGTCCTTTGCGGATTTTCATTCCTGACGGGTCTTGAGCAATGTCTTCAAGCATAATACTTCTTCACCGCATCAGAATTGATCGGGTGTCGAAGTTCCTCTCCATCCATATTGGCGAGGATAAGAGCCCTTTCCGAGAAAGCTCATTTGACCACAAAGGGTCCTTCGTAGTTCACTGCCTATTTTCCAATTTTATCCTTTTGGGCTGGAAGCAACTTATTTACCATTAAATCCTTCTTATGGTAAATGTGAGGGTTGACCTTTTTTCATAAGCCTTTTTTACTTTCCTTTGATAGGCTTGTCCCGACATATAACATTCAGCTGTTTTTCTTCAATAAGGTTTAGCTGGTCATATCAGCTTCGAACCCATTAAGCTTCTGTTAAGTTTTCTTCCATCATCATGTGCTTTTGTCAACATGATTAGCTGTACCGATTTTCCGTCTCGGATCTTTGCTATAACCGAAGAGTAATCCTTTTGAATGTAGAGCAATTGTCATGTCAATGCCCCTCTTCCTTTCCTTTAGGGATTTCAATCCTCCTATTGATCACCATATTTCCACATTTCCCAGTCAATTACTTGAATGCTTTATGATGAAGGGTCAAGAGAATAGAAAGAAAGGGATTTATTGCAAAGGCTTGTGTTTTAGTGAGATTCTTTTTTTGAAATAATAGTTTTTGTAAGAATGGCTAGCCAGGGTTGGTCTGTGTTTAGGCTAGTTTAGACAAACATCTTGTTCTTATGATGTGACGTCTTCAGCTGATTACTTTATGGAGCCTATTTGTGACTGATTAACTTTCCTAGTCCGCCCTTTTGGGTTTTCAGCCTAGGATGTTGTGATGTGTCCTAACTTTTGTCTAGGTTACCCTTTTTTATTTTTTGGGATACCTAGCGGACTTTATTTTGTCTATGACGCTTTGATTATTTTGACACATTTTGGAACAAAATGTTTGTCTAAACATGGTTATTTAATGGGGTATAGACATGTTTAGCAGGAAGAGAAGTAGATAGTAAGAATAGCATTCTTTTGTAATTTTAGGGAAAATGTGTGCCCTAGAGATGCTCGGGGGTCGGGCACACCCCGAGGAGTGATCTCTAATAGTCATTGGGTTTACATCCCTTAGAATCAGAAGAAAGACATCTAATGGCTAATGCTACCCTTGATGCTAATATCCCTCCTTTTTGGAAGATCGTCTTGTTAAGGTACGGAGGGGAGACTTTCCTTTTCATCGTACAACTTGTCCTTTTGTAGGGACGTACTTTAAAGGATTATCCTTAAAATATGGTGGCTCTCTTATTCCTTGAGCGTCCTTTCCAAGCCCTTGTCTGGGCTGTATCCATATCTCTTCATTATATGGGCCACTTTTAAATTGCTAGGATGTCTTTCCATATTTTCAAATGTCTTCTTCAGCCGCATCCATTTAAGGTAGGGTGAACGGCTCGCTAATTCAAATGTAGTCTTTAGCTTGAACCATGATCAACTTGTCACTTACCACGAATTTTATTTTTCGGTGGAGCGTTGAAGAAAGTGCCCTAGCACCATGAATCAAAGGTCTACTTAATCTTCCCTTTGGATTCTTTTTTCCTTTTCGGTTTCTTTATTTTTCCTTTGTTTTTAGGAGCATTATCTTGTAGCTCCTTGGATGAATAATTTTTTTTTTTTTTTTTTGCTTATCATCCTACCCCCAATGTTGGCTATATTGGAGATATCTTCATTGACGGACAATTCTTTTGTGCATATCCATAGTACAACTTTATCTGATGTATAAGGGAAAGGACAAGGCATGAATAAGCGCAAAGGTGTTATTACCCCTTCCCTGACATTATCAATTTGGGTATCGATATTTATTTCTTTCTTATTGTCTCCTTGTCCTAAATTGAAGACCTTAGTTTTTTCCTTATGGGGCTGTATCAATTGAGCTTATTTTTTCTATCAGTTTTTTGCATGTCCGGGGAAATGGTCCCCTCCTCACTGTCTGACTCAATCCATTCGCCTTCGGCTTTCGGATCTCGCAGGGAGTTTTCAATCACAGACATGACTGTTTATATGGTCCTTATTTGGGTCTAGATTTTTTTTTAATTATTTTGGAGAGAGAAAAGAATGAGAAGCATATGAATATTATGAAAAATGCCTCATTGTATTGATAGATGCAAATATTTACAAAGCCCACTTTACTCAAAAATCTCGTGATCATGGGCGGGGACCACGAGAGATACATCGGAAGCTTTTTGATATATTTTTTTTATTATCTATTTTTTGTGTTTATTTTTATTAGATGACAAAATGATGAGCCCTAAATTGCTGATCTTCCTTAACCCATCCTTCATTCGGGTTTGGAAAGAGGCTGGTCATCCGTTTTTGGAGTAGATGCATCAAAGGTAATCCACCCTGCATCTATTAGATTCTGGACCTTGTGCTTTAAGGCCACACAGTTTTCAATGGAGTGTCCCGAAGAGACTGAATGATAATCACAACTTTCATTAGATTTATACCATTCTGGGTATGGTGGCTCCATTTTCTTGGGAGGGACATGTACGAGGAGCTTGGCGTCCAATAATTTCAAAAACAGACTTCCGTAGGAGGTAGGTATGGAAGTGAATTTCCTCCCTTGTCTGCGTGACTTGGTCTGCTGCGAGGAAGCAGAAGGAGTGGCAATGTTGATTGTATTTACAGTTCCTTCCTTCTTCTTTCCGAAGCTGTTTTTAACATTTGGAGTAGAGAAATTAGAGGAAGTATGTTGTGTAATTCTTCCGCTTTTTAGCCCTTGCTCTACTCTTTCTCATATAATTACCACATCCGCGAAGAGTGTTGATGTGTTCCCTATCATTTTGTCATAATAGGGACCAGTCAAAGAATTGATGAACATGGATGTAGTTTCCTTATCAGATAGAGGAGGTTCTACTTGAGCTGCTAATTCCCTCCATCTTTGGGCATATGCCTTGAAGGTTTCGTCGGCTTTCTTGCTTAGCAGTTGTAGATCTGCTCTTTCAGGGGTCAGATCAATATTATACTTATAGCGACGAAGAAAAGCATCTGCCAGATGTCTCCAGGTTTGGATTTGCCCTCCCTCTAGTTGCATATACCAGTTTAGGGCTGATTCAGTTAAGCTCTCCTGAAAGCAATGGATCAGGAGTTTTTCATTGTCAGCATATGCAGCCGTCTTACGGTAGTACATCGTAAGATGGCTTTTGGGGCAAGTTAGTCCCATGTATTTTGGGAAGTCCGGAGTTTTGAATTTATTAGGGAATTGGATATTTTTGACGAGGCACATATCAGCCGCCTCTTTGACATCGAAGTTATGCCCCTCCATGGCTCTCAACCTCTCTTCAAAGGCAGTAATTTGTTGCTTTGATACTTCCGGAGCATGAATATGTACTGCTCTTGTATCAGATTGGTTATGCTCATCCTGAGGTTCCTCTTCTTCTTCTTGGTGAGAGGCTTGTCCACTTTGAGGACCCTCTTTGTGAAGATTTTGTTGACGCATCATTTCTACCATTTGAGCCATTTGATCTTTCACCGTATTAAGCTCAGTGGTGAGCTTTCGGTTTTGCTCCTCTAACTGCTCCATCTTCTTAGCTTTCTGGGCGCGAGTGAGGACGGGCGGAAGACCAGCCACTTTCTAAATGATTTTAACGATTTTTATTATAGCTTTTTGTTTTAAATGATTGATGTGAAATAGATATGCCTTAGACAATAGCTTCGGTATCTTCTTGAAAGCCTATGTTTTAAGGGTACCATACCCATCTTAATGTGTTAACTTCCTTTTTTCAAAGGTTGCCAACATACCTTGGCGTACTTTTGCTATTGTCTAAGGATATCTAATACATCCTAGAATGAATGTGTTTTATGCATGCACTACAAAAATATTTTTTATGACAGCATATATTGAAAGTGGAATAACTTTTGACTGGGTTGTCCGATTTGGACGCACATCATGTCAAAACGAAGAGAAAAGGGTGAAGAACAAGGCTGCAAATTCCGGAAGGGGATTTGGCCCAGTAATTTTCCCAAAAAACGCTCCTAAGACCTATTTTTTGGAGGTTTATTAAAATGATGTGCATGCTGCAATTATTTTCTCTCTTAGTTTTACCACTTATTGGATGATATGGTATGAATGATACGACTTTGTCGAAAAATATTTTTATTATAAAAGGCATTTTTATTGCTTTAATTGTTTTTATATTTTTTTATGACCCTTTATCTCTTCTGTCGGTCAACGTGGCTACTTAGCTTGCAAAGAACCTGAAACCAGGCTAGCTTCACTGAAGACTGTCCGAGATAAAGTTGGTCTTACTCTTATCACTTTTGTGATTTTTAGGGTTTTTCACTATTTTTGTTGTATGATTACCTTATGCTAATGCATCAATACAAATGCAGCAAACGAATGCACACACAATTCATACATCCACGAGCGGAGCCACGCTTATTTAATCACAAGGTAGGGTTTTCCTGCAGAAACGTGCTTGGTTTAGGTGGTTCTAAGCTGTTCTCACCAAGGCCAAAGGTCCCCAAGGTGCCCCCATTATAGGGACCTCTCAATCTCTCGATCCTCGGGTCATGCACGGAACTCGGTGGCGACATCCTTAGACCAAAAGAAGAGAGTTATCACCTTGAGTTGGTGGTTTCCGACAACGGTTGTAGCCCCGTGTGCCAACAAGCCGGTCGTATCTGCCACCCACTCCCTATAGGTATTCACTCTTGCCCCCGGGTATAGAGGGACTGTTGTGTGCAATTTATATTTCAGACAATTTGCAGAAATAATCATACAGCAATTATTAAAGCCATACAATAAAAATACAGAAAAGGGTAAAGGCGTAATTTCAAATCTTTACTTAGTTTGAGTTTATCTGTCACTAAATGGGATCAACTCTCTAGCTTCCCCAGCGGAGTCGCCATCTGTCGCCGCCGTCCGTTCTGACGTCCAGGGACATCTCGAACGTTTAATGCGAGCGGTCGCGAAAAGATGGTTTAGACTCGCGTTTTTTGTTTAAAGTGTGTTCATTGCTTCCGAGGTGCTCAACAACTGAACTATCCTCTAATAAAAGCAAGGTTTTCGAAAAGGGTTCTTTTGGAGTCACCACCAATGTTTTGACCATAAACATTGGAAAAGGATAAAAAGGCATTGATTTTAATAAAAACCAAACTTGGCCATTATAACCAGAGTTGGGTAAGGGAGTTAGTTACGTGTGGGGAAGGTGTTAGCACCCCACAACGCCCCTTTCGGGTTCCCTATGACGGATTAATTCATTTAAGTAGAGATTATAAGAAATTACGCTATTACCCTATTTTATTCGTACAATAAATATGGCTATCTACATTATTTTATTTACATTTTATAAACCAATAAATAAAGCAGTAAAAGAGAAGAGATTTGAGAAGAACCTCTGTAGCAAGCTTTATATAGCAACTCTGTTACAATAAGGACGCGTTTCAGCAGTCCCTCGCTCTACAACGACTCTCCTCACGACAAAACTGGACTCGACTAAAATTTTCTAGAAGAATCGAATGTCGGAATCTAATTCCTTAACTGATTGTTACCTATATCAGGCAATCAGAAAGATCATTCGAAAGAGGGAGAGAAGTAGACAAGTGCTCTGAGTTGTCTGGGGTGTCTGAGGTGTGAAAAAGTGCCAAATGAGCCTCTTATTTATAGTTTTCGCTGCCTGGCACATCTGGGACGGCCGTCTGGGCCGGGACGGCCGTCTGGGTTGGGACGGCCGTCCCAAATGCATCTTTTACACATGCTAGGACCCCCTGGAAGGGTGGGACGGCCGTCTGGGTTGGGACGGCCGTCTCGACTGTCCTAGGTTAGTTGGGACGACCGTCTCAACCTTGGGACGGCCGTCTCGACCTGTTTTGGCCAGCTTTTGTGTTCTGGGACCCCTGGGAAGCTTTCCTTTATGTATTCAGACATCGTTTGATGCCGATAAACGCCCATTAAAGCTTTATCTTCATATAGGAAGTCTTCTTGGCCTTTATTGAGATGTCAGGCGAGCTTTGTCTTTGTAGGAAGTCTCTTCAGCTTTTATTATCGAGAGGCCGAGCGAGCTTTGTCTTGTCATATGAGATTTTCTCAGCCTTTATTGAGAGACCGGGCAAAATTAGGGGTCTACACTAGCCTATCATAGGGAACCCGAAAGGGGCGTCGTAAGGGAACTAACACTTCCCTTACACGTAACTAACTCCCTTACCCAACTCTGGTTCTAATGACCAAAGTTGGTTTTTCGAAAACCAACGCCTTTTCACTCCTTTCCCGATTTTTCTGGTAAAAACATCGGTGGCGACTCCAGAAGAACCCTTCAAAATTAGTTCTTGGGTTAGCCCGGTTATCGGACAATTCAAGAACGCCTTTTCGAAAACCTCGCCTCTAGGTTCAGCCCGGTTATCGGACAATCTAAAGGCGTTGTAACCACACCAATAAAAATGCGAAAATTGGAAAGTCGGAACCATCACGTCGCTCCGACCGCCTCGTTTTGATGGCAGCGACAGATGGTGACTCAGCTGGGGAAGCCTAGAGAGTTGATCCCATTTAGTGATGGGCTAGCCTAAAGTAAATAAACCAAGAAAATTACGCTTTTACCCCACCTTGTATTATAACATGTTTTAATGCTTGGCTTTAATAACTGTTGTTTGTTTATACTTACGCAATTGTTTGAAATACAAGCTGTACACAAACCCTTGCACACTACAGTTCCCTCTATACCCGGGGGCAAGTGAGAAAACCATAGGGAGTGGGTGGCAGGTACAGTTCGCTGTAGTGATGGCCTTGTGCCCACTAGTGTGATCGGAAACCACCACTCAAGGTGATAACCTTCCTCTTTTGGCACAAAGACTGACTATGGCCTTAGTGCTAAGCATGGTCGGAAGGCTGGAGAGTGGGGACCCTATAATGGGGGCACCTTGGGGGTCTTAGCCTTGGTGAGAACAGTTAGAACCTACCTTCGCCAAAGCACTTTTCTGCAGGAAAACCCTACCTCATGATTAAAACGACTTCTCGCCTGTTCGTGGATGATCGAATTGTGTGTGCACCTGTTTGTTGCATTTGTCTGTTGCATAACATAACCAAACAACAAAAAAATCACAAAAAAAAAACATTTTTTGCAATAAACACCCTTATCTCGGACAGTTTGCCTTTTAGCTAGCCTGGTTTCAGGTTCTTTGTAAGCTAAGTAGCCACGCAGTCCGACAGAAGAGATAGGGGACGCTAAATAATTCTTTCGCATAAAGCCATTTTTTTTTATCTCGAACAGTCTGCCTTTTAGCTAGCCTGGTTCCAGGTTCTTTGTAAGCTAAGTAGCCACGCAGTCTGACAGAAGAGATAAAAGGCTATAAAATAAAAAAAAAATCTGATTCCAAAACAATAAATGGGACCTTGTTCAAAAATATTACCCTCATATAGATAGTTTATTTTTCAAAAAATATGCAAATATCATACAAAACATGATAAATAGAAAATAAACACTCACATTCATTCAATAAGCATCATTTTCATAAAACATGCATTTTGGTTTTAGAAAATGGAGGGGACTAGTAGACAATTGAAGAAGGTGGACATTCCCCGATACCATACTGAGTGTAGACCCCTAATTTTGCCCAGCCTCTCAATAAAGGCTAAAGAGACTTCTTATAACAAGATAAAGTTCGCCCAACATCTCAATAAAGGCCAAGAAGACTTCCTATATGAAGATAAAGCTTTAATGGATGTCTATCGGCATCAATTGACGTCCGAATAAAGAAAGGAAAGCTTCCTAGAGGTCCCAGAACACAAAAGCTGGCCAAAACAAGTCGAGACAGCCGTCCCAAAGGTGGGACGGCCGTCCCAAACTGCCATAGCCAAGTGGGACGCCTGTCCCAAATGTGGGACTCCCGTCTCAATGCCCAAATTTAAATGGGACAGCCATCCCAAATCCCAGACGGCTGTTTTAACCTCTCCAGACACTCATCCTTGATTTCCAAGCCCCGGACGACCGTCCCAAGCTGCCAGGCTGCGAAAACTATAAATAGGAGGCTCATTTGCCACTTCTTCACACCCCAGACAACTCCAAGTACTTGTCTTCTCTCCCTACTTCGAATGAACTCTTCGATTGCCTTAAAAAGGTAACAATCGGTTAAGGAATTATATTCCAGCATTCGATTCTTCTTTAAAATTTAGTAGAGTCGATCTTGTATTTGGGGAGGAGAGTCTTTGTAGAGCAGGGGATTGCCAAAACGCATCCTCACAGTTCAAGATTTGTAATACAAAGCTTGCTACGGAGGTTCTTTTCATTTCTCTTCTCTTTTATTGCTTTATTTATTGCTTTATGTATGCAATATGAAATAAAGTCATGTAGATAGTCATTTTTTAAATATTATGCAATAAAATAGGGTAATCGTGTAATTTCTCGTAATCTTCACTTAATGAATTAATCCGTCATAGGGAACCCGAAAGGGGCATTGTGGGGTGCTAACACCTTCCCCACACGTAACTAACTCCCTTACCCAACTCTGGTTATAATGACCAAGTTTGGTTTTTATTAAAATCAACGCCTTTTTACCCTTTTCTAATGTTTCCGGTTAAAACATTGGTGGCGACTCCATAAGAACCCATTTTCGAAAACCTTGCTTTTATTAGAGGATAGTTCAGTTGTTGAGCACCTCGGAAGCAATGAACATATTTTAACATAAAATGCGAGTCTAAATCATCTTTTCGCGACTGCTCGCATAAACGTTCAAGATGTCCCTATACGTCGGAACGCACGGTGGCGACACTGAGAAATTGGAACGGCTTTGCGCAATAATGCCACCAGAGGTCCGCTCCGACTTTGAAAAATCCTATGGACAGATTCTAGACCTGCTGAAGATCTGTGTCGATCAAGTTTTCGTCAGGGTATTAGTTCACTTCTGGAACTCCAGTCTGCGCTGCTTCGAATTTCCGCAGTTTGATATGGTGCCCACCTTGGAGGAGTACGAAATCATGCTGAAATGGCCCAAATAAGCCGGGGTCCATATCCACCACGGGGCATATACTCCTGCAGCACAAGTCGCTGCCATCATTCAACTACCATTCCGGCAGACCACCCTGATAGGAAAAGGGAACATCCAGGGTTGGAAAGTCTCAATGTTAGAAGACCATCTACCCGATTTGGCTGAAAGGACAGAATGGGTCGCTTTTAACAAAACCCTGGCCTTAATCATATTCAGAACGATCTTGTTTCCCTTCCACCTCGACACAGTGGATCAAGCCGTCATGGACGCCTTCTTCGCCTGGGATGTGAACTCGAGGAGTCCCTTGCCTGCAATTCTTGCCGACACCTTGCTCTCTATGGAATTCTGCCGCCATAAGCAAGGAAAAACACTTCATTGCTGCTCTTCACTACTCTTTGTGTGGGGCATTACACATTTTTACGCCTCTAGTCACATGGGGATGTTCCCCGATCCTTTGAGGAGCTTCTCCAAAATCCCTCTCCAACGACGCTTAACTTCAGAGTGGAAGGATGAGTTGGAACAATGGGATGCCAACAATTTATCCTGGGCCTGCCCTTGGTTCCAACCCGGTCCAGTCCTCATCAGATGTGGAGATTATCCGAACGTACCCTTGATAGGACTCAAGGGTTGCATAACCTACTCACCTAGAGTAGCTATGAGGCAGCTCATGAGGACTCAAACTACAATTTCTCGAGGGGAACTCGGAGGACTGTGTTTCTTCGGAGACCCATGCACAGTCGCCAACTCACTAGCCGTGAGAAAAGCATGGGAGAAACCAGTCTTTATGGGAGATAGAGAGCTAGGAAAAGCTCGAGTAGTTGTCTCCAGTGACTATGAGGTGTGGAGAAAAAGAAGAGGGATGTCTCAACCATCCACCTCACTCGTTACAAGCGCCAATAGTGAAGAGCTGCAAGCTCAAGTCGATGCCTTGACCCAGAGGATAGAAATCATGGGAGCCCAGATGAGGGCCCTAGAAGAGAGAGAGCAAGAATCTATCCTCACCATTGATGGTCTACAAAGGCAATGCAAGAAAAAGGATCATGAAATAGAGCACCTCAAGGACCAGTGTGGTGACTCTAATGAGCAAGCTATCCGAGCATCCAAAGCTGCCAGAACCAGCTCGGATAGCCAACTTCAGGAAATAACTGCCAAATCAGCACGCCTTGAGGCCGAATCAGCAAAACAGGCTCAGACGATCAAGGATTTGTTGCAAACCCTCACCAAGACTCGGTCAGAAATACGCCAAGAGCGGGAAGCCAATTGGAGACTCAACAAAAGTCTCACTGAGCTACACTGTGTTGAACATTCAAGGACTTGATGTTGAACTTGCTAGACATGAAGCTTGTTGATTTTGATGATGATTCAAGAACACAAGACTTAGAATGTTGAAGACTTGTTTTATAGTGTAATAAATATGTTTTGATTAGATTGAGTTTGTAATATTAGAGTTTGAGATAGCCGGTACATAGTCTGCACCTTAGATGCTTCAAAAAGCTCAAATTTATCAAAGAGGCTCGACTTTAATCGATTAATTGGTGAAATAATCGATTAAAACAACGAGAAAAACCATTTTCTGTATCTGTTCACTAGTTTAATTGATTAACACCCCTGTTAATCGATTAACAGGCCTGTTAATCGATTAACAGGTCTTTTAATCGATTAAAACATAGAGTTTTGGGGTTCTGTTGATTTTGGCTCTGTAATAATCGATTAACACTTCATTTAATCAATTATTTCGATCAGATTTTGATTTTTAACTTCAAATCAACCCTATTTTCGAAAACCCTATTTCCAAGAACCCTAGTTTCGAAAATCCCAATTCCCAAACCCTAATTTCTCTACTTAAGCTTCTCTATGGCACTCAGAAAAGGAAGAACAACCTTTTTCATACAAAAGTTAAGTGCTGTGAGTGCCAGAGAACTGTTTGTTGCAAGAAAAAGGGGCTTTTGGAACCTGGTGTGGGCTAGAAGCGATAAGAATCACTAAGTGGAGTTCTTAGTGGATTGTGTGTTGTGCTTGTCTCTAGGGAAAGTTGTTCTTCATCTCTTGTGGATTTCAAGAGAGGTGTTTTCTTTACTTTATCTTTTCCATTGTAATTTGTTTGTAACAAACTTGATTATAGTGACAACGTTAATCCTCTGTTTGAGTGATTAGCAACTGGACGTAGGGTCTTTTGATCCGAACCAGTATAAATCTCCTGTGTAAGATTCTATCTCTTCTCTATTTACATTTACACAGTTTTTAATCGGTAAACTTTGGGGAAAATTTTGAAAACCTAATTTTTGTTAAGAAACCAATTCACCCCCCCTCTTGGTTTTTGTCCGACCACGCGAACATTCCGCTGCGCGATTCTAACACACTGCAAAGAGAAAGACGGGCTAGCTCAATATGGCCAAGTACTACAAGAAAAGGACTGAGCCCTTGCAAAACTCGATGAATTGCAAGCATTGGTCGTCCATCAAGAGGCGAAGATTAAAGAGGATCAAAAGTACAACGAAGATATGAGCCAGGCAGTCCAGAAGCAAAGCGAAGCACTTGCTCGTCACGTCCGGGAAGCCGAAAGGGAATTACATAGAGATCAAGACCCGCCTGTGGGTTTCTTTAGGCTTTTCCGCTTCTGTCAAAATTTGCTTCGTAGTATGGAGTAGGGGAATGTACACCTTCCAACGGATAAATGAAATTTTTCTTTATTCAACAATTGTCTACTTGCATGCATATCATTCATCTGCATATTTAATTTCCCCTCCTTCACTCTTAATAAATAAGATAATAAAAAGGAAGGATTAACTAACACGTCTTCCAAATCAGAAGAATGGAGAGAAAGCCACTCCTAATCAAGCTTTCCCTAACGGTTGACTCGCCACAAGAGGAAAATAAGCCTCGGCCATTGGTCCTCAAAAATCAGGAAGAGGGGGCAAGGACACCAGTGCGACTATTTATGCCACGTCCTTTCCCCTACGAGTCAAATAAAGCTGTACCATGGAAATACGGGGAATCTTCACCAATAAAAGAGGATATCACGAATATAGCCGGCATTGGGGGCATGACTAGAAGTGGAAGAGTCTACTCCCCCAAGGACTCACAAGAAGATGTCCCCAAAAATAAAGGAAAAAATAAAAATACCGAAGAAAAAGAAGATAAGGAATCCAAGGAGGAGACAGAAGAATTACTCCAGTTTATAAGGCAAAGCGAGTATTCCATTATAGACCAGCTAAATCACACACCTGCAAAGATAACATTGTTATCTCTAATGATGAGCTCGAAACTGCACAGAAACGCCCTACTAAAGGTCTTGAGCGAAGCGCATGTACCTCACTCCATATCCCAAGAAAAGGTTGAGAGGATCGTCGGTCACATTATGGCAAGCGATCACCTCACCTTCACAGAGGAAGAACTTCCCCTCGAGGGATCAAACCATAACAAGCCCTTGCACATTTCAATCAAGTGCAAGGAGTACCTCATCGCCAAAGTTCTTGTGGATAACGGGTCATCCTTGAACGTGATGCCCAAGTGCACACTAGACAAGTTGACTATCCAAGGAACCCGTCTGCGCCCTAGCAGCACTATCGTTCGAGCCTTCGATGGATCAAAGCGAGAAGTGGTGGGAGAAGTTAAATTGCTAATTCAAGTTGGATCCACCATCTTCAACGTGGACTTTCATGTAATGGATATTACTCCAGCATATAGTTGTCTCCTCGGCAGGCCTTGGATTCGTAACGCTAAGGCAATACCTTCAACGCTCAACTAGAAAGTCAAGTTCATAGTGGATGACAAATTGGTCACGGTCCAAGCAGAAGATGATATCCTGATCAGTGGACCGTCCACCCAACCTTATGTGGATGCGGCTGAAGAGGCCCTTGAAACATCTTTTCAAGCGCTAGAAATTTCCAATATAGAAAGACTTCCCAAAAAAACGAAGGTAGCCCGCATGATGATGAAGCATGGTTACCATCCTGGCCAAGGACTGAGGCCAGATTCCCAAGGCATGAGAGAGCCCCCAGAATTTAAAGATAATCCTTTCAAGCATGGCCTAGGATATGACCCCACTAAGGGCCGAGTGGAAGAAGGAAAAGGGAAGTCTCCCCTCCGCACACTCTGGCAAATTTTCCGAAGTGGAGGAGTGCGAGCGTCAAGAGCTACCCTAGTCATTAGGAAATCTTTTTCTTCATTTAAGGGATGTAAACCCCATGATTGTTAGAGACTATCCCCCGGGGCTAGCCCGACCCCTGAGCATTTTAGGGCACATATTCCCTTATTAATTAATAAAGAATACTTCTTACTATCTACTTGTCTTCTTGCTATGTCTGACTAGACCTCACAATAACCTTGTCTAAGTAAACGGAAAAAGAAAAAGAAGAATAAAAAACGCATCCAAATAACCAAAATTCGCCATTGCCCATACAATCAAACTAGTTGATTAGAGGCACCAAACAAGGCTTTACCTCACCATGAAGAAAGTCATGCTTCGCCAATATTGTGAAAAAAAAAAATATATACACAAAGAAAAAAAAAAGAAAAAACCCATAGAAGCCAAATGCCAAAAAAGAAAAGGGCAAAATACCCGGTAGGAAACCCACTAAGGGGGCTACGCAAAAGATAGGGTCAACCCGGTAGGATACCCGAACAAAACTAAAGGGTAGCCTAGGCAAAAGTTAGGGTTACAAAATAAGGTCCGCTAGGATTCCCTAAAAATACAAAAAGAAGGAACCTAGACAAAAGATAGGGCCAAAACACAACATCCTAGTTCGAAAATCCGAAGGGCGATCTAGGGAGATCAACTAGCCATAAAAAGCAATGGAAATAAAACTAAGGCGCAAGTACAAAAAAGGGGAAACGCTTGCTTAGACAAAAAGCTTAAACACCTAAGCCTAACCCTAGCCAACCATTCTTACAAAACCTTTTTCTAAATAAAATTAGCCTTCTAAAACACAAGCCATTAAATTTACCTCTTGACTTCTTTTCTCTTGACCCTCACAATAATATTTTAATAATTAATTTGGGAATATGGAGGTGTATAGTCAACAAGAGGATTGAAACCCCCTAAAGTGAAGAAAAAGGGACACTAACATGGCAAAGAACGCTCTACAAAAAAAAAAACCTTAAAATCGAGACGGTCGTCCGGCATTCCCAGACCACCGTCTCGGTCTCCAGAAAATCAGGACCGTCGTCTCGACCAACGAGACCGCCGTCTCGACTTGGCTAAAAACGAGACCGCCGTCCCACTTAGCGAGACGGTCGTCTCGCTTAAGCCCAAAGTCGAGACCACCGTCTCGAGGTCCCAGACGGCCGTCTCGACTAGCGTAAAATTGATACCGCCGTCTCGACTTCCCAGACGGCGGTCCCGAATTGGATTTTTCCCCTATAAATAGGGGAGGGGTCTTGGGGCTCTCCACAACTCCTCTGCACTCCAACTCTCTGATCTCTCACTCCCAAGCACTTTACCATCAAAATGTATCGTGGAAGCCAGACCAGGAAGAGAAGAGGTTCTGCTGGCCCTAGCAATTCCTCAGCACCCGTCTCTCAGGACCCCACTCAGCTCTCTCCAGCGCATCAGGCTCGTCTTGAGCACGTCAGGGGGTACACATGGAACCCCATGCTCAAGTTGGACTTCGACATTCTCGCCGAATTTAGGTGGGAGGACGACGTCCGAGCCCACATTGACAGCATTGGGTGGGGCTTCCTCCTACAGTCTCCACCCACCCATGTGTACCCCGAAGCGGTACTGGAGTTTCTTGCCTCCATCTCCTACGCCGAGACTCCCGCCATGATCCCAAGCCTGTCACCAACAAAAATGGTGACATACTTTATGGGTGGGATGTACCGGACAACCACTCTGGACGAATTCAACGTGTCCATCGGATTCGTCCAGCCCGGGGACGTGCTAACCCGGGACTACCAGGAGGCCATCTGCGCGCGCCCCACCAACCTCACCGCCGGCGAGATGTGGGAGGAGCTCACCAGGGCACCCACTTTGCCCATGCTGATGAAGGTCTCAACACTCCCCCCGACCCTCCACATTTTCCACAAGCTGCTGGTGGGGACCATCCACGGGAGGAAGGAGAGCCAGGGAAAGGTAACACTCCCCGACCTCTTTGTCCTTTACTGCATGAGCCAGAGCCGCTGATGCAACCCTGGCTATTTCTTCCTGAAGGCCCTCAAGGACTTCGGGAGCAGGCCAGTGGGAGTCGTCCTCATGGCCCCCCTCATCACTCCCTTGGCAGAAAAATCGGGGTGCAGTGGTCGGGAAGAACTGGCCTCCAGCCTACGACCCGAGTCCATCAACGGGTCGATCCTGGTCAGCATGGGGATGTTGCTGCGCCATGGGACCCAGTTGATCCTCCACCCATCACTGGATTTCACTTTGGATGTCCTGGAAATCGTGGCAATGCGCGATCTCCCAACACCTCCCGAGTTCCAACAACAATAGCAGCAGCAACAACAACAGCAACAGTACACAGACGACATTGCTAGCGTAAACCGTAACATCTACAATCTGCGCCAGCAATTTGATCAGATGTCTGTGAGGCAAGAACAAATGTCTCTAAGACAGGAGGCCTTCGACACGAGGCTGGAGACGATATATCAATATCAGGAGGGAATGAGGCAAGACTGGGCAACATTCCAGCAAGAGTATCGCGATGAAGTCCGGGATCAAGCAGAATTCCGGAAGCATATGTACCGGCAATTTCCCTCCTACGGATCATCTCTAGACGAGAGCCCACCTTCTTAGGAATAGTGCTCATAGAATAGGACTGCTGTAATAAAATCTTTTATAAATAAAATTTTATTCCATGCATCTTTTTGCTATCCCTTCCAAAAAGTCAGCGTAACCAAAAGAATCTAAGAGTAAAAAGACGTACGCTCAAGAAAAAAGACAAAATCCAAAATCGCGAGAAAAAAGAGATAAAACTGCGAGAAAAGGCAGGATTAAAACAAATCAACCACCTCGACCAACAATTTTCGATGACCAAGCAGAAGTCAAACAAGACTATCCGACCAAAAAGCAAGATTCGGGTGATCACCATCAAAAGATAAAAAACAAAGAATCCCCAGCAACCACCAAGGCTGGATGAGCATCAACAAAATCCCCGGCACAGACCGGACGACCAAATCTCAGAAAAGACAAAGACAAGAGAACACATCTCAACATGGGCGCATGAGCCACCCGAGCAGTAAGCCGCCACCACCACTAGTCCTACGCAGTGGACTGTACCAGCCTGATAGGGGGTTTATACCTATCAACCCGCGCACGCAAGAGTGCTTGATCTGCGCTCAAGCCGGATCAGTAAGTCGCAACTACCAGCCTGAGGGGGGGTTCATACTCATCCAGTCCAACACACAGCGGACTGCAACTACCAGCCTGATGGGGGGTTTATACTCATCAACCAAAGGATTGGCTACTGTTAGAAGGAGTATCCTGAGGTTCTACCATGTGTCAACCGAAGGGATCGGCTACCGTCAGAAGGAGTATCCTGGAGGTGCACAACACAAATTTTCCCCAGAAGATCAACCGCCGCAAGACGGAACATCTGAAGGGTAACCGGGCAAGAGGGTCAACTCCTTTACCTTCCAGTCGTTCCTCTTGGCACAACAGGCCAACAGCTGACCAGTCAGGTAAAGGGGGCGCAGCTGTAGACCCCAAATCTTGCCCAGCCTCATAATAAAGACCAGAAGACCTCCTATTTGAAGATGGATGAAGCCTAAGAAGCCACTAGGAGAGACTATTAGGCCCCATACTAGGATAGGAGGGATTTTCAGCATAAAAATAAGGATTTTCGCCTTTTAGGGTCGAGATCGCCGTCTCGGATTCGGGACCGCCGTCTCGCCTTATGAAAGTGGCGAGACGGCCGTCTCGCCACTCTCGAATGGCGAGACCGCCGTCTCGACCTGACAAGCGCGAATCCCTATAAATAGTCACGTCATTCCCCTCATTTCACACAGTTCTTCCATTCTCTCTCTAGTCACCTCCTCAAATTCTCTTTCTAGAATCCCTCCGAAGCATTTCCGGAGTTTCTGAGAGCTTTTTTAGAGTTTTTATAGCGTTTTCGAGAGATTCTGGCGCTGTAAAGAGTGAAGGGCTGCCAAAAAGCACCCTAGTTTTCAAGAAATTAATAGAAAGCTTGCCTCAGAGGTTTCTACACACTCTCTATCTCCTTTATCGCTTTATTTTTAATTATGCAATAGATATTAGGGCCATGTAGTCGTAACTTTAAATTCCACAGATAAAGGGTAAAAGCGTATTTTCACCAGTTTATTTATTTAAAGTAGCTAGCCTATCATAGGGAACCTGAAAGGGGCGTCGTAAGGGAACTAACACTTCCCTTACACGTAACTAACTCCCTTACCCAACTCTGGTTCTAATGACCAAAGTTGGTTTTTCGAAAACCAATGCCTTTTCACTCCTTTCCCGATTTTTCTAGTAAAAACATCGGTGGCGACTCCAGAAGAACCCTTCAAAATTAGTTCTTGGGTTAGCTCGGTTATCGGACAATCCAAGAACGCCTTTTCGAAAACCTCGCCTCTAGGTTCATCCCGGTTATCAGAAAATCTAAAGGTGTTGTAACCACACCAATAAAAACGCAAAAATTGGAAAGTCGGAACAATCGCGTCGCTCCAACCGCCTCATTTTGACGGCGGCGACAGGATCTGTCGAAGGCTCGAACGATAGTGCTTCTAGGGCGCAGACGGGTTCCTTGAATAGTCAACTTGTCCAGTGTGCACTTGGGCATCACGTTTAGGGATGACCCGTTATCCACAAGAAATTTAGCAATGAGGTACTCCTTGCACTTGATGGAAATGTGCAAGGGTTTGTTGTGGCTTGACCCCTCGAGGGGGAGTTCTTCCTTTGTGAAGGTGAGGTGGTCGCTTGCCATAATGTGACTAACGATCCTCTCAACCTTTTCTTAGGATATAGTGTGAGGTACATGTGCTTCGCTTAAGACATTCATCAGGGCGTTTCTATGCGGTTCCGAGCTCATCATTAGAGATAATAGAGTTATCTTTGCAGGTGTGTGATTGAGATGATCAATAATGGAATACTCGCTTTGCCTTATGAACTGGAGTAATTCGTCTGTCTCTTCCTTGGATTTTTTATTTTCTTTTTCTTCGTGTGCTTATTTTTTCCTTTATTCTTGGGGGCATCCTCTTGTAAGTCCTTGGGGGAGTAGACCCTTCCACTTCTAGTCATGCCCCCAACGCCGGCTATATTGGAGATATCCTCCTTTATTGGTGAAGATTCCCCGTATCTCCACGGTACAACTTTATTTGATTCGTAGGGGAAAGGTCGTGGCACAAATAGTCGCACGGGTGTCCTTGTCCCCTCTCCCTTATTGGTTTTGAGGACCAACGGTAGAGGCTTATTATCCTCTTGTGGTGGATCGATTGTTGGGGAGAGCTTGATTAAAAGTGGCTTTCTCTCCATTCTTCTGATTTGGAAGACGTATCAGTTAATCCTTCCTTTTTATTATCTTATTTATTAAAAGTGAAGGAGGGGAAATTAAATATGCAAATGAATGCTATTCATGCAAGTAGACAATTGTTGAATAAGGAAATTTCATTTTTCCGTAGAAGGTGTACATTCCCCTATTCCATATCACGAAGCAACTTCTGACAGAAATGGAAAAGCCTAAAGAAACCCACAGGCGGGTCTTGATCTCTACGTAATTCCCTTTTGGATTCCCGGATGTGATGAGCGAGTGCTTTGCTTTGCTTCTGGACCGCCTAACTCATATCTTCACTGTACTTTTGAGCCTCTCTGATCTTCGCCTCTTGATGGACGACCAAGGCTTGCAGTTCGTCGAGTTTTGCGTGGGCTCGGTCCTTTTCTCGCAGTACTTGACCATACTGAGCTAGCCCGTCTCTTTCTTTACAGCGCAACTCAGTGAGACTTCTGTTGAGTCTCTGGTTGGCATCTCGCTCTTGGCGTATTTTGGACCGAGTCCTTGTGAGGTCTTGTAGCAAATCCTTGATCGTCTGGGCCTGCTTTGCACATTCGGCCTCAAGGTGTGCTGATTTGGCAGTTATTTCTTGAAGTTGGCTATCCGAGCTGGTTCTAGCAGCTTTGGATGCTCGGATAACTTGCTCATTAGAATCAGCACACTGATCCTTGAGGCACTCTATTTCATGATCCTTTTTCTTGCATTTCCTCTGTAGACCATCTATGGTGATGATAGATTCTTGTTCTCTTTCTTCAAGGGCCCTCATCTGGGCTCCCATGATTTCTATCCTCCGAGTCAAGGCGTCGACTTGATTTCGCAGCTCTTCACTGTTTGAACATATAACAAGTGAGGTGGATGGTTGCGACATCCCTCTTTTCCGTCTCCACTCCTCATAGTCACTGGAGACAGCTACTCGAGCTTTTCCTAGCTCTCTATCTCCCATAAAGACTGGTTTCTCCCATGCTCTTCGCACAGCCAATGAGTTAGCAACCGTGTATGGGTCGTCGAAGAAACACAGTCCTCCGAGCTCCCCTTGAGATATTGTAGTTTGAGTCCTCATTGTTACAATCGCGCAGTGGAATGTTTGCATGAACGGACAAAAACCAAGAGGGGGGGGGGGGGTGAATTGGTTTCATAACAAAAATTAGGTTTTAAAAATTTTTCCCAAATTTTACCGATTAAAATACCATGTAAATGTAAATAGGATAAGGATAGAGTCTTACACAAAAGATTTATACTGGTTCAGATCAAAAGACCCTATGTCCAATTGCTAATCACTTTAATAGAGGATTAACGCTGTCACTATAATCAAAGTTATTACAAACAGATAACAATGGAAAAGATAGAGTAATGAAAACACCTCTCTTGAGTCACACAAGAGATGAAGAACAACTTTCCCTAGAGACAGCACATCACACAATCCACTAAGAACTCCACTTAGTGATTCTTATCGCTTCTAGCCCACACCAGGTTCCAAAAGCCCCTTTTTCCTCCAACAAACAGTTCTCTGGCAATCACAACTCTTAACTTCTGTTTAAAAAAGGTTGTTCTATTTTCTGAGAGCCTTAGAGAACCTTAAGTAGATGAATTAGGGTTTGGAAATTGGGGATTTTCGAAACTTGGTGTATTGGGACTAGGGTTTTCGAAAATAGGTTTAATTTGAAGTTCAAAATGCAAATCTGACTGAAATAATCGATTATCTCAAGTGTTAATCGATTATTACAGAGCCAAAATCAACAGAGACGCAAAACACACTGGTTTAATCGATTATCTGCCCTGTTAATCGATTAACGGGCCTGTTAATCGATTAACAGGTGTGTTAATTGATTATCACAGTGAGCTGATATAGAAAATGATTTTTCTCACTGTAATAATCGATTATCTGGTGTTTTAATCAATTAAACCCGAGCATTTTTTATAAATATGAGTTTTTGAAGATTCTAAAGAGTAGACTATGTACCGGCTATCTTAGACTCTAATATTATAGACTCAAACTCATCAAACACAGAGTTATTACACAATAATACAAGTCTTCAACTCTCTAAGTTCTTTGTTCTTGAATCATCATCAAAATCAACAAGCTTCATGCCCATGTAAGTTCAACATCAAGTCCTTGTATGTTCAACAATCTCCCCCTTTTTGATGATGATCAAAATTTTCTTTTAAAGCCTTGTAATAACCTGTTTTATCTATCACACTAACAAACACATTAAACATACCAGATAATATTTAAATTCAATCATAAGAGGCTTTAAATATTTCTCCCCCTATTTTGATTATGATCAAAAATTAAGAGCTCCCCCTCAACATATGCATAACTTGGAGATAACTCCCCCTCAAACAAAGCAATAAAAGAACACCAAATTTTATTTCATAAGTGAAAGTACATTATAACACAAGAAACAATATTAAAATTCTTCATTATCACTATGAAAGTGAGTATCAAATTTATTCTCTAAGTGACACACTTTATCATCTACATCAGAGATACGGTGAATGATTTCCTCATGCCGTACTCCAGAGGGAGTGAAGAATGCCTGCATCCTCTGGTTCATATCAGATAACATGTCTTCCATAGATTGACGGGTTTCAGGATGAGCAGAGGAAGTTCCAGCACTTTGGATCTGATCAGAGGGAAACTCAGCAGCAGGAGGCATATCTTCATCAGAATCTTCATCATCTGCATTTATGTTTGGAACATCATCCTTGTGAACATAAGTATTATTGACACACACCATTTGGAGTTGGGTTAATGTGTTGTCTAGCATGCGGTTTAAGTTTGTCGTTCGAACTGTTTGTTCACCTTCGACATTCACTCCTTTGTATTCAAGAATGCGAGAAATAAGGAGGGCATAGGGAATTTTGAAGGTGGGATGACGTTTGGCTTTCAACATAGTCATGGTGACGAGGTTGCCCCAATCTAGAGGCTCATTATTCATTATTGCATGAATAATGTGAAGATCTATTGAAGAGCATTGGGCATGATTGGTTGCCCGGGGACATAGGATCCAGACGAGTAAATGCAAGAGCATGCGTTCCTCGTTTTTCAAAGGTCCAACTAGAAGGAGACGTCCAATCTCCATGGAAGGGTTATGAAGAAAAGAACGTTAATAGCATCATCTCTTATAGCAAAATGTGCAACGTTTTCCCAAATATCGTCATCAAGAATAATGGATACTCCCTTAACACGAGAGGTATACTTGATCTCTAAATTTAAAGCGAGTGTAAAACACCCTAATTAAGTCAGGATAATACGTACCTTGCATTTGGATAAAAGGGAGAACTCCTTGAATTTCAAGAAGATTAGGAAAGTTAAATCCCCTATTGATTAATTGATCACCAATAAGGAATTTGGGAGTGATAATACCCCGTTCCTTCCAAAAAGTCAAAAATTCTTGTCGGCCCTCAACATCAGAGATCCATCCTTCGACAGAATTAGGATGGGGATGAGATGCAGGTGCATATCTTCTTCTGGTGAGAATTTTAGCACGAGAAGATGAGGCCATTGTATAATTAAAGGAGTAACAAGAAAGATTAGGAAGACAAGTGATGTTAGAAGAAGGCAAGAGTGATAGAATGAAGCAAGAAAGCTTGGATTCAAGAGTGAGAGGTGTGGAGAAGTGAAATGGAGGTCCCTATTTATAACCAAACATCTCCAACTGTCATATGGGAGTGCATGGAGACCAAGAGAGTCGTTGGCCACGACTAGAAAACCAAACCAACCAGGTTTAATCGACTAAAGCTTGAATCAATCGATTAAACCAGTAACATACCCCTTTAATTGATTAATTCAAGCAGTTAATCGATTAACACTATATTTAATCGATTATCTGAGGAGTTAATCGATTAATCCAGTGAGAAATGTCATATTTTGGACGTCTTGGGTGCAAATAATCGATTATAACTTCAAATAATCGATTATTCCAGAGAGTTCATCAAATTTGTAAGGTTTAGACACAAGATAATCTATTAACACCCTACATAATGGATTATAACATTACAACCATCCATAAACTGTTTAATTAAGCAGAAGTTAAGCTATTTCTAATATCCCTAAGTCTCTTCTCTTCTAAGATCATAAAATCTATCCTTGGGAAGAGGCTTAGTAAAAATATCTGCTAATTGATGCTTTGTATCAACATACTCAATTTTACAGTTTCCTTTACTTATATGATCTCTCAAGAAGTGATGTCTAATTTCTATATGCTTAGTCCTAGAGTGCATTACTGGATTCTTAGTAAGATTGATTGCACTTGTATTATCACACATCAAAGGAATATCATTTAGAAATATACTATAATCTTTTAGTTGTTATTTCATCCACAGAATTTGAGCACAACAATTACCAGCTGCAATATATTCAGCTTCAGTGGTGGATAAAGTAACACATGCCTGTTTCTTAGAATGCCAAGATACTAATGATGATCCTAACAAATGACATGTCCCACTAGTACTTTTTCTATCTATTTTGCATCCACCATAATCAACATCAGAATAACCTATTAAACTAGTACAAGCTTCAGATGGATACCATAAACCAAAACTAGTAGTTCCTTTTAAATATTTTAAAATACATTTTACTGCAGTTAGGTGAGATTCTTTTGGACATGCCTGAAATCTAGCACACACACAGATAGAATGCATAATATCAGGTCTACTTGCAGTTAAGTATAACAGAGAACCTATCATACCTCTATACATGGATTGATTAATTTCCAAACCTGATTCATCCTTGTCTAAATAGCATGAAGTTCCCATGGGTGTGTTAGCTTCCTTTGAAGTGTCCATTCCAAACTTTTTGAGAATCTCTTTGCAGTATTTGGTTTGAGAGACAAAAATGCCATCTTTAAGTTGCTTGATTTGAAGTCCAAGGAAGAATGTTAATTCTCCCATCATAGACATTTCAAACTCTCCCTGCATTATCTTAGCAAATTCTACACACAAAGAATTATCTGTTGATCCAAAGATAATATCATCAACATATACTTGAACCAATAAGATATGTTCTTTTACTTTCTTTATAAACAATGTAGAATCAATTTTTCCTCTAGAAAAATCATTTGAAGTTAGAAAATTACTTAGCCTTTCATACCAAGACCTAGGAGCTTGTTTCAACCCATATAATGCTTTCTTCAATTTAAAAATATGATTAGGATAACTAAAATCTTCAAATCCAGGGGGTTGCTCTACATATAATTCTTCTTTAATAAAACCATTCAAAAATGCACTCTTAACATCCATTTGATATAATTTAAATTTCATCAATGATGCATAAGCAAGAAGTATGCGTATAGCCTCTAACCTGGCAACAGGAGCATAAGTTTCATCATAATCAATACCTTCCTCCTGATAGTAGCCTTTGGCAACAAGTCTGGCTTTATTCTTTGTTATATTTCCATCTTCATCAAGTTTGTTTCGAAATACCCATTTAGTTCCAATTACTTGATGTGATTCTTCTCTTGGGATTAATTCCCATACTTGATTCCTTTCAAATTGATTTAGTTCCTCTTGCATAGTTATGCACCATTGGTCATCTTTCAGCGCTTCCTCAACATTTTTGGGTTCTATCTGTGACACAAAAGCTACAGACATGCAGAAATTAGTCATATTTCTAGTTCTTTCCCCTTTTGAGATATCACCAATAATATTGTCCATTGAAAGTCCCCTTGGTGATTTCCATTCTTTAGCTAATTCTGTTGGTTGAGAAGGCTCATTTTCTTCCAAATACAATTCATCAAGAGCCTCTCTTATGTACTCATCATCACCTACAAGTTCTTTATTTGACTCAAGAGGATTTCCCCCAAGGTCTACAATTTCATCAAAAGTAACATGTATAGATTCTTTAACATTTAAAGTTATTCTATTAAACACTATATGCTTTGCTAGTTAGTGAATAACCTAAGAAAATGCCTTCATCTGCTTTTGAGTCAAATTTTCCTAAGTTGTCCTTTCCATTATTTAACACAAAGCACTTACATCCAAATATTTTCAAATGAGAAACATTAGGTTTTCTACCATTTAACAATTCATAGGGAGTTGATTTTATAATTGGCCTAATGAGCATTCTATTCAAAACATAACATGTAGTACTTACCGCATCAGCCCAAAAATATTTAGGAACATTTGATTCATTTAGCATTGTTCTAGCAAGTTCCACTAGTGACCTATTTTTCCTTTCAACTACACCATTTTGTTGGGGAGTCCTAGGAGCAGAAAAATTATGTAATATTCCATTTTTCTCACAATAATTTTCAAACCTTTCATTTTGAAACTCACCACCATGGTCACTTCTTAATACCTTAATTCTTAAGTCTTTTTCATTTTGAATTTGCTTTGCAAACTTCCTAAAGACCTTAAAAGCTTCACTTTTCATTGTCAAGAAAAATGTCCAAGTATATCTAGAAAAGTCATTAATAATCACAAGACCATAATAATTTCCACCAAAACTTTTTATCCTAGAAGGACTAAATAAATCTAAATGTAATAATTCTAAAGGTTTTGATGTGGAAATGACATTCTTTGATTTAAATGATGATTTTACTTGTTTACCTTTTTGACATGCATCACATAACCTATCTTTTTCAAATTTTAACTTAGGCAAACCAACAACTAAGTCTTTTGATATCAATTTGTTTAAATGATGCATATTTATATGAGCCACTCTCTTATGCCATAACCATGGGTTCTCTTCCTTAGCAACTAAGCATGTTATACTAGTATCATGTATACAATCCCAATCAATCAAGTATATGTTATTATGCCTAATGCCTTTCAATGCTACATTTTCGGAATCTATCAAATGTATGGTACAAAACTTACTTTCAAAGATTACCTTAAATCCTTTGTCACATAGTTGATTTATACTAAGGAGATTATGCTTTCGCCCATCAACAAGAAGCACATCCTTAATCTCCAAAGTGTTTGCACCACCTATATTATCAATTCCAAGAATCTTTCCTTTGTTGTTGTTCCCATAAGTTACATATCCTTGTTCTTTAGCTTTGAAACTCACAAATTTCGTTTAGTCTCCGGTCATATGTTTAGAGCATCCACTATCAAGATACCACATAGACTTCTTTGATTTGGAAGTTTCCTACAAAACAAGAACATAGTAAACTTAGGTCCCCATAACTTTTGGGTCCTTGGGGTTAGAGACAAACAAGTCATTTAACAATAGGAACCCAAATGTATTTTCCTTTAGGAACACCAAAATGTTTAATTTTACATCTATTTGAAGTATGACCATGTTTCATACAATAAAAACATGCTTTAGATGTAGCTTTTGAATATGATGCATTTCTAACAATAGATGCTCTAGTTCCTTTTTCAACCCTCATTTTAGGCTTTTTCAAACGAACTTGATGATTTACACTGTTTTGAGCTATAACAACTTTATCCTTATTATTATTACTTAATTCCTTTTCGGCTTTATCAAGCAAATGATTAAGTATATCAATGTCATATTCATACTCTTTACAAGATGCACATACTATATTCTTATCATCATTCTCATCTATACATACAATTTTCGTTTCTATGGTTTCCTTTTCCTCTAAACATGCAATTTTCGTTTTTAAGGACTCTACCTCCTTTTCGGATCTACTTAAACTCTTTTTCACAGCTTTGTATTCATTTTTCAAGTCCTTAAAGGCACTAAACAATTCATTATATGCATTTTGCAGTTCATCATAATTATTTTCATCATCACTTAAAGATGAGTCGGAATCACTTACCTTAAAGTCGGAAGATATGTTATCATTTGCCATTAAGAAAATATTGGCTTCAATTTCTGAGTCACTTAATTCCGAACTTAAATCACTATTGTCCCAAGCGATGTAGGCTTTCTTCTTGAAGAACTTTTTGCCTTTTTTTTCTTCATTTTTCTTGCTTGGACATTCAGTCTTCACATGTCCTGCTTCGCCACAACCATAGCATTTGATATTTACAGAATTATTTTCTCTTACCTTTCCTTTACCTTTGACTGGATGTCTTCCTTTAACTTTCAAAAATTTGGTAAACTTCTTTATCATAAGACTCAATTCTTCTTCTTCATTCTCCGAGTCTTCTTCTTCCTTTTTACTCTTACCTTTAGAAATTTCAGTTTTGAAGGCTAAGTTCTTCTTTTGATATTGTCCTTCCTCATCATTTAGCCTTCCAATCTCAAGCTCATGCTCTCTCAACTTTCCAAAGAGCACCGCCATAGACATTGTGGCAAGGTTTTATGACTCCGAGATGGCAGTCACCTTAGGTTGCCATTTCCTATCCAAAGATTTCAATATTTTAACATTTAATTCATCAACATAAAAAATTTTACCTAATCTGGTGAGATGGTTCACAATATGTGTGAAACGCTTTTGAACGTCAAATATTGTTTCGCCTTGTTGCATTCGAAACATCTCATATTCTTGGATTAGAGAATTTTTTCGTGCTCTCTTAACATCGTCGGTACCTTCGTGGGTTACTCTCAACATTTCCCACATCTCTTGAGCACTTTTACACACAGAGATCCTGTAAAAGTCATCAAGGGTTAAAGCAGATGAAATAATATTCCTAGCCCTAACGTCAAATTGAGCTTTTCTATTTTCCTCCACTGTCCATCTAGAAAATTTTTTAGGAACGTCTACTCCGTTTTCAGTAACTTTAGGAATATAGGGACAGTTTAAAATAGCGTCTCAAATGCCTCTATCAACAGACTCTAAAAAGATTTGCATTCTAACTTTCCAAAATGGATAATTTTGACCCGCAAAAAGTGGGGGTCTGTTGATAGACGCACCTTCGGTAAAAGTTTGATTTTGTCCGACCATTTTTGAAAAAATTGAATGACTATCAAAGCAAGCTCTGATACCACTTGTTAGAATCGCGCAGCGGAATGTTTGCGTGAACGGACAAAAACCAAGAGGGGGGTGAATTGGTTTCTTAACAAAAATTAGGGTTTAAAATTTTTCCCCAAATTTTACTGATTAAAATGTTGTGTAAACGTAAATAGGATAGGGATAGAGTCTTACACAGAATATTTATACTGGTTCAGATCAAAAGACCCTACATCCAATTGCTAATCACTCAAACAGAGGATTAACGCTGTCACTATAATCAAAGTTATTACAAATAGATAACAATGGAAAAGATAGAGTAATGAAAACACCTCTCTTGAGTCACACAAGAGATAAAGAACAACTTTCAATAGAGACGACACAACACACAATCCACTAAGAACTCCACTTAGTGATTCTTATCGCTTCTAGCCCACACCAGGTTCCAAAAGCCCCTTTTTCCTCCAACAAACAGTTCTCTGGCAATCACAGCTCTTAACTTTTGTTTGAAAAAGGTTTTTCTATTTTCTGAGAGCCTTAGAGAACCTTAAGTAGATGAATAAGGGTTTGGGAATTGGGGATTTTCGAAACTTGGTGTATTGGGACTAGGGTTTTCGAAAATAGGTTTAATTTGAAGTTCAAAATGCAAATCTGACTGAAATAATCGATTATCTCAAGTGTTAATCAATTATTACAGAGCCAAAATCAATAGAGACCCAAAACGCACTGGTTTAATCGATTATCTGCCCTGTTAATCGATTAACAGGCTTGTTAATCGATTATCACAGTGAGCTGATACAGAAAATGGTTTTTCTCACTATAATAATCGATTATCTGGTGTTTTAATCGATTAAACCAGAGCCTTTTTGATGAATATGAGTTTTTGAAGCTTCTAAAGAGTAGACTATGTACCGGCTATCTTAGAATCTAATATTACAGACTCAAACTCATCAAAACAGAGTTATTACACAATAATACAAGTCTTCAACTCTCTAAGTTCTTTGTTCTTGAATCATCATCAAAATCAACAAGCTTCATGTCCATGTAAGTTCAACATCAAGTCCATGTATGTTCAACACTCATGAGTTGTCTCATAGCTACTCTCGGTGAATAGGCTATCCAACCCCTGAGTCCTATCAACGGTATGCTCGGGTAATCACCATATTTGATGAGGACTGGGTCGGGTCGGAACCAAGGGCAAACCCAGAATAATTGGTTGGCATCCCATTGTTCCCACTCGACCTTCCACTCCAAGGTTAGGCGTCGGTGGAGAGAGATTTTAGAGAAGCTTCTCAAAGGGTCGGGGAACATCCCCATGTGACTAGAGGCATAAAAATGTGTGATTCCCTACACAAAAAGTAGTGAAGAGAAACATAAAAGTGTTTTTTCTTGCTTCTGGCGGCAAAATTCCACCGAGAGCAAGATGTCGCAAGAAGTGCAGGCAAGGGACTCTTCGAGTTCACGTCCCAGGTGAAGAAGGTGTCCATGACGGCTTGGTCTACTATGTCGATATGGAAGGGAAACAAGATTGTTCCAAATATGATCAAGGCCAGAGTTTTGTTAAAAGCGGCCCATTCTGCCCTTTCAGCCAAAGAGGACAGATGGTCTTCTAACATTGAGACTTTCCAACCCTGGATGTTCCCTTTTTCTATTAGGGTAGTGTGCTGGAATGGCAATTGGATGATGACAGCGACTTGTGCTGCAGAAGTATATGCCCCGTGGCGAATATGGACCCCGGCTGATTTAGGCCATTTTAGCATAATCTCATACTCCTCCAAAGTAGACACTATATTGAACTGCAGAAATTCGAAGCAGTGCAGACTAGAGTTCCAAAAATGAACTAGAACCCTAATAAAAATGGGATCGACACAGATCTTCAACAGGTCGAGGATCCGTCCATAGGATTTCTCAAAGTCAGAGCGGACCTCCGACGACATTATCGCACAAAGCCGTTCCAGCTTCTCAGTATGGTATCGGGGAATGTCCACTTTCTTCAATTGTCTACTAGTCCCCTCCATTTTCAAAAAACCAAAATGCATGTTTTATTAATATGATGCTTATTATGGGTATCCATGCGAGTGTTTGTTTTTTCCTATTCATTTATCATGTTTTGTTTCTACATGATGTATGATGGTATTCGCGTATTATTTTTGAAAAAATAAACTAACTATATGGATGATTTATGAATTTAATGTTTATGAACAAGGTCCCATTTATTTGACTTGGGTCTTTATTTTTATTTTGTTTTAGAGCCTTTTATCTCTTTTGTCGGACTGCGTGGCTACTTAGCTTACAAAGAACCTGAAACAGGCTAGCTAAAAGGCAAACTGTCCGAGATAAGGGTGTTTATTGAAAAAAATGTTTTTCTGGTTTTTTCTGTTGTTTGGTTATGTTATGCAATCAAATGCAACAAACAAATGCACATACAATTCACTCATCCGCGAACACGTGAGAAGTCGTTTTAATCACGAGGTAGGGTGTTCCTGCAGAAAAGTGCATTGCAAAGGTAGGTTCTAATTGTTCTCACCAAGGCTTAGGCTCCCAAGGTGCCCCCATTATAGGGTCCCCACTCTCCAACCTTCCGACCATGCTTAACACTAAGGCATAGTCAGTCTTTGTGCCAAAAGAGGAAGGTTATCACCTTAGTGGTGGTTTCCGATCATACCGGTGGGCACATGGCCCTCACTACGGCAAACCGTACCTGCCACCCACTCCCTATGGATTTCTCACTTGCCCCCGGGTATAGAGGGAACTGTTGTGTGCAAAGGTTTGTGTACAATTTTTATTTCAAACAATTGCATAAAATAAACAAACAACAGTTATTAAAGCCAAGCAATTAAAGCATGTTATAATACAAGGTAGGGTAAAAGCGAAATTACTTAGTTTATTTATTAAACTGGCCCATCACTAAATGGGATCAACTCTCTAGGCTTCCCCAGTGGAGTCGCCATCTGTCGTCGTTGTCAAAAAGAGGCGGTCGGAGCGACGCGATGGTTCTGACTTTCCATTTTTTCGCATTTTTATGGGTGAGGTTACAACGCCTTTAGGTTGTCCGATAACCGGGCTGAACCTAAGGGAAAGGTTTTTTGAAAGGGCGTTCTTAGATCATCCGATAATCGCGCTAACCTAAGAACAAGTTTGAAAGGGTTCTTATGGAGTCGCCACCGATGTTTTTACCAGAAACATCGAAAAAGGAGAGAAAAGGCGTTGGTTTTTCAAAAGCCAACTTTGGTCGTTAAAACCAAAGTTGGGTAAGGGAGTTAGTTACGTGTAAGGGAAGTGTTAGTTCCCTTACAACGCCCCTTTCAGGTTCCCTATGACAAGCTAGTTAATTTATAAATAAACTTTCGAAATGACGCTTTTACCCTTTTATTCGCGGAATTAAAATAATTACTACATGACCCTTGTCTCCGACGTAAAAAATGAGGGCGGTCGGAGCAACGCGATGGTTTCCGACTTTTCGTTTTCGCGTTTTTATTGGTGTGGTACAACGCCTTTAGGTTGTCTGATAACCGGGCTGAACATAGAGGCGAGGTTTTCGAAAGAGCGTTCTTGGATTGTCCGGTAACCGGGATAAACCAAGAACTATTTTTTAAGGGTTCTGTGGAGTCGCCACCGATGTTTTTACCGGAAACATCGAAAAAGGAGTTTAAAAGGCGTTGGTTTTCGAAAAACCAACTTTGGTCATTAGAACTAGAGTTGGGTAAGGGAGTTAGTTTCGCATAAAGGAAGTGTTAGTTCCTTTACGACGCCACTTTCGGGTTCCCTATGATAGGCTAGCTACTTTGAGTAAATAAACCGGAAAATACGCTTTTACCCTTTTATTGTGCGGAATTTAAATTATGACTACATGGCCCTAATGTCTATTGCATAATCAAATATAAAGCGGTAAAGTAGAGAGAGAGAGAGAGAGAGTAGGAACCTTTGAAGCAAGCTTTTCTATTAATTTTTGCAAAAAGTAGGGTGCTATATGGCAGCCCTTCACTCTACACAGCGTCGGAAACCTCTCGAAACGCTCAAAAACACTCTTAGAAACGCTCAGAAACTCCGGAAATGCTTCGGAGGGGTTCTAGAGAGAGAATTCGAAGTAATTTCTAGAGAAAAGGAGGCCTATTTATAGGGATTCGCGCCTGTCAGGTCGAGACGGACCGTCTCATCTAACAAGGTTGAGACAGCGGTCTCGTCTGACAAGGTCGAGGCGGCGGTCTCGCCTTGTGGGAACGTCGAGATGGCGATCTCGCCATCCGCACAAGGCGAGACGGTGGTCTCGAATCTGAGACGGTGGTCTCGACCTTAAGAGGCAAAAATCCATATTTTTGAGCCAAAAATTCCTCCTATCCTAGTATGGGGCCTAATAGTCTCTCCTAATGGCTTCTTAGGCTTCGTCCATCTTTGAAAAGGAGGTCTTGTGGTCTTTATTGTGAGGTCGGGCAAGATTTGGGGTCTACAGCTGCACCCCCTTTACCCGACCCGACTAGTCGATTGCTGGCCTGCTGTGCCAAAGAGATCGACTGGAGGGTAAAGGAGTTGACCCTCTTTCCCGGTTGTCCTTCAGACGTTCCGACTTGCGGCGGTCGATCTTCTGGAAAAAGATGCGCTTCCACGATGCTTCTTATGGTGATAGCTGATCCTCTCGGCTGATAAGTACGAACCCCTATATGGTTTTGACGAGAATAAACCCTCGTCCGATAAGCCCCCTTTTGTAAGGCCTGATGAGTATACACCCCCATCTGGTGTTGTGCCTCCGGATGCTCCTTCTTGCGGTAGTCGATCCATTGGCTGTGGCGGCTTACTGCTCTAGCTCATGCGCCATCTGATGAGATGTGTTTTCTTGGTTTCTGATTTGGTCATCCGGTCTGCGCCGGGGATTTTGTTGGTGTTCATCCAGCTTTGTTGGTTGCCGGGGATTTTTTGTTTGTTGAGTTTTTGGTGGTGATCACCCGACTCTTGTTGGTTGGTCGGGTGGGCTTTGTTTGTGTTCGACTCTTGGTGGTCGAATTCTGTTGATCAAGGTGATGGCTTGTCTTAATCCTGCCTTTTTCTCGCGGTTTTATCTCTTTTTTCTCGCGATTTCAGGATTTTGGTTTTTTTCTTTTAGCGTAAGTCTTTTTATTTTTAGACTCTTTTGGTTACGCTGACTTTTTTGAAAGGGATAAAAAGATGGTTGAAATAAGATTTTATTTATAAAAATTTATTACAGCAGCCTTATTCTATGAGTACTATCCCTAAGGGCTATCTTCTGGAGACGATCCATGATAGGGGAATTGCTGGTACATATGTTCCCGAAATTCTACTTGCTCCCAGGCTTCTTCGCGGTATTCTTGCTGGAATGTTGTCCAGTCTTGCCACATTCCCTGTTGATACTGGTACATCGTCTCCAGTCGGGTGTCAAAGGCTTCCTACCTTAGGGAAAATTGCTCCTGACGCACAGACATTTGATCGAGTTGCTGGCGCAGATCGTAGATGTTGCGGTTTACGCCTGCAAAGTCATCTGTGTATTGCGGTGGTTGTTGGTGTTGATGTGGCTGCTGGAAGTCGGGAGGTGTTGGGAGATCGTGCATCGCCAAGATGTCCTAAAGGTCCAGCGCGAAATCCAGCGAGGGATGAAGGGCCAACTAGGTCCCGTGGCGTATCAGCATCCCCATGCTGACCAGGATCGACCCGCTGATGGTTTCGGGTCAAAGGCTGGAGGCCAACTCTTCCCGGCCAGCGCACCCCCATTTCTCTGCCAGGGGAGTGATAAGAGGAGCCATGAGGACAGCTCCCGCTAGTCTGCTCCCGAAGTCCTTAAGGGCCCTCAGGAAGAAGTAGTCAGGGTTGCAGCGTCGCCTCTGGCTCATGCAGTAGAGTACGAAGAGGTCTGGGAGGGTTACCTTACCCTGACTCTCCTTCCTCCCGTGGACAGTCCCAACCAGCAGCTTGTGGCAAATGCGCAGGGCTGGGGGGAGTGTCGACCCCTTCATCAGTGTGGGCAGCATGGGCAACCTGGTGAGCTCCTCCCACATTTCGATGGCGGTGAGGTTAGTGGGGTGGCTGCAGATGGCCTCCCGGTATTCCCGAGTTAGCACCTCCTCGGGCCAGACGAACCCAATGCTCACATTGAATTCGTCGAGGGTGGTAGTCCGTTACGTCCAACCCATGAAGTAGTTCACCATCTTGGTTGGTGGCAGGCCCGGGACCATGGAGGGAGCCTCGGCGTAGGAGATGGAGGCCAGAAACTCCAGTACCGCTTGAGGGTACACGTGGGTAGGTGGAGGTTGCAGCAGGAAGCCCCACCCAATGCCATCTATGTGGGCCCGGACATCGTCCTCCCACCCAAACTCGGTGAGGATGTCGAAGTCAAGTATGAGCATGGGGTGCCACGTATAACCCCGGATGTGCTCGAGACAAGCTTGGTGCTACGGCGAGAGCTGAGTATGATCCTGGGGGGCCGGTGCCGAGGAACTGCTAGCGTCGGCAGTGCCTCTTCTCTTCCTTGACTGACTTCTACCGAACATTTTGGCCAGAAAGTGCTTGGAAGTGAGAGATATGAGAGTTGGAGGTTCTGAGGTGCAGAGAAGTTGTGAGGAACCTTCAGGACGCCCCTACTATTTATAGGGAAAAAATTCGATTCGGGACATGTTGCCGCCGTCAAAACGAGGGCGGTCGGAGCGACGCGATGGTTTCTGACTCTCTTGATTTTCACGTTTTTATTGGTGGTTACAACGCCTTTAGGTTGTCCGATAACCGGGCTGAACCTAGGGGCGAGGTTTTCGAAAGGGTGCTCTTGGATTGTTTGATAACCGGGCTAATCCAAGAGCTAGTTTTTGAGGGTTCTCTGGAGTCGCCACCGATGTTTTTATCGGAAACCTCGGAAAAGGAGTTTAAAAGGCGTTGGTTTTCGAAAAACCAACTTTGGTCATTAGAACCAGAGTTGGGTAAGGGAGTTAGTTACGCGTAAAGGAAGTGTTAGTTCCTTTACTACGCCCCTTTCGGGTTCCCTATGATAGGCCAACTATTCTATTGACAAATAAACCGGAAAAATACGATTTTGCCCTTTTATTTTGCGGAATTTAAATATTACAACTACATGGCCCTAATGTCTATTGCATAATTCAAATAAAGCAGTAAAAGATAGAGAAAGAGAGTAGAGACCTCCGAAGCAAGCTTTCTATTTAATTTTTGTAAATAGGGTGCTTTGCGGCAGCCCTTCACTCTATGCAGCATCGGAAACCTCTCAAAACGCTCTAAAAAACACTCTAAAGACACTCAGAAGCTCCGGAAATGCGTCGGAGGGATTCTAGAGAGAGAAACTATTGATGTGACTAGAGAGAGAGTGAGAAAGCTATGTGAAATGAGGGGAAGGGAGGCCCTATTTATAGGGATTCGCGCCTGTCAGGTCGAGACGGCCATCTCGTCTGACAAGGTCGAGACGGCCATCTCGACATTCCAGACGGCCATCTCTCCTTGCAGGAATGGCGAGACGGCAGTCTCGCCAACCCAGACGGCAGTCTCGCCTTTCGTAGGTGGCGAGACGGCGGTCTCGACCCCAAAAGGCGAAAATCCTTATTTTTGTGTCAAAAATCCCTCCTATCATAGTATGGGGCCTAATAGTCTCTCCTAGTGGCTTCTTAGGCTTCGTCCATCTTCGAAAAGGAGGTCTTCTGATCTTTATTGTGAGACAGGGCAAGATTTGGGGTCTACAGGACCGCCGTCTGGGAAGTTGAGACGGCGTTCTCGAAATTGTGCAAGTTGAGACAGCGATCTCGACTTTTGTCTAAAACGAGACGGCCGTCTCGCCAAGTGGGACGACCGTCTCGTTTTCTGCTGAGTCGAGACGGTCGTCTCGTTGGCCGAGACGGCGGTCCTGATTTGGTGGAGGCCGAGATAGCGGTCTGGGATTTTCGGACGGCCGTCTCGAATTTCGGGGTTTTTTTTTTTGTATAAAGCAAATAGGACCTGGTTCAAAAACATTTTTATGCATGCAATGTTTTCATATTTGATGCCCTATAATGCCTATTTTAGTTAATTTTTCAGAAGGATTTCACTGACGTGTCTTGTAGCGTCGAATGCCCTCTGATCTGTGCTCTTGTGTTTGGCTGTACCTTGCCAGGTTTCTTGTGACCGAAAGATGGCTTGCTTTTCCTTTTTCTCTTTTGTAGAGCATTCTTTTCCATGTAGTGTCCCTTTTTCTTCGCTTTAGGGGTTTCAATCCTCTTGTTGACTATACGCCTCCATATTCCCAAATTATAGGTATGAACCCCCTATTAGGATGGTACAATCCACTGCGTAGGAATGGTGGTAGTGGCGGCTTACTGTTCAGGTGGCCCATGCGCCGGTTGTTGAGATGTACTTTTTTTTATTTTTCTTTGGAGATATGGTTGTCCGATCTGCGTCGGGGATTTGGTGGGTGCTCATCCAGCTTGCTTGTTTGCTGGGGATTCTTTTGATTTTGATCTTTTGTGGTAATCATCCGACTCTTGCTGGCTGGTCAGGCGGTCTTTGTTTGTTGTTCGACTCTTGTTTGGTTTGTTTGAAATTTATTTTGGATACATGATTGACATTGTCTTACCAGGGTACCTCTATGCAAGCATGAATGTCTTTTTGGTTATGAAGTGTGTTTGTTTGTTTTGATTCTGACAAAGTCCTATTTGTGCAACTACTTGTGTGTGGATGCTATTGATGCAATTTATTTTAGTTGAGGGCATCTAGAAAGTGATCGGTACTTTCTTCTTTTTTGTTCTCTCGTGACTATTTTTTTGCATTTTTTGTTTTAACCCTATCTTTTGCCTAGACCGCCCTTTGTGGGTTTCCGATCTAGCGGGTTTTGATTTTTTTCCTAAGATATTTTGGTGGGCTTTTTTCTTTTTATGAAAGCATTATCTTTTGCCTAGACCACCCTTTGCGGGTTTTCGATCTAGCAGGCTACCCATGTACTTTTTGCTTGGGACGGCCCTGGTTAGTGTTGTTCGTCTTGTTTTTATGCTTTCCTGGATTGCTTGTTTTATGCAATGCTCATATTTCATTAATACAGAGGCATTCACACGAGTAGGTAAAGAGAAGAAAAGACAATATTTATTGATATATAAGCAAATGGTCTATTTTTCATGAGGATTTACAAAAGAGTTTGTAAGCAGGGCTAGCCAAGGTTTGCTATACTGTATGAGGGTGCCACAATCATATCTGTGATCTCTGTTTCCCCGTGTTTCCTGGTCCCTTCAGTTGAGATGCTCGAGCTCGGAGTGAAGACTATGCGAAGTCTGCTTGCTTTTGTGAAGGTATTACCTTAGTCGCCTTTGCGGTTTTCGGCTAAGGTAATCATTGCTCTTTTTTTTTATTTATTTTTTTTTTTTTTTTTTTTGGAACCTCTAATTTTTGCCTAGGACATATCCTAGCGAGGAATGTGGACCCTATTTTTTGCCCAGGATGCTCTTTGCGAGTTTTCATCCTGACGGGTCATGAGCAATGTCTTTAGGTGTAGTATCTTTTTACCGCATCTAAGTTGACAGGATATCGGAGCTCTTCTCCATCCATGTCAGTGAGGATAAGGGCTCCTCCTGAAAAGGCTCGCTTGACCAGAAAGGGTCCTTTGTAGTTTGCTGTCCACTTCCCGATTTTGTCTTTCTAGGCTAGAAGCAATTTCTTTATCACCAGATCCCCTTCTTGGAAAGTGCGAGGATTGATCTTCTTGTCGTAGGCTTTCTTGATCTTCTTTTGGTAAGCTTGCCCCCGACATATGGCGTCTAGCCGTTTTTCTTCGATTAGGTTTAGCTGATCGTAACGACTTTGGACCCATTCGGCTTCTGTTAATTTTGCTTCCATAACAACTCACAGAGAGGGTATTTCGACCTCTACTGGTAGTACGACCTCCATTCCATATACGAGGGAAAACGGGGTAGCCCCTGTGGAGGTTCGTACCGACGTTCGGTATCCGTGTAAGGCGAAGGGCAGCATCTCATGCCAGTCTTTGTAGGTTACTACCATTTTCTGGACGATTTTCTTAATATTCTTATTGGCTGCTTCTACTGCGCCATTCATTTTTGGTCGGTACGGAGAAGAATTGTGGTGCTGGATTTTGAAGTCTTGACACAATTCCTCCATCATTTTGTTATTGAGATTGGTCCCATTATCAGTAATGAGCCTATGAGGGATGCCGTACTGACATATAATATTTTTCTTGATGAAGGTGGTCACCACTTTCCGAGTCACATGCACATATGATGCTGCCTCAACCCATTTGGTGAAATAGTCAATGGCCACCAAGATAAAGCGATGGCCATTGGAGGCTTTAGGCTCTATGGGTCCAATGACGTCCATACCCCACATAGAGAATGGCCATGGTGTTGCCAGGGTACTGAGTGGTGCAGGCGGTACATGGATATTATCAGCATAAATTTGGCATTTGTGGCACTTTTTGGCATATTGGTGAAAATCAGTTTCCATTGTGGACCAAAAGTATCGTGCCCTTAAAATTTTCTTGGCCATGACATGCCCAGGCGCGTGAGTCCCAAAATCCCCTTTGTGGATTTCTTTTATCAAGGTTCGAGCTTCTTCTTGGTCCACACACCTTAGGAGAGTGGAGTCGGGGCTCTTTTTGTAAAGGGTTCCTTCAATCAACGTGAACCCTACGACCCTTTTACGAATGGTTCGTTTATCATTGTCACTGATTCCTTCGGGATATTCGCCCCTCATGAGATATTGCTTGATATCATGATACCAGGGGTTTTGGTCGTGCTCGCTATTTATTGTCATGCAAAAAGCTTGTTTGTCATGCAGCTTAACTTGGATGGTTGGCATCTCATGTTCTTGATCCAGGGCAAACATGGATGATAGAGTGGCGAGGGCGTCAGCACATTGGTTGTCTTCCCGAGGGATGTACTGGAAGGTGACACTTTCCATTCTTGAAACTAAGTCTTGGATATACTCTAGATATGGGATTAGTTTTGAGTTGCGGGTTTCCCATTCACCTTTGAGTTAATAGATGACAAGGGATGAATCACCAAAGACTTTGAGCTTAGTGACCCCATGATCTAAAGCCGCTTGGATCCCTAGCGCACATGCTTTGTATTCGGCCATGTTGTTGGTACAGTCAAAATTAAGCCTGGTCGTTACAGGGATGTGTTTCTTTTCGGGGGATATCAAAATAGCTCCTATCCTGTGTCCAAGCATGTTTGAGGCCCCATTGAAGAACATGGTCCATGCCTCTTCTTTGGTCTCTTCATGTTCGATGTGCATGATATGCTCATCGGGAAAGTCATCCTGTAAGGACTGGTATTCGTCCGTTGATCCATGGGCTAGATAATCCGCTAGGGGACTGCCTTTAATAGCTTTCTGGGTGACATGAATGATATCAAATTCCAAGAGGCGAACCTGCCACCTAGCTATTCTTCCAGTTAAAATGGGCTTCTCAAAGAGGTACTTGATTGGGTCCATTTTGGAGACCAACCATGTTGTATGCCGAGCCATATATTGTCGGAGACGCTGAGTGACCCACACCAATGCACAACAGGTTTTTTCGAATGGTGTATAACGGGTTTCATAGTCTGAGAATTTCTTACTGAGATAGTAAATAGCTCGTTCCTTTTTCCCGGTTTCGTCCTGTTGGCCGAGCACACATCCCATGGACTCTTCAAGTATTGAAAAATATAGGATGAGAGGTCTCCCTTCAACGGGCGGTACCAATACTGGCGGATTGGTTAAACATGTTTTGATCTTATCGAATTCTTGTTGGCATTCTTCATTCCACATCGTTGGTTGATTTTTGCGCAATAGTTTAAAGATGGGTATGCATTTATCCGTTAACTGTGTGATGAAACGGGCAATGTAGTTGATTCGGCCTAGAAAACCTCTGACCTCGTTTTCTGTGCTTGGTGGAGGCATTTCCAAAATTGCCTTGGTTTTGTCAGGATCCACTTCAATTCCTCTTTGGCTGACAATGAACCCCAATAGTTTTCCTGAACGTACTCCGAAAGTACATTTTGCCAGGTTTAGTTTAAGCTAATACTTTCGAAGTCGATCAAAAATCTTTTTGAGATATTGAATGTGGTCCATTTCATTTCTGGACTTGGCAATCATGTCGTCCACATATACTTATATTTCCTTGTGGATCATGTCATGGAATAGCGTGACCATAGCCCTTTGATAAGTTGCCCCTGCATTTTTTAGCCCAAATGGCATTACTTGGTAGAAAAAGGTGCCCCATGGTGTAATGAAGGAGGTTTTTCCTCTGTCCTCGATGGCTAGCTTAATCTGGTTATACCCCGCATACCCGTCCATGAAGGAATATAGTGTGTTGGTAGCGGTATGGTCTACCAGCGTGTCTATATGTGGTAGGGGAAAGTCGTCTTTTGGACTTGCTCGATTGAGGTCCCTATAATCCACACACACCCTGACCTTCCCGGTCTTTTTGATGACGGGTACTATGTTGGCCAACCATTCTGGGTATTTAGACACTACCAGGAAATTGGCATCCATTTGCCTTTGTACTTCCTCCTTGATCATTAGGGACCAATCCGGTTTGATTCTCCTAAGTTTTTGTTTCACAGGTCGGAACCCTTCTTTCAACGGCAACCTATGTTCCACTATACTCGTGTCGAGCCCAGGCATGTCATGATAAGACCAAGCGAATACATCTATATATTCCTTCAGAAGCTGTATTAATCCCCTTTTTATGCTACTTTCTATTTGGGTGCCGATGTTCACCTTTTTCTCATCATTCCCTTCTCCCAAATTAACAATTTCTATCTCTTCCTGATGTGGTTGTATGATGCGTGTTTCCTTTTCCAGCATTCTTTGCATGTCCGGAGAAATGGTCTCCTGCTCACTGTCGGACTCGACCCATTCGCCTTCCGTTTTTGGGGTCCACAGAGATTCATCAATCACAGACATGATGTGTTTTAGGTTCTGTTTTAGTCATAGATTTTATTATTCAATTTATAGGAGAGGGAAAAGAATGAATATGACAAAATGCCTCATGTATTAATGAAAATGTATGTACAAGCCCTTTTAATCAAAATTCCTGCGGCCACAGGCGGGGACCCCAGGAGATATAGAGAAAAGCTTAATCCAAAAACTCCCTAGGGCTGATCCTCCCAGTCCTCCCTCTCTGCTACTCTGGCTTTGACAGAGGTTTGGCGTCGAGATCGGAGGCAGAGGCATCGAAAGTTATCCACCCGGCATCGATTAATTCTTGAACCCGATACTTAAGGGTCAAGCAATTTTCTGTAGAGTGTCCGGGTGAACCCGAGTGGTAAGCGCATTTCTCGTTTGGCTTATACCATTCGGGGTAGGGGGTTCCAACTGCTTCTTGGGAGGAACGCAGGTTAGGAGTTTAGCCTCCAACAGCTGAGGCAGCAACACTCCATAGGAAGTGGAGATTGGAGTGAACTTCCTCTCTTTCTTGCGAGGCTGCCTGGCCGTTTGCGGGGCAGAAGAAGGGGTGGCGAAGTTGATCGCATGCACAGATTCATCCTTCTTCTTGCCAGCAGGCTTCCTAAATGAGACACCAGCTTGGGAAGATTGTGCTATCTTCCCGCTTCTCAGTCCCTGCTCCACTCTTTCACCCACAGTGACTATGTCCGAAAAAAGGTTGGAGGTACTGGCTATTTCCTTGTCGTAGTACGCTCCAGTCAGTGAATCTATGAACATAGTTACTGTCTCCTTATCCGTCAAAGGAGGCTCTATCTGGGCTGCCATTTCCCTCCATCTTTGGGCGTACGTTTTAAAAGGCTCGTCACTCCTTTTGCTCAAAGTCCTGAGATCTGACCTATCAGGGGTCAAATCAATGTTGTATCGGTAGCAACGAAGAAAAGCGTCAGCTAATTATTTCTAGCTCTGGACCTGCCCTCTCTCTAGCTGCATATACCAATTGAGAGTTTTATCCGCCAGACTCTCCTAGAAGCAGTGGATCAGGAGTTTCTCATTGTCAGCATGGGCGGCCATCTTACGACAATACATCGTAAGATGGTTCTTTGGGCAGGTCATCCCGGCGTACTTAGGGAAATCCGGGATCTTGAATTTAGGAGGGAAGTGAATATTCTTCACTAGGCACATGTCCGCCACCTCCTTGACGTCGAAGTTATGCCCTTCCACCTCCTTAAGCCTTTCCTCCAGGGCGGAGAGTTGTTGTTTAGATACCTCTGGGGTAAGGATGCGTGTAGTCTTAGCATCCTTCCTGTCATAGAAGTACTCCTCTTCCTCTTCCTCATGGTGAGGGATGTGTTCAGCCTGGTCTTCGCCCTTACTCTGACCCTGGCGTACAACCTCCATCAGTTGGGCCACTTGCTTGCAGAGGGTATTGACCTCCGTAGTGAGCTTTCGGTTTTGCTCATCTAAGTTTTCCATTGCCTTTGCTTTTTGTGCACGAGTTCGGATGGGGAGAGGACCAGCCACTTTCTAGAATGCCCGAAAAAGATTTATTAATGCATGTTGAGTGCTTAAACTAACGTGGATATGCTTATGCATGAGAGATCCTGTTTAAATGATGCTGAATGTGCTCTCATTTTTTATTTTCTCTCTTGGTTTTCCCTTGCTCATGATATGATGTAATATGATTTGACTTTGTCAGACGTTTTTTTATTTTTTGTTTGATTTATTTTTTATTTGTTTATTTTTATAGCCTCTTATCTCTTCTGTTGGAACTGCGTGGCTACTTAGCTTACAAAGAACCTAAAACCAAGCTAGCTAAAAGGCAGACTGTCCGAGATAAAATGTGGCTTTATGCGAAAAATTATTTAGCGTCCCTTATCTCTTATGTCGGAACTGCGTGGCTACTTAGCTTACAAAGAACCTGAAACCAGGCTAGCTAAAAGGCAGACTGTCCGAGATAAGGGTGTTTATTGTAAAAATATTTTTTTTGTGGTTTTTCTTGTTGTTTGGTTATGCTATGCAACAAACAAATGCAACAATCATATGCACACACAATTCGATCATCCACGAACAGGCGAGAATTCGTTTTTATCACGAGGTAGGGTTTTCCTGTAGAAAAGTGTTTTGGCGAAGGTAGGTTCTAACTGTTCTCACCAAGGCTAAGGCCCCCAAGGTGCCCCCATTATAGGGTCCCCACTCTCCAGCCTTCCAACCATGCTTAGCACTAAGGCCATAGTCAGTCTTTGTGCCAAAAGATGAAGGTTATCACCTTGAGTGGTGGTTTCCGATCACACCGGTGGGCACAAGGCCATCACTACAGCGAACCGTACCTGCCACCCACTCCATATGGATTTCTCACTTGCCCCCGGGTATAGAGGGAACTGTTGTGTGCAAGGGTTTGTGTACAGTTTGTATTTCAAACAATTGCGTAAGTATAAACAAGCAACAATTTATTAAAGCCAAATAGTAAAACATGTTATAATACAAGGTAGGGCAAAAGCGTTATTTTCTTGGTTTATTTATTTTTTTAAGCTGGCCCATCACTAAATGGGATCAACTCTCTAGGCTTCCCCAGTGGAGTCGCCATCTATCGCCGCTGTCAAAACGAGAGCGGTCAGAGCGACGCGATGGTTTTCGACTCTCTTGATTTTCACGTTTTTATTGGTGGTTACAATGCCTTTAGGTTGTCCGATAACCGGGCTGAACCTAGGGGCGAGGTTTTTGAAAGGGTGCTCTTGGATTGTCTGATAACCGGGCTAATCCAAGAGCTAGTTTTTGAGGGTTCTCTAGAGTTGCCACCGATGTTTTTACTGGAAACATCGGAAAAGGAGTTTAAAAGGCGTTGGTTTTTGAAAAACCAACTTTGGTCATTAGAACCAGAGTTGGGTAAGGGAGTTAGTTACGCGTAAAGGAAGTGTTAGTTCCTTTACTACGCCCCTTTCGGGTTCCCTATGATAGGCCAGCTATTCTGTTGATAAATAAACCAGAAAAATACGCTTTTGCCCTTTTATTTTGCAGAATTTAAATATTACGACTACATGGCCCTAATGTCTATTGCATAATTTAAATAAAGCAGTAAAAGATAGAGAAAGAGAGTAGAGACCTCACTCTACACGGCGTCGGAAACCTCTCAAAACGCTCTAAAAAACACTCTAAAGACACTCAGAAGCTCCGGAAATGCGTCGGAGGGATTCTTGAGAGAGAAACTATTGATGTGACTAGAGATGGAGTGAGAAAGCTATGTGAAATGTGGGGAAGGGAGGCCCTATTTATAGGGATTTGCGCTTGTCAGGTCGAGACGGCCGTCTCGCCTTGCAGGAATGGCGAGACGGCGGTCTTGCCAACCGAGACGACGGTCTCGCCTTTCGTAGGTGGCGAGACGGCGGTCTCATCAAACGAGACGGCGGTCTCGCCTTTCGCGAGTGGCGAGACGGCCGTCTCGCCAAACGAGATGGTGATCTCGCCACTTGTGCAAGGTGAGACGGCGGTCTCGAATCCGAGACAGCGGTCTCGACCCCAAAAGGCGAAAATCCTTATTTTTGTGCCAAAAATCCCTCCTATCCTAGTATGGGGCCTAATAGTCTCTCCTAGTGGCTTCTTAGGCTTCATCCATATTCGAAAAGGAGGTCTTCTGATCTTTATTGTGAGACCGGGCAAGATTTGGGGTCTACAAGACCGCCGTTTGGGAAGTTGAGACGGCGGTCTCAAAATTGTGCAGGTTGAGACAACGGTCTCGACTTTGGTCTAAAACGAGACGGCTGTCTCGCCAAGCGGGACGGCGGTCTCATTTTCTGCCGAGTCGAGACCACGATCTCGTTGGCCGAGACGACGGTCCCGATTTGCTGGAGACCGAGACGATGGTCTGGGAATTCCGGACGACCGTCTCAAATTTCGGGGGTTTTTTTTTTGTATAAAGAAAATAGGACCTGGTTCAAAAACATTTTTATGCATGCAATGTTTTCATGTTTGATGCCCTATAATGCCTATTTTAGTTAATTTTTTAGAAGGATTTCACTGACGTGTCTTGTAGCGTCGAATGCCCTCTGATCTGTGTTCTTGTGTTTGGCTGTACCTTGTCGGGTTTCTTGTGACCGAAAGATGGCTTGCTTTTCCTTTTTCTCTTTTGTAGAGCATTCTTTGCCATGTAGTGTCCCTTTTTCTACGCTTTAGGGGTTTCAATCCTCTTGTTGACTATACGCCTCCATATTCCCAAATTAATTATTAGAATATCGTTGTGAGGGTCAAGAGAAGAGAAGTAAGGAGATAAATTCAATGGCTTGTGTTTTAGAATGTTGATTTTATTTAGAAAGAGTTTTTGTAAGAATGGTTAGCTAGGGTTAGGCTTAGGTGTTTAAGCTTTTCGTCTAAGCAAACATTTTTCTTCTTTTTTATATTTGCGCCTTAGTTTTATTTCCATTGTTTTTCTATGGCTAGTTGATGTCCCTAGATCGCCCTTTGGGTTTTCGAACTAGGATATTGTGCTTTGGCCCTATCTTTTGCCTAGGTTCTCTCTTTTTGGATTTTTAAGGAATCCTAGCGGACCTTATTTTGTAACCCTAATTTTTGCCTAGGCTACCCTTTATTTTTGTTCGGGTATCCTACCGGGTTGACCCTATTTTTTTTGCGTAGCCCCCTTGGTGAGTTTCCTACCGGATATTTTGCCCTTCTTTCTTTTTGGCCTTTGTCTTCTATAGGCTTTTTTTTTATCTATTTTTTGTTCACAATATTGGCGAAGCATGACTTTCTTTATGGCGAGGTGAAGTTGAAAGTGATCCTAGCAAAGATCTCATTGATTTGATGAAGTCAAAGATAAAGTCAAGGGTCAACTCGCTGTATCTGCCAAACAAGTCACTCGTAACAAAGGAGCTGAAGACTTAGTGTGTCTTAACAGTAAAGCTTAGGTAAAACCACTTTACCTTTTCCATCGCATAAAGCTTCTTCACTCAATTTGCAAAATGCCTCAAAAATAGTTTTAAACAAATCAAACAAAAGCATTTTGACAAAGAACTTTCTTAACAATGTTTTTAACTGATATAGTTTTGAAAGAAACAATTAAAAACACTTAGAATGTTTTAAAAAGTGTTTTTACGATATTTTAATTGATACAAAAACCTTTTAATCGATTAAAACTCTTTATGACCGATTAGAATTCGAATGTAATAGGTCGAGAATGCAATATAATCGATCAGATCTTAAATATGAGCGATTAGAATTATTTTAATCGATTAAAACACGTTTCAATCGATTAAAATCACTTTGGATGTCGGTATGATCGATCAGAATGAGATTATGACCGATCAGAGTTGGTTATGATCGATCAGAATTGAATTATGACCGATCAGACTTATTTCAATCGATTAAAACGCATTTCAATCGATTATAATAACTTAGAAAATCTTTTCGATCGATTAAAACGAACTTTCGATCGATTAAAATGACTTGAAAATATATGTGCAGATTTTCAATCGATTGAAGCGACTTTATATCAGTTAAAATAACTTGGAAAGTTTTATAAGAAGGTTTTTAAACAAATCAATCGATTAATACGTGATTCAATCGATTGTTTTATACTTAGAAAATGTTTGTAAAAGCGTTTTAAGCTGATAAAAGCGTGGTCGATATCAACTAAAACATTTTACGTTAAAGATCAAGAACGCATTAATGGGTTGAAAGGACTTTTAACAGATTATAGCGGCTATTTCAATGATTAAAACAAACTTTCAGCAGATTAATTAATGCGGCAGATTTGAAAATTCTCTTTAAAAGCAGTTTTGCTTGAAACTTTGAAACAAGAGATTGAACATATCGGTTTTACACAATTCAAGCAATCAATACAAGCAATCTGTTAGCATCCTTTTTCCAAGAAAGAATTACAAGCTGTTTTGTGAAGTTCTTTTTGAAATCTTTCTTGAGGCATATTGCATTACGTGAAGAAGAAACTTACGTGGATTAGAGTAATCCGGTTTGAGCTTTCTAAGTCTCTTCTTTTCAATTGCTTTTCATTACTTTGTATTGTGTTGTACACGGAATTTGGGTACAAGTTTTTTCTCAGTTGGTAGGTGGTTGTAGAAGTTTCCAAGAGCTGGAATTTGGTTCTTGGTGGAGAGGTTAAGTGCGGGAAGCTGGAATTTGGTTCTTGTCTTGTTTGGTGCTGGAATTTGGGCATCGGTTTCTCTGCTAGCTGGAATTTGGTTGTAGAGGTTTCCAAAGCTGGAATTTGGTTCTTGGTGGAAAGGTTAAAGTCGAGAAGCTGGAAATTGGTTAGGTGTTAGAGTAGGTGTAAGATTGTTGAGTACGTAAAACATCTATTCTAGTGGAACCCAATTCGGAATTTGGTCCGAGTCCTGGACGTAGCCCTGGTATTGGGTGAACCAAGATAAAATTACCGTGAAATCTTTCCTAACCTTTCTCTCTTTAATTTCTCGCTGCACTTAAACTGTTTGATTGCTTTGTGATTTGTGAATTGATAAGTAATCTTAATTTTCGATTAGATAATGCAGTATTATTGCGAAAACTTTCAAAAATCAATTCACCCCCCTCTTGATTTAAAACTACTTTTCTAACGTAAGTCTTATTTGTCGCTCCTAATCAACTAGCTTGATCGTAATGGCAATGGTGAATTTCGATTAATTTAGACGCGCCTTTTTTATTCTCTTATTTTTTTTCGTTTAGATAGACAGGGTTATTATGAGGTCTAGTCAGAAAATAGCGAGAAAAGAAGCAGATTGTAAGAAGTATTCTTTATTAATTAATAAGGGAATATGTGCCCTAAAATGCCCGGGGGTCGGGCTAGTCCCGGGGGATAATCTCTAACAATCATGGGGTTTACATCCCTTAAATGAAGAAAAAGATTTCCTAATGGCTAGGGTAGCTCTTGACGCTTGCACCCCTCCACTTCGGAAAATTTGCTTGAGTATGCGGAGGGGAGACTTCCCTTTCCCTCTTTCTGTTCGGCCCTTAGTAGGGTCATATCCTAGGCCATGCTTGAAAGGATTATCTTGGAATTCCGGGGGTTCCCTCATGCCTTGGGAATCTGCCCCCAATCCTTGGCCAGGATGGTAGCCATGCTTCACCATCATGCGGGCTACTTTTGTGTTTCGGGGAAGCCTTTCTATACTGGCAATTTCTAGCGCTTGAAAAGATGTTTCAAGGGCCTCTTCAGCCGCATCCACATAAGGTTGGGTGGACGGTCCACTGATCAATATATCATCTTCTGCTTGGACCGTGACCAATTTGTCATCCACTATGAACTTGACTTTTTGGTGGAGTGTCGAAGGTACTGCCTTAGCGTCATGAATCCAAGGCCTGTCGAGGAAACAACTATATGCTGGAGTAATATCCATTACGTGGAAATCGACGTTGAAGATAGTGGGTCCAACTTGGATTGCCAAATTAACTTCTCCCACTACTTCTCATTTTGATCCGTCGAAGGCTCGAACGATGGTGCTGCTTGGGCGCAGACGGGTTCCTTGGATAGTCAGCTTGTCTAGTGTGCACTTGGGCATCACATTCAAGGATGACTCGTTATCCACAAGAACTTTGGCGATGAGGTACTCCTTGCACTTGATCGAGATGTGCAAGGGCTTATTATGGTTCGACCCCTCGAGGGGGAGCTCTTCCTCTGTGAAGGTGAGGTGATTGCTTGCTGTAATGTGACCGACGATCCTCTCAACCTTTTCTTGGGATATGGAGTGAGGTACGTGTGCCTCGCTCAAGACCTTCAGCAGGCGTTTCTGTGCGGTTTCGAGCTCATTATTAGAGATAGCAGCGTTATCTTCGCAGGTGTGCGATTGAGCTGGTCTATAATGGAATACTCGCTTTGCCTTATAAACTGGAGTAATTCCTCTGTCTCCTCCTTGGATTCCTTATTTTCTTTTTCCTCTTCGGCCTTTTTATTTTTTCCTTTATTTTTGGGGGCTTCTTCTTGCGAGTCCTTGGGGGAATATACTCTTCCACTTCTTGTCATGCCCCCAACACCGGCTATATTCGTGATATCCTCTTTTATTGGTGAAGATTCCCCGTATCTCCATGGTACAGCTTTATTTGATTCGTAGGGGAAAGGAGGTGGCATAAAAAGTCGCACTGGTGTCCTTGCCCCTTCTTCCTTATTTTTGAGGACCAACGGTCGAGGCTTATTTTCCTCTTGTGATGAGTTGACCGTTGGAGAAAGCTTGATTAGGAGTGGCTTTCTCTCCATTCTTCTGATTTGGAAGACGTGTCAGTTAATCCTTCCTTTTTATTATCTTATTTATTAAACGTGAAGGAGGGGAATTTAAATATGCAGATGAATGATATGCATACAAGTAGACAATTGTTGAATAAAACAAAATTTTCATTCATTTATTAGAAGGTGTACATTCCCCTATTCCATACTACGAAGCAACTTTTGGCAAAAACGGAAAAGCCTAAAGAAACCCACAGGCGGGTCTAGATCTCTATGTAATTCTCTTTCGGCTTCCCGGACGTGATGAGCGAATGCTTCACTTTGCTTCTGGACTGCCTGGCTCATATCTTCACTGTACTTTTGAGCCTCTTTGATCTTCGCCTCTTGATGGATGACCAAGGCTTGCAGGTCATCGAGTTTTGCAAGGGCTCGGTCTTTTTCTTGAAGTACTTGGTCGTACAGAGCTAGCCCGTCTCTTTCTTTGCAGCGTAGCTCAGCGAGACTTTTGTTGAGTCTCCGATTGGCCTCCCACTCTTGGCGTATCTCTGACCGAGTCTTGGTAAGTTCTTGCAACAATTCCTTGATCATCTGAGCCTACTCTGCTAATTCGGTCTCAAGGCGTGCTGACTTGGCCGTGATTTCTTGTAGTTGGCTATCCGAGCCGGTTCTGGCAGCTTTGGATGCTCGGATAGCTTGCTCGTTAGAGTCAGCACACTGGTCCTTGAGGCGCTCTATTTCATGATCCTTTTTCTTGCATTGCCTTTGCAGACCATCAATGGTGAGGATAGATTCTTGTTCTCTCTCTTCAAGGGCCCTCATCTGGGCTCCCATGATTTCTATCCTCTGGGTCAAGGCATCGACTTGGGCTTGCAGCTCTTCACTGTTAGCATTTGAAATGAGTGAGGTGGATGGTGGAGACATCCCTCTTCTTTTTCTCCACACCTCATAGTCACCAGAGACAGCCACTCGAGCTTTTCCTAGCTCTTTATCTCCCATATAGACTGGTCTCTCCCATGCTTTTCTCACGGCTAGTGAGTTGGCGATTGTGCATGGGTCTGCGAAGAAACACAGTCCTCCGAGTTCCCCTCGAGAAATCGTAGTTTGGGTTCTCATGAGTTGTCTCATAGCTACTCTAGGTGAGTAGGCTATGCAACCCCTGAGTCCTATCAAGGGTACGTTCGGATAATCTCCGCATCTGATGAGGATCGGGCCGGGTCGGAACCAAGGGCAGACCCAGGATAAACTGTTGGCGTCCTTTTGTCCCAACTCGTCTCTCCATTCTGAAGTTAAGTGTCATTGGAGGGGGATCTTGGAGAAGCTCCTCAAAGGATCGGGGAACATCCCCATGTGACTGGAGGTGTAAAAATGTGTAATGCCCCACACAAATAGTAGTGAAGAGCAGCAGCGAAGCATTTTTCCTTGCTTCTGGTGGCAGAAATCCACCGAGAGCAAGGTGTCGGCAAGAATTGCAAGCAAGGGACTCTTCGAGTTTATGTCCCAGGCAAAGAAGGCATCCATGACGGCTTGATCTACTGTGTCGAGGTGGAAGGGAAACAAGATCATTCCAAATATAATTAGGGCCAGGGTTTTGTTGAAAGTGACCCATTCTGTCCTTTCAGCCAAATCGGACAGGTGGTCTTCTAACATTGAGACCTTCCAACCCTGGACATTCCCTTTTCCTATCAGGGTAGTCTGCTGGAATGGCAGTTGAATGATGGCAGCAACTTGTGCTGCAGGAGTATACGCTCCGTGGCGTATATGGACCCCGGCTGATTTGGGCCATTTTAGCATGATTTCGTACTCCTCTAAGGTGAGCACCATATCAAACTGCGGAAATTTGAAGCAGCGCAGACTGGAGTTCCAAAAATGAACTAATACCCTGACGAAAACTTGGTCGACACAGATCTTCAGCAAGTCGAGAATCCGTCCATAGGATTTTTTGAAGTCGGAGTGGACCTCTGGTGGCATTACCGCGCTTAGCCGTTCCAATTTCTCAGTATGGTTTCGTACTCCTCTAAGGTGGGCACCATATCAAACTGCAGAAATTTGAAGCAGCGCAGACTGGAGTTCCAAAAATGAACTAATACCCTGACGAAAACTTGGTCGACACAGATCTTCAGCAGGTCGAGAATCCGTCCATAGGATTTTTTGAAGTCGGAGCGGACCTCTGGTGGCATTACCGCGCTTAGCCGTTCCAATTTCTCAGTATGGTATCGGGGAATATCCACCTTCTTCAATTGTCTACTAGTCCCGTCCATTTTCTAAAACCAAAATGCATGTTTTATGAAAATGATACTTATTGAATGAATGTGAGTGTTTATTTATATTTATCATGTTCTGTATGATGCATTTTTATTTTTGAAGAAATAAACTTTTTATATGGGTGTAATATTTTTGAATCAGGTCCCATTTATTGTTTTGGAATCGGATTTTTATTTTATTTCTATTTTTATTTTTATAGCCTTTTATCTCTTCTGTCGGACTGCGTGGCTACTTAGCTTACAAAGAACCTGAAACCAGGCTAGCTAAAAGGCAGACTATCCGAGATAAGAAGTGGCTTTTTGCAAAAGAATAGTTTACGTCCCTTATCTCTTCTGTCGGATTGCGTGACTACCTAGCTTACAAAGGACCTGAAACCAAGCTAGCTAAAAGGCAGACTGTCCGAGATAAGGGTGTTTATTACAAAAGAATTTGATTTTTGTGATTTTTTGTTGTTGTTTGGTTATGATATGCAACAGACAAATGCAACAACCAGATGTACACACAATTCGAACATCCACGACCAGGCGAGAAGTCGTTTTAATCACGAGGTAGGGTTTTCCTGCAGAAAAGTGCATTGGCGAAGGTAGGTTCTAACTGTTCTCACCAAGGCTAAGGCCCCCAAGGTGCCCCCATTATAGGGTCCCCACTCTCCAGCCTTCCGACCATGCTTAGCACTAAGGCCATAGTCAGTCTTTGTGCCAAAAGAGGAAGGTTATCACCTTGAGTGGTGGTTTCCGATCACACTAGTGGGCACAAGGCCATCACTACAGCGAACCATACCTGCCACCCACTCCCTATGGATTTCTCACTTGCCCCCGGGTATAGGGGGAACTGTTGTGTGCAAGGGTTTGTGTACAGTTTGTATTTCAAACAATTGCATAAATATAAACAGACAATAGTTATTAAAGCCAAGCAATAAAACATGTTATAATACAAGGTAAAAGCGGTATTTTCTTGGTTTATTTATTTTTAAGCTGGCCCATCACTGAATGGGATCAACTCTCTAGGCTTCGCCAGCAGAGTCGCCATCTGTCGCCACCGTAAAAAATTAGAGCGGTCTGAGCGACGCGATGGTTTCTGACTTTCCGTTTTCGCGTTTTTATTGGTGTGGTACAACGCCTTTAGGTTGTCCGATAACCAGGCTGAACCTAGAGGCAAGGTTTTCAAAAGAGCGTTCTTGGATTGTCCGATAACCGGGCTAAACCAAGAACTATTTTTTAAGGGTTCTGTGGAGTCGCCACCGATGTTTTTACCAGAAACATCGGAAAAGGAGTTTAAAAGGCGTTGGTTTTCGAAAAACCAACTTTGGTCATTAAAACCAGAGTTGGGTAAGGGAGTTAGTTACACGTAAAGGAAGTGTTAGTTCCTTTACGACGCCCCTTTCGGGTTCCCTATGATAGGCTAGCTACTTTGAGTAAATAAACTGGAAAATAAGATTTTACCCTTTTATTGTGCGGAATTTAAATTATGACTACATGGCCCTAATGTCTATTACATAATCAAAATAAAGCGGTAAAGTAGAGAGAGAGAGAGTAGGAACCTTCGAAGCAAGATTTTCTATTACTTTTTGCAAAAAGTAGGGTGCTATATGGCAGCCCTTCACTCTACACAGCGTCGGAAACCTCTCGAAACGCTCAAAAACACTCTTAGAAATGCTCAAAAACTCCAAAAATGCTTCGGAGGGGTTCTAGAGAGAGAATTCGAAGTAATTTCTAGAGAGAAGGAGGAAGAACTTGTTGGAAATGAGGCAAATAGGGGCCTTGTTTATAGGGATTCGCGCCTGTCAGGTCGAGAGGGGTCGTCTCGTCTGACAAGGTCGAGACGGCGGTCTCGCCAGTCAAGATGGCGGTCTCACCTTGCGGGAACGTCGAGACGGCGGTCTCGCCATCCGTGCAAGGCGAGACGGCAGTCTCGAATCTGAGACGGCGGTCTCGACCTTAAGAGGCGAAAATCCATATTTTTGAGCCAAAAATCCCTCCTATCCTAGTATGGGGCCTAATAGTCTCTCCTAATGGCTTCTTAGGCTTCGTTCATCTTCGAAAAGGAGGTCTTCTGGTCTTTATTGTGAGGCCGGACAAGATTTGGGGTCTACAACCCTAATCGCTATGACGCAATTTAATATAAGTAAAAAGGCAGCAAAAGAGAGGGAGAGAGTTAAGAAACCTCCAGAGCAAGCTTTTGATTAATTCTCTTGAAAAATAGGGTGCGTTTTGGCAGCCTTTCGCTCTTACAACGTCAAAATCGCTCTCGAAAACGCTATAAAAACTCTTAGATACTCAGAAACTCCAAAAATGCTTCGGAGGGGCTCTAGGAGAAGAATTTTGAGAAATTGTAGAAGGGAAAGTGGAAGAACTGTGTGAAATGAAGGGGAGAGCGCCCCCTATTTATAGGGATTCGCGCCTGTCAGGTTGAGACGGTGGTCTCGACTGGCAAGGTCGAGACGGCGGTCTCGCCATTCGGGACGACGGTCTCAACTTGAATAACTGGCGAGACGGCGGTCTCGACTTGCCAAGTGACGAGAAGGTCTTCTCGCCAAACGGGAGGGGGATCTCGCCAATGGCAAGCGGCGAGACGGCGATATCGACTTGCCATTGGTCGAGACGGTGGTCCCGAAAAGCGAGACGGCTGTCTCGACCCCTGAAGGTGAAAATCCTTATTTTTGTATAGAAAATCCTTCCTACTCTAATATGGGGCCTAATAGTCTCTCCTAGTGGCTTTTTAGGCTCTGTCCATCTTCGAATAGGAGGTCTTCTGCTCTTATTTTGAGGTCGGGCAAGATTTAGGGTCTATAGTGAGGAAATTTAGAACTACCCTGAATATGCACTTTTTTGCAAGATACCCCTACCTCGTGATTAAAAAACATCGTCCTATTGTTCGTGGATGAGTGAATTGTGTGTTCATTTATTTGTTGCATTTGTTTGTTACATAACATAAACATACAACAGAAAAATAAAAGAAAAACCACAAAAAAATCTTTTCACAATAAACACCCTTATCTCGTACAGTCTGCCTTTTAGCCAGCCTGGTTTTAGGTTCTTTGTAAGCTAAGTAGCCACGCAGTTCGACAGAAGAGATAAAAGACGTTAAAATTATTCTTTTGAAATAAACCATTTTTATCTCAGACAGTCTGCCTTTTAACTAGCCTGGTTTCAGGTTCTTTGTAAGCTAAGTAGTCACACAGTCCTACAGAAGAGATAAAAGGTTATAAAATAAACCAAATAAATCAAAAAATGGATCTTGTTCATAAACATTAAGCTCATAAACATCTATATAGATAGTTTATCTTTCTTTGAAAAATACGAAAGAAAAACCAAACACTATCATGCATCATGTAGAAAATAAAACATGATAATGTTGAACATTCAAGGACTTGATGCTTCACTTGATAGACATGAAGATTATTGATTTTGATGATGATTCAAGAACACAAAGACTTAAAGTGTTGAAGACTTGTTTTGTATTGTAATAACTCTGTTTCAATTAGATTGAGTCTGTAATATTAGAGTTTAAGATAGCCGGTACATAGTCTGCACCTTAGAAGCTTCAAAAAGCTCATATTTATCATCCAGACTCGGCTTTAATCGATTAAATGGGGAAATAATCGATTAAAATAGTGAGAAAAATCATTTTCTGTAACAACTCACTGGTTTAATCGATTAAACCAAATTTTAATCGATTATCAGGCGGTTTAATCGATTAAATCACCTTTTAATCGATTAAAACAGAGAGGTTTGGGTTCTGTTGATATTTGGCTCTATTTTAATCGATTAATACTTCTTTTAATCGATTATTTTAGTCAAATTTTGATTTTTAATTTCAAATCAAACCTATTTTCGAAAACCCTTTTCCCAAGAACCCTAATTCCGAAAATCCCAATTCCCAAACCCTAATTTCTCTACTTAAACTCTTCTATGGCACTCAAAAAAGAAGAACAACCTTTTTCATACAAAAGTTAAGTGCTGTGAGTGCCAGAGAACTGTTTGTTGCAAGAAAAAGGGACTTCCTGAACCTGGTGTGGGCTAGAAGTGATAAGAATCACTAACTGGAGTTCTTAGTGGATTGTGTGTTGTGCTGTCTCTGGGGAAAGCTGTTCTTCATCTCTTGTGGATTTCAAGAGAGGTGTTATCTTTACTTTATCTCTTCCATTGTAAATTGTGTGTAATAACTTTGTTTATAGTGACAGCGTTAATCCTCTATTTGAGTGATTAGCAACTGGACGTAGGGTCTTTTGATCCGAACCAATATAAATTTCCTGTGTAAGACTCTATCCCTTTCTCTATTTGCATTTACACAGTTTTTAATCGGTAAAATTTGGGGAAAATTTTGAAAACCTAATTTTTATTAAGAAACCAATTCACCCCCCCTCTTGGTTTTCGTCCGACCACGCGAACATCTCAGCTGCGCGATTCTAACAAGTGGTATCGAGCTTGCTTTGATAGTCATTCAAATTTTCGAAAATGGCCGGACAAAATCAAACTTTTGCCGAAGGTGCGTCTATCAACAGAACCCCACTTTTTGTGGGTCAAAATTATCCTTTCTGGAAGGTACGTATGCAAATATTTTTAGAGTCTGTTGATAGAGGTGTTTGGGACGCAATTATAAACGGTCCATTTGTTCCTAAAATTACTGAGAACGGTGTTGACGTTATTAAACCTTTTTCTAGATGGACTGCAGAAGAAAATAGGAAAGCCCAATTTGACGTTAGGGCTAGAAATATTATTTCATCTGCTCTAACCCTTGACGAGTTTTATAGAATTTCTGTTTGTAAAAGTGCACAGGAAATGTGGGAAATGCTTAGAGTGACCCACGAAGGAACTGACGACGTTAAAAGAGCATGCAAAAATTCTCTAATCCAAGAGTACGAGATATTCCGAATGCAACCAGGCGAAACGATCTTTGACGTACAAAAGCGTTTCACTCATATCATGAACCATCTCACCGGACTAGGTAAAATCTTTGACGTTGATGAATTGAATGTTAAAATTTTGAAATATTTGGATAGGAAATGACAACCTAAGGTGACGGCCATCTCGGAGTCACAAAATCTTGCCACTATGTCTATGGCGGCGCTCTTTGGAAAACTTAGAGAACATGAGTTAGAGCTTGGAAGGTTAAACGAAGAAGAAGGCCAATATCAAAAGAAGAATATAGCCTTCAAAACCGAAATTTCCAAAGGTAAAAATAAAAAGGAAGAAGAAGAAGACTTGGAAAATGAAGAAGAAGAATTGAGTCTAATGATAAAGAAGTTCACCAAATTCATGAAAGCAAAAGGAAGACATCCCTTCAAAGGTAAAGCAAAAGGTAAGGGAAAATTCTTCCGTAAATATAAAATGCTATGGTTGTGGTGAAGCAGGACATGTAAAGACCGAATGTCCAAATAAGAAGAACGATGAAGTTAAAGGCAAAAAGCACTTCAAGAAGAAAGCTTACATTGCTTGGGACAACAGTGACTCAAGTTCGGAATCAAGTGACTTGGAAATAGAAGCAAACATTTGCTTAATGGCAAATGACAACATAACTCCGACTTTGAGGTTAGTGATTCCGACTCATCCTCAAGTGATGATGAAAATGATTTTGATGAATTACAAAATGCATATAATGAATTGTTTAGTGCCTTTAAGGACTTGAAAAATGAATACAAAGCTGTGAAAAAGAGTTTAAGTAGATCCGAAAAGGAAATAGAGTCCTTAAAAATTAAAATCACATGTTTAGAAGAAAAGGAGTCCTTAGAAACGAAAATTGTATGTTTAGATAAGGATAATGATAAGGACCTAGCATGTGCAAATTGTAAAGAGCATGAATATGACATAGATATTCTTAATCACTCATTAGATAAAGCCGAAAAGGAGATAAGTGATTTTAAGAAGGATAAAGTTGTAACTCAAAATAGTGTAAACCATCAAGTTTCATTGAAAAAGCCTAAAATTAAAAAGAGAAGAGTATGGGTAGAAAAAGGAACTAGAGCATCTATGATTAGAAATGCATCATTTTCAAATGTTACATCTAAAGCATGTTTTTATTGTATGAAACATGGTCATACCTCAAATAGATGTAAAATTAAACATTTTGGTGTTCCTAAAGGAAAATATATTTGGGTTCCTATAGTTAAATGAATTGTTTGTCTCTTGTATTTATTCAAAGAAAATTGATCATTTAGTATGTTTTAAATAGAATGCTCATTAGGTCAATTATAAAATCAACTCCCTATGAATTGTTAAATGGTAGAAAGCCTAATGTTGCTCATTTGAAAATATTTGGATGTAAGTGCTTTGTGTTAAATAATGGAAAGGACAACTTAGGAAAATTTGATTCTAAAGCCGATGAGGGCATTTTCTTAGGTTATTCATTAACTAGTAAGGCTTACAGGGTGTTTAATAGAAGAACCTTAAATATTGAAGAATCTATTCATGTTACATTTGATGAAATTGTAGACCTTGGGGGAAATCCTCTTGAGTCAAATAAAGAAATTGCAGGTGATGATGAATATATAAGAGAAACTCTTGATGAATTATATTTGGAAGAAAATGAGCCTTCTCAAACGCCTGAATTAGCAAAAGAATGGCAATCACCTAGAGGACTCTCAATGGACAATATCATAGGTGACATCTCAAAAGGGGTAAGAACTAGAAATATGACTAATTTCTGTATGTCTGTAGCTTTTGTGTCACAGATTGAACCCAAAAACATTGAGGAAGCACTTAAAGATGATCAATGGTGCATAGCCATGCAAGAAGAACTTAACCAATTTGAAAGAAATCAAGTCTGGGAATTAATCCCAAGAGAAGAGACACATCAAGTTATTGGAACCAAATGGGTGTTTAGAAACAAGCTTGATGAAGATGGGAACATAACAAAGAATAAAGCTAGACTTGTTGCAAAAGGCTATTGTCAGGAGGAAGGTATAGATTATGATGAAACTTATGCTCCTGTGGCCAGGTTAGAGGCTATACGCCTACTTCTTGCCTATGCATCTTTAATGAAATTTAAACTATATCAAATGGATGTTAAAAGTGAATTTTTGAATGGTTTTATCAAAGAAGAAGTTTATGTGGAGCAACCCCCTGGTTTTGAGGATTTTAGTTTTCCTAATCATGTTTTTAAATTAAAGAAAGCTTTATACGGGTTGAAACAAGCTCCTTGATCTTGGTATGAAAGGTTAAGTAGTTTCCTAACATCAAATGATTTTTCTAGAGGAAAAATTGATTCTACACTGTTTATAAAGAAAGTTAAAGAACATATCTTATTGGTCCAGGTATATGTTGATGATATTATTTTTGGATCACTGATAATTCGTTATGTGTAGAATTTGCTAAGATAATGCAGGGAGAGTTTGAAATGTCTATGATGGGAGAATTGACATTCTTCCTTGGACTACAAATCAAGCAACTTAAAGATGGCATTTTCATTTCTCAAACCAAATACTGCAAAGAGATCCTTAAAAATTTTGGAATGGACACCTCAAAGGAAGCTAACACACCCATGGGAACTTCATGCTATCTAGACAAGGATGAATCAGGTTTGGAAGTTAATCAAACTATGTATAGAGGTATGATAGGATCACCGTTATACTTAACCGCAAGTAGACCCGATATTATGCATTTTGTCCGTGTGTGTGCTAGATTTCAGTGCTTGTCCTAAAGAATCTCATCTAATTGCAGGTGAAACATATTTTAAAATACTTAAAAGGAACTACTTGGTTTTGGTTTGTGGTATCCATCCGATGCTTGTATGAGTTTAATAGGATATTCCGATGCTGAATATGGTGGATGTAAAATTGATAGGAAAAGTACTAGTGGGACATGTCATTTGTTAGGTTCATCCTTAATATCCTGGCATTCTAAGAAACAAGCATGTGTGGCTTTATCTACCACTGAACCTGAATATATTGCAGCTGGTAGTTGTTGTGCTCAAATTCTATGGATGAAACAACAGTTAGAAGATTATAGTATCTTTTTAAATGACATTCTGTTGATGTGTGATAATACGAGTGCAATAAATCTTACTAAGAATCCAGTAATGCACTCTAGGACTAAACATATAGAAATAAGACATCACTTTTTGAGAAATCATATCAGCAAAGGAAATTGTAAAATAGAGTATGTAGATACCAAACGTCAATTAGCAGATATTTTTACTAAGCCTCTACCCAAGGATAGATTCTATGATCTTAGAAGAGACTTAGGGATATTAGAAATAGCTTAAATTTTGCTTAATTTGACTATTTTTGGATGGTTGTAATGTTATAATTCATTTTGTAGGATGTTCATAGGTTATCATGTGTTAAAACACTCAAAACAGGGCATTCCTCTCCGGAATAATCGATTAATTGGAGTAATAATCGATTATTTGCATCCAAAACAGATTAAAATAGGGTATTCCTCTCTGGAATAATCGATTAATTCGTCCATTAATCGATTAAAACCGAGTAATAATCGATTAACGACCCAAAATAATCGATTAAACGAGTCTGAAGTGATTTAATCGATTAATTTGAATTTTAATCGATTAAATCCGACCAAATTTGCTTCCTAGTCGTTGCCAACGGATATTTTGACCATTATTCCCTTCCATATGAACGTTGGAGATGCTTGGTTATAAATAGGGACCTTCATTTCACTTCTACTCACTTCTATCTCTTGAAATCAAGCTATCTTGCCTTATTCTAGCTACTTTGCCCTCTTCTCACTACACTTAGCTTTCTAAATCTTCTTGTTATTCCTCTAATCTTTCAATGACCTCATCTTCTCGTGCTAAGATCCCTACTAGAAGAAGATCTACACCCTCATCTCGACCCCGTCCTAATTCTGTAGAAGGATGGATTTCTGATACAGATGGCCAACAAGAATTTCTGACCTACTGGAAGGAACGGGCTATTATTTCTCCCAAGTTTCTTATTGGTGAGAAATTCATCAATAGGGGATTCAATTTTCACAACCTTCTTGAAATTCAAGGAGTTCTTCCCTTCATCCAAATGCAAGGTACGTATTATCCTGACCTTGTTAGGGTATTTTACTCTAGATTTAAATTTAGAGATCAAATTGCTACCTCTAGAGTAAAAGGCGTCACAATTATTCTTGACGATGATATTTGGGAAAACGTCGCTCACTTTCCAATAGAGAAGATGCTATTAACATTTATGGTGAGTTAGATGACTTTGACAGGTTCTTAGCTTACCGTTCTTTTCTACGAAATCCCTCCATGGAGATTGGGCGTCTCCTTCATGCTGGACCTTTAAAGAAGGAGGAACGCATGATTCTCCATCTAATTGTTTGGATCCTATGTCCTCGAGCTACAAATCATGCCCAATGTTCTTCAATTGATCTTAGAATTATTCATGCCATAATGAATAATGAACCTTTAGATTGGGGTGTTCTTGTCACAATGACCATGTTAAAAGCAAAACGTCATCCCACATTCAAAATTCCATATGCTTTACTTGTCTCTCGTATTCTTGAATATAAAGGAGTGAATGTTGAAGGTGAACAAGCGAGTTAGAACAAATAACTTGAACCGCATGCTTGGACAAGCACATTGATTCAACTCCAAATGGTGCGTGTCAATGATATTTATGTTCACAAAGATGACGTTCCTAATCAAGGTGATGCTAATGAAGATTCCGATGAAGATATGCCTCCAACTGCTGAGTTTCCCTCGACCAAATCCAAAGTGTTGGAACTTCCTCTACTCATCATGAAACCCGACAATCCATGGAAGACATGTTATCCGACATGAATCGGAGGATGCAATCATTCTTCACTCTTTTCGGAGTACGGCATGAGGAATTAATTCGTCGTATATCCGATGTAGATGATAAAGTGTGTCATTTAGAAAATAGATTTGATGCACACTTTAATGATGATGATAGTGCGAGAATTTTAAATTTTGTTGATTATTTTCTTTTTGTTATTTTCTCTTGTTATTGTAATGAATGATTGTTTCTGCAATAAAATATGATGTTTCTTTTATGCTTTGATTGAGGGGGAGTTATCTCCAACTTATGCATATTGTGAGGGGGAGCTCTTATGATTGTTATTGCGAGTTATTTTTTGATCATAATCAAAATAGGGGCAGAAATATTTAAAGCCTCTTGTGAATTGAATTTAAATATTATCTGGTATGTTTAATGTGTTTGTTAGTATGACAAATAAAACAGGTTATTACAAGGCTTTAAAAGATAATTTTGATCATTATCAAAAAGGGGGAGATTGTTGAACATTCAAGGACTTGATGCTGCACTTGATAGACATGAAGATTGTTGATTTTGATGATGATTCAAGAACACAAAGACTTAGAGTGTTGAAGACTTGTTTTGTATTGTAATAACTCTGTTTCAATTAGATTGAGTCTGTAATATTAGAGTTTAAGATAGCCGGTACATAGTCTGCACCTTAGAAGCTTCAAAAAGCTCATATTTATCATCCAGGCTCGGCTTTAATCGATTAAATAGGGAAATAATCGATTAAAATAGTGAGAAAAATCATTTTCTGTAACAACTCACTGGTTTAATCAATTAAACCAAATTTTAATCAATTATCAGGCGGTTTAATCGATTAAATCACCTTTTAATCGATTAAAATAGAGAGGTTTGGGTTCTATTGATATTTGGCTCTATTTTAATCGATTAATAATTCTTTTAATCGATTATTTCAGTCAGATTTCGATTTTTAACTTCAAATCAAACCTATTTTCGAAAACCCTTTTCCCAAGAACCCTAATTCCGAAAATCCCAATTCCCAAACCCTAATTTCTCTACTTAAACTCTTCTATGGCACTCAGAAAAGAAGAACAACCTTTTTCATACAAAAGTTAAGTGTTGTGAGTGCCAGAGAACTGTTTGTTGCAAGAAAAAGGGGCTTTCTGAACCTGGTGTGGGCTAGAAGCGATAAGAATCACTAAGTGGAGTTCTTAGTGGATTGTGTGTTGTGCTGTCTCTGGGGAAAGCTGTTCTTCATCTCTTGTGGATTTCAAGAGAGGCGTTATCTTTACTTTATCTCTTCCATTGTAAATTGTTTGTAATAACTTTGTTTATAGTGACAGCGTTAATCCTCTGTTTGAGTGATTAGCAACTGGACGTAGGGTCTTTTGATCCGAACCAGTATAAATTTCCTGTGTAAGACTCTATCCCTTTCTCTATTTGCATTTACACAGTTTTTAATCGGTAAAATTTGGGGAAAATTTTTAAAACCTAATTTTTATTAAGAAACCAATTCACCCCCCCTCTTGGTTTTTGTCCGACCACGCGAACATTCCGCTGCGCGATTCTAACAGATAATGTTTAGGAAAAATAAACACCAACATGTATGCCTGTATTAACATCATATTCATAGCATGCATTTTTGGTTTCTAGAAAATGGAGGGGGCTAGTAGACAGTTGAAGAAAGTGGATATTCCCCGATACCATGCAGAGAAGATAGAACGACTCTACACGTTGATGCCACCAGAGGTCCGCTCCGACTATGAAAAATCCTATGGACAGATTCTCGACTTACTGAAGATTCATGTCGACCCTATTTTCGTCAGGATTTTGGTCCATTTTTGGAATTCTAGTCTGCATTGCTTCGAATTTCCACAATTTGATATGGTGCCCACTTTGGAGGAGTATGAGATTATGTTAAGATGGTCCAAGTCAGTCGGGGTCCATATTCGCCACAAAGCGTATATTCCTGCAGCCAAAGTCGCTGCCATCATCCGATTGCCACCTCAGCAGACTGACCTGATAGCAAAAGGGAATATCCAGGGTTGGAAAGTCGCAATGTTAGAAGACCATATGTCCTCTTTGGATGAAAGGGTAGACTGGTTCGCTTTTAACAAAACCCTGGCCCTGATCGTGTTTGGGACTAGGTTGTTTCCCTTTCACCTTGACACAGTGGATCAAGCCGTCATGGACGCCTTCTTCGCCTAGGACGTACATTCGAAGAGTCCCTTGCCTGCACTTCTTGTCGACACCTTGCTTTCGGTCGAATTCTATCACCAAAAGCAAGGGAGAACACTCAGATGTTTCTCTTCATTGCTATTCGTATGGGGTATCACGCATTTCTACGCCTTTAGTCAGATGGGGATGTTCCTCGACCCTTTGAAGAGTTTCTAAAGAATCCCTCTCCACCGACGTCTAACCATGGAGTGGAAGGTCGAGTTGGAACAATGGGATGCCAACTGCTTATCCTGGGCATGTCCTTGGTTCTGACCTGGCCCAATCCTTATCAGATGTGGGGATTATCCGAGCGTACCGTTAGTAGGTCTCAAAGGTTGCATAGCCTATTCTCCAAAAGTAGCTATGAGACAACTTATGAGAACCCAAACCGCATTATCACGGGAAGAGCTCGGAGGACTGTGTTTCTTCGGAGACCCATGTACTCTTGCGAACTCACTTGCTGTACGGAGAGCATGGGAGAAACCAGTCTTCATGGGAGATAGAGAGCTAGGCAAAGCTCAAGTAGTTTTCTCCAATGACTATGAGGAGTGGAGGAAAAACAGAGGGATGTCACAACCATCCGCCCCACCTACTACGCCTTCAACCAGTGCAGAGCTCCAAAGCCAAGTCGATGCCTTGACCCGGAGGATAGAAATTATGGGAGCCCAGATGAGGGCCCTTGAAGAAAAAGAGCAAGAATCTATCCTCACTATAGGCGGTCTAGAAAGGCAGTGAAAGAAGAAAGATCAAGAGATAGAGCGCCTCAAGGACCAATGCGCTGATTCCAGTGAGTAGATTATCCGAGCATCCAAAGTTGCCAGATTAAACTCGAATAATCAACTTCCAGAATTAACTGCCAAATCAGCACACCTTGAGGTCGAATAAGCAAAACACGCTCAGACGATCAAGTGAATACTACAAGATCTCGCAAGGACTCGGTCTGAGATACGTCAAGGACGGGAGACTACCCAGAGACTTAACAGAAGCCTTACTGAGCTGCACTGCAAAGAAAGCGACGGGTTATCTCAGTATGGCCAGGTGCTACAAAAAAGAGATTGAGCCCTTGAGAGACTCGACAATTTACAAGCCTTGGTCGTCCATCAAGAGGCGAAGATTAAAGAGGCTCAAAAGTATAGTGAAGATATGAGTCAGGTGGTCCACCAGCAGACCGAAGCACTCGCTCATCAAGTACGAGAAGCCGAAGAGGAATTACATAGAAGTCAGAGTCCGCTTGTGGGTTTCTTTAGGCTTTTCCGTTTCTATCAAAAAGTGTTTCGTAGCATGGTGTAGAGGAATGTACACTTTCTATAAATAAATAAAATTTCCTTTTATTCAACAATTGTCTACTTGCATGCATTTCATTCATTTGCATACTTGATTATCCCTCCTTCACTTTTAATAAATAAGATAATAAAAAGGAAGAATTAACTGATACGTCTTCCACAATCAGAAGGATGGAGAGAACACTATTCGTAATCAAGCTCTCCCCAACGGTCGATTCAACCCAAGAGAACAATAAGCCTCGGTCGTTGGTTATCAAATTCAATAAGGAAGAGGGGGCAAGGACGCCTTTGCGATTATTTGTACCGTAGAGAAACGGGGAATCTTCACCAATAAAGGAGGACATCTCCAACATAGCCCGCATTGGGGGCATGACTAGAAGCGGAAGAATATACTCTCCCAAGGAGTCACAAGAAGATGCCCCCAAGAATAAAGGTAAAAATAAACAGATCGAAGAAAGAGAAAATAAAGAATCCAAGGAGGAGACTAATGAATTGGTCCAGTTCATAAGGCAGAGCGAGTATTCCATCATCGACCAACTCAGTCATACACTTGCAAAGATAACTTTGTTATCTGTAATGATGAGTTCGGAACCACACAGAAACTCCCTGATGAAGGTCTTGAGCGAAGTGCATGTACCTCATACAATATCCCAAGAAAAAGTTGAGAGGATCGTCGGCTACATCACAGCTAGCGATCACCTCACCTTCACAGATGAAGAACTCCCTCTAGAGGGGTCAAGCCATAACAAGCCCTTGCATATTTCCATCAAATGCAAGAAATATCTCATCGCTAAGGTTCTTGTGGATAACGGGTCATCCTTGAACGTGATGCCCAAGTGCACACTTGACAAGTTGACCATTTAAGGAACCTGCATGCGCCCAAGTAGCACTATCGTTCGAGCCTTCGACGGATCCAAATGAGAAGTAGTGGGGGAAATCAATCTATCAATCCAAGTCAGACCCACTATCTTTAACGTCAATTTCCACGTGATGGACATTACTCCAGCATATAGTTGTCTCCTTGGCAGACCTTGGATTCATGACGCTAAGGCGGTACCTTCAATGCTCCATCAGAAAGGCAAGTTCATAGTAGATGACAAACTGGTCACGGTCCAAGCAGAAGATGATATCTTGATCAGTGGACCATCTACTTAACCCTATGTGGATGCGTCTAAAAAGGCCCTTGAAACATCTTTTCAAGTGCTTGAAATCGCCAATGTAGAAAGACTTCTCGGTAATACGAAGGTAGCCCGCATGATGATGAAGTATGGTTACCATCCTGGCCAAGGGCTCGGGGTAGACTCCCAAGGAATGAAGGAGCCCCCGGAATTCAAAGATAATCCTTTAAAGCATGGCCTAGGATATGACCCTACAAAGGGTCGAGCAAAAAGAAGAAAAGGGAAGTCTCCCCTCCCCACACTCAAGCAGATATTCCGAAGCGGAGGGATACAAGCGTCGAGAGCAACTCTAGTCATTAGGAGTTCTTTTTTCTTTCTTAAGGGATGTAAACCCGATGATTGTTAGAGATTATCCCCCGGGGCTAGCCCGACCCTCGGGCATCTTTTGGGCATATATTCCCCTATTAATTAATAAGAATACATTTCTTACCATTTGCTTATCTTCTTGCTATTCATGACTAGACCTCATAATAACCATGTTTAAGCAAACGTTTTCAAAAGTGCGTCAAAATAACAAAAACGCGCCATTGCCAAAAATAAATAATCAAACTGATTGACTAGAAACACAGAATAAGGTTTTACCTCATCATAATAAAACCGTGTTTTGCCAATATTGTGTAAAAAAATAAATCAAAAGAAGCCCACAAAAGCCAAATGCCAAAAAAAAGAGGGCAAATTACCCGGTAGGAAACCCACCAAGGGGGCTACACAAAAATTAGGGTTGACCCACTAGGAAACCAAAACAACAATAAAGGGTAGCCTAGACAGAAGTTAGGGTTACAAAATAAGGTCCACTAGGATTACCAAAACAAGAAAAAAGGAAACCTAGACAAAAGTTAGGGCCAAAACACACTATCCTAGTCTGAAAATCCAAAGGGTAGTCTAGGGAAGTCAATCAGCCATAGAAAGCAATAGAAATTGGCTAAGACGCAAATCCTCAAAGAAAGACGATTGTTTAACATCATCTTAAACACTTTGACCAACCTTGGCCAGCCATTCTTACAAAACCCCTTTTGAGTAAAAATAAAAATTCAACTGTCTAAAACACAAGCCTTTGAATAAATTATCCTCTTACTTCTCTTCTCTTGACCCTTATCATAACATTTTGATAATTAGTGGGGGAATATGGAGGCATATAATCAACAAGAGGATTGAAACCTCTAGAGGAAGGAAAAAAATGCACTGACATGGCAAGTTTGCTCCTCAACCAACAGTTATGCTTCGGTCATATTAAGTATGGAATGGTACAAACAAGTTCAGCTAGAAACCGACATCAGAAGAACCTCGTCTTCAAAAGACACACCAGTTAGTCCTTTTGAAAGATCAACGAAATAGCATTATAGGACACATAATATGAAAACATTGCATGCATAGATGTTTTTGAACAAGGTCCTATATTTTCATATAAAAAATATTCCCTTCGAAAGGCCCAGACGACCGTCTCATTTGGCGAGACCGTCGTCTCGTTATTCGTTGAAAGTGAGACTGCTGTCTCGCCATTTGCTAAAGACGAGACCACCTTCTCACTTGGCGAGACGGCCGTCTCGCCACATCGCAAAGGGTGAGACCACCGTCTCGACATTCTAGATAGCGGTCCCGAACTTCAAAAATTTGAGACCGCCGTCCTGAATCCCAGACGGCATTCTTGACAAAAAATAAAATTTTTTATATAAAGGGGCTTTTGGGTCAGTTTAAAGCACTCCATTCCTACATCTTCTCATACATTCTCATACATCTTTGAGTTTCTTTGAACAAAATGCAACAAGGAGAATCTTCTAGGCCCCGAAAGAGAGGTCGGGGACCTGGCCCGAGCGCTCCTGCACCACATGCTCCTCTGGATCCTACTCAGCTCACGTTGTAGCACCAGGCCAGGCTGGAATAGATCAGGGGCTACTCTTGACACCCCATGCTACGGTTAGACTACGGTATCCTATCCGAGTTCGGTTGGGAAGAGGATATGCGGGGATACATCCATAGCATCAGGTGGGACTTCCTCCTCCAGGACCCTCTGACCCGCATCTACAAGGAGGTCGTGATGGAGTTCCTCGCCTTCGTCACGATGATCGACATGCCTACGATATTCCCGGGTGTCCCTCCGGCGAGGATGGTCTCGTACTACATGAACGGTACCTATCAGACAATGATGTTGGATGAATTGAACGTCACCATGGGCTTCAACCAGCCCGCGAACACCCTGACGCTGAAATATGAGGGAGCCATCTGTGAGCGGCCGACTGCCCTCATAACCGGTGAGATATGGGAGGATCTCACCGAGTCACAGATTCTACCGGCCTTGATGAAAGGGTCGGCGCTCAGCCCTCCTCTTCGCATCTGCCACAAGCTGCTGGCAGGGACAATCCATGCACGAAAGGAGAGTCAGGGGAAGATCACTCAACCCAATCTCTTCATGCTACACTGCATGCTACATGGACGCCGGTGTAACTCCAACTACTTCTTTTTTAGGGCTCTGAAGGACTTCGGGAGCCGCCCGTTGGAGCCATGCTCATAGCTCCCCTCATCACCCTGTAGACCCCTAATTTTGCCCAGCCTCTCAAATAAAGATAAAGGAGATCACCCGTAACAAGATAAAGCTCGTCTAGCATTACAAATAAGAGCCAAGGAGACTTCCCATATGAAGATAAAGCTTCAATAGACACATATCGGCATCAATTGACGTCCAAAACAGGCAAGGAGAGCTTCCCGGAGTCCCGAAACGCGCGAAACTGGCCAGAACAGGTTGAGACGGCCGTCCCAGTTGGGACGGCCGTCCCAACCTGCCCCAGCCTGGCTGGGATGCGCGTCCCAGAATTGGGACGGCCGTCCCGAGCCCCAGCTATGTGGGACGGCCGTCCCGGTTCCCGTGGGGTCCCGACCGTGTAATTTTGCCATTTGGGACGGCTGTCTCAGCCCGTACGGCCGTCCCACCCCGCACGGCCGTCCCAAAGTGCGCCAGCTGCGAAAAACTATAAATAGGAGGCTCATTTGCCACTTTTTCACACCACGGACACTCCGCAGAGCTCTGAAACACTTTCTACAACTCAGAGCACTAGTCTATTTCTTTCTTTCTCTTGAATGATCTTTCCGATTGCCTTAAATAGGTAACAATCGGTTAAGGAATTATATTCCGGCATTCGATTCTTCTTTAAATTTTTAGTGGGGTCGATCTTGTATTGGTGAGGAGAGTCTGTGTAGAGAGAGGGGTTGCCAAAACGCATCCTCATAGTTGGAGATTCTCAATACAAAGCTTGCTACGGAGGTTCTTTTCAATTCTCTTCTCTTTTATTGCTTTATTTATTGTTTTATTTAGCTTTATTTACCGTTTATGCCATGTAGAATAAAATCATGTAGATAGCTATTTTAATATCTCTTTTATTGCTTTATTTAACTTTATTCATCATTTTATACATGCAACATAGAATAAAATCATGTAGATAGTCATTTAATATTATGTAATAAAATAGGGTAATCGCGTAATTTCTCGTAGTCTTTATTTAAATGAATTAATCTGTCATAGGGAACCCGAAAGGGGCGTTGTGGGGTGTTAACACCTTCCCCACACGTAACTAACTCCCTTACCCAACTCTGGTTATAATGGCCAAGTGCGGTTTTTCTTAAAATCAACATTTTTTCCTTTTCCAATGTTTATGGTCAAAACATTGGTGGCGACTCCATAAGAACCTCTTTTCGAAAACCTTTTAAAACAAATACGCGAGTCCAAACCATCTTTTCGCGACCGCTCGCATAAACGCTTTCGAGACGTCCCCGGACGTCGAACGGGACTGGCGGCGACGATGGCGACTCCACTCGGGGAAGCTAGAGAGTTGATCCCATTTAGTGATAGATAAATTCAAACTAAGTAAAGATTTGAAATTACGCCTTTACCCTTCCGTATGTTTTTATTGTATGGCTTTAATAACCGCTGTATGATTATTTCGCAATTGTTTGAAATATAAATTGCACACAAAAACCCTTGCACACAACAGTCCCTCTATACCCGGGGCAAGAGTGAATATCTATAGGGAGTGGGTGGCAGATACGATCGGTTAGTTGGCACACGGGGCTACCGCGTTGCTCGGAAAACCACCAACTCAAGGTGATAACTCTCTTCTTTTGGTCTAAGGGTGTCGCCACGGAGTTCCGTGCATGACCCGAGGATTGAGAGATTGAGAGGTCCCTATAATGGGGGCACCTTGGGGACCTTTGGCCCGGTGAGAACAGTTAGAACCACCTAAACCAAGCACGTTTCTGCAGGAAAATCCTACCTCGTGATTAAATAAGCGTGGCTCGCTCGTGGATGTATGAATTGTGTGTGCATACGTTTGTCTGCATTTGTATTGATGCATTAGCATAGGGTAATCATACAACAAACAAAAAAAAATGAAAAACCCTAAAAATCATAAAAAATGAAAAAACAAGTTAAAATCATAAAAATACCTTTGTTATAAAATAAAAAAATTATTAATAAAAGTCTCATAATTCATATCACCTTTTCTTCATCAAAAATAAAAAGAGAAGAAAATAGGACTCTCTTCATCAAAATCCATAAACATTCATATAGGTAAGCTTTCTTTTCCAGAAAAACCCAAGTATTATCATACATCATATTAAGAACAAAACATGATAATACTTAGAAAAACAAACACTTGCATACATACATTTACAAAAACCCATCCTCATATCATGCATTTTCATTTCTGCTAGACAATGGAGGGATCCAAGTAATAGACAGCTTAAAGAAAGTGGAGGTCCTTCTATGCCGTGTAGAGAAGTTAAGGCATTTGTGTACATATATGCCACGGAGGTTTATGCTAACTTTGAGAAGTCTTATGGAAGAATTCTTGACCTCCCGAAAATCAGCATTGATCCAATATTTGTTAGAGCATTAATCCACTTCGGAGTCCTCGATTTACACCGCTTCGAATTCTCGCAATTTGACTTGGTACCAACCTTAGAAGAATACGAACTCATGGTTAGATGGCCTCAATCAGCTTGGGGTTTATGTCTCGCTCAAGAGAATATACGGCCGTGAGTAAGATTGCTACTATCATACGATCGCCTCCTCATCAATCTACCCTAGAGGGAAAAGGGAATATCGGAGGTTGGAAAATGGCTATAATAGAAGACCACTTAGTCTCTCTAGTCGAAAAGAAGGACTGGTCTACCTTCAACAAGACTCTAGCATTAGCAATGTTCGGAATCATATTATTCCCATTCCATGTGAACATCGTGGATCATGCCGCAATGGATGCATTCTTTGCCCGGGAGGTATATTCACAGAGTCCTATACCCGCAATCCTTGCCGATACCCTACTTTCGTAGAATTTTGCCGACGAGACAAGGAAAAACACTCGGATGTTGTACTTCACTACTATATGTATGGGGTGTTACTCACTTTTACGCCTCAAGCCACATGGGTGTATTTCCCGACCCTTTAAGAAGTTTCTCAAAAATCCCTCTTCAACATCGTCAAGCCTTAGAGTGGAAAACTGAGTTAGAAAACTGGAACATAGAGCATGTATCATGGGTTTGTCCTTGGTTCCGACCCGTTATATTCTCATACGATGCGGAGACTACCTAAGTATACCACTTCTAGGTCTTAGAGGTTGTATAACATATTCTCCTAAAATAGCTATGAGGCAACTTATGAGAACTCGGATCGCGCCAACTCAAGAAGAGCTCGAAGTCCGAGTCTATGCCACTATTCCCATAACTTTGAAGAAGTATCTCGCTGTCCGGAAAGCATGGGAAAGACCAGGATACCCGGGGATAAAGAACTTGGAAAGGTTCAGTGTGTCTACATCCCACGAATATGAAGAATGGAGGAAAAATAGAGGGATACCCCTACCATCCGATGCATTCACTAAAGCGTTGGTCAACGAAGAGCTACAATTGCAAGTCAATACCTTAAACAAAAAAGTTGAAGTCATGGAAACTCAGCTAAGGGCTTTTGAAGAAAAAGAGCAAGAATCAGCCATTATAATAGACGGCCTAAAAAGGCAATGTAAAAAGAAGGATCATGAAATAGAGCTTCTCAAGAATGATTATGCCGACTACCAAAAAGAAGCTAAACAAACAATGAAAATTCCGAGGCTTGAACAAGATAGTCTTTTCCAGGACATGAATGACGAAATAGCACGTTTTGAGAAGGTACTTGCAGTAACAGGGAAAAATGATCAAATTGATACAGGATGACCTAACCGGAACTCAATCGAAGCACAAAAGTGGCGGAAAACCGCTGAAAAATACAAAAAAAGCCTGGATGAGCTGCACGATAAAGAAAAAGAAGGATTAGCTCGGCATGGTCAATTGCTTCGTGAAAATGACCAAATAAGAGAAAGGTTTGACCAACAACACGCTTTGATCGTTCATCTAGAAGAAAAGATGAGGGAGGCTCGTCGATATAGTGAAAATATGAGTCAAGCGGTACATGAGCAAATCAAGATACTCTGAAACCATGTGAGAACAATCGAAGATGAATTACGAAGAAAGCCTAATTTACCTATAGGATTCTTCAAGCTTTTTCGCTTTTGTCAGCATTTGCTTCAAAGCATTGTATAGAAGGATTTACACTTTCTAATAAAAGGACTTATTTTTCTCTCCTTAAATTGTCTATTGCATTCATAAGCCGCATACATTCATATATCCCTCCTCATTTTAATAATAAAGATAATAAAAAGAAAGGATTAACCGATGTGCTTTCCACAAATCGAAAAATGGAAAAGAAGCCTTTCGTCATCAAAATCTCTACGACAATCGATAAACCCGAAGATGATAATAAACAAGCACCGTTGGTTATTCCAATTGACAAAAGTGAGAAGGCAATAACACCTATACGTTTATTCGTGCCTCGTCCTTTCCCTTATAAATCAAATAAAGTTGTACCCTGGAGATACTCGAAGAATCGCCAATCAACCAAGATATCTCCAACATAGCCGGTATTGGGGGCATGACAAGAAGCGGAAAAATATACGCCCCCAAGGAATTACAAGATAATATTCCTAAAGATAAAATGAAAAATAAAGCCGAAGAGAAAAAAGAATCCAAGGAAGAGACAGGATGAGTTACTCCAATACATAAGACAAAGTGAGTACTCCATCATCGATCAACTCAATCGTACTCCCGCAAAGATAACCTTGTTATCACTTATAATGAGTTCGAACCACATCGAAACGCACTGTTAAAGGTTTTGAATGAATCATTCGTTCCACATACAATATCCCAAGACAAGTTTGAAGGAATTATTGGTAATATCACAGCCAATAATCACCTTACCTTCACAAATGAAGAACTCCCTTTAGAAGGGTCTCGATCACAACAAGCCCTTGCATATTGCTCGTTAAATGCAAAGAATATCTCATCTCCAAAGTTCTAGTGGATAATGGATCATCCTTAAATGTTATGCCTAAAAGTACACTCGACAAGATAACAAGTGCAAGGAACCCACATGCGCCCGAGTAATACAATTGTTCGAGCCTTTGATGGATCAAGACGAGAAGTAGTAGGAGAAATCAATCTACCAATCCAAATCGGCCCCACTATCTTCAACATAGACTTCCACGTGATGGATATCACACCAAAGATACAGCTTGTCTCCTTGGTAGACCTTGGATTCATAGCGCTAAGGCAATACCTTCAACGCTCCACCAAAAAGTCAAGTTTGTGACAAATGATAAACTCGTCACAGCTTCAAGCCGAAGAAGACTTTCTCGATCAAGCAAACCGTCTCATCCAACCATATGTGGATGCGGCTGAAGAGGCTCTCGAAACATCTTTTCAAGCGCTCGAGATTGCTAATATCGAAAGACTCCCTAGTAACATGAAGGTGGCCCATATGATGAAAAGATATGGATATCGCCCGGGACAGGGGCTTGGAAAGAACTCTCAAGGAATAAGAGAGCCACCGGATTTCAAAGATAATCCGCTAAAGTATGGATTAGGGTATGACCCTACAAAAGATCAAACCATACGAACAATAGGGAGGTCTTACCCTCGAAGATGATATTCCGAAAAGAGGGATATTAGCACAAAGGGTAGCGTTAGTCATTAGGTGTCCTTCTTCCGATTCTAAGGGATGTAAATCTAGTGACTATTAGAGATCACTCCTCGGGGTTTGCCCGTCCCCGAGCATCTCTAGGGCACACATTTCCCCGAAATTACAAAAGAGTGCTATTCTTACTATCTCGCTTCTTTTCTTACTAAATGTATCTATACCCCATTTTAATAAACACGGTTTAGATAAAACGTTTTATTCCAAATGCGTCGAATAATTAAAGCACCGTAAAGAAAAGCAAAAAAATGATTGATTAACTAGAAATACAAATGAAATCTATCTTGACAAAATCAAAGTTTCGACAATGTTGTGCAAAAATATATATATATATACATAATAAAAAAGAAAAGCCCGTCAAGGTCAAAGGCCGAGACAAGAAGATAAAAGGGCAAAATACCCTGCGGGAAACCCACAAAGGGGGCCGCACAAAAGTTAGGGTAAACCCTAGCAGAGACCCGAACAATAATAAAGGGTAGCCTGGGCAAAAGTTAGGGTTATCAAAAGTCCGCTAGGTATTCCTTAAAAATAAATATAAAAAGGAAACCTAGACAAAAGTTAGGACAAAAAGCGCAACATCCTAGACCGAAAACCCGAAAGGGCGGACTAGGGAAGTTAGTCAATCAACCAAAAGGCGCTACAAACCAATAAACAACGACGCTACGTCATAAGAATAAAATGTTTTGTCTAAACTAGCCTAAACACGCGACCTACCTTGGCTAGCCATTCTTACAAAAACCTTTATTACAAAAATATCATTCTAAAACACAAGCCTTTGATATAAATCCTTTTCTTTCTCTTCTCTTGACCATTTCATTAAAAAGCATTCAAGTAATAAGGGGAATGTGGAAATATAGTGATCAATAGGAAGGTTGAAATTCCTAAGGAAAGGAAGAGGGGCATTGACATGGCAGCTTGCTCTACGAACGAAAAATTGCTCTTCGACCATAGCAAAGGAAATTCCAAGACGGTAAATTATGTACAACCAAGCTTGTTAATCGAAGAAACATGGTGACGGAAAGGAACAACACCAAGAATGCACCCGAAGTTAAAGCACATCGGTTAAAACTTTCGAAATATTAACCGAAATAGATCATAGGATGCATATCATGAAACATTACATGCATTAAAACATCAATGAATGGAGTCCCATCTTCAAATTCATCAAAAATCACTCAAAAAATCAAAAATCCCATCCAAGCAGCTCGAGACGGCCGTCCCGAAGTCGAGACGGCCGTCCCGAGTCCCCAAATCAAGTTGGGACGCGCGTCCCAAGTGGGACGGCCGTCCCACTTACCCGCCGATGGCCCCCGTGCAATTTTTTCAATTGAGACGGCCGTCCCAACCCGCACGGCCGTCCCAAACGTCCCGGCGCGCTCTATAAGTGTTGGGCGCGGATTTGAGCTTCGCATCCCATTCCGGGCTTTCTATCTTGCTTCTTCTCCCTTTCTACACATTTCTAACACTCTTAAGCGAGTATGGAGCACGGAGAATCTTCATCTAGGAGAAAACGCTCTAGAAACCCCGCTAGAGGAACTACTACGACCGCACTCAACTAGCGTAATCACACCAATTACGACCGGTAAATATCCAAAGAATTCTCCCGGTACCCCACGCCGCAATTGGACTTCGTAATCCTATCTACATTCGGTTGGGATGAAGATGTCGAACGATACATCCACAACATAGGATGGGATTTTCTGCTCCGCGAGCTACCTACTCGGATCCATCGCACCGCCACGATGGAATTTCTTGCTTCGTCAACATGGTGGAAATGCCATCTTCAATTCCCGGGGTGCCACCAACCCAAGCTCGTCTCCTACCGGATGGATGGAGCTTATCGGACCACCGCTCTCGGATGACTTTAATGTCATTATGGGTTTCTCGCACTGAGCGGATACAAGAACTCCGAGTACCGGTCTGCGTATTTGGATAAGCCCGCCGCTCTCACCACCGCTACCATGTGGAGGGAAATCACCGGAGCCGTCATTCCGCCATCAAATCCGAAGGGTGCAGCTTTTTCCCCTCCACTCCGCGTATGTCATAAATTGCTGGCCGGGACCATACACAGCCGAAAGAGAGCCAAGGAAAGGTAACTCCGGCCGACCTTTTCATTGTTTACCGTATGCACCAGGGGCATAGGTGCAACCCAGGGTATGCCTTCCTCAAAGCCGTCAAGGATTGCGGCACTCGCGGTCCAGACGAGAGCGATCATAATAGCTCCCTTTCTCACCCCTCTAGCCGAGTATTGGGGATGTAGCGACGGAGAAGACATCCCAGCCTAGTCTTCGACCGGAGCCTATCAATGGCGGAGTGCCGGCTCATATGAACATCCTCAGCAGGCAAGGTACAGTGGTTTATCTTAAACCCAATCCTCTCTATCTCGATGGACATGCGGGATTTCGACACGCCACAGGATTTCCCCACCACTTCGTAGTCCCAGCAGCTAGTCCTACGATCCCGACTACGCCGGCTTATACAGGCGCCCGGATGATGAGCATGCCTATATGGAAGGAGAGTTCCAGCTTATACGCCAGCAGTTGGCGACTCACCGTCGAGCAAGATAGGACGGACCGCCGGATAGAAAGCCTGGTCCAAACTCGAGCGAGATTCCAGCGCCGCCTACTCCGCCGCTTCCCTTCGCAGACACCATCCTCTCACTCCGGCCCCGAGGCGTACGATTAGGAGATTTTCTCGATGCTTTCTAGTAGTTTAAAAAAATGTTTGAATGTACTATCAAAAAAAACAAAATATATAATAAATAAGAGTTGTTATTTCCATTTGCATTTTGAAAAGCCTACGTGTAAAATAAAAAGGCACACGTAATATAGCAAAAAGCCGATTTTAAATAACCCGCGTTGATCGCGAAAGAAAAAGGCAAAATCGAACCATTTCAACAGAATAAGGAGCTTCAAGGAAAATAGTTCCAACCATCAATAAAAGAAGGTACATCAAAAATAGAAAAGAGCCAACGGAAGGGCTTGATAATCCCCAAGCGGATCCTTGCCTCGCTCCAAAGGCAAAACAAAATTTCTCCATGACTCAATATCTACACCACATGAGTCATCAAGCATAAATCACTTGGAGCCGCAATCAACATCTTTCCATCCAGAAAAGTCATCAATGTAGAAAAGCCAACGGAAAGGCTCGATTATCCCCAAGCGGATCCTTGCCTACTCCGGAGGCAAAACAAAAAGAATACCTCGCGACTCATCTTCGTCACCACATGAGTCATCAAGCACACTCATATAAGGATCTCCACTTCATTCCCCAACGGAGAATAAGGGTTACACAAGAGCCCATCATACGAAGTCAAGTCCTTTACATCACCGGGGGCAACAAAAAGAAGGAAGAGAAAAGCCTTTCATCCTCCGACAAAGGCCACTCGCAAGAAAAAGCCGAAAGAAAATCCCCAAGAAGAGCACATCAAGAAAAATCTATAAAAGAAGAAAATGAGAAAATTCCATCCACGAGAAGGCAAATCACCCCCTAGTGGATCATCAAAAAGAAAATTTTCTCCCCAGTAAGCCTAACCGCAAAGGCAAATTACAAATTACAAATCCACGAGGAGTTAAGCACCCAATATGAATATCCCTGCGAAGTACAAAACCTTCACTCCCAAGAATGCCTATGCTTACTCGTAAACAAACAAAGAGCCGATATCCCCAAGAAACGGGAAATCAACCTAAAAGAGGTAATACAAGCAAAGCTTTCAAGAAACATCTACCTACTCGGAGGTATTATCAAGAACAAATATCCTCAAATAGAACATCAGCCTATTCGAGAGGCAAACAACAAGTAAAAAGCCTTCACCACTATTGAAGCACCCGCCTAATCAAGAGGCACAATCAAGAATCAACAAATCCCCGAGGGATTCCCGCCTAATCAAGAGGCACAACCAAATAGAAATCACATCCCCAAGTGGGCTCTCTCCTAATCAAGAGGCACAATCAAGAATCAATAAATCCCCAAGTGGATTCCCGCCTAATCAAGAGGCACAACAAAATCCTCAAGTGAATCTTACGCCTAATCAAGAGGCACAATCAAAAAGAAAAATTACTCCCCATAGGCGCATGATCGGAGACAATAAGTCGCCGTAAACCGGATGAGGGTTCGTACTCATCAATCAAAAAGATATTCCAAAAAGAGCATTCCAAGAATTTGTCAAAATGCGGATTCGTACCGGATGGGGGTAGGTACTCATCGAGTCCGTCGAGATGCGGGTTCGCACCCAGTGGGGGTGTAAAAACCATTAGAGTCCAAGCAAGATGCGGACTCGCACAATATAGCCTTGTCAAGATGCAGGTTCACACCCAGTGGGGGTGTAAAAACCATTAGAGTCCGGCAAGATGCAGACTCGCACAATAGAGCCTTGTCAAGATGCAGGTTCGCACCCAGTGGGGGTGTAAAAACCATTAGAGTCCGGCAAGATGCAGACTCGCACAATAGAGCCTTGTCAAGATGCAGGTTCGCACCCAGTGGGGGTGTAAAATCCACTAGAACCTAGTCAATATGCAGGTTCGCACCCAGTGGGGGTGTAAAATCCACTAGAACCTAGTCAATATGCAGGTTCGCACCCAGTGGGGGTGTAAAATCCACTAGAACCTAGTCAATATGCAGGTTCGCACCCAGTGGGGGTGTAAAATCCACTAGAACCTAGTCAATATGCAGGTTCGCACCCAGTGGGGGTGTAAAATCCACTAGAACCTAGTCAATATGTACGAGTTCGCACCCAGTGGGGGTGTAAAAACCACTAGAATCCGGCAAAATGCGATTCGTACCGGTGGGGGTAAGTACCCACCAAAACCTTAAAAATGCAGATTCATACCAGGTGGGGGTAGGTACCCACCAAAACCTTAAAAAGAAAGCTCAAACCAGATAGGGGTTGGTACCTATCAAAATATGTATCATCCGGAGGATCAACAAGGAGCAAGATCCGAAGGATAACCGGCAAAAGGGTTAACTCCTTCCCCTACCAACTAATTTTGTCGACATATCCAACCGACCAATTAGCTAGGCGAGTGAAGGGGGGCAGCTGTAGACCCCTAATTTTGCCCGGCCTCTCAAATAAAGATAAAGGAGATCACCCGTAACAAGATAAAGCTCGTCTAGCATTACAAATAAGAGCCAAGGAGACTTCCCATATGAAGATAAAGCTTCAATAGACACATATCGGCATCAATTGACGTCCAAAACAGGCAAGGAGAGCTTCCCGGAGTCCCGAAACGCGCGAAACTGGCCAGAACAGGTTGAGACGGCCGTCCCAGTTGGGACGGCCGTCCCAGCCTGCCCCAGCCAGTTGGGACGCGCGTCCCGAAATTGGGACGGCCGTCCCGAGCCCCAGTTATGTGGGACGGCCGTCCCGGTTCCCGTGGGGTCCCAGCTGTGTAATTTTGCCATTTGGGACGGCTGTCCCAGTCCGGACGGCCGTCCCACCCCGCATGGCCGTCCCAAAGTGCGCCAGCTGCGAAAAACTATAAATAGGAGGCTCATTTGCCACTTTTTCACACCACGGACACTCCGGAGAGCTCGAAACACTTTCTACAACTCGGAGCACTTGTCTATTTCTTTCTTTCTCTTGAATGATCTTTCCGATTGCCTTAAATAGGTAACAATCGGTTAAGGAATTATATTCCGGCATTCGATTCTTCTTTAAATTTTTAGTGGGGTCGATCTTGTATTGGTGAGGAGAGTCTCGTGTAGAGAGAGGGGTTGCCAAAACGCATCCTCATAGTTGGAGATTCTCAATACAAAGCTTGCTACGGAGGTTCTTTTCAACTCTCTTCTCTTTTATTGCTTTATTTATTGTTTTATTTAGCTTTATTTACCGTTTATGCCAGGTAGAATAAAATCATGTAGATAGCTATTTTAATATCTCTTTTATTGCTTTATTTAACTTTATTCATCATTTTATACATGCAACATAGAATAAAATCATGTAGATAGCCATTTAATATTATGTAATAAAATAGGGTAATCGCGTAATTTCTCGTAGTCTTTATTTAAATGAATTAATCTGTCATAGGGAACCCGAAAGGGGCGTTGTGGGGTGCTAACACCTTCCCCACACGTAACTAACTCCCTTACCCAACTCTGGTTATAATGGCCAAGTGCGGTTTTTCTTAAAATCAACATTTTTTCCTTTTCCAATGTTTATGGTCAAAACATTGGTGGCGACTCCATAAGAACCTCTTTTCGAAAACCTTTTAAAACAAATACGCGAGTCCAAACCATCTTTTCGCGACCGCTCGCATAAACGTTTCGAGACGTCCCCCCGGACGTCGAACGGGACGGCGGCGACACACCCCATATTGGCCGAAAGTGTGAAGTAAATCTTACTTTCAAATTGGCGTCGTTGCCGTTATGAAGTAGGATCATTAAGAAATTAGAGTTGTGATTGATTCATTTCATTGCATATAGTTTAGTTTGCATTGCATTTGCATTTTTGCACTTGTGTTGTTTTGTTGCAGCTTTTATACAAGTATTGATGATGCACAAGTTCAAATCCCTGCCACTGTCCAGGACAAATCACTGGAGGAAGATGTCCCACCACAACAAGTCCGTGCTAAACCTGTGATTCCCCTCCTTTTCCATCTAGAGTTCGTGCTGTAAAGTCTAAGGAGGTACATCCAGAGTTGATGGAGATGTTTAAAAAGGTGGAGATTAATTTACCCTTGTTAGAAGCTGTCAGACAGGTCCCTAAGTATGCTAAGTTTTTGAAAGAGCTCTGCACTTATAAGAGGAAACTTAAAGGAGCTAACATTGAGGATGTTTCTACACTATCACAGTTGCCACTACCTCAGAAGTGTGGTGATCCTGGTTCATTCTCAATCTCTTGCACTATTGGAAATTTGACATTTGGAAATGTTTTAATTGATTTAGGTGCAAGTATAAATGTCATGCCTACAGCTTTGTATAAGATGCTTGTAGACCCCAAATCTTGTCCGGTCGCAAAATAAAGAGCAGAACACCTCCGATTCAAAGATGGGTATGTCCTAAAAGGTCCTTAGGATAGACTATTAGGCCCCATATTAGAGTAGGAAGACTTTTTTGTACGAAAAAATAACGATTCTCACCTGAAGGGTCGAGACCGCTGTCTCACTTATCGAGACCGCCATCTCGCCATTAGCAAGGTCGAGACCACCATCTCGTTTGGCGAGACGAGCGTCTCGCCACTTGCCATGGCAAGAATGCCTTCCCGTTTGGTGAGACAGACTTCTCGCCATTTGTCAAATCGATACCGCCGTCCCGAATGGCGAGACGGTCGTCTTGCCATTTGCCAAAGGCGAGACCGCCATCTCGATTGGCGAGACGGCGGTGTCGACCTTGCCAGGCGAGACGACAGTCTCGACCTGACAGGCGTGAATCCCTATAAAAGGGGGGCGCTCTCCCCTTCATTTCACACAGTTCTTCCACCTTTCCTTCTACCATTTCTTAAAATTATTCTCCTAGAGCCCCACCGAAGAATTTTCGGAGTTTTCTAAGTGTTCTTAGAGAGTTTTTATAGCGTCGTAAGAGAGATAAGTCGACGTTGTAGAGCGAAGGACTGTTGAAACGCGTCCTATATTTTTAAAGAAAATTAATTAAATCTTGCTCCGGAGGTTTCTTCACTCTCTCCTTCTCTTTTATCGCTTTGTCATTTATACGTACATTAGCTATTAGGGCCATGTAGTCACTATCTTTTAATTCCACAAATAAAAGGGTAAAAACGTCATTTGAAAGTTTATTTATGAAATAACCGGCCTATCATAGGAAATCCGAAAGGGGCGTTGTGGGGGTGCTAATACCTTCCCCACACATAAATAACTCCCTTACCCAACTCTGATTATTATGGCCAAAGTTGGTTTTTCTTAAAAACCAACGCCTTCTTTTTTCCTTTTCTGATGTTTTCGGTAAAAACATCGGTGGCGACTCCATAAGAACCCCTCTTCGAAAAACCTGCTTTTAGGTCCAACACGGTTATCGGACAACCTAAAACCACCATTTCGAAAACCTCGTTCTTAGGTCCTACCCAGTTATCGGACAACCTAAAGGCATTGTAACACCCATCCAAAATGCGAAAAAGGAAGTTGAAACCATCGCATCGCTCTGACCGCCTCTTTTGACGGCGGCGACAGATGGCGACTCCACTGGGGAAGCCTAGAGAGTTGATCCCATTTAGTGATGGGCCAGTTTAATAAATAAACTTAGAAATTTCTCTTTTACCCTACGTTGTCTTATAACATGTTTATTTGCTTGACTTTAATAACTGTTTTCATTTATTTTACGCAATTGTTTGAAATACAAATTGCACACAAACCCTTGCACACAACAGTTCCCTCTATACCCGGGGGCAAGTGAGAAATCCATAGGGAGTGGGTGGCAGGTATGGTTTGTCGTAGTGAGGGCCATGCAGCCCACCGGTATGATCGAAAACCACCACTCAATGTGATAACCTTCCTCTTTTGGCACAAAGACTGACTACAGCCTTTGTGCTAAGCATGGTCGGAAGGCTGGAGAGTGGGGACCCTATAATGGGGGCACCTTGGCGGCCTAAGCCTTGGTGAGAACAGTTAGAACCTACCTTTGTCAATACACTTTTCTGCAGGAAAACCCTACCTCGTAATTAAACGTCATCTTACCTGATCGCGGATGAATTGTGTGTGTGCATTTGTTTGGTGCATTTGATTGCATAGCATAACCAAACAACAGATAAATAGAAAAACCACAAAAATATTCTTTCGCAATAAACACCCTTATCTCGGACAGTCTGCCTTTTAGCTAGTCTGGTTTCAGGTTCTTTGTAAGCTAAGTAGCCACGTAGTCCGACAGAAGAGATAAAAGGCTATAAAATAAAACCATAAAAAATTGAATAAAAATGGGACCTTGTTCATAAACATTAAATTCATAAAACATCCATATAAAGAAACCAGTGTGGTGATTCAGCTTACTAATAAAACCACTGTGCAACCACTTGGTCTTCTTGAGGATGTGCTTGTTAAGGTAAACAGTTTAATTTTTCCTGCTGACTTCTACATAATTGACATTGATGATGAGAGGAAAACCAGCCAGTCCACCATTATTCTGGGTAGGCCATTTTTTATGACAGCAAAGACAAAGATTGATGTGTATGCTGGTGTACTTACTATGGAATTTGGAGAAGAGAAAGTGACCTTCAATATATTTGCTGCATTGAAGTTTCCTATATAGGGTCACTTTATAATATATGATCATTCTTTGTTTGTTTTAGATTCTTTGAATAGTATAGATTGTACAGATGTAGATAAAACTTTGGACTGTATACATGTAGATGACTCTTTGGACTGTGTACAGTTGAGCAACATAGACTCACATGCAGTGTTCAGCTACATTGGCTAGTTTGCAAAGTTTTACACTAACCATGATGTAGATACTCCATTAGATTTGTTTTCTGCAGGTATTACACTTGAAAATGCACAAAAAAGGAAGAAAATACAAAAACAAAAGTTGAAGAAGAGTGTGAGCAGCAACCACAAAGTACAAATGAACTTAAATAGTTGCCTGCTCACCTCAAATGAAAATGCTATTGGATTGAGCCTTGAGGATATTCCAGGGATAAGTCCTGTTGTATGTATGCATAGGATTTTACTTGATGATAATATTAAGACTTGCAAGCAACATCAAAGGCAGAAGTAGCTAAGTTATTAAAGGCCGGCATAATTTATCCAATTTCAGACAGTGAGTGGGTATCTCCTGTGCATGTTGTACCAAAGAAATCAGGAACTACAATTATTGAAGGGAAAAATAAAGAGATGTTGCAGGCATGAATTGTAAATAAATGGAGGGTATGTATTGATCATAGAAAGCTTAACCAGGCTACCAGGAAAGATCATTTCCCTCTTCCTTTTATTGATCAAATGTTAGAGTGCCTTGCAGGTAAGTCACATTATTGCTTTTTGGATGGTTTTTCTGGTTATTTTTAGATACATATTGCACCAGAGGACCAGAACAAAACTACATTCACATGTCCTTTTGGTACCTTTGCATATTTTAGGATGCCATTTGGTTTGTGTAATGCCCCCGCTACTTTTCAGAGATGTATGTTGAGTAAATTTAGTGATTTAACTGAGCATTGTATGGAAGTATATATGGATGATTTTACTGTATTTGGTTCTAATTTTGATTTATGTCTTGATAATTTATCTAAAGTATTGCATAGATGTGTAGAGTCTAATTTGGTGTTAAATTATGAGAAATGTCATTTTATGGTTCAAGAAGGTGATTTCAGCTAAAGGTATACAGGTTGACAAGACTAAGGTAGAAGTAATTACAACCCTTAATTATCCAGAATCCGTGAAGGAGGTAAGATCTTTTCTTAGGCATGCAGGTTTTTATAGAAGGTTCATTAAAGACTTTAGTAAGTTAGCTTCTCCTTTATCTAAATTATTGAAAAAAGATGTGAAATATGTATTTGATGATGATTGTAAATTTGCATTTGATGAGTTAAAAAATAAGTTAATTTCCACTCCCATTATGAAACCCCCTGATTGGAGCTTGCCATTTGAGTTAATGTGTGATGCATTTGACTATGCACTAGGGGTTGTGTTATCCCAAAGGGAAGATAAAATAACTTATGTTATTGCTTATGCATCCAGAACTTTAGATTCTGCGCAGGTTAATTATACTACCACTGAGAAGGAGTTATTAGCTATTGTATTTGCTTTGGATAAGTTCAGATCTTATTTATTAGGTACAAGGATTGTTGTTTATACTGACCATGCAACTCTTAAGTATTTATTGAAGAAGCAAGATTCCAAACCGAGGCTCATTAGATGGATTTATTATTGCAAGAGTTTGATTTGATTATTAAGGATAAAGCTGGACTGTGTAACCAAGTAGCTGATCATTTAAGTAGAATCCAGTCCACTATTCCCACTGATAAAATTAATGAGTTATTTCCTGATGAGCATTTGTATGAAGTTAAATTTATTCCTTGGTTTGCTGACTTGGCTAATTATATTTCTTCTTCTGTTTTACCTGTTAATGAAAATAAGAATTATTTGAATAAATTGAAATCTGATGCTAAGTATTATTTCTAGGAAGAACCTTATTTATGGAAATTGTGCACTGATAAAATTATTCGTAGATGTGTAACTTATGAAGATAGTATTCACATTTTACAGTTGTGTCACAACTCACCAGTTGGAGGACGCTTTGGTTCAAAAAGGACAACTATAAGAGTCCTGGAATGTGGATTCTATTGGCCTACTATATTTAAAGACTCCTATCATTATGTGTTAAATTGTGAACAATCCCAAAGAGTTGGGCATGCCATTTCTAAAAGAGATGAGATGCCACAACAAGCTATTTTATTTTGTGAAGTATTTGATGTTTGGGGTATTGATTTTATGGGCCCCTTTCCTGTTTCTAATGGATTTAATTGTGTATTATTGGCTATTAATTATGTATCCAGGTGGGTGGAAGCTAAAGCAGTTAAGGATAATGATTCCAAGACTGTGGTTAAGTTTATTTGTTCTAATATATTTTGTAGGTTTGGAGTACATAAGGCCATCATTAGTGACCAAGGGAGCCACTTCTGTAATAAAACAATGGCTGCCTTATTTAATAAGTATGGAGTCACATATAAAGTATCCACAGTCTACCATCCACAAACAAATGGCCAAGCAGAAGTATTTTGTTAAACATACAAGGATATGAAGCTTGAAGATTTTGATGATGATTCAAGAACAAAAGACATAGAGATTTGAAGACTTGTAATCTTATGAAATAACTCTGTTTTATGTTTTTGAGTTTGTAAAATTAGAGTTCAAGATAGCCAGCACATAATTCATCCTCTAAAAGCTCATTTTTATCAAAAATACACTATGATAATCGATTATCACTCAGGATAATCGATTATCACAAGCAAATAATCGATTATTTGGCCAGATAATCGATTATCCTGGTCCTGTTTTGCTCCTCTGCGAAAATGGCTATGGAATAATCGATTATCACTAAAAATAATTGATTATATACGTCTGTTATGAGTTTTGAAATTCAAATCTGGACCAATTTACAAAAACCCTATTCCCAATTTTTCTATTTTCGAAAATCATCATTTCCCAAACCCTATTCTCTCTACTTAAGGTTCTCTAAGGCTCTTTGCAAATGAACAAACCTTTTTCATACAAAAGTTAAGAGTTGTGACTACAAGAAATTTCTGTAGGGAAGAAAAAGGGGTTTTTGAAAACCTAGTGTGGGCTAGAAGCGATAAGAATCACTAAGTGTGTTTCTTGGTGGATTGTGTGTTGTGTCGTTTCTAGGAAAAGCTGTTGTTCATCCTTTGTGGATTCAAAGGAGGTGTTCATCTCTTGTGTGACTCAAGAGAGGTGTTTTCTATTCCTTATCTTTTCAATTTGTAATTTTTTGTAAACTGTGATTATAGTGACAACGTTAATCCTCTTTTTGAGTGATTAGCAACTGGACGTAGGGTCTTTTGATCCAAACCAGTATAAATCAGCTGTGTAATCTTCTTTCCCTTATCTCTTTACTTTACAAAGCATTTTAATCGGTGAAATTTGGGAAAAATTTCAAAACCCTAATTTTTGTTTAAGAAACCAATTCACCCCCCTCTTGGTTTTTGTCCCTCAACGCAAACATTCCGCTGCACGATTCTAACAAGTGGTATCAGATCTTGCTTTGATAGTCATTAAAATTTCGAAAATTACAGGACAAAACCAAACTTTTTCCGAGGATGTTTCTATCAATAGACCTCCACTTTTTGCGGGGCAAAATTATCCTTTTTGGAAAGTTAGAATGCAAATATTTTTGGAGTCTGTGGATAGGGGTGTATGGGATGCAATTTTAAATGGTCCTTTTATTCCTAAAGTTACTAAAAATGGAGAAGAGGTACCCAAACCATTTTCTAGATGGTCGACTGAAGAAAATAGAAAGGCCCAATATGATGTTAGGGCTAGAAATATAATTTCATCTACTTTAACCCTTGATGAGTTTTACAGAATATCCGTTTGCAAGAGTGCTCAAGAAATGTGGGAAATGCTAAGAGTAACCCATGAAGGTACCGATGATGTAAAAAGAGCAAGGAAGAACTCACTAATTCAAGAATATGAGATGTTCCGGATGCAACAAGGAGAAACTATTTTTGACGTTCAAAAGTGTTTCACACATATTGTGAAACATCTCACCGGGCTAGGTAAGATTTTTTATATTGATGAGTTAAATGTAAAAATTCTTAAATCTTTGGATAAGAAATGACAACCAAAGGTGACGGCCATCACAGAGTCACAAAATCTTGCTACCATGTCTATGGCGACTCTCTTTGGAAAATTAAGAGAGCATGAACTTGAACTCGGAAGGCTAAACGATGAAGAAGGCCAACACCAAAAGAGAAACCTTGCCTTCAAAACTGAAATTTCTAAGAGCAAGAACAAGAAGGAGGAAGAAGACTCGAAAAATGAAGAAGATGAACAATTGAGTCTTATGATAAAGAAATTTACAAAGTTCATGAAAGCCAAAGGGAAGCAACCTTTCAAAGGTAAGGGAAAGGTAAAAGAAAGTTCTTCCTTAAATTTTCAATGTTATGGTTGTGGTGAAACAGGACATGTAAAATCCGATTGTCCAAACAAGAAAAGTGATGACTATAAAGGAAATAAGTTCTTCAAAGTTTGGTCCATCTAGGATAAAAAGTTTGGTCCATCCAATTGTTACACTTAGATTTATTTGGTCCATCTAGGATAAAAAGTTTTGGTGGAAATTACTATGCTCTTGTAATTGTTGATGATTTTTCTAGATTTACTTGGACATTTTTCTTAACATTAAAAAGTGAAGCTTTTAAGGTCTTTAGAAAGTTTGCCAAGCAAATTCAAAATGAGAAAGACTTAAGAATTAAAGTGTTAAGGAGTGACCATGGTGGAGAATTTCAAAATGAATCCTTTGAAAATTACTGTGAAGAAAATGGTATTTTACATAATTTTTCTGCACCTAGACCTCCCCAATAAAATGGTGTAGTAGAAAGGAAAAATAGGTCACTAGAGGAACTTTCTAGAACAATGTTAAATGAATCAAATGTTCCTAAATATTTTTGGGCTGATGCTGTAAGTATTGCATGTTATGTATTAAATAGGATGCTTATTAGGCCAATCATAAAATTAACACCTTATGAATTGTTAAATGGTAGGAAGCCTAATGTTTCTCATTTAAAAATATTTGGATGTAAATGCTTTGTTCTAAATAATGGAAAGATAACTTAGGAAAATTTGACTCAAAAGCCGATGAGGCCATTTTCTTAGGTTATTCACTAACTATCAAAGCACATAGAGTATTCAATAGAAGAACTTTGAATATTGAAGAATCTGTACATGTTACCTTTGATGAAATTGTAGACCTTGAGGGAAATCCTCTTGAGTCAAATAAAGAATTTGTAGGTGATGATGAGTACATAAGAGAAGCTTTAGAAGAAATGTACTTAAATGAAAATGAGTCATCTCAACCAACTGAATTGGAAAAAGAGTGGCAACCACCAAGAGGACTTTCAATAGACAATATAATTGGTGATATCTCAAAAGGGGTAAGAACTAGAAATATGACAAATTTTTGTATGTCTGTAGCTTTTGTTCTCAGATTGAACCCAAAAGTGTTGAGGAAGCTCTTAAAGATGACCAATGGTGCATAGCAATGCAAGAAGAACTTAATCAATTTGAAAGAAATCAAGTCTGGGAATTAATTCCAAGAGAAGAATCTCATCAAGTTATTGGAACAAAATGGGTATTTAGAAACAAACTTGATGAAGATGGAAATATAACAAAGAACAAAGCTAGACTTGTTGTCAAAGGTTACTGTCAAGAGGAAGGTATTGATTATGATGAAACTTATGCTCTTGTTGCCAGGTTAGAGGCTATACGCCTACTTCTAGCTGTTTATGACCATTGGGATGTTTCTCTATATATAGGAGGGCTCCAATTCACATCCATACTCTTCCAAACCTTGAATCAAAGTATTCTTCATCCATTCAAGCTCTCTTGTCTCCTCAAAACCTTCTTCTTCTTAAAACCTCCTCATCTTCCTATCTTTTTAATCTAAATGGCTTCATTTTCTCGTAGCAAGATCCCAACAAGGAGAAAATCCGCTCCTGCTTTTCATCCCCGCCCTAATTCCATTGAAGGGTGGATCTCCGATGAAGAGGGAAGACAGGAATTCCTAAATTTCTAGAAAGAAAGGGGTATTATTACTCCTAAATATATCATTGGTGATCAATTCATAAATAGGGGATTCAACTTCCCCAATCTACTTGAGCAGCAAGGTGTCCTTCCCTTCATAGAAATGCAAGGTACTTACTATCCGGATTTAGCTCGGGTTTTCTAATCTCTCTTTAAATATAGGGATCACATTGTTACCTCTAGAGTCAAGGGTGTGACCATCATCCTTGATGATGATATTTGGGAAAATGTTGTTCATTTTCCTTTAAGGGAGGATGTTGTAAATGTTCTTGCTGACTTAGAAGATTTTAATCGCATTATGGCATACCGTTCTTTTCTCTGCAACCCTACCATGGAAATTGGCTACCAACATTTGGTCAGGCCTTTGAAGAAAGAAGAACGCTTGTTGCTGCATCTTCTTGTATGGATTCTGTGTCCCCGGGCAACCAACCATGCCCAATGTTCTTCTGCTGATCTTTGCATTATTCATGCCATCATGAATAATGAGCCCATTGATTGGCCAAGCTTAGTCACATTAACAATGCTCAAGGTGAAGCGTCACTCAACCTTCAAGATTCCCTACGCTCTCCTCATATCCAGGATTCTTGAATACAAAGGCGTCAATGTTGAAGGGGAACAACAGGCCTGGACACTTAATTCAAACAAAATTTTGGACGACACGCTCACTCAGCTACAAATGGTGAACGTAAACGAAGTTTACGTTCATAAAGATGATGCTCCTCACATGGCCAACGTGGCTCAAGATTCTAATGATGAGGACATGTCTGCTGCTGACATGCCTACTGCAAATGTTCATCCTGCTGGAACGTCATCTGCTCACCCTACATCCCGCCCTTCCATGGAAGATATGTTGTTCGACATGAATCAGAGAATGCAGGAATTTTTCTCTATATCTCAAGAATGGCATCAAGAAATTATTAGACACATTTAAGATGTAGACGATAGAGTGTGTAATTTAGAGGACAGATTTGACGCTCAGTTTAATAGTGATGAAAGTGAAGAGTTTTAATCTCTTCAACATATTTCCTATTTGTACTTCATTTGTTTTAATGAATAAAAACTTTATTTTTGCTTTCATTGAGGGGGGGCTATTTTTATCTTATGCACTTATTGAGGGGGAGTTTTCATTTTTTATTATAATCAAAATAGGGGGAGAAATTATTTAAAGCCTCTTATATTTAATAATTTTAATGTTGTCTGGTATGTTTAATGTTTTTGTTAGTTGTGACAGATAAAACAGGTTATTACAAAGGGCTTTAAAGAAAATTTTGATCACCATCAAAAAGGGGGAGATTGTTAAACATACAAGGATATGAAGCTTGAAGATTTTGATGATGATTCAAGAACCAAGGACTTAGAGATTTGAAGACTTGTAATCTTATAAAATAACTCTATTTTATGTTATTGAGTATGTACAATTAGAGTTCAAGATAGCCAGCACATAGTCCATCATCTAAAAGCTCCTTTTTATCAAAAATACACTACGATAATCGATTATCACTCAGGCTAATCGATTATCACAGAATGAAAATTGTTTTCAGGAATAGCTTACTGTGATAATTGATTATCATAGGCAAATAATCGATTATTTGGCCAGATAATCAATTATCCTTGTCCTGTTTTGCTCCTCTGCAAAAATGGCTCTGGAATAATTGATTATCACTCAAGATAATCGATTATTTACGTCTGTTATGAGTTTTGAAATTCAAATCTGGACCAATTTACGAAAACCCTATTCCTAATTCTTCTGTTTTCGAAAATCATCATTTCCCAGAGCTTATTCTCTCTACTTAAGGTTCTCTAAGGCTCTCTATAAATGAACAAACCCTTTTCATACAAAATTTAAGAGTTGTGACTGCGAGAACTTTCTATAGGGAAGAAAAAGGGGCTTTTGAAAACCTAGTGTGGGCTAGAAGCAATAAGAATCACTAAGTGGGTTTCTTGATGGATTGTGTGTTGTGTCGTCTCTAGGAAAAGCTGTTGTTCATCCTTTGTGGATTCAAAGGAGGTGTTCATCTCTTGTGTGACTCAAGAGAGGTGTTTTCTATTCCTTATCTTTTCAATTTGTAATCTGTTGTAAACTGTGATTATAGTGACAGCGTTAATCCTCTTTTTGAGTGATTAGAAACTGGACGTAGGGTCTTTTGATCTGAACCAGTATAAATCAACTGTGTAATCTTCTTTCCCTTATCTCTTTACTTTACAAAGCATTTTAATCGGTGAAATTTGGGAAAAATTTCAAAACCCTAATTTTTATTTAAGAAATCAATTCACCCCCCCTCTTGGTTTTTGTTCCTAAACGCAAACATTCTGCTGCCCGATTCTAACATATTTAACAAAGAGGTACAGAATTTATTGCAGAAACTTGTATAACCAAATAGTAAAGATTGGAGCCAACATCTAGAAGATGCATTATGGGCTCAAAGGACTACTTATAGAGCACCATTAGGCATGTCCCCATTTCGAGTTATTTATGTAGATCTTGCCACTTACCCATGGAAATAAAGCACAAATCATATTGGGCAGTGAAAGCTTGTAACTTATCCATGGAGGAAGCTGGACAACAAAGGAAATTGGAACTTCAGGAGCTAGAAGAGATAAGACTCCAAGCTTATGAGAACAGTAGAATATATAAAGAGAAAGCAAGGAGGTTCCATGATGATAACTTATGTAGGAAGCACTTTCAAGAAGGACAGAAGATACTCTTATTTAACTCTAGACTTAAACTTATTGTAGGTAAATTAAAATCCAGATGGAAAGGTCCTTATGTTATTACTAAAGTATTTCCCCATGGAACTGTTGAAATTTCTGATCTAAAGACAGGTAATGTATTTACAGTTAATGGTCATAGACTTAAGATATTCCATGAAAATCAACCGGTTTCACATGTGGATAATCATACTATTCATTTAGCTTACCCAGTTATGCAGCAGTAAGTTATGTGTTGATTAATTATGCGGATTAAAGATTTTTCAGGTATTATATTTCTAAACTTATTTGACTCACATTGAGGACAATGTGTCTTTCAAGTGTGGGGTATTTAGGGAGATTTCTAAATTAATTTATGACTCTGAGTTGTTCATACTTGAGCTTTGTAATTCTGAGTTGAGTAAGCTGATGCAGTATTATGTTTTATATAATCTGATTTTCTAAATTATGTGAGCTGCAACCTTGATTTATTCATTACTTTGTGATTATTTAAGTGAGGTATTTAGACATTTTGATGACTGAATTAGTGGATGCCATGATAAGTTAAAACAGGATTGATTCCAGCTGAATTGAGTTTTAAAAGCCGTGAGATTTGAGCCTTCATTCATTTATGAGTGATTTATTCTTGATGTTTAGACTATTGCAGAACTTGACTTTATTCTCTGAGTAAATTATCTGGTTCTATGCATCTTTTGAAAATGATCTAGGCCATCTTTGTTGTAGCCACTGACCAAATAAAGCCCACCTTTAAATATTATTGACCCTAGTCACCCCCTTGAGTCTGATTTATCTTTTCTTTGTTTATAACCTGTACATTACAAGCCTGAAGCAAAAAAAAAACTAGTTTTAACCCTGGACTTTGGTGAAGGAAAGAGGTTTTAATTTATATATTAAGCAAAGCTCAAGTGTGGGGTGGTGTTTAAATTATGTAAGGTTTAAAAAAAAAAGTTGAAAAGCTAAAAACAGCAAAGCTGGATTGTATTGAAAATAAAATAAAAAATAAAAATAAAGGGATGATAAGTTATGAAGCCAAAGGCATTGAAAAGCGTTATGTATTAAAGATTTCCACCACACTTATGCAGTATTTAAAACCATATTTCTTTTATCAAAGTTCCATTATTTAAAGCCTTGCATCCCTTTGTTATCCATACCTAAAAGTTATAACCCATGGCCACGTTATAAGCTTAATTAAAGTCCTTTTGATTCTTTGGATGCATGGTAATTATGATGATTGAAATTAGAATTTATTCAAGCCTATGATAATGGTTTTGCATTGAGAATATTTGAGTGAAACAACACCTATATTTAAACAGTTGAGAGATGAGTGAAACACTTGACCTAGTGAGGAAATTCTCAAGTAAAGCTGGATAGATTTTTGTTTAAATTATTCATGAGTGCCTATTAATTAAGGAGTCAAGTGTTTGATGTAGTAACTTAGATGCATGAGGCTTGCATGTGAATTTTTATATGCTCACTTTACTTAATTGATTTATAAATCATGGAACTGCAGAACTTAAGCTTTGCCCAGGAGTGCAAAGGGTTAAGTGTGGGATATTTGATGTGACTGATTTTCAACACATCTTAAGTAGCTTATAATGTTATAATATTGTTTATAATGTGTTAATAAAGCTTAATTAACTATAATTTGTATTACTAGGCCTTTAGAAGTCTTAACATAAAATTCTGCATAAAAACAATAAATTAGTTGTATTTTATTGTATACGAGTACTGACATTGGTTCACTATTTTATTTATCATTTTTTCTACAAAGCTCATAAAAGAATTATTCTTAATAAATGGAAAACTATACAAATTTAGCTTTCCAGAGGATCAAGAACCACTCCATTTGGAGCTAAATTGAATTTTATATAAATTATTAAAGAGAGGTTGCATGCATAGAGTCGGTCCAACGGGCATGCCTCAGTAAAATAATTATCCTAAATTAATTAGACCTTAAAAATTAGTAAAAACAGTGGAGTTTGAAAGCTAACTTAACAAGATTTCGAAAGAGACCAGAAGCGTTTAATTTAAACAATTATTGAAGAATCTGAAAGCGTTTGAATTACGCGGTACTGCACTGAAGCGAAGATAGCATGACTCTTCAACATCTCTCTCAAGTTATTGAATTATCTCCGGTTATGGGCCTTGTAATTCGTATTTGTACATTAGTTAAAGCTTATATTAGATTAACTTAATGTAGAAACAAGTAGTCGAAGTTGTAGAATTCAGAATCAATCAAAATCGCATTTTCTCTACACTGGTTTTCTCTCTCACGCTCAAGCTTCTCTCCATGGGTTTCTTCATTGCTTGCATCACACTCTCCATGTATGTGTTCCGTTTTCTTCACTGTTTTTCATGAATTGGTTCTGGATCTTCATCTTCTACTCTTTATATTGTTTTTCCTTTATTGAATTCATGAATTACATTAGGTTTTTACCGAACAAAATCTGTGAAATTGAATCGTATATGACAAATTGTTCTAGACTTGTGTTCTTGACTTGGTTTAGCTTGTGGATGTCTCTCGGTTGAGGATTGAAGCTTGCAATCACTTTGTTGACCTATATGGTGAATGCTTAATTGATTAATTAGGTTTTCACAGTGTCAAAAATGCAGTAGTCTTGCAATCTTGCTTACACCGAATCATGTTCATAGTTCTTGTTCTTGCTTTCTTTAATTTTCTGCATTTTACTGCTTTGACTTTACTATTTTGATGTTTTAATTGCTTTACAGTCACGGTAGTTAGGTTTTATTGCTTTGATTATTTGCTTTAATATCTGTAGAAGCTTAGTTTTCGGTTTAGATAGATTTTACTGCACTATTTTCGGTTCTGTCATAGATTAGCATAAGTTTAGAATAGTTTAAGTGTAGCTAGGTTCTCATTTTAATTTTCTGCACTGGAAATTCCCCTAGAAAATTGAAAAACTCATAAATATACATTATTGCACTCATTCCAATACTTTCAAATCACATTTACCACTGTTTTGAACGTTTTGACCAAATTGACCACTGTTTCAAATCACAAAACACTCTCACACAGTCATCTCACATTTTTAAAACTCAAAATACAAAAATAATTTGTATTTCCCTCGGTCAATCATACATTTTATACACTGCATTTGATTCTTGACCGAGACATCTCTTCATATATTCATTTTGACCGAGACCTTTTCATTTTGTTGATTTTCTGACCACTTTTCCGACTGACAGTATTGTTCATTATGATCATTTTTCATTTTAAAAACTCAAAACTCAAAAATAATTATATTTCACTTGGTCATTCATATATTTTACACCTTGAATGTGATTCTTGACCAAATATTTGTTTTTACATTTTGTTTTGACCGATATCACATATTTCTGACTAAGCCTGGTGTGTTTCTGACCGTGGTTATTGTTCATCACGGTCAGATTTATGAATTTGGTTTAATTTCATTCTTTTGCATTATTTTTCATTTCTGTTAGCATTATTCTCGGTCAACCATGTATTTTGTTCACTGATTTCAGTTTTTGACCGAGACATCTTATAGTATTTGCATGTTGACCGAGAGCACAACTTTCTGACCGTGATTCCTGACTGTTATTACTGTTCACGTCGGTCAGATTTGCAAAATTGACTGTGGTTACTGTTCATCACGGTCAGATTTGAGATTTTTCATTATTTTTGTTATTCTGCTTATTTTTAGACATTTTTGCATTCTGCAATATTTTCATTCACTGCATATTAGGAATTAACTTCATTTTAGTTTAGTCTAAGACTGTAAATTTCATTTTTAGTTTAGTTCCCCATTCAATCATTCATAAATCAATCATATATTCTTATTACTTCCTCGGATTGATATTCTGGTTCTCATTGTACTGCATTATTACTATTTTAGGGGAACTTATTTGAAAGTGTTGAAACTGTGACAAAAATCTTCTTACTTTTAATGCGCCAATGGGGAGGACATTCCTTCTATCCTCCGACCTGAGTATATCAGTGGGTCCATGCTCGTCAGCATGGGGATGCTTATCAGGCAGGGGTCCCAGGTGACCCTCCACCCGGCACTCGCCATGACTCTGGACATCCAAGATCTAGATGAGTCGCAAGATATCCCCATGCCCCCGGAGTTCGAGTAGTAGCAGCAGCAGTACGGGGATGACTTTCCTGGCGTTCACCGTCACATGGATGACATTCGCCTGCAGTTAAACTAGATGTCCCTGAGGTAGGACGTCTTTGAGACGTGGCTGGAGACCATCAGTCAGAGGCAGGAGGGAGTGATTCAGAGCTTGGATACGAAGCTAGGAAGAATTTCAAAGGCACATGCTCCAGCAGTTTCCTCCTCCTGAGTCGTCTTCAGCCTCGCAGTAGAGCCTGCTGCCGCCTTAGGAACATCATTGTATATATATAATCATTGTACAAAATTAATGATATATATAAATAAAATCTTTTGGTAAAACTGTTTGCCTTTATTCTCTTCCAAAAAAGAAAAAGTCAGCGTAATAAAAAGAAACTAAATAATAAAATGGCTTACGCGCTATCCCGAAAAAGCCAAAATCCAAAATTGCTAGGAAAAAGAATAAACCGCGGAAAAAGGTGAGATTAATCCCAAAACATTAGCCACCAAAAAGGCAAACAAGCAAAATGCCTGCCTGCTCAGAGGCGTTACCTAAAATCAACAAAATCCCCAGCAGATTCTTGCCTATGTAAAAGGCGTTCACCAAAAATCCCCGACAACCAGCAAAGTCGGATGACCACTACAAAAAATATCAAAACAAAGAATCCCCAGCACTCAACCAGCTGGAAGAAGACCAACAAATTCCTGGTACATCGGAAGACTTTACCAGAAAAGTCAAAAAACAGACATCAATCAAAAATCACTCCCCATGGAGTCAGCGCATGAGCTAGAGCAGTAAGCCGCCACCACCGGTCCTACAAAGTGGACTGCACCAGTGATCGATGTCGTACTCGGTCAAATAATTAAAATAGATAAATGTAGTACTAGGGAAGCTTTCCTAGGTCGTCTCCCAAAGACCACAAATTTCTATCAAAGCTTATCAATTTTTAAATTTAGAACAGTAACAAAAAAAAAGAGTTTTTCAAAATTAAAATATTAGATGAAATAGAACAAAAGCAGATTATAAAAATGCGGATTAAAAACCGATTAAAATGCAATTGATTTCCTGATTTTAATGCAGTGTCACTTATCCTAGATTATGAAATTAATTCGAAATTAACCAACTAAGCGAAGATAAATCCCAAATTATATTCTAATTTGAAATTAATCAACTAAGAAAAGATTAATCTCAAATTAGCTTTAACCCTTGTTCCAATTCGAAATTAACCAACTAAGCGAAGATGAATCCCAAATTTTCCTTAACCCTTATTCCAACATGAAATTAACCAACTAAGCGAAGATTAACCCCAAATTATCCTTATACAATTAAGCATTGCATACATCACATAATTTCATCTCTAACATAGAATTAAGCAAACTGTGATATTAGTTTCGGTTTATTAAGCATAAACAGATTATAATTCAACACTGAGATTAGAAGATGAAGAGTTAAGAGAACAAACAAAATGAAATTGAAGAACAAAACCTCAAAGATCTACTTGCATTCTTCTCAGAAAATCAATACAAAGATTTAGCTATCCATGGAAAGTTGAAAACGCAATAGAAGAAACAATAATTAAAATCGAAACAAGAATTTAAAAATAATGACAGAAGAGTAAACAAACTTGAATATAAATTGCAGAAGATGAAAGGCAGTTGTGTGGTGGCTGCGCAGTCCTTGTGTGATGTTTGTCGTGTGATGTGCCTCTCTTATATAAATAACCCTAACCCTAATCTTTATTGAGGTTTGGGCTCAATTGGTCCATGAAACACATCATAAGTTGGCTTTAGTGCAGGTCCGTGAACTTAAAACACGTGCAGTATTTTCAATACTTATTCAAATTAAGCGATTTCGGTATCCTTTGAAATCATTTTGAGTTAGCTTTAAAACTCCACCATTGCTACTATTTTTGGAGGTCTAATGAATTTAGGAGACTTAAATTACTGAAGCATGTCCATTGGGCCGGCCTGGTGCGCTTGACCCGTGTTGGATAATTTATGTAAAATCCAATTTATCTCCGAATTGAATGATTTTGGATCCTATGGAAAGATGAATGTGTCTAGTTTATAATGTTTTGAAAATAATTATTTTTGGAGGTCTGTAGAAAAAATGATAAATAAAACAGTGAACCAATGTTAGTACCCGTATAGAATAAAATATGACATTTGACCCAATTTTCCAAGCCCAAAATTGCTTTAAACTGTAAAATGGCATCTAGCCCAATCTTCTAGGCCCAAAATTGCTTTAAATGTCCTAAAATTAATAATGAGAAAAAATTAGATCAAATAGATTTAAATTAATTAAAATCTAATTATTGGCCCAATGAAGCCCAATTAATAAAAATTCACTAATAATAGAAAGTTATGCCCAAAACACTAATTAAAATAAGTTCAGAAAGGGAAGAAAATACGGGAATATAATGACTCATCAAATAACCCCACACTTAGCCTTTTGCACTCCTGGGCAAAATCAAGAAGCAAAACAAGGAAATAAATTCAAAAACATTAAAGAAAATTATGCAAAGGACAAAAACAAAAATAAAGACAAACAAAAACATAAACAGATATACATATTCATCAATGAAACCTGGGAAACGAAAGGAGTAGACAGCATCCAACACACAAAGAGTCAGAGGAACTAGATGCTCATAGAAATCATCCAAGCATTTCAAAACCTGGCAAGAGGTCAATCAGGTCAAAAGGTGAATCAAAGTGACAAAACCTCACAAGATGCACTGTATCTCTCATGTGTCTAGGCTACTGTATACTCTCAAAATACTCAAGAAAAGCAAACAATAGATAGATTTGGCAAGCCTCTAAACTCAACACCCAACACACATGCATAAAAAGATCAAAAGGTCTTTTTAGGTTGTAATGGGGGTAGGGACAAGGTAGAGGATATCATATGGGATAAGTAGCTGTGAACCAGAGGAACTAGAGGAGCAATGGGGAATAAGTCAAAAATAAGCACAAGATGCATGCCCAAAACCTCTAATATCAAACCTCCACTCATCGCCTTTACCTCAACCACAACTTTCCTTCTTTTTTTCTCTCTTTATATATATATATATATATATATATATATTTCTCTCTTTTTAAAAAAAAAACTACATGAAATACACTGAAAGGAAAACACAAAAATTGTACAATAGAGGTAACCAACTAGCCAGTACATCATCCAATGAAATACAAAATGCACCCCCACACTTATTCAATAACTTATTCCCAAAATAATTCCAAAGCTCCAAAAATTCCTAAGGTTAAGGTAATCATGGTTTTTCACTTAAGGCTTTTAATGAGCTTCAAAAGAAATGAAGGGAAACATAGGCTCAAAGGGGCTATCAAAGGAATTAATTCAAGGTAGGCTCATTTGGCTAAAGGCTAATCAGAACAAAAATGCCTTAATCATCTCCAAACATGCATGTGAATCAAGAAGGATCAATCAGAGTCAAGCCAAGGCTACTGCGCAAGCAATCAAGAGGCATAACACTCAAGAAAGAACAGGTAGTAGCTCAATTCCTCACAAAGGGTAAGATTATCGCCTTCAATTCAACCTTTCAAACATCGTAACCAACTTGACAAGCAGAGAAAAACAGGGATTTCAATCCAAAAAGCATAAAGCAACTCTTATCCCAAGAGTGAAGAAAGTGCCCAAAACCTAAACAAAACCCAGAGATAAAAAAAAATATATGCAAAATTGTACACAAAACATAGAATATAAACCTACAATCCTACATCTCCCACCCCACACTTAAATTAGACATTGTCCTCAATGTAAACACAATCATATCCACTAAACAAATAGGACAAGCAAGATAAAAGAGTTGAAGGGGAAAGAAGAACTCCCTAATCATGGTGGATCCCGGATCTATCTCCTCAGATGGTACAGGTGTTGAGGTCATCAAGTAGCTACTTTGTTCCGCTAAAACAAACAAAGTCTTCCTGATCATGGTGGTTCCTAGATCTATCTCCTCAGATGGGTGTTTCATGGCATTTAGAATATTAAAGTGCACCACAATGTCATCAAATTCCATAGATAAGGTCCCTGTATGCACATCAATCTTGGTTCGTGCAGTCTTTAAAAATGGTCTTCCTTAAATGATGGGTGCAAAACCACGTGAAAATCCCTCGTCCATATCAAGAATGTAAAAATCAGTAGGGAAAATCAACTCACCAACCCTAACTAAGATATCCTCAATGAAACCTATAGGGTGGGTAACACTCTTGTTTGCCAACTGAATAACTATATTCGTAGGTTGCAGGGGTCCAAGAGAAAGAGATTTAAATATAGACAAAGGCATGACATTAATTGAATCACCCAAATCAAGCATGGCATTCTCAAATTTATTATTGCCAATAATACAAGGTATGTAGAATGTACCTGGGTCCTAACATTTCTCAGGAATGTAAGGAACAAATTTACCTATCAAAGCAGACACATTTCTACCCATGCTGATTGTCTCACTGCCCTTCATCTTCCTCTTGTGGGTGCACAACTCCTTCAAGAATTTAGCATATCTGGGAATTTGCTTGATGGCATCAAGCAGAGGTATGTTCACCTCAACTTTCCTGAAGGTCTCCAGAATCTCTTTATCGACCTCTTCCATCTTTTTGCTTGGAATTGCTTTGGGAGGGAATGGAAGAGGGATAGGAGGCTGTTGCATGTCAAAACTGGGGCTGGAAGAAGGTCCATCTATATGCAATTTTTGGCTACCAACTGGTTGCTCAGGTGCGTGAACCGAGGCGGCTACAGTATGAGGGTGGAGGTGTTGCAGTGGGTATGTCAATCTGTTTCCCGACCTCAATGTGATGGTACTCACATTCTTAGGATTAACCACGATCAGTGCAGGGAGCTTGTCTCGAATTTTAATTTTGTAATTGATTCATAGCAGTAGCTAGTTGACCAATCTGGTTGGTTAAACTCCGAATGGAGGCATCATTTTTCTCGTTGGTACTCGTATGTTCATCTCAGCCATTTGTTTGACCAATTCCTCTAATGAAGGTGAAGAAGGTTGAGGAGCTGGTGCTTCATTTTGCTGCCTCTGATATTGTTGTTGCATTGGTGTAGGCACATAAGGTCTGCTTGGACCAACAGAATTCTGAAATGGTGGTGGTGGCAAAGGATTCTACTGTTGTTGGTGCTACTGATTGGACCATCTCAGATTTGGGTGATTCCTCCACCCTGGATTGTATCTATTGCTTGAGAGGTCAAAATTATGTTGTTGGTTCGGAGCCTTATTATTGAAAATGTTTGCTGCATAAGCTTGTGGAGCTCCAAAACCTGTAGACTCATGCAATAATTGGCAGCAATCAGTGGGATGCTTAATTGAAGTACAAATGCCACAAACCCTTGCAGGTGGTGCAGGTCTCTGATTTGCAGCAAGTTGGGAGACTAGGGTGGTGAGGGCATCAATCTTACTTTCTAGCTTCTTCTCCACTAAATATGATGAACCCACATCATGTACACCTCTAAGGACTATGGCATCACTCCTCATGTTAAATTGTTGGGAATTGGATGCCATTTTCTCAATTAAACCTCTAGCAGCAGCAGGTGTCATGTCTCCTAAAGCTCCTCCACTAGCTGCATCTATCATACTCCTATCCATTGTGTTCATCCCCTCATAAAAGTACTGTAGCAGTACTTGTTCTGATATTTGGTGGTGAGGGCAACTTGCACAAAGTCTCTTGAACATCTCCCAATACTCGTATAAGCTCTCTCCAATTTGTTGCCTGATACCTGATATATCCTTCCTGATAGCAGTGGTCTTGGAAGCAGGGAAAAATTTCTCTAGAAAGACTCTCTTCAAATCATCCCAGCTCGTTATGGAACCAGGAGCTAAGTAGTACAACCAGTCTTTGGCAAGATCCTCCAAAGAGAGGTGAAAAGCCTTCAGGTATATGTGATCTTCAGGAACATTTTGTGGCTTCATGGTGGAGCAGACTATATGGAACTCCTTGAGATGCTTGTGTGGATCCTCACCTGCACGACCATGAAACTTGGGCAAAAAATGGATTAGTCCAGTTTTAAGCACAAATGGTACATCCTCTTCAGGGTATTGGATACATAAATTTGCATAAGTGAAATCAGGTGCAGCCATCTCCCTGAGAGTCCTCTCACGAGATCCAATAGGTTGATCACCCATGTTATTAGTTTGGAAATTATCAGAAGAAGGTATATTAGGTGCAGTACTCTCACTATGACTATCTAATGGTTTAGACTCAAGAGATGAATTCCTAGAATGTCTACTAATCTATGAAAGGTTCTGTCTATCTCGGGATCAAAAGGTTGTAAAAGGTCAGGATTGCTCCTAGTCATGCACTATATTCAACAATTCATGTATTTCCCAAGAGTTAAAAAAATTTTCTAAAAAGAAATCAATTATTTACTAGAATGACAACGGTAGACCGTGAATAAGTACACCATGTAGGGTCCCAGGAAAGAGAGGTGGGTCACTAATGGACACACTTAAGTACCAAGTCTTTCCTAGCCGTAACCCTCCTAGACATGCACTCTCACACTACCAAGCTATATGCAGAGTTTCCTATGAGAATGGAAATTATAATTTTTTTTAAAATAAAGCTAGAAAAACAAATTAGAGATGAAATTGTTTTTTGAATTATTATTTATATTTATTTTTTATTTTTTTATTTATTTTTATTTATTATTTATTTTTATTTTTTAACCCAAAAGAGTTTTAGAAGAACAGTGGGCTATCAAAATACTATTAAGAGAAGTAAGAATGTTAAATTAAATAGAAAATAAAATAAAATATTCAATTAACCGAAAATCAAATAAAATATCCAAATAACATCAAATCAATTAAAATATTAAAAACTAGCAATCAAATAAAATATCCAAATAACAACAAATCAAATAAAATATTTAAATAACTAAAAATCAAATAAAATATCCAAATAACAACGAAATCAAATAAAATATTCAAATAACAGACAAAAATATTTAAATAACTAAAAATCAAATAAAATATCCAAATAACAGACAAATCAAATAAAATATTCAAATAACTGAAAATCAAATATCAAATAACTGAAAATCAAATATTAAATAACTTAAAATCAAAAGAAAATATTTAAATAACTGAAAATCAAATAAAATATTAAAATAACTCGAAAATCAAATAAAATATTCAAATAAAATAAAAAAAAAAGAAAAAAAGAAAACATAAACAAAAAATAAAAATTGAAAACCTAGACAAAAATCTTGGGCTTATTTTAATTAGTGTTTTGGCTTAACTTTCTATTATTAGTGGATTTTTATTAATTGGGCTTCATTGGGCCAATAATTAGATTTTAATTAATTTAAATCTATTTGATCTAATTTTTTCTCATTATTAATTTTAGGACAGTTAAAGCAATTTTGGGCCTAGAAGATTGGGCTAGATGCCATTTTACAGTTTAAAGCAATTTTGGGCTTGGAAAATTGGGTCAAATGTCATATTTTATTCTATACTGGTACTAACATTGGTTCACTATTTTATTTATCATTTTTTCTACGGATCTCCAAAAATCATTATTTTCAAAAACTTATAAATTATACACATTCAGCTTTCCATAGGATCCAAAATCATTCAATTCGGAGATAAATTGGATTTTACATAAATTATCCAACATGGGTCAAGCGCACCAAGCCGGCCCAATGGACATGCTTCAGTAATTTAAGTCTCCTAAATTCATTAGACCTCCAAAAATAGTAGCAATGGTGGAGTTTTAAAGCTAACTCAAAATGCTTTCAAAGGATACTGAAATCGCTTAATTTGGATAAGTATTGAAAATACTGCACGTGTTTGAAGTTTACGAACCTGCACTAAAGCCAACTTATGATGTGTTTCATGGACCAGTTGAGCCCAAACCTCAATAAAGATTAGGGTTAGGGTTATTTATATAAGAGAGGCACATCACACAATAAACATCACACAAGGACTGCGCAGCCACCACACAAGCACCTTTCATCTTCTGCAATTTATATTCAAGTTTGTTTACTCTTCTGTCATTATTTTTAAATTATTGTTTCGATTTTAATTATGTTTCTTCTATTGTGTTTTCAACTTTCCATGGATAGCTAAATCTTTGTATTGATTTTCTGAGAAGAATGCAAGTAGATCTTTGAGGTTTTGTTCTTCAATTTCATTTTGTTTGTTCTCTTAACTCTTCATCTTCTAATCTCAGTGTTGAATTATAATCTGTTTATGCTTAATAAACCGAAACTAATATCACAGTTTGCTTAATTCTATGTTAGAGATGAGATTATGTGATGTATGCAATGCTTAATTGTATAACGATAATTTGGGGTTAATCTTCGCTTAGTTGGTTAATTTCATGTTGGAATAAGGGTCAAGGAAAATTTGGGATTAATCTTCGCTTAGTTGGTTAATTTCGAATTGGAACAAGGGTTAAAGCTAATTTGAGATTAATCTTCGCTTAGTTGATTAATTTCGAATTAGAATATAATTTGGGATTTATCTTCACTTAGTTGGTTAATTTCGAATTAATTTCGTAATCTAGGATAAGTGACACTGCATTAGAATCAGGAAATCAATTGCATTTTAATCTGTTTTTAATCCACATTTTTATAATCTGCTTTTGTTCTGTTTCATCTAATATTTTAATTTTGAAAAACTCTTTTTTTTTGTTACTGTTCTAAATTTAAAAATTGATAAGCTTTGATAGAAATTTGTGGTCTTTGGGAGACGACCTATGAAAGCTTCCCAGTACTACATTTATCTGTTTTAATTATTTGACCGAGTACGACATCGATCAAATTTGGCGTCGTTGCCGGGGATCGAACCCAGGTCACCCGCGTGACAGACGGGAATACTCACCACTATACAAGATGGGGGGTTCATACTCATCAACTAGCGCATGAGCTAGAGTAGTAAGTCGCCTCTACCACCAGTCCTACAAAGTGGACTGCAAGCAATCTGGATGGGGGTTCATACCGATCAACCGAGGGATCGGCTACCGCAAGAAGGAGCATCCCGAGGTTCTACCACTTGTCGCCCAAGGGGTCGAATACCGTAAGAAGGAGCATCCCAAAGCTACAAGAAACCGGATGGGTGTTCATACTCATCAACCGAGGGGTCGGCTACCGCAAGAAGGAGTATCTTGAGGTTCTACCACTTGTCGCCCAAGGGGTCGGCTACCGTAAGAAGGAGCATCCCAAAGCTAAAAGCAACCGGATGGGGGTTCATACTCATCAACCAATGGGTCGGCTACCACAAGAAGGAGCATCCTGAGGTTCTACCATTTGTTAACCAAAAGGGTCGACTACCGTAAGAAGGAGCATCCCGGAGGTTCACACCTTTTTTGTCCAATGGGGTCGGCTACCACATGAAGGAGCATCCCGGAGGCACACACACATTTATCATCTAGAGGATTGGCTACCGCAAGAAGGAGCATCCGAAGGACGACCGGGCAAGAGGGTTAACTCCTTCACCCTCCAGCTCGATCTTTTTGCACATTGAGCCAACGATCGGCTAGTCGAGTGAAGGGGGGCAGCTATAGACCGCAAAATCTTGTCCGACCTCAAAACAAAGAGCAGAAGACTTCCGTTCGAAGATGGGCAAGGCCGAAAAGGTCCCTAAAATTGATCAATAGGCCCCATACTAGAATAGGAAGGATTTTTGTACGAGAAAAATAAGAAATTTCACCTAAAGTGTCGAGACCACCGTCTCGTTTGGCGAGACCGTCGTCTCGCCATCGGCTAAGGGCGAGACCATCGGCTTGCCACTTGCCAATGGTGAGACCGCCGTCCCATTTGGCAAGACGGTCATCCCGCCATTTGTCGAAGGCAAGATCGCTATCTCATTTGGTGAGACGGCGAGTCCCGACCTTGTCGGGCGAGACGGCGGTCCCGACTCGACAGGTGTGAATCCCTATAAAAGGGGGGACTTTCCTACTATTTTCACACAATTCTACAACTTTCCCTTCTGTACTTCTTTCGAATTACTCTCCTAGGACCCCTCTGAAGCATTTCCATTGTTTCTTAGTGTTCTTAGAAAGCATTTTGTAGTGTTGCGAGGAAGAGTGATCAACATTGTAGAGCGTGGGGATTGCCAAAAAGCACCCTCTCTCTAAGAACTCATTATAAAAGCTTGCTTCGAAGGTTCCTATATGTTCTCTTATTTACTTTACTATTTTTTAGATAGTATTGTTGTGCATTAATAATTGAGGGCCATGTAGTCAACAATTTAACTTTCGCAATAAATAAATAAGGGTAAAAAGTGCAATTTAGGGTTATTATTTCTTTATAAAAATGGTCTATCATAGGGAACCCGAAAGGGGCGTTGTAGGGATGCTAATACCTTCCCTACACGTAACTAACTCCCTTACACTGTCTCCGGTTGTAATGGCCAAAGTTGGTTTGTATAAACCAATGCCTTCTTTTTCTTCCTTTTCCAATGTTTCGGTAAAAACATTGGTGGCGACTCCTCGAACCTTTTGAAAACCTCGCCTTTAGGTCCAGCTCGATTATTGGACAACCTAAAGGCGTTGAACCACACTTCTTTTTAAAAATGTGAGTCGAACGAAACCATCGCGTCGCTCGGACCACCGCTTTTGATGACGGTGACAACGCCTCTTGAATAGGCGAGATGCTTCATCTGAAGTGAAAGCTTTCGGTTCATGTTCTTTTCTTGAGGGGAGCTTCATTTGGAGCTTGCTTTGAGTGCTTCATGTTTTCAAATGCAAAAGTCATTATGTTTTCAAGCTAGTCTCCTTATATGCATGAATGATTTTCGTTTTTTGTTATTTATCTGAAGCGATTTTTTATTTTTGTTTTTCGATTTTGACAAAGTCATTTTGTGCGACTACTTGTGTGGATGCCTTTATATGCAATCTTATTTTTTATTTGATGCATCTAGAAAGTGACTGACATTCTTCTATTGATCACTGATGGGCTCTTCTTTTTATTTTTTTCTTTTTATTAAGCCCTATATTTTGCCTAGACCGCCCTTTTAGGGTTTTTGATCTAGTGGACTGCCTTAATTTTTGCCTAGGATATCTTAGCGGACTTTTTCCTTTTTATGAGTGTCTTAACTTTTGCATAAACTGCCCTTTGTGGGTTTTCGATCTAGTAGGCTGCCCTAATTTTTGCCTAAGAATCTCCTAGCAGGCATCATTCTTTTTATCTCTCTTCTTTTTTTATTTTTATCTTCTTTGCTCATGCTTTCTTGTATTGGTTCTTTATGCATGCTCATGTTTCATTAATACAGAGGCATTTTCGTAATTTGGTCAAGAGAAAAGAAGTGAAGGACAATTTTATTGACATAAACAAATGGTTCATTTTTACAGAAGGATTTACAAAGGGATTTAGAAACATGGTTGGCCAAGGTTGGCTATACTGTATAGGCTATAACAATCATGTCCCTAACATCTGTCTCTCTGTTTCTCCTAGTCGCTTCAGTTGAGATGCTCGAGCCCGGAGTGTAAACCATGCAAAGTCTGCTTGCTTCTGGAAAGACATTACCTTAGTCGCCTTGCGATTTTTGGCTAAGGTAATCATTGCTCTTTTTTGTTTTTTTTTTTAATCCTCTAACTTTTGCCTAGGATGTGTCCTAGCGAGGAATATGGACCATATATTTTTCCTAGGATGCTCTTTGCGAGTTTTCGTCCTGACAGGTCATGAGCAATGTCTTCAAGCGTAGTACTTTTTTACCGCTTCTGAGTTGACCAGGTGTTGAAGCTCTTCTCCATCCATGTTAGTGAGGATAAGGGCTCCTCCTGAGAAAGCTCGCTTGACCACAAAGGGTCCTTCGTAGTTTGCTGCCCATTTTCCAAGTTTGTCCTTCTGGGCAGGAAGTAGTTTCTTTATTACTAAATCCCCTTCTTGAAAAGTGCAGTGATTGATCTTCTTATCATAGGCCTTCTTGATCTTCTTTTGATAGGCCTGCCCATGACATATGGCGTCCAGCCGTTTTTCTTCGATCAGGTTAAGCTAGTCGTAGCGATTTTGAACCCATTATGCTTTGGTTAGCTTTACTTCCATAATGACTCTTAGGGAGGGTATTTCAACCTCTACTAGCAATACAACCTCCATGTCGTATACGAGGGAGAATGGGGTGGCCCCGGTGGAGGTTCGCACGGAAGTCTGATATCCGTGCAGGGCGAAGGGTAGCATTTCGTGTCAATCCTTGTATGTTATCACCATCTTTTGGATGATCATTTTGATGTTTTTGTTGGCTACCTCCACTGAACCATTCATTTTAGGTCGATATGGAGAGGAATTGTGGTATTGAATCTTGAAATCTTGGCATAATTCTTCCATTATCTTGTTGTTTAGATTGGTCCCATTATCAGTAATGAGCCGATGAGGGATACCATACCGACATAGAATATTCCTCTTGATGAAGGTGGTTACCACTTTCCTAGTCACGTGTGCGTAGGATGCCGCCTCTACCCATTTAGTAAAATAGTTAATGGCTACCAAAAATAAAACACTGACCATTAGATGCTTTGGGCTCGATGGGTCTGATGACGTCCATGCCCCACATGGAGAATGGCCATGGTCTAGCCAAGGTGTTGAGGGGTGTGGGCGGAACGTAAACATTATCGGCTTAGACTTGGCACTTGTGACATCTTTTAGCGTATTGCCGACAGTCGCCTTCCATTGTGGACCAAAAATACCCTGCCATTAGGATCTTCTTTACCATGACATGCCCCGGTGCGGTGGTCCCGAAAGCTCCTTTATGAATTTCTTTTATCAGAGTTTGAGCCTCCTCGTGATTCACACACCTTAACAGAGTGGAGTTGAAACTCTTTTTATAAAGGGTTTCTCCTATCAATGCAAACCCTGTGGCTCTCTTCCAGATGGTCCTTTTGTCATTATCGTTGATTCCTTCAGGATATTGACCCTTCATGAGGTATCGCTTAATGTCATGATACCAAGGGTTTCTGTCTTGCTCGCTATTTACTGTCATGCAAAAAGCTTGTTTGTCATGCAGCTTGATTTGAATAGTCGACATCTCATGCTCTTGATCTAAAGAGAACATGGATGATAAAGCAGCGAGGGCGTCTGCGAATTGATTGTCTTCCCGAGGGATATATTTGAAAGTGACACTTTCCAGCCTCGAAATCAAATTGCAAATATGCTCTAGATATGGGATTAATTTGGAATTTCGGGTTTCCCATTCACCCTTGAGTTGATAGATGACAAGGGATGAATTGCCGAAAACTATGAGTTTGGTCACCCCATGATCTAGAGCTGCTTGGATTCCCAATGCACATGCTTCATATTCGGTCATAATATTTGTACAATCAAAGTTTAACTTGGTCGTTACCGAGATATATTTCTTTTCTGGGGATATCAAGATGGCTCCAATCCCATGTCCAAGCATGTTTGAGGCTCCATCGAAAAACATTGTCCATGCATCTTATTTGGTCTCTTTATGTTCAATGTTCATCGGGAAAGTCGTCTTGTAGGGATTGGTACTCATTTGTTGATCCATGTGCTAGATAGTCTGTTAGGGGATTACCTTTAATAGCTTTCTGGGTAACATGAATGATATCGAATTCTGAGAGGAGCACTTGCCACCTAGCTATTCTTCCGGTCAAGATGGGCTTTTCAAAGAGGTACTTGATTAGGTCCATTTTGGAAACCAACCATGTTGTATGTCGAGCCATCTATTGTCGGAGATGTTAAGTTGCCCACACCAATGCACAACATGTTTTTTCGAATGGTGTATAGCGGGTCTCATAGTCTAGGAACTTTTTATCGAGATAATATATGGCTCGCTCTTTTTCCCTGTTTCATCTTGTCGATCGAGCACACATCCCATGGACTCTTCGAGTATTGACAGATATAAGATCGGGGGTTTTCCTTCAATGAGTGGCACCAATATTGGTGGATTGGTCAAGCATATCTTGATCTTATCGAACTCTCATTGACATTCTTCATTCCACATCGTTGGCTGGTTTTTACGCAACGGCTTGAAGATGGGTATACATTTGTCTTTCAGCCTATGCAATGAACCTAGCAATATAGTTGATTCGACCCAAAAATCCTTTGACCTCCTTTTCTCGTTCTTGGTGGGGGAATTTCCGAATTGCCTTTGTTTTTTCGGGATCTACCTCAATTCCCTTTTGGCCGATAATGAACCCTAGGAGTTTGCCCGATTGTACTCCGAAAGTACATTTTGTCGGGTTCAATTTAAGCCGATACTTTCGAAGTCGATCAAACAGCCTTCTTAAGATATTGAATATGGTCCACCTCGTTTCGGACTTGGCAATCATGTCATCCACGTATACTTCTATTTCTTTATGGATCATGTCGTGGAATAATGTGACCATATCCCTCTCGATAGGTAGCCCCTGCATTTTTGAGCCCAAAAGGCATTACCCCGTAGCAAAAGGTACCCCATGATGTGATGAAGGAGGTTTTTTCCCTATCTTCAACGACCATCTTGATTTGATTATACCCCGCATACCCGTCCATGAAGGAATAAAGCGTGTTTGTAGCGGTGTGATCCACTAATGTGTCAATGTGTGGTAGGGGAAGTCGTCCTTTGGACTCGCTCGATTTAGGTCCCTATAGTCCACACATACTCGATTTTACCTTTTCTTGATGACTGGCACTATGTTTGCTAGCCATTCGGGGTATTTGGACACTATTAGGAAGTTGGCATCTAGTTGTCTTTGCCCTTCCTCCTTGATCATTAAGGACCAATCCGGCTTGATTCTCCCGAGCTTTTGTTTCACGGGCCAAAATCCCTCCTTTAATGGCAACCGATGTTACACTATGCTTGTATCAAGCCCGGGCATGTCATGATAAGATCAAGCGAAAATGTCCACGTATTCTTTCAAAAGTTGTATCAATCCCTCCCTAATGTCACTATCAACCTAGGTGTCGATATTTATCTCTTTCTTATCATCTCCTTGTCCCAAATTGATGGTTTTCGTTTCCTCTTGATGTGGTTGTATGACGCGAGTTCCTTTCTCTAGTATTCTTTGCATGTTCGGCGAAATGGTCCCTTACTCACTATCGGACTCAACCCATTCGCCTTTGGCTTCCGGGTCTCACAAAGATTCATCAATCATAGACATGATTGTTTTTAGGTTCTGTTTTAGTCATAGATTTTATTATTCAATTATTTTTGGAAGAATAATAAATATAAGAGGGAAAAGAATGAGAATGAATATGATATGACGAAGAATGCCTCATGTATTTAAAAAAGTGTATATACATGCCCTTTTAATTAGTGTTCCCACGACCACGGGCGGGGATCATGGGAAATACAAGAAAAGTTTGAAAATAGAAAAAGGAAACCCTAAAAGTTGATCCTCCCAATCCTTCCCTCCTCTCACTCTAGCTTCGTCAGAGGTTTGTCATCTACATCGGAGGTGGAGGCGTCGAATGTTATCCACCCGGCATCAATTAGCTCTTGGACCCTATATTTCAGGGTGAAGTAGTTCTCCGTTGAATGCCCGGGCGAATCCGAGTGGTAGTCGCATTTCTCATTTGGTTTGTACCACTCGGGATAAGGAGGCTCCATCTTCTTGGGAGGGCCACGGGCCAGGAGCTTAGCTTCTAGTAGCTGGGCCAGCAACTTCCCATAGGAGGTTGAAAAAGGGGTGAATTTTCTTTCCTTTTTGTGTGGCTTTCGAACCGTCTATGGAGCGGAAGAAGGAGTAGCGAGGTTAATCGCATGCACAACCTCCTCCTTCTTTTTGCTGGAGGGCTTTCTGAATGAGACGTTGGAAGGGGAAGATTGTGCTATCTGTTGAACATACAAGGACCTGATGTTGAACTTACATGGACATGAAGCTTGTTGATTTTGATGATGATTCAAGAACGAAGAACTTAGAGAGTTGAATACTTGTATTATTGTGTAATAACTCTGTTTGAGTCTGTAATATTACAGTCTACGATAGCCGGTACATAGTCTACTCTTTAGAAGCTTCAAAAACTCATATTTATCAGAAATCCTCGGGTTTAATCGATTAAATCATCAGATAATCGATTATTACAGTGAGAAAAACCATTTTCTGTATCTGTTCACTATAATAATCGATTAACACACCTGTTAATCGATTAACAGGCCTGTTAATCGATTAATAGGGCACTTAATCGATTAAAACAGAGAGTTTTGGGGTTCTGTTGATTTTGGCTCTGTAATAATCGATTAACACTTCATTCAATCGATTATTTCAGTCAGATTTTGATTTTCAACTTCAAATTAAACCTATATTCGAAAACCCTAATCCCAATACTCCAAGTTTCGAAAATCCCCAATTCCCAAACCCTAACTCATCTACTTAAGGTTTTATAAGGCTCTCAGAAAATTGAACAACCTTTTTCAAACAAAAGTTAAGTGTTGTGAGTGCCGGAGAACTGTTTGTTGGAGGAAAAAGGGGCTTTTGGAACCTGGTGTGGGCTAGAAGCGATAAGAATCACTAAGTGGAGTTCTTAGTGGATTGTGTGTTGTGCCGTCTCTAGGGAAAGTTGTTCTTCATCTCTTGTGGATTTCAAGAGAGGTGTTTTCTTTACTTTATCTTTTCCATTGTTATTTGTTGTAACAACTTTGATTATAGTGACAACGTTAATCCTCTGTTTGAGTGATTAGCAACTGGACGTAGGGTCTTTTGATCTGAACCAGTATAAATCTCCTGTGTAAGACTCTATCTCTATTCTATATACATTTACATAGTATTTTAATCGGTAAAATTTGGGGAAAATTTTTAAAACCTAATTTTTGTTAAGAAACCAATTCACCCCCCCCCCTCTTGGCTTTTGTCCGACAACACGAACATTCCGTTGCGCGATTCTAACAAGTGGTATCAGAGCTTGCTTTGATAGTCATTCAAACTTTTCGAAAATGGCCGGACAAAATCAAACTTTTGCCGAAGGTGCGTCTATCAAAAGACCCCCACTTTTTGCGGTTCAAAATTATCCTTTCTGGAAAGTAAGAATGCAAATCTTTCTAGAGTCTGTTGATAGAGGCATTTTGGACGCTATTTTAAATGGTCCTTATATTCCTAAAGTTCTGAGAACGGTGTAGACATTCCTAAACCTTTTTCTAGATGGACAACAGAGGAAAATAGAAAAGCACAATTTGACATTAGGGCTAGAAATATTATTTCATCTGCTTTAACCCTTGATGAGTTTTACAGTATCTCTGTTTGTAAAAGTGCTCAAGAGATGTGGGAAATGCTAAGAGTGACCCACGAAGGTACCAATGACGTTAAGAGAGCACAAAAAAATTCCCTAATCCAAGAATACGAGATGTTCTGGAAGCAACCAGGCGAAACGATATTTGACGTTCAAAAGCGTTTCACTCATATTGTGAACCATCTCACCGGATTAGGTAAAATCTTTGACGTTGATGAATTGAATGTTAAAATCTTAAATTCTTTGGATAGGAAATGGCAACCTAAGGTGACGACCATCTCAGAGTCACAAAACCTTGCCACAATGTCTATGGCGGTGCTCTTTGGAAAGTTGAGAGAGCATGAGCTAGAGCTAGGAAGACTAAATGAAGAGGAATGACAATATCAAAAGAAGAACTTAGCCTTCAAAACCGAAATTTCCAAAGGTAAGAATAAAAAGGAAGAAGAAGACTCAGAAAATGAAGAAGAAGAATTGAGTCTTATGATAAAGAAGTTTACAAAATTCATGAAAGCCAAAGGAAGACATCCCTTCAAAGGTAAAGGAAAGGTAAGGGAAAATTCTTCTGTAAATATCAAATGTTATGGTTGTAGTGAAGTAGGACATATGAATACCGAATGTCCAAACAAGAAAAACAAAGAAATCAAAGGCAAAAAGTTCTTCAAGAAGAAAGCCTACATTGCTTGGGACAACAGTGATTCAAGTTTGGAATCAAGTGACTCGGAAGTTGAAGCCAATATTTGCTTAATGGAAAATGACAACATATCTTTCGACTTTGAGGTAAGTGATTCCGACTCATCCTCAAGTGATGATGAAAATAACTATGATGAACTGCAAAATGCATACAATGAATTGTTTAGTGCCTTTAAGGACTTGAAAAATGAATATAAAACTGTGAAAAAGAGTTTAAGTAGATCCGAAAAGGAGGTTGACTCATTAAAAACGAAAATCACATGCTTAGAGGAAAAGGAAACCTTAGAAACGAAAATTGTATGCTTAGATAAGAATGATGATAAAAACTTAGCATGTGCATCTTGTAAAGAGTATGAATATGACTTAGATATACTTAACCATTTGTTAGATAAAGCCGAAAAGAAAATAAGTGACTTTAAGAAGGAGAAAATTGTTTTAGCTCAAAATAGTGTAAATCAACAACTTCCTTTGAAAAAGCCTAAAAAGAAAAACAAAAGAGTATGGGTAGAAAAAGGAACTAGAGCATCTATTGTTGGAAATGCATCTTATTCAAAAGCTAAATCTAAATCATGTTTTTACTGTATGAAACAAGGTCACACTTCAAATAGATGTAAAATAAAACATTTTGGTGTTCCCAAAGGAAAATACATTTGGGTTCCTATTGTTAAATAATGTGTTTATCTCTAACCCCAAGGACCCAAAAGTTATGGGGACGTAAGTTTACTATGTTCTTGTTTTGTAGGAAACTTCCAAATCAAAGAAGTATGTGTGGTATCTTGATAGCAGATGCTCAAAGCATATGACCGGTGATAAAATGAAATTTGTGAGTTTCAAAGCTAAAGAACAAGGATATGTAACTTATGGGGACAACAACAAAGGGAAAATTCTTGGAATTGGAAATATAGGTGGTGCAAACACTTTGGAGATTAAGGATGTGCTTCTGGTTGATGGGCTAAAGCATAATCTCCTTAGTATAAGTCAACTATGTGACAAAGGATTTAAGGTAATATTTGAAAGTAAATTTTTCACTATACATTTGATAGATTCCAAAAATGTAGCATTAAAAGACATTAGGCATAATAACATATACTTGATTGATTTGGATTGTTTACATGATTCTAGTATAACATGCTTAGTTTCTAAGGAAGAGAACCGTTGGTTATGGCATAAGAGAGCAGCTCATATAAATATGCATCATTTAAATAAATTGATATCAAAAGACTTAGTTGTTGGTTTGCCTAAGTTAAAGTTTGAAAAAGATAGGTTATGTGATGCATGTCAAAAAGGTAAACAAGTAAAATCATCATTTAAATCAAAGAATGTTATTTCCACTTCAAAACCCCTAGAATTATTACATTTAGACTTATTTGGTCCTTCTAGGATAAAAAGCTTTGGTGGAAATTATTATGGTCTTGTGATTGTTGATGATTATTCTAGATATACTTGGACATTTTTCTTAACAATGAAAAGTGAAGCTTTTAAGGTTTTTAGAAAGTTTGCAAAGCAAATTCAAAATGAGAAGGACTTAAGAATTAAAGTTTTAAGAAGTGACCATGGTGGTGAGTTTCAAAATGAAAAGTTTGAAAATTATTGTGAGGAAAATGGAATATTGCATAATTTTTCTCCTCCTAGGACTCACCAACAAAATGGTGTAGTTGAAAGGAAAAATAGGTCACTAGAGGAACTTGCTAGAACAATGCTAAATGAATCAAATGTTCCTAAATATTTTTGGGTTGATGCGGTAAGTATTGCATGTTATGTTTTGAATAGAATGCTCATTAGGTCAATTATAAAATCAACTCTCTATGAATTATTAAATGGTAGAAAGCCTAATGTTGCTCATTTAAAAATATTTGGATGTAAGTGCTATGTGTTAAATAATGGAAAGGACAACTTAGGAAAATTTGACTCAAAAGCCGATGAGGGCATTTTCTTAGGTTATTCATTAACTAGCAAGGATTACAGGGTGTTTAATAGAAGAACCTTAAATATTGAAGAATCTATTCATGTTACTTTTGATGAAATTGTAGACCTTGGAGGAAATCCTCTTGAGTCAAATAAAGAATTTGCAGGTGATGATGAGTATATAAGAGAGGCTCTTGATGAATTATATTTGGAAGAAAATGAGCCTTCTCAAACACCTGAATTAGCAAAAGAATGGCAATCACCAAGAGGACTCTCAATGGATAATATCATTGGTGATATCTCAAAAGGGGTAAGAACTAGAAATATGACTAATTTCTGCATGTATGTAGCTTTTGTGTCACAGATAGAACCCAAAAATGTTGAGGAAGCACTTAAAGATGACCAATGGTTCATAGCTATGCAAGAGGAACTTAACCAATTTGAAAGGAATCAAGTCAAGGAATTAATCCCAAGAGAAGAATCACATCAAGTAATTGGAAATAAATGGGTATTTAGAAATAAACTTGATGAAGATGTTAGAAAAACTTAATCGGTAAAATTTCCCCAAATTTTACCGATTAAAAACTGTGTGAATGTAAATAGAGAAGAGATAGAATCTTACACAGGAGATTTATACTGGTTCGGATAAAAAGACCCTACGTCCAGTTGCTAATCACTCAAATAGAGGATTAACGCTGTCACTATGATCAAAGTTGTTACAAACAAATTACAATGGAAAAGAAAAAGTAAAGAAAACACCTCTCTTGAAATCCACAAGAGATGAAGAACAGCTTTCCCTAGAGACGGCACAACACATAATCGACTAAGAACTCCACTTAGTGATTCTTATCGCTTCTAGCCCACACCAGGTTCCAAAAGCCCCTTTTTCTTGTAACAAACAGTTCTCTGGCACTCACAACACTTAACTTTTGTATGAAAAAGGTTGTTCTACTTTTCTGAGTGTCAAGGAGAAGCTTAAGTAGAGAAATTAGGGTTTTGGAATTGGGATTTTTGAAACTAGGGTTCTTGGAAATAGGGTGTTCGAAAATAGGGTTGATTTGAAGTTAAAATTCGAAATCTGACTGAAATAATCGATTAAATCAAGAGTTAATCGATTATTACAGAGCCAAAATCAACAGAACCCCAAAACTCTGTTTTAATCGATTAAAAGACATGTTAATCGATTAACAGGTCTGTTAATCGATTAACAGAGGTGTTAATCGATTAAAATCGTAAGCTGATACAGAAAATGATTTTTCTCACTGTTTTAATCGATTATTTCACCAATTAATCGATTAAAGCCGAGCCTCTTTGATAAATTTGAGCTTTTTGAAGCTTCTAAGGTGCAGACTATGTACCGGCTATCTCAAACTCTAATATTACAGACTCAATCTAATCAAAACAGAGTTATTACACTATAAAACAAGTCTTTAACATTCTAAGTCTTGTGTGCTTGAATCATCATCAAAATCAACAAGCTTTATGTCCATCAAATTCAACAACAAGTCCTTGAATGTTCAACAATCTCCCCCTTTTTGATGATGATCAAAATTTTCTTTTAAAGCCTTGTAATAACCTGTTTTATCTGTCATACTAACAAACACATTAAACATACCAGATAATATTTAAAAAAAATCATAGTAGGCTTTAAATATTTCTCCCCCTATTTTGATTATAATAAAAAAGAATTATTCTATTAAAATCATAAGAGCTCCCCCTCAAAATATGCATAACTTGGAGATAACTCCCCCTCAATCAAAGCATTAAAAGAACACATCATTTTATTGTAGAAATGAAAGATACATTACAAAATAAGAAAATAACAATCAAATTTAAAATTCTTCACTATCATCACTATGAAAGTGTGCATCAAATCTATTTTCTAAATGGCACACTTTATCATCTACATCAGATATACGGCGAATTAATTCCTCATGCCGTATTCCAGAAAGAGTGAAGAATGACTGCATTCTCTGATTCATGTCAGATAACATGTCTTCCATGGATTGTCGAGTTTCATGATGAGTAGAGGAAGTTCCAACACTTTGGATTTGATCAGAGGGAAGCTCAGCAGCAAGAGGCATATCTTCATCAGAATCTTCATTATCGTCACCTTCATTTGGAACATCATCCTTATGAACATAAATATCGTTGACACACACCATTTGTAGTTGGATTAATGTTTTGTCTAGCATACGATTCAAGTTATTTGTCCTTACAGCTTGTTCACCTTCGACATTTACTCCTTTATATTCAAGGATGCGAGAGACAAGTAGAGCATATGGAATTTTGAAGGTGGGATGACGTTTGGTTTTTAACATAGTCATGGTGACAAGAACGCCCCAATCTAAAGGCTCATTATTCATTATGGCATGAATAATACGAAGATCAATTGAAGAACATTGAGCATAATTTGTAGCCCGAGGACATAGAATCCAGACAAGTAGATGTAAAATCATGCGTTCCTCCTTCTTCAAAGGTCCAGCAAGAAGGAGACGCCCAATCTCCATGGAGGGATTTCGCAGAAAAGATCGGTAAGCCAAGATCCTGTCAAAATCATCTAACTCACCATACACGTTAATAGCATCTTCTCTAATAAGAAAGTGGGCAACGTTTTCCCAAATATCATCATCAAGAATAAGTGTGACTCCTTTTACTCTAGAGGTAGCAATTTGATCTCTAAATTTGAACCTAGAGTAAAATACCCTAACTAAGTCAGGATAATACATACCTTGCATTTGGATGAAAGGGAGAACTCCTTGAATTTCAAGGAGATTAGGAAAGTTGAATCCCCTACTAATGAACTGCTCACCAATAAGGAACTTAGGAGAAATAATAGCACGTTCCTTCCAATAGGACAGAAATTCTTGTCGGCCATCTGCATCAGAGATCCATCCTTCTATAGAATTAGGACAGGGATGAGATGAGGGTGCAGATCTTCTTCTAGTGGGAATTTTTGCACGAGAAGATGAGGCTATTGAAGGATTAGGAGAGAAACAAGAGATTTTAAGAGGACAAGTTAAGTGAGAATAAGGCAATATTGATAGAATAAGGTAAGAAAGCTTGATTTCAAGAGATAGGAGTGAGTAGAAGTGAAATGGAGGTCCCTATTTATAGCCAAGCAACTCCAACGGGCATATGAAAGTGTATAGGGTGCAAAAGATCCGTTGGCAACGGCTAGGAATCCAAACATGCCAGGTTTAATCGATTAATTCTCAATTTAATCGATTAAACCACTACGAGACCCATTTAATCGATTAAATTGGGCTGGTAATCGATTAATACTGGTTTTAATCGATTAATGGTCGAGTTAATCGATTAAAACAGAGAGGAATGTCATGTTTTGGGAGTTTTGGATGCAAATAATCGATTATAACTCCAATTAATCGATTATTCCAGAGAGTTCATCAAATATTTGAGGTTTATGCACATGATAATCTATGAACATCCTACACAATGAATTATAACATCACAACCATCCAAAAACTGTCTAATTAAGCAGAATTTAAGCTATTTCTAATATCCCTAAGTCTCTTCTAAGATCATAGAATCTATCCTTGGGTAGAGGCTTAGTAAAAATATCTGCTAATTGATGCTTTGTATCAACGTACTCTATTTTACAGTTTCCTTTGCTGATATGATCTCTCAAAAAGTGATGTCTAATTTCTATATGCTTAGTCCTAGAGTGCATTACTGGATTCTTAGTAAGATTAATTGCACTCGTATTATCACACATTAAAGGTATGCCATTCAGAAATATACTATAATCTTCTAACTGTTGTTTCATCCACAGAATTTGAGCACAACAATTACCAGCTGCAATATATTCAGCTTCAGTGGTAGATAAAGCAACACAAGCTTGTTTCTTAGAATGCCAAGATACTAAGGATGAACCTAACAAATGACATGTCCCACTAGTACTTTTCCTATCAATTTTGCATCCACCATAATCAGCATCAGAATATCCTATTAAACTAGTACAAGCATCAGATGGATACCATAAACCAAAACCAGTAGTTCCTTTTAAATATTTTAAAATATGTTTTACTGCAATTAGGTGAGTTTCTTTTTGACAAGCCTGAAATCTAGCACACACACGACATGTAATGCATAATGTCGGGTCTACTTGCGTTAAGTATAACAGCGAACCTATCATACCTCTATACATAAATTGATTAACTTCCAAACCTGATTCATCCTTGTCCAGATAGCATGAAGTTCCCATGGGTGTGTTAGCTTCTTTTGAGGTGTCCATTCCAAACTTTTTAAGTATCTCTTTGCAGTATTTGGTTTGAGAGATGAAAATGCCATCTTTAAGTTGCTTGATTTGTAGTCCAAGGAAGAATGTCAATTCTCCCATCATAGAAATTTCAAACGCTCCCTACATTATCTTAGCAAATTCTATACATAACGAATTATCAGTTGATCCAAAAATAATATCATCAACATATACCTGGACCAAGAAGATATGCTCTTTTACTTTCTTTATAAACAGAGTAGAATCAATTTTTCCTCTAGTAAAATCATTTGAAGTTAGGAAACTACTTAGCCTCTCATACCAAGATCTAGGAGCTTGTTTCAACCCATATAAAGCTTTCTTTAATTTAAAAATATGATTAGGATAACTAAAATCTTCAAATCCAGGGGGTTGCTCCACATAAACTTCTTCTTTAATAAAACCATTCAAAAATGCACTCTTAACATCCATTTGATATAATTTAAATTTCATCAAAGATGCATAAGCAAGAAGTAGGCGTATAGCCTCTAACCTGGCAACAGGAGCATAAGTTTCATCATAGTCTATACCTTCCTCCTGACAATAGCCTTTGGCAACACGTCTGGCTTTATTCTTTGTTATATTTCCATCTTCATCAAACTTATTTCTAAACACCCATTTGGTTCCAATAACTTGATGTGATTCTTCCCTTGGGATTAATTCCCAGACTTAATTCCTTTCAAATTGGTTAAGTTCTTCTTGCATAGCTATGCACCATTGTTCATCTTTAAGTGCTTCCTCCACATTTTTGGGTTCTATCTGAGACACAAAAGCTATAGACATACAAAAGTTAGTCATGTTTCTTGTTCTTACCCCTTTTGAAATATCACCAATGATATTTTCCATTGAGAGTCCTCTAGGTGATTGTTATTCTTTTGCTAACTCAGGTGTTTGAGAAGGCTCATTTTCTTCCAAATATAATTCATCAAGAGCCTCTCTTATATACTCATCATCACCTGCAAGTTCTTTATTTGACTCCAGAGGATTTCCCCCAAGGTCTACAATCTCATCAAAAGTAACATGAATAGATTCTTCAATATTTAAGGTTCTTCTATTAAACACCCTGTAAGCCTTACTAGTTAATGAATAACCTAAGAAAATGCCTTCATCGGCTTTAGAATCAAATTTTCCTAAGTTATCCTTTCCATTATTTAACACAAAGCACTTACATCCAAAAATTTTTCAAATGAGCAACATTAGGCTTTCTACCATTAAACAATTCATAGGGAGTTGATTTTATAATTGACCTAATGAGCATTCTATTTAAAACATACTAAATGATTAATTTTCTTTGAATAAATAAAAGAGACAAAAAATTCATTTAACTATAGGAACCCAAATATATTTTCCTTTAGGAACACCAAAATGTTTTATTTTACATCTATTTGAAGTATGACCATGTTTCATACAATAAAAACATGCTTTAGATGTAGCTTTTGAAAATGATGTATTTCTAACAATAGATAATTTAGTTCCTTTTTCCACCCATACTCTTCTCTTTTTAGTTTTAGGCTTTTTCATAAAAACTTGATGATTTACACTATTTTGAGTTACAACAATTTTATCCTTATTATTATTACTCAATTCCTTTTCGGCTTTATCAAGCAAATGATTAAGTATATCTATGTCATACTCATATTCTTTACAAGATACACATGCTATGTTCTTATCATCATTCTCATCTAAACATACAATTTTCGTTTCTAATAATTTCTTTTCTTCTAAACATGCAATTTTCGTTTTTAAGGACTCAATTTCCTTTTCGGATATACTTAAATTCTTCTTCACAACTTTATATTCATTTTTCAAATTCTTAAAGACACTAAATAGTTCATTGTAAGCATTTTGCAGTTCATCATAGTTATTATCATCATCACTAGAAGATGAGTCGGAATCACTTACCTCAAAATCCGAAGATATGTTGTCATTTGCCATTAAGCAAATATTTGCTTCTACTTCCGAGTCACTTGATTCCGAACTTGAATCATTGTTGTCCCAAGTAATATAAGCTTTCTTCTTGAAGAACTTTTTGCTTTTGTTTTCTTCGTTCTTCTTATTTGGACATTCGGTCTTTACATGTCCTGTTTAACCACAACCATAACATTTTATATTTACGGAAGTACTTTCTTTTACCTTTCCCTTACCTTTGAAAGGATGTCTTCCTTTTGCTTTCATGAATTTGGTGAACTTCTTTATCATAAGACTCAATTCTTCTTCTTCGTTCTCCGAGTCTTCTTCTTCCTTTTTATTTTTACCTTTGGAAATTTCAGTTTTGAAGGCTAAATTCTTCTTTTGATATTGTCCTTCTTCTTCATTTAGCCTTCCAAGCTCAAGCTCATGCTCTCTAAGCTTTCCAAAGAGCGCCGCCATAGACATTGTGGAAATATTTTGTGACTCTCAGATGGCTGTCACCTTAGGTTGCCATTTCCTATCCAAAGATTTTAAGATTTTAAGATTTAATTCATCAACGTCAAAGATTTTACCTAATCCGGTGAGATGGTTCACAATATGAGTGAAACACTTTTGAACGCCGAATATCGTTTCGCCTTGTTGCATCCGGAACATCTCGTATTCTTGGATTAGAGAATTTTTCCTTGCTCTTTTAACGTCGTCGGTACCTTCGTGGGTCACTCTTAGCATTTCCCACATTTCCTGAGCACTTTTACAAACAGAAATCCTGTAAAACTCGTCAAGGGTTAGAGCAGATGAAATTATATTTCTAGCCCTAACGTCAAATTGTGCTTTTCTATTTTGTTCTACAGTCCATCTAGAAAAAGATTTGGGAACGTCAACACCGTTCTCAGTAACTTTAGGAATATATGGACCGTTTAAAATAGCGTCCCAAATGTCTCTATCAACAGACTCTAAAAAGATTTGCATTCTTACCTTCCAGAAAGGATAATTTTGACCCGCAAAAAGTGAGGGTCTGTTGATAGACGCACCTTCGACAAAAGTTTGATTTTGCCGACCATTTTCGAAAAGTTTGAATGACTATCAAAGCAAGCTCTGATACCACTTGTTAGAATCGCGCAGCAGAATGTTCGCGTGGTCGGACAAAAACCAAGAGGGGGGGTGAACTGGTTTCTTAACAAAAATTAGGTTTTCAAAATTTTCCCCAAATTTTACCGATTAAAAACTGTGTAAATGTAAATAGAGAAGAGATAGAATCTTACACAGGAGATTTATACTGGTTTGGATCAAAAGACCCTACGTCCAGTTGCTAGTCACTCAAACAGAGGATTAATGCTGTCACTATGATCAAAGTTGTTACAAACAAATTACAATGGAAAAGATAAAGTAAAGAAAACACCTCTCTTGAAATCCACAAAAGATGAAGAACAACTTTCCCTAGAGACAGCACAACACACAATCCACTAAGAACTCCACTTAGTGATTCTTACCGCTTCTAGCCCACACCAGGTTCCAAAAACCCCTTTTTCTTGCAACAAACAGTTCTCTCGCACTCACAACACTTAACTTTTGTATGAAAAAGGTTGTTCTACTTTTATGAGTGCCAAGGAGAAGCTTAAGTAGAGAAATTAGGGTTTTGGAATTGGGATTTTTGAAACTAGGGTTCTTGGAAATAGGGTTTTCGAAAATAGGGTTGATTTGAAGTTAAAATTCGAAATCTGACTGAAATAATCGATTAAATCAAGAGTTAATCGATTATTAAAGAGACAAAATGAACAGAACCCCAAAACTCTCTGTTTTAATCAATTAAAAGACCTGTTAATCGATTAACAGGCCTGTTAATCGATTAATAGGGGTGTTAATCGATTAAAACCGTAAGCTGATACAGAAAATGATTTTTCTCACTGTTTTAATCGATTATTTCAACAATTAATCGATTAAAGTCGAGCCTCTTTGATAAATTTGAGCTTTTTGAAGCTTCTAAGGTGCAGACTATGTACCGGCTATCTCAAACTCTAATATTACAGACTCAATCTAATCAAAATAGAGTTATTACACTATAAAACAAGTCTTTAACATTCTAAGTCTTGTGTGCTTGAATCATCATCAAAATCAACAAGCTTTATGTCCACCAAATTCAACAACAAGTCCTTGAATATTCAACAGAAGATGGAAACATAATAAAGAATAAAGCCAGACTTTTTGCCAAAGGCTACTATCATGAGGAAGATATTGATTATGATGAAACTTATGCTCCTGTTGCCAGGTTAGAGGTTATACGCCTACTTCTTACTTATGCATCTTTGATGAAATTTAAATTATATCAAATGGATGTTAAAAGTGCATTTTTGAATGGTTTTATTAAAGAAGAAGTTTATGTGGAGCAACCCCCGGGATTTGGAGATTTTAGTTATCCTAATCATATTTTTAAATTAAAGAAAGCATTATATGGGTTGAAACAAGCTCCTAGGTCTTTGTGTGAAAGACTAAGTAGTTTTCTAACTTCAAATGATTGTTCTAGAGGAAAAATTGATTCTACTTTGTTTATAAAGAAAGTAAAAGAACATATCTTATTGGTCCAGGTATATGTTGATGATATTATTTTTGGATCAACTGATAATTCGTTGTGTGTAGAATTTGCTAAGATAACGCAGGGAGAGTTTGAAATGTCTATGATGGGAGAATTAACATTCTTCCTTGAACTTCAAATCAAGCAACTTAAAGATGTTATTTTTGTCTCTCAAACAAAATACTGCAAAGAGATACTCAAAAAGTTTGGAATGGACACTTCAAAGGAAGCTAACACACCCATGGGAACTTCATGCTATTTAGACAAGGATGAATCAGGTTTGGAAATTAATCAATCTATGTATAGAGGTATGATAGGCTCACTTTTATACTTAACTGCAAGTAGACCTGATATTATGCATTTTGTCTATGTGTGTGCTAGATTTCAAGCATGTCCAAAAGAATCTCATCTAACTGCAGTAAAACGTATTTTAAAATATTTAAAAGGAACTACTGGTTTTGGTTTATGGTATCCATCTGAAGCTTGTACTAGTTTAATAGGATATTCTGATGATGATTATGGTGGATGCAAAATAGATAGAAAGAGTACTAGTGGGACATGTCATTTGTTAGGTTCATCTTTAGTATCTTGGCATTCTCAGAAACAGGCATGTGTTGCTTTATCCACCACTGAAGTTGAATATATTGCAGCTGGTAATTGTTGTGCTCAAATTTTGTGGATGAAACAACATCTAGAAGATTATAGTATATTTCTAAATGACATTCCTTTGATGTGTGATAATATGAGTGCAATCAATCTTACTAAGAATCCAGTAATGCACTCTAAGACTAAGCATATAGAAATTAGACATCATTTTTTGAAAGATCATATAAGCAAAGGAAACTGTAAAATTGAGTATGTTGATACAAAGCATCAATTAGCAGATATTTTTACTAAGCCTCTACCCAAGGATAGATTCTATGATCTTAAAAGAGACTTAGGGATATTAGAAATAACTTAAATTCTGCTTAATTAGACAGTTTGTGGATGGTTGTAATGTTATAATTCATTATGTAGTTAATAGGTTATCATGTGTATAAACCTCAAAAATTTGATGAACTCTCTAGAATAATCGATTATTAGGAGTTATAATTGATTATCTGCACCCAAAACACCCAAAACATGACATTTCTCTCTGGATTAATCGATTAACTCGCCAGATAATCGATTAAACTCAGTGTTAATCGATTAACTACTTGAATGAATTGATTAAATAGGTCTGGTACTGGTTTAATCGATTAATTTAAGATTCAATCGATTAAACCTGGCAAGTTTTGTTTTCTAGCCGTTGCCAACGGCTCTCTTGACCTTTATTCACTCCCATATGATCGTTGGAGATGCTTGGTTATAAATAGGGACCTCCATTTCACTTCTACTTACTTCTATCTCTTGAATTCAAGCTTTCTTGCCTCATTCTATCAATCTTGCCTTCTTCTAACATCACTTGTCTTCCTAAATCTTTCTTGTTACTCCTCTAATTCTATAATGGCCTCATCTTCTCGTGCTAAAATTCCCACCAGAAGAAGATTTGCACCTTCATCTCATCCCCATCCTAATTCTGTAGAAGGATGGATCTCTGATGCTGAAGGCCGACAAGAATTTATGTCTTATTGGAAGGAATGTGGTATTATCTCTCCCAAATTCCTTATTGGTGATCAATTCATCAATAGGGGATTCAATTTTCCTAATCTCCTTGAAATTCAAGGAGTTCTCCCTTTCATCCAAATGCAAGGTACGTATTATCCTAACTTAGTTAGGGTATTTTACTCTAGGTTCAAATTCAGAGATCAAATAGCTACCTCTCGTGTAAAGGGGGTAACAATTATTCTTGATGATGATATTTGGGAAAACGTTGCCCATTTTCCTATAAGAGAAGATGTTATTAACGTGTTTGGTGAGTTAGATGATTTTGACAGGATCATGGCTTACCGTTCTTTTCTACGAAATCCCTCCATGGAGATTGGGCGTCTCCTTTTAGCTGGACCTTTGAAGAAGGAGGAACGCATGATTTTGCATTTACTTGTCTGGATCCTATGTCCCCGGGCTATGAATCATGCTCAATGTTCTTCAATCGATCTTCGTATTATTCATGCCATAATGAATAATGAGCCTTTAGATTGGGGCATTCTTGTCACCATGACTATGTTAAAAGCCAAACGCCATCCCACCTTCAAAATTCCCTATGCCCTCCTTATCTCTCGCATTCTTGAATACAAAGGAGTAAATGTCGAAGGTGAATAAACAGTACGAACGACTAACTTAAATCGCATGCTGGACAACACATTAACCCAACTCCAAATCGTGCGTGTTAACAATATTTATGTTCACAAGGATGATGTTCCAAACGAAGATGAAGATAATGAAGATTCTGATGAAGATATGCCCCCTGCTGCTGAGTTTCCCTCTGATCAGATCCAAAGTGCTGGAACTTACTCTGCTCATCCTGAAACCCGACAATCTATGGAAGATATGTTATCTGATATGAACCAGAGGATGCAGGCATTCTTCACTCTTTCTGGAGTACGGCATGAGGAAATAATTCTCCGTATCTCTAATGTAGATGATAAAGTGTGCCATTTAGAAAATAAATTTGATGCACACTTTCATAGTGATAGTGAAGAATTTTAAAGTTTGTTTTTATTTTCTCTTGTGTTGTAATGTATTTTCACTTCTGAAATAACATGTGGTATTCTTTTATTGCTTTGTTTGAGGGGGAGTTATCTCCAAGTTATGCATATGTTGAGGGGGAACTCTTAATTTTTTATTATAATCAAAATAGGGGGAGAAATATTTAAATCCTCTTATGATTGAATTTAAATATTATCTGGTATGTTTAATGTGTTTGTTAGTGTGATAGATAAAATAGGTTATTACAAGGCTTTAAAAGAAAATTTTGATCATCATCAAAAAGAGGAAGATTGTTGAACATACAAGGACTTGATGTTGAACTTACATGGACATGAAGCTTGTTGATTTTGATGACGATTCAAGAACGAAAAACTTAGAGAATTGAAGACTTGTATTATTGTGTAATAACTCTGTTTTGATGCGTTTGAGTCTGTAATGTTAGAGTTTAAGATAACCGGTACATAGTCTACTCTTTAAAAGCTTCAAAAACTCATATTTATCAGAAAGCCTCAGGTTTAATCAATTAAATCATCAGATAATCGATTATTACAGTGAGAAAAACCATTTTCTGTATCTGTTCACTGTAATAATCGATTAACACACCTGTTAATCGATTAATAGGCCTGTTAATCGATTAATAGGCCTGTTAATGGATTAACATGGCACTTAATCGATTAAAACAGAGAGCTTTGGGGTTCTGTTGATTTTGGCTCTGTAATAATCGATTAACACTTCATTTAATCGATTATTTCAGTTAGATTTTGATTTTCAACTTCAAATTAAACCTATTTTCGAAAACCCTAATCCCAATACTCCAAGTTCCGAAAATCCCCAATTCCCAAACCCTAGTTCATCTACTTAAGGTTCTCTAAGGCTCTCAGAAAATTGAACAACCTTTTTCAAACAAAAGTTAAGTGTTGTGAGTGCCAGAGAACTGTTTGTTGGAGGAAAAGGGGGCTTTCGGAACCTGGTGTGGGCTAAGAGCGATAAGAATCACTAAGTGGAGTTCTTAGTGGATTGTGTGTTGTGCCGTCTCTAGGGAAAGTTATTCTTCATCTCTTGTGGATTTCAAGAGAGGTGTTTTATTTACTTTATCTTTTCCATTGTTATTTGTTGTAACAACTTTGATTATAGTGACAGCGTTAATCCTCTGTTTGAGTGATTAGCAACTGGACGTAGGGTCTTTTGATCCGAACCAGTATAAATCTCCTGTGTAAGACTTTATCTCTATTCTATTTACGTTTACACAGTATTTTAATCGGTAAAATTTGGGGAAAATTTTTAAAACCTAATTTTTGTTAAGAAACCAATTCACCCCCCTCTTGGTTTTTGTCCGACAATGCGAACATTCCGCTGCGCGATTCTAACACTATCTTCCCGCTTCTTAACCCTTGTTCCACCCTCTCCCCTACGGTGACTATGTCCGAAAAAAGGTTGGATGTACTGGCTATCGCCTTGTCATAGTAAGCTCCTGTCAATGAATCAATGAACATCGCCATCGTCTCCTTGTCCGTCAGCGAGGGCTCTATCTGGGTAGCCATCTCCCTCCACCTCTGGGCGTATGCCTTGAAGGACTCATCGTTCTTCTTGCTTAAAGTCCTAAGATCTAACCTATCTGGGGTCAGATCGATGTTATATCGGTAACGATGGAGGAAGGCATCCGCCAGATGCTTCCAATTTTGGACTTGCCCCTTCTCCAGCTGCATGTACCAGTTGAGGGTTGAGTCAACTAGGCTCTCCTGGAAGTAGTGGATCAGGAGTTTCTCATTTTCAGTATGTGCAACCACCTTACGAAAATACATCGTAAGATGATTCTTAGGGCAAGTCAAGCCAGCATACCTGGGGAAGTCTTGGACCTTGAATTTTGGCGGGAACTGGATGTTCTTGACCAGACACATGTCTGTCGCCTCCTTGACATCAAAGCTATGTCCCTCGAATGCCTTCAACCTTTCTTCCAAGGTAGAGATTTGTTGCTTGGACACCTCAGGGGTGTGAATGTGCATCGCCCTGGCGTCAGACTGCACAGGGACTTTTTGCTCAAAGAAGAACTCCTCTTCCTCTTCTTCCTCATAGTGAGAGGCGTGGTCGCCATGAGTTTCCCCTTTATTGAGGTTTTGCTGGCACATGACCTCCATCATTTGCACCATTTGCTCTCGGAGGGCGCTAACTTTAGCAATAATCTTGTGATTCTGTTCCTCCAAATGCGCCATAGCTCTAACCTTCTGTGCACGGGTTCGGATGAGAAGAGGACCAACCACTTTCTAAGATGCCCAAGAAAGAATTTTATTAATGGAGATGAATGATAGGTGTGGGATTAGTATCTTCTAAGACAATGACTTAGATATCATCCTTAAAGCTTACGGTTTGCGGAGTGCCATACCCATTTTGGTGTAATGGTTCCTTCCCCATCATGGATTTGATGAGTATAAAGAAGGTCACCATATACTTTAGCACACTTGTCCCTTCCTTATGGATGGTTACAAATGTGCTTGGGGCCTATTTCGTCTTTGTCTTAGAGATATCTCAACATTTCCCACATCTCTTGAGCACTTTTACAAATGGAGATCCTGTAAAACTCATCAAGGGTTAAAGCAGATGAAATAATATTTCTAGCCCTAACGTCAAATTGAGCTTTTCTATCTTCCTCCGCCGTCCATCTAGAAAATGGTTTAGGAACGTCTACTCCGTTTTCAGAAATTTTAGGAATATAGGGACCGTTTAAAATAGCGTCCCAAACACCTTCGGCAAAAGTTTGATTTTGTTCGGCCATTTTTGAAAAATTTGAATGACTATCAAAGCAAGCTCTGATACCACTTGTTAGAATCGCGCAGCGGAATGTTTGCTTGAACGGAAAAAAACCAAGAGGGGGGGTGAATTGGTTTCTTAACAAAAATTAGGTTTTAAAAATTTTCCCCAAATTTTACCGATTAAAATGTTGTGTAAACGTAAATAGGATAAGGATAGAGTCTTACACAGAAGATTTATATTGGTTCGGATCAAAAGACCCTACGTCCAGTTGTTAATCACTCAAACAGAGGATTAATGTTGTCACTATAATCAAAGTTATTACGAACAGATAACAATGGAAAAGATAGAGTAATGAAAACACCTCTCTTGAGTCACAGAAGAGATGAAGAACACCTTTCCCTAGAGACGGCACAACACACAATCCACTAAGAACTCCACTTAGTGATTCTTATCGCTTCTAGCCCACACCAGGTTCCAAAAGCCCCTTTTTCCTCCAACAAACAGTTCTCTGGCAATCACAGCTCTCAACTTTTGTTTGAAAAAGGTTGTTCTTTTTTCGAAGAGCCTTAGAGAACCTCAAGTAGATGAATTAGGGTTTGGGAATTGGGGATTTTCGAAGCTTGGTGTATTGGGACTAGGCTTTTCGAAAATAGGTTTAATTTGAAGTTCAAAATGCAAATCTGACTGAAATAATCGATTATCTCAAGTGTTAATTGATTATAATAGAGCCAAAATCAACAGAAACCCTCAACGCACTGTTTTAATCAATTATTTGCCCTGTTAATCGATTAATAGGCCTGTTAATTGATTAACAGGAGTGTTAATCGATAATTACAGAGAGTTGATACAGAAAATGGTTTTTCTCTCTGTAATAATCGATTATTTGACCCTTTAATCGATTAAACCCGTGAGTATTTGATAAAAATGAGTTTTTGAAGCTTCTAAAGAGTAGACTATGTACTGACTATCTTAGACTCTAATATTACAGACTCAAACTCATCAAAACAGAGTTATTACATAAGAATACAAGTCTTCAACTCTCTAAGTTCTTTGTTCTTGAATCATCATCAAAATCAACAAGCTTCATGTCCATGTAAGTTCAACATCAAGTCCTTGTATGTTCAACAATCTCCCCCTTTTGATGATGATCAAAATTTTCTTTTAAAGCCTTGTAATAACCTGTTTTATCTATCACACTAACAAAAACATTAAACATACCAGATAATATTTAAATTCAATCATAAGAGGCTTTAAATATTTCTCCCCCTATTTTGATTATGATAAAAAAATTAAGAGCTCCCCCTCAAAATATGCATAACTTTGAAATAACTCCCCCTCAAACAAAGCAAAAATACAAATTTTACAGAGAATTCATCAAATTTTTTTGAGGTTTAGACACATGATAATCTATTAATACCCTACATAATTGATTATAACATTTCATTTATACAAAAAGTTGTTTAATCATGCAAAATTTAAGCAATGTCTAATATTCTTAAATCTCTTCTAAGATCATAGAATCTATCCTTGGGAAGAGGCTTAGTAAAAATATCTGCTAATTGATGCTTTGTATCAACATACTCAATTTTACAATTTCCTTTACTTATATGATCTCTCAAGAAATGATGTCTAATTTCTATATGTTTAGTCCTGGAGTGCATTACTGGATTCTTAGTAAGATTGATTGCACTTGTATTATGACACATCAAAGGAATGTCATTTAGAAATATACTATAATCTTTTAGTTGTTGTTTCATCCACAAAATTTGTGCACAACAATTACCAGCTGCAATATATTCAGCTTCTAGTGGTGGATAAAGCAACACATGCCTGTTTCTTAGAATGTCAAGATAATAAAGATGATCCTAACAAATGACATGTCCCACTAGTACTTTTTCTATCTATTTTGCATCCACCATAATCAGCATCAGAATAACCTATTAAACTAGTATAAGCTTCAAATGGATACCATAAACCAAAACTAGTAGTTCCTTTTAAATATTTTAAAATACGTTTTACTGCAATTAGGTGAGATTCTTTTGGACATGCCTGAAATCTAGCACACACATAGACAGAATGCATAATATCAGGTCTACTTGCAGTTAAGTATAACAGAGAACCTATCATACCTCTATACATGGATTGATTAATTTCCAAACCTGATTCATCCTTGTCTAAATAACATGAATTTCCCATGGTTGTGTTAGCTTCCTTTGAAGTGTCCATTCCAAACTTTTTGAGAATCTATTTGCAGTATTTGGTTTGAGAGACAAAAATGTCATCTTTAAGTTGCTTGATTTGAAGTCCAAGGAAGAACATTAATTCTCCCATCATAGACATTTCAAATTCTCCCTGCATTATCTTAGCAAATTCTACCTGCATTATCTTAGCAAATTCTACACAAAGAATTATAAGTTGATCCAAAAATGATATCATCAACATATACTTGAACCAATAAGATATGTTCTTTTACTTTCTTTATAAACAAAGTAGAATCAATTTTTCCTCTAGAAAAATTATTTGAAGTTAGAAAACTATTTAGCCTTTCATACCAAGACGTAGGAGCTTGTTTCAAACCATATAATGCTTTCTTCAATTTAAAAATATGATTAGGATAACTAAAATCTTCAAATCCAGGGGGTTGCTCCACATAAACTTCTTCTTTAATAAACCCATTCAAAAATTCACTTTTAACATCCATTTGATATAATTTAAATCTCATCAATGATGCATAAGCAAGAAGTAGGCGTATAGCCTCTAACCTGGCAACAGGAGCATAAGTTTCATCATAATCAATACCTTCCTCTTGACAATAACCTTTGGCAACAAGTGTTGCTTTATTCTTTGTTATATTTCCATCTTCATCAAGTTTGTTTCTAAATACCCATTTATTTCTAATTACTTGATGTGATTCTTCTCTTGGAATTAATTCCCAGACTTGATTCCTTTCAAATTGATTAAGTTCCTCTTGCATAGCTATGCACCATTGGTCATCTTTAAGCGTTTTCTCAACACTTTTGGGTTCTATCTGTGACACAAAAGCTACAGACATACAGAAATTAGTCATATTTCTAGTTCTTACCCCTTTTGAGATATCACCAATAATATTGTCCATTGAAAGTCCTCTTGGTGATTGCCATTCTTTTGCTAATTCAGGTGTTTGAGAAGACTCATTTTCTTTCAAATACAATTCATCAAGAGCCTCTCTTATGTACTCATCATCACCTACAAGTTCTTTATTTGACTCAAGAGGATTTCCCCCAAGGTCTACAATTTCATCAAAAGTAACATGTATAGATTCTTCAACATTTAAGGTTCTTCTATTAAACACTCTATAAGTTTTGCTAGTTAATGAATAACCTAAGAAAATGCCCTCATCGGCTTTTGAGTAAAATTTTCATAAGTTTTCCTTTCTATTATTTAACACAAAGAACTTACATCCAAATATTTTCAAATGAGCAACATTAGGCTTTCTACCATTTAACAATTCATAGGGAGTTGATTTTATAATTGACCTAATGAGAATTCTATTCAAAACATAACATGCAGTACTTACCGCTTCAGTCCAAAAATATTTAAGAACATTTATTCCTTTAGCATTGTTCTAGCAAGTTCCTCTAGTGACCTATTTTTCCTTTCAACTACTCCATTTTGTTGAGGAGTCCTAGGAGCAGAAAAATTATGTAATATTTCATTTTCCTCACAATAATTTTCAAATCTTTCATTTTGAAACTCACCACCATGGTCACTTTTTAATACCTTAATTCTTAAGTCTTTTTCATTTTGAATTTGCTTTGCAAACTTCCTAAAGACCTTAAAGGCTTCACTTTTCATTGTTAAGAAAAATGTCCAAGTATATCTAGAAAAGTCATCAACAATCACAAGACGATAATAATTTCCACCAAAGCTTTTTATCCTAGAAGGACCAAATAAGTCTAAATGTAATCATTCTAAAGGTTTTGATGTGGAAATAACGTTCTTTGATTTAAATGATGATTTTACTTGTTTACCTTTTTGACATGCATCACATAACCTATCTTTTTCAAATTTTAACTTAGGCAAACCAACAACTAAATCTTTTGATATCAATTTGTTTAAATGATGCATATTTATATGAGTTGCTCTCTTATGCCATAACCATGGGTTTTCTTCCTTAGCAACTAAGCATGTTATACTAGTATCATGTATACAATCCAAATCAATCAAGTATATATTATTATGCCTAATGCCTTTCAATGCTACATTTTCGGAATCTATCAAATGTATGGTACAAAACTTACTTTCAAAGATTACCTTAAATCCTTTGTCACATAGTTGACTTATGCTAAGGAGATTATGCTTTAGCCCATCAACAAGAAGCACATCCTTAATCTCCAAAGTGTTTGCACCACCTATATTTCCAATTCCAAGAATCTTTCCTTTGTTGTTGTACCCATAAGTTACATATTCTTGTTCTTTAGCTTTGAAACTCACAAATTTCGTTTTGTCTCCGGTCATATGTTTAGAGCATCCACTATCAAGATACCACATAGACTTCTTTGATTTGGAAGTTTCCTACAAAACAAGAACATATTAAACTTAGGTCCCCATAACTTTTGGGTCCTTGGGGTTAGAGACAAACAAGTCATTTAACAATAGGAACCCATATGTATTTTCCTTTAGGAACACCAAAATGTTTGATTTTACATCTATTTGAAGTGTGACCATGTTTCATACAATAAAAACATGATTTAGATGTAGCTTTTGAATATGATGCATTTCTAACAATAGATGATTTAGTTCATTTTTCAACCCATACTCTTCTCTTTTTAATTTTAGGCTTTTTCAAAGAAACTTGATGGTTTACACTATTTTGAGCTATAACAACTTTATCCTTATTATTATTACTTAATTCCTTTTCGATTTTATCAAACAAATGATTAAGTATATCAATGTCATATTCATACTCTTTACAAGATGCACATACTATATTCTTATCATCATTTTCATCTATACATACAATTTTCGTTTCTATGGATTCCTTTTCCTCTAAACATGCAATTTTCGTTTTTAAGGACTCTACCTCCTTTTCGGATCTACTTAAACTCTTTTTCACAACTTTCTATTCATTTTTCAAGTCCTTAAAGGCACTAAACAATTCATTATATGCATTTTGCAGTTCATCAAAATTATTTTCATCATCACTTGAAGATGAGTCGGAATCACTTACCTCAAAGTCGGAAGATATATTGTCATTTGCCATTAAGCAAATATTGGCTTCAATTTCTGAGTCACTTGATTCTGAACTTGAATCACTATTGTCCCAAGCGATGTAGGCTTTCTTCTTGATGAACTTTTTGCCTTTATTTTCTTCATTTTTCTTGTTTGGACATTCGGTCTTCACATGTCCTGTTTCACGACAACCATAACATTTGATATTTACAGAACTATTTTCTCTTACCTTTCCTTTACCTTTGAATGGATGTCTTCCTTTGGCTTTCATGAATTTGGTAAACTTCTTAATCATGAGACTCAATTCTTCTTCATCATTCTCCGAGTCTTCTTCTTCCTTTTTACTCTTACCTTTGGAAATTTCAGTTTTGAAGGCTAAGTTCCACTTTTGATGTTGTCCTTCCTCTTTATTTAGCCTTCCTAGTTCAAGGTCATGCTCTCTCAATTTTCCAAAGAGCGTCGCCATAGACATTGTGGCAAGGTTTTGTGACTCCGAGATGGCCGTCACTTTAGGTTGCCATTTCCTATCCAAAGATTTCATGATTTTAACATTTAATTCATCAACGTCAATAATTTTACCTAATCCAGTGAGATGGTTCACAATGTGTGTGAAACGCTTTTGAACGTCAAATATTGTTTCGCCTTGTTGCATTCAGAACATCTCATATTCTTGGATTAAAGAATTTTTCGTGCTCTTTTAACGTCGTCGGTACCTTCGTGGGTTACTCTCAACATTTCCCACATCTCTTGAGCACTTTTACAAACGGAGATCCTGTAAAACTCATCAAGGGTTAAAGCAGATGAAATAATATTTCTAGCCCTAACGTCAAATTGAACTTTTCTATTTTCCTCCGCCGTTCATCTAGAAAATGGTTTAGGAACATCTACTCTGTTTTCAGAAATTTTAGTAATATAGGGACCTTTCAAAATAGCATCCCAAACACCTCTATCAACAGACTCTAAAAAAATTTGCATTCTAAATTTCCAGAAAGGATAATTTTGACCCGCAAAACGTGGGGGTCTGTTGATAGAAGCACCTTCGGCAAAAGTTTGATTTTGTCCGGCCATTTTCGAAAAATTTGAATGACTATCAAATCAAGCTCTGATACAACTTGTTAGAATCGCGCAGCAGAATGTTTGCGTGAACGGACAAAAACCAAGAGGGGGGGTGAATTTGTTTCTTAACAAAAATTAGGTTTTCAAAATTTTTCCCAAATTTTACCGATTAAAATGATGTGTAAACGTAAATAGGATAAGGATAGAGTCTTACACAGAAGATTTATACTGGTTCGGATCAAAAGACCCTTCGTCCAGTTGTTAATCACTCAAACAGAGGATAAACGCTATCACTATAATCAAAGTTATTACAAACAGATAACAATGGAAAAGATAGAGTAATGAAAACACCTCTCTTGAGTCACACAAGAGATGAAGAACACCTTTCCCTAGAGACGGCACATCACACAATCCACTAAGAACTCCACTTAGTGATTCTTATCGCTTCTAGCCCACACTAGGTTCCAAAAGCCCCTTTTTCTTCCAACAAACAGTTCTCTGGCAATCACAGCTCTCAACTTTTGTTTGAAAAAGGTTGTTCTTTTTTCTAAGAGCCTTAGAGAACCTTAAGTAGATGAATTAGGGTTTGGGAATTGGGGATTTTCAAAACTTGGTGTATTGGGACTAGGGTTTTCGAAAATAGGTTTAATTTGAAGTTCAAAATGCAAATCTGACTGAAATAATCGATTATCTCAAGCATTAATCGATTATAACAGAGCCAAAATCAACAGAAACCCTCAACGCACTGTTTTAATCGATTATTTGCCCTATTAATCGATTAACAGGCCTGTTAATCGATTAACAGGAGTGTTAATCGATTATTACAGAGAGCTGATACAGAAAATGGTTTTTCTCTCTGTAATAATCGATTATTTGACCCTTTAATCGATTAAACTCGTGAGTATTTAATAAAAATGAGTTTTTGAAGCTTCTAAAGAGTATACTATGTACTGGATATCTTAGACTCTAATATTATAGACTCAAACTCATCAAAATAGAGTTATTACACAAGAATACAAGTCTTGAACTCTCTAAGTTCTTTGTTCTTGAATCATCATCAAAATCAACAAGCTTCATGTCCATGTAAGTTCAACATCAAGTCCTTGTATGTTCAACAGAATGGTCTGTAAAGAGTGAGAAAGTGCCCCACTTTTATAGGAATTTTCACCTGTCAGGTCGGGACCGCCGTCTCGCCAAACGGGATGGCGGTCTCACCAAACGAGACGATGATCTTGCCCTTAGCCAACAACAAGACCACTACAAGAAAGTCGCGTATTACTGACGGATTTGTATCCGTCAGAAAATAATTATTACTGACGGAAATTACCGACGGATATAAAATATTTGTGGAATTTAATCTTACCGAACGAATATATCCGTCGGTAAAATAATAATTAGTTACCGACGGATATATCCGTCGATAAATCCATCGGTAATTTACAGATGAATTTATCGACGGATATATCCGTCGGTAAATCCATCTGTAAATTACCGACGGATATATCCGTCGGTAAATTAACAATCAGTAAATATTCAACTAATTAAAAAATTAAATATTTTTTATTTATAATTTAATTTAATCATAATTAGATTAATTTATAATAATTTCTTAAATTAAATAATTTTAAAAAATAAATATTTAATTATATATAAATATATAAAAATATATAAAAATATTTAATTATATATAAATATATAAATATATAAATATATAAATATATAAATATATAAATATATAAATATATAAATATATAAATATATAAATATATAAATATATAAATATATAAATATATAAATATAATATATTTGTAAATTATTATCAAAAAAATCTGGTAATTTAGTGGTTGGAGTATCAGTCTCTAACTCCAAGGTACTGGGTTCAAATCCTGACAATGACAATTCTCGTAATCTGATAATAATTGAAGCCTATAAAAATGTAATAGGGAAAATTAATTAATAATAAATAATAAAAATAATAAATAAGTTATATAAGTAAAATATTTAATAAATAATAAAAATATTACCGATGGATTCCTATCCGTCGGTAATTACCGACAGACTATTAAATCTGTCGGTAAATGGATATTACCGTCGCTAATATTAAAATTTCTTGTAGTGGACGGCGGTCTCGGCCCTTTAGGTGGAATTTCTTATTTTTCTTGTACAAAAGTCTTTCCTATTCTAATATGGGGCCTATTGATCAATCCTAGGGACCTTTTAGGCCTTTCCCATCTTCGAATGGAAGTCTTCTGCTCTTTATTTTGAGGTCAGGCAAGATTTGGGGTCTACACACCCTACTGAGGGTTGGACGTCTCAAAAGGAGACTTCCTTAACCGGTTTCTACCTTAAATGGAAATCGGAAAGCTCACTCGAACTCTGCAATAATGCTCAGAGTCACTCTAAAGTGCCAAAAGGCTTCCTAGAGAGTGTAGGAATGGAGAGGTGTGTAATCGAGGAATGGGGCCTCCTATTTATAGGGAACCGCACCAAGAAAAAGTGGACGGTCGTCCATGGCAAAAAGTGGCCATGGACAGCCGTCTATGTAGTGTGGACAGACGTCCATGGCCAAAAGTTTGAATGGACATCCGTCCAAGCTAAGTGGATGGTTGTCCATAGCCTTAAAGTTGGCATGGACGGTCGTCTGACTGTCCTGGACGACCATCTGCTATCTTCGGTGGATTTTTCTATTTTTATTGCCTCTAAAAACCCTCCCTATCTTAAATGGAACCTAGAAAAAGCTACTAGGGACTTAACAAAGTCTTGACCATCTTCGGAACGGGCGATCTTTGGCTTTATTGGGAAGCTGGGCAAGATTTGGGGTCTACAACTGCCCCCCCTTTCACCCGACCAATTGACTTATGGGCTAACATACCATAAGGTCGATTGGCGGGTGAAGGAGTTAACCCTCTTGCCCGATTGTCCTTTGGATGCTCCTCTCGTCATGGTAGCTGACCCTCAGGACCATGAGTGTAGTCTGGTGTTGTCTTCAGGATGCTATCTTGCTGTGGAGGCTGACCCTTTGGACGATACGAGTGAAGCTTCAGGATGTTCCTTTGACGCGGTAGCTGACCCTTTGGCTGATGTAAGTGCATGTAGAGTTTTTGACTTCAGGATACTTCCATGCTACAGAAGCTGACCATTCAGATGATAGATGTGTGGTTAATGGGTATGAACCCTGTCGCCGCCGTCCGTTCCGACGTCCTGGGGACGTCTCGAACGTTTGTGCGAGCGGTCGCGAAAAGATGGTTGAGACTCGCGTTTTTTGTTTAAAACATGTTCATTGCTTCCGAGGTGCTCAACACTGAACTATCCTCTAATAGAAGCAAGGTTTTCGAAAAGGGGTTCTTTTGGAGTCGCCACCAATGTTTTGACCAGAAACATTGGAAAAGGAAAAAAGGCGTTGATTTTATTAAAAACCAACTTGGCCATTATAACCAGAGTTGGGTAAGGGAGTTAGTTACGTGTGGGGAAGGTGTTAGCACCCCACAACGCCCCTTTCGGGTTCCCTATGACGAATTTATTCATTAAGTGAAGATTATGAGAAATTACGCATTTACCCTATTTTATTCGTACAGTTATTTAGATATGGTTATCTACATGATGTATCTACATTGCATACAGAAAACAATAAATAAAGCAGTAAAGAAGAAGAGAATTGAGAAAAACCTCCATAGCAAGCTTTATATTATGATTCTTGTACAAAGAGGACGCGTTTTCGGCAGTCCTTCGCTCTACAATTGTTCTCTCCTCTCGATTACAGACTCGACTCGACTAAATTTTCTAGAAGAATCGAATGCCGGAATACAAATTCCTTAACTGATTCTTACCTTTTAAAGGCAATCAGAAAGATCATTCGAGAGAGGGAGAGAAGAAGACAAGTCTCTGAGTTGTCTGGTGTGTGGAATGAGACAAATGAGGCTCCTATTTATAGCATTTTTCGCCCTGGAACTTTGGGATGGCCGTCTGGGTTGGGACGGCCGTCCCAAACGCGTTTTCCACGTTGTGCCAATCTGGGACGGCCAGTCTGGGTTGGGATGGCCGTCCCAAATGCAATTTAACGAAGGCTGAGACCCCCTGGGGTTTGGGACGGCCGTCCCAAGTTTGGGACGCGCGTCCCACTTGCACAGGGACAGTTGGGACGGCCGTCCCAACTCTGGGACGGTGGTCTCGGCCTGTTTATTCCAGTTTTCGCGTTCTGGGACCCCCGGGAAGCTTTCCTTTCCTTTTTCGGACGTAGATTGATGCCGATGTGTGTCCGTTGAAGCTTTATCTTCATATAGGAAGTCTTCTTGGTCTTCATTAAGATGCCGGGTGAGCTTTATCTTCGTGTAGGAAGTCTCTTTAGTCTTTATTGTGTGGATGGGTGACTTCTGTCTTATTGCGAGAAGTCTTTTTTGGGAAGCCGGGTGAACTTTGTCTTTGTGTGAAGTTCCCCTAGCTTTTATTGAGAGGCCGGGCAAAATTAGGGGTCTACAAACCCCCATCGGGTTTGAAGTCCTCTTCTGAAAGACTTGGTTGGAGCCCCCTTCTGTAAGACTCGATGAGTATAAACCCCCATCAGGTTTGAAGTCCTCTTCTGAAAGACTTGGTCGGAACTGATGTAATAGTGGCTTACTAATCTTGTTCATGTGCTGACTCCATGGGGAGTAATTTTTGTTTGAAGATTTTTTGCTTGACTTTTTATTGTAGTCATCCGGAATGTCGGGGATTCTTCGCTTTTGGCTTTTTCTTTAGCCATCCAGCTTCTTGACTGCTGGGGATTGGATTTTTCCGACTGTCATCCAGCTTGTTTGATTGCTAGGGATTCTTGATGAATGCCTCTTTGGTAGGCAGGAATCCATTGGGGATTTATTAATGTTGACAATGCCTCTTGAGTAGGTTGATGCTTCATTTGAGAATTGAGGACGTTAGTGTTTGCACTATTTTGCATCTGAATAGGCTGATATTCCACTTGGGGTTGTTGGCTCTTTGACCGCCAGGTCTTGCCTATGCACAGGCAAGCGACTCTCTGAGGATGTGAATTTGTAAACTGCCTTTGTAGTAGGCTCACAGGGGATGATGTTTTCTCTTTTTTGATGATCCACCGGGGATTGATTGCCTTCCTGGGGATCTGATTTTGGTTTGCCCCCTTGGGGATGGAGTCTTGGATCCTTGATTGATATAGGTGCTAGCTGGCTTTTGTGGTGCTCTTATTCCGTTGGGGGGAATGAAATTTCCGATTCCTTCTTTTGGATGCTTTATTCTAAGGTGACCCACTTGGGGATTGATTAGGATTTCAATTTCGCCTTTTTCTGTGATTATATCTATTTTTCTTGCGATTTTGAAATTGGGCTTCTTTGTGGGGATAATGTGTGTGCCTTTTTACTTTTTAGTTTCTTTTATGCACGCATGCTTTTTCTTCTTTTTGGTGGACCCTGGAGGTTGGACTCTTTTGACTGTTGATGATGATGAACTCTTGAAGCCTTTATTCTCCATTGGGAGATGTGGATGAGACTCTGAACGAGTGTGTTTGATGAATCATGTGGTGGCGATGTTGAGCCGTGAGGTGATTTTTTGTTTTGCCTCTAGAGTAGGAAAAGATATGCTTAAGCCTTTCCGTCAGCTTTTCTGTTCTAATGACTATGCCTTCTCTTTATTGGGTAGAAGGATGATGGTTGGAACTTTGGCTTTGGAAGCTCTTGTTCTTCTTGATTATTGACGACTTGCTCCGTTTTCTTGAGGGGAGATTTATTTGGAGACTTGTTTTGAGTGCTTCCTGTTTTCAAATACAAACATGGAGCTAATCTTCTTATATGCATGAATGCTTTTTGTTTTTTGTTATTTATCTGAGGCGATTTTTATTTTTTCATTTTTTGATTTTTGAAAAAGTCGTTTTGTGCGACTACTTGTGTGGATGCCTTAAATGCAATCTATTTTTATTTGATAGAAAAGTGACTGGCATTCTCTTGCTGGACTTTCATGATTATGCTGATGGGTTCTTCTTTTATTCATTTTCTCTTTATTAAGCCCTATCTTTTGCCTAGACCGCCCTTTTGAGGTTTTCGATCTAGCAGACTGCCTTAATTTTGCCTAGGATATCTTAGCGGGCTTTTTCCTTTTTATGAGTGCCTTAACTTTTTCCTAGACCGCCCTTTGCGGGTTTTCGATCTAGCAGACTGCCCTAATTTTTGCCTAAGAATCTCCTAGCAGGCATCATTCTTTTTATCTTTATTTTTCTTTTTCAATGCTTCCTTGTTTATGATGCATGAAAAGACCTTGACAAAATGGCTTTGCACATATTTATGATTTATCAATGTAGAGGTAATTTCATAAACTGGTCAAGAGAAATGAAATTAATGAGAATTTTATTGATATGTATGAGCAAAGGTTTATTATTTTTACAGAAGGATTACAAATGAAATTTAGAAGAACGGCTGGCCCAGGTTGGCTACACTGTATAGGCTTCAACAATCATGTCTTATGATATTTGCCCCCATGGTTCTCCTAATTGCCTTAGTTGAGATGCCGGAGCCCGGAGTGTAGACTATACAAGGCTGCTTGCTTCTGGAAGGGTGTGACCTTAGCCGCCATTCGGTTTTCGACTAAGGAAACCATTGCTCATAGGTGATTTTTCTTTCTTCTCTTCTTCCCCTTTTTTTCTTTCTTCCCTTTTTTTTTGGAAAAGCCTCTAAATTCTGCCTAGGACGTATCCTAGCGAGGCGAGTGGACCCTAACTTTTGCCCAGGATGCCCTTTGTGGGTTTTCATCCTGGCGGGTCATGAGCAATTCCCTTCAAGCATAATACTTCTTCACCGTATTAGAGTTGATCGGGTGTCAAAGTTCCTTTTTTATCCATGTTAGTAAGGGTAAGTGTTCTTCCCGAGAAAACTCGTTTAATCGCAATTTTCCACCCATTTTCCTATTTTGTCTTTTTGGGCTAGAAGCAATTTGTTTACCATTAAATTCCCCCTCCTGGTAAACATGGGGGTTGACCTTGTTTTGTGGTAAGCCCTTTGATCTTCTTTTGGTGGGCTTGTCCTCGACATATGGCGTCTAATCGTTCTTCTTCTATTAGGTTTGAGTGGTTGCATCGACTTTGGACCCATAAAGCTTTTGTCAGTTTTTCTTCCATGGTGACTCGTCAAGGAAGGTATCTCGACTTCTTTTGGGAGTACGACTTCCATGACATATGTAAGGGAGAATAGAGTAACTCTCATGGAGGTTCGTACAAATGTTAGATATCTTATGAAGGGTAGAGGGTAATGATCCTTATAGGTTTAGACCATGTTCTGGATGATCGTCTTAATGTTCTTATTGGCTGCCCCTTACTGCATCGTTAAGTTTAGGTCGGTAGAGAGAGGGTTTATGGTTTTGGATTTTGAGATCTTGGCATGTCATACGCATGCGTCCACATACTCTCTTGGCAATTGTACCAATCCTTCCCTAACATTATTGTCGATTTGGGTATTTTCCTTCTTATCGTTTCCTTGCCCCCAAATCAATGGCCTCATTTTCTTCCTAAATGGGCCATATAGATTGAGCTTCTCTTTTTAACAGCCTTTGTAAGTACGGGGAGATGGTCCCCTTCTCACTGTCTGACTCGGTCCATTCGCCTTTGGCTTTCGGATCACCAAAGAGTCATCCATCACATACATGATTATTTTTATTTGGTTCTGTTTAGGCTTAGATTTTATCATTTATTTTGAAATAATAATGAGAGAAAAGAATGAAAAAAAATATGAATGTTTATGCAAATGCCTCATTTTATTGATGAAAACAAAATATTTACAAAGCCCTTTTAATCAAAGATCTCGCGGCCATGGGCAGGGACCGTGAGAGATGCAGGAAGCTTAAAAATATGAAGATCCCTAATCAGTTGGCCTTCTCTTATCCCACCCCACTATTCTAGTTGTGATAAATGGTATCCACGTTGGGAGCGTCGAAGGTGATCCACCTAGCATCCAATAAGTTTTGGACCTTATACTTCAGGGTCATACAATTCTCCACAGAATGCCCAGGAGCGCCTGAGTGGTAATCACATTTTTTGTTCGGTTTGTACCAATCAAGGTAGGGTGGATCCATCCTCTTTGGAGGGACACGTACTAGGAGGTTGGCCTATACTAGCTTTGTCAGCAGACTCCCATAGGATGTTGGAAGGGGAGTAAATTTTCTCTCTTGATTCCTCGACTGCCTAGCTGGTTGTGAAGAGGAAGAAGGAGTAGCAAGGTTGATGGCATTCACGCTTCTCTCCTCCCTCTTGCTAAGGAACTTTTTGAATGGGGCATTAGATGAGGAAGGTTGTGCGATCCTCCGACTTTTCAATCCTTGCTCCACTCTCTCGTCGATGGTTACCACATCCGTAAAAAGAGTCGACGTGCTCCCTATCATCTTATCATAATAGGGGCCTGTTAATGAATTGATGAACATGGATATGGTTTCCTTATCTAATAGTGGAGGCTCTACTTGGGCGATCAACTCCCTCCAACGTTAAGCATATGCCTTGAAGGGTTCGTCGTTTTTCTTACTCAAAGCTTGTAGATCTGACCTATCTGGGGGCAGATCGATATTATATTTGTAGCGACGAAGGAAGGTGTCTACCAACTATTTCTAGTTTTGGACTTGCCCCCTTCTAGTTTCATATACCAGTTCAAGGCCGAATCGGCCAAGCTCTCCTGAAAATAATGGATCAGGAGCTCCTCATTATCGGCATATGGACCCATCTTACGGCAGTACATTGTAAGATGGCTCTTGGGGCAAGTCACTCCCATGTACTTTGGGAAATCTGGAATCTTGAATTTTGGGGGAAATTGGATATTCTTAACGAGGCACATGTCGACCGCTTTTTTAACATCAAAATTATACCCCTCCATAGCCCTTAACCTCTCTTCGAGGGCAGAAATCTGTTGCTTGGAAACTTCAGGAGTTTGGATGATTACTGCCCTTACTTCGGGTTGAACGTGAGCTCCCTGCTCAGGCTCATGGTCGGAACCCCCTTCTTCCTCATGATGTGAGGCGTGGTGACAGTGAGGGTTCTCCTTGTGTAAGTTCTGCTGACGCATTAACTTCATTAGTTGCGCCATTTGTTCTTTCATGGAGTTAAGCTCAGCAATGAGCTTGCGATTTTGTTCTTCTAATTGTTCCCTCCTCTTGGCTTTCCGCGCGCAAGTGAGGACAGGAAGAAGACCAGCCACTTTCTAGAGTGCATAATGAATTAGGGTTTTTATTAAAAATGAATGATTGGTGTGGGATAGATATGCCTTAAGGCAATGACTTTGGTATCATCCTCAAAGCTTACGCTTTGCGGATTGCCATACCCACATTGATATAATGGTTCCTTCCCCATCGAGTATAACGAAGGTCCCCATATACCTTAGCACACTTGTCCCTTCCTTGTGGAAGATTACAAGCGCACTTGGGCCTCTTTCGCCTTTGTCTTAAGGATATCTAATGCCCCCTAGCATGGGTGTGTTTATGCATGTGCTTGTACAAAAAAGGTGGTAGATGTTTAAAGTGAGATAACTTTTGACTAGGATGTCGAACGCACAACATATCAAAACGAAGAGGAAAAACTGAAGAACAAGTGGCTAATTCCTACAGGGGATTTGGCCCAACAATTTTCCCAAAAAATGCTCCTAAGACCCATTTTTTCAGAGATTTATTAAGATGATGCGTATGCATACTTTTCTTATGCATTTATTTTCTCTCTTAGTTTTTCCACTTATGAAATGATGTGATATGAATGATTTGACTTTGTCAAAATCATTTTATTAAATTTCATTATTTTTATTGTTTTAGATTGTTCTTATTATTTTTAACCTTTTATCTCTTCTATCGGTCCACGTGGCTACTTAGCTTACAAAGAACTTGAAACCAGGCTAGCTAAAATGTAGAATGTCCAAGATAAAGTTGGTTTATTATAAAAGAATGGTTTTATATCCTCTTATCTCTTCTGTCGGTCCACGTGGCTACTTAGCTTACAAAGAACCTGACACCAGGCTAGCTAAAATGTAGACTGTCCGAGATAAGGGTGTTTATTATGAAAGAATTTTGAGATTTTGTTTTTCTTTTTGCTGTTGTATGATTATGTTATGCAACAATCAAATGCAACAAATAAATGCAACAAACAAATGCAACAAACAAATGCAACAAACAAATGCACAAACAATTCACTCATCTGCGAACAGAGTGACGTTTTATTCACGAGGTAGGCGTTTCCTGCAGAAAAGTGCATTGGCAAAGGTAGGTTCTAACTGTTCTCACCAAGGCCAGGCCCCCAAGGTGCCCCCATTATAGGGTCCCCTCTATCTCCCAATCTTCAAACCTGCACAGATCTCCGTGTCGATATTCTTAGACCAGAAGAAGAAGGTTATCACCTTGAGTGGTGCTTTCCGACAATGACCTGCTGACACTAAGGCCATTACCATGGTCAGCCGTACCTGCCACCCACTCCTTATGTGTATTCTCTCTTGCCCCCGGGTATAGAGGGATTGTTGTGTGTAAGGGTTTGTGTACAGTTTTTTATTTCAAACAATTGCAGAAAATAAGCATACAACAATTATTAAAACCAAAACAGTAAAGCGTGTTATAAAAGCAAAGAGGGGTAAAAGCGTAATTTCTAGTTTTTATTTCTTATACTAGTCCATCACTAAATGGGATCAACTCTCTAGCTTCCCCAGTGAAGTTGCCATTTGTCGTTGTCGTCAAAAGAGGTGGTCGGAGCGACACGATGGTTTTCATTGACTCGCGTTTTTTGAAAGAAGTGGTTCAATGCCTTTAGGTTGTCCGATAACCAGGTTGGACCTAAAGGCGAGATTTTCGAAAAGGTTTGAGGAGTCACCATCAGTGTTTTAACCTTAAACACTAAAAAAGGTGAAAAAAAAGAAGGTAGTGGTTTTAGAAAAAAACCAACTTTGGCCATTACAACCAGAGTCGGGTAAGGGAGTTAGTTACGTGTGGGAAAGGTGTTAGCACACCACAACGCCCCTTTCGGGTTCCCTATGATGGACTAGTTTAGAAAATAAATACTTAAAGAAACTATGTTTTTACCCTATTATTTGATCTACTAGCAGAATTTAAATGTCTACATGATCCTAATATCTAATGCATACAAGGAAAGTAGTAAAAGAAAGCATTAAAAGATAAGAGATATGAAAGAGAACCTCCGAAGCGATCTTTTATAAATCTCAAACTTAAGGACGCTTTTTGGCAGTCCCCGCACTCTACAGAGTCACTCCTCCCTCGAACAAAAAATAAGAGTACCACCCTACCGAGGGCCAGACGTCTCAAAAGAAGACTTTCTTAATCGATTTGTACCTTAAACAGAAATCAGAAAGCTCACTCGAACTCTGGAATAATGCTCAGAGTCACTTTAAAGTGCCAAAAGGCTTCTTGGAGAGTGTAGGAGTCGAGGTGTGTAATTCGAGGAATGGGGGCTCCTATTTATAGGGAACCACACCAAGAAAAAGTGGAGGGTCGTCTGGACTTAGTGGACTACCATCCATGTAGTGTGGACGGCTGTCCATGGGCAAAAGTTGCCATGGACGGCTGTCCAAGCTAAGTGGGCAGTCGTCCATAGCCTTAAAGTTGGCATGGATGGTCGTCTGACTCTCCTAGACGACCATCTGCTGTCTCTGGTGAATTTTCTAATTTTTATTGCCTCTAAAAACCCTCCCTATCTTAAATGGAACCAAGAAAAAGCTACTAAGGACTTAACAATGTCTTGACCATCTTCGGAACGGGCGATCTCTGGCTTTATTGGGAAGTCGGGCAAGATTTGTGGTCTACATGTATCAACCTTTCCCTGATGTCACTATCAATTTGGTTGTGCCGATATTTACCTCCTTTTTATCGTCTCCTTGTCTCAAATTGACAGCCTATGTTTCTTCCTAGTAGAGCTATATGGAGCGGACTTCTCTTTCCAGCAATCTCTGCATGTCCGGAGAAATGGTCCCCTACTCATTGTCGGATTCGACCCATTCGCCTTCGGCTTCCGGATCCCACAAAGGTTCATCAATCATAGACATGATTGTTTTTAAGGTTCTTTTTTAGGTATAGATCTTATTCAGTTATTTTGAAAGAATAATAAATGGAAGAGGGAAGAGAAAAAATGATCATGGATGAAAAATGCCTCATGTATTAAAAGGAATATGTAAACATGCCCTTTTAATCAGTGATCTCATGACCACGAGCTGGGACCGCAAGAAATACAAAGAAAGCTTAAAAGAAAAGAACCTTAACAGCTGGTCTCCCTATCCAACCCTATCCCTCTTATTGCGATAGAAGCTTGACTTCTATGCTGGGGGCAGGAGCATCAATGGTGACCCACCTGGCATCTATCAATTCCTGGACCTTGTATTTTAAGGCGCCTGAGTGGTTAGCACATTTTTCGTTGGGCTTATACCACTCAGGGTAAGGTGGGTCCACCTTTCTTGGAGGGATATAAGCTAGGAGCTTGGCCTCCACTAGCTTAGGCAGTAAACTCCTATAAGAAGTTGGAATGGGAGTGAACTTCCTTTCCTGCCTTTGGGATTGCCTAGCTGGCTTCGCAGAAGAGGAAGGAGTGGTGAGGCTGATGGCGTTGATGTTTGCCTCCTTCTTCTTGCCCAGGGACTTCTTGAATGATGCGTTGGAGGAGAAAGGTTGTGCTATCCTTCCACTCTTCAATCCCTGCTATATCCTCTCGCCTATGATGACCACGTCCGCAAAGAGGGTTGACGTGTTCCCGGTCATTTTGTCATAATAGGGTCCAGTCAACGTGTTAGTGAACATGGACATGGTCTCCTTGTCCAATAGTGGAGGTTCCACCTGAGCGGCCAGCTCCCTCCATCGCTGAGCATACGCCTTAAAAGCCTCATTGCTTCTCTTGGTTAGAATTTACAGATCTGACCTATACAGGATGAGTACCGCCCTTGCTTCGAACTGCACGGGGGCCTTCTACTCATAGAAGTACTCCTCTTCTTCCTCCTCCTCATGGCGAGAAGCGCGGTCGCCATTTGTCTCAACCTTGTTGAGGTTCTATTGGTGCATCATCTCCATCATCTGCGCCATTTGTTCTCTTAAGGAGTTAACCTCAGCAATGAGTTTACGATTCTGCTCCTCCAGCTGCTCCATTACTTTGGCTTTTTGTACACAGGTTCGGACCACAGGAAGACCAGCCACTTTCTAGGATGCCAAAATGAATTTTATTACTTATGAATGATTTGGTGTGGGATAGATATGCCTTAAGACAATAGCTTTGGTATCATCCCTAAAGCTTACGCTTTGCGAGGTACCATACCCACTTTGGTATAATGGTTCCTTCCCTATCATAGATTGACAAGTGTAATGAAGGTCACCATATACCTTAGTACACTTGTCCCTTCCTTGTGGATGGTTACAAATGTGTTCAGGGTCTCTTTCGCCTTTGTCTTAGGGATATCTAATGCCCCTAGCATGAATTTGTTTATGCATGCACTAGTACAAAAAGGACCTTTTATGATAAAAAAGACGAAAAATGTTCAAAGTAAGATAACTTTTGACTGGGATGTCGGATTTGGATGCACAGCATATCAAAACGAAGAGGAAAAAGTAAAGAACAGAGGGCAAATTCCGAAAGGGGATTTGTCCCAACAATTTTCCCAAAAATGCTCCTAAGATTCATTAAGACTCATTTTGCACTAGTGATGAGGGATTTATAATGATGATGAATATGCATACTTTCCTTATGCATTTATTTTCTCTCATGGTTTTACCATTTATGAGATGATACGGGTATGAATGATTGACTTTGTAAAAAATCTTTTTATTGTAAAAATTATTTTTGTTGTTTTAGATTGTTCTTAATATTTTTAATCCTTTTATCTCTTCTGTCGGTCCACATGGCTACTTAGCTTACAAAAAACCTGAAATCAGGCTAGCTAAAATATAGACTATCTGAGATAAAGTTGGTTTCTTGCGAAAAATTTGTTTTATAATCGCTTATCTCTTTTGTCGGTCCACGTGACTACTTAGCTTACAAAGAACCTGAAACCAGGCTAGCTAAAATGTAGACTGTCTGAGATAAGGGTGTTTATTATGAAAGAATTTTGAGATTTTTTTTTGTATGATTATGCTATGCAACAAACAATTCACTCATCCGCGAACAGAGTGATGACGTTTTTATCACGAGGTAGGGGTATCGTGTCAAAAAGTGCATTGGCAAAGGTAGGTTCTAACTATTCTCACCAAGGCCAAGTCCCTAAGGTGCCCCCATTATAGGGACCCTTCAATCTCTCAGTCTTTGAACCATGCATGGAAAAATGGCCTTATTGATGTTCTTAGACAAGGAGAAGAAGGTTATCACCTTGAGTGGTGGTTTCCGACAATGACCTGCTGGCAATAAGGCCATTACCATGGTCAGTCGTACCTGCCACCCACTCCCTATGTGTATTCTGTTAGAAAAGTAGGCTAAGATCAAGAGGGGGGGTGAATTGATCTTTGAAAGATTTTCGCAATTTACAGATTATCTATTTCAAAGATTAAGAATTCTGACCAGTTCTTGAATCACACACAGCAATCAATCAAAATAAATGCAGTGACAAAATTAAAGGAGAGAAAGGTTTAGAAAGATACAACCAAGATTTATACTGGTTCACCCAATCCCAGGGCTACGTCCAGTTTCTAGCCAAATTCCAGCTAGGTTCCACTAGATTGAACGTTTTACAGATTACAACTTTAATCTCACACTCAATCTACCACAAGAACCAAAATTCCAGTTCCTGCACCTAAACCTTCACCAAGAACCAAATTCCAGTTCTTGAGTAACCCTGCAGCCAAATTCCAGCTACAGAAACCAGTGCCCACAATTCCAGGCACCTACAATACATTAAAGAAAGTAAAGAAACAAATAGAAGAAACTTAGAACGCTCAAACCAGATTTATGTAGTTCTGCAGTATGTGTTTCTTCTCCAAAAGAATGCAATTTTGCCTCAAGAAAGAACTTCAATGAACTTCACAAAAATAGTGCGATTCTCTCTTGAAAGTAGCACTTATGATTGCTTGATTGATTGCTAAAAGATGTGTTTTAAAAAGTTCAAGCAACTCTGTTTATATAGAAGATTTTCAAAACTGCTGGTTTATTTAATCTGTTAAAATAATCTTTTAATCTGTTAAAAGTCTTATTTTAATCTATTAAAACTTCTTTTAATCTGTTAAAATGTTCTTGATTATTTTCCAGATGTGTTTTAACTGATACGACAACGTTTATATCAATTAAAACTCTTTGTAAAAAAATCTTCTAAATTGTTTTAATCGATTGATTCGTCTTTCAATCGATTGAAATACTGCAAAATATTCTTATAAACTTTTCTAAGTGATTTTAACTGATAACAATCTGTTTTAACCGATTAAAACACACTTGAAAAAAGTTCACTTAGTTATTTTAATCGATTGAAACGCATTTTAATCGATTATAATTCTGCCAAAAGATTTCATAAAACTTTCTAAGTTATTTTAACTGATAGCAAACATGTTTTAATCGATTAAAACGTTCTGGAAAAAACTCTTAGTTGTTTTAATCGATTATTTCGCATTTGTATCGATTAAAATACTGACAGAACAACTTTCAAAACACTCTAAGTTGTTTTAATTGATTATTTCGAGTTTGTATCGATTAAAATTCTGCCAGAACACTTTTCAAAAAATTCTAAGTCATTTTAATCGATTATATCAATTCTATATTAGTTAAAATACTGGCAGAAGGTTTTCAAAAATCCTTCTAATGAAAACAATCGATTATTTCAAAAACATATCAGTTAAAAACCTGTTACAAAAGTGTTAAGAACATTTTAGTTGATAAAGCTTATATGCTATTAGTTAAAATAGCTAATTCAAAAACCTTTTATCAAAATACTTTATTTTTAACCGTTTAAACATTTTTTAGAGGCATTTGCAAAATCTTTTAAATGAAGAAACCTCATGCAGCAGAGAGATAAAAATGATTATATCTAAGCAGAGATGCAGACTCACTAATCCCACTACCCTTTTATCTAAGTGACCTTTGACTGCCACAAAGTAGCCTTTGACTTCATTTTTGACTTCATCAAATCAACAAGATCTTTGCCAAAGTAATTCAATAAGATCTTCATCACTTTCATATTCACTCTTGCTCCCGGGTATAGAGGGATTTGTTGAACATTCAAGGACTTGATGTTGCACTTGATGGACATGAAGATTGTTGATTTTGATGATGATTCAAGAACTCAAGAACTTAGAGAGTTGAACACTTGTTTTGTAGTGTAATAACTCTATTTTAATTAGATTGAGTCTGTAATTTTAGTGTTTGAGATAGCCGGTACATAGTCTGAACCTTAGAAGCTTCAAAAAGCTCAAGTTTATCATCCAGGCTTGGCTTTAATCGATTAAATAGGGAAATAATCGATTAAAACAGTGAGAAAAACCATTTTCTGTAAAAACTCACTGGTTTAATCGATTAAACCAACGTTTAATCGATTGTTAGAATCGCGCAGTGGAATGTTCGCGTGGTCGTCTCTAGGGAAAGCTATTCATCATCTCTTGTGGATTTCAAGAGAGGTGTTTTCTTATCTTTATCTTTTCATTGTAATTTGTTTGTAATAACTTTGATCATAGTGACAGCGTTAATCCTCTGTTTTAGTGATTAGCAACTGGACGTAGGGTCTTTTGATCTGAACCAGTATAAATTTCCTGTGTAAGTCTCTATCCCTTTCTCTATTTACATTTACACAGATTTTAATCGGTAAAATTTGGGGAAAATTTTGAAAACCTAATTTTTATTAAGAAACCAATTCACCCCCCCTCTTGGTTTTTGTCCGACCACGCGAACATTCCGCTGCACGATTCTAACAAGTGGTATCAGAGCTTGCTTTGATAGTCATTCAAATTTTTGAAAATGGCCGGACAAAATCAAACTTTTGCCGAAGGTGCGTCTATCAACAGACCCCCACTTTTTGCGGGTCAAAATTATCCTTTTTGGAAGGTACGAATGCAAATCTTTTTAGAGTCTGTTGATAGAGGCGTTTGGGATGCTATTTTAAACGGTCCATTTGTTCCTAAAATTACTGAGAACGGTGTTGACGTTCTTAAACCTTTTTCTAGATGGACTGCAGAAGAAAACAGAAAAGCACAATTTGACGTTAAGGCTAGAAATATAATTTCATCTGCTTTAACGCTTGATGAGTTTTAAAGGATCTCTGTTTGTAAAAGTGCTCAAGAGATGTGGGAAAAACTAAGAGTAACTTATGAAGGAACCGATGATAGTGACTCGATTTCGGAGTCAAGTGATTTGGAAATAGAAGCTAACATTTGCTTGTTGGCAAAAGACAATATTTCTTCCGACTTTGAGATTAGTGATTCCGACTCATCCTCAAGTGATGATGAAAATGATTTTGATGAATTACAAAATGCATATAATGAATTGTTTAGTGCCTTTAAGGACTTGAAAAATGAATACAAAGCTGTGAAAAAGAGTTTAAGTAGTTCCGAAAAGGAGGTAGAGTCCTTAAAAACGAAAATTATATGTTTAGAGGAAAATGAGTCATTAAAAACGAAAATTGCATGTTTAGAGGAAAAGGAAACCTTAGAAACAAAAATTGTATGCATAGATGAGAATAATGATAAGAACATAGTATGTGCATCTTGTAAAGAGTATGAGTATGACATAGATATACTTAATCATCTACTTGATAAAGCCGAAAAGGAATTGACTAATAATAATAAAGTTGTTGTAACTCAAAATAGTGTAAATTATCAAGTTCCTTTGAAAAAGCCTAAAAGGAAAAATAAAAGAGTATGGGTAGAAAAAGGAACTAGAACATCTATGGTTAAAGATTCATCATATTCAAAAGTTACATCAAATGCATGCTTTTATTGTATGAAACATGGTCATACTTCAAATAGATGTAAAATTAAGCATTTTGGTGTTCCTAAAGGAAAATATATTTGGGTTCCTATAGTTAAATGAATTGTTTATCTCTTGTATTTATTGAAAGAAAATTGATCATTTAGTATGTTTTGAATAGGATGCTCATTAGGCCAAGTATAAAATCAACTCCCTATGAATTGTTAAATGGTAGAAAGCCTAATGTTGCTCATTTGAAAATCTTTGGATGTAAGTGTTTTGTGTTATAATGGAAAGGATAACTTAGGAAAATTTGACTCTAAAGCTGATGAGGGCATTTTCTTAGGTTATTCGTTAACTAGCAAGGCTTAAAGGGTATTTAATAGAAGAACTTTAAATATAGAAGAATCTATACATGTTACCTTTGATGAGATTGTAGACCTTGGGGGAAATCCTCTTGAGTCAAATAAAGAAATTGCAGGTGATGATGAATATATAAGAGAGGCTCTTGATGAATTATATTTGGAAGAAAATGAGCCTTCTCAAACGCCTGAATTAGCAAAAGAATGGCAATCACCTAGAGGACTCTCAATGGACAATATCATTGGTGATATCTCAAAAGGGGTAAGAATTAGAAACATGACTAATTTTTGTATGTCTGTAGCTTTTGTGTCACAGATTGAACCCAAGAATGTTGAGGAAGCAATTAAAGATGACCAATGGTGCATAGTCATGCAAGAAGAACTTAACCAATTTGAAAGAAATCAAGTCTGGGAATTAATCCCAAGAGAAGAGTCACATCAAGTTATTGGAACCAAATGGGTGTTTAGAAACAATCTTGATGAAGATGGGAACATAACAAAGAATAAAGCTAGACTTGTTGCCAAAGGCTATTGTCAGGAGGAAGGTATAGATTATGATGAAACTTATGCTCCTGTTGCCAGGTTAGAGGCTATACGCCTACTTCTTGCTTATGCATCTTTGATGAAATTTAAATTATATCAAATGGATGTTAAGAGTGCATTTTTAAATGGTTTTATTAAAGAAGAAGTTTATGTGGAGCAACCCCCTGGTTTTGAGGATTTTAGTTTTCCTAATCATGTTTTTAAATTAAAGAAAGCATTATATGGGTTGAAACAAGCTCCTAGATCTTGGTATGAGAGGCTAACTAGTTTCCTAACTTCAAATGATTTTACTAGAGGAAAAATTGATTCTACACTGTTTATAAAAAAAAAAGTTAAAGAACATATCTTATTGGTCCAGGTGTATGTTGATGATATTATTTTTGGATCAACTGATAATTCGTTATGTGTAGAATTTGCTAAGATAATGCAGGGAGAGTTTGAAATGTCTATGATGGGAGAATTGACATTCTTCCTTGGACTACAAATCAAGCAACTTAAAGATGGCATTTTCATCTCTCAAACCAAATACTGCAAAGAGATCCTTAAAAAGTTTGGAATGGACACCTCAAAGGAAGCTAACACACCCATGGGAACTTCATGCTATCTAGACAAGGATGAATCAGGTTTGGAAGTTAATCAAACTATGTATAGAGGTATGATAGGATCACTGTTATACTTAACTACAAGTAGACCTGATATTATGCATTTTGTCTGTGTGTGTGCTAGATTTCAGGCTTGTCCTAAATAATCTCATCTAATTGCAGTGAAGCATATTTTAAAATACTTAAAAGGAACTACTGGTTTTGGTTTGTGGTATCCGTCTCATGCTTGTATGAGTTTAATAGGATATTCTGATGCTGATTATGGTGGATGTAAAATTGATACGAAAAGTACTAGTGGGACATGTCATTTGTTAGGTTCATCCTTAATATCTTGGCATTCTAAGAAACAGGCATGTGTTGCTTTATCTACCACTGAAGCTGAATATATTGCAGCTGGTAGTTGTTGTGCTCAAATTCTATGGATGAAACAACAGTTAGAAGATTATAGTATCTTTTTAAATGACATTCTGTTGATGTGTGATAATATGAGTGCAATAAATCTTACTAAGAATCCAGTATATTGCAGCTGGTAGTTGTTGTGCTCAAATTCTATGGATGAAACAACAGTTAGAAGATTATAGTATCTTTTTAAATGACATTCTGTTGATGTGTGATAATATGAGTGCAATAAATCTTACTAAGAATCCAGTAATGCACTCTAGGACTAAACATATAGAAATAAGACATCACTTTTTGAGAGGTCATATCAGCAAAGGAAACTATAAAATAGAGTATGTAGATACCAAACGTCAATTAGCAGATATTTTTACTAAGCCTCTACCCAAGGATAGATTCTATGATCTTAGAAGAGACTTAGGGATATTAGAAATAGCTTAAATTCTGCTTAATTTGACTGTTTTTGGATGGTTGTAATGTTATAATTCATTTTGTAGGATGTTCATAGGTTATCATGTCTTAAAACACTCAAAACAGGGCATTCCTCTCTGGAATAATCGATTAATTGGAGTAATAATCGATTATTTGCATCCAAAACACTTAAAACAGGGTATTCCTCTATGGAATAATCGATTAATTCATCCATTAATCGATTAAAACCAGTAATAATCGATTAACAACCCAAAATAATCGATTAAACGGGTCTGGAAGTGATTTAATCGATTAATTTGAATTTTAATCGATTAAATCCGACCAAGTTTGCTTCCTAGTCGTTGCCAACGGATATTTTGACCATTATTCCCTTCCATATGAACGTTGGAGATGCTTGGTTATAAATAGGGACCTTCATTTCACTTCTACTCACTTCTATCTCTTGAAATCAAGCTATCTTGCCTTATTCTAGCTACCTTGCCCTCTTCTCAATACACTTAGCTTTCTAAATCTTCTTGTTACTCTTCTAATCTTTCAATGGCCTCATCTTCTCGTGCTAAGATCCCTACTAGAAGAAGATCTGCACCTTCATCTCGACCCCGTCCTAATTCCGTAGAAGGATGGATTTCTTATACAGATGGCCAACAATAATTTCTGACCTACTGGAAGGAAAGGGCTATTATTTCTCCCAAGTTTCTTATTGGTGAGCAATTCATCAATAGGGGATTCAATTTTCCCAACCTTCTTGAAATTCAAGGAGTTCTTCCCTTCATCCAAATGCAAGGTACTTATTATCCGGACTTGGTTAGGGTATTTTACTCTAGATTTAAATTTAGAGATCAAATTGCTACTTCTAGTGTAAAGGGTGTCACAATTATTCTTGACGATGACATTTGGGAAAACGTCGCTCACTTTCCAATTAGAGACGATGCTATTAACATTTATGGTGAGTTAGATGATTTTGACAGGTTCTTAGCTTACCGTTCTTTTCTGCAAAATCCCTCCATGGAGATTGGACGTCTCCTTCTTGCTGGACCTTTAAAGAAGGAGGAACGCATGATTCTACATCTAATTGTCTGGATCCTATGTCCTCGGGCTACAAATCATGCCCAATGTTCTTCAATTGATCTTAGAATTATTCATGCCATAATGAATAATGAACCTTTAGATTGGGGCGTTCTTGTCACAATGACAATGTTAAAAGCAAAACGTCATCCCACATTCAAAATTCCATATGCTTTACTTGTCTCTCGTATTCTTGAATATAAAGGAGTGAATGTTGAAGGTGAACAAGCAGTTAGAACAAATAACTTGAACCGCATGCTGGACAGCACATTGATTCAACTCCAAATGGTGCGTGTCAATGATATTTATGTTCACAAAGATGGCGTTCCTAATCAAGGTGATGCTAATGAAGATTCTGATGAAGATATGCCTCCAGCAGCTGAGTTTCCCTCTGACCAAATCCAAAGTGTTGGAACTTCCTCTACTCATCATGAAACCCGACAATCCATGGAAGACATGTTATCTGACATGAATCAGAGGATGCAATCATTCTTTACTCTTTCTAGAGTACGACATGAGGAGTTAATTTGCCGTATATCTGATGTAGATGATAAAGTGTGTCATTTAGAAAATAGATTTGATGCACACTTTAATGATGATGATAGTGCATAATTTTAAATTTTGTTGATTATTTTCTTTTTGTCATTTTCTCTTGTTATTGTAATGAATGATTGGTTCTGCAATAAAATATGATGTTTCCTTGATGCTTTGATTGAGGGGGAGTTATCTCCAATTTATGCATATTTTGAGGGGGAGCCCTTATGATTGTTATTTGCAGAGTTATTTTTGATTATAATCAAAATAGGGGGAGAAATATTTAAAGCCTCTCATGAATTGCATTTAAATATTTTCTGGTATGTTTAATGTGTTTGTTAGTATGATAGATAAAACAGGTTATTACAAGGCTTTAAAAGATAATTTTGATCATCATCAAAAAGGGGGAGATTGTTGAACATTCAAGGACTTAATGTTGCACTTGATGAACATGAAGATTGTTGATTTTGATGATGATTCAAGAACTCAAGAACTTAGAGAGTTGAAGACTTGTTTTGTAGTGTAATAACTCTGTTTTAAATAGATTGAGTCTGTAATTTTAGTGTTTGAGATAGCCGGTACATAGTCTGAACCTTAGAAGCTTCAAAAAGCTCAAGTTTATCATCCAGGCTCAGCTTTAATCGATTAAATAGGGAAATAATCGATTAAAACAGTGAGAAAAACCATTTTCTGTAAAAACTCACTGGTTTAATCGATTAAACCAACTTTTAATCGATTATCAGGCAGTTTAATCGATTAAACCTCCTTTTAATTGATTAAAACAGAGAGATTTGGGTTCTGTTGATTTTTGGCTCTGGTTTAATCGATTAACACTTCTTTTAATCGATTAAACCAGTCAGATTTTGAGTTTTAACTTCAAATCAAACCTATTTTCGAAAACCCTATTCCCAAGAACCCTAGTTTCAAAATCCCTAATTCCTGAACCCTAATTTCTCTACTTAAACTCTTCTTTGGCACTCAGAAAAGTAGGACAACCTTTTCCATACAAAAGTTAAGTGCTGTGAGTGCCAGAGAACTATTTGTTGCAAGGAAAGGGGGCTTTTGGAACCTGGTGTGGGCTAGAAGCGATAAGAATCACTAAGTGGAGTTCTTAGTGGATTGTGTGCTATGCCGTCTCTAGGGAAAGTTGTTCATCATCTCTTGTGGATTTCAACAGAGGTGTTTTCTTATCTTTATCTTTTCATTGAAATTTGTTTGTAACAACTTTGATCATAGTGACAGCGTTAATCCTCTGTTTGAGTGATTAGCAACTGGACGTAGGGTCTTTTGATCCGAACCAGTATAAATTTCCTGTGTAAGTCTCTATCCCTTTCTCTATTTACATTTACACAGATTTTAATCGGTAAAATTTGGGGAAAATTTTGAAAAACTAATTTTTATTAAGAAACCAATTCACCCCCCTCTTGGTTTTTGTCCGACCACGCGAACATTCCGCTGCGCGATTCTAACAGGATTGTTGTGTGCAAGGGTTTGTGTACAGTTTATTTCAAACAATTGCAGAAAATAAGAATAAAACAGCTTATTAAAGCCATGGAATAAATCATGTTATAAAAGCAAGGAAGGGTAAAAAAAAATTTCAAGTTTTTATTTATTTATTAGACTAGTCCATTACTAAATAGGATCAACTCTCTATCTTCCTCAGCAGAGTCACCATCTATCATCGTTGTCTGACTGTCCTGGACGGCCATCTGCTGTTCTCGACAAAATTTTTGATTTTTATTACCTCTAAAAACCCTTCCTATCTTAAATGGAACCTAGATAAAGCTACTAAGGACTTAACAAAGTCTTGACCATCTTCGAAACGGGTGATTTCTAGCTTTATTAGGAAGTCGGCCAAGATTTGGGGTCTACAGCTGGCTATCTTGGACTCTATTTTTACAGACTCAAAATGATAAAACAGGGTTATTACAAGTAGATACAACTATATATGAGTCTTCTAATCTTGAAGTCCTTTGTCTCTAAAGCATCATCAAAACCTTCAGGCATCATGTCCTTGTATTTTCAACAATTTTTTTTATTTGTTGTTGTATGATTATACTATGCAAATGTGACAAACAAATGCAACAAACAAATGCACAAACAATTCACTCATCCGTGAACAGAGCGATGTCATTAAATTATGAGGTAAGGGTTTCCTATAGAAAAGTGCATTGGCAAAGGTAGGTTTTAACTGTCCTCACCAAGGTCCAGGTCCCCAAGGTGCCCCCATTATAAGGTTCCCACAGTCTCTCAGCCCTCAAACCATGCATGGCTTAAGTGCCTTGTCGACGTCCTACAGACTGAGAGAGGAGGGTTATCACCTTGAGTGGTGGCTTCTAACAACGACCTGCTGGAACTATGGCCATTACCACGGCCGGTCATAAACACCACCCACTCCCTATGTGTATTCACTCTTGCCCTAGGGTATAGAGGGATTGTTGTGTGCAAAGGTTTGTGTAAAATTTGTATTTCAAACAATTGCAAAAAATAAACATACAATAGTTATTAAAGCCAAATAGTAAAACAAAGAAAGGGTAGAAGCATAATTTTTAATCTAATATTTTTTAGATTATTCCATCACTAAATGGGATCAACTCTCTAGCTTCCCCAGTGGAGTCACCATCTGTCGCCACCACAACAAAAATGGTCGGAGCAACGCGATGGTTTTGATGACTCACATTTGTTTTAAAATGGAGTCACCACCAATGTTTTGACCATAAACATTGGAAAAGGAAAATAAAAGAAGGCGTTGGTTTAAGAAAAACCAACTTTGGCCATTATAACTAGAGTTGGGTAAGGGAGTTAATTACGTGTGGCTAAGGTATTAGCACCCCACAATGCCCCTTCCGAGTTCCCTATGATGGAATAATCTTAAAATAAAGACAATAAAATTATGCTTCTACCCTATTTATTCATTGCAGTATTTAAATAGTTATCTACATGGCCCTAATAACTAACGCACACAAGGAAAGCAGTAAAAGAAAGCAGTAAAAGGGAAGAGATATGAAGAAAAACCTCCAAAGCGAGCTTTTATAAATCTTGAACTATAGGACGCTTTTTGGCAGTCATGCACTCTACAAAGGCACCCTCCCTTGAACAAACATAATAACTAAACTCCTTGAGTGTCAAAAAGATCACTCGTACTCTGGAATAATGCTCAGAGTTGCTTAGAAGTCCCAAAAATAGGTCCTCAGAGCATAGGAGAGTGTGGAAGTGTGTGGAAATGAGCTGAAATGAGCCTCTATTTATAGCAATTCGCGTTAGACAGGCTGGGACAGCCATCTAGAAACTTTTTAGGTGGGACGGTCGTCCCGGGCTCAAGGGAAAGTGGGACGATCGTCCCAAGCTCAAGAAAATGTGGGATGGCCGTCTGGGAAAGTGGGACGATTGTCCCAACCTAAATGCCAAGTGAGACGACCGTCTGGAAATGTGGGACAGCCGTCCCATATTTTCTAATTTTTCTAAAATTTTTATTTTCTCAAAAATCTCTCCTATTCTTTAATGGATCCTAGTGAATGCTACTAGGGGCCTAACGGAGCCTTAACCATCTTCAAAATGGAGGATATCTGAGATCTACTGATTGACCCAGGCAAGATTTGGGGTCTACACTCCATGGGGATATGCTTTTTCTTTTTTGACGACCCACCGGGGAATTTTGTTTCCCTGGGATCTAATTTTGGTTGCCCTTTGGGGGGATGGAGCCTTGGCTCCTTGATTGATGATGGTGAGAGCTAGCTCTATGATGCTCTTATTCCATGGGGGAGGAATTTCTTATTCCTTGCTTTCTTGTGTGAATCACTTAGGGAGTTATTGACCCTCTTTCATTATGGTCTTTTCCTTTTGGGCATCCACTGGGGATGTATGGCTTTTCTTCTCTTGAGTCCCTTATTTTCTGTGGTGGATATTTTGGTGAGTGTGCTTGCTAACTCATGTGGTGATGATGCTGAGTTTTAGGGTAATATTTTTGGTTTTGCCTTCGGAGTAGGCAAGGATCCTCTTGGGGGATGTCTAAGCCTTTTCGTCGGCTTTTTTTGTGGTTAACTTGCCCTCTTTTATTGGTGGAAGGATGGTGGTTGGAGCTTCGACTGTGGAAGCTCTTACGTCTTGGTTGCTTTATTGATGGCGACTTGCTTGGTTTTCTTGAGGGGAGCTTTATTCAGAGACTTGGTTTTGAAGATTGTGTTTTCAAACACAAACATGGTTATATGCACGATCATCATTTTGTGCGACTACTTGTGTGGATGCCCTAAAATGCAATCTATTTTTTTATTTGATGCATCCGGAAAAGTGATTGGCATTCACCTGTCGGATTTTTCATGATCATGCCGATAGGCTCCTCTTTTATATATATATATATATATATATATATATATATATATATATATATATATATATATATATATATATATATATATATATATATATATGTTTTAGCCCTAACTTTTGCCTAGATCGCTCTTTTGGGGTTTTCGATCTAGTGGGCTGCCTTAATTTTTTCCTAGGATATCTTAGCGGGCTTTTACCTTTTTATGAATGGCCTATCTTTTGCCTAGACCGCCCTTTGTGGGTTTTCAATCTAGTGGGCCGCCCTAACTTTTGCCTAAGAATCTTCTAGCAGGCATTATTCTTTTTAATTTTTTATTTTCATTTTTTCAATGCTTCCTTGTTTTAGATGCATGGTTTGACAAAAAGACTTTGTGCATATTTCATCAATAAAGAGACATTTCCAGAAAATGGTCAAGAGAAAGGAAATGAAAGAAGATTTTTATTGATATGTATAAACAAAAGGTTTATTATTTTTACAGAAGAATTACAACTGAATTTAGAAGAATGGTTTGTGTCGTCGCCATCAAAAGAGGCGGTCGGAGCGATGCAATGGTTTTAATGACTCGCGTTTTCTAAAAAAGTGGTCAACGCTTTTCGTAAAGGGTTTGTCACCACCGTTAAAAAGAGGCGGTCGGAGCGACGCGATGGTTCTGACTTTCCAATTTTCACGTTTTTATGGGTGATGGTTACAACACCTTTATGTTATCCGATAACCAGGCTGAACCTAAGGGCAAGGTTTTCGAAAAGGGGTTATTGGATTGTCCGATAACCAGGCTAACCCAAGAACTAATTTGAAGGGGTTCTTATGGAGTCGCCACCGATGTTTTTACCGGAAACATAAAAAAAGGGGTAAAAAGGCGTTGGTTTTCGAAAACCAACTTTGGTCGTTAAAACCAGAGTTAGGTAACGAAGTTAGTTACGTGTAAGGGAAGTGTTAGTTCCATTACGACGCCCCTTTCGGGTTCCCTATGATAGGCCAGTTATTTTATAAATAAACTTTTGAAAAGATGCTTTTACCCTTTTGTTTGCATAATTAAAATAATGACTACATGGCCCTAATGTTTATTATACAATTTAATCATAAAAATAAAGACAGTAAAAGAGAGGGAGAGAGTGAAGAAACCTCTGAGGCAAGCTTTTGATTAATACTCTTGAAAAATAGGGTGCATTTTGGCAGCCCTTCGCTCTTACAACGCCGAAAACTCTCTCGAAACGCTATAAAAAGCTCTCAAAAACTCTCAGAAACACCGGAAATGCTTCGGAGGGGCTCTAGGAAGAGAATTTGAAGAAACTGTAGAAGGGAAAGTGGAAGAACTGTGTGAAATGAGGGGGGAGCGCTCACTATTTATAGGGATTCGCGCCTGTCAGGTCGAGATGGTCGTCTTGTCTGACAAGGTCGAGACGACCATCTTGCCATTCGGGACGGTCATCTCGCCTTGCAAAAGTGGCGAGATCGCCGTCTTGTTTGGCGAGACGGCGGTATCGACTTTTCTAGAAACGAGAAGGCCTTCTCGCCAAATGGGAGGGGGGTCTCGCCATTCGCAAGTGGCGAGACGGTCGTCTCGCCAAATGAGACGGCGGTCTCGACTTGCAGCAATGGCGAGACGACGGTCCCGAAAAGCGAAATGGTGGTCTCGACCCCTGAAGGTGAAAATCCTTATTTTTGTACAGCAAATCCTTCCTATCTAGTATGGGGCCTAATAGTCTCTCCTAGTGGCTTCTTAGGCTTCGTCCATCTTCGAATAGGAGGTCTTCTGCTCTTATTTTTGAGGTCGGGCAAGATTTGGGGTCTACAGGGTTCTATGGAGTCACCACCGATGTTTTAACCATAAACATCGCAAAAGGAAGAGAAAAAGGCATTGGTTTAGAAAAACCAACTTTGGCCGTTACAACTAGAGTTGGGTAAGGGAGTTAGTTACGTGTGGAGAAGGTGTTAGCACCCTACAATGCCCCTTTCGGGTTCCCTATGATGGACTAATTTATAAAATAAAGACTGAAAGAAACTAAGCTTTTTTACCCTATTTATTTATCTACTGGCAGAAATTAAATGTGTTAACTATACATGAGTATGATGCCTGAAGATTTTGATGATGATTCTAGAGCAAAGGACTTGAAGTCTTGAAGACTTATAAGCATTTGTATTTACTTGTAATAACTTTGTTTTATACCTTTGAGTCTGTAAAATTAGAGTCCAAGATAGCCGACACATAGTTCATCCTCTAAAAGTTCATTTTTATCAAAACCACTCTGTAGTAATTGATTATCACTCAGAATAATCGATTATCATGCTTTGAAACCTGTTTTCTGAAAACCTTGCTGGAATAATCGATTATCTGGATAATCGATTATCCCAGTTTTAAAGTTCTGGAATAATCAATTATCAAGCTAGATAATCGATTATCCTGGTCCTGTTTTACTCCTCTGCGAAAATCGCTCTGTAATAATCGATTATCACTTAAGATAATCGATTATCTATATCTATTATAGTTTTGAATTTTAAATTTGGACTAATTTATGAAATCCCTATTCCCAATTCTTCTGGTTTCGAAATCTTCTATTCCCCAGACCCCAATCTCTCTACTTAAGGTTCTCTAAGGCTCTCTGCAAAACAAAAAACTTTTTTCATACAAAAGTTAAGAGTTGTGATTGCTAGAGAACTTTCTATAGGGAAGAAAAAGGGGCTTTTCAAAACCTAGTGTGGGCTAGAAGCGATTAGAATCACTAAGTGGGTTTCTTGGTGGATTGTGTGTTGTGCCGTCTCTAGGAAAAGCTGTTGTTCATCCTTTGTAGATTCAAAGGAGGTGTTCATCTCTTATGTGACTCAAGAGAGGTATTTTCTAATCCTTATCTTTTTCAATTTGTAATCTGTTGTAAACTGTGATTATAGTGACAACGTTAATCCTCTTTTAGAGGATTAACAACTGGATGTAGGGTCTTTTGATCTGAACCAGTATAAATCAACTTTGTAATCTTTTTTCCCTTATTTCTTTACTTTACAAGCTTTTTAATCGGTGAAATTTGGGAAAAATTTTTAAAACCCTAATTTTTTTTTAAAACCAATTCACCCCCCTCTTGGTTTTTGTCCCTAAACGCGATCATTCCGTTACGCGATTCTAACAAGTGGTGGTATCAGAGCTTGCTTTGATAGTCATTCAAATTTTGAAAATGGTCGGACAAAACCAAACCTTTGTCGAGGGTGCTTCTATCAATAGACCCCCACTTTTTGCGGGGCAAAATTATCCTCTTTGAAAAGTAAGAATGCAAATATTTTTGGAGTTTGTTGATAGGGGTGTATGGGATGCCATTGTAAATGGTCCTTTTATTCCCAAAGTTATTGTAAATGATGTAGAAGAACTAAATTCATTTTCTAGATGGACGGCTAAAGAAAATATGAAAGCCCAATATGATGTTAGGGCTAGGAATATAATTTCATCTGCTTTAACCCTTAATGAGTTTTACAGGATATCCGTTTGCAAGAGTGCTCAAGAGATGTGGGAAATTCTAAGAGTAACCCATGAAGGAACCGATGATGTAAAAAGAGCACGGAAAAATTCTTTGATATAAGAATATGAAATGTTCAGAATGCAAACGGGAAAATCAATTTTTGACGTCCAAAAGCGTTTCACACATATTGTGAACCATCTCACAGGGCTTGGTAAGACTTTTGACACTGATGAATTAAATGTAAAAATTCTTAAATCTTTGGACAGGAAATGGCAACCAAAGGTGACTACCATTACGGAGTCACAACTATGACTATGGCGTCTCTCTTTGGAAAGTTGAGAGAGCATGAACTTGAACTTGGAAGGCTAAACGATGAAGAATGCCAACATCAAAAGAGAAACCTAGCTTTCAAAACTGAAGTTTCTAAAATCAAGAAAAAGAAAGAAGAAGAAAGTTTCGATAGTGAAGAGGATGAAAACTTGAGCCTCATGATAAAAATATTTACAAAGTTCATGAAAGCTAAAGGAAAGCAACCTTTCAAAGGTAAGGGAAAGGTAAAAGAAAGTTCTTCTTTAAGTTTTAAATGTTATGGTTGTGGTGAAACAGGGCATGTGAAATCCAATTGTCCAAACAAGAAAAGTGATGATCATAAAGGCAAGAAATTCTTTAAAAAATAAAGCATATATAGCTTGGGTTGATAGTGACTCAAGTTCGGAGTCAATCGATTCGGAGGTTGAAGCAAATTTTTGCTTGATGGCAAATGACAGTATTTCTTCTGATTGTGAGGTAAGTGATTCTGACTGTTCTTCAAATGATGATGAGAATGACTATGATGCTTTGCAAAATGCATATCAAGAACTATTTGCTACTTTTAAAGATTTGAAAACTGAATATAAATCTTTGAAAAAGAATTTGAATAAATCGGAAAAAGAAGTAGAATCTTTAAAATAAAAAATGGTGACTTTGGAAGAAAAAGAAAATAAACAAATAGCATGTCCATCATATAAAAAAATATGAATATGATATTGACATTCTTAGATACTTACTTGATAAAGCTAAGAAAGAATTAAGTAACTATAGTAAGGATGGAGTTAACGTACAAACTCAAGTAAAATGTCATGTTCCATTAAAAGAACCTAAAAAGAGAACCCAAAGGGTATGGGTTGAAAAAGGATCTAAATCTTCTTAAAATAAAGTTATATCTTTTTCAAGAATTAAATCTAATGCATGCTTCTATTGTATGAAACATGGACATACATCTAATAGGTGCAAAATTAATCATTTTGGTGTTCCAAAGGGAAAATATGTTTGGGTTCCTATAGATAAATGATTTGCTTGTCTCTAACCCCAAGGACCCAAAAGTTATGGGGACCTAAGATTATTATGTTCTTGTTTTGTAGGAAACTTCCAAATCCAAGAAGTTTATGTTGTATCTTGACAGTGGGTGTTCAAGACATATGACTGGAGATAAAAAGAAATTTATGAGTTTCAAAGAAAAGGAACAAGGATATGTAACCTATGGGGACAACAATAAAGGAAGAACCCTTGGAACCGAAAATATTGGTGGTGCAAATACCTTGGAGATAAAGGATGTGCTCCTTGTTGATGGGCTAAAGCACAATCTCCTAAGTATAAGTCAACTTTGTGATAAAGGATTTAAGGTAATTTTTGAAAGTAAGTTTTGCACCATTCATTTAAAGGATTATGAAAATATAGCATTAAAAGGTATTAGGCATAATAATATTTATTTGATTGACTTGGATTGTGTATCTAATGCTAATATAACATGCTTAGTTACTAAAGAAGAAAATCCATGGTTATGGTATAACAGAGCGGCTCATATAAATATGCATCAATTAAATAAATTAATATCTAATGACTTAGTTATTGGTTTGGCTAAGTTAAAATTTGAAAAAGATAGATTATGTAATGCATGTCAAAAAGGTAAACAAATAAAATCATCTTTTAAATCTAAGAATGTTATTTCCACATCAAAACCTTTAGAACTTTTACACTTGGGTTTATTTGGTACATCTAGGATAAAAAGTTTTGGTGGAAATTACTATGCTCTTGTAATTGTTGATGATTTTTCTAGATTTACTTGGACATTTTTCCTAACATTGAAAAGTGAGGCTTTTAAAGTCTTTAGGAAGTTTGCCAAACAAATTCAAAATTAGAAAGACTTAAGAATTAAAGTGTTAAGGAGTGACCATGGCGGGGAATTCCAAAATGAATCTTTTGAAAATTATTGTGAATAAAATGGAATTTTGCATAATTTTTCTGCACCTAGAACTCCCCAACAAAATGGTGTAGTAGAAAGGAAAAATAGGTCACTAGAGAAACTTGCTAGAACCATGTTAAATGAATCAAATGTTCCTAAATAATTTTGGGCTGATGCTGTAAGTACTGCATGTTATGTATTGAATAGAATGCTTATTAGGCCAATCATAAAATTAACTCCTTATAAATTGTTAAATGGAAGGAAGCCTAATTTTTCACATTTAAAAAAATTTGGTTGTAAATGCTTTGTCTTAAATAATGGAAAAGCTAACTTAGGAAAATTTGACGCAAAAGCCGATGAGGTCATTTTCTTAGGTTATTCACTTTCTAGCAAAGCATATAGAATATTGAATAGAAGAAACTTGAATATTGAAGAATATGTACATGTTACCTTTGATGAAATTGTTGACCTTGAGGGAAATCCTCTTGAGTCAAATAAAGAATATGCAAGTGATGATGAATACATAAGAGAAGCTCTAGAAGAAATGTACTTGAATGAGAATGAGCCATCTCAACCAACTGAATTGACAAAAGAGTGGCAACCACCAAGAGGACTTTCAATGGACAATATAATTGGTGATATTTCAAAAGGGGTAAGCACTAGAAATATGACAAATTTTTGTATGTCTATAGCTTTTGTTTCACAGATTGAACCCAAAAGTGTTGAGGAAGCACTCAAAGATGACCAATGGTGCATTGCAATGCAAGAAGAACTCAATCAATTTGAAAGAAATCAAGTCTGGGAATTAATTCAAAGAAAAGAATCCCATCAAGTTATTGGAACAAAATGGGTATTTAGAAACAAACTTGATGAAGATGGAAATATAACAAATAACAAAGCCAGACTTGTTGCCAAAGGATCTTGTCAAGAGGAAGGTATTGATTATGATGAAACCTATCCTCCTGTTGCCATGGAGAATTTGAAATGTGAATGATGGGAGAATTAACCTTCTTTCTTGGACCTAAAATTAAGCAACTTAAAGATGGCACTTTTGTGTCACAAACAAAATATTGCAAAGAGATTCTCAAGAAATTTGAAACGGATTCTACAAAAGTTGCACACACTCCAATGGGAACATCTTGCTATCTAAATAACGACGAATCAGGTTTGGAAATAAATCAATCTATGTATAGAGGTATGATAGGTTCACTATTATATTTAACTGCAAGTAGACCTGATATCATGCAATTTGTATGTGTGTGTGCTAGATTTCAAGCTTGTCCAAAAGAATCTCATCTAACTGCAGTAAAAATAATATTAAAATATTTAAAAGGAACTACCGGATTTGGTTTATGGTACCCATCTAAAGCTTCTCCTATTTTATTAGGTTATTCTGATGCTGATTATGGAGGTTGTAAAGTAGATAGAAAAAGTACTAGTGGTACTTGTCATTTATTAGGATCATCCTTAGTTTCACGGAATTCTAAGAAACAAGTCTGCATTGCTTTATCCAAAACTGAGGCTGATTATATTGCAGCTGGAAATTTTTGTGCTAAATTTTGTGGATGAAGCAACAACTAGAAGATTATAATATTTTTCTAATGTGTGATAATAAAAGTGCAATTAATCTCACAAAGAATCTTGTTATGCATTCTAGAACCAAACACATTGAGATTAGGCATCATTTTTTAAGAGATCACATTTCTAAAAGAAATTGTAAATTTGAGTATATAGACACAAAACATCAGTTAGCAGACATATTTACCAAACCTTTTCCCAAGGATAGATTCTATGAACTTAGAAGAGACTTACGAATATTAGAAATAGTCTAAACTCTGCTAAACTGTAAAATCTTTGCTTTCTGTACTGAAATAATCGATTATTTTGGGAAATAATCAATTATCTTGTGTCTAATACATGTTAAGTTTGTCAATCTCTCTGTAATAATCGATTATCTTGGGTAATAATCAATTATTGAAGCTTAATTGTATGATTCATGAAAAATCTTTCTATAATAATCGATTATCTATGATTCATTTACCCAAATCAGTAATTTCTCTCTGGAATAATTGATTATCTTAAGAAATAATCGATTATTCATGCATTTTCTGGGTAGGGATGAAGAAATAATTTATTATCACTAGTGATAATCAATTATTTGGCGTCGTTAGAGATAATTTAGTCATTTGTAACGACTTTTTATTCTTTAATTCTTGTCAAACTAGCTGTTTATGGTCGTTGGAATCATTTCCTACATATATGAGGGCTCAAAATTGAATCCAAACACTTCCAAACTTCATTTCAAAGAATTCTTCATAGATTTCAAGCTCTCTTGTCTTTCTAAAGCTCTTGCACTTCTCAAAACCTTATATTCTTTTTCTTTCCCACATTCAAATCTTCCCAAATGGTTTCCTCTTCCAGACGTAAGATTCCCATTAGGAGAAGATCTACTCCTGCTTCTCATCCATGCCCAAATTCTATTGAAGGGTGGATCTCTAATGAGGAAGGAAGATAGGAATTCTCAATTTTTGGAAGGAAATGAGTATTATATCTCCTAAGTTTCTTATTGGGGAGCATTACATTGACTGGGGTTTCACCTTTCCCAATCTCCTTGAACAACAAGGAGTTCTGCTCTTCATTGAAATGCAGGGTACATATTATCCTGACTTGGTCAAGGTATTCTATTCCCGGTTCAAATTTAGAGATAGCATCGCCACATCCAGAGTAAAAGGGGTCACCATCATTCTTGATGATGACATTTGGGAAAATGTTGCTCATTTTCCTATTAGAGATGATGTTATCAATGTCCTTGCTGATTTGGAGGATTTCAACCACATTCTGACATATTGTTCCTTCCTTCGCAATCCTATCATGGAAATTGGCAGACAACTTCTGGTCGGTCCTTTGAAGAAAGAAGAATGTATGCTACTGCATCTTCTTGTCTGGATTCTATCTCCTCGAGCCACCAACCATGCTCAATGTTCTACCATTGACCTTCACATCATGCATGCTATCATGAACAATGAGCCAATTGATTGGCCCAACCTTGTCACTTTGACAATGCTCAAAGCGAAGCGTCACCCAACCTTCAAGATTCCTTATGCTCTTCCTATCTCCAGGATTCTTGAATACAAAGGTGTAAATGTTGAAGGGGAACAACAGGATTGGATATTAAATTCTAACAGAATGCTTGACAACACGCTTACTCAGTTGCAGATGGTGAATGTAAATGGAGTTTACATTCATAAAGATGATGCTCCTCACATGGCTGATGTTGCTTAAGATAATGATGATGAGGATATGCCTGCTGCTGATGTTCCTGTTGCTGCAATGTCTTCTGCTGCTCACTCTACATCTCATCCTCCCATTGAAGACATGTTGTTCGATATGAATCAGAGAATGCAAGAATTCTTTTCTATATCTCAAGAACAGCATCAGGAAATCTTAAAATGAATTTCGGATGTGTACGATCGTGTATGTAATTTAGAAGATAGATTTGATGCACAATTCAATAATGATGAGAGTGAAGAGTTCTAAATTCCTCAAAATTCTTGTTTGTTCTTTTATATTGTTTGTACTATATTGAATTATTGAATAAAATTCTATGTTTGAATTGATTGAGGGGGAGTTGTCTATTTTTCTACTTAATGCACGTGTTGAGGGGGAGCTTTCATTTCTTTTGATTATAATCAAAATAGGGGGAAAAATATTTAAAGCCTAATATGTTTAATAATTTTAATGTTGCCTGGTATGTTTAATAATTTTGTTAGTTGTGACAATACAAACAGGTTATTACAAAAGGCTTTAAAGCAAATTTTGATCATCATAAAAAAATGGGAGATTGTTGACTATACATGAGTATGATGCCTAAAGATTTTGATGATGATTCTAGAGCAAAGGACTTGAAGTCTTGAAGACTTATAAGCATTTTTATTTACTTGTAAGAACTTTGTTTTATACTTTTGAGTCTGTAAAATTAAAATCCAAGATAGCCAGCACATAGTTCATCCTCTGAAAGTTCATTTTTATCAAAATCACTTTGTAATAATCAATTATCACTCAAGAAAATTGATTATCATGCTTTGAAACCTGTTTTCTGAAAACCTTGCTGGAATAATCGATTATCCCAGTTTGAAAGTTCTTGAATAATCGATTATCAAGCCAGATAACCGATTATCCTGGTCCTGTTTTACTCCTCTACGAAAATGGCACTGTAATAATTGATTATCACTTAAGATAATCGATTATCTACATCTGTTATGAGTTTTGAATTTTAAATTTGGACCAATTTACGAAATCCCTATTCCCAATTCTTTTGGTTTCAAAATCTTCTATTCCCCAAACCCCAATCTCTCTACTTAAGGTTCTCTGCAAAACAAAAAACTTTTTTCATACAAAAGTTAGGAGTTGTGATTGCTAGAGAACTTTCTGTAGGGAAGAAAAAGGGGCTTTTGAAAACCTAGTGTGGGCTAGAAGTAATAAGAATCATTGAGTGGGTTTCTTGGTGGATTGTGTGTTGTGCCGTCTCTAAGAAAAGTTGTTGTTCATCCTTTGTGGATTCAAAGGAAGTGTTCATCTCTTGTGTGACTCAAGAGAGGTGTTTTATAATCCTTATCTTTTTCAATTTGTAATATGTTGTAAACTGTGATTATAGTGACAGCGTTAATCCTCTTTTAGAGTGATTAACAATTGGACGTATGTTCTTTTGATCCGAACCAGTATAAATCAACTGTGTAATCTTTTTTCCCTTATTTCTTTACTTTACAAGCATTTTAATCGGTGAAATTTGGGGAAAATTTTTAAAACCCTAATTTTTTAAAGAAACCAATTCACCCCCCCCCCCCCCCTCTTGGTTTTTGTCCCTAAACGTGAACATTCGCTGCGCGATTCTAACAAAATATCTACATGGTTCCAGTATCTATTGCATACAAGGAAAACAGTAAAACAAAGTAGTAAAAGAGAGAGAATAGAGAAAGGAACCTCTGAAGTGAGCTTTTTATATAATCTTCGAACTTGAGGATGCTTTTTGGCGATCCCCTCACTCTACAAGCACGCTCCTCACCAGCAAAAGAGAAAATACCCTGCTACTAAGTGTCAGATTTCTCAAAAGGAGACTTCCTTAACCGATTTCTACCTTAAATGGAAATCAAAAAGCTTACTCGAACTTTGGAAAGTGGTCAGAGTTATCCTAAAGTATTAAGAGAGCTTCTAGGATGAGAGAAGGGTGTGAGAGTGTGTGAAATGAGGTGAGGGGAGGCTCCTATTTATAGGAAATCGCACCAGACAGGCCGAGACGGCCATCTAGACTTCTGACAGTTGGGACGTCATTTGGGATTTTGAGACAGCCGTCTCGGGCTCAAGGAAAAGTGGGACGGTCGTCCAAAGGTTAATGAAGTGGGACGACCGTCTGGGATTTCCAAACGGTCGTCTCGGACTTAAGGAAAAATGGGATGGTCATCTGGGAAAGTGGGACGGTCGTCCCGAGCCTCTAACAAATTTTCCTTTATTTTTTCTTATTTTTTGCACACAGAAAGCCCTCCTATCATTACATGGAGCCTAGTGAACACGACTAGGGGCCCAATGAAGTCTTGTCCATCTTCGAATGGAGGATTTCTGGTCTTTATTGTGAGGTCGGACAAGATTAGGGGTTTACAGCTGCCCCCCTTCACCTACCCAAACGGTTGTCGGCAAAATGTGCCGCAAGACCGGTTGGTGGGTGAAGGAGTTGACCATTTTGCTCGGTTGTCCTTCGGATGCTCCTTTGTTGTGGTAGCCGATCCTGTGATCGTAGGACTTGTTCTTAAGATTCCCCTTTAATGCAGTAGCCGATCCTTTGATTGTAAGATTTGTTCCCAGGATGCTCCTTCAATGAGGTAGTCAATCCTTTGATTGTAAGATTTGTTCGCAGGATGCTCCTTTGGTGAGGTAGCCGATCCTTCAACTTGCAGGATGCTCCTTCGGTGAGGTAGTCGATCCATTGATTTATAGGATGCTCCTTTGGTGAGGTAGTCGATCCTTCAATTTGCAGGATGCTTCTTCGCTGAGGTAGTCGATCCTTCGATTTGCAGGATGCTCTTTTGGTGAGGTAGCCAATCTTTCGATTTGCACTAATGTGATAGCGGCTTACTAATCTTGTTCATGCTATGACTCCATGGGGAGTAGTCTTTTGCTTGAATTTGTTTTTTATCTTTTCTGAGTATTCATCCAGTGCGCTGGGGATTCTTCTTTTTGGCTTTTATAATAGCCATCCAGCTTCTTGATTGCTAGGGATTCTTTGGTTTTTTCGGCTTTTTCCATAGCCATCCGACTTTGTTGGTTGTCGGGGATTCTTTGTGTTTTGGGCTTTTCTGATAGTCGTTCAGCTTTGTTGGTTGCTGGGGATTCTTGATAAGTGCCTCTTAGGTAGGCAGGAATCTACTGGGGATTTGTTGATTCTTGATAATGCCTCTGAGTAGACAGATGCTTCAACAAAAATGAAGACTTAGTGTTTGCACTGTTTTGCCTCTGAATAAGCTGATGTCCCATTCTGGGGATCTAGCTCTTGCTTGCCAGGTCTTGCCTATGCGTAGACAAATGACTCTCTGAGGATGTGAGTCTTGAAATTTGCCTTTACAGTAGGCTCACTGGGGATATACTTCACTTTTTGTTGATCCACCAGGGAATTGGTTGATTTCCTGGGGATCTAATTTTGGTTGCCCTCTAGGGGATGGAGTCTTGGCTCTTGGATTGATGTTGATGGGAAATGGCTTTGTGAAGCTCTTATTCTGCTAGGGGAATGAAATTTCCGATTCCTTGCTTTGGGTGATTTATTCCTCTTCTTCTTTTTTGAGGTGACCTACTTAGGGATTTATTTGGTTACCTAAAATTTAGGATTTTTATTTAATTTTGTCTTTTTCTATGATTTATCTCTTTTTTTCGCGATTTGAGAATTGTCTTCATTGGGATAATGTGTGTGCCTTTTTACTTTTTAGTTTCTTTTATGCACACAGGCTTTTTCTTCTCCATGGGGATCCGCAGGGGATTTCCTTTTTCGTGGCCCCCTTGGGGGTTTATTGGCCTTCCTTTGTCATGGCCTTTTCTTTTTGGGCATTCGCTGGGGATGAATGGTTTTCTTTTCCTTTCTTTTTTTCTTTTTCTTGAGCCCTTGGGGGTATGGAGGTTTGCCTCCTTGATTGCTTGATGATGGATGTGATGCCTTTATTCTTCCATTGGGGAATGTGGCAGAGATTTGGTTGAGTATGCTTGATAACTCATGTGGTGGCGATGTTAAGCCTTGGGGAATATTTTTTGTTTGTGTCACTTTATCGGTGGCAATTTGCTATGCTTTCTTGAGGGAGCTTTATTTGGAGACCTGTTCTGGACGATCCTGTTTTCAAACACAAACATGGAGCCTAGTCTCCTTATATGCATGAATGTTTTTCATTTTTTGTTATTTATCTAAAGTATTTTTTATTTTTTTTATTTTGACCGAGTCCTTTTGTGCGACTACTGGTGTGTGAATGCCCTAAATGCAATCTATTTGTTTATTTAATGCACCTAGAAAACTGACTAACATTCTCCTGTTGGACTTTAATGATTATGCTGATGGGCTCCTTTTTTATTTTTATTTTTTTAAGCCCTATCTTTTGCCTAGACTGCCCTTTTGGGGTTTTCGATTTAGCGAGCTGCCTTAATTTTTACCTAGGATATCTTAGTGGGTTTTTTCTCTTTATGAGTGCCTTAACTTTTGCCTAGACCGCCCTTTGCAGGTTTTCAATCTAGCAGGTTGCCCTAACTTTTGCCTAAGAATCTCCTAGCAGGCATTATTCCTTTTTTATTTTCATTTTTCTTTTTCAATGCTTGCATGATATGATCTTGACAAAATGACTTTGCACATATTTATGATTTATCAATATAGAGGAAATTTCATAAACTGGTCAAGAGAAAAGAAATGAAAGACAATTTTATTGATATGCATGGGCAAAAGGTTCATTATTTTCATAGGAGGATTACAAATGGAATTTAGAATAATGGTAGGCCAAAGTTGGCTACACTGTGTAAGTTATAATAATCATGTTTATGATATCTGCTGAAAGTGATGAAGATCTTATTTAATCATTTGATAAAACGAAGATCTTGTTGATTTGATGAAATCAAATGAAGTCAAAGGCTATTCTGCTGAAGTCAAAGGTTACTTGGTTAAAAGGGTAGAGTGATTAGTGAGTCTGCATCTATACATAGGTATAATAATTCAAATCTCTCTACTGCATGAGGTTTCATCATTTAAAATATTTTGAAAATGCCTTTAAACGTGTTTAATCTGTTAAAAACCAAAGTAGTCGGTTAAATGGTTTTTAAGTAATTGTTTTAACTAATATTATATGAGCTTTGTCAGTTAAAATGTTCTTAACACTTACATAACAGGTTTTTAACTGATAGGTTTTCGAAATAATCAATTAAAACCTTTTAAAACATATACTGCAACTGTTTTAATCGATTTATCTTCGAATTAATCGATTAAAACAACTTAAGGGATTTTTTACAAAGTGTTTTAATCGATTGAAATGATGTCGTATCAGTTAAAACAAATCTGGAAAATGATCAAGAACATTTTAACAGATTAAAAGAAGTTTTAACAGATTGATTCAAGTCTTTTAACAGATTAAAAGATTCTTTTAACAGATTAATTAAACCAGCAGTTAGAACAATTCTATATATAAACAGAATTGCTTGAGTCTTTTAAAATATACCTTTTGAGCAATTAATCAAGCAATCATAAGAGCTACTTTCAAGAAAGAATCACGCAAGTTTTGTGAAGTTTTTCGAAGTTCTTTCTTGAGGCAATTTCTGCATTTCTTTTGTGAAGAAACTCATTCTACAGAGCTGCATAATCCGGGTTTGAGTGTTCTAGTTTCTTCTCCTTGTTTCTTTTACATTTCATTACTGTACTGTGGGTGTCTGGAAGTGTGGGCACTGGTTTGTGTGGCTGGAATTTGGCTGCAGGGTGGTTCAAGAACTGGAAGTTGGTTCTTGGTGAAGGTTTAGGTGCAAGGACTGGAATTTTGGTTTTTGTGGTAGATTGGGTGTGTGATTGGAATCTGTAAAACATTCAATCTAGTGGAACTCAGCTGGAATTTGGCTGGGAACTGGACGTAGCCGTAGGATTGGGTGAACCAGTATAAATCTTGATTGTATCTCTAAACCTTTCTCTCTTTAATTCTGTTGCTACCTTTATTTTGATTATTTGTTTTGTTTGATTCAAGAATTGGTCAGAACTCTTAATCTTTAAAATAGATAATCTGTAAATTGTGAAAATATTTCAAAGATCAATTCACCCCCCCCTCTTGATCTCAGCCTCCTTTTCTAACATCTGCCCCCCTGGTTCTCCTAGTTGCTTCATTTGAGATGTCGAGCCCGGAGTGAAGACTATGCAAAACTGCCTGCTTCTAGAAGGATGTTACCATAGCCGCCTTTTGGTTTTTGACTAAGGCAACCATTTCTCTTAGGGGATATTTTTTATTTCCTTTCTTCTCTTCTTCCCCTCATTTTTTTTGTTTTTTTTTAAGCCTCTAGCTTTTACCTAGGATGTACCCTAGCGAGGCGTGTGGACCCTAACTTTTTGCCCAGGATGCCCTTTGCGGGTTTTCGTCCTGGCGGGTCATGAGAAATGCCCTCAAGCATAATACTTCTTCACCGCATCATAATTGATTGGGTGTCGAAGTTCTTTTTCGTTCATGTCGATGAGGATAAGAGCTCCTTCTAAGAAGCTCGCTTGACTACAAAGGGTCCTGTCATGATTTGCTGCCCATTTTCCAACTTTATCTTTCTGGGCCGAAAGCAATTTCTTTACCATTAAATTCCCCTCATGGTAAATATCGGGGTTGACCTTTTTATCGTAAGCCCTTTCGATCCTCTTTTGGTAGGCTTGTCTACAACATATGGCGTCCAACCATTTTTCTTTGAATAAGTTCAAGTGGTCATATTGGCTTTAGACCACTAAGCTTCTGTCAATTTTTGCTTCCTTGATATCTCGTAGGGAAGGTATTTCGACCTCTTTTGGTAGTATGGCCTCCATGCCATGCACAAGGGAAAATAGAGTAGCTCCTATGGAGGTCCGTACGGAAATTTGATATCCATAAAGGGCAGAGGGTAACATTTCATGCCAATCCTTGTAGGTTTTGACCATCTTTCGGATCATCGTCTTGACATTCCTTATTGGTTTCCCCCACTACACCATTCATTATAGGTCGGTAGGGAAAAGACATATGATGTTGAAATTTGAGATTTTGGCATGTCATAGTAGGACCATGCGCATGTGTCGACATATTTTCTTTAATAGTTATATTGAACCTTCCCTGACGTTTATCATTGATTTAGGTATTAATACTTATTTCTTTCTTATTGTTTCCTTGCCCCCAAATCGATGGCCTCAGTTTCTTCCTAGTCGGACCGTATAGATTGAGCTTCTTTTTCTAACATCCTTTGTATGTCCGAGGAGACGGTCCCCTTCTAACTGTCTGACTCAGTCCATTCGCCTTCGGCTTTCGGATCCCAGAGAGTTATCCATCACATACATGATTGTTTTTATTTACGTTTCTATTTAGGTTAAGATTTTTTGCCAATTATTTTGAAAGAATATTAAGAGAGAAAAGAATGAAAAAGGATATGAATGCTTATGCAAATGCCTCATTGTATTGATAAAAAAGAAATATTTACAAAGCCATTTTAATCAAAGATCTCGTGGCCACGGGCGAGGACCGCGAGATATATGTAGGAAGCTTAAAAACATATGAAGCTAACATAAGGAGCCCTAATCAGCTGGTCAACCCCGTTATTCCAGTTGTGATAGAGGCTTGGCATCTACGTTAGGAACGGGAGCATCGAAGGTGATCCACCCGGCATTCAACAATTCTTGAACCCTATATTTCAGGTTTACGCAATTCTCCATGGAATGCCCGGGAACGCCCGAGTGGTAGTCACATTTTTCGTTGAGCTTGTACCAACCGGGGTAAGGTGGACCCATCTTCTTTGGAGGGATACGTGCTAGGAGCTTGACCTCTAACAGCTTTAGCAGCAGACTCCCATAGGAGGTTGGAATGGGAGTGAATTTCTTCTCTTGTCTACGTGATTGCCCAGCTGGTGGCGAAGAGGAAGGAGTAGCAAAGTTGATGATGTTCACACTTCCCTCCTTCTTCTGGCCAAAGGACTTTTTTAATGATGCGCTAGAAGAGGAAGGTTGTGCAATCCTTCCGCTCTTCAATCCTTGTTCCACTCTCTCACCGATGGTTACCACATCCGCGAAAAGAGTTGACGTGTTCCCTATCATCATGTCATAATAGGGACCCGTCAACGAGTTCATAAACATGGACACGGTTTCCTTATCTAATAGCGGAGGCTCCACTTGGGTGACCAACTCCCTCCAACGCTGAGCATACGCCATGAAGGATTCGTCGTTTCTCTTGCTCAGAGCTTGAATATTTGACCTATCTGGAGTCAGATCGATGTTATATTTATAATAGCGAAGGAAGGCGTCTGCCAGCTGTTTCCATGTTTGGACTTGTCCCCCTTCCAACTGCATATACTAGTTCAAGGCTGAATCGGCCAAGCTTTCTTGAAAACAGCGGATAAGGAGTTCCTTGTTATCGGCATATGAAGTCATCTTACGGTAGTACATTGTAAGATGGCTCATGGGGCAAGTCATTCCCATGTACTTTGGGAAATCTGGAACCTTGAATTTGGGGGGGAATTGGATATTATTAACGAGGCACATGTCGGCCGCCTCCTTAATATCAAAATTATGTCACTCCATAGCCCTTAACCTCTCTTCGATGGTAGAAATCTATTACTTGGAAACTTCGGGAGGTTGGATTACTGCCCTCACTTTGGGTTGTACGTGAGCTCCCTGCTCAAGCTCACGGTTGGAGCCCTCCTCTTTCTCGTGATGTGAGGCATGGTCACTATGGGGCTCTCCTTGTGTAGGTTTTGCTAACACATTAACTCCATTAACTGTGTCGTCTGTTCCTTCATGGAGTTAAGCTCAATAGTGAGCTTACGGTTCTTCCCCTCTAATTGTTCCATCCTCTTGGCCTTTTGCGCGCGAGTGAGGACAGGAAGAAGACCAGCCACTTTCTAGAATGCAATATGAGTTAGGGTTTTTATTTTATTTTTTGTAATGAAATGAATGATTAGTGTAGGATAGATATGCCTTAAGACAATGGCTTCGGTGTCATCCTTAAAGCTTACGCCTTGCGGGGCACCATACCCACTTTGGTGTAATGGTTCCTTCCTCATCACAAATTTGACAAGTATTACGAAGGTTACCACACCTTAGCACATTTGTCCCTTCCTTGTGGATGGTTACAAACGTGTTTGGGGCCTCTTTAGCACCTTAGCAAACAATTCACTCATTCGCGAACAGAGTGACGACGTTTAATTATGAGGTAGGGGTATCCTGCAGAAAAGTGCATTTTCAAGGTGGTTCTAATTATTCTCACCAAATCCAGGCCCCCAAGGTGCCCCCATTATAAAGTCCCCTCGATCTCTCAGTCTTCGAACCATGCATGGGTCTCCATATCGATGTTCTTAGACCAAGACAAGAGAGTTATCATCTTGAGTGGTGGTTTCCGACAACGACCTGTAGGCAAATCGAGACCATTACACTACTACAAAATATACTTTCTATGTCGTCATTTAACGTCGGTTATAGCTGAGATGACGTAGAAAGTACTTTCTATGTCGGTTCCCATATAAACCGACGTTGAAAGTCTTTTTTTTTTCACCCAAAAACTCACTTAAATTTGAAAATTGTCATTGGCAAGATTCGAACCCAAGTACTTTAGAGTTGGAGACTCGATACTCCAACCACTAAGCTACTAGAATTTTCTCGATAATAACTTACAAATAAATTATATTTATATACAAATAAATATATATCCATGTAAATATATATTTTTTTGTATATATTTTCTGGAAAGTATTTTTATTTTTATTTTCAGCCAAAAATTCTCTTAAGTTAATGAATTGTCACTGATAGCATTTGAACCCAGTATTTTAGGGTTGAAAGTTAATATCCCAACCACTAAACTACTATAATTTTTTGATAATAACTTACAAATAAATTATATTGGTATTTTTCGATCAAGGGTGAAAGTGTGATTGACTCTTGCTTGAGTGAAAATATGTTAAAGCTCACGGAAATTTACTTACTCAAGTCTCGCTTGAGCGAAAATTGGTATTTTTCGCTTAAGAGCAAATAACGTGTTTCCCAAATTTATTTTATATCATTATATAAATAAAATTATAAAGATTATATTTTGTCATTAAATTACAAACTCATATAAAGATACCTGCTCACAAATTTAGCATCAAATTTTGAAAACTCACTCGACACACACTTTCATTTTCGAGTGTGCCCTCACATCCAACATATAAATATATAACTATATAAATATATCAAAATATATAAATATATTTGTATTTATATATTTATATATTTACACGGATATATATTTATTTGTATATAAATATAATTTATTTGTAAGTTATTATCGGAAAATTCTAGTAGTTTAGTGGTTGGAGTATCGGCCTCCAACTCTAAAGTACTCGGGTTCGAATCCTACCAATGACAATTCTCTTAAAAAATTAATAAACTTCTAAAAAATATAATATAAAGAGATGGAGGACCTAATAAAAATATAATATAAAGAGAGGGGAGACTTCTAGATAAATAAAAGGGGGAAAAGGGTTGTAAATAAATAAAAATTATTAATTTAAAAAATCATACTTTCAACGTCGGTTTATTAGAACCGACGTTGAAAGTTACGACTTTCAACGTCGCCTGATACAACATCGGTTTATTAGAACCGACGTTGAAAACTTTATTTGTAGTAGTGTTACTACGGTCGGTCGTACCTGTCACCCACTCCCTAAGTTCATCCCTCATGCCCCCAGGTATAGGGGGATTGTTGTGTGCAAAGGTTTGTGTACACTTGTTATTTCAAATTATTGCAAAAAATAAACATACAACAGTTATTAAAGCCATAGAATAAAGCATGTTATAAATACAAGGAAGGGTAAAAGCATAATTTCAAATCATTATTTATTTAAATTAGTTCATCACTAAATGGGATCAACTCTCTAGCTTTCCCAGTAGAGTCGACATTTGTCGTTGCCTTCAAAAGACACAGTCAGAGCGACGCGATGGTTTTGATGACTCGCGTTTTCTAAAGAAGTGGTCAACGCTTTTAGGTTGTTCGATAACCGGGCTGAAGCTAAAAGCGAGGTTTTCGTAAAGGGTTCTATGGAGTCGCCACCGATGTTTTAACCATTGAAAGTGATGAAGATCTTATTGAATCATTTGATAAAACGAAGATTTTGTTAATTTGATGAAGTCAAAGGCTATTCTGATGAAGTCAAAGGTTACTTGGTTAAAAGGGTAGAGTGATTAGTGAGTCTGCATCTATACATAGGTATAATCATTCATATATCTCTGCTCCATAAGGTTTAATCATTTCAAAGAATTTGAAAATGCCTCTAAAGATGTTTTTAATCCATTAAAAACCAAAGTAATCGGTTAAATTGTTTTTAGCAAATTGTTTTAACTGATATTATATGATCTTTATCAATTAAAATGCTCTTAAAACTTACATAACATATTTTTAACTGATAGGTTTCCGAAATAATCGATTAAAACCTTTTAAAGCATTCACTGGAATTGTTTTAATCGATACACTTTCAAATTAATCAATTATTTTCATTAAAGGAGTTTTTGAAAATCTTCTGCCAGTATTTTAACTGATATAGTTTCGAAATAATCGATTAAAATCACTTAAAATGTTTTGGAAAGTGTTATGACAGTATTTTAATCGATACAAACTTGAAACAATCAATTAAAATAACTTGAAATATTTTGAAAGGTGTTCTGTCAGAATTTTAATCGATGTAAAATCGAATTAATCGATTAAAACAATTTAAGGGAATTTTTGCTAATTGTTTTAATCGATTAAAACTGGTTGTTATCAGTTAAAATCACTTAGAAAGTTTTATGAAAATATTTGGCAAAATTTTAATCGATTAAATTGCTAATTAATCGATTAAAACAACTTAAAGGATTTTTTACAAAGTGTTTTAATCGATTGAAATGTTGTCGTATCAGTTAAAACAAATCTGGAAAATAATCTAGAACATTTTAACAGATTAAAAGAAGTTTTAACAGATTATTTCAAGACTTTTAACAGATTAAAATATTGTTTTAACAGATTAATTAAATCAACAGTTAGATCAAATCTCTATATAAACAGGATTGCTTCAGTCTTTTAAAATATATCTTTGAGCAATCAATCAAGAAATCATAAGTGAAGTTTTTCAAGAAAGAATCACGCAAGTTCTGTGGTGTTTTTTGAAAGTTCTTTCTTGAGGAATTTTTGCATTTTTTTTGTGAAGAAACTCATATTGCAGGGACTACATAATCCGAGTTAGATTGTTTTAGTTTCTTCTCTTTCATTTTCTTTCATTCTTGTTATATTGTAAGTGCCTGGAATTGTTAGGCACGGTTTCTGTGGCTGGAATTTGGCTGCAGGTTGGTTCAAGAACTGGAAGTTAGTTCTTGGTAAAGGTTTAGGTGCAAGGACTGGAATTTTGGTTCTTGTGGTAGATTGGGTGTGTGATTGGAATCTATAATCTGTAAAACATTCAATATAGTGGAACTCAAATGGAATTTGGCTGAGAACTAGACGTAGCCCTGAGATTGGGTGAACCAGTATAAATCTTGGTTATATTTCTCTAAACACACTAGTGGAAAAATATGATTCTATGACGACATTTTATCACGGTTGTAATCCACCCGTCATAGTATATAGGGCGGTGGCATTTTTGTAATAATATTATGAACTTTTTATGTCAGTTGTTATATAACCAACATGGTATGTGGCAAATTCACTTTTTATGTTGGTTAAATTTTAACTGATATAGAAAGTACTTTCTATGTCGGTTAAAATTTAACCGACATAAATAGTGAACTTTTTATGTCGGTTAAAATTTAACCGACATAGAAAGTGAACTTTTTATGTCAGTTAAATTTTAACCGACATAGAAAGTGAACTTTTTATGTCGGTTAAATTTTAACTGACATAGAAAGTACTTTTTATGTCGGTTAAATTTTAACCGACACAAAAAGTACTTTCTATGTCGGTTGAAATTTAACCGACATAGAAAGTGTATATTAAATAAAAAAAATTAAATATATAAGTATATAAATATTTATATATCAAAATATATAAATATATTTGTATTTATATATTTTGTATATAAATATAATTTATTTGTAAGTTATGTATCAGAAATTCATAGTAGTTTAGTGGTTGGAGTATCGGTCTCCAACTCTAAGGTACTCGGGTTTGAATCTTGCCAGAGACAAATCTCTTAAATAGATAATAAAATAATATATTATAAAGTATAATAAAAATATAATATGAATAAATAAATAAAAATCGTACTAGTGTAGTGGTTGGTCTAATTCTAGACTCTAATGTACTGGGTTCGAATCCTACTAGTCACAATTTTCGTAAAAAGTCCATTACTTTCTATGTCGGTTCATTACAATCGACATAAAAAGTCATACTTTCTATGACGGTTCATCACAACCGACGTAAAAAGTCATACTTTTTATGACCCCTGTATCTATGTCGCCTCTTTAACCGACGTAAAAAGCTCATTTTAACCGACATAAAAAGCCTTTTTTGCACTGGTGACATTACTCTCTTTAATTCTGTTGTTGCCTTTATTTTAATTGCTTTTTTTGCTTGATTCAAGAATTGGTCAAAACTCTTAATCTTTGAAATATATAATCTATAAATTGCGAAAATCTTTCAAAGATCAATTCACACCCCCCCCCCTCTTGATCTCAGCCTCTTTTTCTAACAACCATAAAAATCGGAAAACAAAGAGAAGAAGGCGTTGGTTTAGAAAAATCAACTTTGCCCATTACAACTAGAGTTTGGGTAAGGGAGTTAGTTACGTGTGGGAAAGGTGTTAGCACCTCACAACGCCCCTTTTGGGTTCCCTATGATGGACTAATTCATAAAATAAAGACTGAAAAAAACTAAGTTTTTACCCTATTTATATATCTACTAGCAGAAATTAAATGTCTACATGGTCCTAGTATCTAATACATATAAGGAAAGTAGTAAAAGAGAGAGAATAGAGAAAGGAACCTCCGAAGCGAGCCTTTTATATAACCTTCGAACTTGAGAATGTTTTTTGGCGATCCCCTCACTCTACAAGCACACTCCTCACCAGAAAAATAGAAAATACCCTCCTACCGAGTGTTGGATGTCTCAAAAGGAGATATCCTTAACCGATTTCTACCTTAAACGGAAATCGGAAAGCTTACTCGAACTCTAGAAAATGCTTAGAGTTATCCCGAACTCTTAAGAGAGCTTATAGGATGAGAGAAGGGTGTAAGAGTGTGTGAAATGAGGTGAGGGCATGCTCCTATTTATAGAAATCGTGCCAGACAGGCCGGGATGGCTGTCTGGACTTCTAACAGTTGGGACGATTGTCTGGGATTTCGAGACGGTCGTCTCGGGCTCAAAGAAAAGTGTGACATCCGTCTGGAAAAGTGGGACTAGCGTCCCAAAGGTTAATGAAGTGGGACGACCATTTGGGATTTCTAGACTATCATCTCGGACTTAAGGAGAAATGGGACAACCGTCAAGGAAAGTGGGACGGCCGTCCCGAGCCTTTGACAAATTTTCCTTTATTTTTTCTTATTTTTTGCATACAGAAAGCCCTTCTATCCTTACATGGAGCCTAGTGAACACAACTAGGGGCCAAATGAAACCTTGTCCATCTTCGAACGAAGAATTTCTGGTCTTTATTGTGAGGCCGGGCAAGATTAGGGGTTTACAGTTTGGCCAAGGTTGGTTATACTATATAGGTTTTAACAATCATGTCTATGATATCTGCCCCCTGTTTCTCCTATTTGCTTTAGTTGAGATGCCCGAGCCCAGAGTGAAGACTATGCAAAGTTGCCTACTTCTGGAAGGATGTTACCTTAGCCGCCTTTCGGTTTTCGACCAGGATAACCATTGCTCTTATGATTTTTGTAACCATCTTACGGCAGTACATTGTAAGATGGCTTTTGGGACAAGTAAATCCCATGTACTTGGGAAAGTTCGGGATTTTAAACTTTGGAGGGAATTGGATGTTCTTAACAAGGCATATGTTAGTTGCCTCTTTAACATCGAAGTTATGTCCCTCCATGGCCTTCAGTCTCTCTTCCAAAACAGAGATTTGTTGCTTAGAGACCTCAAGGGGGCGGATGAGCACCTCCCTCGCGTCGGACTGCACATGAACTTCTTGTTCATGACCATAGACGATTTCCTCTTCCTCTTCCTCATGGCGAGAGGCGTGGTCGCCATGAGGGTCGCCTTTGTTGAGGTTTTGTTGGCGCATTAGTTCCATCATTTGCGCCATCTGCTCCCTCAGGGAACTGACCTCAGCAGTAAGCTTGTGGTTTTGCTCCTCTAATTGCTCCATCACTTTAGCTCTCTGTGCACGGGTTCAGACAGGAGAAAAACCAACCACTTTCTAGAATGCGAGAATGAATTTTAGTATTTAATATGAATTATTGGTGTGGGATAGATATGCCTTAAGACAATGAATTTGGTGTCATCCTCAAAGCTTACGCTTTGCGGGGCACCATACCCACTTTGGTGTAATGGTTCCTTCCCCATCATGGTTTCGACAAGTATTACGAAGGTTACCACACCTTAGCACATTTGTCCCTTCCTTGTGGATGGTTACAAATGTGTTTTGTGTAACCCCCCTTACAGATTACATTTATTAATCTTAATTTATTAACTAAGTTGGTAATATTTTCAATACTCATAGAAGGTTAATAGAAAATATACCAAGTGAACAATTAATTTAGGTAAAGTTTTATATTAAATTAAGCAACAAGTTCTAGTACAAAGTTTTCAAAATATTACAAGTCATAAAGTTATACTTATATGTTATACAATTCCCAACCTAAGCTCGGGATTTTTTGCATCTGACATCTATCTCTTGGACTATGTATTCCTGCATCATACGTCACCAACATCCGGGATTGAAATATTTATGGGGTTAGACATTTAATTTTATCCACAACAAATAAAGCAAACATTTATACGATAAAATCAACCAATGAAACATTCCTTCTAATAAATATACAACCATATATAATTTAATTTAAAAATTAATTATGAGAAACAAATAAATAAATCATGGAATCATAATAGAGAATATCATACAAATCTTGAATAATCTACAATTTCATCATGCAATATGTTTATGATATGCACATGTGACTCAAATCGTAAAACTTTAAAATCATGCTTTTGACTCAAAATAAAAAAAATTATTTTTGACTCAGTGCTCCATGGAGACTCATTTGAGTGTGTAGTGGAACCAGAGCTTAACATCACCTTGTCCGGTGATTCGGCAATGTCTCACTAAATACGAACAAGTAGACAGTAGTCAGAGTGTCAGTGCACCCAGCAGGCTACCACGACACAGAATCAAATAAAGACTGACCACTTATGGAATTGTCCATGCCCAAACACTCCCTAGACCAGAGGTCCATCCCCATAGACCAGAGGTCCTGTCTTACCTATTCTACTTCCCCATTTACTATCAGAGATTCTAGTAGCTCAATTCTTAATAATTCATTCTCTGTCTCATTTGGCCAGCCATTTTCATAGTCATATTCCACTACCAGATGCTCTTGATAGTAAATTGACTCACATAAATATTTTTAAAATTCTGTTTTGCACATCATTATTCCTACCAACCATCCTTGGTAGCAACTTAAGAGAAATTTTCAAATACTTTTCTGTAAAAACTTTTCTGTGACTTCCAGAAAACATTTCATGCACTATGTTTATGTCTTGTATGAAACAAAACAATCTATCATTAATTAATTACTTAGAAACATATCCTTCATGTATTCAAAATTTCAATTACAATTCATAGTTGTTTTAAGCAAGACAATTTCTATTAATAATTTATTTTGTAGGGTTCAATATTTTGTTCATATCTTGAGTTCTAGACCACCTTTTAAGATGATTCCAATTGTGTTGGAAAGATAAGACAATGACCTATAACTTTGATGAAGGCACTATCCTCAAATTCTAACATTTACTAAGTTGTTTTCCAAGTAAACAAAGAGGGGGTAATATACTATTTGACTTTATCTCGATTATACCCTTAACCTTTTTCAAAATTCCATTTATGTCCTAGGTTGTAAAATGACCATTTTACCCTTGAACATTTCCATAATTCCATCCATGTCCCTAAGATATGAAATGACTATTTTACCCTTGATCTTTTTCAAAATTCCATTTATGTCCCTAAGATTTGAAATGACTATTTTACCCTTAATCTTTTTCAAAAATTCCATTTATGTCCCTAATATGTGAAATGACTATTTTACCCTTAATCTTTTTCAAAAATTCCATTTATGTCCCTAATATCTGAAATGACTATTTTACCCTTGATCTTTTGCTAAAATTATCACCTAGTCCTTTCTTCTTCATTTGCTCCCCTGTAAGCCATTTTCAAGCTTCAGATTTTCCAATTTCTCAATTTAAAGCACCCAAATTAGTTCTAAATCAAAATTAAACATATAATATGTCCAAATTAATTCAAAAACAACAATTTTACTATATAATTCATCCTTAATTTCAAGAATTTCATCAATATTTAAAACTTTGCAAATTATGAATAGTAATCATCTCCAGTACGCCATTTTCAAAATCCAAATTTCAAATTTCTCAGTTTCAATCACCCAAATTAGTTCCAAATCAAAATTAAACCATACACATGTTCATTTTAAGTTAAAACAAAAATTTTATTATATAATTCATCCTTAATTTGAAGAATTTCAGCAATATTTCAAACTTTGCAAATGATGAATAGTAATATCTAATTTCAAAATTTAAGACATTCGTATGAATAAAACTAAACGTCTAACCCATACCTGGCTCCTTCAAAATCTTATTACTCTCTTAATTTCTTATGCTCCCCTTTCCTCCTTTCTCTCGAATTCTTCTTCTCAGAATTCTGGTGCCTCTTTGTTGGATTTGTAAGTTACGGGAATTGTATGTTTTTGTGTAAGTAAGTTTTCAAATTTCTTCCTATTTATACACTTATCTTACCGACTTATACTCCTTCTCGAATTTTCTTTAATTTTATTCTCCACCGCCTTATTTCACCGACTCAATTCAAAGGTTCTACCGACTTGATCTAAAACTACGGTTCTCGAGTACCATTTCTCTCTTTTCGTGATTTTCTTTTTTCATAGAAAGTTTACATAATATTTAAATGAATAAGTTCATTATTAATATATATATATATATATATATATATATATATATATATATATATATTATAGTATTAAATTTCTAAATATTTATTTATTCATTTATTTAATTTTATTATTAAGAATTATTATTAAATTATTATTTGACACAATATTAACCTTGGATTTTATTTTATAATTTTCTTAAGATAAAATTACTATAAAAATCATGTTTTATTTTTATAATAACTCTACATAATATTTAGTACATATTTATAACTTACAAAATTTATTTATATAAATGATTGCAAAATTTAGGATATTACAATTCTCCCCTACTAAATAAAATTTCGTCCTCGAAATTTGTAATACATTCTATGTGAATAGATAAGGGTATTCAATTCTCATTTTCTCTTCCAGTTCTCATGTAGTGTCGCCTCTAACATCATCCCAAATAACCTTAACCAGTGGAATATCTTTTCCTCTTAGATGCTTAATCCTTCTTTGTTCAATCTTAACAGGACTTGGTTCAAAGGTGAGGTTTTCCTTTACCTGTACTTGATCAGGTTCTAGGACATGTGTTGGATCTGAAATGTACTTTCTCAATTGTGACACATGGAATACATCATGAAGATTTGAGAGAAAAGGTGGTAAAGCTATCTGGTATGCAACATTTCCAACCCGTTTTGTAATTTGATAAGGCCCAATATATTTAGGGGAAAGTTTCGTAGATTTAATAGCTCTGCCAACTCCCGTAATAGGTGTAACTTTCAAAAATACATGATCTCCTTCTTGAAATTCTAAAGGTTTCCTTCTCTTATTAGCATAACTTTTTTGTCGAATTTGAGCAGTTCTCATCTTATCTTGAATTATTTTTACCTTATTCGTTGTTTGTTGGATTATATCTGGTCCTATTAATAAATTTTTACCATCCTGATACCAAACTAAAGGTGTCCTACACTTACGCCCATAAAGTGCTTCATAAGGGGCCATACCTATACTAGAGTGATAACTATTATTATATGTAAATTCTACTAAGGGTAAAATTTCATCCCAACTAGATTTTTCTTCTAATACACAAGCCCTTAAAAGATCTTTTAATGACTAGATGGTTCTTTCAGTCTGCCCATCAGTTTAAGGATGATAGGCTGAACTGAGATGCAATTTACTTCCTAAATCTTTTTGGAATTCTTTCCAAAATCTAGATACAAATCTGGGATCTCTATCTGACACTATACTAGTTGGTACACCATGTAGTCTAACAATTTCTTTGATATACAACAATGCTAACTTATCTAAAGAGTACTTAATATTAATGGGAATGAAATGAGCAGTTTTGGTTAATCTATCCACAATCACCCTAATAGAATTCTAATTTCTAGAAGTTTTGGGTAAACCCACCACAAAATCCATGGATACACTATCCCATTTCCAAACTGGAATTTCTAATGGTTGTAACATGGCAGAGGATTTTTGATGTTCTATTTTAATTTTCTGACATGTTAAGCAACGACAACATATTCTGCTACGTCCTTCTTCATTCCAGGCCACCAAAACATTTCTTTCAAATCCTTATACATTTTTTTAGAATCGCGCAGCGGAATGTTCGCGTGGTCGGACAAAAACCAAGAGGGGGGGTGAATTGGTTTCTTAACAAAAATTAGGTTTTCAAAATTTTCCCCAAATTTTACCGATTAAAAACTGTGTAAATGTAAATAGAGATAGAGATAGAGTCTTACACAGGAGATTTATACTGGTTCGGATCAAAAGACCCTACGTCCAGTTGCTAATCACTCAAATAGAGGATTAACGCTGTCACTATAATCAAAGTTGTTACAAACAGATTACAATGGAAAAGATAAAGTAAAGAAAACACCTCTCTGGAAATCCACAAGAGATGAAGAACAACATTCCCTAGAGACGGCACAACACACAATCCACTAAGAACTCCACTTAGTGATTCTTATCGCTTCTAGCCCACACCAGGTTCCAAAAGCCCCTTTTTCTTGCAACAAACAGTTCTCTGGCACTCACAACACTTAACTTTTGTATGAAAAAGGTTGTTCTTCTTTTCTGAGTGCCATAGAGAAGCTTAAGTAGAGAAATTAGGGTTTGGGAATTGGGATTTTCGAAACTAGGGTTCTTGGAAATAGGGTTTTCGAAAATAAGGTTGATTTGAAGTTAAAAATCAAAATCTGACTGAAATAATCGATTAAATGAAGTGTTAATCGATTATTACAGAGCCAAAATCAACAGAACCCCAAAACTCTCTTTTTTAATCGATTAAATGACATGTTAATCGATTAACAGGTCTGTTAATCGATTAACAGGGGTGTTAATCGATTAAACCAGTGAGCAGATACAGAAAATGATTTTTCTCACTGTTTTAATCGATTATTACACCAATTAATCGATTAAAGCCGAGACACTTGGATAAAATTGAGCTTTTTGAAGCTTCTAAGGTGCAGACTATGTACCGGTAATCTCAAACTCTAATATTACAGACTCAATCTAATCAAAACAGAGTTATTACACTATAAAACAAGTCTTCAACATTCTAAGTCTTGTGTTCTTGAATCATCATCAAAATCAACAAGCTTCATGTCCATCAAGTTCAACATCAAGTCCTTGAATGTTCAACAATCTCCCCCTTTTTTATGATGATCAAAATTTCTTTTAAAGCCTTGTAATAACCTGTTTTATCTGTCATACTAACAAACACATTAAACATACCAGATAATATTTAAAAACAATAATAGTAGGATTTAAATATTTCTCCCCCTATTTCGATTATAATAAAAAAGAATTCTTATATGACAAACATAAGAGCTCCCCCTCAAAATATGCATAACTTAGAGATTACTCCCCCTCAATCAAAGCAATAAGAGAACACCACATTTTATTTCAGAAATAATCATTGATTACAATATAAGAAGAAAATAACAATCAAATTTAAAATTCTTCACTATCACTATGAAAGTGTGCATCAAATCTATTTTCTAAATGGCACACTTTATCATCTACATCAGATATACGGCGAATTATTTCCTCATGTCGTACTCCAGAAAGAGTGAAGAATGACTGCATTCTCTAATTCATGTCAGATAACATGTCTTCCATGGATTGTCGAGTTTCATGATGAGTAGAGGAAGTTCCAACACTTTGGATTTGATCAGAGGGAAGCTCAGCAGCAGGAGGCATATCTTCATCAGAATCTTCATTATCATCACCTTCATTTGGAACATCATCCTTATGAACATAAATATCGTTGACACGCACCATTTGTAGTTGGATTAATGTGTTGTCTAGCATACGATTCAAGTTATTTGTCCTTACAACTTGTTCACCTTCGACATTTACTCCTTTGTATTCAAGGATGCGAGAGACAAGGAGAGCATATGGAATTTTGAAGGTGGGATGACGTTTGGTTTTTAACATAGTCATGGTGACAAGAACGCCCCAATCTAAAGGCTCATTATTCATTATGGCATGAATAATACGAAGATCAATTGAAGAACATTGAGCATGATTTGTAGCCCGAGGACATAGAATCCAGACAAGTAGATGTAAAATCATGCGTTCCTCCTTTTTCAAAGGTCCAGCAAGAAGGAGACGCCCAATCTCCATGGAGGGATTTCGCAGAAAAGATCGGTAAGCCAAGATCCTGTCAAAATCATCTAACTCACCATACACGTTAATAGCATCTTCTCTAATAGGAAAGTGGGCAACGTTTTCCCAAATATCATCATCAAGAATAATTGTGACTCCCTTTACTCTAGAGGTAGCAATTTGATCTCTAAATTTGAACCTAGAGTAAAATACCCTAACTAAGTCAGGATAATACGTACCTTGCATTTGAATGAAAGGGAGAACTCCTTGAATTTCAAGGAGAATAGGAAAGTTGAATCCCTTACTAATGAACTACTCACAAATAAGGAATTTAGGAGAAATAATAGCACGTTCCTTCCAATAGGACATAAATTCTTGTCGGTCATCTGCATCAGAGATCCATCCTTCTACAGAATTAGGACGGGGATGAGTTGAGGGTGCAGATCTTCTTCTAGTTGGGATTTTTGCACGAGAAGATGAGGGCATTTGAAGGATTAGAAGAGTAACAAGAAGATTTAAGAGGATAAGTTAAGTGAGAATATGGCAATATTGATAGAATAAGGTAAGAAAGCTTGATTTCAAGAGATAGGAGTGAGTAGAAGTGAAATAGAGGTCCCTATTTGTAGCCAAGCAACTCCAACAGACATATGAAAGTGTATAGGGTGCAAAAAGTCCGTTGGCAACGGCTAGGAAGCCAAACTTGCCAGGTTTAATCAATTAATTCTCAATTTAATCGATTAAACCACTACCAGACCCATTTAATCGATTAAATTGGGCTGGTAATCGATTAATACTGATTTTAATCGATTAATGGTCGAGTTAATCGATTAAAATAGAGAGGAATGTCATGTTTTGGGTGTTTTGGATGTAAATAATCGATTATAACTCCAATTAATCAATTATTCCAGAGAGTTCATCAATTATTTGAGGTTTATGCACATGATAAACTATGAACATCCTACACAATGAATTATAACATCACAACCATCCAAAAAGTGTCTAATTAAGCAGAATTTAAGCTATTTCTAATATCCCTAAGTCTCTTCTAAGTTCATAGAATCTATCCTTGGGTAGAGGCTTAGTAAATATATCTGCTAATTGATGCTTTGTATCAACGTACTCTATTTTACAGTTTCCTTTGCTGATATGATCTCTCAAAAAGTGATGTCTAATTTCTATGTGCTTAGTCCTAGAGTGCATCACTGGATTCTTAGTAAGATTGATTGCACTCGTATTATCACACATCAAAGGAATGTCATTTAAAAATATATTGTAATCTTCTAACTATTGTTTCATTCATAGAATTTGAGCACAACAATTACCAGCTGCAATATATTCAGCTTCAGTGGTAGATAAAGCAACACAAGCTTGTTTCTTAGAATGCCAAGATACTAAGGATGAAGCTAACAAATGACATGTTCCACTAGTACTTTTCCTATCAATTTTGCATCCACCATAATCAGCATCAGAATATCCTATTAAACTAGTACAAGCATCAGATGGATACCATAAACCAAAACCAGTAGTTCCTTTTAAATATTTTAAAATATGTTTTACTGCAATTAGGTGAGATTCTTTTGGACAAGCCTGAAATCTAGCACACACACAGACATAATGCATAATATCAGGTCTACTTGCAGTTAAGTATAACAGTGAACCTATCATACCTCTATACATAGATTGATTACCTTCCAAACCTGATTCATCCTTGTCTAGATAACATGAAGTTCCCATGGGTGTGTTAGCTTCCTTTGAGGTGTCCATCCCAAACTTTTTAAGGATCTCTTTGCAGTATTTGGTTTGAGAGAAGAAGATGCCATCTTTAAGTTGCTTGATTTGAAGTCCAAGGAAGAATGTCAATTCTCCCATCATAGACATTTCAAACTCTCCCTGCATTATCTTAGCAAATTCTACACATAACGAATTATCAGTTGATCCAAAAATAATATCATTAACATATACCTGGACCAATAAGATATGCTCTTTTACTTTCTTTATAAACAGAGTAGAATCAATTTTTCCTCTAGTAAAATCATTTGAAGTTAGGAAACTACTTAGCCTCTCATACCAAGATCTAGGAGCTTGTTTCAACCCATATAATGCTTTCTTTAATTTAAAAACATGATTAGGATAACTAAAATCTTCAAATCCAGGGGGTTGCTCCACATAAACTTCTTCTTTAATAAAACCATTCAAAAATGCACTCTTAACATCCATTTCATATAATTTAAATTTCATTAAAGATGCATAAGCAAGAAGTAGGCGTATAGCCTCTAACCTGGCAACAGGAGCATAAGTTTCATCATAATCTATACTTTCCTCCTGACAATAGCCTTTGGCAACAAGTCTGGCTTTATTATTTGTTATGTTTCCATCTTCATCAAGTTTATTTATAAACACCCATTTGGTTCCAATAACTTGATGTGATTCTTCTCTTGGGATTAATTCCCAGACTTGATTCCTTTCAAATTGGTTAAGTTCTTCTTGCATTGCTATGCACCATTGTTCATCTTTAAGTGCTTCCTCAACATTTTTGGGTTCTATCTGTGACACAAAAGCTACAGACATACAGAAATTAGTCATATTTCTTGTTCTTACCCCTTTTGAAATATCACCAATGATATTGTCCATTGAGAGTCCTCTAGGTGATTGCCATTCTTTTGCTAACTCAGTTGTTTGAGAAGGCTCATTTTCTTCCAAATATAATTCATCAAGAGCCTCTCTTATATACTCATCATCACCTGCAAGTTCTTTATTTGACTCAAGAGGATTTCCCCCAAGGTCTACAATCTCATCAAAAGTAACATGAATAGATTCTTCAATATTTAAGCTTCTTCTAATAAACACCCTGTAAGTCTTACTAGTTAATGAATAACCTAAGAAAATGCCCTCATCAGCTTTAGAGTCAAATTTTCCTAAGTTATCCTTTCCATTATTTAACACAAAGCACTTACATCCAAAAATTTTCAAATGAGCAACATTAGGCTTTCTACCATTAAACAATTCATAGGGAGTAGATTTAATAATTGACCTAATGAGCATTCTATTTAAAACATAACATGCAGTATTAACCGCATCAGCCCAAAAATATTTAGGAACATTAGATTCATGTAACATAGTTCTAGCAAGTTCCTCTAATGACCTATTTTTCCTTTCAACTACACCATTTTGTTGGGGAGTCCTGGGAGCAGAAAAGTTATGTAATATTCCATTTTCGTCACAATAACTTTCAAACTTTTCATTTTGAAACTTACCACCATGGTCACTTCTTAAAACTTTAATTCTTAAGTCTTTCTCATTTTGAATTTGTTTTGCAAATTTTCTAAAGACCTTAAAGGCTTCACTTTTCATAGTTAGGAAAAATGTCTAAGTATACCTAGAGTAATCATCAACAATCACAAGGCCATAATAATTTCCACCAAAGCTCTTTATCCTAGAAGGTCCAAATAAATCTAAATGTAATAATTCTAGGGGTTTTGAAGTGGAAATGACATTCTTTGATTTAAATGATGATTTTACTTGTTTACCTTTTTGACATGCATCACACAATCTATCTTTTTCAAATTTTAACTTTGGCAAACCAATAACTAAGTCTTTTGAAATCAATTTGTTCAAATGATGCATATTTATATGAGCTGCTCTCTTATGCCATAACCAAGGGTTCTCTTCCTTAGCAACTAAACATGTTATACTAGAATCATGTAAACAATCCAAATTAGTCAAGTATATGTTGTTATGCCTAATGCCTTTTAATTCTACATTTTCAGAATCTGTCAAATGTATGGTACAAAATTTACTTTCAAAAATTACCTCAAATCCTTTGTCACATAGTTGACTTATGCTAAGGAGATTATGCTTTAATCCATCAACAAGAAGCACATCCTTAATCTCCAAAGTGTTTCCACCACCTATGTTTCCAATTCCAAGAATTTTCCCTTTGTTGTTGTCCCCATAAGTTACATATCCTTGTTCCTTAGCTTTGAAACTCACAAATTTTGATTTATCATCGGTCATATGCTTTGAGCATCCACTATCAAGATACCACATAGACTTCTTAGATTTGGAAGTTTCCTACAAAACAAGAACATAGTAAACTTAGGTCCCCATAACTTTTGGGTCCTTGGGGTTAGAGACAAATAAATTATTTAACAATAGGAACCCAAATGTATTTACCTTTAGGAACACCAAAATGTTTAATTTTACATCTATTTGAGGTGTGACCTTGTTTCATGCAATAAAAACATGCATTTGATGTAGCTTTAGAATAAGATGCATTACTTACAAAACATGCTCTAGTTCCTTTTTCTACCCATACTCTTTTATTTTTTCCTTTTAGACTTTTTCAAAGGAACTTGTTGATTTACGCTATTTTGAGCAAACACCATTTCATGCTTCTTAAGATCATCTATTTCCTTTTCAGCTTTGTCTAGTAAATGGTTAAGAATATCTATGTCATATTCATGCTCTTTACAAGTTGCACATGTTAAGTTCTTATCATTATCCTCATCTAAACATACAATTTTCGTTTCTAATAATTCTTTTTCTTCTAAACATGTGATTTTCGTTTTTAAAGAGTCAATTTCCTTTTCAGATCTACTTAAACTCTTCTTCACAACTTTATATTCATTTTTCAAATTCTTAAAAGCACTAAATAATTCATTATATGCATTTTGCAGTTCATCATGGTCATTATCATCATCACTAGAAGATGGGTCGGAATCACTTACCTCAAAGTCGGAAGATATGTTATCATTTGCCATTAAGCAAATATTTGCTTCTACTTTCGAGTCACTTGATTCCGAACTTGAATCACTGTTGTCCCAAGCAATATAAGCTTTCTTCTTGACGAACTTTTTGCCTTTGATTTCATCGTTTTTCTTGTTTGGACATTCGGTCTTTACATGTCCTGCTTCACCACAACCATAACATTTTATATTTACAGAAATACTTTCTCTTACCTTTCCCTTACCTTTGAATGGATGCCTTCCTTTTGATTTCATGAATTTGGTGAACTTCTTTATCATAAGACTCAACTCTTCTTCTTCATTTTCTGAGTCTTCTTCTTCCTTTTTATTTTTACCTTTGGAAATTTTGGTTTTGAAGGCTAGGTTCTTCTTTTGGTATTGTCCTTCTTCTTCATTTAGCCTTCCAAGTTCAAGCTCATGCTCTCTAAGCTTTCCAAAGAGCGCCGCCATAGACATTGTGGAAAGATTTTGTGACTCCGAGATGGCTGTCACCTTAGGTTGCCATTTCCTATCCAAAGATTTTAAAATTTTAACATTTAATTCATCAACGTCAAAAATTTTACCTAATCCGGTGAGATGGTTCACAATATGAGTGAAACGCTTTTGAACGTCAAATATCGTTTCGCCTTGTTGCATTCGGAACATCTCGTATTCTTGGATTAGGGAATTCTTTTGTGCTCTCTTAACGTCGTCAGTACCTTCGTGGGTCACTCTTAGCATTTCCCACATCTCCTGAGCACTTTTACAAACAGAAATCCTGTAAAACTCGTCAAGCGTTAAAGCAGATGAAATTATATTTCTAGCCCTAACGTCAAATTGTGCTTTTCTGTTTTCCGCTGTTGTCCATCTAGAAAAAGGTTTGGGAACGTCAATACCGTTCTCAGTAACTTTAGGAATATATGGACAGTTTAAAATAGCATCCCAAACACCTCTATCAACAGACTCTAAAAAGATTTGCATTCTTACCTTCCAGAAAGGATAATTTTGACCCACAAAAAGTGGGGGTCTGTTGATAGACGCACCTTCGGCAAAAGTTTGATTTTGTCTGACCATTTTCGAAAAGTTTGAATGACTATCAAAGCAAGCTCTGATACCACTTGTTAGAATCGCGCAGTGGAATGTTCACGTGGTCGGACAAAAACAAAGAGGGGGGGTGAATTGGTTTCTTAACAAAAATTAGGTTTTCAAAATTTTCCCCAAATTTTACCGATTAAAAACTGTGTAAATGTAAATAGAGATAGAGATAGAGTCTTACACAGGAGATTTATACTGGTTCGGATCAAAAGACCTTACGTCCAGTTGCTAATCACTCAAACAGAGGATTAACGCTGTCACTATAATCAAAGTTATTACAAACAGATTACAATGGAAAAGATAAAGTAAAGAAAACACCTCTCTTGAAATCCATAAGAGATGAAGAACAACTTTCCCTAGAGACGGCACAACACACAATCCACTAAGAACTCCACTTAGTGATTCTTATCGCTTCTAGCCCACACCAGGTTCCAAAAGCCCCTTTTTCTTGCAACAAACAGTTCTCTGGCACTCACAGCACTTAACTTTTGTATGAAAAAGGTTGTTCTTCTTTTCTGAGTGTCATAGAGAAGCTTCAGTAGAGAAATTAGGGTTTGGGAATTGGGATTTTCGAAACTAGGTTTCTTGGAAATAGGGTTTTCGAAAATAGGGTTGATTTGAAGTTAAAAATCAAAATTTGACTGAAATAATCGATTAAATGAAGTGTTAATCGATTATTACAGAGCCAAAATCAACAGAACCCCAAAACTCTCTGTTTTAATCGATTAAATGACATGTTAATCGATTAACAGGGGTGTTAATCGATTAAACCAGTGAGCAGATATAGAAAATAGTTATTACACTATAAAACAAGTCTTCAACATTCTAAGTCTTGTGTTCTTGAATCATCATCAAAATCAACAAGTTTCATGTCCATCAAGTTCAACATCAAGTCCTTGAATGTTCAACACATTTTAGTAACTCCAGGATGTATACTTAATTTACTTTTATGTCCTTCTTCTAAAATTAAGTCCTTAATTTCTTTATTATCTGGCACACATACTCTATGTTTAAATCTTAATATATCATCCATTCCTAGATTAAAATCTCCAACTTTATCAGTCCCTATTAATTTTCTCTTTTCCAATATAAACTCATCATCTCCTTGTTTGTCTCTTATTTTATATAGGAACTCATTATTAATAGAAATCATTCCTAATTGTATTCTATCATTTTCGCTAATAGTGTATAAATTAAAATCTCTAAATTGTTCTATCAATTCCATCTCTTTAATCATCATAGTTGAAACATGAACAGTTTTCCTACTTAAGGCATCCGCTACTACATTCGCTCTTCCTGGATGATAAAATAACTGGAAATCATAATCTTTTATAAATTTCATCCATCTTCTTTGTCTCATATTCAACTCTTTTTGATCAAATAAATATTTCAAACTCTTATGATCACTATATACATCAAATTTAGATCCATATAAATAATGTCTCCAAATTTTTAAAGCAAACACTATGGCTGCTAATTCCAAGTCATGAGCAGGATAATTCATCTCGTGCGGTCTCAATTGTCTAGAGGCATATGCCACCACTCTCTTATTTTGCATTAACACACAACCTAGTCCTTGATATGATGCATCACAATATACTTCATATGGCTCTATAGGATCTGGCAATATCAATATTGGGGAAGTTGTCAATTTTTGTTTTAACTCTTGGAAACTACTTTCACACCTCTCATTCCAAATGAAAGGCTGATTTTTCCTGGTTAGTTGTGTCAAAGGTCCAGCTATTTTTGAAAATCCTTCTATAAATCTTCGATAATATCCTGCCAAGCCTAGAAAGCTTCTAACCTCAGTCACATTTTTAGGTTGTTCCCATTGTAATACAACTTCCACTTTTGAATGATCAACACTTATGCCTTCTTTAGAAATTACATGACCTAGAAATTTTACTTTTTCCAACCGAAATTCACACATGGATAATTTTGCATACAATTGTTTATCCTTTAAAATTTTTAATACCGTTCTAAGATGATTTTATGTTCTTCTTTGTCTTTTGAGTATATCAGTATATCATCAATAAATACTACTACAAATTTATCTAAGTAAGATCTGAACACTCTATTCATGTAATCCATAAAAATTGCAGGAGCATTAGTTACCCCGAAAGGCATAACTTGATATTCATAATGTCCATACCTAGTTCTGAATGCAGTTTTTGGGATATCTTCTTTTCTAACCCTTATTTGATGGTACCCTGATCTCATATCTATTTTAGAAAATATAGTAGCACCCCTAAGTTGGTCCATTAAGTCATCTATCCTAGGTAAGGGATATTTATTCTTTACTGTAACTTTGTTTAATTTTCTATAGTCTACACATAATCTTGAACTCCTGTCTTTCTTTTTAACTAATAAAACAGGAGCTCCCCATGGTGGTACACTAGGTCGAATAAACTGTTTTTCCAACAACTCTTCTAATTGTTTCTTAAGTTCAGCAAGTTCTAAGGGTGACATCTTATAAGGTTGCATTGAAATAGGTCTACCTCCAGGAATTAATTCAATACTAAATTCTACTTCTCTTTCGGGAGGTAGACCGGGAACGTCATCTGGAAATACTTCTGGATACTCATTTACTACTGCTATAGAGTCTAAGGAAACCTTATTTTCCTTGCCTTCTATAGAGGATACCATGTATTTTTGAATTTCATGTTTAAATGAAATCTCTTTTGGTTTGGCAGGTTTAAATCTAGAAACATCAAGGTCAGGAAGAATTAAGGTCTTAGAGGCACAGTCTATTAGTATGTGGTTATGAGATAGCCAATCCATTCCTAGGATAACATCTAAGTTATGTAAGGGCAAACAAATAAGGTTTATAATAAAGTCTTTATTTTGAATGGTCAGTACACAATTGAGACATCTTCTAGAAGTAAGGGTTGGTTCAGCGGTAGGCACAGACACAAGCAAATCATAAGGCAAAGGTGTTACAACTAAGTTCAGATCCTTGACACATTCATTAGAAATAAATGAATGAGTGGCACCTGAATCAAATAGTACAGTTAAGGACTTATCTCCCATTTTCCCTTCACCCTGTATAAGATCTTCAGATTTAGAGGCTTTTGCACCACTCAAGGTGAAGACTCTTCCACTAGTTACAGGTTTATGGGATCTTATCCTTTGTTCTCCAACTACTGATGTCTTGTTTGGAGGACAATCTCGAGCCAAATGTCCTGGTTTGCCACACACAAAGCACACTTGGCCTGGTAACGAACAATCTTTGGTTAAATCTCCTTTCCCACATTTCTAGCATTTTAGAGTTGATTGCAGAGTTGATTGCTGAAAGGGTCTATTACTTGCTTTACTAGATTCATCCCCTCTATATCCTTTGAACTGCTGAGGCACAGGTTTGCTATAGGGCTTTTGATATTGATTGGTTTTGCTCTTCTGTATTGGACCTCCTCTAAACATACCACTTTTATTTCCAATGTCCTTGTTTCTATGAGTCCTATCCATATCTTCTATCACTTTACATCTATCCATCAACTCTGGAAATGATTTAATACCCAATGGAGTAACTGCCCTTCGAATCTCATGTCGGAGCCCTTCTCCAAATTTCTTGCATTTCCATTCTTCATCTGAAGTAAGTTGTAAATATCTGGAATATTTTGCCAAGGATTCAAATCTGGCAGTATATTCTGAAATTGTCATACTTCCTTGATAAAGTTTATTGAATTCCACCTCCTTTGCGTTCCTTCCACTGGTGGGAAAATATTTCTCAAAAAACATGGTTTTAAATCATTCCCAAGTAACTTTTTTCTCCTTTATTTTCCAACATTTTCAAACTTGCCTTCCACCATACCTCCGCATCACCTTGTAGTTGGAAACTAGCATGGGATACTTTCCATTCATCCGGACATTCCATAGCTACAAAAATATCATCTAGGGTCTGAATCCACTCTTTAGCCTTCTTAGGGTCATATTCCCCTTTAAAATATGGCAGATCATTTTTCTTGAAGTCAGCTAAAGTTGTTTTATCTACAGTGGCATGATGTTGGGGCAAAGCTGGCTGAGTCAATGCAGCAACCATTTCCCTTATGGCTTGTGCCACATCGACCATAGGATCACGTCGAGGTGGCATTTCGACCTACAGTTTATTTTACTAAGTTAATGTTTTGTGATAGAAATTATTCCTATCTTATATTTAAAATTTTTCTATACAAACAACGTTTTCCCTAATCAACTTGTACTCACAAGCCCTAAAGATGCATAACCAGAGCTCTGGTACCACTAATGTAACCCCCTTACAGATTACATTTATTAATCTTAATTTATTAACTAAGTAATATTTTCAATACTCATAGAAGGTTAATAGAAAATATACCAAGTGAACAATTAATTTATTTAAAGTTTTATATTAAATTAAGCAACAAGTTCTAGTACAAAGTTTTCAAAATATTACAAGTCATAAAGTTATACTTATATGTTATACAATTCCCAACCTAAGCTCAGGATTTTTTTGCATCTGACATCTATCTCTTGGACTATGTATTCTTGCATCATACATCACCAACATCCGGGATTGAAATATTTATGGGGTTAGACATTTAATTTTATCCACAACAAATAAAGCAAACATTCATACGATAAAATCAACCAATGAAACATTCCTTCTAATAAATATACAACCATATATAATTTAATTTAAAAATTAATTATGAGAAACAAATACATAAATCATGGAATCATAATAGGGAATATCATACAAATCATGAATAATCTACAATTTCATCTTGCAATATGTTTATGATATGCACATGTGACTCAAAATGTAAAACTTTAAAATCATGCTTTTGACTCAAAATCAAAAAAATTATTTTAGACTCAGTGCTCCATGGAGACTCATTTGAGTGTCTAGTGGAACCAGAGCTTAACATCACCTCGTCCGGTGATTCAGCAATGTCCCACTAAACGCGAACAAGTAGACAGATAGTCGAGTGTCGGTGCACCCGACAGGCTACCACGACACGTGAATCAAATAAAGACCGGCCACTTATGGAATTGCCCATGCCCAAACACTCCCTAGACCAGAGGTCCATCCCCATAGACCAGAGGTCCTGTCTTACCTATTCTACTCCCCCATTTATTATCAGAGATTCTGGTAGCTCAATTCTTAATAATTCATTCTCTGTCTCATTTGGCCAACCATTTTCATAGTCATATTCCACTACCAGATGCTCTTGATAGTAAATTAACTCACAAAAATATTTTTAAAATTCTGTTTTGCACATCATTATTCCTACCAACCGTCCTTGGTAGCAACTTAAGAGAAATTTCCAAATACTTTTCTGTAAAAACTTTTCTGTGACTTCCAGAAAACATTTCATGCACTATGTCTATGTCTTGTATGAAACAAAACAATCTATCATCAATTAAGTACTTAGAAACATCTCCTTCATGTATTCAAAATTTCAATTACAATTCATAGTTGTTTTAAGCAAGACAATTTCTATTAATAATTTATTTCGTAGGGTTCAGTATTTTGTTCATATCTTGAGTTCTAGACCTCCTTTTAAGATGATTCCAATTGTGTTGGAAAGATAAGACAATGACCTATAACTTTAATGAAGGCACTATCCTCAAATTCTAATATTTACTAAATTGTTTTCCTAGTAAACAAAGAGGGGGTAATATAATGTTTGACTTTATCTCGATTATACCCTTAACCTTTTTCAAAATTCCATTTATGTCCTAGGTTGTAAAATGACCATTTTGCCCTTGAACATTTCCACAATTCCATCCATGTCCCTAAGATGTGAAATGACTATTTTACCCTTGATCTTTTTCAAAATTCCATTTATGTCCCTAAGATTTGAAATGACTATTTTACCCTTAATCTTTTTCAAAAATTCCATTTATGTCCCTAATATGTGAAATGACTATTTTAACCTTAATCTTTTTCAAAAATTCTATTTATGTCTGTAATATCTGAAATGACTATTTTACCCTTAATCTTTTGCAAAAATTCTCACTTAGTCCTTTCTTCTTCATTTGCTCCCCTGTAAGCCATTTTCAAGATTCAGATTTTCCAATTTCTCAATTTAAAGCACCCAAATTAGTTCTAAATCAAAATTAAACATATAATATGTCCAAATTAAGTCAAAAACAACAATTTACTATATAATTCATCCTTAATTTCAAGAATTTCATCAATATTTAAAACTTTGCAAATTATGAATAGTAATCATCTCCAGTACCCCATTTTCAAAATTCTCAGTTTCAATCACCCAAATTAGTACCAAATCAAAATTAAACCATAAACATGTTCATTTTAGTTAAAAACAACAATTTTATTATATAATTCATCCTTAATTTGAAGAATTTCAGCAATATTTTAAACTTTGCAAATGATGAATAGTAATCTCCAATTTCAAAATATAAGACATTCGTATGAATAAAACTAAACCTCTAACCCATACCTGGCTCCTTCAAAATCTTATTACTCTCTTAATTTCTTATGCTCCCCTTTCCTCCTTTCTCTCGAATTCTTCTTCTCAGAATTCTGGTGCCTTTGTTGGATTTGTAAGTTATGGGAATTGTATGTTTTTGTGTAAGTAAGTTTTCAAATTTCTTCCTATTTATACACTTATCTTACCGACTTATACTCCTTCTCGAATTTTCTTTAATTTTATTCTCCACCGCCTTATTTCACTGACTCAATTCAAAGGTTCTACCTGACTTGATCTAAAACTACGGTTCTCGAGTACCATTTCTCTCTTTTCGTGATTTTCTTTTTTCATAGAAAGTTTACATAATATTTAAATGAATAAGTTCATTATTAATATATATATATATATATATATATATTTTATAATATTAAATTTCTAAATATTTATTTATTCATTTATTTATTTAATTTTATTATTAAGAATTATTATTAAATTATTATTTGACACAATATTAACCTTGGATTTTATTTTATAATTTTCTTAAGATAAAATTACTATAAAAATCATGTTTTATTTTTATAATAACTCTACATAATATTTAGTACATATTTATAACTTACAAAATTTATTTATATAATTGATTGCAAAATTTAGGATATTACATTTGGGGCCTCTTTCGCCATTATCTTAAGGGTATCTAATCCATCCTAGTAATGAATGAATTTATGTATCGGAGATTTTATGAGGATGATGTGCATGCATACATTCCTTATGCATTTATTTTTTTCTCTTATTTTACCACTCTTGAAATGATGAGGGTATGAAGGTTTTGACTTTGTCAAAATCATTTTATTAAATTTCATTATTTTTAAATGAATGTTTTGACTTTGTCAAAATATGTTTTATTGTATTTATTTTTTTTATTTGTTTTATTACCCCTTTATCTCTTTTGTATGTCAACATGGCTACTTAGCTTACAAAGAACTTGAAATCGAGGCTAACTTAAATGAAGATTGTCCGAGATAAAATTGTTTATTATAAAATTATTTTGTTTTATGACTCCCTTATCTCTTCTGTAAGTCAACGTGACTATTTTTCTTATAAAAAACTTGAAACCAGGCTAGCTTAAATGAAGACTGTCCGAGATAAGGTTGTTTATTGCAAAAAGGGTTTTGAGATGTTATTTTTATTTGTATTATTATTTTATTTGTTATTGTATGATTATGTTATGCAAATGTGACAAACAAAATGCAACAAACAAATGCACAAACAATTCACTCATCCGCAAACAGAGCGATGACGTTAAATTATGAGGTAGGGGTTTCCTGCAGAAAAGTGCATTGACAAAGGTAGGTTCTAACTGTCCTCACTAAGATCTAGGTCCCCAAGGTGCCCCCATTATAGGGTTCCCATGGTCTCTCAGCCCTCAAACCATGTGTGGCTCAAGTGCCTTGTCAACATCCTACAGACTGAGAGAGGAGCGTTATCACCTTGAGTGGTGGCTTCTGACAATGACCTGCTGGCACTATGGCCATTACCATGGTCGGCCATAAACACCACCCACTCCCTATGTGTATTCACTTTTGCCCCCGAGTATAAAGGGATTGTTGTGTGTAAGGGTTTGTGTATAGTTTGTATTTCAAACAATTGCAGAAAATAAACAGATAACAGTTATTAAAGCCATGGAAATAAAACATGTTATACAAACAAAGAAAGGGTAGAGACATAATTTTAAATCCATTATTTTTAGATTATTCCATCACTAAATGGAAACAACTCTCATCACTTCCCCAGTGGAGTCGCCATCTCTCGTCGCTGTAAAAAGCGGTCGAAGCAACGCGATGGTTTTTGATGATTCGCGTTTAGTGTAAAAATGTGGTCATCGCTCTTAGGATGTTCGATAACCGAACTACCCTTAAGAGCGAGGTTTTTGTAAGAGGGTTTTGGAGTCGCCACCAATGCTTTTACCATAAACATTGGAAAAGGAAAATAAAAGAAGGTGTTGGTTTAAGAAAAATCAACTTTGGTCATTATAACTAGAGTTGGGGAAGGGAGTTAGTTACGTGTGGGGAAGGTATTAGCACCCCACAATGCTCCTTTCGGGTTCCCTATGATGGAATAATCTTAAAAATAAAGACATAAAAATTATGATTCTACCCTATTTATTCATTGCATTATTTAAATGACTATCTACATGGCTCTAATAACTAATGCACACAAAAGGAAAGTAGTAAAGGAAAGCGATAAAAGAGAAGAGATATGAAGAAGAACCTCCAAAGCGGGCTTTTATAAATCTTGAACTTGAGGACGCTTTTTGGCAGTCCCTGCACGCTTTTTGGCTTTTTGGCAGTCCCTCAAACAAAAAATAAAAACTAAACTCCTCGAGTGTCAAAAGATCACTCGTACTCTGGAATAATGCTCAGAGTTGCTCAGAAGTCCCAAAATAGGTTCTCTAGAGCATAGGAGAGTGTGAGGTGTTTGGAATGTGAGAAATGAGGCCCTATTTATAGGGAAACGAGCCAGGAAATCCGGACGGTTGTCTGGCTTAAGTGGACGGTTTTCCATAGCCTAAAATGAGCATGGACGACCGTCTATCTATCATGGACGGTCGTCCATGGCTTAAAATAGGCATGGACGACCGTCTGGTCCAAATGAACGGTTGTCCATTGCTTGGTAATAAGCATGGACGACCGTTTGGTTAACCTGGACAGCCATCCGACATTTCTCAACAAAATTTCTAATTTGTATTTTCTCCTAAAACCCTGCTCTTCCCAAATGGAACCTAGAAAATGCTACTAGGTTTTCTAAATGGAGGTTTTCTAAACTTATTGCAAGGTCGGGCAAGATTTTGGGTCTACAATCCCCAAAGGGAATAACATCCTGTTCAAAGGCAAAGAAATGTAACCAAAAGCCTTCACTTTCGATGAAGCATCCGCCTACTCAGAGGCATCATCATCATAATCAATAAATCCCCAGTGGATTCCTGCCTACCTGAGAGGCACTTATCAAGAATCCCCAGCAATCAACAAACTAGATGGCTATTGCAAAAGCCAATAATCAATGAATCCTCGACATGCTGGATGACTACACCAAAAAAGTCAAAACATTATTCAAGCAAAAACTACTCCCCATGGAGTCAGCGCGTGACCAAGATCAGTAAGTCGCTACCACACACTTCAGTCCAAGGAAATGACTCAAACCAGATGAGGGTTCATACTCATCAACAAGTCTTACAAAAGGGGACTCGAACCAGTCTTACAAAAGAGGACTGCAAACCAGATGGGGGTTCATACTCATCAACGAGTCTTACAAAAGGGGACTGCAAACTAGATGGGGGTTCGTACTCATCCAGTCTTACAAAAGGGGACTGCAAACCAGATGGGGGTTCATACTCATCAACGAGTCTTACAAAAGGGGACTGCAAACTAGATGGGGGTTCGTACTCAACCAGTCTTACAAAAGGGGACTGTAAACCAAATGGGGGCTCATACTCATCAAGTCTTACAAAAGGGGACTTCAAACTAGATGGGGGTTCAAACTAGATGGGGGTTCGTACTCATCAACGATGAGGACAACTACCTCACTAAAAGGAGCATCCTGAGAATGAGTCTTACAAAAGGGGACTCAAACCAGATGGGGGTTCGTACTCATCAAACTAGATGGGGGTTCATACTCATCGAGTCTTACAAAAGGGGGCTCAAACCAGATGGGGGTTCGTACTCATCACCACAAGGCAAAGGGAACACCATGTGCTCAACTTTGAAGAAGACACAACATTTATCGCCCGGAGGATCAGCTGTCGCACCAAAGGAGCATCCGAAGGACGACCTGGCAAGAGGGTTAACTCCTTCACCCGCCAATCGGTCTTGCGGCACATTCACCAATAGCCGGTTAGTTAGGTGAAGGGGGGGGGGGCAGTTGTAAACCCCAAATCTTGTCCGAACTCACATTAAAGTTCAAAAATCCTCCATTTTGAAGATGGACAAGACTTCATAGGGCCCCTAGTAGTGTTAGCTAGACTCCATTTAAGAAAAGGAGGGTTTTTAGAAAATAAAAAAATTAGAGATTTTGTCAGAGGAGCCAGGACGGTCGTCCCATATCTCAGACGGTCGTCCCACCTATTTGGCATGCTTGAGACAATCATCCCGAATTTGGGACGGTCGTCCCGACTAACAAAATCCGGGACGGTCGTCCCAACCTCCTAGGTGAGCAAGCCTATAAATAAGACCTCATCCCTCGCCATTTCTCACACTTTTTTGAGAGTTATCTTTTCTCTCTCATACTCTTAAACATTTTTGGGCATTTTTTGCACTGTTTCAGAGTCCGAGTAGTCTTTCTAATTGTCCTTTTTGGATTAAAATCGGTTAAGGAAGTCTCTTTTTGAGACATCTCGGAACTCGGTAGTTTAATAATTTGATTATTCGGGGAGGAGTGCCTGTGTAGAGGGAGGGGACTACCAAAAAGCATCCTCAAAGTTCAAAATTTATAAAAAAACTCGCTTTGGAGGTTGTTTTCTATTCCTTCTATTTTATCACCTTCCTTTGTGTGCATTACAAATTAGGGTCATGTAGATATTTAATTACTGCAAGTAGATGAATAAATTGTTAGAATCGCGCAGCGGAATGTTCGCGTGGTCGGACAAAAACCAAGAGGGGGGGTGAATTGGTTTCTTAACAAAAATTAGGTTTTCAAAATTTTCCCCAAATTTTACCGAATAAAAACTGTGTAAATGTAAATAGAGAAGAGATAGAATCTTACACAGGAGATTTATACTGGTTCGGATCAAAACACCCTACGTCCAGTTGCTAATCACTCAAACCGAGAATTAACATTGTCACTATAATCAAAATTGTTACAAGCAAATTACAATGGAAAAGATAAAGTAAAGAAAACACCTCTCTTGAAATCCACAAGAGATGAAGAACAACTTTCCCTAGAGACGGCACAACACACAATCCACTAAGAACTCCACTTAGTGATTCTTATCGCTTCTAGCCCACACCAGGTTCCAAAGGCCCCTTTTTCTTGCAACAAACAGTTCTTTGGCCCTCACCACACTTAACTTTTGTATGAAAAAGGTTGTTCTAATTTTCTAAGTGTCATAGAGAAGCTTAAGTAGAGAAATTAGGGTTTGGGAATTGGGATTTTCGAAACTAGGAGTCTTGGAAATAGGGTTTTCAAAAATAGGGTTGATTTGAAGTTAAAAATCAAAATCTGACTGAAATAATCGATTAAATGAAGTGTTAATCGATTATTACAGAGCCAAAATCAACAGAACCCCAAAACTCTCTGTTCTAATCGATTAAAAGACCTGTTAATCGATTAACAGGCCTGTTAATCGATTAACAGGTGTGTTAATCGATTAAACCAGTGAGCAGATACAGAAAATGGTTTTTCTCACTGTTTTAATCGATTATTTCACCATTTAATCGATTAAAGCCGAGGCACTTTGATAAATTTGAGCTTTTTGAAGCTTCTAAGGTGCAGACTATGTACCGGCTATCTCAAACTCTAATATTACAGTCTCAATCTAATCAAAACAAAGTTATTACACTATAAGACAAGTCTTCAACTCTCTACGTTCTTGTGTTCTTGAATCATCATCAAAATCAACAAGCTTCATGTCCATCAAGTCTAACATCAAGTCCTTGAATGTTCAACAATCTCCCCCTTTTTGATGATGATCAAAATTTTCTTTAAAGCCTTGTAATAACCTGTTTTATCTGTCATACTAACAAACACATTAAACATACCAGATAATATTTAAAAACAATAATATTAGGCTTTAAATATTTCTCCCCCTATTTTGATTATAATCAAAAATTGAAAGCATGCTTCAATAACAATCATAAGAGCTCCCTCTCAAAATATGCATAACTTGGAGATAACTCCCCCTCAATCAAAGCATTAAAAGAACACCACATTTTATTTCAGAAATGAAAATACATTACAAATAAAGAGCAAATTTAAAATTCTTCACTATCATCACTATGAAAGTGTGCATCAAATCTATTTTCTAAATGGAACACTTTATCATCTACATCAGATATACGACGACTTATTTCCTCATGTCGTACTCCAGAAAGAGTGAAGAATGCCTGCATCCTCTTATTCATATCAGATAACATGTCTTCCATAGATTGTCGGGTTTCATGATGAGCAGAGGAAGTTCCAACACTTTGGATTTGATCAGAGGGAAGCTCAGCAGCAGGAGGCATATCTTCATCAGAATCTTCATTATCGTCACCTTGGTTTGAAACGTCATCCTTGTGAACATAAATATCGTTGACACGCACCATTTGTAGTTGGATCAATGTGCTGTCTAGCATATGATTCAAGTTATTTGTTTGCACTGTTTGTTAACCTTTGACATTTACTCCTTTGTATTCAAGGATGCGAGAGACAAGGAGAGCATATGGAATTTTGAAGGTGGGATGGCGTTTGGCTTTTAACATAGTCATGGTGACAAGAACGCCCCAATCTAAAGGCTCATTATTCATTATGGCATGAATAATACGAAGATCAATTGAAGAACATTGAGCATGATTCGTAGCCCGGGGACATAGGATCCAGACAAGTAAATGTAAAATCATGTGTTCCTCCTTCTTCAAAGGTCCAGCTAGAAGGAGACGCCCAATCTCCATGGAGGGGTTTCGCAGAAAAGAACGATAAGCTAAGATCCTGTCAAAATCATCTAACTCACCATACACGTTAATAGCATCTTCTCTAATAGAAAAGTGGGCAACTTTTTCCCAAATATCATCATCAAGAATAATTGTGACACCCTTTACTCGAGAGGTAGCAATTTGATCTCTAAATTTGAACCTAGAGTAAAATACCCTAACTAAGTCAGGATAATACGTACCTTGCATTTGGATGAAAGGGAGAACTCCTTGAATTTCAAGGAGATTAGGAAAGTTGAATCCCCTATTGATGAACTGCTCACCAATAAGGAACTTAGGAGAAATAATACCACGTTCCTTCCAATAGGACAGAAATTCTTGTCGGCCATCTGCATCAGAGATCCATTCTTCTACAGAATTAGGATGGGGATGAGATGAGGGTGCAGATCTTCTTCTAGTGGGGATTTTTGCATGAGAAGATGAGGCCATTGAAGGATTAGGAGAGTAACAAGAAGATTTTAAGAGGACAAGTTAAGTGAGAAGAAGGCAAGATTGATAGAATGAGGCAAGAAGGCTTGATTTCAAGAGATAGAAGTGAGTAGAAGTGAAATGTAGGTCCCTATTTATAACCAAGCATGTCTAACAGGCATATGGAAGTGAAGAAGGGTCAAGATAGCCATTGGTAACGGCTAAGAATCCAAAATTGCCAGGTTTAATCGATTAAAACTCAAATTAATCGATTAAACCAGTACCAGACCCAGTTAATCGATTAATTTGAGCTGTTAATCGATTAACACTGGTTTTAATCGATTAATGGACGAATTAATCGATTAATCCAGAGGGAAATGTCATGTTTTGGGTGTATTGGATGCAAATAATCGATTATATAACCCCAATTAATCGATTATTCCAGAGAGTACATCAAATTTTTGAGGTTTTTACACATGATAAACTATTAACATCCTGTATAATGAATTATATCCTTACAATCATCCAAAAATTGTCTGATTAAGCAGAGTTTAAGCTATTTTTATAATCCCTAAGTCTCTTCTAAGATCATAGAATCTATCCTTGGGTAGAGGCTTAGTAAAAATATCTGCTAATTGATGTTTTGTATCAACGTACTTTATTTTACAGTTTCCTTTGCTGATATGATCTCTCAAAAAGTGATGTCTAATTTCTATATGCTTAGTCCTAGAATGCATTACTGGATTCTTAGTAAGATTAATTGCACCCGTATTATCACACATCAAAGGTACGTCATTTAAAAATATACTATAATCTTCTAACTATTGTTTCATCCACAGAATTTGAGCACAACAATTACCAGCTGCAATATATTCAGCTTCAGTGGTAGATAAAGCAACACAAGCTTGTTTCTTAGAATGCCAAGATACTAAGGATGAACCTAACAAATGACATGTCCCACTAGTAATTTTTCTATCAATTTTGCATCCACCATAATCAGCATCAGAATATCCTATTAAACTAGTACAAGCATCAGATGGATACCATAAACCAAAACCAGTAGTTCCTTTTAAATATTTTAAAATATGTTTTACTACAATTAGGTGAGATTCTTTTGGACAAGCCTGAAATCTAGCACACACACAGACAAATGCATAATATCAGGTCTACTAGCAGTTAAGTATAACAGTGAACCTATCATACCTCTATACATAGATTGATTAACTTCCAAACCTGATTCATCCTTGTCTAGATAGCATGAAGTTCCCATGGTTGTGTTAGCTTCCTTTGAGGTGTACATTCCAAACTTTTTAAGGATCTCTTTGCAGTATTTGGTTTGAGAGATGAAAATGTCATCTTTAAGTTGCTTGATTTGTAGTCCAAGGAAGAATGTCAATTCTCCCATCATAGACATTTCAAACTCTCCCTGCATTATCTTAGCAAATTCTACACATAACGAATTATCAGTTGATCCAAAAATAATATCATCAACATATACCTGGACCAATAAGATATGTTCTTTAACTTTCTTTATAAACAGAGTAGAATCAATTTTTCCTCTAGTAAAATCATTTGAAGTTAGGAAACTACTTAGCCTTTCATACCAAGATCTAGGAGCTTGTTTCAACCCATATAATGCTTTCTTTAATTTCAAAATATGATTAGGATAACTAAAATCCTCAAATCCAGGGGGTTGCTCCACATAAACTTCTTCTTTAATAAAACCATTCAAAAATGCACTTTTAACATCCATTTGATATAATTTAAATTTCATCAAAGATGCATAAGCAAGAAGTAGGCGTATAGCCTCTAACCTGGCAACAGGAGCATAAGTTTCATCATAGTCTATACCTTCCTCCTGACAATAGCCTTTGGCAACAAGTCTGGCTTTATTCTTTGTTATGTTTCCATCTTCATCAAGTTTATTTCTAAACACCCATTTGGTTCCAATAACTTGATGTGATTTTTCTCTTGGGATTAATTCCCAGACTTGATTCCTTTCAAATTGGCTAAGTTCTTCTTGCATGGCTATGCACCATTTGTCATCTTTAAGCGCTTCCTCAACATTTTTGGGTTCTATCTGTGACACAAAAGCTACAGACATGCAGAAATTAGTCATATTTCTAGTTCTTACCCCTTTTGAGATATCACCAATGATATTGTCCATTGAGAGTCCTCTTGGTGATTGCCATTCTTTTGCTAATTCAGGTGTTTGAGAAGGCTCATTTTCTTCCAAATACAATTCATCAAGAGCCTCTCTTATATATTCATCATCACCTGCAAGTTCTTTATTTGACTCAAGAGGATTTCCCCCAAAGTGTACAATTTCATCAAATGTAACATGAATAGAATCTTCAATATTTAAGGTTCTTCTATTAAACACCCTATAAGCCTTGCTAGTTAATGAATAACCTAAGAAAATGCCCTCATCGGCTTTTGAGTCAAATTTTCCTAAGTTGTCCTTTCCATTATTTAACACAAAGCACTTAAATCCAAAAATTTTCAAATGAGCAACATTAGGCTTTCTACCATTAAACAATTCATAGGGAGTAGATTTTATAATTGACCTAATGAGCATTCTATTCAAAACATAACAAGCAGTATTAACCGCATCAGCCCAAAAATATTTAGGAACATTAGATTCATTTAACATTGTTCTAGCAAGTTCCTCTAATGACCTATTTTTCCTTTCAACTACACCATTTTGTTGGGGAGTCCTAAGAGCAGAAAAGTTATGTAATATTCCATTTTCTTCACAACAACTTTCAAACTTTTCATTTTGAAACTCACCACCATGGTCACTTCTTAAAACTTGAATTCTTAAGTCTTTCTCATTTTGAATTTGTTTTGCAAATTTTCTAAAGACCTTAAAGGCTTCACTTTTCATAGTTAGGAAAAATGTCCAAGTATATCTAGAGTAATCATCAACAATCACAAGGCCATAATAATTTCCACCAAAGCTTTTTATCCTAGAAGGTCCAAATAAATCTAAATGTAATAATTCTAGGGGTTTTGAAGTGGAAATAACATTCTTTGATTTAAATGATGATTTTACTTGTTTACCTTTTTAACATGCATCACACAATCTATCTTTTTCAAATTTTAACTTAGGCAAACCAATAACTAAGTCTTTTGAAATCAATTTGTTCAAATGATGCATATTTATATGAGCCGCTCTCTTATGCCATAACCAAGGGTTCTCTTCCTTAGCAACTAAGCATGTTATACTAGAATCATGTATACAATCCAAATCAATCAAGTATATGTTGTTATGCCTAATGCCTTTTAATTCTACATTTTCGGAATCTATCAAATGTATGGTGCAAAATTTACTTTCAAAGATTACCTTAAATCCTTTGTCACATAGTTGACTTATGCTAAGGAGATTATGCTTTAGTCCATCAACAAGAAGCACATTCTTAATCTCCAATGTGTTTGCACCACCTATATTTCCAATTCGAAGAATTTTCCCTTTGTTGTTGTCCCCATAAGTTACATATCCTTGTTCTTTAGCTTTGAAACTCACAAATTTTGATTTATCACCGGTCATATGCTTTGAGCATCCACTATCAAGATACCACATAGAGTTCTTAGATTTGGAAGTTTCCTACAAAACAAGAACATAGTAAACTTAGGTCCCCATAACTTTTGGGTCCTTGGGGTTAGAGACCATAAATTATTTAACAATAGGAACGCAAATGTATTTACCTTTAGGAACACCAAAATGTTTTATTTTACATTTATTTGAAGTGTGACCTTGTTTCATACAGTAAAACACATGTATTAGATGTAGCTTTAGGATAAGATGCATTTCTAACAATAGATGCTCTATTTCCTTTTTCTACCCATACTCTTTTATTTTTCTTTTTAGGCTTTTTCAAAGGAACTTGGTGATTTACACTATTTTGAGCAAAAACAGTTTTATCCTTCTTAAAATCACTTATTTCCTTTTCAGCTTTATCAAGTAAATGATTAAGAATATCTATATCATATTCATACTCTTTACAAGTTTCACATGCTAAGTTATTATCATCATCCTCATCTAAACATACAATTTTCGTTTCTAAGGATTCTTTTTCTTCTAAACATATGATTTTCATTTTTAAAGAGTCAATTTCCTTTCCGGATCTACTTAAACTCTTCTTCACAACTTTATATTCATTTTTCAAATTCTTAAAGGCACTAAATAATTCATTATATGCATTTTGCAGTTCATCATGGTCATTATCATCATCACTAGAAGATGAGTCAGAATCACTTACCTCAAAGTCGGAAGATATGTTGTCATTTGCCATTAAGCAAATATTTGCTTCTACTTCCGAGTCACTTGATTCCGAACTTGAATCACTATTGTCCCAAGCAATATAAGCTTTCTTCTTGAAGAACTTTTTGCCTTTGATTTCATCGTTTTTCTTGTTTGGACATTCGGTCTTTACATGTCCTGCTTCACCACAACCATAACATTTTATATTTACGGAAGTACTTTCTCTTACCTTTCCCTTACCTTTGAATGGATGTCTTCCTTTAGCTTTCATGAATTTGGTGAACTTCTTTATCATAAGACTCAATTCTTCTTCTTCGTTCTCCGAGTCTTCTTCTTCCTTTTTATTTTTACCTTTGGAAATTTCGGTTTTGAAGGCTAGGTTCTTATTTTGATATTGTCCTTCTTCTTCATTTAGCCTTCCAAGTTCAAGCTCATGCTCCCTAAGCTTTCCAAAGAGCGTCGCCATAGACATTGTGGAAATATTTTGTGACTTCGAGATGGCCGTCACCTTAGGTTGCCATTTCCTATCCAAAGATTTTAAAATTTTAACATTCAATTCATCAACGTCAAAGATTTTACCTAATTCGGTGAGATGGTTCACAATATGAGTGAAACGCTTTTGAACGTCAAATATCGTTTCGCCTTGTTACATCCGGAACATCTCGTATTCTTGGATTAGAGAATTTTTCCTTGCTCTTTTAACGTCGTCGGTACCTTCATGGGTCACTCTTAGCATTTCCCACATCTCCTGAGCACTTTTACAAACTGAAATCCTGTAAAACTTGTCAAGGGTTAAAGCAGATGAAATTATATTTCTAGCCCTAACGTCAAATTGTGCTTTTCTGTTTTCTTTTGTTGTCCATCTAGAAAAAGGTTTAGTAACGTCAACACCGTTCTCAGTAACTTTAGGAATATATGGACCGTTTAAAATAGTGTCCCAAACGCCTCTATCAACAGACTCTAAAAAGATTTGCATTCTTACTTTCCAGAAAGGATAATTTTGACCCGCAAAAAGTGGGGGTCTGTTGATAGACGCACCTTCGGCAAAAGTTTGATTTTGTCCGGCCATTTTCGAAAAGTTTGAATGACTATCAAAGCAAGCTCTGATACCACTTGTTAGAATCGCGCAGCGGAATGTTCGCGTGGTCGGACAAAAACCAAGACGGGGGGTGAATTGGTTTCTTAACAAAAATTAGGTTTTCAAAATTTTCCCCAAATTTTACCGATTAAAAACTGTGTAAATGTAAATAGAGAAGAGATAGAATCTTACACAGGAGATTTATACTGGTTCGGATCAAAAGACCCAACGTCCAGTTGCTAATCACTCAAACAGAGGATTAACGTTGTCACTATAATCAAAGTTGTTACAAGCAGATTACAATGGAAAAGATAAAGTAAAGAAAACACCTCTCTTGAAATCCACAAGAGATGAAGAACAGCTTTCCCTAGAGACGGCACAACACACAATCCATTAAGAACTCCACTTAGTGATTCTTATCGCTTCTAGCCCACACTAGGTTCCAAAAGCCCCTTTTTCTTGCAACAAATAGTTCTCTGGCACTCACAGCACTTAACTTTTGTATGAAAAAGGTTGTTCTAATTTTCTAAGTGTCATAGAGAAGCTTAAGTAGAGAAATTAGGGTTTGGGAATTGGGATTTTCGAAACTAGGAGTCTTGGAAATAGGGTTTTCGAAAATAGGGTTGATTTGAAGTTAAAAATCAAAATCTGATCGAAATAATCGATTAAATGAAGTGTTAATCGATTATTACGGAGCCAAAATCAACAGAACCCCAAAACTCTCGCTTTAATCGATTAAAAGACCCGTTAATCGATTAACAGAATCTGTTAATCGATTAACAGTGTGTTAATCGATTAAACCAATGGAGCAGATACTAGAAAATGATTTTTCTCACTGTTTTAATCGATTATTTCACCATTTAATCGATTAAAGCCGAGGCACTTTGATAAATTTGAGCTTTTTGAAGCTTCTAAGGTGCAGACTATGTACCGGCTATCTCAAACTCTAATATTACATACTCAATCTAATCAAAACATAGTTACTACACTATAAGACAAGTCTTCAACTCTCTACGTTCTTGTGTTCTTGAATCATCATCAAAATCAACAAGCTTCATGTCCATCAAGTCTAACATCAAGTCCTTGAATGTTCAACATAAATAGGGTAAAGGCATAGTTTCTAGAATCTTTATTTTTTGAAATTAATCCATCATAGGGAACCCGAAAGGGGCATTGTGGGGTGTTAACACCTTCCTCACGCGTAACTAACTCCCTTACCCAACTCTGGTTATAATAGCTAAAGTTCATTTTCTTAAAACCAACGCCTTTTCTTTTTCCTTTTTCAATGTTTACGGTTAAAACATTGATGGAGACTCCTTAGAACCCTTTTACGAAAACCTCGCTTTTAAGGATAGTTCAGTTAACGAGCATCCTAAAAGCGATGACCACATTTTAAAAAACGCAAGTCACTAAACCATCACATCACGACTGCTCGCATTTATCGTTCCTCCCCCTTCACGGAGGGGACAGCGGCGATAGATGGCGACTCCATTGGGGAAGCCTAGAGAGTTGATCCCATTTAGTGATGGATTAATTCAAAATAAAATAAAAGATTTGAAATTATGCATTTACCATTCCTTGTTTGTATAATATGCTTTATATGTATGGCTTTAATAACTGTTGTATGTTTATTTTCTGCACTTGTCTGAAATAAAAACTATACACAAACCCTTACACACAATAGTCCCTCTATAACCGGGGGCATGAGCGAATAACCATAGGGAGTGGGTGGCATGTACGGCCGGCTGTGGTAATGACCTTGGTGCCAGTAGGTCGTTGTCGGAAACCACCACTCAAGGTGAAAACCATCCTCTCTCAGTCTGCAGGACATCGACAAAGCCTTGAGCCACGCATGGTTTGAGGGCTAAGAAACCGTGGGAACCCTATAATTGGGGCACCTTGGGGACCTGACCATTGTGAGAATAGTTATAACCTACCTTTGCCAATGCACTTTTCTGTAGGATACTCCTACCTCGTGATTAAAACGTCATCGCTATGTTTGCGGATGAGTAAATTGTTTGTGCATATGTTTGTTGCATAGCATAATTATAAAGCAGCTAAAATAAATAAAAATTCTTAAAACACAAAAAAAATATATAAAAACCTCCTCTTTGTTGTTATAACCAACATTATCTCAAACAGTCTTCATTTAAGCTATCTTGATTTCAGGTTCTTTAAAAGCTAAGTAGTCACGTTGACTAACAAAAGAGATAAGGAGTTATAAAAACAAACAAAAACCTTCTTGTCATAACCAACTTTATCTTGAACAGGCTTTATTTAAGTTATCTTGGTTTCAAGTTCTTTGAAAGCTAAGTAGTCACGTTGACCAAAAGAAGAGATAAAGGGGTTACAAAAAACAAAAAAAAACATAAATAATAACAAAATATAATAAAAATATTTTGACAAAGTCAAATCATTCATTCCCTCATCATTCCAAGAGTGGTAAAAATAAGAGAGAAAATAAATGCATAAGAAAAGTATACACACGCATCATCCTAATAAAGTCTCTCATGCATAAATACATTCATGCTAGGGGGCATTAGATATCCTTAAGATAAAGGCAAAAGAGACCCAAGTGCGTTTGTAACCTTCGTTATACTTGTCAATCTATGACAAGTAGGGGGCAAGTGTGTTAAGGTGTGGTGACCTTCGTTATACTTGTCAATCCATGATGGGGAAGGAACCATTAGGTGTGGTGCTCCGTGAAGCGTAAACTTCAAGGAGGATACCAAAGTCATTATCTTAAGGCATATCCATCCCACGCTAATCATTTATTTCAAAAATAAAAAAAAAATACATAAAAATAAGAAAATGGGACCCCTTTCATGGTGATAACATCAAATTCATGGCATCCATATAGGAAGTTTCCCTTTTTCTACATGAAAAACCATATACAAAAAATATGTATATACAAAAATCTCAAACACTATCATGCATCATGTTAGAAAATAAAAAATGATAATTTTTAGCAAAAAACAAACACCTGCATGCATGCGTTCACCCAAACATCATGCTCATAACTTGCATTTTTGCTTTTAGTTGATGGAGGGATCCAATAGTAGGAAGTTGGGAAAAGTGGACGTTCCTCGATATCGTGTAGAGAGGTTGGAACAGTTGTGTAGATTGATGCCTGATCGATGTCGTACTCGGTCAAATGATTAAAACAGATAAATGTAGTACTAGGAAGCTTTCCTAGGTCATCTCCCAAAGACCACAAATTCTTATCAAAGTTTGTCAATTTTTTTAATTAGAACAGAAACTAAAGGGGGGATTTTTCAGATTTAAAATATTAGATGAAACAGAACAAAAGTAGATTATAAAAATGCGAATTAAAAATATATTAGAATGTAATTGATTTCCTAATTCGAATGCAGTGTCACTTATCCTAGATTACGAAATTAATTTGAAATTAACCAACTAAGCGAAGATAAATCTCAAATCATATTCTAATCCAAAATTAATCAACTAAGCGAAGATTAATCCCAAATTAGCTTTAACCCTTATTCCAATATGAAATTAACCAACTAAGCGAATATTAACCCCAAATTATCCTTATACAATTAAGCATTGCATACTACAAGAAAAAACACTTTTAGCAACCGAAATTAGCGACCGATTTAGCAATTGATTTTATTCGGTCGCAATTTAGCAACTGATTTAACGACTGAATTAAATTGGTCGCAATTAACGACCGATTTTGTCACTAAAATATGATTTGGTTTCACTTTTTTATTTAGTGACCGAAATAGCAACCAATAGTTTGCGTTGCAAAATTTCGGTCGCTAAATCAATGATTATTCCATACTAAAAAAACATTTAGCGACTGATTTAGCAACTCGAATTACAAAGTAAAAAAGTGACCAAATGGAAATCGGTACGCTAATGAACATTTTTTTATTATATTTAAATTTATTTTTTTATAAATATACTTTAATTGCTTTAGTATATTTTTTACAATTTATTTTTTAAAAGTAATTTATTTATTTTTTAAAATTATTTTTTAAAATATACTTTAAAAAAAACTTTAGTATCAATGTTAACAAAATAAAGATTAACTTTAATTTTAAATTACTAAAATAAAAATACTATTAAAAATAAATCAAATTTATTAAAAATTTAAATTATAATAAATTAAGACTGGAGTGATATTAACTACTCAATACATTATTAAGTCTTACTTTTCATATCAATAATTTTTATTTATTTACAAAATCCTTCTATTTATGTATAGGTTCCCCCTGTTAGATAAGTGGCATCTAAAGGGGGTGAATAGATGTACAAATTAAAATAGATGTCAAATTAAAAATTTATTTGTGAGTCAATAATTTATTTGAACACAGATAAAGCGGAAGCGATAATATAATCAGGAAAAGAGAAAGAGATAAGGGAAAGAGAAGAACACACAGAGATTTATACTAGTTCGGGTATAGCCAACCCTACATCCAATTCCCAGTCAACTCTTAACACAAGAGTGACTCCCAATTCACTATCTTTCAAATTCAGTTTACAAATTACAATCAACTCAGCAGAAGAACCAGTAAAATGTAAACTAATTAAAAAGACAATCACCTCCTTAGAAACCAACTAAGGATGAACACCTCCCTAGAATCCCACTAGGGATGAACACCTCCTCTGAACAAATCAAAGGATGAAAAAAATCCCTCCTTAGAATCCCACTAAGGATGAACACCTCCCTAGAATCATACTAGCGATGAAAACCTCCTTTGAACAAATCAAAGGATGAAAACACCTACTTAGAATCTCACTAAGGATGAACACCTCCCTAGAATCACAATAGGGATGAAAAGCACCTCCTTTGCCACCAATACACAAAGGATGAAGGTAATAAAAATAAGAACAGTCACACCTGGGTAATGGAGATAACAAATTGTAGAAGTCTGTAGAATGTCAATTTCCAAGAACAAGTGTGATTAACAATGAGAGCACATAAGGCATTAGAGAAGAGGGTTTTCTTAGAAGGTGTAAAAATATCTTTGTTGCCTTGTTCAGAATTCTTTTCTCAAAACTGATTGAATGTAAATTGTATTTTCGAATTCTATAATTGTGTGTTTTTTATTTTTCATCAAAACTTAATTAAATAGAAAAATAGTATCAGAAAATGGCCGTTGGACATTAATATTTTCGTGAATAAAAATCAGGATATATTCAAAAACATTTATTCTTCAAAACAGATATATTTTTCAAATTTCAATTGCCATAATTGATTATGTTACCAGTATAATCAATTATGACAAAGAAAATCATTTTTCCATTTCTGATGCATCATAATTGATTATGACAGTGAAAAATATCATATTATGAATTTTATCACACTTGTGCTTTGGAGGCTTATGCATAATATTACTTCATCAACTTGTAGCTCCATATCCAGTATTCTAAGACTTTATCTAGTCTTCAGGAATCATCTTGGGCTTGTTTAAATCATCATCTTTATCAAAAACATATCTTGGGCATGTAAGAAAATGTTTCACATTGTCACCAATGTCTTAAATTTAGTTTGTCCTTAATTCATCTTGAATGGTGTTGACTTGATTGTAGTTGACTTGAATCATCATCAAAATCATTTCTTGGGAATGTAAGGACATTTCCATCAATCTCCCCCTCATTGCTTTCACCCCCTCTCCCCCCTCTCTTTTTATTATATATTTTTAGAAGTTTAAATCATTACCAAATTAATTTTTTCTTTTTATTATATTTTTTAGAAGTTTGAATCATTACCAAATTAATTTTTTAAGAGAATTGTCACTAATAGGATTTGAATCTGGTACCTTAGAGTTAGAGTTGGAGGCTGATACTCCAACCACTAATCTACTAGAATTTTCTCGATAATAACTTATAAATAAATTATATTTATATACAAATATATATATATATATATATATATATCAGTGTAAATATAAAATATATAAATACAAATATATTTATATATTTTGATATATTTATATATTTATATATTTATATGTTGGATGTGAGGGCGCACTCGAAGGTGAAAGTGTGTGTCGAGTGGAATTTCAAAATTTGATGCCAAATTTGTGAGCGAGTCTCTTTATATGGGTTTGTAATTTAATACAGAATATAATATTTATAATTTATTTATATAATGATATAAAATAAATTTGGGAAATGCGTCATTTGCTTAAGCAAAAAAATACCAATTTTCGCTCAAACGAGATATTTTCGCTTGAGCGAGTGAATTTACATAAATTTTAACGTATTTTTGCTCAAGCGAGAGTCCCATTTCACCCTCGAGTGCACCCTCACATCTAACATATAAATATATATATATATATATATATATATATATATATATATATATATCAAAATATATAAATATATTTGTATTTATATATTTTATATTTATATATTTACACGTATATATATTTATTTGTATATTAATATAATTTATTTGTAAGTTATTATTAGAAAATTCTAGTAGTTTAGTGGTTGGAATATCGAGTCTCTTACTCTAAGATATTGGGTTCAAATCTTGTTATTAATAGTTCTCTATCTTATTTGAATTTTTGGCTGAAAAAAAAACACTTTTTACATTGGTTACCATCGAACCGACGTTGAATGTGTCAATAAAAGACTTTCCACATCGGTTCCCATGCATACTTTAATATATTTTTCAATTGAAAATTTTAAATTAAATTATATTTTAAAATTTTTTATTAAAAAAATTGAACACATCAAATTATCACATTTTAATTCCTCATTAACTTAATTAATTAAAACAATTACAATTTCAATCAAATTATTACAATTTTATTTTATAATACTTTATTTTTAATCTAGTTTATAAATTTATTGTTTTATTATTATTAATTGTTTAACCATTGTTGTTTTCATATAATTGTTATACCGAAAAAAATTATATCAAAATATAATTGATATACATTAGATAATAAATATATTATTTAATTAAATTATTTATAAAAATATATTTATCTTTAGTTGAAATATTTTTTACTTTAAGTATAATAATTAATATTTATCATTTTTAACAAAATTAATAACAAAGATTAAAAATAGACTGCTAGAAAAGTTAAAAATTTAAAACTAATCCATTTTATAAATACTAAAAATAAACTATATTTAAATAAATTAAAAATATATTTAAATCTATATTCAACGTACCTCCAATTTTGTTTAATAAATGCATAGATCACATTTGAAAACTTCATCGATAAAATAACTTCAAAATTATTAATTTTTTTTTCAAAGCCCAGTTTTTCTTTTCAGGTTTTTCAAAAAAACAGTTAAGGTTGTGCCTTTTTAAAATTTCAACTTTTTTATATATTGAATTTTTATTAAAAAATTTCTAAAATTGAATAAGAAAATGGAGATTTAATTATACTTTTGATAAATTTAAGATAATACTAGTTTTTATTTTTATTTTTAAATATTCATTTTAATTTTTAAAACAAAAAAACTATAATTTTAGTTTCTAAATACTAAATTTAAATAATTAACTTTATTATTATTATTTAATCTCTTAATTTTAGTATTAAAAATTTAAATTATATTTTATTAAATTAAAATAATTACAATATATTTTTCTACTTTGAGAATTAAAAATATAATTAAACTAAAACTGAAAATATTATAATACATTTTTGAACTCTTTTTTATAATAATTTTATCATTATTATATTTTTGGATTAATTGTTTTTTTCTTAATTTTTTATAAAGTCAATTTTAATATTTAAAAATATTTAACATTCAATTTTAATATTTAAAAATATTTAACATTTTGAATTCTGAAACTTTTTCTCTATTAGCAAATTTAAAAACATAATATACTAAAAAAATATTATACATAATTATTTCATCCAAATTTTTAATAATATGATAAGTCATTAAATTCGTTTTTTTCTTCTTTCATGTCTTTTCTTTTCGATGTGAGTGCTTGAATTTATAAAAAAAATTATTTACAAAATTCACTTCTCTAATTTCTATCTTCACATTTCTTAACTGTTTTTTTTATAGTTATGAAGGTCAAGATTGGTACACACACTTAAATATATTATAAATGAAGAATATTTGTTTATTCTATTTGTTTTTTCTCAACCTATAATTTTATTATTTTTATTTTAAAATATATTTTATATTTTTAAAGTTAATAATTTTAATCTAGTCATCTAAATCTTTGATGTGATGATTCTAATTAATTTATATTATCAAATGATTTTATTTGATTTGTTATAGTAAAAATCATCAAAGTAAATGTTAAAATAATATTAATTACTTTAAATTATAAGAAAATAAATAATAAAAATAAAAAATAAATTTGAAGTTAAGAAATATGTAAAAAAAATATAAAAAAATAATTGTCTCAAATAATATAAAACAAATTTAATGATGGATTAAAATAGAACAACATTTATAAGAGACTATTTATTTTTATTTATGATGGATCAAAAGTGGAAATATATTTAAATTTATAATTAACGAAAATAATGAAAATCTTAATATAATATGATACTTTTAGTAATGTATTTTTTTATAAATTTAAACTTACTTTTTTTTAGTTTAGTTTTAAAATTTTATGTATTATTATTGTTAATTGATATACTATAATAAATTTATATAAAAATAGTTGTTATCTTCAAAATTCACTTCTTCAAATTCTATCTTTATATTTTTCTACTATTTCTTTATAGTTAAGAAGGTCAACACACACTTAAATATAATATAAAGTAAAGAATATTTGTTTATTCTATTTTCTTTCCAATCTATAATTTTAGTATTTTTTTTAAATATATTTTATATTTTTAAAATTAATAATTTTAATGTAGTTATCTAAGCTTTTGATGTGATGATTTTAATTAATTGATATTATCGAACCATTTTATTTGATTTATTATAATAAAAATTATAAAAATAAATGTTAAAATAATATTAATTGTTTTAAATTATAAGAAAATAAATAATAAAAATAGAAAATAAAGTATCCTATAAAAGAACACTAATTATTCTAAAGATAAAATAGAATATGGGAGGAGATGAGGATGATAATGTAGTAGAAATGATAAAGTTTAAAAAAAATGTAGAATGTGAGAAGTTTAAAAAGAAAAAAAAAGTTAAAAAAGGATATATACATAAGTAATTTGATTAAATTTGTTAGCCCCTCGTATATTATTATACATTATTAGCATAATTTTAGTTTAATTAAAAATTATAATACAAATATACTATATTATACTAATATACCAATATATTATAATATTTGTAATTTATTTTCATTGTGTTAGATAAATGGCATCTAGAGGGGGTGAATAAATGCACAAATTAACATAGATGTCAAATTAAAAATTTATTTGTGAGTCAATAATTTGTTTGAACACAGATAAAGCGGAAGCAATAATATAATTAGGAAAAGAGAAAGAAATAAGGGAAAGAGAAGAGCACACAAAGATTTATACTGGTTCGGGTATAGCCAACTCTACATCAAGTTCCCAATCAACTCTTAACACAAGAGTGACTCCCGATTCACTATCTTTCAAATTCAATTTATAAATTACAATCAACTCAGCAGAAGAACCAGTAAAAAGTAAACTAATTAAAAAGACAATTACCTAAACCCACTAAGGATGAACACCTCCCTAGAATCCCACTAGGGATGAACACCTCCTCTAAACAAATCAAAGGATGAAAACACCTCTTTAGAATCCCACTAAGGATGAACACCTCCCTAGAATCACACTAGGGATGAAAAACACCTCCTTTTCACCAATACAAAAAGGATGAAGGTAATAAAAATAATAACAGACACACTTGGGTAATGGAGACAACAAATTGTAGAAGCTTGTAGAATGCCAATCTCCAAGAACAAATGTGATTAACAATGAAAGCACAGAAGGCAGTAGAGAAGAGGGTTTTTTCAAAAGGTGTAAATATATCTCTGTGACCTTGCTCAGAATTCTTTTCTCAAAACGGATTGAATGTAAATTATATTTTCGAATTCTGTAATTGTGTGTTTTTGATTTTTCATCAAAACTTAATTAAATAGAAAAATAGCATCAGAAAATGGTCGTTGGACATTAATAATATCATAGAGAAAATCAGGATGTATTAAAAAACATTTATTCTTTAAAACGGATATATTTTTCAAATTTGAATTTCCATAATTGATTATATTACCAGTATAATCAATTATGACAGAGAAAATCATTTTTCCATTTCTGATGCATCACAATTGATTATGACAGAAAAATATCATGTTATAAATTTTATCACACTTGTGCTTTAGAGGCTTATGCATAATATTACTTCATCAACTTGTACCTCCATATCTAGCATTCTAAGACTCTATCTAGTCTTCAGGAATCATCTTGGGCTTGCTTGAATCATCATCTTTATCAAAAACATATCTTGGGAATGTAGGGAAATGTTTCACATTTTCACCAACGTCATAAATTCAGCTTGTCCTTAATTCATCTTGAATGGTGTTGACTTGAATGTAGTTGACTTAATCATCATCAAAATCATCTCTTGGGAATGTAGGGATATTTCCATCAATCTCCCCCTCATTGTTTTCACATTGTGTATAAATTACAAAACTAATAATTTATAAAAATTTTAAGGATAATTTTTTTAACTTATATATTACAAAATATTTTTAATACTTTAATAAATATAACTTTTTTTAAAATATATTTCATCAATTTAAAGTATAATTTGTTGGTATTTTTAGTTTTTTTTTTAAATGTGGATATCTTTAATATTTTGTACATGTAAATATAATTTATATATGTTTTTAAAACCTTTTTCTAAAATTTGTTTTTAAAAATATAATATTATTTTTAATATTTATATTTTATATTTTTTTCTTAAATGATGAATGAATAATATTAATATTTTTAATTAATTAAATTTATAAATAATGAATTAAAAACATTTATTATCTTTGGAAAAATATAATATTATCTTTAATATTTTAATATTTATATTATAAATTCTTTATTAAAATATGAGGGTTTTTGTCTTTTTCTTTAATTTCATCTCTACTTCAAGCTATCAAGAATTTTTTTTCCATCTTATAAATTAAATTTTAAATATAAAAATATAAAAATATATAAATATATAAATATATCAAAATATATAAATATATAAACATATAAATATATAAATATATAAATATATTAAAATATATAAATATATTTGTATTTGTGGATTTTATATTTATACGGATATACATTTATTTATATATAAATATAAATTATTTGTAAGTTATTATTGAAAAATGTTAGTAGTTTAGTGGTTGGAGTATCGACTTCCAACTCTAAGCACTCGGGTTCGAATCTTATCATTGACAAATTAATCTGATAATAATTCAAACTTCGAAATTTGTAAAATTATTGGTCACTATTTTTACATTAAATTATTATTTAAATAATTCAATTAATATATTAGCGACCAATATAAATCGATCGCTATTTTTTTAAACTTTGTCATCAATTTAATATATTAATTTCGATCGCTATTTTGGTATCTAAGAAATAAGTGACCGAATTATTTAGCGACCACCTTACCAGTCGCTATTTTACAACCAAAATGAAAATCGGTCACTAACACATTAACGACTTAACCTTTTGCGACAACACATTTTAGTCACTAACTTATTAGCGACCGATTTTTTGACATTTGAGACCGATTTTTTCGATCGTTAAAACTATTTTTTCTTGTAGTGACATACATCACGTAATCTCATCTCTATCACATAATTAAGCAAATTGTAATATTGAAAGAATTAATGGTTGAGTTGAAGAGGGGGGGTGAATTGAACTTAAAAACTTTTTCGCAAAACTTACTTTCTTTTGGAAGAATGAGTTATCTTTATTTAATCTTTGTGAAGGTAGTTTGGTTTAAACACAACAAGTTTATTGACAGAAAATAAAAGAGATGAAAGAAGAATATTAACACACAAATTTATACCTGGTTCACTCTAATCCGAAGCTACATCCAGTTCTTGACAAACCAGATCAAGTCTCACTAATACCAAGTGAAAATTTACAACCAGTAGATACTCACCAATCTACCTCAAGAACTATCTTGCAAACCCACAAGACAGAATCTTGAAAAACACCCAGTAACCAAACCCAGTTACCGTACCAAGTGCAGATTACAATCCAACCTGCACAAACAACTTTTACAAAAGAATATGGAAAGAAAAAACCTGGACTTGAAGTTTTAATTGTCCATAACCAATTCTATCAGCACTTTCTCTCTCTGAATGACCACAATTCTGATCACAGCACCTTATGATATGAAAAAGATTCTTGAATGCAGAGAAAGTCACGTATGAAAGTTTCACAGATTGATTTCACAAGTTTTCTCAAGTAGTGTGTTGTATTGTGTTTTCAAAAGATAGATCAAATCTGTATATATAGAGTAGATCAGAAAAATAGAACGTTTCATCTGTTAAAAACTGTTTTAGAGAGTCATAAGATAAGTTGGTTAGTAGTAAAACAGGTTTAGAAAAGACTCTGATCGATTAAAACAGAAGTATGATAGATTAGACTGAAGTTATGATCGATCAGAATGAAACTATGATCGATTAGGATCGAGTTATGATCGATCAGAATAAAACTATGACCGATCAGAATGAGTTATGATCGATTAGAACAAAACTATGATCGATCGAGTATTATTTCAATCGATTAAAAGATCGGTTCAATCGATTGATTTCATTTAAAGTTCCATTTAATCGATTAAGACATTGATTCAATCGATTGATTTCATTTAAAGTTCTATTTAATCGATTGATTCGAGTTTTAATGGATTAAAACAACTTAATGAAAAATGACAACTCTCTGTTTCAATCGATTGAAAAACATTTTAACAGATTAAATTCCTGCAAACACTCAAGTATAAAAAATAGTCTCTCTCGTTTTAACAGATTGAAAAATATTTCAACAGATTGATTTTCTAAAAACTCTTAGACTAAAAAAGGTCTTTCTGTTTCAACAGATTTAAAATCATCTCAATAGATTGAAAATGCGAAACTTGATATTGAAAAATTCATTGAGTTATTTTAACTTGTTGATTCAGCGAATCAATCAATTGAATTTTCGATTATGTAAGACCATTTATTATGTTAAGTGATTTTAACAGATTGAAAATCCTTTTCAACGAGATTGAAAAAAACTTAGTTTATTCTTTTAATTCTTAAACGTAAGTTTTTCATAGAAAAATGATTTTCAATGATATGCAATATTTTAAGGTGCTTATCACAAAATATAATGGCCTATCAAGAGATTAAGTGCTAAAACTTAAAAACCTAATCATCTACACACCCACAACCTAAGTTATATTTATGTCTTCATCAAATCCACCAAGTGCTTCAATCTCCCCCTATTTGATGGAGACAAATAACCACTTGCACCTGCAAAACAAGAATAACGAGACCGAGAGACATATATTTTGTGGTGTGTGTGTAGTGACGAGTTTTAAGCAAAATACTTCTCCCCCTATTTGACTGCATCAAATAGATTGTTGTAGTTACGAGTCCAATGGGGCCACGTGGGAACCCCAAATATAAACCAGAACATTAAAAAAAAATGAAAAGAAAGCAGAATAACAGACACATAGAAAATCTTCATTCGTCCCCTGGGCCTTGGTTGAATTGCAGTTCCACAATCCTGTTGTAGATGTCTTCTAGTTGATTATCAATATGCTGGAACCTTGCAATGAAATTTTCATCCAAATAATGCTTCGCAGAGCCCTCGAGCAACAAGTCATCTCCATATGCCTCCTTTGGTCGGTTGCGGTTCGCTCATTTGATGCAACATTGTTCTTTCGAACCGAGACAGAGGCGTGCCACGGTCGGAGGTGGATTGTATGGAATCATCTCCATTGGATCAGAAGGACGTGCTCTGTAGAAGTTCCAGGAATATTATCGGTGTTGATTCCTTCCTCTTGCTCTTCTTCCTCACTTTCTTCACTTCTTCCAGACTTCTTCTTTGGAAATCCATTCACCATCAACTTTAATAAATCCCATTTTGTGAAGAACGGAATTGTTTATTTCATTTGTTGGTCGGACGGTTTCAACAAGTTCTCCTTCAACATCAACACCAAAATGTGTTAAAAATTTAGAAATCGGAATAGCATAGGGATACCCGAAGTCACTAAGTCTCTTGGCTTTGATCATGTGATCCTTGATGACAAAGACCCAGTTCACACGTATTACGTGATGAATGCGATACATCGAACTAAATCTCCTTCATTTAGCACTGCATGATTGCTCCCCACGGGTGTGAGCTGCCAGGAAACGATGAAAGCGAGAATCCTTTCTTCCAGTTTCAACTTCCCAGTGTTGAATGAACTTACGGAATCATGCCTATTCTTCAAGCAAGAGCGGAAATACTTGAACTTTATTAAATTCTTCAACATCCGAAGTACATCCTTTGGTGACTTTCACACCTACATCTTTTATTCCAAGCAACTTCCTTCCGGACATTAGGTGTTATCTCAATGTCTACTCCTTTAACTTGGGTTGTCAAAGTGGAACCTTCAAAAGATAAATTTGTGAAGAAAACTTTAATTAAGTCGGGGTAAATTCTACCATTCAACTCCAGAAACATCCGAAGTTTTTGATGTTGCGGTAATTTCAGAATGCCTCTGAATCCTTCGGCATCAAACCAAGAGAACTTTAACATTTTTGGAATGTTGACTTGCTTCCTGCTTAATTCATGGATAAACAAATCCATTTTCTCTTGGTCCCCATTGAACCAAGTTTCAATCCTTCCTCCAACATTCTGTTCTTGCCTTGCTGTAGAGGACTCGCCTCTGCTTGGACTTCTTCCTACCGAGACTTTGTGCGCTTGAACATATTTGATTTTTGGAATGAACAGAACGAGAGAAGAGCCAGAAAAGAGAAGCTCAAAGAAGAAAATAATACTATAGGAATGAGAATACACAATCTTTATCGGCTTAAAAAAAATTTTGTCTTTACTCGATTTATTGTTTACGTGCAGGTGATGATAAAGAGGAGAGAGAATTGCTACTTGTACACTTTAATTACCTTCTCAGTAGATATCCAATCAGTATCAATTAGCTTTTATTGGATATATCGATATTTAAGAGAGTAGTTGAAGATTATCTTGTTGTAAATGCTTTCGGTTTACTCTGCGAAATCGGTTAGAGACAAAGTACATACAACTAGCCCTAGAAGAAAAATAATCAATTGATATTTCATGAAACCAAGCTGATTTTGTAATCGTAGATACTTATAAGTGAAATACATCGATTGAATCAAAAATTAAATCGATTATTTTGTAAAAGAAAATTATTCGAGTACCATTAGTGAATTCAATCGATTGAATCGCAGATTTAATCGATTGATTTATAGAAGAAAATGTGCGAAGCAACAAGATTAATGAAATAAATCGATTAAAAACTTATTTAATCGATTGAACTACTAACACATCAATATCGGTGAGTAAGAATCAGAAAATCAACAGATTATTTCACAATTTCAATCGATTGAAACAAATAATATCAAGTTATTCATGCAATTATTAATCGATTGAACTTGTTATCAGCCTGTTAAAAGGCATACAATTACTATAAAGAATCAGTTATACAATACTAGATATATCTAGAATTCCTAATTCAGTCCTAAGCATATTAAGTCTATCTCTAGGAAGTGGTTTAGTGAATAAATCAGCTAACTGTTTTTCAGATTCAACAAATAATATCTCACAGTCACCCCTAGATACGTGTTCTCTAATAAAGTGATGTCTAATTTCAATATGCTTAGTTCTAGAGTGTTGAATAGGATTCTTAGTTAAGTTTATTGCACTAGTATTGTCACAAACCAGAGGTACCTTGTTTAGAGTCACTCCATAATCTGTTAGTTGTTGCTTGAGGTAAATGCTTTGAGCACAACGGCTCCCAGCTGCAATGTATTCAGCTTCTGCAGTTGACGAGCAACACACGCTTGCTTTTTGTCTGTGCCACGATATAAGACTGCTCCCGATAAATGACAAGTACCAGAGGTACTTTTTCCGTCCAATCTACATCCTGCAAAGTCAGAATCGAGAAAATCCAACAAGTTTAAGGGATGCACCCTCGGGATACCATAGTCCAACATTAACTGTTCCCTTGAGGTATTTCGGAATCCTTTTGGCAGCGAGTAAGATGAGATTCCTTTGGATTTGCCCGAAATCTTGCACAAAGACACACACTAAACATAATGTCGAGTCTACTAGCGGTTAGATACAGTAGTGAACCAATCAAACCTCTATATTTAGTTTGATCAACAGGTTTTCCTTTTTCATCTAAGTCTAGACAACAGTTAGTAGACATGGGTGTAGAGGATACCTTGCAGTTTTGCATATCAAATTTCTTTAACAATTCATTGCAGTATTTAGATTGACTAAGAAAAATGCCATTTCTTAATTGTTTAACCTGGAGACCAAGGAAGAAATTCAATTCTCCCATCATGGACATTTCAAATTCACTTAGCATTTCTTTTACAAACTTATTACACATGACATTATTAGTGGAACCGAAAATGATATCATCCACATACACCTGCACTGGAATAATGTCAGTTCAGCATTTCTTAATGAACAAAGTTTTATCAACCTCACCTCGCTTGTACCCTTGATCAATTAGGAAGTTACTTAACCTCTCATACCATTGTCTAGGTGCTTGCTTTAAACCATAAAGGGCCTTTTTCAATTTGTAGACATGGTCAGGATGATTGTGATTTTCAAAACCAGGAGGTTGAGAAACATAAACTTCTTCATTGATGAGTCCATTTAGAAAGGCACTCTTGACATCCATCTGTAGTAATCTGAAACCACTTAAATAAGCATAAGCTAATAATAATCTGACAGCTTCAAGTCTAGCTACAGGTGCAAAGGTTTCATCAAAATCAATACCCTCCTGTTGGTTATACCCTTTGGCTACCAATCTAGCTTTATTTCTAGTAATAATGCCGTGTTCATCTAGCTTATTTTTGAATACCCACTTAGTACCAATTACATTGATATCTTTGATTTTAGGAACTAATTCCCACACTTTATTTCTTTCAAATTGATTAAGCTCATCATGCATGGCACTAACCCAATATTCATCATTTAATGCTTCTTTAACTGTCTTAGGCTCTGTTTGTGAAATGAATGCCATATGATTACAGAATTGATTAAGAGAATGTCTAGTAGATACTCCCTTATTAATTTGCCCGATGACATTGTCTAGAGAGAGATTTCTTGGGACAATCCACTCTTTAGGAAGCTCTTCCAGAATATCTTCTTCCTGTTCTTCAGTAATTGTTGGAGAATTAGCTTTTGCAGGGTCCACTGATGGATCATCTTCTTCAATAGTACGCTGATCTGTGTTCTTGGCATGTTTCAACTGATAAGAATTATCGGTTAAATCTTCTTCATCTCGTAGTACTCGTTATTCTATTCCGCACTACTCGAGGAGATTCATTAAACACAACATGTACCGATTCTTCAACAGATTTAAGTCTTAAATTGTAAACTCTATATGCATGACCGTGAGTTGAGTAACCAAGAAAAATTCCTTTATCGGATTTTTCATCAAACTTGCCAATATTTTCTTTCCCATTGTTTAAAACGAAACATGTACATCCAAAAACTACGAAATAGTTTAAGTTGGGTTTTCTTCCTTTGTACAGTTCATATGGGGTTTTCTTAAGCAAGGGTCTAATCAAGACTCTATTCAAAACATGACAAGCAAGTGTTTACTGCATCTGCCCAAAAGTATTTCGGTAAAGAATTTTCACACAACATTGTTCTAGCAAGTTCTACAATAGATCTGTTCTTTCTTTCCACAACACCATTCTGTTGAGGAGTTCTTGGAGCGAGAAAAATTGTGTTTTATGCCAAACTTTTCACAAAATGATTCAAACTTTTCATTTACAAATTCTCCACCATTGTCACTTTGAATTGATGTAATAAAATACCCTTTTTCATTATGTAAAACCTTGGCAAGCTTTTTGAAAGATTTGTAAGAATCAGATTTGGCTTTAAGAAAAATAGTCCAGGTAAATCCGGAAAAGTCATCAACAATTACCATGATATAAAGATTACCACCTAGGCTTTTATTCCTTGAAGGACCAACCAAATCCATGTGAAGCGAGTTCCAAAGGTTTAGAAGTTGAAACAATATTTTTGTTTGAAAAAGATTTTCTAGTTTGTTTGCCTTTCAAGCAAGCTTCACAGATTTTGTCTTTCAAGATCTGAAGCTTAGGCGACCCGAAACTAATTCTTTTGAAATCAGTTTGTCAAGATGATTAAGATGTATATGAGCAAGTCTTCTATGCCACAACCAAGATTCTTCTTCTTTAGTAAGAAGACAACTTTGAGATGACATAGACGGTTTGATATTTAACATGTATATATTGTTTAACCTCTTACCTACCAACATTACCGTGTCGGATTCGGCTCACAGATAAGGCACTTTTACGGTTTGAAAATGACTTTGTGACCAAGATCACATAACCGACTTATGCTTATCAGATTGTGCTTGAGACCTTCAACAAGAAGAACATTGTGAATGATTACTGATTCACCATCACCAATATCTCCAGAACCTAGAATTCTTCCTCTGTTGTTGTCTCCATAAGTCACATGACCTCCATTCTTCAATTTCAGCTTCGGAATTTTGAAATGTCACCTGTCATGTGCCTTGAACATCCGTCGTCTAGATACCAAAGGAACTCTTGTTGCTGTTCCCGAAAGATCAACCATCAAGTATTTGGTACCCTTACGTATTTTGGGTCCTTAGGAGTCAATTTTTCTGTTTAACATGTTTTGGAACCCATCTTTTCCTACCTTGCGGCACAAAAAATTTTCTAGCATGACAAAATTTTATAGTATGTCCTTTCTTCATGCAATAATGACAAGATGAGAAAGGGGATGCTTGTTGTTTTTCTGTATGAAAAGAAGTTCAAATATTTTTTAGTTTTTACCCCATTCTTAGGTTTGTACCCGATTCCGAATGTTCAAACACACAGTTTTGAGACCCAAGAAGTGCATCTAAATTCTCTTTGCCTTGAGTAAATTTAGACAAAGTTTTAATCAAGTAATCAACCTTATCTTGCGAGAATAATACACTTTTCACACTTCTTATTAGCGAGCAACATTATCAGCGAGATGCATAGATTATATCTAGATGTTCTAAATCTGTTTTGCTTTCTAATAGTTCATTTTCCAGAACTTTAACTCTATTTTCTAACCAGTTATTTAATCCTTTTAACCGATTATTTGTATGAGATAAATTTCGGCTTCACTATGCATTTCATTAAAAGCATTCAGTAATGTGCTTGTAATTCATTTCATTCTCTGTAGGAGTTGAACTTACATGTGATGAAGAGGATTCACAGCCAGCCATCAAGCACAAGTTCACCTCCTCACTTTCGGATTCAGAGTCGGAAGATGAATCATTGTCTTGCCAGGCTATATAAGCCTTTTTCCCTTTGTATCTTGATTCTTTCTTGTTCGATTCTTGATCTTTTCCGGACAATCACTCTTTATGTGACCCTGTTTACCACAAGAATAACAAGTAATATTATTTTGAACAGATTCGATCTTTTTATCATTGTACCTTTTTACTTGGCCAATTCTGTTCTTTCTTCTAAGAAATTTTCCAAATTTCTTAACCAATAAAGTCGAGTTCTCTCGATTCATCTTCTTCAGATCCACTGTTTTCTTCAATTGTCTTGAGAACAATATTTCTAGTTTTCTTTTCTGCATTCTCTTGTTCTTTGAACCGATTGATTTCCAACTCATGTTCCCTCAACTTACCAAAAAGTGAAGCGGTAGTCATTTCGATCAAGTCTCTTGATTCCGATATTGCTTGTCACCTTTGGTTGCCATGTTCTGTCCAAACACTTTAAAATTTTGATGTTCAACTCTTCTTTGTCAAAAGTCTTTCCTAACCCAATTAGATGATTGACTATGTGCGTGAACCTTTTCGCACATCCGCAATTGTTTCTCCTTGCTGCATTTTAAACAACTCATAGTCCCTGATTAACTCATGCTTTCTTGCCCTTTTCACATCAGACGTTCCTTCATGTGTAACCTCTAAAATTTCCCACATCTCTTTGGCGGAGGCACACTCGAGACACCCTGAAAAACTCATCAAGATTTAAAGCGAGAGGTAATAATATTTTTTGCAGTATAATCATATTGGACTTTCCTATTTTCTACATCGGTTAATTCAGCCCAATCTTTTTCGACTATTTTACCATCTACGGTATGAGTTGGTTTGTAAGGACCATTAACAATTGTTTCCCAAATGCCTCTATCAAGAGATTCAATAAAGATTTTCATTCTAACTTTCCGGAAAGAATAATTCACACCGAGAAAAAGTGGAGGCCTGTTTATGGAGGCTCCTTCTAAAAAATTCATCTTTCCCTCAGCCATTGGACCGATTCCTTGAGTAACTTACAAGAACCAGCTCCGATACCAATTGAAAGAATTAATGGTTGAGTTCAAGAGGGGGGTGAATTGAACTTAAAAACTTTTTCGCAAAACTTACTTTCTTTTGGAAGAATGAGTTATCTTTATTTAATCTTTGTGAAGGTAGTTTGGTTTAAACACAACAAGTTTATTGACGAGAAAATAAAAGAGATGAAAGAAGAATATTAACACACAAATTTATACTTGGTTCACTCTAATCCGGAGCTACATCCGAGTTCTTAACAAACCAGTCAAGTCTCACTAATACCAAGTGAAATTTTACAACCGAGTAGATACTCACCAATCTACCTCAAGAACTATCTTGCAAACCCACAAGACAGAATCTTGAAAAACACCCAAGTAACCAAACCCGATTCATCGTACCAAGTGCAGATTACAATCCAACCTGCACAAACAACTTTTACAAAAGAATATGGAAAGAAAAAACCTGGACTTGAAGTTTCTAATTGTCCAGAACCAATTCTATCAAGCACTTTCTCTCTCTGAATGACCACAATTCGATCACGACACCTTATGATATGAAAAAGATTCTTGAATGCGGAGAAAGTCACGTATGAAAGTTTCACAGATTGATTTCACAAGTTTTCTCAAGTAGTGTGTTGTATTGTGTTTTCAAAAGATAGATCAAATCTGTATATATAGAGTAAATCAGAAAAGCGAACGTTTCATTTGTTAAAAACTGTTTTAGAGAGTCATAAGATAAGTTGGTTAGTAGTAAAACAGGTTTAGAAAAGACTCCGATCGATTAAAACGAAGTATGATAGATTAGACCGAGTTATGATCGATCAGAATGAAACTATGATCGATTAGATCGAGTTATGATCGATCAGAATAAAACTATGACCGATCAGAATGAGTTATGATCGATTAGAACAAAACTATGATCGATCAGAGTATTATTTCAATCGATTAAAAGATCGGTTCAATCGATTGATTTCATTTAAAGTTCCATTTAATCGATTAAGACATCGATTCAATCGATTGATTTCATTTAAAGTTCTATTTAATCGATTGATTCGAGTTTTAATGGATTAAAACAACTTAATGAAAAATGACAACTCTCTGTTTCAATCGATTGAAAAACATTTTAACAGATTAAATTCCTGCAAACACTCGATATAAAAAATAGTCTCTCTGTTTTAACAGATTGAAAAATATTTCAACAGATTGATTTTCTAAAAACTCTTAGACTAAAAAGGTCTTTCTGTTTCAATGATTTAAAATCATCTCAACAGATTGAAAATGCGAAACTTGATATTGAAAAATTCATTGAGTTATTTTAACTTGTTGATTCAGCGAATCAATCAATTGAATTTTCGATTATGTAAGACCATTTATTATGTTAAGTGATTTTAACAGATTGAAAATCCTTTTCAACAGATTGAAAAAAAACTTAGTTTATTCTTTTAATTCTTAAACGTAAGTTTTTCATAGAAAAATGATTTTCAATGATATGCAATATTTTAAGGTGCTTATCACAAAATATAATGGCCTATCAAGAGATTAAGTGCTAAAACTTAAAAACCTAATCATCTACACACCCACAACCTAAGTTATATTTATGTCTTCATCAAATCCACCAAGTGCTTCAAATATTAGTTTCGGTTTATTAAGTATAAACAGATTATAATTCAACACTAAGATTAAAAGATGAAGAGTTAAGAGAACAAACGAAATAGAAAAACAAAACCTCAAATATCTAATGCATTCTTATCAGAAAACCAATATTCTAATCTTGCCTAAAGAAAAAAAGTCAATATTCTAACCAAAATTGTTTACTTTACAGGTTCAATGGGTAAAATTGGCCGAAATAATCCACTACTAGAAAACTAGTTTTTTTCTGTCAATTTTCTTGCAAAAAATTGTTTAAATTTATAGAATACTTATTTCTTGCAATTTTTATCAAAATTTTGCAAAAATATTCCCATGAAAAATGAGAATTTTTAGTAGTGTAAGTCCTATTTCATATTCAATGATAGCAATTAATGTAATTTGAATTTTCTGTTTCTCTATCAATTTGTTTAGAAAATAAATAAAACATCATCTTCTTCTTTTTAAACAATTGATTAATTGCTGGGAAACAATGAAAAAGAAAAAAACTTAATTAAACTTTGAAGATTCATATTCAAAACTAGAGAAAAAGAGACGTGTTCATATTTTTAGTCAACTCATACGAAAACAAATATAAATTCTAGTACCAACAAAATAAAAAATAGATGAGTATGGAAGCCACCACAAAATAAATAACATGTGATGTCCATCAAGAGAATGGACAAAAAGAAGTTCACAGAAATAGTTAGCATCATAAATGCTTTCTTACTCTCCCAAGGCATCTACTTCCAACTTCCAAGAGGAGAGAAGGGATGAAAATTCAAACGTAACCCTAAAAAAACTTAACTCACTTACCAAAGTAGTGGACAACATTCTTGAGGGACCACATACAGATGGGTCATGGACAAGGTTTGATGGATGCATGCAACAAACTCTTAGGTGATTAAGAAAACAAGGGAAGTGATTAAGTAAAGAATGACAACTAATATTTATTTCAAAAAACATTACTCCCTCCATTTTAAAATATATAACGTTTAAGATTTCATTACATATATTAATATAAATATTAATTTTTAATATTTTCAATAAATTTATTAGTTTTTTGATAATACCTTATTATATTAAACTTGTTATCTCTTTTTTACATGTAAGAAATATAATTAAAAAAATAATTTTTATAGTATAATTAAATATAATTAATATTTTCATTAAGTAATTTTTTTACATGTAATAAATATAATTAAAAAATAAATAGTATAATTAAAATATATATATATATATATATATATATATATATATATATATATATATATATATATATATAATCTTAAACTTTTCAAAACTCATATACTTACAAACATTTTTTTATTCGAAACCTCGTATGTTTTGAAATAGAGGAAGTAATTATATACATATTATGAAACTTGATTGAGAAAACATATGATATATATATATATATATATATATATATATATATATATATATATAATATAATATAATATAAAATAATTTTTAATTATATTTCTAATAGTTCTATTTATATTCTTATAAAGAATATTTAGCATATTATTCAATATTTGTCATAAAAATATAAAACATGTATATTTAGCAGTATTTCTCTTACAGAATAATTATATGTGAAATGGTATATATATATATATATATATTAATTAGTATCGATTTAGTAGAAATAATAAATTTGGTTCCTTTTATATAATTTCTTAAAGATTATAAACAATATCTTTTATTAGAAAATAGATTAAAATTTATCTACACCAACAATTAGTAATATAGTTTTTAATATATTGTTTATCATTTACTGAAATTTATTAAAAAAATATAAAATTATGAACAAGATTTTATATGATTCTAAAAATAAAAATCAATTCTAGCTTTATATCTTATAAAACTCTAGTTTTGGTTTTTATTTTTATTTTTCATAATTTTAATCCTTTAGTATTTCGTTATTGATATTTTTATTTTATCAATTAATAAACTTGTACAATTAATGACTAACCATCCTATCCAAGTTGACACCCTCTATCACTAAATAGTCTCACAAGGAAATATTATAGAACAAAAACAAATACAAGGAGGGAGTAAACAAAAATCTACGTGAAAAGTTTAGGAAAGACCACATTGATTTATGAAAAGATTTAGATTAATATAAGTAGGCATGATATATCATATTAAGAAGGATTAGTTTTATTTTCTTTATTTGAGTAAAACTATTGATAAAAGTGATAAAATGGGAGGTAATTACGTAAAATTACAAATGATGACTTGTAGTTCCCGTCCCATCTTCTCGTCTTTATGAGGAAACTCCATCTAGTCCCTCCCTCAAATCCTTACTCTCAACTCTATTCATATTAATTCAAACATACAATTCACTCTTCCATCCGATTAAATAATACATTAATTAGTACAAACACAAGTTTAATGCTCATCAAACAATAATTGTGTCAACAAAACTTTAAAAACCATACAATAATCACATTGTAACCAGTGGCGGATTTTCTTGGGAGCTCAGGGGGCGTACCCCCAAAGTTTTGTAACTCCTATATAATTTATGATTTTGGCTCCCCCAAAATTAATGAAAATTTAATATATTTACTTGTATATTTACAATTTTATCCTCTCAATGTCTCATTAGTTTTGTAACTCTCATATAATTTATGATTTTTTCTCTCTCATACTTAATGATTATTTAATATATTTAAGTATATATCTACAATTTTATCATTTCACCCTTTCATCTTCTTTCTTCTTTTTATATTTATTATTTATTAATAATATATTATTTGACCCCCCCAAGATCAATGGTCAAGATCCGCCACTGATTGTAGCTAAACATACTTTCACCCCGTTCTCTGTTACCTTGTTAATGGTTGCCTTGTTAATATTTAGTACAATTAAATAATATATAATTGGAAAAGATTAATAAATATCATAATATTTTAAATTGAAAATAATATTATATTTTCTTGTATTGTTATTTTTCTTTTCTTAATTAAATAAGTCAATGTTTTTATTTTATTATATAAATGGTGAACTAGTAAGAATTAGTAACAAAAATACCTATGTACTTATAGTTTAGAAATGTTTTGATAGATGTTATCTCATGCATACTCCAAATTTTTTATTTTCTTTTAAATTTGATATCTAAAAATATTATGAGTTTTTATTTTTTATTTTTTAAATTGTACTACCCCTTTATAGTGTTTTCTCCGCTCTGTCCCATTTGCCAAACGTGGAACACCACATGCACCGGTCCCTTAATATTGCATTTAAACCTTTAAGAGTAGGATGAGATTTTAGGTGATTTATCAATAATTATTAATTACTTAACTTTCTCATTTTTATTCAATACGAGACTTAGACTCATATTTAAATTTTTTTAATAATTTCTACCTCAAATGTAAGTCTCTTCATATTGGTACATTTCCTCAAATTTATTAATAACTCATATATTGTACTACCCTTTATCATAATAGAACACATTTGCCTAACCCACCAATCTAGGAAACTTTTGATATAAAGATCACTCTTACACAATCGACCACTCACTAGTGCAAAAAGGGGCTTTTACGTCAGGTATTTAGGGCTTTTTACGTCGTATTTAAGTCTGACGTTAAAGCGGGAGACGTAAATTTACGTCGGACCCTTTTGCCCGACGTAGATTTACGTCAGTTATCAAGATCCGACGTAATTTTGCGTGGCATATACACTAAACAGACGTAAAAACCTTTTCAATTTTTAAATAAAAACAGAAAATTTACGTCGCATATGGTATACGTGACGTAAATTTACGTCGCATATACCAATACGCGACGTAAATTTACTTGTTTTTTTAAATTGGGTTTATTTATTACTGTTTTACAACTAAAACCCGCAAATATTACAACCAGACAGTCCGAGAGGTTCAGTTTTCTTTAGCTAGTAAATTAAAAATATAATATTATATAATTCAAACTACATAATAAAACAATATAATACAAACATACAAACTAAAAAATCTATTACAAACTAAGCTACCTATACAAACTAAGCTACCTATACAAACTAAACTAAACTACATAATACACACAATATAATATGAACAAGAACTTAAAAAATAATGTACTAGAATTGTTGAACAAAAAATTTTGCCCATTGTTCTCTAATTTTTGTAATCTCGGATTCGGTAATGGAGATGGATCTTGAAATACCGAAACATGAATTTGACTCTTGTAAGCATGCAACATGAATAAAGTTAAATAAACTTAACTAATGTTAAAAGTAATTACCTCCAGTCCAAGAATCAATTAAACCCGCACAAACTATGGCTCTCATCCAATACATTACATAGTAACCACATTCAAACGAGTCAGTTTGCTTATTACACTTGAAATGATGAAAAAAACATAATATTATTTTCAAAATTGAAATACAAACAATAATTATGGTATTCACTTATATAAATAAGTTTCTAACCTTAGGATAAATGAACTGCAAAGTCTTTGTTCTAGGTTTTCCACTTAGAACATTAGTTCCAGTACACGATTCTAAGTGAAAAAAAGTCATATATTATTCAATATGTATTCACAATTTAAAAACATAATTAATGAATAAAAGATAAAGTTACCCTTGTAATAAGCTTTTCATTTCTTGACTCGTTTTCCGATGTAATGAACAAAACCACACCACGAGTGTAATCCCGGGGCATGATTACAATTAACTGCCAATGGGACCTACATTGTATGACATAAAAATTAGTTACAAAAATATAAATTAAAATAGAAATTAAAATACTAACCCTTCAATGTATGGAGCCAAATATATATGTCTTCTTGAGTCACTCATCCATGTTTGCATATATTGTTGGATTCCAACCTTTGTATTTCCAGATTTTTGGATGGATTGAGGCTCAATAAATCCAGTATACTTCGGATTTTTCTTGTTCCACACTCAAATTGTCAAGGTACCTAAAATAATTAATTATAAGTTGAATATAATTATTACAATCTTAGAAACATAAATGAAAATGACTTACATTGCCCACAATTGTATGATGGAAATGTTTAACATGCAATTTCCCCCAGCAATTTCTAAAGCATCGGGCAAGGAAATGTACAATGGAACATTGGAATTGTTAATTCCAAACACTCTAACATCCCATTGTATCCGACACGGTCTCTTCCTCAACCGTGGTAATACGGCTAACAACATAGAGATGGGATCATCATCACATTACGTCAGATCCTCATCAATAATAGGTTGTTTTTTATGCTTAGCACGACGCAAGTCCTCCTAAACAAATGATAACAATTAATTAAACATTTATATAATTATAATACTAGAAAAGAGTAAATAGACAATATGTATATATATATATATATATATATATATATATATATTACCTTAATATACTACATGCCTTGATCGATAGTGGCATAACCAAACGTCTTGGCCAAGCCAAGAATGTCCCGCTTGCTCGCCCCACTAATTGAATCTCTTCATTAGGAAAAGGCACTCGGAGCATTAGCATCATGAACTTCATCAACTACTACTCGTGTCCAGTCTGGTCGTAGAGGGACACCATGGATGGTTAAGCCACCCTCAAAAACTCGACCAACGAGCCACTAGACGCGGGGGTCATCTTCAACATATAACTCACACTAGTGTGATGCATCGATCCGAGTATATTCTCTCGAAGGATCAACAGTAGTAGCGAGCACAACTCCCTTTAGTGCCGACTCGAACAATATCATGTTCAATTGTTTGAGGTGTTCCTTGAGTCTCATTCTTGAGAGCGGGCGAGAGATTCAATTTTCTCATCAAACTCTTCTCTGCAAGGACTCGCCTTATTTGATTTAACTTTTCTTCAAACTGCATCTCCATTTTATGCAAGGCCTCCTGGCTGCAAGAGTCAGCGAGTGGTCCTTCGTGATGTTGGACCAAAGTAATCACGAAGGCCCTAGGTTCCACCGAGCACCACGCACACGTCCCGAGTAATCTGGTTTTCCTATGGTTGTCGCCAATATATCTTGTCGACCATGAGGAATAAATTATCCTTGGTCGGTCTCGCTCAACTAAATCATCCTACAACACATTAACAATAATTAAGTCATACACTAACTTTCAAATTAGAATCAATTCAAATTGACATTATAACTTACGATTTTCTCGAGCAATGATTCGTGCGGACTCGAAGTCATTTGTCCATCGATTTTGTCCAGGCTGCCTTCCACATCCGATAGCGAGGGGTGGAGATGCAAGGTCGGTAGAATCAACTCCTCGCTGACTCTTCTCTCGGATTTCATGAGACGTTGCTCCAATAATGCATACCCTCCTCGTGACAATACATGGGGTGCATCATTCAACCTCCGACGTTGTTGGGCGGCTTGTCTTTTATCCTACCAAGAGGGGTCCATTCGGCTGGCACAAAACTCGTAACCAATCCTCCTCACTAATTTGATACTTTAGACAGGGAGATTCATCTCGAAACTTTCCAAATACATACTCCCGTGTCAAGAAAGTCTTAAAGTCCCTCCATCTAATGGAAATGGAGGATAAAATCTTCTTCCTCATCACCTCGGTGTTAGGAACATCCAAATTTTGTCGTGAAATGACCAATAAATGTTAAATTCAATTAATAATGATATATAAAGTATTCAACAAATATAGAAATACCTGAACATCCTGCCACATGAGGTTCTTCTCGGTTTCCTCAACATCATCCCAAGATGGAGTAGTAATCGGAACATGATGTCGAGCTAGTAGTCCCAAATAGCTCTTAAACTTAGCGAACATTTGGGTCGGATGCCTTACCGGAACGTGGATCAACTTCAACTTGAGTTTTCTCTCTAGCTACCCTCCTTGTTGTCAACCCCTTTAACCGAGTGACAGATCTACCTTTATCACCACTTCCGCTCCTGCCACTGCCACTACCACTACCAGTACTAGCTGTGGAATCCGACATATCTTGAAAAACAAAACAATATGAAGTCAACATACTTTATAAGTTTGAATAAAAAGAACTAGAAAATGTGAAGATAAACACCTATTATGTTGGTATGTTTTCCCATATCCCTTCATCATGATCACTTCGAATTGCATGTACTAAGTCTTTCGAGAGGGATTTACCGAGAATAAATAATATCAATGAGACATAAATCCACATAAAGAATTAATATAACTTTTAACAGAAAAAACCTTAAGATATTATATTATGATCTTTCTTCATATATATTGTTCAATTTTCTCATTTTTACTCAATATTAAAATTAGACTCACACTTAAATTTCCTAACACAACATTATTACCAAGTAATACCCTTAAAACAATTACAAGTAAACTCAATATAACTTATATTCTGACAATTGAAGAAGAAATCATCATAGAATTTTGATATCTTTTAGCATTTTCCATATGATCCAAATATATATATATATATATATATATATATATATATATATATATATATATTTAGATAAATAGCCAACTTAATATCCCTCAACTATGCACTGCACCGGTCCATTATAAAATTTTAAATTGTATCAAAAGAATAGAAGTTAATAATACAAGAAAAAAAGGTGTTGCAACCAATTTTGTAATGAAATAGTTATATAAAAAATAAGTAAGTAGAGACTACACATTGAGCACATGTGAAATTCCTTTTTTTTTTTTTTTAACAACATCAATTGTGTTGTTGATATATGATTCCATATGATTTTCAAAATAACCAATTATCTAGGAGACTGTATGTGCTGATAGCATATAATTCTCCCCTAAACTATGATAAATTTTCTCTAACATCTCTGTCAACTAAGAATATATTGTTGGGTCTTTTGAGGGGGATTCACACGGGATAAACATACCAACGAGACATGAGTCTAACCCACATAAGGGATTGACACCGCTTGCAATCCAAAACTTTAAACATTAGGTTATGAGTCATACTTCTTTATATGTTGCTCAATTTTCTCATTTTTACCTAATGTGAGACTTAACTCACACTTGGATACCCAACATATACTTAATATAATAGATGAGATTAAGAATGTTATGATACTAAATCAAATTTTAATTTATATTCAATTGACGATAAAGAGTCTAGTAGAAATATAAGTTGTATCATGAAAATTAACACAAATAATGTGAGATACCCTCAATATCAACCTTCGATTAAGGAGATGCTTTTTACCATAGACAAAACTAAGAAAGTTTCTATACTATGTCAAATTTCAACTTACAATGATTGATATTAAGTGAAGTGACTCAACAAGTGTAGATTGATAACAAAGAATTTCTAAAAATTGTAAATTATTGATTCTTTGTCAATCCCAAAGAAGAACTACGTTTGGGTATTTAAAGATTGTAACTTTGACGTTCGAAATTGTAGCATTAACTCTATAGAATCAAAATAATAACTATATAGAATCGTAATATTAACTTTCCAATATATATATGTAAAATCAAAATATTTCAACTAACATTTAAACTTATTATTTTTCATTTAATTTTTTCCAACAAAACTCCCCAGTAAAATTAAATGTTTCCCTTCAATTGACAAAGATGACATCTAGAGGGGGGTGAATAGATGCACAAATTAAAATAGATGTCAAATTAAAAATTTATTTATGAATCAATAATTTGTTTGAACATAGATAAAGCGAAAACGATAATATAATTAGGAAAAGAGAAAGAGATAAGGAAAAGAGAAGATCACACACTAATTTATACTGGTTCGGGTATAGCCAACCCTACATCCAGTTCTCAGTCAACTCTTAACACAAAAGTGACTCCCAATTCACTATCTTTCAAATTCAGTTTACAAATTACAATCAACTCAGCAGAAGAACCAGTAAAAAGCAAACTAATTAAAAAGACAATCACTTCCTTAGAAACTCACTAAGGATGAACCAGCTTTGGAGGCTTATGCATAATATTACTTCATCAACTTGTACCTCCATATCTAGCATTCTAAGACTCTATCTAGTCTTCAGGAATCATCTTGGGCTTGCTTCAATCATCATCTTTATAAAAAACATATCTTGGGCATGTAGGGAAATGTTTCACATTTTCACCAACGTCATAAATTCAGCTTGTCCTTAATTCATCTTGAATGGTGTTGACTTGAATGTAGTTGACTTGAATCATCATCAAAATCATCTCTTGGGAATGTAGGGACATTTCCATCAATCTCCCCCTCATTGCTTTCATATTTCAACTAACATTTAAACTTATTATTTTTCATTTAATTTTTTCCAACAAAACTCCCCCGTAAAATTAAATGTTTCTCTTCAATTGACAAAGATGGATCATATACTGACCTGCTCCTTCTAACTAAGAGTTTCTTTTCATCCTTCATTCTGATCAACTTCTTGAAATTCTCAAACAACATTATAGGTAATGATTTCGTAAACATATCTGCAACTTGATCTCAGCTTGCCACATGCGCAAGCTCCACATTTTCTTCCTTCATGTGTTTTCGGATGAAATGAAACTACACATCAATATGTTTACTCCTCTCATGGTTGATCGGGTTCTTTATTAGTTCAATAGTCGACTTGTTATCAACCAAAATCACTGTCGCATTGAGTTGCTTCTCCTCCAACGATGTTGCTATATACACGGCTTCACACGTTGATAATGTTACTATGGGTTGCTTCTTCGAAAGCCAAGTGAATGTTGTGTTCCCCATAAATAATACATATATTGATGTACTTTTTTTATCATCTACATCTCCATACCAATCACTATCCTAGCACACAATGATTCAGTAATTATCCAACCTCGTATAAATTAATTTGAGTGATACTATTTCTCGGATATACCTCAGTATTCGCTTCAGTACCTTCTAGTGAGAACAACTCAGATCTTCCATACATTGGATAACAATCCCAATGCTTAGCAATAAGTCATGTCTTATACTTGTAAGGTAACTAAGGCTTTCCACTAAACTTCGTTATTTGCTCGAATTAACTAGATCGCCTCTGTCAAACTTTGAAAGTTTCGTTCCTGGTTCCATGGGGGTTGAGATCGGATTACAACCAACCGTCTTAAACTTATTCAAAAACTCATTTGCATACGTCTCTTGGGATGCAAATATCCTTGACTCCTCCTATTTTACCTCAAAGCCAAGAAAAAACTTCATCATACCTAGATCGGTCATCTCAAATTTAATCGTCATTGTGCTCTTAAAGTCTTGAATAATTTTAGAATTATTTTCTATAAAAATGAGATCGTCAACATGTAGAGAAACAAACATTATATTACCTCCACTCTTCTTCACATACAGGGTATGCTCATAAGGACATCGTACGAACTCATTATCTTTGAAGTAGGTGTCTGTCTGATTGTTCCATGCTCGAGGAACTTGTTTTAGCCCATAAAGAGCCTTCTTTAGCCTCAAAACTTTCATCTCCTCTCCTTTCTTCACATATCCAGGTGGTTGCTCAATATATATCTCCTCCTTGAGCACACACCATTAAAAAATGTTAACATAAGATCCATTTGCATGATTAGCCATTTTTACTGTGTTGCTAGAGATTAGCAGCCGAACAATCTCCATCCTTGTCATTAGGGTGAAGACCTCATCATAGTTTATCCTTTTTTTTGTTTGTAACCATTTGCAACTAACCAAGCTTTATATCGTTCTACTTCTCCTTGTGCATTCATCTTCTTATTGAATACCCACTTTACATTGATTGGTTATGAGTAGATTGATAACTCAGTCATCATCCATGTTTCATTCCTTTCTATTGCTCGAATCTCATCATCCATAGTACCTCATTTGTCAAGTTACTTTCTTTCACAGTTGTCTCACTCTTGAGCGCTTGAATTGTTGGCCCCTCCTTCTTTTTCTTCTTCCGGTACTCATGGACTTCAAGAACTAACCAGCCCTTGTAACGTGAGCTCAAATGGGTCTTTTGATTCCTCTATCATGCACACTACATTCTCAAAGTCATTGGTTAATAACCTCAACATCTTCTCTATAATACATACTTTAGAAAACGCCTCTCCATTCTAATTAAACATATTCACCACGGTTTGAATATGCGTGATATACTTGAAAACTCCTTTCAACTCCTTCATTCTCATGCTCTCCATCTCGCCAGGCAGTATTTGTATCCGAACTCGTTTGACTCAATAATTGCCCTTGTATGTTCTCTCCAACACATCCCATGCTTCTTTTGAAGTTTTAGCACTTGCTATCTTCTCAAAGTTGAATTCATCAACAACTTGGTACAATGTGTATAGGATTGTGTTATCCTTCATACGCTTATTTTTAACACTTTGCTTTGCGGCTACTAGAATTTCTTCGTTGCTCTTTGGTTCTTTAAAATCATCCTCGACTATCTTCCAATTATCTTAAGATCTAAGAAAGACCTTCATTTGGAGACTCTAATTATCATAATTGACTATACTTTTGTCAACCAGAACAAGACCACACTATTTGCTAAATTGATTACTCTCTTAAGCTCTCTCACCTTCAAACACTAAAACCCTATCTCTTGATATTAATTTGATAACAAAGAATTTCTTAAAACTGTATATTATTGATTATCTATCATACCAAAAAAAAATACATTAGGTATTTACACTACTGCAGAATGAGCATTCAACGTCGGGTGTAGAAGGCTTTCAACGTCGGTTCCAATGACGTCGTTGAATCAGGCGTCGTTGAATGTCAAAGGATTCTACGTCGGTTCAGAATACCCGACGTTGAAAGTGTTAGACATCTACGTCGGTTATTAAACTAACCGACGTTGAAAGTCCTTTCTCGCTCAAGCGACCGGTGTACTCGCTTGAGCGACGAAGCCTTCAAACAAAGGGGACTCTCGGGTGCTGTTGCGCTCAAGCGAGTACACCGGTCGCTTGAGCGAGAAAGGACTTTCAACGTCGGTTAGTTTAATAACCGACGTAGAATTTACTCATTTCTACGTCGGACATTGAACTAACCGACGTTGAAAGTCCTTTCTCGCTCAAGCGACGAAGCCTTCAACAAAAGGGACTCTCGGGTGCTTTTTCGCTCAAGCGACTGACGTTACAACGTCAGTTAATGCAATAACCGACGTAGAATATCCCTTTTTTTTTTTAATTTTGTTCTGTTTTTGTGCTACCATACACGACCTGCTATAAATCTCAGTCCAGAAATCTCAGTCCAGCCAGATTTACACAATATATACACAATATACAAAAATGTCAACCAGGTCTTTTCACCTAATCACTATATATTTACACAATACACAAAAATCTCAGTCCAGCGACATTATGTACATAATACACAAAAATTATCAATCAATCCTATTATTCCTAACTACTTGTACAAACTTTTCTGCCCATTTGTTTCTAACCATGTCTATAGTATCCATAGGCAAAGGTTCTATATCTTTAAATGCCCGTAAGAAGTTCACAATAATAGAATGGTAAACCCTAAGAAATAAAAATAAAGGAATTGAATATAATAGCAAATGTCAACTTACCTTGTCCCAACTATCCCGAATGCTACCAAAAATGATGAGCCACATCCAATACATTACATAGTAGCCGCACTCGTAGCCTCCATTTTGTTTGTTACACTAAAAATGAGTAAATATGTCAAAAATAACTATTAAATTTGAACGTAAATTAATAGATAGTATAATATATATATAAAGGCTACTTACTTTGATAAAATTCCAATTTGGAGTCTGTGCTTTTACTTGTGTATTTTCCATCTAATGTACTACAAACCTTTAAAGCACTATATATTGAAAAGAAGGGGATTAGAAATAGAATAATCAAGATGTTTAGACATAATATAATAAATACTTACTCGTTTACAATATTTTTTAGCTCCATGTCCGGTTTTCTTCCCAATGAGCGAGAACCAACACACAAGATTCTCGCTTTGGACAAATAACTAATAGCTGCCGAGTGGTTTCGTATATACACATGATTAGAATCTATTAAAAAAACTTGTTTAAAACCGGAAGAGTCCGGGATAACTTACGAATGATGGTATGCTCCAAGGTAAATATCTCTTTTAGAAACAGTCATCCAATTCTGCATGTAACCGAGAATTTGATCACGCTTATTCCCGGACTTTTGTATGGATTGAGGCTCGAAGAATCCATACACATGACTAATGCCACGCTCCACTATCATTTCGTGCATCATCCTAAAATATGCCAATTTAAGTGAACTTATAGCTTATATATTTACTAAAATGAAAAGAGTCATGAAAGATATGAACTTACAATGTCCAAAATTGTAAAACGACTATATTTAGACATTGATTGCCCATCCCAATCTCCAGGGCATCGGTGTGGGAAATGTATAGGGGGATATTGCTAGAAGCCATCCCAAATAATGTACAATCCCATGGAACTTGGAATGACTGCAGATACAATTGTGGGGAAAGAGACAAGAGATCAAAAATTGGATTTGGAGAAGTCTCCACAACTGGTGTCTTCTCCTTAGATGCGAAGGAGTGGCAATAGCTTTACCCAAGTCTTTTGGCTGCCGAACATCCTACATATTTTATAAAATATAATCATAAACAATAAATCAATTTATTTATGTGTTAGATGTATTATAACCATACATATACATACCTTTGCCATTATTGACCTAACTAAATGTCGGGGCCAAGTAATGAAGGTCCGAAGGGCTTGGCCCACTGTCCGCACCTCTTCGGTGGGGATAGGGACACTAGCCGCAGCGTCAACCACCTTTTCAACCACTACTTTGACCAAGTTAGGATCCAAAGGCATATTGTGGATGGTTGAAGCCCCTTCATGAACTGATCCATGGGCCACTAGCCTTAGACCTTCATCTACCTCAACCCACAAGCCATATCGATCATCCTTTGTGGATTCGGGATGAATAGATGCCACCTCGAGTGTGACCTCGATAGTGGCTTTAGCACAACTGCCCTTTGTGCTAACTCTTGGACCTACAAATACGAGTAAATTCCAATAAGGACTAAGATTTTAGAAACATAAGTTAAGTACCAATTTGTGGTTGAAAATGCACCTGATGGAGGATGAGCATCAGCAAATGAAGTACCCATGGAGGTCATACGCAGGAACTGCTCCTGCACACGTGCAGTGATGGTCTCCTCAAGTCGTGCGCTGATGGCAAGAGTCAACTCTTCCTCCAATTTTGCCCCGATGGCTGGTGTCAATTTCTCCGTGAGAGCCATCTCCAAGGCAGCAATATCTTCTTGGCTCGGGGATGTGGAGGTGCGGATATCCTGTGATGGTGGTCCAAAATACCGTCGGACACCCACACCTTGGCCAACAGCTCGAACACGACCTGGATGTTACTGGTCGTCCAATAGCAAGTGGTCAAGATATCCTGACGACCGGAAGGGATGAAAGTTCCCTGTGTACACTTGCTCCTCCAAGGCATCCTACATTATAAAAGTTAATTTTATTAATGAACATGTTACATTTAACTAATTCAAAGTAAATTAACTTCTTTTACTTACAATCCGAGCAGCAATTTCTCGCGCTTCCGGCGACGTCATGTCACCGGAAGGCTTTGTACGCGCCCTCTTCCACTTCCGGTGACGTTTTGGAGGAGATGGTGGAGGAATCTGCTCTTCGCTTAAACCAGAAGAGGCTAACTCCGACTGTCGAAGTCTACTCTTCTCCTCCATCATCTTCTTAGTCAATAAGTCGTACCCCCCACGAGACAGAAGGTGGGGGGCGACATTCTTCCTTTGAATGTCTTTTGCTTTTTGTCTTCTTTCCTGCAATATAATTGAACACAATATTAGATACACAACTCATTATGAAATATTCAAGTCAATTAAGCCATAAGTTATTACCTCCCACTCTGAACCAGTCCTACTATGTACAAACTTCTTCCAAGTGTCCTCATCTATGCCATATCTTTGGCAAGGGGTTAATCCCTTGCTAACTTTGTCCTCAGCATACACCCATTTAGTGGTCAATGTGGACTTGAACTGTCTCCACATTTTTGCTATGGATGTCATTATCTTCCTCCTCACATCCTCAGAATTAATTAAATCAAAGTGTTCCTACAGTAGCAAACAAGTTTTAGTTAACCAATTGATAATAATGTATAAACAATATAAACAACGAAATACACATACTTACAAGAAGATCTTGTCATAACAAGTTCTTCACAGTTTCCTCCACATGATCCCAAGTAGGATGGAGAATAGATATCTACACAACATAAACAACATAAGTATCAACAATATATTTGAAATGAAATTAACTTTGAAATAGAATAAATACCTTCTCTCTAGCTAGTGTACCCAAGTAGTTACTAAATTGGGTACTGAAGGGACCTGACACCTTGCCAGTCCTAGGATCAACAGAAACAGATAACTTCTGGCCAGATATGTGTCTAACGGTCAAGCCTTTCAACCGTGTAGATTGTCGACTCCTCTTACTGGAAAATGTCTTTCCAGATGCCTGAGGAGATGGTGGAGGAGATGCCATTTACCTGTAATGAAAAAAACATAGAATTATATCAATACACATGCAAAGTCTCCTCAATTACATGTTAAAAAAATAAATAAATAGAAACATAACTTAGATTGTATTAATATTTTCCCATATGCCTTCATCATGGTCATTGCGAGTAGCATGAACAAAGTCCTGTTCCAATTGGGATATAGCAATAGGCAACCGTGGTGAATTTTGAATGTTAATAAAATCATCTAATTCTTCTCCATTCTCATTTGTGACATCAATCATTTTTCCTTTGAGGACAACTGACCACCTATCATTTGATGGATTAGTGACATAAAACACTTGTTTTGCCTGGTATGCCATTATGAAGGGTTCTTCCTTATGACCAATCTTGTTTATATCAATCAAAGTAAATCCCATTTGGTCTCTTTGGACACCAGTATTGCTATCAACCCATTTACATTTAAATAAAGGCACTTTGAATTTAGTATAGTCGACCTCCCAAATCTCCTCAATCACTCCAAAGTAACTAATTGATGCCATGATGGGGTTTTTGTCCTTTGCACTAGAAAAGTGCATAGATGTTGCCTCAATAGATACTCCACTATTCTGGACCGTACTTTTGTCATCTTGTGCCTTCGTATAGAATGAGTATTTGTTAATGTCATACCCTTGCCAAGTTATAACATTATATCTAGGCCCATGTGCTAGCCATTTCGATGTATCAGAGGCATTGTCACTTGAAAATATTTTGCTTTGAAACCAATTGATAAAGTTGTTGTTATGCTCTTTCATCAACCACCTTTCACCCATTTTGGGGTTTAGGTCCTTTAACATTGCTTTATGCGCATCTATGTAAGGAATAACCTCTTCTGTATTGTTCAAAATATACAAGTGGGCGGTGGTCAACTCTACATGATCTTTTGTTTGAATTCTAATACCACGAGTTCCCTTACCATTTAGCCTATCATCATGACGATTTCTAGGTACACCCACAGGTACGACTCTTGCCAAGTAATCTCGAACAAAATTCTATGGCTTCTTCCGCAATATACCGCTCAACAATTGAAGCTTCAGGTCTATATGGATTTTTAGAATACCCTATGAAGATCTTCATGTATCGCTCAATTGGGTACATCCACCTCAAATAAACCGGCCCACAAATTCGTATCTCCCTCACAACATGAACGATTAAGTGAATCATTATATCAAAGAATGATGGAGGAAAATACATCTCCAATTGGCATAGCACAACCGTAGCCTCATTTTCCAACTCATCTAGTGATTTTTCATCGATAACCTTGGCACAAATAGAATTGAAGAAAAAACATAGTCGCATAATGGCATGTCTAACATTCTTAGGCAATATGTTACGTATAGCCACGGGTAACAACTGTTGCATCAAAACGTGACAATCATGGGACTTTAATCCAATTAACTTCAGATCTTTCATGGATACAAGACTCTTAATATTTGAAGAGTATCCTTGTGGCACTTTAATACTTGCAAGACAATGACATAAACTACGTTTCTCCTTCTTTGACAAGGTGTGACATGTTGGTGGTAGATATGTTCTATTGCCTTCAGGCCTTGGATGTAATTCAGGACGTATTCCCATCTCACAAAGGTCTTGACGTGCTTTGATCCCATCCTTTGACTTTCCTTGAATGTTTAACAATGTGCCAATGAGACTATCACATACATTCTTCTCCACATGCATAACATCAATACAATGTCGTACTTCTAAATGGCTCCAATATGGAAGATCAAAGAAAATTGATCTCTTCTTCCACATGTTCTTGTCGAAGACCTTTTTTGGGTCTTTCCAAATGTAATGTTTATGTTCTTCACTCGATCGTAAACTTCTAAACCAGTCAATGGTTCTCTCGGCAATTTCATCCTCCTGTATGCCATTAAAAGCTTTCTTCGGTCTACGGTATGGATGGTCATGCGGGAGAAATTTTCTCGTGCTCGTTATAAACCTGTCTTCTTTCCATGTTTCAATTGTATATAACTGGTCTCTTCTTCACAAATAGGACAAGCATAATGCCCCTTCACACTATACCCACTCAAGTTTCCATAGGCAGGGAAGTCATTAATGGTGCAAAATAACATTGCATGCAACTTGAACTTCGCTCGCGATACCCATCAAATGCATCTACTCCTTCCTCCCATAATAGTGTTAAGTCTTCTATCAAAGGACTCAAATACACATCTATGTCATTTCCTGGTCGTCTTGGACCTGAAATCATCATACACAACATGACATATTTGCGCTTCATGCATAACCATGGTGGAAGATTGTAAATCATCAATAAAACGGGCCATGAACTATGGTTACTACTTAAATTTCCAAAAGGATTCATCCCATCTGTTGCTAATCCAAGTCTAAGGTTTCTTGCATCACTACCAAAACTTGGAAATAGACGGTCAAAATTCTTCCATTGGGGAGAGTCAGATGGATGTCACATTTGCCCATCAGATGTTTTTCTCTTTGAATGCCAAATTAAATTTTCAGCATCTTCATGAGCGTACAACCGCCTAAATCTTGGAATAATTGGAAGATACCATAAAACTTTTGCAGGAGGACGTTTTTTACCACTCTCCTGACTACAATCATCACCATCCTTCGTTTTGTAACGTGATACACCACATGTTGGACATTGGTCTAAAGATGAGAATTCTTTCCTGTATAACACACAATCATTAGGGCAAGCATGTATCTTCCTATATTCTAAACCCATCGGACATAGTATCTTCTTCGCTTCATACATACGGTCCGGCAAGGTGTTATTGTCTGGGAGCATCTCCTTCAAAAGTTGGAGTAATTCATTAAAACTTGTATCACTCCAACCAAATTTTGCTTTTAGATTGACCAATCTTAACACAGATGACAACCGTGTGAAAGTTGTACATCCGGGATACAAAGGTGTCTCCGAATCGGTCCTCAATGTATCATATATAGATGCATGTGCTTCAAGAAAGCTCTCTTGACCCACATCACAAAGCATGTCCTCTATTCGATCTTCGCGAGTTACATCATCCTCAATAGTTTGTGATACTCGTTGGAATATCAACCACTTCACCGTGCCATGTCCATATGGTGTAATTCTTCATCATCCCATCGCAAATAAGATGCTCCCGCGTTGTGTCCATCTCTTGTACTCTGCCATTTACACAATTAACGCATGGGCAGTAGATTTTTCCATTCATTTTGGGAGCATTTTGTTCGGCAAATTTCAAAAAGGATTCAACTCCATTCTCATACTCTTCTGACATACGACTTGCATTGACCCAAGTTCGATCCATCTAACTACACAAAAAGGCTTGCCTAGATATTCAAGGTTTATTAGAAAAGGTTTAACAAAACAATACAAAAAAACGTGTACATTGCCTAACAATGCTCTAATGTTCCATACATGCTCTAATGTTCCATATACCACTTCAAAACCTAAACCTAAACCTAAACCTAAACGAAACCTAATGTTCCATATACCACTTCGAAACCTAAACGAACCTAGATCAAATCAAACCATATATACAAAATCATCCATCATCTTTCTAATGTTCCTCCGCAGGAAATGCTCTAAATAATCCATATTTATGTTAAATGCATGTTGTAAATCATCCATACAACTTAATCTAACCTGATGAGAGCGCGACGAGTGGGCGGCGAAGGGGCGGCGAGGGGGCAGAGCACGGCAGTGAGGACTGAGGCAGCAGACCACAACGAATGAGGTAGCAGCGGCGAGTGGGCGGCGAAGGGGCGGCGAGGGGGCAGAGCCAGGGGGCGGCGAAGTGGGCGGCGAGGGGGCAGCAGTGAGGACTGAGGCACAGCGAAGAAGAAGCAGAAGGAGGGAGTATGTGGGACGAAGAAGAAGCAGACGAGGGGGCAGCGCGCCTAGGAGGAGAGGTATAAAGGACATTCAACGTCGGTTATTAAAAAACCCGACGTGGATAACGCTTTCGACGTCGGGTAAGTCATGTAACCGACGTTGATTTTGGGAATTCAACGTCGGTTATACATAACCGACGTTAAATTTAAACATTTAACGTCGTCTGTCATATAACCGACGTTGAATTGCAGTTACTACGTCGGTTATTAGATAACCGACGTTAAATTTTGTTTCATATTTACAAGTTTGTCACCACGTCTTGTACAACGTCGGTCTTCGTGATAACCGACGTTGGATGCTGTCGTAGAAAGTGTTTTTTGTAGTAGTGTTAGAGACTGTAACTTTAACTTTCTAAAATCTTAGCATTAACTCCTATAATCAAAATAATAACTATCTAGAATCATAATATTAACTCTCCAAAATATTTATAGAATCAAAATATTTTAACTAATATTTAAATTTATTATTTTTTTATTTATTTTATCCAACGTATATAAAACTGTACATGAAGAATTGAGACACACACGACACGCACTAGTACAGTAAATCACTTTTAACATCGGGCTTTCCACATCGGTTCTTTAAGAATCGATGTAGAAAGTGAATTCAAGACTTTCAACATCGGTTCCCGGATGAACCGATGTAGAAAGTCTTTTTATAAAATTAAGAAAATTGTTACCTGCGGGATTCGAACCTAATACCTTGAAGTCGAGGTCGATACTCCAACCACTAAGCTACCAAGATTTTCTGATTATAACTTATACATAAATTATATTTATATACAAATAAAAATGTATATCCATGTAAATATATAAATATAAAATATATAAATACAAATACAAATATATTTATATATTTATATGTTGGATGTGAGAGCGCGCTCGAGAGTAAAAGTGTGTGTCAAGTGGGTTTTCAAAATTTGATGTCAAATTTGTGAGCAAGTTTCTTTATATGAATTTGTAATTTAATGATAGAATATAATCTTTATAATTTATTTATAATAATATAGAATATAATCTTTATAATTAATTTATATAATGATATAAAATAAAGAAAAAAATTATTTTATATCATTATATAAATAAATTATAAAGATTATATTTTGTCATTAAGTTATAATCCATATAAAGAGACCCGCTCACAAATTTGACATCAAATTTTAAAAATTCACTCGACACACACTTTCATCCTCGAGCGCGTCCTCACATCCAACATATAAATATATAAATATATTTGTATTTGTATTTATATATTTTATATTTATATATTTACATGGATATACATTTTTATTTGTATATAAATATAATTTATGTATAAATTATTATCGAGAAAATCCTGGTAGCTTAGTGGTTGAAGTATCGACCTCCGACTCTAAGGTATCGGGTTCGAATCTTGCTAGTAACAATTCTCTTAATCTGATAATAATTCAAATTCCTAAAAAATATAAATAATAAAAATATAATATAAAAGAGTTATAGAATCTTGCTAGTAACAATTCTCTTAATCTGATAATAATTCAAATTCCTAAAAAATATAAATAATAAAAATATAATATAAAAGAGTTATAGAATCTTGCTAGTAACAATTCTCTTAATCTGATAATAATTCAAATTCCTAAAAAATATAAATAATAAAAATATAATATAAAAGAGTTATAAAAGGGAGAGGATAGTCTAGGAAACTCTAGATCAATAGATAGGGTAATTAGAGATGTGTTATGAATAAATAAAATAAAAAAAATATTAGACTTTCTACATCGGTTCCTTACAACCGATGTGGAAAGTCACACTTTTATAATTCCTAAAAAATATAAATAATAAAAATATAATATAAAAGAGTTATAGAATCTTGCTAGTAACAATTCTCTTAATCTGATAATAATTCAAATTCCTAAAAAATATAAATAATAAAAATATAATATAAAAGAGTTATAGAATCTTGCTAGTAACAATTCTCTTAATCTGATAATAATTCAAATTCCTAAAAAATATAAATAATAAAAATATAATATAAAAGAGTTATAAAAGGGAGAGGATAGTCTAGGAAACTCTAGATCAATAGATAGGGTAATTAGAGATGTGTTATGAATAAATAAAATAAAAAAAATATTAGACTTTCTACATCGGTTCCTTACAACCGATGTGAAAAGTCACACTTTCTACATCGGTTCTAGAACCGATGTTAAAAACCTATTTTGTACTAGTGACGAGACAATAAAATTGCTTGCCTCAATTCTTATAATATACCTTATATATTTGTTGGACATTTCACTTATTATCACTTCTCATAATAAACATCTTCATAATCGAATGAATGTTGAAAAAGATTTCCATAATTTATCTCAATTCTCCTTCGTAAAAGGATTTTAAAGAGAATTCTACGTAACCTATCTTCCTTTTATATGTACAATTTCATATATATATATATATATATATATATATATATATATATATATATATATATAATTATTTATTTATTTATTAGCTCATTTGACATTATTATCTACCACGAAGATTTATACTCCGCGAGGAAGACTTACACTCCAGAATAACATCTTTATTTTAAAGAACCTGGTCCTCATCACTGAGACCATCTTCTAGTATCACGAGCAAATTCTCAAGTGCAAAGTTTAGCATAACAGCCTAATTCTCTTTAATAATAAAGACAAGACCCAGTCCACCTCTTCCTCATTTAATGTTCAATTAAATTATTTATAATTTGCTATTATTTTTTAACATTTGGCACGTTGATATTGGAAGAAAACATATGATAGTTGCAGAATTTTCTTACAGGATTAAAGATAGTAGCAATATCAATTGGAGAAATAAATACAAACTTTTCTAGAAATAAATACGATTTATGTGAGTTTAAATGAAAATGATCTTTATTTTATGATTTTTGGTTTCTTCTTATACTTTATTTTCTTTTTATATATATTACTATAATATTATAATAAAAAAAGAACTGAAATAACAGAAATATAATTACAATTAACCTAATCTATAATAATATCCTAGAAAAATCATTATTTTAAAAATCGGATAAGATTGTCTATTAAGAATTATGCTAGAAACTGGTAAGTTTCTTTTAAATAATTAGATTTTAATTAAATTAGAATAAAAATGATTAACTAAAAAAATTAGGATAAAATCGAGACAACCTACTGAAATAATTAGATCGAAACAAAAATTAAAGTCTATTTTTTTAATATAATTTTTCAAAATAATAAGAAAAACTTTGTTATAAGAAGTGCTAATAATAAAAATTTTCGAATTCGTTTCAAAATAATAGAAGAGTAATAACTCTTTAGGACTTTTGCTGGTAAGATTTTTTAAACCACATTGAACAAAAGTAGCAGCCACACAGTTGTGAAAATCGCTCATAATTTGGTTCACACACGATTTCGGGAACAAGTAATGGACGACTTTAATTTTGAGAGGAAAGAAGTTGCATTAGAGAGAGAGAGACGGTGCTCAAAGAGAGTTGGTTAGCTGTTAAACTCATTAATTTCAGCCACCAAAAGTTAGGAGCCTCATTTCCAAACAAAGACCCTCTATTTAACTTCATCTACCTATCTTCACCCCCTCAATTTCACACTCCCTCTTCTCTCACCCTCATCTTTTACATACTATATCAAAATTCTTCACAACAACAGCAAAATGATCACAACCAGTTCTTCTGTCACCACCACCATTATCTTCACTCTAATTCTTACATTGGCATGTTGCACCACATCTGCCCCATCTCCGGGACCGGAAACCGCTGCGGCTCCAGCACCCGAGAGCAATGGCTGCATAATAGCACTAGCAAACATGTCAGACTGCCTGACCTATGTAGAAGATGGGAGTAATTTGACAAAACCAGATAAAGGGTGCTGCCCTGAGTTGGCGTGGTTGGTTGATAACAACCCCATTTGCTTGTGTGAGTTGCTTGGTAAACCTGACGCTATTGGCGTCACGATTGATTTGAACAAAGCTCTCAAGCTACCTTCAATTTGTGGAGTCTCTACTCCCCCTGTTAGCGTCTGTTCAGGTAAACTTCAACATCTTCTCAGTGGTTCTTAGTTTAGTTTATGTCCCAAATGTTTGTTGTTAAAGCATGTTTCGAAGTTCTGGATCATGGGAAATAGTGAACCCTAATTGCCACGCTTGTTGCACCAAATATTTTCACTCAAATTCAGTCTATAATTAAAGATTGGTGATGCTGAAAGAAACAATCCATCTGAACCTTTTATGATTAAACTGTGTAGCCTACAAATGTAAAAGATTGGATGGGAAATTGGGATAGGTATGGTTTTTTCCTCTTTTGAGGTTACTAGTTTTAGTTCATTTTCTATAATGTATTATGTATTATACTAATTTTTTAATTTATCTAATAAAAATATTAATTAGTTAATAAAAATTTAAAAATTATTTATATAACTAAAAGTATATTTTAAAAAATATATATAAAAAATATATTGGTGAGTTAATTATTGATTTGTCAACTCATTTTTTATAGAATGAATTAAAATCTGTAGTATCTATATTATATATGAAATGAAAGGGGACTGAATAATCTGTTTTATCATATTGGATGAAGATAAGTTTTCTTAATTTTCTTAAATATATTTATTATTTTTAGCAAAAAAATAGTTCTTATTATTCCAAACCATTTTAGTGATGCGATATTATTGCCTTATTAATATTAATAGTATTATTTAAATATATGAAGATTAGAGTGTTTAGAATGGAAAGTTAAGAACTTCATTATATGCGTAGATCCAATAAGTTAGGTATGATCTCTATAAAATATTGCCGATAGTTATAAAAGATTTAGTGCATTTATGATGTCACCGACACCACCGATGTGAACATGTGAGGCTGCCAGCATATTTAATAGTACCACCGATGTGGAACTATTTTTAAATAGTTATTAAAACCTGAATTATGTTTGGAGCAACTTTTTATTTTTAATTTGTGAATTTTATTTCCTGTCAAATTTATATTAATTACTACTTATTCTACAAGAAGGAAATTGGATAAAAGCAAAACTGTTTTTATACTAAATTTATTAAGTTTCTAGTTTGTTACTTCTTCATGTGATTACTAGGGGACTGCTTACCCCTCATGTTTCCTTTTTCATCATGTATTTAAATTCTAATAACTTTAATTATGTCCATATTTTAAAAAAATGATATATTAACTTTATGGAATTAGTAACACTTTTTAAAACACCACTCCAATTCAACTTGAGAAAAACTACTTCTGTTCTCATTTATGAAAAAAAATTAACACATACTAAAAAATCAGTTCACTACATAAAATTTTAGTAACATCTTAATATTTTTTTTCTAAAAGATTACATATTATGATAGAATAATCAAAAGCCAGACAATATTAAAAGTTGAGATTTTTATAATAAAAATAAAAATAGTTAACATCGGTTTATATTTAAGAAAAAAAAACTTGGTTTGCTTATAAATAGAACAAAAGTATTTAGAAGAAAAAGTAAGACCCACTACATTTTTTGCATTAACTTAAATATTAGATGTTAAATTTTTATTAAAAGCATGATTAATACACCCCCACCATAATTTTTAATGTATTTTCCACATTTTTTTAATAGTTTTGTCATTAATTCCATAATCAATAGCATATTAAAGACCCTAAAAACTTTTGTAGTGAGTTTAATAGAATTATATAAATATCAAAATACCTACAAAAAAAATTATATTATGTTTTCAAATCTTAGTTAATGCTACCCACTTTATCTTTTATTTGGGCTGGTTGTTATTGTCCAGCTCAGAAGTAGCTTGTTTGTATATGGTGCCCCCCATATTCACAATAAATAGGGAGTGGAACTACCCAACTATAACAGCAACATCGTAATTTAGTACCGTGGGACCCATAATGACTATTATAACAACTCCAATCCCCATGTTTGTTGAGTTCTATTAAATTAACCACAGTTTTATATATATATTTTTTAAATAAAACTAATGTTAGATTAACATCTGATTTAACTTTACTTAACTAGGTTGTAATGTAATAGTTACTTTTGTTTGTAAATTTTATTTTAATCAAATTACTAAGTTGTATAACTTAAACATTAAGTTAAAGAAAATGAAAACTTTGATAATTGCTAGTAAGTCGAAATTGCAAGTATGATTAAATCTGAAAGCATTTATTTATTTTTCAAGTATATTTATTTAATTATTCAAAGTTATAGAAAATTAATGTACCATTGAACAAGTAATTTTTTTTTATTTGTAAATTTAAGATCATTTTAATTTGGATTTGTTTTGTTAATTTCTGATTTGACAGCTGTGGGAGTCCCTGTGTCCTTGCCTCCATCAATTAGTGAAGGTTCTGTTTCACCGAGTAAGTTTTCCATCAGTTTATTACGCTATCCCATGGATTGAGAGTGTACCTAGTGAAATTGGGTAGGGAAAAACAATATTTTTAAAATTAGGTAAACAAATTTAGTAAAATAATATTTTTATAATATAAAAATTTATAATAAATTTATTATTAATTTTTTTATAAAAAATAATAAAAATTAATTTTATAATTACAGTAAATTAAAATATAAATTATAAATATAAATTAAGACTGTAATATAAATTATAAATTATAATAAATGTTATAAATATAAAATATATTAGAAAATAAAAATATAATAATAAAATAATAAAATAAAATAATTATTATTTAAAGTTGATATAATTAATATGAGATAAAAAATTAAAATATATTATATTTTTTATAAAATGATTATACTAAAAATAAATTTTAATTTTAATTTTTTCTTAATAAAAATCTCTATATCTAAAAATTTATTTAATTTTATCTCAATTTAATTAAAATATAGTCACTTAAAAATAATATACTTATTTTTTATAATTTTTGGATAAACCAGTTGCATGTTGAGTAAAAACAGTAAAAAAAATAATAAAAAAAAAAGAAAAGTTTTTACTTTACATTTAAAATTCACTTTTAATAAGGAAAATTTTTCAAACTCGTCATATTTCTTCATCGAAAATATTTATTTAGCTTTAATAGACTTTTTATCAGAAATATATAATTTTGACTCTTAAATTTTAAATACATATTTATTTTTCTAATTTTTAAAATAAAAAATATTTGATTTATATTATTCATATATTATCCAATACTGAACAAAAAATGTTAATCTGTGGTATGTTTTAAACCTATGATTAAACATCATTATTAATATCTTTAGTACGTAAATAGGTAAAATCACATTATTTTAAGCATTTTTTTAACCAATTCTTGGTCCTAACTTTTTTTCTTTTTTCTAAAATACAATGAAGATATAGCTCCAGGACCTTCCAATCCTTCAACTAATGCTCCTTCTAGTGCTCCTTCCAGTTCTTCAACTAATGCTCCTCCTAGTCCTGGTAAGTTTTTTTATGAATTTTATTATTTTCAGTACTTGTATACATGTAGCAGAAGAAGTTATGTGAAAATATATGAGTACAAATAAAATATAATCAAAATTATATGTAAGTAAAATAACACATTTATGCAGACACATTAATTTACATTAATTAAGTTTATGTCCATTTAAGCTAAGCTCATAACTATCAAAACTAGCATGCCATCTTTCTAAAAACAATTCTTAAATATAATTTATTTTATGTTTGATATCTTTTTTTTTTTAAAAAGACGATTATATAAAAAAATTAAAATCTTAAACTTATATTCATGAAAAAAAAAAATTAACCATCAACATAATACCAGGCTTCTTTTGCCTTTGCCAAACTAATTTTCTTTTCCATGAAAGACTTTTATAATTATAATAACTGATAGTTAAAGAAATTGAACCCGTAAAAAAATCCATGCTAATCTGTATTTTTAAGTTACTGGTTAAAGAATTAAACGAGATAATTTTATAACTAGAAGTGATGTTTTTAAAATTGTACGGATAACGGAATTCGTTAGGATAGGAGTTTAAGATTTACAGATTTAATAAATATTATTTTTATAATATAATAAATTTATTAATAATAATATTTAAAAAATAAATAAATAATAAAAGTTAGTATTATAACGATAATAAGTTATAAATATTAGAAATATAAAATATATTAATGAGTATAAGATGGATAATTATTAAAATAAGATGAATATGATAAAAATAATTATTATTTAAAAATAATGTAATGAATATGAAATAAAGAAAAAAGATTAAAATATATTATTTCTTTTAAAAAAAATTATATTAAAAAATTTAATCTTAAATTTTTTTTATCGAAATTGGTTGAACCAAAAAATTTAATTTATTTTATCAGTTTTATACTAATTTTTTTATTTAATTAAAATCCAATTATATAAAAATAATAGACGATTTTTAAACTAGTCATTGTTAGAACTATTCAACCAGGTTTTCAAAATAGTGATTCGAAGATAAAAATGAATGTGTTTTTAGATTCTCTAATGGATTTTCTTATAACTTTAATATAAATAAAATCATGCAGGTGGTCCAGCCCCTTCTTCTTCAGATACTTCTATCAGTCCTTCTCAAAACAAAAATGGAGTTTCAGCCATTAAAGCCTCTGCTTTGACTAACTTCATTTTTGGCCTGTCCACTCTCTTTGTCTCCTCATTCTTCTGATTTTACACACATTAATTCTCCATGTCATTATTTTTGTGGTTGGTTCTTTTATTTCCTCATTATTTGTGTATGTTGTGAGCCACTTTGTAAACCTTTTGTTGTAATTTAATGTACTCTTCCAATTATTCCTGCCATTGTTAGGAGTGAACAACACACTTTTATTAGGACCTTCTTCCTTGCATTGTTACTCCGAGCTCTTCAATTTTTTTTTTAATGGAAGGTATTCTATGGTTTCTTAATTATATATAACATAAAAAAAACGGAATATAAGAAAATGAAAAAGGTATTTAAATTTTTATAAGACTAGAATAAAACTCATAAAAATAAAAACTAAATCTAAATCTAGGCGAACTGAATTGATTTCTAAAAGAAAAAAAAAAGAAATCTCTACGGAAATTTAATAGAACATTTCACCATACAAAAATTTGTCCAGAATTCAAATCATAATTTGCCAATTTATTAATACAAACATTTTCTAATTTAAATATTAACATGTCAACCATCTATCATGTAATTTTCAAGAAACAATATCTCTTTTTAAAACTTATAGAACCAACTTGAAATCATGCTCTAACCATAAAAAATGTCATCCAAACTGATTTGTACGATTTTATGAGCAATTGAGGATGAATAGGTACTCTCAAAGATTTCCAAATACAAAATTCATGTATAGAATTTGAGGCACTATCTTTGGTAATAATATCAAAGTGTTGTTTAGTTGATTTATGTAAATTGAGCTAGGTTTCGTCAACTCTTGTAAAAAAATTGTAAGATAAATGGATAGTTTTATTTTGTTAGCTAATTTTGTTCCGTCCTCCTGTCTAGTTCGTTAATCCGAAAAATTAAAGATGGGGTGAATTAATTGAGTGACTAATCTTTTTGGAAAACGAGAGGTCATAACCTCCCAAAAGTTTCATAACTTTAATAATATTTATAATTTTGGTATCCCTTCTTTTCCATGTTTTATAACTTACATTGGTATTTATAATTTTGACTTCCCAAAACTTAATGATTATATTTATAAATTTAACCTCTTATTCTTTTATATTCTTTTATCATATTTATTTATTATTTATTAATAATATACTATGTAGTCACCTCAAAATTAATGATCAATATCATCACATTGATTAACCTATTTTAAAATAATATTTATATATTAAAATAAAAATAATTATAACTAAAAATATTATATTATTTTTATGTCATGTTATTGAAATATGTAAATATATTGTAATATTATAATTTAAATTATAAATATTAACCAATTAAGTTTAAATTATTGATTATAATTAGTTATTTTAGCCTACAAATATAATAATTTTTTTAATTTATCTAATAAAAATATTAATTAATAAATACAAACTTAAAAATTATTCATATAATTAAAGATATATTTTAAAAAATATATAAAAAATTATGTAAAAAATATTATTGGACTAACATATTAACCCGTTAACTAGTCTTTTTGGTGGGACGGATCGAGAGCCTGTTTCTCATCCGACTATGGTGAGGTAGTTCGTCCATCCCAATTTTTTGCGGATTAAAGATAGAACAGACCCATTTTGTAATTTCTATTCATAATTACATCCTTAAATGTCCACGTGACTTGGTTTTGTATAAAATTATAGTTATAATTAAGTTTTGAAATTTTAGTGAAGTGGATAAAGAGGTTTAAAATGTAGTTACTGTGTCATGCAGGATGTTTACATTATTCAAGTGAATATTAAAACTAAATGTGGAAGCATGCATGTAAAAAGTATTATTTTATGTTTAATGTTGGAATTATATATGTTTTGGTTTGTTTATTATACTAACATATATTATAATGTAACAGCTATTTGGTGATACAAAGAAGTACCTAAAGAGACCAGATAAGGGATTCACACTCAATGGCCAACATAGTTTTTAAAATTTAGTGTTTAGCCTAATTCAGTCAATCATCGGTTTTGATTACATAAATTTAGGAAAAGAATAAATATATGTCTGAGTTAGTCAAACCCTGTTGCTATGCTTGGATGGAAAATATTTTAGGGATAATATATTTTTATAAAGATTCTAAAATGTTCTATGATAACATATGTTACTTAGATAAAGGGTTTACATTTTTTTTGTTAAAGTAAATTTATTATTTAAAATTATAAAATTTCAAATTTTATCTAAAATGTATTTGTTTTTTATATTCTCTCTTTGATTCAACCTTGGTTGATTAATTTTTATAAGGGCTTCAATAGAACATTTTTGAGTTAATTGAGGTTACTTGATACACTAGTACAGAAAACACCTTTAACATCAGTTCTTAGCAGCTTTATACATCGATTCTACAACCGATGTAGATACAACCGATGTAGAAAGTTGGTGAGTTTTAACATCAGTTAAGAACCGATGTAGAAAGTCTGACTTTCCACATCGGGTCTTACCATAACCGATGTGGAAAGTCTGACTTTCCACATCGGTTCTAGCCATAACCGATGTGAAAAATCGGACTTTCTACATCGGTTATGGCCTAGAACCGATGTGGAAAGTATTAAAAATGACTTTCTACATCGGTTCTAGGTCATAACCGATGTGGAAAGTCATATATTTTTTTAAATACGAATTTTAGTTTTTGATTTTTCGAACTCGTACAACATTTTAAATATTTACGACTACTCGAATGTTAATCTATAAAGGACATGCATCAACACACAAGTAAACATAATGTATATTATATATCTACATTGTATTGTATCAACAAACAATGAACATGTATTGTATTCTAAGTTTAAATATACAAAGAAAATAGTCCTAATGTTTCACAATTAAGTATTCAATCACGACTATAGTTCATAATAACAAAATCTGCCCAAAGTCGTCTAATGTCATCAATCTCTGCTTCATTTATTGGATGACCATCATCGAATATCTACAAACAAAAAAAAAACATTTCAGATAAGCACAAGTAGACAAATATATGTCAATGACATAGATATAGTCATAACACATACCAAATTCCATGAATCTGTGATATTTGCTGTGATGATTGTTAACATATGTCTCATCACATAATATCCGCACTCCCAACTTCCTTTTTGCTTATTACACTATAAGAAAAAAAACATTAAATACGGAAAATCGAGTAAATTAAAGTTAAGAATTTGAAAGATAACGTCCTTACACGTGGAAGTATCCATGTGGGTTTCTTTTAGGCTTACCCTCCATGACTGAGCATGCTTCTATACACCTATAAAAGATTAAATGGAAAATACTTCATATTAAGACATGTGGAACTTAAAATGAAATGAATGAAATATTATACAAGGGTGTTAGTATACTTACACATCATCTTAAACAATTGAATGTTGTCTGGATCGGGATTTGGGAATGAAGCACAATTATTATGAAGTACTTACTTATGAATATAAAAAGTAAAATCTGGATACTATTTAGCTCAAAGGAGTGAAGCACGAGATCTTTACAGTTATTAAATCTGTCATGAACCGGACCTAGAGTATTTAGTCACAAAGACAGATTCATATATAAGGGTGTTAGTATACTTACACATCAATAATCTGTTTAATTTCCTTTTTGGGTTTATTCCATAAAGAGCATAAAAAAATAGCCTCATTACGTTTAGGACAAAGGATAAGCAGTTGCCAGTGAGACCTACAAAAAATGTCGCTCAATTAGCAATTCTTAAGATATTCAAAGTTTGAGAGTAAGTAATTTAAAAAAACTTACCCATAATGATATGGTGCGAGATAAACTTCCTTTGATCCTTCACAAAATCTCTTTTGAATGTATGCTTGAATAGTATTTGGTTTGTTCCCCAAACTCGAATGTGGACAGGATCAATGAATCCATAGACATCTTCTACTCCCTTTTCCACAACAACTTTGTTGAGGTAACTAGAAATTGAAAATATCATGTTAATTGCATTTTAGACAAGTTGGTGTCTAATAGGGCATACAACCAATTGACTTAAATAAAAACATAAGACTTACATTAACCAGACTTGGAGAATTGTGACGCAAATCATGTCTTGATTCAAAACAACATCCATAATGTCCTTCTGACTCAAGTACAACGTGATGGGCTGCGGATTCCCAATCACATGAGGGTCCATCTGGATCTGTAAAGGTATATGCTTTCCTAACCTATAAGCTAAGAGGCATAACCTTTGTATCGGATCTGAGTCTAGTTCCTCTTGAACTTTCTCCTTCCCCTTCTCCTTTCCTTTCTGCTGGGCACAAATGTCCTATACACATCAAGGAATTAAATTAAAATTTATGATAAAATAATAAAATTATAAACATGTATGAAATTATTAAAGAAAACATATATAATACCTGATCAGTAGGAAACTGGATAAGTGCTCTAGGCCACCGAATGAAATGACCAGGAGCCTCCCCCACCGTTCTAACCTCGTCGGATGGAACAGAACAGGAGCTTCGAAACTTGCACCCGTTCAACCACAACACGAACAAAGGAATCCGTCATTTCTACCCCGTGTATAAGTGGCCCCAATGTATGCACAGTACCATAAGCCACTAGTAAGCCTTCCTGTGTGAAGAACTTGCATAGAGGCCTAGGAGTGTCTTCACCAAGTGGAGTTGACTCATCATCAAGAACGTCAACCCGTGCACAACTCCCTTTGGTGCTAACACGTTCCTCGTGGCGAGAAGCTACGGGAACACACTCGTTGACCCCCTCCTGTGTTCCCCCGAGATAAGCCTAAGGAGACAAGTTCTCGCCTTAGCTCCGCCCGAAGCTATTCCCTAATTTGATCCCCGATGGCCTGCAACTCATCTCTAGTGACCACACTTTTTGTGGTAAATTTAGGAGTGCCAAAATATTGTCGGATGCCAATCCCCCATCCAATTGCCCGCACACGACCTGGATGCTCCGGTCGTCCAATAGCAGTGGATAATATATCTTGTCGTCCACTAGGGGTAAAGGTCCCTTGTGAACTTTGCTCTAATAATTCATCCTACAAAGAAAATGTAATTGATTAGAGAAGACACAATATATAATTCTATCTCATTATGAACAATTTTTTAAATAAATACTTACAATTTTCTCGTCCCACAACACGACTCTCATCCGTAGTATAGTCACCTTTCTTGCTCTGTCGTGCCTTCTTCCACTTCTCATGACGAGAAGGAGGTGATGGAGGTGAAGTCACACCCGAGGGGTCACTTTGAGAGGCTTCTTGAGAAGCTTTACGTTTCTCTTCTATCGGCTTCCTCTCAAGTAGCTGGTAACCCCCTCGGGACAGCCTGTGAGGATATACATTTTTTTGTTGAATTATTTTTGCCTTTTGTCGTTTCTCCTAATAAAGATACATTCAAAGAAACGGTCGGTTAAAAACATGGGCAAGTTAAAAGCGAGCAAGCACAATATGCTTAAAGCACACGAACCTTAAAAGAAGGATCCATACGGCTCTCAACAAACTTATCCCATGTCTCGGTGTCTAGAAAGGAATATTGCTCACAAGGAGACACTCCTTTCTTGCTTCCAAACACATAGGTGGAAGTCAATTGGGTCTTGAAGGCCCTCCAACGCTCACCAGCGAATGATATCCACTTCCTCCTTAGCCATTCAGTATTCGAAACATTATAAGTGAGCTACAAAAAATAATACAAGGTTAGTGAATCCTACAAGAATTAACAATACAAGTAAATTTAATAGAAAAAAATTCATACCAAGATGCTTTGCCAAATTTGTTCCTTCACACGCATCTCCACATCATCCCAATCCTTCTTTATTATGCTCACTTTGCTGCGGCCCAGAAGTGCAACATAACTTCTAAACTTTGTTGCGTGAGGCCCAATAGCATTTCCGGTCGAGTCATCAAACTCAATCGGTAACCTCTCATCAGCATTTCGACTTAGTGACAACTCACTAAGTCGTGTTGCACGTCTCCCCTTCTTCGTGGGCCTACTAGAATCGACCATATTCCTGCCAAATAAGACAAATAAATGAGTTAGAATGCAAAATAACTAATACAAAGACATGCAAAGTAAGTAATAGTGTAAAAACCATAATATACCTATTGTTTAACAATTTTCCCATATTCCTTCTTCATGATCAAATCAGGTGGCATATACATCATCTTGTTCATTGTCATCATTAGAAGGTAAAATGTGTGATGCTGAAGATGGACTGGTAAACTGTTGAAGTTGTAAATCTTCAAGGTCATCACTACCAGACATGGGTTTCCCTTGAAGCATTATTGACCAACTAATATTAACTGGATCGGAGATATAAAAGACTTGTTTTGCTTGAGTTGCCATAATAAAAGGTTCGTCTTTATAGCCAAGCTTATTCAGGTTAACCAATGTAAACCCTAATTCATCCACCAAAACACCATTGTTACTGTCAACCCAATTGCACTTGAATACAGCAATTCTAAATTTGGTGTAGTCAACCTCCCAAATATCTTGAATTACTCCATAATAAGAAAGGGATGCCATTACAGGAGAATTATCTTTTGAAGTAGCAAAGTGCATTGATTCAAGAACTACCATCACACCACTGTTTTGCATTGTACTCTTTTCATCTTGAAGCTTAGTATAAAAGGAATAACCGTTTACATCATATCCACTCCATGTTATGACATCAAAGTTTGGGCCATGAGCTAACCATTTCAAAGTTTCGGATGCATCATCAATTGTAACGATCTGTTCTTCAAACCACTTCAAGAAATTTTTATTGTGTTCATTCAACAACCATTTTTCATTCATCCTTGGATATCTTTGCTTGATCATTTCTTTGTGAGTAGATAAGAAAGGTTGAACTTCATCGATGTTATTCAAGATGTACAAATGTGCTTGTAAAACTTCTTCTCGACTCATGTTTCTACCTTTAACACCTCGGGTTCCCTTCCCAAATTGTCTTCCATCATGACGAAACGTTGGAATCCCTATAGGACTTACTTCGAAAGATAATCTGTACGAGAACTCAATTGCTTCTTCTGCAATGTATCTTTCAACAATGGATGCTTCAGGCCTTGAGGGGTTTTTAACATATCCTTTCAAGATTTTCATATAACGCTCAATTGGATACATCCACCTTAGATACACAGGGCCACATAACTTAATCTCTCTAACAATATGAACAATTAAATGCACCATTATGTCAAAAAATGAAGGGGGGAAAAACATCTCCAATTTGCATAATATCAACACAGCTTCAGCTTCTAGGTTATCCAAAGTCTCAAGGTCGAGTACTTTATTACAAACAGCATTAAAGAAAAAACACAGATGCGTTATAACATGTCTAACCTTCTTTGGCAAAATGTCCCGAATAGCAACTGGTAAAAGATGTTGCATTAATACATGACAGTCATGGGACTTTAATCCAACTAACTTCAAGTCTTTCATTGACACTAGCCGTTTAATATTCGAGCAAAAACCCTGAGGCACTTTGATACCTTTAAGGCATTCACAGAGGCTTTTTTTCTCCTTCTTAGATAAAGTATAACAAGCTGGAGGCAAATAAGTCCGCTTACCACGTGATTGGGGACCTAATTCCTGTCTTATGTTCATATGAAGCATATCTAAGCGAGAGTTCAAGCCATCTTTGGTCTTTCCTTGAATATTCAGGAGGGTTCCAATAAGACTGTCACACACATTCTTTTCTACATGCATAACATCAATATTGTGCTTTACATCTAGACTAGACCAATAAGGAAGCTGAAAAAATATGGATTTTTTCTTCCATTTTTCCTTTTCATGGGAAACTGTTTGGGTCTTTCCAAACAAACAATGAATGTCTTTCACCTTCGAATACACTTCCTCTCCTGTTTTAGGGTTAGGAGCGATTTGACTGTCTTGAAAGCCATTATAAGCCTTCTTCAACCTCCGATATGGATGATTAACTGGTAGAAATCTTCTATGTCCTAGGTACACTGTCTTCTTCCCATGTTTCAGTTGATGATAACACGTTTCTTCCATACAAATAGGGCATGCATTATGTCCTTTGACACTGTATCCACTTAGATTTCCATAAGCAGGGAAGTCATTTATCGTACAAAAAAGCAAAGCTTGCAATTTAAAGTATTCATTACGATATGCATCAAATACCTCAACACCCTCTTCCCAAAGAAGTTTTAAGTCTTCAATCAAAGGCCGTAAATAAACATCAATGTCATTTCCTGGTTGTTTGGGGCCAGAAATCATCATCGACAACATTACAAACTTGCGTTTCATGCACAATCGAGGAGACAAGTTGTAAATTACTAACAAAACAGGCCATGAACTATGTATACTACTTAAATTGCCATAAGGATTCATCCCATCTGTAGCAAGTGCTAGTCTAAGGTTTCTCCCCTCTTGACCAAATTCTGGAAATATGTCATCAATTTTTTTCCATTGCAGAGTGTTAGATATGATTAGATATTAGTTGATATTGTTTGATATTGTTGAGATATTGTTAGATATTGTTAATCACAATATCAAATAATATATTTTTATTTACCCTATTTGTATTCTGTTACTCTTTTGAGGAGTACCTTTCTTTATTATAAATACACTGCCCTATTTGTGGTAAATACATAAGGAAAATTAACCCTATATTCAACATGGTATCAGAGCTTAAGGTCTCTTGGGATTTTTCTTCGGCTCTGCCACTGAACCTGCAGCTGTCGCCGCCTCCATCGCCGCCGCCGTCGCCACCACCGTCCGTCGCCGCCGCCGTCGCCACCATCGTCCGTCGCCGCCGCCGTCGCCGTCGCCAGAGTAGCAGTTCGGACCGCCGAGCACAGGGTTTTGCTCGCCTCCTCCGTGCGACCTCCACCGTGGAAGTTTCGCGGTCATCGGAGCAGCCACGCTCCCTCACGCGCCTCCCGAAGCCGCGTCACCTTCTCCCGTTCCGCCGTGCGTGGCGACGCGTCTCGCCGCCGTTCAGGCCGCCGATCTTTGCGCCGGCGTCGCCTCCTTCTCCTCTCTCTGGATCTGTCCTCGCTGCTCCAATCAGACCTCTTTGGTGTTTTAGGGTTTTTCTCTCTCTTCCTCCATGGCATCTTCCGCCGCCACTTCCAATCTCGAAGTTACCTCTATCGACTCCGGTGGGTCTCGAGCAATCTGCTTTTACTAATTATGTCAATGTGAATTTACCCATTGATAAATTAGATGGTACGAATTATGCAACTTGGGCATCCGATATTAGACTTTGGCTTGAGAGTTAGGGGTATGTTGATCATCTTACTACCAAGGTAGATGATGTTCCTTCCAATGATCGTGTCCGTTGGAAGAAAGTTGATGCTCATATATGTATGGTTCTCAAGAATACCATCCAATCTTCTTTAAAACAAATTTTTCGATCGTATGACACATGTTATGACGTTTGGGAACAAGCCAAATTATTATACACCAATGACACTCAACGTCTTTATGGTGTTTGTTACAATCTTCTTGATGTTATTGCTCCTCGAGATAAGGATCCTGTGGCGGATTATGTGGGTAAGATCCATGCTCTTCTCCATGAATTTAATGAGTTATTACCCCCTGCCTCGACTCCCGCCCAAGAATTAGAGCAACGATCAAAGTTTTTCATGGTTTTGATGTTACACGGACTTGCCGATAAATATGCCCCTGTTCGTGACCGCATTTTGGGTTCCCCTGTTACACCCAGCTTTACCGCTACCAGTTCCTCCCTTTGCGGGTGCCATGTAAACCTCTCAATATTCCCCCGTAGTTTCTAATGATTCATCCGCCTTGGCCTCTCACCGTGATGATCGTAATCGCTCTCACAAGCCAGGCAAAGGGCGTGTCAAGTGTGACCATTGTGGCAAACTAGGCCACAAAATTGACAAATGTTATGCTTTACATGGTTATCCTCGCCGATCCGCTGCAGCTTGCTCGGACCGATTCTTCCGCACAATCCTCCGTCGTGGATCCTCCTTCGTCTCGTACCTTCGTACAAATCCGCTATCTTCAATGATTTTCTTCAATGGTATGAGGATCGAAAGCCCTCCAGCTCCACTACTTCGTTGCCCACACAGGTACATCTTTTGCTCGGTCCGACTCACTCTTCTTCTATTGGCCCTTGGGTTCTTGACTCGAGCGCCACCGATCACATCACTAGTAACAAATCCTTATTTTCCTCTTTCACTTCTTCTCATAATTTACCCTCTATTACAATGGCTAATGGGTCTACAACTTTAGCTCATGGTGTTGGAACGGTTACTCTTTTTCCCTCGTTGTCCATTGATAATGTTTTGTATGTACCCGGTCCCCCTTTAACTTATTATCCATTAGCCGTCTAACTCGATCTCTTGATTGTGTTATCTCTTTTACCAAAACTTCTGTTTCCCTATAGGACCGAGCTCGCAAAGAGTGATTGGCACCGGATGTGAGTCACATGGACTTTATTATCTTCAACCTTCTCCACATGTTGGCACAGCTTATGGAGTCTCCTTCTCGCCTTCATGCTCGCCTTGGTCACCCTGGCCTGCGCAAATTACAAGCAACTTGTTCCCAGCCTTATCCCAGCTTGTCCAATTTGGTGTGTGAGTCCTGTCGCTAGGCAAACATAGTCGTACTTCCTTTTCTCGTAGTGTTTCCCGGCGTGCTTCATCCCCCTTTGCCTTAGTTCACTCGACATTTGGGGACCCAGTCGTGTTAAGTCTAATTTAGGTTTTCAATATTTTGTTACTTTTATTGATGATTTCTCTCGTTGTACTTGGTTATTTTTAATGAAAAATCGTTCGAAGTTGTTTTCTATATTCCAAAACTTTTATCATGAAATTAAAAATCAATTTGGTGTCTCTATTCAAACTTTTCGAAGTGATAATGGCCGTGAATATCTTTCAAACTCGTTTAAACAATTTATGGCTTCTCATGGCATTCTTCATCAAACTTCCCGTGCTTATACCCCTCAACAAAATGGGGTGGTCGAGCGCAAGAATAGACACCTTATTGAAACAACCCGTACTCTTTTAATTCATGGTGAGGTTCCTCAACATTTTTGGGGTGATGTTGTTCTTACTGCTCGTTATCTTATTAATCGTATGCCCTCTTCGGTTTTAGATAACAAAATTCCCCATTCTATTTTATTTCCTCATGACACTCTCCATCCTTTACCTCTCGAAGGTTTTTGTGTCTACCTGTTTTGTCCACAATTTTGATCCTGGTCATGATAAGTTATCTCCTCGATCACACAAATGTGTTTTCTTAGGATTTACTCGATCCCAAAAAGGATATAAGTGTTTTTCTCCTTCTCTTAATCGCTATTTTGTGTCTCGCCGATGTCACCTTCAATGAGTGTTCCTTTTACTTTAAGGACCCTTCCCTACCCGCCGAGTCTCCACCTCGCTACGCTTCCCATTCCCTGTTCTCATTGATCCCTATGTTGAGGACCATCCACCATTAGCCCCTCCTCCTCCACCACCCCTTCGAGTTTATAGTCGCAGACCTCGCCCACAACAGCACGCCACATGACTCACTCCCGGTGCCAAATACTCGCCTCCTCCGGCTCCGTCCACGTAGTCCGACCTTCCTATTGCCCTTCGTAAAGGTACGCGTTCTACTCATAATCCTTCTCCACATTATACTCGCTTTAAGTTATCATCGAATTTCTTCACCATTTTATACTCGTCTCTCGACTATTTCTTCCGTGTCTATTCCTAAATCTGCCTCCGAAGCCTTAGCCCACCCCGGTTGGCGTCAGGCCATGCTAGATGAACTCGGTGCTCTTCGGACTAGTGGAACCCGGACGCTTGTCCCATTACCATCTGGAAAATCTGTTGTTGGTTGCGAGTGGGTCTTCGCTATCAAGGTTGGTCCTGATGGTACTATTGATCGCCTCAAAGCTCGCCTTGTAGCCAAAGGCTATACCCAAATTTTTGGGTTGGATTATGGTGATACTTTCTCTCCAAGTGGCAAAGATGGCTTCGTTCGTTTATTCATTGTCATGGCCGCTATTCAACAATGGCCTCTTTATCAACTCGGATGTCAAAAATGCTTTCTTGAATGGCGATTTGCAAGAAGAGATTTATATGGAGCAACCTCCTGGATTTGTTGCTCGGGGGAGTCTTCTGGATTGGTATGTCGTCTTCGCAAATCTTTATATGGCCTAAAACGAGTCTCCTAGGGCCTGGTTTGGAAAATTTAGCAGACGTTGTTCAACAATTTGGCATGACTAGAAGTGAGGCGGACCACTCGGCCTTTTACCGTCACTCGAATGCTCGGATGTATCTATTTGATAGTGTATGTCGATGACATTGTTCTTATAGGTAGTGACCATCATGGCATCTCTCGGATGAAACAACACCTTTGCCACCATTTTCAAACCAAAGATCTTGGCAAACTCGGATATTTCTTGGGTATTGAGGTTGCACAATCTACCGATGGCATTGTTATATCTCAAAGAAAGTATGCATTGGATATTTTGGAGGAAACTGGGTTGATGAATTCAAAGCCTGTTGACACACCCATGGATCCTAATACCAAACTCTTGCCAAATCGGGGGAGCCAATGTCGGATCCTCGAACAAGTATAGAAGATTAGTTGGAAAATTAAATTATCTTACAGTTACTCGCCTCGACATTTCCTTTGCAGTCAGTGTGGTGAGTCAATTCCTCAATTCTCCTTGTCAAGATCATTGGAATGCAGTCATCCGTATATTAAAGTACATCAAAAAGTCTCCTGGAAAAGGTTTGGTGTATGACTCCCATAATCATACAAGAGTTGTCTCGCTATTCGGATGCCGATTAGGCAGGATCTCCCTCCGATAGAAGATCTACATCCGGGTATTGTGTTTCCATTGGTGGTAACTTGATCTCATGGAAAAGTAAGAAACAAAGTGTTGTGGCAAGATCCAGTGCGTAGGCGAGTATAGAGCTATGACCTCAGCCTACCCGTGAACTTATTTGGCTCAAGCAATTGCTTAAAGAGCTACAATTTGGAGATGTCACTCAAATGACACTAGTGTGTGACAATCAGGCCGCTCTCCATATAAGCTCTAATCCTGTCTTTCATGAGAGGACTAAACACATTGAGATTGACTCGCCATTTTATTCGGGAAAAGATTATGTCCGGAGACATCAAGACTCGAGTTCGTTAACTCATGTGATCAATTAGCAGATATTTTCACTAAGTCTTTACGGGGACCTAGGATGGATTATCTTTGTACCAAGCTAGGCACATACGATTTGTATGCTCCAGCTTGAGGGGGAGTGTTAGATATGATTAGATATTAGTTGATATTGTTTGATATTGTTGAGATATTGTTAGATATTGTTAATCACAATATCAAATAATATCTTTTTATTTACCCTATTTGTATTCTGTTACTCTTTTGAGGAGTACCTTTCTTTATTATAAATACACTGCCCTATGTGTGGTAAATACATAAGGGAAATTAACCCTATATTCAACATAGAGAATCAGCTAGATGTCGTATCTTCCCATCACAGTGTCTTTCATCTACATGCCACGTTAAGCTCTTTGCATCTTTGGCATTAGCAAATAGCCGCTTAAACCTTGGAATTATTGGAAGATACCACACTACTTTGACAGGGGTTCCTAATGAAATTGTCTTATCACAATTATCTTCTCCATCCTTGACTTTAAACCGTGATGTACCACAAACAGGACAATTATGCAAACTTCCAAACTCCTTCCTGTACAGGATGCAATCATTACGACATGCATGTATCTTCTTATACTCCATACCCATCGGACAGATTACTTTCTTTGCTTCATAAGTACGGCTTGGAAGTGTATTCCCTTCTGGAAGCATTTCCATTAATAATTGTAGCAACTCTATAAAACTTTTATCCGTCCACCCATTTTTGGCCTTTAAGTTAAATAATTTTAACACTGCTGACAACCGTGTGAACTTAGAACATCCTATATACAGAGGCTTCTTACTATCTTCGCATAGTTCTTCGAATACATATCCTCTTTCAAATGGCTCTTCACCGATATCACGTATCAAATCTTCTAGTCGATCATTGGTTTCTTTCTCGGATTTCGATTGTCTCCGAAGCCATTGGGAAATCTACTACTTCCCCATGCCAAATCCACTTAGTGTAACTCTTGCAAAATCCATCACAAAGGAGATGCTCTCTTATATCCTTCACACTTAGTTGTCTTAAATTTAAGCACTTCACACAAGGACAATAAAAGAGACCTCTATTGTTACCCACATTTCTCCGTGCAAACTCTAAGAACTCTTCAACCCCTAATTCATATTCTTCTTCTATACGTTTGGCATTTATCCAACTCCGATCCATATCTATAGGTACATGACGTCTTTGCTTAGTGTGAAAATGGAATTACCTCTATTCAGAGGCAACAAACTTAAACAACTCAAACTATAATCCAAACTCGAAATAGTACTTGGAACAACAAGTAAAACTCCAGGAACAAAACAAACAACACAAAGAACAAACCTAAATCAACAACATAAGAAACAAACCCAAATGAAAAACAAGAGAACCAAATATAATCAATACCCCAAAGCCCTACACCCCAAGCGTGGAAACCCATAGCCTTAACTCTTCCGCTAAGAGACTCGGACCGAAGCGACATCAACCAACCCAACAGGGCTTGGATAACACCAATCTCAACCCCACGAGAATAACCAAGTGAAAATCACATATTCAAGTCAAACTAAACGGAAATAATAATACAAAACCCGGAATAAACATGTCTACATACATTAAACCCAAGCGAGAATCAGTCCACGACCAAACAAAACAATCCAGAATCAAGCAAAATGCATAAAGGTAATTGACAAAACAAGGATGCAGAAGCCAATAGGATAGACCCACGGACCTGGTCCGAATCACCTCCGGTTCGCGACGAGATCGAAGGTGCGCAGGTGCAATGAGGAGGAGCTCCTAGAGGGTTTCGGAGAGGTGAAGACGAGGGTGGCGCGTCGCAGCTTCTTGGTGCGCGTCGCAGTTCCCGGTGCGCGTCACGGTTCTTGGTGCACGACAAGGGTGGTTTTCGCTTGGGGATTCGATTGGGGAAACAGAGGTTAGGGATTCGATTGGGGGAAGGAGATGGGAGAGACGGTGGTTTTCGCTACTACGATAAGGGCAAGGAGACGGTGGTTTTCGCTACTGCGAGAATGAATTTGGTAATGGCTAGGAGCAAGGGAAGAATTCCAGAGGGAGTCGAGTCTGTAAGGGCCTAGGAGAGTCTGTAAGGGGGGAGACTGTCTAAAATTTTTATTATTATTTTTTTTTTTAAGACTTTCCACATCGGTTCATGGGGGAACCGATGTAGAAAGTAAAATGGTATATCAGATGACCGATCAGAATGACTTTATGACCGATCAGAACTGGATATGATCGATTAGAATGAGCTTATGACCGATCAGAATTATTTTAATTCAGAGTAGAAAGACTTTCCACATCGGTTCATGGGGGAACCGATGTAGAAAGTAAAATGGTATATCAGATGACCGATCAGAATGGCTTTATGACCGATCAGAACTGGATATGATCGATCAGGATGAGCTTATGACCGATCAGAATTATTTTAATTCAGAGTAGAAAGACTTTCCACATCGGTTCATGGGGGAACCGATGTAGAAAGTACTTTCTACATCGGTTCCTATCTGAACCGATGTGGAAAGTCTTTAAAAAAATTTCTACATCGGTTCTTTAACAACCGATGTAAAAAGTCCGATGTTAAAAGGGTTTTTTGTACTAGTGATACGGTATTTTTCACTAATGTTGGTAGCAGTTTCTTTCAACTTATAGTTTATTGTAGTTAGTTTTTTCAATCACCATCACTAAAGCTTTTTCTTTCTCATGCAAGTCAATATTATTTCTCAACAAACATTACTCAAGGTTTTCTTTCTTAATAGGAACTGGGATTAGTTTTTATGTTACATATGAAGGCCCACTTAATATTGAAGAAAATGAGGATATCAGACCCAAAAGACAAATCCACAAAACTAAAGGGATTCTAGGATTTATTTATTATTAGTGAATGTTGATTTGCATGTGTCAACATATTCTAGAAGCAAGTCAGTTATGTTGATTTGCCCGTAGTGAGGTCATGAACCATGCATGTTGATTGTTAAAATCCTTTCTGTTATATATCTGTTGGTGCGGAATAACAAGGGGAGAATATTTTTACCCACAATTCCTTTCTTGATATTTTCTTTAAGAGGCTACCTGTCCTCTAACTTAGAGCAACTTTCTTTTTCCCTAATACTGGTGCTTTCATTACGACTCACACATGGCTGACGGGACCCGCTCTAAAACCCAATCTGAGAAATTGGACGAAATGCTCCATCAACTCTCCCTTTTTCAAGACTCTGTTAATACCCAATTCCAGAACATGGGTCTTTGCCTTTCTGCCCTCGAACAACTCCTCCCCTCCTTCCTCTCCTCCTCCATTTCACACTCACGACTCCTCTTCTTCCAAACGCCACTTCCTCAAGCTCGATGTTCCCTGCTTCAACGACATCGATGCTCTAGGCTGGATTTTCAAAATTACCCAATTCTTTGAGTATCACAACACACCGAAGGAGGAACGTATCACAGTTGCTTCATTGTATTTGGACAGTCCGGCCCTTGCATGATTTCAATGGATGTACCGTAATAGCCAGATCGAATCTTGGAATCAACTATTACAAGCCCTGGAGAACCGATTTGCCCCCACAGCATTTGATGATCCTCGTGGTAAGCTTTTCAAACTTACTCAATCCTCTTCTGTTACTTCTTACTTGATTAAGTTTGAGTCTCTAGCAAATCGCATTGTGAGCTTGCAACCTTCCTTCCTCTTGAGCTGTTTCATCTCGGGCTTGAAACCGGAGCTCCACCGTGACATCATTGCACACCAACCCAGTTCATTGTTCCAAGCAGTTGGTTATGCAAAATTGCATGAGGAGAAGCTTCTTGACAGCTCCCGCAGCCATCGAACCTCCCAATCCCTTCAGTGGTCACTCCGTCGGTCTCACGAACGCTCTCTCCTCCTTCTCCGTCACCACCGCCAAAACCTCTCCCTCCTCTGTTACCCACTCCTCCACTAAAAACACGTTTCAAGAAATTGACAGAGTCAGAGATGGCAGAAAATGTGAAAAGGGGATATGCTTCAATTGTGACCAAAATTTTCACGTAATCATCGATGTCCTGCTCATTATTTTCTTTTGATCGTGGATGAGGATGAATCCTCACCTCCTAACGTTGACAGTGAAGATGACCGAGATTTGGGTGTTGGATTGGATCCACTGATTGTTAAGGAATTGTCGGATCTGTCGTTTGATTCGGCTCAATTAAGCCTCACTGCTCTCTCGCGGTCTGGCAATCCTGAGACTCTTTGTATTTTGGGCTTGTTGGCCCAATACCAAGTGCGTATACTTGTTGATGGGGGAAGTACTCACAACTTCATCCAACATAAGGTTGCTCTCTTTTTGGGGTTGCCTCATCATTCCACGGCTCCTCTACATGTTCTTGTCAATAGCGAGGAGAAATTAACATGTGATCAATTTTGTCCTGGGGTAGCTTTAATCATTCAGGGCCATGAGCTCATTGTTGACTTGTATATCCTTAACATGGGTGGTGGATATGATATTGTGCTTGGGGCCCAATGGCTAAAAGATTTAGGTCCAGTTCTGATGGACTACCAGAACCTCACTATGAAGTTCTATTATCACCAATAGTTGATTGAGTTGAAAGGGAATTCAGGGCAGCAACCCTCTTCAATTTCTTTCCACCAACTTAAACACCTTCTTCGATCTGACCATGAGGCTTAATTCTTCTCCCTACAGGTTTCATCTTCCTCTCCTGACCTCTCCATTCCTCCTTTCCTCTATCACCCAAATACTAGTATTCATCAACTACTCAAATCTTACTCCTTCCTCTTCGATGAACCAACAAGTTTACCACCCCCACGGGCCACAGATCACCACATTCCTCTCGCCGTCGGTGCCAACCTAGTTAACGTTCGTCCTTACCGCTACTCTCACGCGCATAAACTAGAAAATGAAAAGCAGATTTTGAAGATGTTGGATTCGGGCTGGATCTCCCCTAGTACAAGCCCTTTTTCATCCCCGATTCTTTTACTGCGCAAGAAGGATGGGTCTTGGTGCATATGTGTTGATTATAGGGAATTGAACACACTCACAATCAAGGACCGCTTCCCTCTTCCAACAATCGATGAGTTACTTGATGAATTGAGGCTTGCTCGCTGTTTTTCTAAGCTGGACCTGACATCTGGCTTTCATCAAATCAGGTTGCATCCTTCTGATGTCCATAAGACCGCATTTCACACTCACGATGACCATTATGAATACTGCGTCATGGCCTTCGGTCTTTGCAATGCCCCATCAATCTTCCAAGCCACCATGCATGACATCTTTCGGCCACTCCTCCGCAAGACTGTCATTGTTTTCTTCAACGATATTCTTGTTTACAGTTCCACACTTGAGAAACATGTTATTCACCTTCGTCAGGTGTTTGATATTTTTCACGATAATAAGTTCTACATGAAACTCACCAAGTGTTCTTTTGCTCAATCTCAAGTTGATTATCTGGGTCATGTGCTTGCTGATGGTTTTGTGGCCCCTGACCGTGCCAAAATTCAAGCTATGGTGGATTGGCAAACCCCCACTTCTCTAAAGAGCTTGCGTGGCTTCCTGGGAATGACGGGCTTTTATTGCAGATTTGTCAAAGGCTATGCTACAATTGTCCATCCTCTCACTGATATGTTGAAAAAGGGGGCTTTTTAGTGGTCTCGAGAGGCTCAGAAGGCCTTTGATTATCTCAAAATATCCATGACAGAGGCTTCTGTTCTTGCTTTGCCCAATTTCTTTAAGTTCTTTCTCATTCAGACTGATGTGTCGAGCACAAAAATGGGTGCATTTCTGGTCCAAGACTCTCACCCCATTGCCTATTTCAACAAGATCTTTTGTCCGTGTATGGCCAAGGCATCGACCTATATTCAGGAACTTCATGCTGTCACCAGCGGAGTGAAATGTTTGCGCCAATACCTATTGGGTTCCTCCTTTATAATTCAAACAGATAAGAAAAGCCTCAAGGAACTCCTCACTCAAGTCATCCAGACCCTAGAGTAGCAGTATTACTTGGCCAAGCTCCTTGGCTATGACTATGAGATTCAGTACAAACCCGGGAAACTGAATGTTTTGCCGACGCTCTTTCCCGATCCACTGGACTAGTCGTCAGCGAATTGCAGGTACTCACTGTGCCTCAATTTGTCTTCTTAGATGACTTGAAGCAATCCTTGTTACAAGACACATACTTCCTCTCCCTACGACAACGGTGTATTGCTGACCCCGCTTTAATGCCTCATTTCAAAGTGTTGGAGGGTCTCATTCTATTCAAGGGCAAGATTTGGTTGAGTTCCTCTTCTAAATTCATCACTCTGCTTTTACAAGAGTTCCACAAATCTACTATTGGGGGATATGCGGGTATGAACAAGACCCTTAAATGTCTTTTTGCCAATTTTTATTGGAGCAATATGGCGAAGGATGTTTGCTCTTTTATCTCTCAGTGTAAGGTCTGCCAAAAAACAAAATACAGTATCAAGCGCCCTGGAGGTCTCCTTGTTCCCCTTCCTATTCCTTCACATGTGTGGGAGGACATTTCTATGGATTTTATTACTAGGTTACCTCTCTCTCATGGGTATACCGTTATCTTTGTGGTAGTGTGGATCGGTTTTCACACTAACGTTATATAAGTTTAACGTTATATATATATATATATATATATATATATATATATATTTGTTATTATTTATTATTATGTAAATTTTATTATTGTTCTAAATTATAATTTCTTAAAATAATGTATTGATTTATATTTTTAAATTGAAATAATATATATATATATATATATATATATATATATTGAATTATTGACAAACAAATAATAATTTTATTATTAAATTTATTAAAAAAATTTATTTTAAAAAAAATTTATTTTTTTTCTAAATTATGGCGGGCCGCCGCCCCTTGGCGAGGCGGGCCAAGGTCTACAACCCGTCATGACTATATTGGACCAGCCCACCCCGCCCCGCTTTTGGCGGGCCAAAGGCAGGACGGGCCAAAACGGGGTGGGCTGGCCCGTTTTGCCATCCCTAATCATACCTGTTGCCTACAAACTTGACTTACGTACCACTTCCAAGATCCACAATGTTTTCCATTGTTCAGTTTTAAAGGCTATTCTCCCTAGCACCATTGACTCTCTTCCCCCAGATTCTTATGCCAATCATCCCTTGGTAACCCCACTGACTGTTCTGCGTTTCAAGACTACTATGGTCTCCGCCATGGGACAATTGATGTTACCTGCAATAATCTCCCCCTCAGCAATTGTCCTACGAGGAATCCCACTTGGATTGTGACTTGACCTACCTGGCCTCCGCAACAATCTCCCCCTTAACAATTTTCTACCAAGAATCGAACTCGTGACCTTGACTCTGATACCAATTGTTAGAATCAAGTGCTTACCACTAGACCAAAAGTTATAGCCATTAGTCAGAGCACAACTCTTTTTACTTAAGAGTAACAACTCAAGCACCATGATTCGATTGTGACTCAGCCAACCCGACCTTTACCATGGGACAATTGATGCTACCTGTAACAAATGTTGATTTGCATGTGTCAGCATATTCTAGAAGCAAGTCAGTTATGTTGATTTTCCTGTAGTGAGATCATGAACCATGCATGTTGATTGTTAGAATCATTTCTGTTATATATTTGTTGGTGCAGAATAAAAAGGGGAGAATATTTTTACTCTCAATTCCTTTCTTGATATTTTTTTTTAAAAGGTTGTCAGTCCTCTAACTTAGAGCAATTTTCTTTTTCCTTATATTTTATAAGACTCCTAATTTATATAAACTATTATAAAAAAAAGTAAATAATGGATAATAATTTATTCATGTGTTCAAGAAAACTTATAATTGAATTTAAATAAGATATAAAACCATAATTAATTCAAAATATATACTTCTTGCATTAAGAAAAAAAAATCAATGATATTAGCATAAACTTAAAACTTCCTTTATATAAAGTTTTAACGTATAATTGTTATCACATGACATGGACAATTCAAATTTTTGCATCACTGGTTGTCAAAAAAGTTTCAACAGGAACCTATAAGTCATGAATATTTACAAAAGTTTCTCAAAATAATAAGTAGGACATATAACTATAGATTCAACATGACGATAATATTCAAACTACCCAAACCATCCATATATACATGTTTAAAGTAGAACGTTTTCATGAAGCTACTGCATATTTAACTAATTTTTCTGGCATGATGAGATTAGAGAGGAAAAAGTCTCCTTCATTCGCAGCTAGGCATGCCAAGAGCCGGAGGCGGATTTTGCCTCTGGTAGTTTGACTTTTTCTTCGGTTAGAAATTAAGTTTTGGTTATCTTGAATTTCAAGTTAATTACTTTTGACTCGTTCGTGCTTTATATTATTTTTTTAAAATAATTATATTTTTAATAAATTAATTTTAATAATTTTTATATATAAATAAATATTTATAATTTCTTAATTATTATTAATTAAGTATATATTTTAATTTATTATATTTATATTAAAATATGTATGAAAAAAATATTTAATTATTTTTTTTATAGATATAAAATATTTATATTATTATTATTATATTCAAATATTTGATTATATTTATAAGTCAATTATTTTTTAAGTTATTATTTTAAAAAGTTAATAAATATGAAATATACATTTTATAAGAAAATATTTAATAGGTTAATTTTTATTTAATTAGTGCAAAGTAATAAAAGTTTTGATTATTAATTGTTTTTAATCTTTCAAAATATAATTATTTTTTTGGGATAAAATTTGATATATGACCAATAGAAATAACACTACAAAAAAAAACCCTATTACCTACGGAATATTACCTACAGATACAAATCCGTAGGTAAATTTTACATTACCTACGGATATTACCCACGGATAAAAATCCGTAGGTAAATTTTACATTACCTACGAATATTACCCACGGATGAAAATCCGTAGGTAAATTGTACATTACCTACGGAATTCTATCCGTAGGTAATTATCCATTACCTACGGAATTCTATCCGTAGGTAATTATCCATTACCTACGGATATCCGTAGGTAATGTAATCCGTGGATAATTCCGTAGGTAATTACCTACGTAATTACTATCCGTAGGTAAAGTGTACATTACCTACGGATATTACCTACGGAATTCTATCCGTGAGTAATTATCCATTACCTACGGATATCCGTAGGTAATATCATCCGTGGGTAATTACGTAGGTAATTACCTACGAATTACTATCCGTAGGTAAATTATATTAAACTAAAAGAATTGTCACTAGCAAGAATCGAACCCAGTACCTTAAAGTTGAAAACCGATACTTCAACCACTAAACTATTAGGATATTCTAATAATAATTTACAACTAAATTATACTTATATTAATTCGTGTAAATATATAAATATATAAATATAAAATATATAAATATATAAATATAAAATATATAAATATAAAATATATAAATATAAAATATATAAATATATAAATATACAAATATACAAATATATAAATATACAAATATATAAATATACAAATATATAAATATATTTATATATAAATATATAAATATATAAATACATAAATACATAAATACATAAATACATAAATACATAAATACATAAATATTTAAATATTTAAATATTTAAATACATAAATACATAAATACATAAATACATAAATATATAAATACATAAATATATAAATAGATAAATATATAAATAGATAAATACATAAATAGATAAATACATAAATATATAAATATAAATATATAAATATATAAATATAAATATATAAATACAAATGTATAAATGTATAAATATATAAATGTATAAATATATAAATATATAAATATATAAATATATCAAAATATAAATATATTTTATATTTATATATTTTATATTTATATATTTTATATTTATATATATTTTATATTTATATATATTTTATATTTATATATATTTTATATTTATATATATTTTATATTTATATATATTTTATATTTATATATTTTATATTTATATATATTTTATATTTATATATTTTATATTTATATATATTTTTTATATTTATATATATTTTATATTTATATATTTTATATTTATATATTTAGACGGATAAATATAAATATAATTTATTTGTAAATTATTTTCAAAATATCCTAATAGCTTAGTGGTTGGAGTATCGACCTCCAACTCGAGGTACTAGGTTCGAATCTCGCCAATGACAATTCCCTTAATTTAATAATAATTCAAAGTTTCGAAAATATAATAAATAATAAAAATATAATATAAAGGGGAGGGGGTTGTAATAAATAAAAATATTTTGTTTTGTTAAGGTGAGTGCATTACCTACGGATTTTACCCGTAGATAATAAGCGTTTTTTTTGTAGTGTAATAAAATCTAAAATATGACATAATAAAACTTAATAAAGATAAATTATAAATAAAATAATACTAAATATTTATAAGATTGATGTACAATATTTATAGAAAGACAAACAAAAAGAAGAAAAACTAATTTTATGTTTTCAATTTAGCTAAAGAGACTAGAAAAATCAAATTGATTGAAGAAATTAAGCAAATGTGAAGAAGTAAAAGATGGGAGAAAAATAATAATATAATGAACTAATTGGTTGAAAAGATTGAAAAAGACAAAAGAATAAAAAGTGGGTATAAGAAAAATTACCTTATACATAATATGAAAAAAAGGAAATATTTTAAAAGAATTAATAATTTAGGGTTTTAAATTTAAATATAAAGTTGGGGTGGAGATTGCATTACTTATCCCAACCCTATTCCACCCTGCCTCTGACTTTTTAAAATAGGAAAAACCCAAACTTATACCTGGTTAACTCAATTTTTCCCTGTCAAACTTGAGATGAGGTCAAATCAATCCCCACAGGTCAAATAACGAGTAGTTCTTTCCATGAATAACGATTGGCTATTCCAATAATATAATGGTCAAATAACTTAAGCAAGAAGCATATAGTGCTACATGTTTTCTTCCTTCCTCGACAAATTAACTAGTAAATATATGATTTTTCTTTCTTTCCTCCCTTGACAGAATGGAACACTATACGATATGTTCACATCTATATTACTCCTAAGTTTGGTTCATCTATGTCAAGAATAATAACATACTTATAAAAACAAGAATATGTGATATTCTTGAAATGTTTCGCTTATATCATTCATATGGTGGATTTTTGTTATCATACTATTCTTTCTTGGGTAGCTATTCTCTTCTTTGAAAATATATGTAGGGAGTGAGTTTCATCCTTTGTGCTAATCCCTCACGCAACATTCTCAAACATAGGTACTAAAATTCACAAAACATTGGTAATCATACATGCAACAATTCAATCTATTGAGCTTATATTTGTTTTTAAGTATCAGTCAACTAGAAGGAAGCTTAGATGAGTTGACTTAGGTGACTTAGTCAACAAACATTCAAAATGTGATGATGAGTCTATAAATGAGTATACAAGCTTAACAACAAGCTCACTAGACGCGCTACTTTGCGGACCAGCTCATGAGAAGATGTTAATAGAAAAGTTGATTAGACGAGTTACTAAAGTGAATTGAAGTTATTCAGAGTCAATTGTGTGTGATGGGGGATCAAACGAGTTGCTATAGTCAACTTGGTTTGATGGAGCATTAGACGAGCTACTAGAGTCAATTGAACATTGTCGCAGCCATCCCTTGTGCGGCGGAATGCAGGGAACGAAAAGTGCGAGCGATCGTGACACGATGACTGAATCTCGCGTTTTCGTAAAACAGTTTGGTCATTACTTTTAGGATGCTCAATAACCAAAATAACCTTAAAAGTGAGGTTTTCGCAAAATTGGGTTCTATGGAGTCGAAAGCAATGAGGGAGAGATTGATGGAAATGTTCCTGCATTCCTAAGAGATGATTTTGATGATGATTCAAGTCAACTACATTCAAGTCAACACCATTCAAGATGAATTTAAGGACAAGCTGAATTTATGACGTAGGTGACAATGTGAAACATTTCCCTACATGCCCAATATATGTTTTTGATAAAGATGATGATTCAAGCAAGCCCAAGATGATTCTTGAAGACTAGATAGAGTCTTAGAATACTGGATATGGAAGTACAAGTTGATGAAGTAATATTATGCATAAGCCTCCAAAACACAAGTGTGATAAAATTCATAACATGATATTTTTCTCTATCATAATTAATTATGATGCATCAGAAATGAAAAAATGTTTTTCTCTATCATAATTAATTATACTGGTAATATAATCAATTATGGAAATTTAAATTTGAAAAATATATCCGTTTTAAAGAATAAATATTTTTGAATACATCCTGATTTTCTCTATGATATTATTAATGTCCAATGACCATTTTCTGATGCTATTTTTCTATTTAATTAAGTTTTGATGAAAAAAAAAAACAATTACAGAATTCGAAAATACAATTTACATTCAATCAATTTTGAGAAAAGAATTCTGAGCAAGGCAATAGAGATATTTTACACCTTTTGAAAAAACCCTCTTCTCTACCTGTCTTCTGTGCTTTCATTGTTAATCACACTTGTTCTTGGAGATTGTTATTCTACAAGCTTCTACAATTTGTTGTCTCCATTACCCAGGTGTGTCTGTTCTTATTTTTATTACCTTCATCCTTTTTGCATTGGTGAAAAGGAAGTTCTTTTCATTCCTAGTGTGATTCTAAGGAGGTGTTCATCCTTAGCTAGATTCTAAGGAGGTGTTCATCCTTAGTGAGATTCTAAGGAGGTGTTTTCATCCTTTGATTTGTTCAAAGGAGGTTTTCATCCCTAGTGTGATTCTAGGGAGGGGTTCATCCTTAGTGGGATTCTAAGGAGGTGTTTTTCATCCTTTGATTTGTTCAGAGGAGGTGTTCATCCCTAGTGGGATTCTAGGGAGGTGTTCATCCTTAGTGGGTTTCTAAGGAGGTGATTGTCTTTTTAATTAGTTTACTTTTTACTGTTTCTTCTGCTGAGTTGATTGTAATTTGTAAACTGAATTTGAAAGATAGTGAATGGGGAGTCACTCTTGTGTTAAGAGTTGACTGGGAACTGGATGTAGGGTTGGCTATACCCGAACCAGTATAAATCTCTGTGTGCTCTTCTCTTTCCCTTATCTCTTTCTCCTTTCCTGATTATATTATTGCTTCCGCTTTAACAAATTATTGACTCACAAATAAATTTTCAATTTGACATCTATTTTAATTTGTGCATCTATTCACCCCCCCTCTAGATGCCATTTGTCTAACAAGTGGTATCAGAGCTTGGTTATATAAGATATTTCTAAACGATCTGTCAAGATGTCTATGCAGAATCAGGTTTACAGGGAAGAAGCCTCAATAAACAGACCACCATTATTTGAAGGAGAAGGCTATCAGTTTTGGAAGGCAAAAATGGAAATATTTTTACAAACACTAGATTACGGTGTTTGGGATGCTGTACTCAACGGTCATTACATTCCGATGAGAAAAACGGAATTTGGAGTTGTTCCAAAGACTTTTGATCAATGGACGCCGGATGAAAACAAGCGTGCCCAATATGATGTAAGAGCCCAAAACGCTATTGTTTCTGCCTTAACTCGTAATGAATTTTTCAGGGTCTCACAATGCAAGACGACAAAAGAAATATGGGACACTCTTGAAGTAACACATGAAGGAACAAATGAAGTAAAGCGAACACGTAAGAACACACTCATCCAGGAGTATGAATTATTTCAAATGCAGCAAAATGAAAGCATCACGGATTTCCAAACACGCTTCACACATATAGTAAATCACTTGAAAGCATTAGGAAAGAGTTTTGACAATGAGGAGTTGAACACAAAGATCTTGAAATCCTTAGACAGGAATTGGCAACCAAAGGTCACTGCTATTACAGAATCAAATGATCTCACAAAAATGAATATTGCTACTCTATTTGGAAAGCTGCAAGAACATGAGATAAAAGATTAAGGGTTTGATAAGAACCTCCGAAGCGAGCTTTTATAAGCCTTTAAACTTGAGGACACCTTTTGGCAATGCCCTCGCACTACATGAGCACTCCTCCCTCGAACAAATAATAATTTAAACTGCTTAGAGCCGGATGTCTCAAAGGAGATTTCCTTAACCGATTTTTTGCCTAAACGGACAATCGGAATGATCACTCGGAATTTGGAACAGTGCCCAAGGGTGAAGAGGTGTCTAGAGGTGTCTAAAGGTGTGTAGAGGTGTGTGAAATAGTGAGGTCTAACGTCCTATTTATAGGCACGCTCACCAAGGAGGTCGGGACGGTCGTCCCGAATTTTGTCAGGCGGGACGACCATCTCGACAGAAAAAGCGCCTCACAACGACCATTTGGATTTTGGGACAGGCGTCCTAGACTACCATGGAGGTCGGGACGGGTGTCTCAGAATCGGGACGGGCGTCTCGAGTTTACGACTTAGGTGGGACGACTGTCCCAGATTTTCTGACAAAATTTTTATTTTTTATTTTTTCTAAGAAAGCTCTCCTTTTCTTACATGGAGCCTAGTAAACACTACTAGGTGCCCAATGAAGTTTTGTTCATCTTAAAAAATAGAGGATTTCTGAATTTTTTTGTAAGGATGGACAAGATTCAGGATCTACAAGTATGATAAAAGATCAAATGAGCTAACTAGAGTCAACTACAACTAATGTCACATTATCTACATGTGCTAGTTTTCATCATTTCATTCCTTTGTCAACTACATATAATAGTCTTCATCAACCACCACATCATCAACTGATTATTTTTTCATCTCAATCTAAGACTCGTCTTCAATTGGTCCTTTTACCATCTCATGCATGCCACATCATCAATCAATCAATTTTTTAGTTGGATTTGGTAGTATTAATTGGTTTGGTGCTCTTACTTATGTGTAATTTATTTACTTGTTGGAACTTTTGCCTTATGTGGGATTTGGTGTTACCAACTCTTTTCACACGTGTTTCTTACTTGGTGGTGTTTTGGTCTTGCTTGTAAGTAATTTCTTCTATCATATGATGAAATGTTGTCCTATGGAGTAATACATGGGGAGTAAACGAATGAGTGTTTGTGTAAAAATGTTGTTTTAAAAAATCGTCAAGTAAAAATTTTCACAATTTTGTTAAACTATTTATGTGTCACCTTTCCTTATACTTTTTCTATTTAATTAATGGCACTACTAGAAAAATGCTAAATAGTAACTAAAATCAGTGACTGAAAAATTTAGTTACTATCAGTGACTTAATCAGTAACCAAATTATTATTTTTTAGTTTAGTAACTCAATTTTCGGTCACAAAAAATCAGTTACTATTTCAGTCACTCTTTTATTTAATTTAATTTTTTAAATTGATCTAATTATCTAATTATTTCACTCATTGATTATACCCTCCCAAATTTTCATCTCGCGCACATACTGATCTGCCCCAAATTTTCATCTTGCACTCACATTAACCACTGATCTGACCTAAATTTTCATCTTCTTTATTCGCTGACATTCACCACACTGATCTGACATTTGAATCCCACCCTTCTTGTTTGAGGTTAATCTAACCTAGAGTCTTTAGTCATTTTCAGTCATTTTCAGTGATCTCCATCCCCAATCCACCATCCTTTAGTGATTTTCAGCCTAAAACCCAACATGGCAACCTGAAACCCACCTCCGATGACCTGAAATTCAACCCAAGCAACTTCAAACCTCAACCCCAGCCTCAACATCGACAAAATCGAGGCCTAAACCCAACCTCAACAATATCGAACCCCAACCCTAACCCAAACCTCGATGCCCTTGAATCCAAGCTTCCTGAAACTGTGGCGACATTAAACCCTAACCTAAACCTTGTACTAGAACCCTAACCCTAACGAACTTGAATCATAACCCGATGACCTCAAATATGCCTTGAAAAGTAATTGTTTCAAAACATTCTTGAAATTTGAATCAATATGTATTTATTCGGCATAGATAATTTGTTGAAACAATTATTATCAAAATTACTCTAATCTACAATTTTGTCCCTACAACTTTCTCTTCAAGTAAAATGATTGTCTGTTTTGATTAATCTCTCTTTCATTTTCTTCTAGTATAATTTTGTTTCGTTTATGTCTATGACTACTCATGTAATCAACTTTGATCCATACAAAAACCAAAAAACATTTCGTCCAAAAAAGAGTGCCCTATCGGGAAGTAAGGTTGGTACTGTCACTCATGGAATGGTTAATGGATTATTTTCCATTTTTTTATTTATGGTTTATATTCAACTAATTGAGCCTTCTATGCATTTTAATTATAAAATGCAGGGTGCTCAACTTGAAAAACACATAGATGCCACATTGGTGTTAAGTGGTAAAAAGTTGATATAATTATACCTTCAATTGTTATGAAACCACTTAACTAATGCTAATTCTAATCTATTTTTCTCCCAATATAGGATGAATTCGAGAATACCTTGATACAAGAGTAAGGAGCATAATTGTCAGCAGAATTGGAGTAAAATTGGACGAAAGAAGAAGATTTTCAGCATGGAAGTCACTTGAGCGAGATAGATTCTCGCTTGAGCGAGATAGATTCTCGCTTGAGCGAATGTTATTTATTCATCTCTGGAATTCACTCGCTCAAGCGAGACAAGATTCGCTTGAGCGAATATCAGTTATTCTTCTCTGGAAGTCAGTCGCTCAAGCGTAGGAAAATTTGCTTGAGCGAATGTTAGTTATTCTTCTCTGGAGTTCATTCGCTAAAGCGATCATTTTGTCACTTGAGCGAAAACAGGCTACTTTCGCTTGAGCGAAAGTTCTCGCTCGAGCGAAAGACGCGAAGCCCAAAAGCCTAAAATTTTCCTACAAAAAGAGAATATGTGTTTTGAGAAAAGCAAGCGGTTTTGGAGGAGAAGATGCGCGACTACTGCTAGGGTTTCGTCCAATCTTTATCAATTCTTCACTTCTTCCACATTTGGAGCATTGTAATGGCCAACATGAGTGGCTAACTTCATTCTCTTAGGATTCAGTGCAGTTCCTTTGAACTCTTTTGTATCATGGTGATATTTTGAGATATTAATCTATGTTTTGATGTTGTTATTCTTATCCTTTGTGCTTTAGAATGATTTATTCTTGATGTTTGAGGTATGATTGGAAAATATATCTTGAACCCTAGATCACGATAAGAATATTTGTTACGTTAATTTCCAGGAATGGAATGAATGTATCAATTGCTTAACACCCTAAACCTAATGCTGGAAAATCTCTTAATTGTGTGAGGAATCAACATTTATTAGGTTTTCTTATGAATTTCATGTGTGAGGAATCAACATGGATGATTTGAGTAGGTGGCATCAACATTGTTAGGTTAATTGACGTTCTTAATTGACATAGCCATTACAAAAGAGGGATAAGGAAGGAAGCCAATCCTAAGTGCCTTTAATTGATATTTTCTCAACAATTTACAGTTCTTTGTCATTTAATTTCAATTCAACTCTTATTGCAAAACCCAATCCGTTTTAATCCACTTAGTAAGCATAATTGGGAATTTCCATTGAAACTGTTCCTCGTGGGATCAACTTTTATTTTATCGAAATACTATACTGCGATTGATAATTTTGGTACGCTTGCCAATAATTCAACAAGTATTTCTGGCGCCGTTGCCGGGGAACAGTGTTCTTTGAGAATTATTTGTTTAAGCTTATTGAGTATTTTACTTTTATTTCTGTTTTTGTTTTATTTTTTGGTTTTAGTTTTTGGTTTGTGCTAATCTTTGCTTGAGTTACTCTTTTGATTTATGAGTTTAAGAGGACAGGTATCTTCAGAGCAGTTAGAATTTAATCCAGAGATTGAAAAAACAGCTCGGAGGAACCGGGGTAGAAGAAGGGAAACTCAAGAACAAGCCACAAGAGAATCTGTTAATTCTTCCTCCACACTTGATTTACCAGACCCAATTATAGAAGTTATGGCAGAAGTAGGATCAAATCTAAATCCAAATCCAAATCCAAATATAAATCTAACTCAAAATCCGGATTCAAATCCACCTAGAAGAACTCTCAGAAACTATGTTATGCAGCAAGGTCCAAGACACTTTTCCAATATTGCCATACCAGATGATCAAACATTGCAGATGAATCCAGCTTTCTTAAGCTTGATTAGTGCTCATCAATTCACTGGATTGGATCATGAAGACCCTTTTATTCATTTATCTACTTTTTATGAGTTGATTGGTACCATGGGATTTAGAGCAGCAAATATTGAATCTGCATATTTGAGATTATTTCCTTTTTCTTTGGCAGGTATGGCAAAGGAGTGGTTGAAGGCACATCCTAATCAGAGTTTGACAAATTGGAGTAGTGTAAAAGAGAAGTTTCTAAACAGATTTTTCCCACCATCCTACTACATCAAAGCAAAATCTGACATCACTTCTTTCAGACAAAGAGCATATGAACATTTTTGTGAAGCATGGGAGAAATTTAAATCACTGTTGAGAAGATGCCCAAATCATGGATTTGATGATATTTCTCAGTTGAATATTTTCTATACTGGCTTGCGACATGATGCAAAGATGCTATTAGAGGCTGCAGTAGGAGGATCGATGTTGGATGTAGAAATTGATCATGCCACAAGAATTATTGATGCATTAGCTTTTACAGACCAACAGGCCCAACATGATAGACATCTAGTTCAAAAGAAAGGAATGTTGGAGCTTAACACTTCAGATGATATGTTAGCTCAGAATAAAATTTTGACTAAATAGATGGAAGCATTGACTCAACAAATAGCAAAGCTACCTCAACAAATACATGTTATTCAAGCTTCTCTTGATCAACAATTCATGAACTGCGACTTGTGTGGAGGTGATCATTCAAATGAACAATGCTCTTATCAAGACAACATTCAACAAGAAGAAACTAATTATATGGGTGCTCAAGGTAGTAGTCAAGGCAGACAAGGTAATTTCCCTAATTCCAAAAATTATCAGAATAATGTTGTACAAGGATGGAGAGGGAATCAGAATCAGAATTTTGTGTGGAAACAAGGTGTTAGTTCATCTACTAGACAACCTACATTTTAACAATAGTCATATCAGCAACCTCCATATCAACAACAACAACAACATTATCCTTCAGTGTCTGACAGAATGAGTAAATTGGAGGATACTTTAGAAAAATTCATGCAAAACACTATGACTAATTAGAAAAATACTGAGGCTTCATTCAAAAATTTAGAGACCCAGATGGGCCAACTGGCTAAATAATTATCTGAGCAGCAAGGGGGACAGTTTTCAGCTAACACACAAACCAATCCAAAGGAGCAATGTAAGTCAATAACTACAAGGAGTGGTAAGGTTATAGGAGAAGGGATTGGTGACAACCTGACTGTGGAGAAGGAAATCCTACAAGAAAAAGAGGATGAAAAGAAGAAAGATGAGTGCGAAAGAGAAAAAGAGAACAATAAAAGTGAGAGTATAGAAAAAGAAAGAAATACTGAAAAAGAAGAAAAAAAATAAAAAGAGTGAGAAAAATAGGGAGAAAGATGAAAGTCAAATACCACAACTAAAGGATTTACCATATCCTCATCATCCTTCAAAGAAATATAAAGAAAGACAATTTGCGAGATTCATGGATATTTTCAAGCATTTACAGATTAATATTCCATTTATGGAAGCTATGGAGCAAATGCCGACTTATGCAAAATTCATGAAAGAGTTCTTAACTAAGAAAAGAAGATTTACTATAGAAATAGTGGAGCTAGAAGCAGGATGTAGCGCTATAATTCAGAAATCATTACCTCAAAAGTCCAAGGATCTTGGCAGTTTCACTATACCAGTCATAATTGGGACATTACAAGTAGGTAAGGCATTACTTGATTTGGGTGCTAGTATAAATCTGATGCCTTTGTCTATGCTTAAATGAATAGGAGATTTGGAAGTAAAGCCTACAAGAATGACATTGCAGCTAGCTGACAGATCTCTAAAATTTCCTTATGGTGTGGCGGAGGACGTTTTGGTCAGAGTTGATAAATTAATGTTTCCAGTTCATTTTGTTGTGATGGATATGGAGGAAGACACTGAAATTCCTCTTATACTGGGAAAACCTTTCAAGAAGACAACAAAAGTTATTATTGATGTTGATGATGACAAGTTAAAAGTCAGAGTAGAGGATGAGGAAGTTAATTTTAATGTGTTTGAAGCAATGAAGCATCCTACAGATAAACAACATTGTCTTAGAATAGATGTGGTAGATGATATCTTTCAAGCAGCAAGGAAGCAACGAGCTAAAGTAAGCCCATTAGAAAAAGCTTTGACAGGTATTAATGATGAATTTGATGAAGAGGAGGAAAAAGAAATTGAGAATTATGTAAAACTTCTTGATTCAGCAAAAGAAGTTACTGCAAAAGAACAATAATCTGAGAAATTACAGCAAGAACATGAAACTGAGAGTCAGAAGATGGAATTAAAGGTATTACCTCCCCACTTAAAATATGTTTTTCTTGCAGATGGAGGCAGCAAGGCAGTGGTGATTAACAATGCCTTAAAAAATTCTGAAGAGGAAAAATTGATCTCAGTTTTGAAAGAAAATGAGAAGGCTATAGGGTTGACGTTATCTGATCTCAAAGGAATTAGTCCTTCTTATTGCATGCATAAGATTCATATAGAGAATGATTTCAAGTCTGTTGCAACCTCAAAGACGTCTTAATCCAAGTATGAAAGAGGTGGTAAAGAAAGAAGTATTGAAATTACTCGATGCAGGTATGATCTATCTTATCTCTGATAGTGCTTGGGTTAGCCCAATTCAGGTGGTCCCGAAAAAAGGAGGTATGACTGTAATTTATAATGATAAAAATGAATTAATACCTACTAGGACTGTAACAGGTTGGAGAATGTGTATAGATTATAGAAAATTGAATCAGGCAACTAGAAAAGATCATTTTCCTTTACCTTTTATGGATCAAATGTTAGAAAGGTTAGCAGGACAAGCTTTTTATTGTTTCCTGGATGGTTATTCATGGTATAATTAGATAATAGTAGATCCAGAAGATCAAGAAAAAACTGCTTTTACTTGTCCTTTTAGTGTGTTTGCTTATAGGAAAATGCCATTCGGATTGTGCAATGCTCCAACAACTTTTCAAAGATGCATGTTGACTATATTCTCAGATTTGGTGGAACAATGCATAGAAGTTTTCATGGATGATTTCTCAGTATTTGGTGCATCATTTGACCAATGTTTGAAGAATTTAAACATTGTACTGAAGCGGTGTGTTGATACCAATTTAGTTTTAAATTGGGAAAAATGTCATTTTATGGTAATTGAAAGCGTGGTGTTAGGCCATAAGATTTCTGCAAAAGGGATTGAAGTTGACAAAGCAAAAATAGAGATTATTGAGAAACTTCCACCACCAACAAATGTGAAGGGCATAAGAAGTTTTTTAGGACATGCTGGATTCTATAGAAGATTTATAAAAGACTTCTCAAAGATTGCAAAGCCACTAAGCAACTTGCTCAATAAAGATATTTCTTTTAATTTTGATGTGGAATGTATGTAGGCTTTTGAATTGTTAAAACAGAAATTAATTTTAGCCCCTATGATAATTGCACCTGATTGGAAATTAGATTTTGAATTAATGTGTGATGCAAGTGATTATGCTATAGGAGCAGTTTTAGGCCAAAGAAAATCTAAGATTTTTCATGCTATACATTATGCTAGCAAAGTTCTTAATCCAACCCAAATTAATTATGCAACTATTGAAAAATAATTACTAGCTATAGTTTACGCATTGGAAAAATTTAGAGCATACTTAATTGGTTCATTTGTTACTATATATACTGATCATGAAACAATTAAGTATTTGTTAACCAAGATAGATTCTAAACCCAGACTAATTAGATGTATTTTATTGTTACAGGAATTTGATTTGGTAATCAAGGACAAAAAGGGTTGTGAAAATTTGGTAGTTGATCATTTGTCCAGATTAGTCAATACTGAAGTGACTAACAATCAATTAGAAGTGCAGGAGGAATTTCCAGATGAAAAACTGATGATGGTACAAGAAAGACCTTGGTTTGTTGACATGACAAATTTCAAAGCTGCAAAAGTTGTCTCAGAAGAATATATTTGGCATCAAAAGAAGAAATTATTTAAGGATGCCCATTATTTTGTATGGGATGATCCTTATCTTTTTAAGATAGGAAGTGATAATTTGTTGAGAATGTGTGTGACAAGCAAGGAAGCCAAGAATATTCTGTGGCATTGCCATAGTTCTCCTTATGGGGGTCATTTTAATGGAGTTAGAACTACTGCAAAAGTTCTCTAATCTGGTTTTTTCTGGCCTTCCTTATTTAAAGATGCGCACAATTTTGCACAACAATATATTGATTGTCAGAAAATAGGGAGTATTTCAAAAAGAAATGACATGCCTTTGAATATTATGTTGGAAGTTGAAATATTTGACTGTTGGGGAATTGATTTTGCAAGACCTTTTCCATCATCATTCTCTAAAGAGTACATCTTGGAAGTAGTAGATTATGTGTCAAAGTGGGTGGAAGCAGTAGCTAATGTAAAAGCTGATGCCAAAACTGTGATAAAATTTTTAAAGAAAAATATATTTTGTAGATTTTGCACTCCCAGAGTTTTAATCAGTGATGGAGGATCATATTTATGCAATATTCAACTTCAGAAATGTTTAGAGCATTATGGGGTCAGACATAAAGTTGCATCACCTTATCATCCACAAACTAATGGCCAAGTAGAAGTTTCAAACAGAGAAATCAAAAGGATATTAGAAAAGAATGTTTCATCTTCAAGAAAGGATTGGTCAATAAAGTTAGATGATGCGCTTTGGGATTATAGGACTGCATATAAAATTTCTACTGGGTTATCTCCTTTTCAACTTGTCTATGGTAAGTCATGTCATCTTCTAGTGGAAATGGAGCATAAAGCATATTGGGCTTTAAAATTTTTAAATTTTGACCCAAAAGCTTCAGTAAAGCAAAGAAAAATTCAAATGCATGAATTAGAAGAAATGATACTTAATGCATATGAATCATCCAAGTTATACAAGGAGAAAGTTAAGGCATATCATGATAAGAAGATTCTGAAAAGAGAACTTCATCCAGGCCAATCAGTTTTACTGTTTAATTCAAGACTAAGAATTTTTCCTGGGAAATTGAAATCTAAATGGTCAGGTCCATTTGTAGTAAGATCCGTTAGGCCTTATGGTGTTGTAGAATTAGAGCATCCAGTAAAAGGAAGAATATGGACAGTTAATGGGCAGAGAATTAAGGCATATTTGGGAGATGTAGTGGAGGAGCTTCACCTCATTATCTACTTAGATGATCCTTAAAAAAAAAAGGCGTCAAGCTGAAGACGTTAAATAAGCGCTCCTGGGAAGCAACCCAGAGTTTTATCTTTAATTTCTTTTCTTTTTTCTTTTAAGTTGTTAATCATTGGATTGCATTTGAATTTCATGTTTCAAGTCAAAATTCACAGAACATTCGCTCAAGCGACGTAAGTTTTGCTCAAACAAATGTTAGGTATTTCTCTCTGTTTTTCTTCGCTCAAACGAAAAATTTTTTGTGCAGAACATTCGCTCAAGCGACACAAGTTTCGCTCAGGCGAATGTTAGTTATTTCTCTCTATTTTTCTTCGCTCAAACGAAAACATTTTTTTACGCACATTCGCTCAAGCGACGCTAGTTTCACTCAAGCGAATGTTAGTTGTTTCTCTCTGTTTTTTATCACTCAAGAGAATAATAGATACACTGATTTTCGCTTGAGCGAAAATGCCCAGATTTGTTTTTTTAAAACACGTGGAGGGGGTCAGTTTTCATTTCACACAACTCTCTCTCGAGAACCCACTCCTACCTAAACAACTTTCTCTCTAATCCAAGCATCTATTACACAAATTTCACCCTTCTTGCACCATTATTCATATTTTATGGTGTTTTTGCTTCAATTTCACCGATCAGAAGTTCAAAATTTTTTCTCTATTTACTGTTCATCATTTTTTACTGTGCTTCTACATTTTTATGCGATTAAGGTAAGATTTAAGATGTTTTTTGGTGGTTCTTTGCTTAATTGCCATGAGATTGGCATTTGTGGTTGAATTGACTGCATAGATTGCCTATATAGGGGTTAAAAATTCTGCTGCATGCCAAGTGTTCGATAAAATGCTTCAAAGAGATTTGTTTCAATTTTAGGTGATAGAAAGTATATAATTGATGATGATTTGCTTAATTATGTAAGGAGGAAAGGATGAATGTTAGAAATTAGGGCCATAGAAATTCAAAAATAAGGTGCATGCCAGCTGTTTGATGAAATGTTCAAGTATGAATTATAGTGTGTTTTGTGCAACTAAATATATCAATAGTATCACATTTAGACCTAAGTAACATTATGAGATCAAAATATTAGACTAACTATGAGTATAATGATGTTTCAGATGGGTCGAAGAAAAGAATCTCAAGGTGCCTCATCATCCAGGGCTACTGGTAGAAGGCCACGAACTGAGCCTACAGGCATTTAGATTGATATAAGGCGATTCAGGGATGCTGAGAGGCAGGCAAGGTTTGACAAAATCAGGAACTGGACCTTCATTCTAGAGAGGAGAGTAGAATTGAATGAAGGAGAGTACCCGAAATTCAATAATGAGTTAACCCGCAGGAATTGGAGGCAGTTGACGCTCCCAATGCCCAAATATGATCCAGAAATTGTAAAGGAATTTTATGCCAACGCCTGCTTAGTAGAAGGTGAGCCATTCAAGGCGCGCTCCAAGGTGAGAGGTAGATGGGTTCCGTACAATAGGAACACCATTAATGATCTGCTAGGGAATCCACTATTTATGGAGGAAGGCCATATTAGTGATTTCCAGGTCATTAGGAACAACAAGCGTCTTACTGAGATGCATTTTAGGGATGATGACACTGTAAGAGCCCTATGCCTGCCTGGGAGGACTTATGAAGCAAACCATACTGGGAAGGCTTTAAGGATTTTAAGGGCCAACATGACCACAATCACTCAAATCTGGACCTCTTTTCTGTTGGTCAATATTGTTCCCATAAAGCATAGCTCGGACCTGAACATGCCCAGATGCCATATTATTAGGTGTATTCTGGATGGCACTGAGATTGATATCGCTGCCATTATTTTTGTGAAGAAATTTATCAATTTGTAATGTTGGAAAGCGGACGACAAATGGAGCAAGCAAATACTCTTGGATTCCCTGCCCTAATAACAACCCTCTATGCAGCCCATGGTGTGGAAGTCAACCCAACAGTGAACATCCGCCCGCCAATTAACAGAAGATTCATCGAGCGACAGTGTGTGAACCCTGCAGAAGGGGCGCCACAACCACTGGCACAACAACCGCACCAGCCAAGAGGAGCCCAGCAGCCACCCCCCACCACCCTAGCAGCCAAACTTTCAAAGAATGATGTAATACATGGAGCATCTGACTTTACAGCAATCAGTGACCCATAGGGGTCAATGTAATATTAATGAAAACTTTTATAACTTATCTTTGCAAATTGCTCCAGGTATGCAGTGGACGTCGCCACAGGAGTTTGACACTTTGGTTCAATGGCCTGGGGACAGTCCATATTTTCCAGGAGGGGGTGAAGGTGCATCTGGTGCATAGGGAGCACAAGAGGAAGAAGAATCAGGAGAAGAGGAATCAGGAGAAGAACAGTCTGAAGAAGGAAGTGAAGAAGAGGATTGAGAGGGAAGAAACTTTATTTTTAAGCTTTTATTAATTTTTAGTTTGGTGTGTTTAAATGAAGTGAGTAATTTGAGGTTTTAAGTGTGTATTTGAATTTATTTGAAGTTGTTTTGTTTGAATATTTTGAATTCATAAGTCATGTGATGAATGATAAATTTTGTGTGTGATTAGATTGTTGTCCCATGTAAATTGTTTTAGAGCCATATATGAGATTATTGTTTATTGTCCAATTCAAATCTGGAACTGAAGAAAACCATTTTTGATTGTTTCCAATAACAAGTGATTTTGGGATGTTGAATATGATAGTGAAAAGGAATTGATGAGGAGAATTAGTGTCGCTGTCGTCAAAGAGAGGCGGTCGAAGCGATGCGATGATTCCGACTTTCCAATTTTTGCGTTTTTATGGGTGTGGTTACAACGCCTTTAGGTTGTCCGATAACTGGGCTGAACCTAGGGGCGATGTTTTCAAAAAGGTGTTCTTGGATTGTCCGATAACCGGACTAACCCAAGAACTAATTTGAAGGGGTTCTTATGGAGTCACCACCGATGTTTTTACCGGAAACATTGAAAAAGGGGTAAAAAGGCATTGGTTTTCAAAAATCAACTTGGGTCGTTAAAACCAGAGTTTAGGTAAGGGAGTTAGTTACGTGTAAGGGAAGTGTTAGTTCCCTTACGACGCCCCTTTCGTGTTCCCTATGATAGACCAGCTATTTTATAAATAAACTTTTGAAAAGACACTTTTACCCTTTTATTTACGGAATTAAAGTAACGACTACATGACCCTAATGTCTATTATGCAATTTAATTATAAAAATAAAGACAGTAAAGAGAGGGAAAGAGTGAAGAAACCTCCGAAGCAAGATTTTTGATTAATATTCTTGAAAGTAGGGTGTGTTTTGTCAGCCTTTCGCTCTTTACAATGCCGAAAACTCTCTCGAAACGCTATAAAAAACTCTCGGAAACTCTCAGAAACTCTGGAAATGTTTCGGAGGGACTATAGGAAGAGAATTTGAAGAAGTTGTAGAAGGGAAAGTGGAAGAACTGTGTGAAATGAGGGGGGGAGCGCTCACTATTTATAGGGATTCGCGCCTGTCAGGTCGAGATGGTCGTCTCGTCTTACAAGGTCGAGACGACCGTCTCGCCATTCGGGACGGCGGTCTCGACTTAAAAAAGTGGCTAGACCGTCGTCTCGTTTGGCGAGACAGCGGCATCGACTTTTCCAGAAATGAGAAGGCCTTCTCGCCAAATGGGAGGGGGGTCTCGCCATTTGCAAGTGGCGAGACGCCCGTCTCGCCAAACGAGACGGCGGTCTCGACTTGCTGAAATGGCGAGACGGCGGTCCCGAAAAGCGAGACAGCGGTCTTGATCCCTGAAGGCGAAAATCCTTATTTTAATACAAAAATTCCTTCCTATCCTAACATGGGGCCTAATAGTTTCTCCTAGTGGCTTCTTAGGCTTCGTGCATCTTCGAATAGGAGGTCTTTTGCTCTTATTTTGAGGTCGGGCAAGATTTGGGGTCTACAGCTGCCCCCCTTTACCCGACTAGTCGATTGCTAGCTTGTCGTGCCGAGTAGATCGACTGGAGGGTAGAGGAGTTGACCCTCTTGCCCGATCACCCTTCGGATGTTCCATCTTTGCGGTGGTTGATCTTCTGGGAAAAAGTGTGTTGTGCGCCTCCGGGATGCTCCTTCTGATGGTAGCTGATCCCTTCGGTTGATGAGTATGAACCCCCATCTGGTTTGACGAGTATGAACCCTCGTTTGGTAAGCCCCCTTTTGTAAGGCCTGATGAGTACACACCGCCATCCGGTGTTTGACGAGTATGAACCCCCGTCTGGTAAGCCCCCTTTTGTAAGGCCTAATGAGTACACACCCCCATCTGGTGAAGTGCCTCCGGATGCTCCTTCTTGCGGTAGCTGACCCTTTGGCTGTAGTGGAGGCTTACTGCTCTAGCTCATGCGCCTAACACTGAGATGCATTCTCTTGTTTTTGTCTTTTGTCTTTTCTGGGAATGGTCGTCCGGTCCGTGCCAGAGATTTTGTTGGTGTTTATCCAGCTTATTGGTTGTTGGGGATTCTTTGATTTTGATCTTTTGGTGGTGGTCATCCGACTTCGCTGGTTGTCGGGTAGTCTTGTTTTTTGTTCGAATCTCGCTTGGTAGTCAAAAATTATTGGTCTAGGTGATTGACTTGTTTTAATCCTGCCTTTTTCCGCGGTTTATCTCTTTTTTCTCGCGATTTCGGATTTTGGCTTCTTTGAGCGTAAGTCTTTTTACTCTTAGTTTCTTTTTTCTACACTGACTTTTTCGAAAGGGAGAGCAAAAATGGACAAAATAAAATTTTATTTATGATAAAATTTTATTACAACAGTTATTTTTTAAGTACTATCCCTAAGACGGTGGACTCGAGTCTGGAGATGATCCGTAAGAGGGGAATTGCCGGTACAGATGTGTTTGGAATTCTGCCTGGTCCCAGACTTCGTCGAGGTACTCCTGTCGGAACGTCGCCAGGTCCTGCCTTATTCCCTCTTGGTACTGGTTTAATGTCTCCATTCTCGTGTCAAAGACATCCTGCCTTAAGGACATATGCTCTTGTCTCAGGGACATTTGGTCGAATTGCTGGCGCAAATCGTAGATGTTGCGGTTGATGCCAGCAAAGTCGTTCGTGTACTGCTGCTATTGTTGTTGTTGTTACTGCTGTTGTTGGAACTCTAGGGGTGTCGGGAGATCTTGCATTGCTACGATGTCCCGGAGATCCAAAGTTATATCCAGCGAGGGGTGGAGGATGAACCGGGTTCCTTGGCGTAGCAGCATCCCCATGCTGACCAAGACAGACCCGTTGATAGTTTCAGGTCAGAGGCTGGAGGCCAGTTCTTCCCTGCCGCTGCACCCCCATTTTTCTGCCAGCGAGGTGATGAGGGGAGCCATGAGGATGGCTCCCGAAGTACTTGAGGGCCTTCAGGAAGAAATAGTCGGGGTTGCACCGGCGCCTCTGACTCATGCAATAAAGGGCGAAGAGATCTGGGAGGGTAACTTTACCCTGACTCTCTTTCCGCCCGTGGACCGTCCCGGCCAGCAGCTTGTGGCAGATACAGAGGGTGGGGGGAAGTGCGGAGCCCTTCAGCAGTGTTGGCAGGGTGTGTGCCCTGGTCAACTCCTCCCATATTTCCGTTGGCGGTGAGGGTAGTGGGGCGTGCGCAAATGGCCTCCTGGTAATCCCGAGTTAGGACGTCGTCGGGATGGACGAACCAAATGGACACGTTGAACTCGTCCAGGGTGGTGGTCCGGTACATCCCGCCCATGAAGTACGTCACCATTTTCGTTGGTGGGAGGCCCGGTACCATGGAGGGAGTCTCAAAGTAGGAGATGGAGGCGAGAAATTCTATCACCGCCTGAGGGTAGACATGGGTGGGTGGAGACTGGAGGAGAAAGCGCCACCCTATACTGTCGATGTGGGCGCGAACGCCGTCTTCCCACCCGAACTCGGCGAGGATGCCGAAGTCCAGTCTCAGCATGGGGTGCCAAGTGTACCCCCGGACGTGCTCTAGGCGGGCCTGGTGCAGTGGTGAAAGCTGTGTGGGATCTTGCGGAGTGGGGGCTGTGGAGCTACTAGGGCCGGCAGAGCCTCTTCTCTTTCTAGATTGGTCTCCTCGATGCATTTTGGTGATAGGATACTTGAAAGTGAGAGAAAGGAGGGTAGGAGTGCAAGAGAGGGTGTTTGAGACCGCCCCTAGGCCCCTCTATTTATAGAATTTTTGGCCAACCTCGGGACCGCCGTCTGGAGATTCGGGATCGCCATCTCGAGTTTGCGGGATTCGGGATTGCCGTCTGGAACCTCGAGACGGCGGTCTCGACTTTGGCCTTAAGCGAGACAGTCATCTCGCCAAGCGAGAAGGTGGTCTCGTTTTTGGTCAAGTCGAGATGGCGGTCTCGTTAGTCGAGACGGCGGTCCCGTTTTGCTGAAGATCGAGATGGCGGTATGGACCTATGAGACGGCGGTCTCGTTTTTTAGAGTTTTTTTTTTTTGAAGGAAAATAGGACCTTGTTCAAAAACATTTTATGCATACAATGTTTTCATGTTTGATGTCCTATGATGCCTATTTTATTAGTTTTTCAGAAGGATTTAACTGCCATGTCTTGTAGAGACGAGTGTCCTCTGATCTGCGTTCTTTTATTTGGCTGTACCGTTCCGAACTTCCTGTGACCGAAGAATAATTTGCTTCTTCTTTCTTTTTCTTTGCTTTTTCTTTTTCTCTCTTTTTTTTTCTAGAGAACACTTTGCCATGTTAGTGTCCCTTTTGCTTCACTTTAGGGGTTTTAATCCTCTTGTTGACTATACGCCTCCATATTCCCAAATTAATTGTTAGAATAATGTTGTGAGGGTCAAGAGAAAAGAAGTAAAAGAGTAAATTCAATGGCTTGTGTTTTAGACGGTCAATTTTATTTAGAAAAGGTTTTGTAAGAATGACTGGCTAAGGTTGGGCCTAGGTGTTTAAGCTTTTTGTCTAAGCAAATGTTCCTCCTTTTTTTTTCGTTTGTATTTGCACATTAGCTTATTTCCATTACTTTTTATGGCTGGTTGATTTCCCTAGATCGCCCTTTGGGTTTTCGAACTAGGATATTGTATTTTGGTCCTATCTTTTGTCTAGGTTCCTTTTTTGTTTAGGGAATCCTAGCGGATCTTATTTTGTAACCCTAATTTTTGGCTAGGCTACCCTTTATTTTTGTTCGGGTATCCTACCGGGTTGACCCTATGTTTTGCGTAGCCCCCTTAGTGGGTTCCCTACCAGGTATTTTGCCCTTTTCTTTTGGCCTTTGGCTTCTATGGGCTTTTTCTTTTTTGTTATTATTTTTTCACAATATTGGCGAAGTGTGACTTTCTTTATGGTGAGGTAAAACCTTATTTTGTGCTTCTAATCGATCGGCTTGATTGTAATGGCAATGGCAAATTTTGATTACTTGGATGCGCTTTTTATTCTTCCTTTTTTTTGTTTACTTAGACAAGGTTATTGTGAGGTCTAGTCGTGAAATAGCGAGAAGAGAAGAAGATAGTAAGAAATGTATTCTTTATTAATTAATAAGGGAATATGTGCCCTAAAATGCCCGGGGGTTGGGCTAGCCCCGGGGGATAATCTCTAACAATAATTGGGTTTACATCCCTTAAGTGAAGAAAAAGATTTCCTAATGACTAGGGTAGCTCTTGACGCTTGCATCCCTCCCTTCGGAATATTTGTTTGAGTGTGCGGAGGGGAGACTTCCCTTTTCTTCCTTCTGCTCGGTCCTTTGTAGGGTCATATCCTAGGCCACACTTGTAAGGATTATCTTTTAATTCTGGGGGTTCCCTCATGCCTTGGGAATCTGCCCCCAATCCTTGGCTAGGATGGTAACCATACTTCATCATCATGCAGGCTACCTTTGTGTTTTTGGGAAGTCTTTCTACGTTGGCAATTTCGAGCACTTGAAAAGATGTTTCAAGGGCCTCTTCCGCCGCATCCACATAAGGTTGGGTGGACGGTCCACAGATCAGGATATCATCTTCTACTTGGACCGTGACCAGTTTGTCATCCACTATGAACTTGACTTTTTGGTGGAGCGTTGAAGGTATTGCCTTAGCATCATGAATCCAAGGCCTGCCGAGGAGACAACTGTATGCTGGAGTAATATCCATTACATGGAAATCGATGTTGAAGATAGTGGGTCCAACTTGGATTGGCAAATTAACTTCTCCCACTACTTCTCGTTTTGATCCGTCGAAGGCTCGAACAATATCGCTGCTTGGGCGCAGACGGGTTCCTTGGATAGTCAACTTGTCGAGTGTGCACTTGGGCATCACGTTCAAGGATGACCCGTTATCCACAAGAACTTTGACGATGAGGTATTCCTTGCACTTGATGGAGATGTGCAAGGGCTTGTTTGGTTTGACCCCTCAAGGGGGAGTTCTTCCTCTGTGAAGGTGAGGTGATCGCTTGCCGTAATGTGGCCGACGATCCTCTCGACCTTTTCTTGGGATATGGTGTGAGGTACATGCGCTTCGCTTAAGACCTTCATCAGGGTATTTCTGTGCGGTTCCGAGCTCATCATTAGAGATAATAGGGTTATCTTTGCAGGTGTATGATTAAGCTGGTCAATAATGGAATACTCGCTTTGCCTTATGAACTGGAGTAATTCCTCTGTCTCCTCCTTGGATTCTTTATTTTCTTTTTCTTCGGTCTTTTTGTTTTTTCCTTTATTCTTGGGGACGTCTTCTTGTGAGTCCTTGGGGGAGTAGACTCTTCCACTTCTAGTCATGCCCCCAATGTCGGCTATATTGGAGATATCCTCCTTTATTGGTGAAGATTCTTCATATCTACATGGTACAACTTTATTTGATTCGTAGGGGAAAGGACGTGGCATAAATAGTCGCACTGGTGTCCTTGCCCCCTCTTCCTTATTATTTTTGAGGACCAACGGTCGAGGCTTATTGTCCTCTTGTGACAGTTCAACCGTTGGGGAAAGCTTGATTAGGAGTGACTTTCTCTCCATTCTTCTGATTTGGAAGACGTGTCAGTTAATCCTTCATTTTTATTATCTTATTTATTAAGAGTGAAGGAGGGGAAATTAAATATGTGAATGAATGATATGCATGTAAGTAGACAATTGTTGAATAAAGAAAAATTTCATTTATCCATAGAAGGTGTACATTCCCCTATTCCATACTATGAAGCAACTTTTGACAGAAACGGAAGAGCCTAAAGAAACCCACAGGCGGGTCTTGATCTCTATGTAGTTCCCTTTCGGCTTCTCGGACGTGACGAGCGAGTGCTTCGCTTTGCTTCTGGACCGCCTGGCTCATATCTTCACTATACTTTTGAGCCTTTTTGATCTTCACCTCTTGATGGACGACCAAGGCTTGTAGTTCATCGAGTTTTGCAAGGGCTCGGTCCTTTTCTTGTAGTACATGGCCGTACTGAGCTAGCCCGTCTCTTTCTTTGTAGCGTAGCTCCGTGAGACTTTTGTTGAGTCTCCGATTGGCCTCTCGCTCTTGGCGTATTTCTGACCGAGTCCTTGTGAGGTCTTGTAACAAGTCCTTGATCGTCTGAGCCTGTTTTCCTGATTTGGCCTCAAGGCGTGCTGATTTGGCGGTTATTTCTTGAAGTTGGCTATCCGAGATGTGTCACCGCCGTCAAAACGAGGCGGTCGGAGCGACGCGATGGTTTCGACTTTCCAATTTTCACGTTTTTATTGGTGTGGTTACAACGCCTATAGGTTGTCCGATAACCGGGCTGAACCTAGGGACGAGATTTTCGAAAAGGCGTTTTTGGATTGTCCGATAACCGAGCTAACCCAAGAACTGATTTTGAGGGGTTCTTCTGGAGTCGCCACCGATGTTTTTACCGGAAACACCGGAAAAGGAGTAAAAAGGCGTTGGTTTTCGAAAAACCAACTTTGGTCATTAGAACCAGAGTTGGGTAAGGGAGTTAGTTACGTGTAAGGGAAGTGTTAGTTCCCTTATGACGCCCCTTTCGGGTTCCCTATGATAGGCCAACTACTTTAAATAAATAAACCGATGAAAATATGCTTTTACCCTTTTATTTGCGGAATTTAATATTATGACTACATGACCCTAATATCTATTACATAATTAAAATTAAAGCGGTAAAGTAGAGAGAGAGAGAGTATAGAAACCTCTGAAGCAAGCTTTCTATTAATTCCTTGAAATTAGGGTGCTTTTTGGCAGTCCTTCACTCTTTACAGTGCCGGAATCTCTCGAAAACGCTATAAAACACTCTAGAAAGCTCTCAGAAACTCCGGAAATGCTTCGGAGGGGTTCTAGAAAGAGAATTTGAAGAATTACCTAGAGAGAGAATGGAAGAACTATTGGAAATGAGGGGAATGGTGCTCCTATTTATAGGGATTCGCGCCTGTCAGGTCGAGACGAGTCGTCTCATCTTACAAGGTCGAGACGACCGTGTCGCCAATCGAGACGACCGTCTCACCTTGCAGGAATGGCGAGACGGCCGTCTCGCCAAATGAGACAACGGTCTCGCCATCCTGCAAAGGCGAGACGGCGGTCTCGAATCCGAGACGGTGGTCTCGACCTTAAAAGGCAAAAATCCTTATTTTTGAGCCAAAAATCCCTCCTATCCTAGTATGGGGCCTAATAGTCTCTCCTAGTGGCTTCTTAGGCTTCATCCATCTTCGAATAGAAGGTCTTTTGGTCTTTATTACAAGGCCGGGCAAGATTAGGGGTCTACAGCTGCCCCCCCTTTACTGACCAGTCGGCTGTTGGCCTGTTGTGCCAAGAAGAACGACTGGAAGGTAAAGGAGTTGACCCTCTTGCCCTGTTGTCCTTCGGATGTTCCATGTTGCGGCGATTGGTCTTCTGGGAAAATTTGTGTCGTGCACCTCCAGGATACTCCTTCTGACGGTAGCCGATCCCTTTGGTTGACACGTGATAGAACCTCAGGATACTCCTTCTTACGGTAGTCGATCCTTCGGTTGATGGGTATATACCCCCCATCAGGCTGGTAGTTGCAGTCCGCTGTGTGTTGGACTGGATGGGTATGAACCCCCCATCAGGCTGGTAGTTGCAGTCCGCTGTGTGTTGGAATGGATGAGTATGAACCCCCCATCAGGCTGGTAGTTGCAGTCTGCTGTGTGTTGGACTGGTGGTGGTGGCGTCTTACTGCTCAGGTGTCTCATGCGCCCGATTGACAAACCTTAGGATGCTCCTTTGATGCGGTAGCTGACCCTTTGGCTATGGTGGCGGCTTACTGATTATGATCATGCGCCGACTCCATGGGGAGTGATTTCTGTTTTGGTAAATGTTTTTGGACCTTTCTGGTAAAGTCTTCCGGTGTGCCGGGGATTCTTTAATTTTCGGTTCTTCCGACAGTCATCCAACTTGTTGATTGCTAGGGATTCTTTGTTTTGATCTCTTGGTATTTGTCATCCGACTTTGCTGGTTGTCGGGGATTTTTGTGAGTGCCTCTTAGGTAGGCAGGAATCCTCTAGGGATTTGTTAATCTTGGGGACGCCACTTAAGTAGGCGGATATCCATTGAAAATTTGCTAATTTTGATGGTGCCTCTGGGCAGGCAGGTACTCCATTGAGTTTTTGGTAATGCCTCTGAGTAGGCAGATGCTCTATCGGTAGTGAAGACTTTTGGCTGCATTTGTTTTGCCTCTGACTAGGCTGATATTCCCCTATGGGGATGCTGGCTCTTGCTTGCCAGGTCTTGCCTATGTGTAGGCAAATGACATTCTGAGGATGAATATGAAGTTTTTCCTTTGCAGTAGGCTCACTAGGGGTGATCTTTCTCTTTTTTGGTGATCCATCGGGGAATTGATTGCCTTCCCGGGGATCTAATTTTGGTTTTCCCCTTGGAGTTTCGACTCCTTGTTAGGTAGTGGTGTGAGCTGGTTCTGCAATGCTCTTATTTCATTGGGGAATGGGTATTTTGTTTACCTAAAAGTTAGGATTTTAATTTCGCCTTTTTTCGCGATTCATCTCTTTTTTGATTGTGATTTTGAAATCTGGCTTTTTTTATAATGCGTACGCCTTTTTACTTTTTAGTTTCTTTTATACACGCAGGCTTTTTCTTCTTTTTGGGGGGTCCACTAGTGATGAAGTTTTCTTTCTTTGGTGATCCATCAGGGAATTAGTTGACTTCCTGGGGACTTGATTTTTCTTTTCTAGGGATGGAGTCTTGGCTCCTTGATTGATGTTGATGCGAGCTAAACTTGTGAACTCTTATTCCACTGGGGGATGGGAATTTCTGGTTCCTTTTTGTATACTTTTAAGAGATCCACTTGAGGATTTTTATTCGACCTTCTTTGTCATGGTCTTTTTGTCATCTGCTAGAGATGAAGGGTTTTCTTTTCTCTCCTTTCTTTTTGTTGAGCCCTTGATGGTTTGGACTCTTTTGACTATTGATGATGATGGGCTCTTGAAGCCTTTATTCTCCATTGGGGAGTGTGGAGGAGACTTTGGGTGAGTGTGCTCGATGACTCATGTGATGGCGGTGCTGAGCCATGGGGTAATTTTTTGTGTTGCCTTCGGAGTGGGTAGGGATCCTCTTGGGGATGACTAAGCCTTTCCGTCAGCTTTTCTTTTATGATGTCTGATGATTGTGCCCTCCTTTATTGGGTAGAAAAATGATGACTGGAGCTTTGGCTTTTGGAAGCTTCTTATTTCTTCTGAGCTTATTTGATGATGACAACTCACTCTTCTTTCTTGAGGGAGAGCAATGTTTGAAGACTTCTTATATGTGCCTTTTTTCTGGGTAGAAGGATGGTAGCTGGAGCTCTTGATTTTCAGAAGCTCTTATTCTGCTGAGTCTCTTGATTGACGACTTGCTCCATTTTCTTGAGGGCATTATTTGGAGACTCAGTCTCAGTGATCTTGTTTTCAATCACAAACATGGAGCTAGTATGCATGAATGCTTTTCGTTTTTTGTTATTTGTCTGAAGTAATTTTTATTTCTTTCATTTTTGACATTGGCAAAGTCGTTTTGTGCGACTACTTGTGTGTGGATGCCCTAAATGCAATCTATTCTTTTTTATTGATGCATCTGGAAAAGTGACTGGCATTCTCCTGCTGGACTTTTTATGATTATGATGAAGGGCCCCTCTCTTTTATTCATTTTTTGGTTTAGCCCTATCTTTTGCCTAGACCGCCCTTTTTGGGGTTTTCGGTCTAGTGGGCTGCCTTAATTTTTGCCTAGGATATCTTAGTGGGCTTTTTTTCTTTTTTATGAATGCCCTAACTTTTTCCTAAACCGCCCTTTGCGGGTTTTCGATCTAGCGGACTGCCCTAACTTTTGCCTAAGAATCTCCTAGCAGGCATTATTTTTTATTTTTATTTTTCCCATTTCTCTTTTCTCTTTTCTTTTTGATAGAAAGGACCCTATGCATGTATGCAATGTTTGTGATATGCATCCTATAATACTATTTCAATTAATTTTTCAAAAGGATTAACCAATGTGCTTTTACTTCTGATGAGCTTCTGATGTTATGTGCTTTGTCGACATGATAGGCTGTACCAATTTTGCCGTCTCGATTTTTTCATGACCGAAGAATGATTGTGTTAATTGTAGAGTGACTTGCCATGTCAGTGCGCCCCTCCCTTTCCTTGGCGATGTCAATCCTCCTATTGATTACTATCTCCACATTTCCCTACTACTTACTAGAATGCCGTAGTGGTAAGGGTCAAGAGAAGAGAAAGAAGAGGATATTTAATTCAAAGGCTTGTGTTTTAGAATTGTTTTATTTTGACAAAAAATGATTTTTGTAAGCACGGCTAGCCAAGGTTGGTTAGAGTGTTTAGGCTAGTTTAAACAACGTTTTATTTATGGAGTGATGTCTTATTCTATGGCGCTTGCTATGACTGATTAACTTCCCTAGTCTGCCCTTTGGGTTTTCAGCTTAGGATGTTGTGTTTTGTTTTGTCCTAACTTTTTTCTAGGTTTCTTTTTTCTTGCTTTGGAAACCTAGCAGACTTTATTTTGTAACCCTAATTTTTTCCTAGGCTACCCTTTATGGTTGTTCAGGTTTTCTAGCGGGTTTACCCTAACTTTTGCGTAGCCCCCTTTGTGGGTTTCCTACCGGGTATCTTGCCCTCTCTTTTTGGCCTTTAGATTTTATGGGCTTCCCTTGATTTTTGTTTTCTTTTTGCACAACATTGGCGAAACACGGTTTTATTTATGACGAGGTAAAACTTTATTTTGTGTTTCTAGTCAATCAGTGGTGATGAGTGGTTTGATTATTTTGACGATGGCGCATTTTGACGCATTTTTGAAACGTTTGTTTAAACATGGTTATTAATGAGGTTTAAATATGAATAGTAGGAAGAGAAGCAGATAGTAAGAATGACATTCTTTGTAATTAATAGGGAAATATGTGCCCTACAATGCTCGGGGATCGGGCTAGCCCCGAGGAGTAATCTCTAATAGTCATTGGATTTACAAACCCTAAGAATCAGGAGGAGAACACCTAATGACTAAAGTCGCTTTTGACGCTTGAACTCCTCTATTTGGGAAAATCTGATTCAAGGTGTGGAGGGTAGACTTCCCTTTTCTCCATGTAGCTTGATCCTTTGTAGGGTCATGCCCTAGGCCATGCTTTAAAGGATTATCTTTAAAATCTGGTGGCTCCCTTATCCCTTGAGAGTTTCTAATGAGCCCTTGGTTTGGGCGACATCCATATTTCCTCATCATGTGGGTCACCTTCATATTGTTGGGTAAGTCTTTTCATATTGGCAAAAGATATTTCAAAGGTCCTTTTCAGTCGCATCCATTCAAGGTAGGGTAGACGACTTGCTGATTCGAATGTCGTCTTTAGCTTGAACCGTAGCTTGTCGCCTACCGTGAGTTTGTCTTTTTGGCGGAGCGTTGAAAGAACTTCCTCAGCGTCATGAATCCAAAGTCTATTCAATTTCCTCTTTGGATTATGTTTCTCTTCGATCTTTTTATTTTTTCTTTATTTGTAGGAGCGTCATCTTACAGCTGCTTGGGGGAATAGATTCTTCCATTTCTAATTTTTCCCCCAATGCCAGCTATGCTGGAGATATCCTTGTTAATGGGCAGTGTTTTTGCATATCTCCATGGTGCAATCTTATTTGATGTATGGGGTGAACAAATGTAACGACATCCTTGCCCCTTCTTCCTTATTAACTCGGATACCCAACGGTTGAGGCTTATTATCCTCCTTAGGTGGATCAACCATTGTAGAGAACTTGACGACAAAAGGTTTGCTCTTCATCTTATTCCAATTCATGGAAAGCACATCAATTAATCCTTTCTTTTTATTATCTTATTATTATTAAAGTGAGAATGAATGCAATTTATGAATACAATTTATGAATACAATAAACACTTGAAGAGATGATGAAAACAAACATTTTTATTTATTTCATCCAGACAGTGTACATTCCTCAATGTAATGTTTCGAAGTACATTTTTTTAAAAAGTGGAGAATCCTAAATGAACCCATAGGCAGGTTAGAATTTCTATTTATTTTCTTTTTGACTTCCCGTGCATGGCATGCGAATGCCCTAATCCTCTTTTCATGGTATTGAGGAATGTCCACTTCTTCGATTGTCTATTATTAGATGCATGTTATGAGGATGAAGTTTGGTGGATGCATGTATGCAAGTGTTTGTTTTTTCCTAAACATTATCATGTTTTATTTTCTAACATGATGTATGATAGTGTTTGAGATTTTGTGTTTTTTTTTTTATGCAGATGAGGGCATGAAGAATACTAGCCGCTTTCTAGAATTCAAAAAGATATTTATTGTTTAAAACAAATGATTTATGAGATGGATATTCCTTAGAATGAATGTATTTATGCATGCACCAGTACAAAAGGGCGGTAGATGTTCAAAGTGACATAACTTTTGACTGAGATGTCCGATTTGGATGCACAACATATCAAAACGAAGGGAAAAAGGTGAGGAATCAAATTATAAGTACCCAAAGGGGATTTGGCCCAGTAATTTTCCTAAAACACGCTTCTAAGACCCATTTTTTAGGGATTTATTAAAATGATGCGTATGCATACTTTCTTTATGCATTTATTTTTTTCTCTTGATTTTTCAACTTATGACATGATGCAATATGAATGATACGACTTTGTCAAAATTCTTTTTATAAATGTTTTGATTTTGTTATTATTATTTTATTTATTTTGGATTTATTTTTTTAGCCTTTTATCTCTTCATCTGACTCGCATGACTACTTAGCTTACAAAGAACCTGAAACCAGGCTAGTTAAAAGGCAGACTGTTCGAGATAAAATGGTTTTATTGGTGAATGAATAATATTAGCGTCCCTTATCTCTTCTGTCGGACTGCGTGGCTACTTAGCTTACAAAGAACCTGAAACCAGGCTAGCTAAAAGGCAGACTGTCCGAGATAAGGGTGTTTATTGTAAAATTTTGTTTTTATCTGTTGTTTGGTTATGTTATGCAATCAAATGCAACAAAAAAATGCACATACAATTCATTCATCCACGAACAGGCGAGAAGTCGTTTTAATCACGAGGTAGGGTTTTCCTGCAGAAAAGTGCATTGGCAAGGGTAGGTTCTAACTGTTCTCACTAAGGCTTAGGCTCCCAAGGTGCCCTCATTATAGGGTCCCCACTCTCCAGCCTTCCGACCATGCTTAGCACTAAGGCCATAGTCAGTCTTTGTGCCAAAAGAGGAAGGTTATCACCTTGAGTGGTGGTTTCTGATCACACTGGTGGGCACAAGGCCATCACTACAGCGAACCGTACCTGCCACCCACTCCCTATGGATTTCTCACTTGCCCCCGGGTATAGAGGGAATTGTTGTGTGCAAGGGTTTGTGTACAGTTTGTATTTCAAACAATTGTGTAAGTATAAACAGACAACAGTTATTAAAGGCAAGCATTAAAACATGTTATAATACAAGGTAGGGTAAAAGCGTGATTTTCTTGGTTTATTTACTTCAGGCTAGCCCATCACTAAATGGGATCAACTCTCTAAGCTTCCCCAGTGGAGTCTCCATCTGTCGCCGCCGTCAAAACGAGGCGGTCGGAGCGATGCGATGGTTCTGACTTTCCAATTTTCGCGTTTTTATTGGTGTGGTTACAACGCCTTTAGGTTGTCCGATAACCAGGCTGAACCTAGGGGTGAGGTTTTCGAAAAGGCGTTCTTGGATTGTCCGATAACCGGGCTTACCCAAGAACTGATTTTGAGGGGTTCTTCTGGAGTCACCACTGATGTTTTTACCGGAAACACCGAAAAATGAGTAAAAAGGTGTTGGTTTTCGAAAAACCAACTTTGGTCATTAGAACTAGAGTTGGGTAAGGGAGTTAGTTACGTGTAAGGGAAGTGTTAGTTCCCTTACGACGCCCCTTTCGGTTTCCCTATGATAGGACAACTACTTTAAATAAATAAACCGATGAAAATATGCTTTTACCCTTTTATTTACGAAATTTAATATTATGACTACATGGCCCTAATATCTATTGCATAATTAAAATTAAAGTGGTAAAGTAGAGAGAGAGAGAGTATAGAAACCTCCGAAGCAAGCTTTCTATTAATTCCTTGAAATTAGGGTGCTTTTTGGCAGCCCTTCACTCTAGAAAGCTCTCAGAAACTCCGGAAATGCTTCGGAGGGGTTCTAGAAAGAGAATTTGAAGAATTGCCTAGAGAGAGAATGGAAGAACTGTGGGAAATGAGGGGAATGACACTCCTATTTATAGGGATTCGCGCTTGTCAGGTCGAGACGGGCCATCTCGTCTGATAAAATCGAGACGGCCGTCTCGCCAAACGAGACGGCGGTCTCGCCATCTGCGCAAGGCGAGTCGGCGGTCTTGAATCCGAGACGGCGGTCTCGACCTTAAAGGGCGAAAATCCTTATTTTTGAGCCAAAAATCCCTCCTATCCTAGTATGGGGCCTAATAGTCTCTCCTAGTGGCTTCTTAGGCTTCATCCATCTTCGAATAGAAGGTCTTTTTGTCTTTATTACAAGGCCGGGCAAGATTAGGGGTCTACAAGCTGGTTTTAGCAGCTTTGGATGCTCAGATAGCTTGTTCGTTAGAGTCAGCACACTGATCCTTGAGGCACCCTATTTCATGATCCTTTTTCTTGCATTGCCTCTATAGATCGTCTATGGTGATCATAGATTCTTGTTCTCTTTCTTCAAGGGCCCTCATCTGGGCTCCCATGATTTTTATCCTCTGGGTCAAGGCGTGACTTGAGTTTGCAGCTCTTCACTATTGGCACATGTAGCGAGTGAGGTGGATGTTTGATACATCCCTCTTCTTCTTCTCCATACCTCATAGTCACTGGAGGCAGCTACCCGAGCTTTTCCTAGCTCTCTATCTCCCATAAAGACTGGTCTCTCCCACGCTCTTCTCACGGCTAGTGAGTTAGCAATTGTGCATGAGTCTCCGAAGAAACACAGTCCTCTGAGCTCCCCTCGGGATATGGTAGTTTGAGTCCTCATGAGTTGTCTCATAGCTACTCTAGGTGAATAGGCTATGCAACCCCTGAGTCTTATCAATGGTACGTTCGGATAATCCCCACATCTGATGAGGACTGGGCCGGGTCGGAACCAAGGACAGACCCAGGATAAATGGTTGGCGTCCAATTGTTCCAACTCGTCCTTCCACTCTAAGGTTAGGCGTTGGTGGAGAGGGATTTTGGAGAAGCTCCTCAAAGGGTCGGGGAACATCCCCATGTGACTAGAGGTGTAGAAATGTGTGATGCCCCACACGAAAATTAGTGAAGAGCAGCAGCGAAGTGTTTTTCCTTGCTTCTAGCAGCAAAATTCCACCGAGAGCAAGGTGTCGGCAAGAATTGCAGGCAGGGGACTCTTCGAGTTCACGTCCCAGGCGAAGAAGGCATCCATGACGGCTTGATCCACTGTGTCAATGTGGAAGGGAAAGAAGATTGTTCCAAATATGATTAAAGCCAGGTTTTGTTAAAAGCGACCCATTCTGCCCTTTCAGCCAAAGTGGACAGATGGTCTTCTAACATTGAGACTTTCCAACCCTGGATGTTCCCTTTTTCTATCAGGATAGTCTGCCGGAATGACAATCGGATGATGGTAGCAACTTGTGCTGCAGGAGTGTATGCCCCATGGTGAATATGGACCTCGGCTGATTTGGGCCATTTTAGCATAATCTCGTACTCTTCCAAGGTGGGCACCATGTCGAATTGTGGAAATTCGAAGCAGCGCAGACTGGAGTTCCAGAAATGAACTAGAACCCTGAAAAAATAGGATCGACACAGATCTTCAGCAGGTCGAGGATCCGTCCATAGGATTTTTCAAAGTCAGAGCGGACCTCTGGTGTCATTATTGTGCAAAGCCGTTCCAACTTCTCAGTATGATATCGGGGAATGTCCACTTTCTTCAATTGTCTACTAGTTCCCTCCATTTTCTAAAACCAAAATGCATGTTTTATGAATATGATGCTTATTGTAGGTATGAATGTGAGTGTTTATTTTTCTATTTATCATGTTTTATTTCTACATGATGTATGGTATTTGCGTATTTTAGTTTTTGGAAAAATAAACTACCCATATGGATGGTTTATGAGTGTAATGTTTATGAACAAGGTCCCATTCATTTTTATTTGATTTGGGTTTTTATTTGATTTTATTTTGTTATTGTTTTTTATAGCCTTTATCTGTTCTGTCGGACTGCGTGGCTACTTAGCTTACAAAGAACCTGAAACCAGGCTAGCTAAAAGGCAGACTGTCTGAGATAAAAATGGCTTTATGCGAAAGAATAATGTTTAGCGTCCCTTATCTCTTCTGTCGGACTGCGTGGCTACTTAGCTTACAAAGAACCTGAAACCAGGCTAGCTAAAAGGCAGACTGTATGAGATAAGGGCGTTTATTGCAAAAAAATGTTTTTTGTGATTTTTCTATTGTTTGGTTATGCTATGCAACAAACAAATGCGCACACAATTCAATCATCTGCGAATAGGCGAGAAGTCGTTTTAATCACGAGGTAGGGTTTTCCTGCAGAAAAATGCTTTGGCGAAGGTAGGTTCTAACTGTTCTCACCAAGGCTAAGGCCCCCAAGGTGCCCCCATTATAGGGTCCCCACTCTCCAGCCTTCCGACCATGCTTAGCACTAAGGCCATAGTCAGTCTTTGTGCCAAAAGAGGAAGGTTATCACCTTGAGTGGTGGTTTCCGATCACACTGGTGGGCTCAAGGCCATCACTACAGTGAACCGTACCTGCCACCCACTCCCTATGAATTTTTCACTTGCCCCCAGGTATAGAGGGAATTGTCGTGTGCAAAGGTTTGTGTACAGTTTGTATTTCATATAATTGCGTAAAAATAAACAATCAAAAATTATTAAAGCCAAGAATTAAAACATGTTACAATACAAGGTAGGGTAAAAGCGTAATTTCTTGGTTTATTTATTAAGCTGGCCCATCACTAAATGGGATCAACTCTCTAGGCTTCCCCAGTGGAGTCGCCATCTGTCACTGCCGTCAAAAAGAGGCGGTCAGAGCGACGCGATGGTTCCGACTTTCCAATTTTTACGTTTTTAAGGGTGTGGTTACAACACCTTTAGGTTGTCCGATAACCGGGTTGAACCTAGGGGCGAGGTTTTCGAAAAGGTGTTCTTGGATTGTCCAATAACCGCGCTAAGGAGTTGCCACCGATGTTTTTACCGGAAACATCGAAAAAGGGGTAAAAAGGCGTTGGTTTTCGAAAACCAACTTGGGTCGTTAAAACCAGAGTTTAGGTAAGGGAGTTAGTTACGTGTAAGGGAAGTGTTAGTTCCCTTACGACGCCCGTTTTGGGTTCCCTATGATAGGCCAGCTATTTTATAAATAAACTTTTGAAAAGACGCTTTTACCCTTTTATTTACGGAATTAAAGTAACAACTACATGACCCTAATGTCTATTATGCAATTTAATTATAAAAATAAAGACAGTAAAGAGAGGGAGAGAGTGAAGAAACCTCCGAAGCAAGCTTTTTGATTAATATTCTTGAAAGTAGGGTGCGTTTTGGCAGCCCTTCGCTCTTTAAAACTCTTTCGAAATGCTATAAAAAACTCTCAGAAACTCCGGAAATGCTTCGGAGGGACTCTAGGAAAAGAATTTGAAGAAGTTGTAGAAGGGAAAGTGGAAGAACTGTGTGAAATGAGGGGGGGAGCGCTCACTATTTATAGGGATTCACGCCTGTTAGGTCGAGACGGTCGTCTCGTCTGACAAGTCGAGAAGGTCGTCTCGCCATTCGGGATGGCGGTCTCAACTTGAAAAAGTGGCGAGACCGCCATCTCGTTTGGCGAGACGACGGTATCAACTTTTCCAGAAACGAGAAGGCCTTCTCGCCAAACGGGAGGGGGGTCTCGCCATTCGCAAGTGGCGAGACAGCGATCTCGACTTGCTGGAATGGCGAGACGACGGTCCCAAAAAGCGAGAAGGCCGTCTCGATCCCTGAAGGCGAAAATCCTTATTTTAATACAAAAAATCCTTCCAATCCTAACATGGGGCCTAATAGTCTCTCCTAGTGGCTTCTTAGGCTTCGTCCATCTTCAAATAGGAGATCTTCTGCTCTTATTTTGAGGTCGGGCAAGATTTGGGGTGTACAATTAGGAATTAACTGAATTGGAGAAGCTAGCCAAAATCCAGGTGAGTAGAGAACCAAAACCAGATAAATTGAGTGTCAACACTTTGTGATGATAACTGATATTGATTGATTATTTGATGTGATTACATGTTAGTAAGACTTGAAAATGATAAAGACATTTTTTTCTTTGTAGTAGATATAACCCAAAGCCAAATAGCCAACCCTGCATTAATTATAGGACATCCATTTGAACCCCTTCTGAGCCAAAAATAATATTATTTCTTAAATAGAACCCTTAAGCCTAAAGACTATTTATCTACCTTCCTATATTTGAGAAAGGAAATGAGTATGAATGTCCCTATATTTCCTATTGTTGGGTATTGCTATTGTTGTCCTATAGGTATTAGTGAGGTATTATTTAAAAAAAAAAGGTGTAAAGGAAAAGGAAAAGCAAAGCTTAAAAATTAGGGCAAAGCGAAAAAGGATACATGCAAAAGCATGAGAAAAAAAAGAGAAGTCAAAAGGGGGGAATAATAACTTGTGAGATTATTAACTCACTATCATTGTGTTAAGGAAAAAAACATGAAGTTTGAAACCTGACTTGAGGAATTGTTAATCAAGAATCATTCATATGAGTTGAATTTCTCAAATATTTTTGTATATCCCAGAAAAACCAATAATTCTTTCTTAGCCCAGCCCCATTACAAATCTCAAAAGACCTTTTGATTGAAGTCTTGATTAACAAATATTGATTGCTTGAAGATGATGATCAATATTGGATTGTCTAAATGAAGTGATTAAATGAGATAAACACTTACCTGTGAGAATTAGAGATGAGTATATATAACTCTTTTTGAGAGATCATGCTTCTCTGAGGATAGTTGAGGACTAATTATTCTTTGTTGGTTTCTATAACTTGAATGCTTATGTGTTCTATTTTCATTTGGAGTTGTGAGCATCACCTCTGAAAATTTTTATGTTGTGGTTCTGGAAGAGAAATAATAGGCGATGTTTTTGTTTTGGAAAAATTACTTTGCTTGAAACAAGCAAGATTCTAGGTTGGGGGGAGTTGTTAAGTGGTAAAAAGTTGATATAATTATACCTTCAATTGTTATGAAACCACTTAACTAATGCTAATGCTAATTCTAATCTATTATTCTCCCAATATAGGATGAATTTGAGAATACCTTGATACAAGAGTAAGGAGCAAAATTGTCAGCAGAATTGGAGTAAAATTGGAGGAAGGAAGAAGATTTTCAGCATGGAAGTAGCTCGAGCGAGATGGATTCTCGCTTGAGCGAGATGGATTCTCGCTTGAGCGAGATGGATTCTCGCTTGAGCGAGATGGATTCTCGCTTGAGCGAATGTTAGTTATTCTTCTCTGGAATTCACTTGCTAAAGTGAGACAAGATTCGCTTGAGAGAATATAAGTTATTCTTCTCTGGAAGTCAGTCACTCAAGCGCAGGAAAATTCGCTTGAGCGAATGTTAGTTATTCTTCTCTAGAGTTCATTCACTCAAGCGAGCATTTTGTCGCTTGAGCGAAAACAGGCTACTTTCGCTTGAGCGAAAGTTCTCGCTCGAGCGAAAGACGCAAAGCCCAAAAGCCCAAATTTTTCCTACAAAAAGAGAAGATGTGTTTTGAGAAAAGAAAGCGGTTTTGGAGGAGAAGAGGCGCGACTATTGCTAGGGTTTCATCCAATCTTTATCAATTCTTCACTTCTTCCACATTTGGAGCATTGTAATGGCCAACATGAGTGGCTAACTTCATTCTCTTAGGATTCGGTGCACTTCTTGTGAACTCTTTTGTATCATGGTGATATTTTGAGATATTAATCTATGTTTTGATGTTGTTATTTTTATCCTTTGTGCTTTGGAATGATTTACTCTTGATGTTTGAGGTATGATTGGAAAATATATCTTGAACCCTAGATCACAGTAAGAATATTTATTACGTTAATTGCCAGGAATGGAATGAATGTATCAATTGCTTAACACCCTAAACCTAATGCTGGAAAATCTCTTAATTGTGTGAGGAATCAACATTTATTAGGTTTTCTTATGAATTTCATGTGTGAGGAATCAACATGGATGATTTGAGTAGGTGGCATCAACATTGTTAGGTTAATTGACGTTCTTAATTGACATAGCCATTACAAAAGAGGGATAAGGAAGGAAGTCAATCCTAAGTGCCTTTAATTGATATTTTCTCAACAATTTACAGTTCTTTGTCATTTAATTTCAATTCAACTCTTATTACAAAACCCAATCTGTTTTAATTCACTTAGTAAGCATAATTGGGAATTTCCATTGAAACTGTTTCTCGTGGGATCGACTTTTATTTTATCGAAATACCATACTACGATTGATAATTTTGGTACGCTTGTCAATAATTCAACAATTGGATAGTGGGAACTTGAGGGAAGTTGTTAAACTACCTCCTAGTGAAGATATTAATGATGAGTGGCTAGCTGTAAATAGTAAGAATCTTTAATATTTAGCTTTTGGCAAATAGTGCTCTAGTTTCCAACTATAAATTGTGTTCTTCCCTTTCCTGTTTCTCTTCCATATTCTCAAGAATTATTTTCTTAACCTTTTCTATACTATTGACAATGCTTGGTGTTTTATTTATGCATAGCGTGGTAAGTTTTAGTCATTGGTGATTACAAAATTAAGAAATTTTGCACATTGTTATTTTTGTTTTTATGTGCATTTGTTGATTTCTTTAATCAAGTGAATATCCTGTTTGGTACACTTACAAAATTCTGCACACCAAATAATTGCCCTACAATGTCTGCAAGACCCAAGTATTTTTTAATCCTTCAACCAACTCTTCAAAACATACAAATCACACATTGGCCAATAACTTCTGCATGTGGATGAGTTTAGGTCTGCATACTTTTTTTGTCTTACTTTGTGGTAGTAGTGTGTTGAAGAATTCTCACATTCAAAGATTTGTTCTTTAATTATGCATTCAGTGGTTGTTGTTAATGTTTTAGTGATCAAGCTATGATAGGATATAAAAACATGACAAGAATGTAATGGAATAAGAGCATGATAAATGTTAATTTTATCGAATGTTTGCAAATTACATATAATTTGCAAATTCATGATTGTAGGTACTAATTTGAGAAATACAAAATGTAAATTATGAGATATTAATAATGTGTTTTTGCAGGCCTGCTAGATTTTTGAAAGTTTTGTACATGGTATTGCTTCAAATCCATTGGAAAAGAATCTGATTGTCTTCCCACGTCCACTAATTTCTCCCAAAAAATATCAGCATAACTTTATTTTCTTTAGATTAATAATATCATTTTTCAAATAATAAATCTCATTATTTAGAAAGTATACTAAAAATGATTTATAATTAGTCAAGAATATATAACTTTTACTGTAGATATCTATTATAAAACTCTGGTTTTTCTTTACAAAAGTATAGTTGAAACCTGTAAGGTTTATATTTAATTATATACCTTTGTTTCCTCATTATCATTATTTGGTAATTCTCTTAATTTTTCTTCACAAATTTGAGTGTAGTATAAAACACTTCAACTTTTTTATATATTTAATGTAAAGTTAACACATTCAATGTGTGAAACAATAAAAAGCTTAAGCTTCAATTAGTTTAAAATAGAGGGAGAATTTTAGGATGGAATACATGAATAGAAAAACATATGAAGAAACTAAAATTAACTGGAAAATGGAGAAGGTAAGATTTGTATGGTTCCTGGGCGGGAAATGCGAAGCTGAAGTTCAAATTAGTATTGCATTAAAAATGAAACAAAAAAACCTTTTTCTTAAAAAGTTGAAAAAGTTGTTTGTGGCCCTCAAATTTCACAACTTTGACGCATTTACAATCACGTGTCCCTCAAATTTTAATATTCCAAAATAAACGTAAAAGGTAAGAAATAATAAAACAAGGTATAGAAGCCCCATTCATTATCTGTTACTTCCCCATAGTGGTTGCTCTGAGAAAATGTGAACGCTCACTATTACTGACACCTATAAAGTTTTTGCCTGCCCTTTTTCTTTATTGTTGATAAACTTTCTTATTGGTGTCATTCAATACCTTTGTTGCTTGCTTCTGTACTCAAAAATCTCCATTCCGAACTCCCAACCATTCTTTTGCCTCCATTTATTGTTTTGCTTCCAGTTGTTTCTGCAGTTGGGTTGGTTCAGTTGGTCTTAAAGGTCAAAGGTATTTGATTTTTATTTTCTTGCTTGATTTTTTTATATAAAGTTTTATTTTTCAGTGACTTTTGGGAGTGTTTGAGGCATTTTTAGTTCAATGACGGAAATGGGTAGCAATGTTTTAGGATTTTTATTTTTTATTTTTCATTTGGGGAATTGGGAAATATGCTTATGTCTTTTTAATCGGTTTTGAGCTGCCAACTACTGTTTTATTATTACGGGTTAGTAAATGTGTTGCAGAATGTTTTGTAGCTGTTGGATTTTAAATTTCAATAATGTGGACAAAAAATGTATCGATGATGTTCTTAGAGTTTAGTGGGATTTAGCTCAAGAAAAATAATTTCAACTTTTTGCAAAGACTCTTGTCTTTAAATGATATGAAAGACTCTTGTTTTTTTGCAATTTGGTCTTATTTCATTATGTACATGTACACATTAATTAGGTGTCATTTATTTTATTATTTAGTATGTGTTGAATATGTAAATGTAGTAGTGGATGGTTTTGTTTCAATTGACTTAAATGCACATTGGAGTTACTCTTTATTGGAAACCTTGGTATTGAACTTAAAGTCTTGTAATTGTCTTTTGCTTGGATTTGTCATATTTAAAGGGTCTTTATGTGTTTGCATTTGACGTCTGAGAAATCTCTTACCCATTCAATGCGCCGTTTTCTTCCCCATAATTCTTATAACTTATTTAATCCATTAACCATTTTGACATGTTTTTTTTATGCAAGGAATAAATCGTGAAACCAGATCTTGTTGGGCTGCAATTTGGAAAGATCTTCAAACACGTCTGCTTCCACCATCTTAGGTTTCCAACTATCAATATCTTCGTACTACTGGGTAATTTTAGTGGCAGAGGTATAAATTCTAGCAAGGCCTATAAATTGTGTAATTATGTAATTATGTTGGCATATGATAGGACATGGATGTTAGAGGTTTTAATTTAATTATGTTATGGATAATTATATGGTATATTAGTTATTAAAATAAGTCATTTATTGGCATATGAAGAACATGGATGTTCATGAAAATCTTAGTTGGACGTATAATAAACTTGTACCTGGTTGAAAGGGGTATACTGATGCATTTTGAAATGGTGTGACTGAATTTGTGTCATTTTCTCTTCAACATGCAAACATGTCAAATGGAAAAATTAGATGTCCATGTAGTAAGTGCAAAAATAAGAACTTTTAGATTCTGAAGATGTTAAAGTCCATCTTTATCGTCGGGGATTTACACCTGCATATTGGTATTGGACATGTCATGGAGAAATGGATCCAAATATGTGTGATGTGAATAATATGTATCCAAATTCATCTAATAATGCACCCGAGGTTCATAGAGAAGACTTTGACAACATGATTCATGATGCTTTAGGTGTAGAGTTTGTGAGTCATTTTGATGAAGAAAATGAGCAGTTTCCAAATATTGAAGCAAAGAAGTTTTGTGATTTATTACATGCTTTAAAAAAACCATTGTGGACTAATCACACTGAATTATCTGTTGGTGTTAGATTGTTGACAATTAAATCAAAGGGAAACATGTCCCAGCGATGTTTTAATCAAACATTGGCTCTTTTGAAAGAGACACATCCTGTAGATAATTTTATCTTAGAAGATTACTATGAACCTTAAAATTGGTTTCAAAACTTGGTTTATCAGTAGAAAAAATTGATTGTTGTGTTGATGGGTGTATGTTATTCTACTCAGATGATGATAAGCAACTATCTACATGTAAGTTTTGTCAAAAACCTCGTTATAAGGCAAAAAAAGTGGGTAGAGGTAAATATAAAAATGTTCCTGTGAAGAGAATGCACTATTTACCCCTCATTCCCAGGCTTAAGAGATTATATGCTTCAATGAGTTCTGCTCCTCATATGAGGTGGCATTGTGAAAATAAGAGAAAGGAGGGACATTTGTGTCATCCATCAGATGGAGAAGAACATTTTGACAATACATTTCCTGATTTTGCAATAAAACCAAGAAATGTAAGATTAAGATTATGTGTTGATGGTTTCACCAATAGAAGAGGCGTTCAGAGTGATGCGATGATTTTGATTGACTCGCGTTTTTTAAAGAAATGGTTCAACGCCTTTAAGTTGTCCGATAACTGGGCTGGACCTAAAGGCGAGGTTTTCGAAAAGGTTCGAGGAGTTGCCATCAGTGTTTTAACCTTAAATACTGAAAAAGGTGAAAAAAAAGAAGGCCACTGGTTTCAGAAAAAAACCAACTTTGGCCATTACAACCAGAGTTGAGTAAGGGAGTTAGTTACGTGTGGGGAAGGTGTTAGCACCCCACAATGCCCCTTTTTGGTTCCATATGATGGACTAGTTTAGAAAATAAATACTTAAATAAATTATTCTTTTACCCTATTATTCTATCTACTTCCATAATTTAAATGTCTACATGGCCTTAATATCTAATGCATACAAAGAAAGTGATAAGGAAAGCAGTAAAAGAGAAAGAGAATAGGGAAGGAACCTTCGAAGCAAGCTTTATATTAACCCTTCAAAACTTGAGGACGCTTTTTGGCAGTCCCTGCACTCTATAGGCACGCTCCTCCCGCAAAAGAAAAAATCTCACTCTACCAAGGGTCGGACGTCTCAAAAGGAGACTTCCTTAACCGATTTCTACTTTAAACAAAAATCGGAAAGCTCACTCGAACACTGGAATAATGCTCAAAATCACTCAAAAGTGCCAAAAGGCTTCCTAGAGAGTGTAGGAGTGAAAAAGTGTGAAATGTTGAGGAATGGAGGCTCCTATTTATAGGGAACCGCACCAGGAAAAAGTGGACGATCGTCTGGATTTAGTGGACGACCGTCCATGGCAAAAAGTGGCCATGGACTGTCCATGTAGGGTGGATTGCTGTCCATGGCCAAAAGTTGCCATGGACGGTCGTCCAAGCTAGGTGGACGACCGTCCATAGCCTTAAAGTTGGCATGGATGACCATCTGACTGTCCTGGACGACCATCTACTATCTTCGATGGATTTTACGATTTTTATTGCCTCTAAAAACCTTTCCATCTTAAATGGAACCTAGAAAAAGCTACTAGGGACTTAACAAAGCCTTGACCATCTTCGAAACGGGTTATCTCTTGCTTTATTAGGGAGCTGGGCAAGATTTGGGGTCTACAGCTGCCCCCCCTTCACCTGACCAATTGACCATGGGCTAACGTACCATGGGGTCGATTGGCGGGTGAAGGAGTTAACCCTCTTGCCCGGGTGTCCTCTGGATGCTCCTCTTATTGTGGTAGCTGACCCTTGGGATTGTGAATGTAGTCTGGTGTTGTCTTCAGGATGCTTCCTTGTTGTGGAGGTTGACCCTTCAGATGATATGTGTGAAGCTTCAGGATGCTCCTTCGATGCGCTAGCTGACCCTTCGGCTGATGAAGATTTTTCCCTTGAAATGCTTCTTTGATGCAATAGTTGACCCCTTAGGTGGTGAACTCTTGTCTTCAGGATGCTCCCATGTTGCGGAAGCTGACCCTTAGGACAGTAGAGGCGGATTGTATCTTCTAGATACCCTTTTGTAATAGGACTGATCCTTCGGATGATGTACATCCCTCCTTCAAGATACTCCTTTGCAGCGGAGTTGATCTGTCGGATGATGACAACAGATTGTGTCTTTTGGATACTCCTTTACGACGAAGATGATCCTTTGGACGATGTGTAAAACTCTATTTTCTGAAGCCACTTTTGCTATGATGGCTGATCCTTCTGATAGAGAAGGTGGTGGTGGCTTACTGCTCTAGCTCATGTGTCGGCATTTGTCTTTAGGACACTCCCTTGCAACAGAGCTAGTTCTTCGGATGATGTATGTGGTGGCAGCTTACTGATCTAGCTCATGCGCTGACTCCATGGGGAGTGATTGTTCTTGGCTCTTCTTGTGTAGTCATCCAGTGTGTTGACTTCCAGAGATGCCTCTGAAGTAGGCAGGAATCCACTAGGGGATTTATTCGGTTTGGATGATGCTTTTGAGGAAATGCGGTCTTGTTTCCTAGATTGCGTTGGTGGTGGGCTTCTGTGTAGCCTTTATTCTCCCCTGATGGTGGTGGAGAATGAGCGAATCTTCTTGATGACTTATCGTGGCAATGATACTGAGAATATTTTTGTTTGCTTCTGGAGTAGGCATTGATCTGCTTGGGGATAGAGCATTTCCGTTGGCTGCGTTTTGGTTTGAATGTTGCCTTTTCCTTATTTGGTGGAAAGATGGTAGTTGGAGCTTATTTGGTTCTGAAAGCTCTTGGTTAATTTTGCCTTTTTCCGCAGTTTTATTCCTTTTTCTCGTGATTTTGAAATTTGGCTTTTTTTGGAATGATGTGTGTGCCTTTTTAGTTCCTAGTTTCTTTCGTGCATGCTAGCTTTTGTAAAAAGGGAGAGGCAATTAGATAAAAATGTTAAAATTTTTATTTATCTTGTGGGACCCGAAGTATAATAGGAAATTTATTAAAGATCTCAGCTTTCTGGCTCTGAGCTGGATGCTGAGGACGGTGCTGGCGAAGAAAGTCGACGAAGTACACAATGCTGGAATTCCTCTTGGCTTTGGAGCATGTTGTTTAGGTTCTGGCCTATCTCGTCCACCCTTTGTGTGAGGCCATCTACCCTATGGCTGAGACTTTCTTGTGCTTGTTCATAACCCTCCTACCTTAGGGACATCTGATCAATATGTTGGCGCAGGTATTGGAATTGTCTATCCATATGGGTCCTCTCGTCGCCTATATGTCGATGTATACTGGTGAGGTCATCCCCGTATTGTGTCTGTTGCTGCTGGGATCCTAGAGGGATGGGCATCTCTTGTGACTCCAATGCATCCATATCTTGAATGTCAATCGTCATAGCGAGAAGGAGGTGTAAGACCCAAGAGGTGCCCTGTCGGGTGAGCATGCTCATGTTGGCGAGTACCGTATCATCTATGAGCTCTGGTTGGAGGGTGGCAGGGATGTCTTCTCCATCAATGCATCCCCAATATTCGGCCAGAGGGGTGATAAAGGGGCCTATCATGATGGATCTTGTCGGGCCTTGGGTCCCAAAGTCTTTCTGTTCCTTTAAGAAAAAGTAGCTGGGATTGCATTAGATTCCTCAATACATGCAGTAGATGGCGAAAAGGTCCGCCTGAGTGACCTTGCCTTGGCTTTCTTTTCGGCTGTGAAGGGTGCCCGCTAGTAATTTGTGACAAATGAGGAGAGGAGGGAGGAAGGCGGTCCCCTTTAGGTTGGCAGGAGTGTGCTAGGAACCGGTAATCTCTTCCCATATTTGACTGGTGGTGAGGGTGGCTGGCCTTTCACAATATGCCCCTCTGTACTCTGCAGTTTGGATCTCTGCTGGCTGATGAAATGCCATGAGGACGTTGAACTCATCTAAGACGTTGGTCCGGTAGGCCCCATTCATCCAATATGTAACTTCTTGGACAGGAGGAACCCCAGGGGTCATAGATGGTAGGTCTATGAGCGTAACAGAGGCAAGGAATTTCAGCGTGGCAGTGTGGTGAATGTGGGTAGGTGGATCTCTAAGCAGGAAGTCCCACCCTATGCTGTGGATGTATCTCCTTACATCTTGATCCCAACCAAACATAGTTAGGATCCTAAAGTCTAGCCAGAGCATAGGGTGCCACGCATACTGGCTAATGTTGGCCAATCTAGCCTAGTGCTGCTCCGTCAGTTAAGTGGGAATTTGAGGAGTGGGGATGCTCCTTATGGGTCCCCAGGAGCGTTTCCGACGTGTTGACGATTCCCCACGGTCCATTACTCAACCAAAAACACTCAAATATGCAAGGAAAAGTGAAGGAGGAAGAGGGAATGCGAAAATGGGATGCCATGAGTCATTTTGGGCGCTTAAATTTATAGGCAAAAGTTTGCAGGGGCTGACGACTGTCTCGTGTAGGTGGACGACCATCTAGCCTTAATGGTCACTGATGGACGACCGTCTGGATGGGATGGACGGTCGTCTGCCCCCAACGACTACCCCTGGACGACCATCTGCTCTGAATGGACGACCATCTGGTCCGAACGGCCACTTGTGGACGACCGTCTGGCCTAAGTGGACGACCGTCCACTACCCCTTTTTTTTTTTGAAGAAAATAGGACCCTGTTCATCAACATCTATGCATGTAATGTTTATGATATGCATCCTATAATGCTATTTCAGTTGATATTTTCAGAAAAATTAACTGATGTGTTCCTAACGATGAGGCTCGTTGGTGTTAACTGATGTTGTCCTAACTTTTGTCTAGGTTTCCTTTTTTATTTTGCTTTAGGAACTCTAACGGACTTTTGTTTTGTAACCCTATCTTTTGCCTAGGCTACCCTTTATTATTGTTCGGGTTTCCTAGTGGGTTGACCCTAACTTTTGCGTAACCCCCTTTGTGGGTTTCCTACCAGGTGAGTTGCCCTTCTTTTGTTTGGCATTTGGCCTCTATGGGCTCTTTTTATCATTTTCGTTTTCTTCTTCTTTTTTTTTGCACAATATTGACGAAACACGACTTTATTATGACGAGGTAAGCCTTACTTGTGTTTCTAATCAATCAGTGATGGCTAATTTTGCTTTTTGATGATAACGTGCTCTTAATTTTTAGACGCCATTTGAAAACGTTTGCTTAAACATAGTTATTAATGAGGTATAGACATAAATAGCAAGAAAAGAAGCATATAGTAAGAAACACATTCTTTATGATTAAAAGGGGAATATGTGCCCTGAACCCGGGGGTCGGGCTTGCCCCGATGGGTAATCTCTAATAGTCATTGTGTTTACATTCCTTTAAAAATTGGAAGAAGAACACCTAATGACTAAAGTTGCTCTTGACGCTTGTATTCCTCCGCTTCAAAAGATCTGATTCAATGGGCGGAGGGTAGACTTTCCCTTTCTTCTTGTAGTTCGATCCTTTGTAGGGTCGTACCCTAGACCGTGCTTCAAAGGATTGTCTTTAAAATCTGGTGGTTCCCTTATTCCTTGGGAATTCGTACTGTGTCCCTGGCCTGGGAGGTACCCGTATTTTGACATCATATGTGCTACCTTCATATTGTTGGGAAGTTTTTCAACATTGGCGATTTCAAGCGCTTGAAAGGATGTTTCAAGAGCCTCTTCAGCTGCATCCACATAGGGTAGGGTAGATGGCTTGCTGATCAAGATGTAGTCTTCAGCTTGAATTGTGACCAGTTTGTCACCTACCACAAATTTGATTCTTTGGTGGAGTGTTGAAGGGATCGCTTTGGCGTCGTGAATCCAAGGTCTGCCGAGGAGGCAACTGTAAGCAGGAATGATGTCCATCACATGGAAATCCACATTGAAGATAATGAGACCTATTTGGATTGGCAGGTTGATCTCCCCCACTACTTCACATCTTGATCCGTCGAAGGCTTGAACGATGATGTTGCTTAGGCGCATATGGGCTCCTTGTATCATCAATTTATCGAGTGTGCACTTAGGCATGATGCTCAGGGATGACCCATTATCCACAAGGACTTTGGCGATGAGATATTCTCTACACTTGACGGAGATGTGCAACGACTTGTTATGGCTTGACCCTCCGGGAGGGAGTTCTTCATCGGTGAAGGTAAGATGATCATTGGTTGTAATGTTGTCAATAATCCCTTCGAACTTGTCTTGGGATAAGGTATGCGACACATAGGCTTCATTCAAGACCTTTAGTAGCACATTCCGATGTGGTTCCAAACTCATTATTAGTGATAACAAAGTTATATTCGCGGGTGTGCGATTGAGTTGGTCTATGATAGAGTACTCATTTTGCTTTATGAACTGGAGTAACTCGTCAGTCTCCTCCTTGGATTACTCTTTATTCTCTTCTTCGGTTTCTTTATTTTTTCCTTTATTTTTGGGGGTGTCTTCCTATGACTCCCAGGGAGAGTAGATTCGTCCGCTTCTGGTCATGCCCCCAATACCGGCTATATTGGAAATATCTTCATTTATTTCATATTTCCATGGTACAACTTTATTTGATTTGTAGGGAAAAGGACCAGGCATAAATAATCGCAGTGGTGCCCTTACCCCCTCTTCTTTATTGATTGTGATAACCAGCGGTTGAGGCTTATTGTCTTCTTAGGTGGTTCAAACGTGGAGGAGAGACTGATGATGGGTGGTTTCCTCTCCATTCTTCTGATTTACGAAAACACATCAGTTAACCTTTTCTTTTTATTATCTTATTAATTTTAAACAAGGAGGGATGTGCGAAAGAATGCGAGATGAATGCAATAGACAGTTGTAAAGATAAACAAAAGGTGATTTTATTCATTAAGGAAAAAGTGTACATTCCCTTAGACCATGCTATGAAGCACATTTTTGCAGAAGAGAAAAAGCCTAAAGAAACCCACAGGCGGGTTCTGATTCCTACGTAATTCCCCTTCGGCTTTCTGTACATGACGAGTAAGTGCTACGGACTGTCAATGGACTGCCTGACGCATATCTTCATTGTATTTTTTAGCCTCCTTTATTTTTTTCTCTTGATGGACAACCAGGGCTTGTAAGTTATCGATTTTCTCGACAGCTCAGTCTCTTTCTTGCAGAACTTGGCTGTATTGAGCTAATCTGTCTCTCTCTTTGCAGCGTAGCTCAACCAAGTTTCTGTTAAGTCTTTGGGTGGTTTCCCACCTTCGTTGTTCCTAAGATCGAGTCCTTTTGAGATCTTATTACATCATCTTGGTCGTCTGTGCCTGCTTTACATATTCGGCCTCAAGGTGTGCTAGTTTGGTCGTCATCTCTTGGAGTCGATTATCCGAGTTTACCCTAGTAATTTTGGATGCTTGGATAACCTCCTCGTTGGAGTCAACACATTGGTCCTTGAGACACTCTATCTCTTGGTCCTTCTTCTTGCACTACCTTTGCAAACCGTCAATGGTAAGGATAGACTCTTGTTCTTTCTCCTCAAGGGCCCTTAACTGGGCTCCCATGATTTCTATCCTTTGGGTCAAGGCATCGACTTGGGTTTGCAGTTCTCCATTTACTGATGGTGAGGTGAGTGGAGTGGGTGGTTGTGGCACCCTTCTATCTGTCCTCCATTCCTCATAGTCACTAGAAACAGCTACTCGAGCCCTGCCAAGCTCTTCATCCCCTATGTAGACTGGTCTCTCCCATGCTCTTTGGATTGTGGGCGCATCCTTGAAGCTGCTGGAATTATAGAAGAAACACAGTCCCCTGATTTCTTCCCATGTTGGCACGATCTGGGTCCTCATAAGCTGCCTCATAGTTATCTTTGGGGAATAGGCTATGCATCCCCTAAGGCCCAACAATGGTACATCGGGTGATCTCTGCATCTAATGAAAATAGGACCGGGTCGAAACCAAGGACAAGCCCAAGATATGTGATCGATATTCCATTGTTCCAACTCGACCTTCCACTCCATGGTTAGACGTCGGCGGAGAGGGATTTTTGAGAAGCTTCTCAAAGGATCGAGGAACATCCTCATATGGCTAGAGGCATAGAAATGCGTGATACCCCACACGAATAACAACAAAGAGTAGCATCTGAGCGTTCTTCCTTGCTTTTGGTGACAAAACTCAACCGAGAGCAAGGTGTCGGTAAGAAGTGCAGGCAAGGGACTCTTCGAGTGCACGCCCCAGGCGAAAAAGGCATCCATAACAACTTGATTTACTGTGTCGAGGTGAAAGGGAAAAAGTATGGTCCTAAACACAATAAGAGCCAGGGTTTTATTAAAGGCAAACCAATCTGCCTTATTAGCCAAAGAGGATAGATGGTCTTCTAGCATTGCTACTTTCCATCCCTGGATATTCCCTTTTACGGGCAACCTGATGAAGTGGCAATTGGATGATGGCGGCGACTTTGGCTTGGGAATATATGCTTCGTGACAAATATGGACCCTGGCTATTTTAGGCCATCTCAACATTATTTCATATTCCTCCAAAGTTGGTACCAGATTGAATTGCGGAAATTCGAAGCAGTGTAGATTGGAAATCCAGAAATGGATCAAAACCTTGATCAAGATGGGATCGACACAGATCTTCAAAAGATCGGGAATCCGTCCATAAGATTTTTAAAAATCGGAGCAGACCTCGGGTGGCATCAATGCACACAACTGTTCTATCTTCTCTACACGATACCGGGGATTGTCCACTTTCTTTAACTGTTTACTGGACCATTCCATTTTTCTAGAAACAAAAATGCATGCTATGAGTATGATGTTGATGCAAGCATGCATGTAAGTGTTTTGTTTTCTTAAACATTATCATGTTTTATTTTCTACGTGATGCATGATAATGTTTGGATTTTTTGTTTTTTCAAAAGAAAGGAAACTACCTATATGGATGTTTATGAGTTCGATACTTAACACCATGAATAGGGTCTCATTTTTTCTTATTATGATTATTTGGTTTATTTGGTTTTTATAACCATTTATCTCTTCTGTCGGACTGCGTGACTACTTATCTTACAAAGAACTTGAAACCAGGCTAGCTAAAATGTAGACTGTCCGAGATAAAAGTGGTTTATTATAAAAGAATGATTTTAAAACCCCTTATCTCTTCTGTCGGCCACGTGGCTACTTAGCTTACAAAGAACTTGAAACCAAGCTAGCTAAAATGTAGACTGTCCGAGATAAGGGTGTTTATTATAAAAAGGTTTTTTTGAGCTTTTGTGTTTTATTTTGCTATTGTATGATTATGTTATGCAACAAATAAATGCAACAAACGAATGCACAAACAATTCACTCATCGACGAATAGTGAGATGATGTTTTTATCATAAGGTAGGGGTATCCTGCAAAAGAGTGTGTATTCAAGGTAGTTCTAATTACCCTCACAAAGGCCAGGCCCCCAAGGTGCCCCCATTATACGGTCCCCACTCTCCCAGTCTTCAGACCATGTATGACATTAGGGCCTTGTCAGTCTTTAGGCCAAAAGAAGAAGGTTATCACCTTGAGTGGTGGTTTCCAACTATACCGGTAGACTCATGGCCCTCACTACGACAAATCGTACAATGCCACCCACTCCCTAAGGTTATCCCACTTGCCCTCGGGTATAGGGGGAACTGTTGTGTGCAAAGGTTTGTGTACAATTGTTTATTTCAAACAATTGCAGAAAATAAGCATACAACAATTATTAAAGCCAACCAATAAAGCATGTTATAAAAGCAAAGAAGGGTAAAAGCGTAATTTCTAGTTTTTATTTCTTAAACTAGTGCATCACTAAATGGGATGAACTCTCTAGCTTCCCCAGTGGAGTCGCCATCTGTCACCGCCATCAGAAGAGGCGGTCTTTAGGTTGTGATTGACTCACGTTTTTAAAGAAGTGGTTCAATGCCTTTAGGATGTTCAATAACCGGGCTGGACCTAAAGGCGAGGTTTTCAAAAAGGTTCGAGGAGTCGCCATCAATGTTTTAACCTTAAACACTGAAAAAGGTGAAAAAAGAAGAAGGCAATGGTTTTAGAAAAATCAACTTTGGCCATTACAACCAGAGTTGGGTAAGGGAGTTAGTTACGTGTGGGGAAGGTTTTAGCACCCCACAACGCCCCTTTCGGGTTCCCTATGATGGACTGGTTTAGAAAATAAATACTTAAAGAAATTATGCTTTTACCCTATTATTCTATCTACTTCCAGAATTTAAATGTCTACATGGCCTTAATATCTAATGCATACAAAGAAAGCGATAAGGAAAGCAGTAAAAGAGAAAGAGAATAAGGAAGGAACCTCTTAAGTAAGCTTTATATTAACCCTTCGAAACTTGAGGACACTTTTTGGTAGTCCCCGCACTCTACAGGCATGCTCCTCCTGCAAAAGAAAAAATCTCACTCTATAGAGGGTCAGACGTCTCAAAAGGAGACTTCCTTAACCGATTTCTACTTTAAACGGAAATTGGAAAACTCACTCGAACTCTAGAATAATGCTCAGAGTCACTCAAAAGTGCCAAAAGGCTTCCTAGAGAGTGGTAGAAGTGAAAATGTGTGAAATTTTGAGGAATGGGGGACTTCTATTTATAGGGAACCGCACCAGGAAAAAGTGGACGGTCGTCCATGGCAAAAAGTGGCCATGGATGGCTGTCCATGTAGGGTGGAGGGTTGTCCATGGCCAAAAGTTGCCATGGACGACTGTCCAAGCTAGGTGGATGGTCGTCCATAGCCTTAAAGTTGGCATGGATGACCATCTGACTGTTCTGGACGACCATCTGCTGTCTCCGACGGATTTTTCGATTTTTATTTCCTCTAAAAACCCTTCTTATCTTAAATGAAACCTAGAAAAATCTACTAGGGACTTAACAAATTCTTGACCATCTTCAAAATGAGTTATCTCTGGCTTTATTGGGGAGTCGGGCAAGAGTTGGGGTCTACACCCAATATGGTCAATTAGGAAAACCATATTCTTGTTGGCTAGTAATTGTAACTCCTTACAATTTACCACCACAATTGTGCATGACTACTCCTTATATGTTTTTAACTTTAATTATTCCTGGGCCAAAAAATCCAAAGGAAAAAATAGATGTATATTTGCAACCATTGATAGAAGAGTTAAAAATATTGTGGAGTGAAGGTGTGTTGACATATGACATTTCCAAAAAACAAAATTTTATCATGAAAGTTGCATTGATGTGGACTGTTAATGATTTTTCTACATATGCTATGTTGTCTGGTTGGAGTACAACTGGAAGATTGGCTTGTCCATATTGTATGAATAATTCAAAGAGTTTTTGGTTGGATAATGGTCGTCAGTTTACTTGGTTTGATTGTCATCGTCAATTTTTTCCTATGAATCATGCATATTGAAGAAATAAAAATGCATTTTTAAAGAATGGCATTGAACATTCTCAACCTCCATTGATATTTTCTGGGGATGATGTGTGGGAACAAGTTGCTTATTTTCCAAAAGTAACTAAGGAAGTACAATTTACATGTTATGGTTGTGGTGTATATCATAATTGGATAAAACAAAGCATGTTATGGATGATGAGTGGTCTTTGTTTGAAGAATGTTTTTGACCTTTTTTGGTGTAGTCATCCGACATGCCAGGGATTCTGAGTTTTTGGCTTTTTTGCAATAGCCATCTAGCCTGTTGGTTGCTGGAGATTCTTGATAAATGCCTTTTAGGTGGGCAGGAATCCACTAGGGATTTGTTAATTTGGATAATGCCTCTGAGTAGGCGGATGCTTCATTGGGAATGAAGACTTTTGGTTGCACTATTTTTTCTCTGAATAGGCTGATGTTCCCTTTAGGGATGTTGGTTGTTGCTTGTCAGGTCTTGCCTATGCATAGGCAAACGACTCTTCGAGGATATGAATTTAAAGATTGCCTTTACAGTAGGCTCACTGGGGATATATTTCTCTTTTTGGTGATCTACCAGGGAATTGGTTGACTTCCTGGAGATCTGATTTTGGTTGCACTCTGGGTGATAGAGTTTTGAATCTTTGATTGATGTTGGTGGAAATGGCTTTGTAAACCTCTTATTCCGTTGGGGGAATGGAATTTCTGATTCCTTGCCTTGTTGCTCTATTTTTCTTTCTTTTGTATAACCCACTTGGAGATTTATTGGCCTTCCATTGTCATGGCCTTTTTCTTTTTGGTCATTCGCTGGGGATAAGGAATTTTCTTTTCTTCTTCTTTTTGTTGGGCCCATGAGGGCACAGAGGTTTGGCTCCTCGACTTTTTGGTGAATGGCTTTTGTTAAGCCTTTATTCTCCATTGGGAAATGTGGTGGAGACTTGAATGAGTACGCTTGATGACTCATGTGGCAACGGTGCTAAGTCTTAGGGTAGTATTTTTGTTTTTTCCTTTGGAGTAGGAAAATATCCTTTTGGGGATGATCAAGCCTTTTCGTCGGCTTTTTCTTGATTGATGTTTGTGCCTTCTCTTTATTGGGTAGAAGGATGGTGGTCAGAGCTTTGAGTTTTGGAAGCTCTTATTTTCTTTGAGTTGCTTGCTCGATGGTGGCAACTTGCTCCATTTTCTTGAGGGGGAGCGTTATTTGGAGATTGGGTCTCGGCGATCTTGTTTTCAATCACAAACATGGAGCCTAGTCTCCTTATATGCATGATTCTTATTTTTTACTTATTTGTTTTAAATAGATTTTTATTTTTATTTTTTATTTTGACAGAGTCGTTTTATGCGACAACTTGTGTGTGGATGCCCTAAATGCAATCTATTCTTTTATTTGATGCATCTAGAATAGCGACTCACATTCTCCTGTTGGACTTTCATGACTATGCTGATGGACTCCTCTTTTATTCATTTTTTGGTTTAACCCTAACTTTTTCCTAGACCGCCCTTTCGGAGTTTTCGATCTAGCGGGCCGTCTTAATTTTTGCCTAGGATGTCTTAACGAGCTTTTTCCTTTTTTATAAGTGCCTTAATTTTTGCTTAGATCGCCCTTTTCGGGTTTTCGATCTAGCAGACTGCCCTAATTTTTGCCTAAGAATCTCGTAGTAGGCATTATTCTTTTTTTTTTATTTTTATGTTTTTCTTTTTCAAAGATGGGACCCTGTTCATCAACATCTATGCATGCATTGTTCATGATATGCGTCCTATAATGCTATTTCAGTTAATATTTCAAAAGGATTAACTGATGTGCTTTTGCTTCTGACGTCATGCTTAGCTGTACCGACTTTGGCGTTTTCAAATTTGCTGTGACCAAAGAATGATTACGATAGTTGTGATTGTAGAGCAACTGGCATATCAGTGCACTCCTCCCTTTTCTTGGTGATTTCAATCCTCTTATTGATTACTATATCTCCACATTTTCCTACTAATTACTAGAATGTTGCAGTAAGGGTCAAGAGAAAAGAAGGAAGGAAGGTTATTTGACTCAAAGGCTTGTGTTTTAGAGGATTTTTTATTTTTGACAAAATGGATTTTGTAAGAATGGTTAGCCAAGGTTGGTTAAACTGTTTAGGCTAGTTTAAACAAACGTTTGGTTTATGTAGCAGCGTCTTAAATGATTATTTTTGCGTAGCCCCCTTAGTGGGTTTCCTACCAGGTATCTTGCCCTTTTTTTCTTTTTTGCCTTTGGCTTCTACGGGCTTTTTTTTTTTGTTTTCTTTTTGCACAACATTGGCAAAACACAACTTTATTTAAGAGGTAAAACTTTATTCGTATGTCTAGTCAATTGGTAATGATGGTTTTCAGTTTTATTTTTGTCAATGACGCAGTTTGATTATTTTGACGCATTTTGGAAAATGTTTGCTTAAACATGGTTAATAATGAGGTATAGCCATGAATAGCAAGAAGAGAAGCAAATAATAAGAAAGTCATTTTTTTTAATTAAAAGGGAAATATGTGCCCTAAAAATGCTCGGGGGTTGAGCTCGCCCCGAGAAGTAATTTCTAATAGTCATTAGACTTACATCCCTTAAAATTGGAAGAAGAACACCTAATGACTAAATTTGCTCTTGATGCTTGGACCCCTCCGCTTTGGAAGATCTGATTCAAGGTGAGGAGGGGAGACTTCCCTTTTCTTTGTGTAGCTCGATCCTTTGTAGGGTCATACCCTAAGCCATACTTCAAAGGATTGTCTTCAACAACTGGTAGCTCCCTTATTCCTTGAGAGTCTCTACCGAGCCCTTGGTCGGGGTGGTATCCACACCTTATCATTATATGGGCTACCGTCATGGTGTTGGGAAGTCTTTCCACAATGGTAATTTCTAGCGCTTGAAAAGATGTTTCAAGGGCCTCTTTAGCCGCATCCACATAAGAGACGGTTTGCTGACCAGGATGTCAACTTCAACTTGGACCGTGACCAGCTTGTCACCTACCACGAACTTGACTTTTTGGTGGAGTGTTGAGGGAATTGCCTTAACGTCATGAATCCAAGGTCTGCTAAGGAGACAACTATAAGCAAGAGTGATATCCATCACGTGGAAAATCACATCGAAGATAGTGGGGCCAATTTGGATTGGTAGGCTGATCTCCCTCGCCACTTCATGTTTTAATCTGTCAAAGGCTCAAACGACAGTATTGCTTGGGCGCATGTGGGCTCCTTGGACTATCAGCTTATCGAGTGTACATTTGGGCATGACATTAAAGGATGACCCATTATCCACAAGAACATTGGCGATGAGATATTCCTTGCACTTAACAGAGATGTGCAAGGGCTTATTGTGGCTTGACCCTCCAGGAGGGAGCTCTTCATCAGTGAAGGTGAGGTGATCATTGACTGTAATGTTACCAACAATCCCCTCAAACTTGTCTTGAGATATGGCATGCGGAACATAGGCTTCATTCAAGATCTTCTACAAGGCGTTCCGATGCGATTTCGAATTGATTATTAGAGATAACAAAGTTATCTTTGCAGGTATGTGATTGAGTTGGTCAATGATGGAGTACTCGCTTTGCTTTATGTACTATAGTAACTCATCAGTATCCTCCTTGGATTATTTGTTGGTCTCTTCTTCGGTTACTTTATTTTTTCCTTTATTTTTAGGAGTGTTATCTTGTAGCTCCTTGGGGGAGTAGACTCTTCCACTTCTTGTCATGCCCCCAATACTGGCTATGTTGGAGATGTCTTCATTGACCGACGATGTCTCTTCGTATCTCTATGGTACAACTTTATTTGATTCATAGGGGAAACGGTGAGGCGTGAACAAATACAATGGCGTCCTTGCCCCCTCTTCTTTATTAACTTGGATGACCAACAACTGAGGCTTATTATCCTCCTTAGGTGGATCAACCGTTGGGGAGAGCTTGATGACAAATGGTTTTCTCTCCATTCTTCTGATTTACGGAAAACACATCAATTAATCCTTTATTTTTATTATCTTATTATTATTATTATTAAAATGAGGAGGGATATATGAATGAATGTAATTTATGAATGTAATAGACAGTTGAAAAGATGAGGAAAAAAATAATTTCATTCATTTCATCAAAAAGTGGACATTCCTTTATACAATGCTTCGAAGTACACTTTGACAAAATCGGAAAAGCCTAAAGAAACCCACAAGCGGGTTCAAATTTCTATGTAACTCCTCTTCAGCTTCCCGTACATGTAGTGCAAGTGCTTCGACTTGCTGATGGACGACCTGGCTCATAGCTTCACTATACCAGTGAGCCTCTTTTGTCTTTGCCTCATGATGAATGATCAAGGCTTGTAAATCTTCGGACCTTTCAATTGCTCGATCTCTTTCTTGAAGGGTCTGGCCAAACTGAGTTAATCCTTTTCTCTCTTTGATGCGGAGATCAGAAAGGCTTGCGCTATGTTCTTGAGTAGTTTCCCACCATCTTTGCGCTTCAGACCGAGTCATTATGAGGTCATCTTTCATCATCTTGATCATTTGTTCTTGTTTTGTGCTATTTTGGCATTCATTTCCCGGAGTCGACTATTCAGATCGAGCGGTGGAGCGGATGCTGATGCTGATGCTGAGGCAGGTGGAGCGGATGGTTGTGGCACCCCTTTATTTGTTCTCCATTCCTCATAGTAATTGGAAACAGACACTCAAGCCTTGTCAAACTCTCTATCTCCCACGTAGACTGGTTTCTCCCATGCTCTTCGGATGGCCGTCGCACCTTCAATGCTACTGGAGTCACAGAAGAAACACAATCCTCCAAGTTCTTCTTGTGATGGCACAATTTGGTTCCTCATGAGTTGCCTCATAGCTATCTTTGGGGAATAGGCTATGCAACCCCTAAGGCCCAATAAAGGTATGCTCGGATAATCTCCGCATCAAATGAGAATCTGGCTGAGTCAGAACCAAGGGCAAACCCATGATATATGCTCTATATTCCAAGGTTCCAATTCGACCTTCCATTCCATAGCATGACGACAGTGGAGAGGGATCTTCGAGAAGCTTCTCAAAGGATCGGGGAATACCCCCATATGGCTTGAGGCGTAAAGATGAGTGATACCTCTAAGTGTTTTTCCTTGCTTCCGGTGACAGAACTCTACCGAAAGCAAGGTGTCAGCAAGAAGTGCAAGCACGAGACTCCTTTAATGTACATCCCAGGCGAAGAAGGCATCCATCGTAGCGTGATTCACGGTATCAATATGAAAGGGAAATAAAACAGTCCCAAACATAATCAACGCTAGAGTCTTGTTGAAGGCAAACCAATCTTCTTTATCAGCCAAGGATGATAGATGGTCTTCTAGCAGTCAAATCGTCCACCCTCGGATACTCCCTTTTCCCATTAGGGTAGACTGATGAGGTGGCAATTGGATAAGGGCGACGACTTTATTCACCAAAATACAAGTTTTGTGGCTAATGTAGACCCCGGCTGATTTGGGCCATCGGATCATGAGCTCATACTCCTCTAAGGTCGGTACCAAATCAAATTGCGGGAACTGAAAGCAATGTAAATCGGAGCTCCAAAAGTGGATCAAGACTCTGACGAAGACATGGTCAACGCAAATCTTCAAGAGGTCGAGAATCCGTCCATAGGATTTCTCAAAGTTGGAACGGACCTTAGGCAGCATCAATGTACATAACTGTTCCAACCTCTCTACACGGTATCAAGGAACGTCCACTTTTCCCAACTGCCTATTACTGGATCCCTCCATCAACTAAAAGCAAAAATGCATGTTATGAGCATGATGTTTGGGTGAACGCATGCATGCAAGTGTTTGTTTTTTGCTAAACATTATCATGTTTTATTTTCTAACATGATGCATGATAGTGTTTGGGATTTTTGTATATACATATTTTTTGTATATGGTTTTTCATGCAGAAAAAGGGAAACTACCAATATGAATGTTATGAATTTGATGTTATCACCATGAAAGGGGTCCCACTTTCTTATTTTTATGTATTTATTTTATTTTTGAAATAAATGTTTAGTGTGGGATGGATATGCCTTAAGACAATGACTTTTGTATTCTCCTTAAAGCTTACGCTTCATGGAGCACCGCAACCATTTGGGTGTAATGGTTCCTTCCCCATCATGGATTGGCAAGTATAACGAAGGTTACCACACCTTAGCACACTTGCCCCTTCCTTGTCATAGATTGACAAGTATAACGAAGGTTAAAAACACACTTAGGTCTCTTTTTCTTTTGTCTTAAGGATATCTAGTGCCCCTAGAACGAATGTATTTATGCATGAGAGACTTATTAGGATGATGCATATCCATACTTTCCTTATGCATTTATTTTCTCTCTTATTTTTACCACTCTTGAAATGATGAGGGTATGAATGATTTGACTTTGTCAAAATCTTTTTATTATATTTTATTTTGTTTTTATTATTGTTTTTTGTAACCCCTTTATCTCTTCTGTCGGTCAACGTGACTACTTAGCTTTCAAAGAACCTAAAACCAGGCTAGCTTAAATGAAGACTGTCTGAGATAAAGTTGTTTATAGCAAAAAATGTTTTTTTGTTTGTTTTTATAACTCCTTATCTCTTCTATTAGCCAACAGGGCTACTTAGATTTCAAAAAACCTGAAACCAGGCTAGCTTAAATGAAGACTGTCCGAGATAAGGTTGGTTATAACAACAAAGAGAAGGTTTTTAATATTTTTTGTGCTTTAAGAATTTTTGTTTATTTTAGCTATTGTATGATTATGCTATGCAACAAAAAAAATGCAACAAGCATATGCACAAACAATTCATTCATCTGCGAACAAAACGATGACGTTTAATCACAAAGGCTAGGTCCCCAAGGTGCCCCCATTATAGGGTTCCCACGGTCTCTCAGCCCTCAAACCATGCGTGGCTCAAGGCCTTGTCGACGTCCTGCAGACTGAGAGAGGAGGGTTATCACCTTGAGTGGTGGTTTCCGACAACGACCTGCTGGCACTAAGGCCATTACCACGATCAGCTGTACATGCCACCCAGTCCCTATGGTTATTCACTCATGCCCCAGGTATAGAGGGAGTGTTGTGTGCAAGGGTTGTGTACAGTTTTTATTTCAGACAAGTGTAGAAAATAAACATACAACAATTATTAAAGCCATACAGATAAAGCATGTTATACAAACAAGAAAGGGTAAAGGCATAATTTCAAATCTTTTATTTTATGTTGAATTAATCCATCACTAAATGGGTTCAACTCTCTAGGCTTCCCCAGCGGAGTCACCATCTGTCATCTCCGTCCCTCCGCTAAGGGAGGGGAACTAAAAAAGGTGAGTTGAGACTCGTGTTTTCTAAAATGTGGTCATCACTTTTAGGATGCTTGTTAACCGAACTATCCTTAAAAACGAGGTTTTCGTAAAAGGGTTTTTAGGAGTCGCCACCAATGTTTTAACCATAAACATTGGAAAAGGATAAAAAAAAATAAGGCGTTGGTTTTAAGAATACCAACTTTGGCCGTTATAACCAGAGTTGGGTAAGGGAGTTAGTTACGCGTGAGGAAGGTATTAACACCCCACAACACCCCTTTTGGGTTCCCTATGACAGATTAATTTAGAAAATAAATATTCTTGAAATTGTGCTTTTACCATATTTATTTACTTGCAGTATTTAAATATCTACATGGCCTAATCTCTAATGAACACAAAGGAAAACGATAAAAGGAAAGCGATAAAAGAGAAGGAATTGAGAAGAACATCCGAAGCAAGCTTTTTATAAATCTTCGAACTTGAGGACGCTTTTTGACAATCCCCTCACTTTACGGGAACGCACCTCCCTTGAACAATAAAAGTACTAAACTCTCGAGAGCTGGATGTCTCAAAAGGAGACTTCCTTAACTGATTTTTCCCAAATGGACAATCGAAAAGACTACTCAGACCTTTGGAACAGTGCATAAGTTCATACTCCTCCAAAGTGGGCACCATATCGAATTGCGGGAATTCAAAGCAGTGCAGACTAGAGTTCCAAAAATGAACTATAACCCTGATAAAAACGGGATCGACACAGATCTTCAACAGGTCGAGAATCCATCCATAGGATTTTTCGAAGTCGGAGCATACCTCTGGCGGCATTATCGCGCAAAGCCTTTCCAGCTTCTCAGTATGGTACCGGGGAATGTCCACTTTCTTCAATTGTCTACTAGTCCCCTCCATTTTCTAAAAACCAAAATGCATGTTTTATGAACATGATGCTTATTGTGGGTATGCATGCGAGTGTTTGTTTTTACCTAAATGTTTATCATGTTTTATTTCTACATGATGTATGATAGTATTTGCGTGTTTATTTTCAGAAAAATAAACTACCTATATGGATGATTTATGAATTTAATGTTTATGAACAAGGTCCCATTTATATGATTTGGGTCTTTATTTGATTTTATTTTGTTTTAGAGCCTTCAATCTCTTCTGTCGGACTGCGTGGCTACTTAGCTTGCAAAGTACCTGAAACCAGACTAGCTAAAAGGCAGACTGTCCGAGATAAAATGGTTTATTATGAAGGAATAATATTAGCGTCCCTTATCTCTTCTGTCGGACTGCGTGGCTACTTAGCTTGCAAAGAACCTGAAGCCAGGCTAGCTAAAAGGCAGACTGTCTGAGATAAGGGTGTTTATTGTAAAAATTTTGCTTTTATCTGTTATTTGGTTATGCTATGCAATCAAATGCAACAAACAAATGAACATACAATTCACTCATCCGTGAACACGTGAGAAGTCGTTTTAATCACGAGGTAGGGTTTTCCTGTAGAAAAGTGCATTGGCAAAGGTAGGTTCTAACTGTTCTCACCAAGGCTTAGGCCCCCAAGGTGCCCCCATTATAGGGTCCCCACTCTCCAGCCTTCCGACCATGCTTAGCACTAAGGTCATAGTCAGTCTTTGTGCCAAAAGAGGAAGGTTATCACCTTGAGTGGTGGTTTTCGATCATACCAGTGGGCACATGGCCCTCACTACGGCAAACCGTACCTGCCACCCACTCCCTATGGATTTCTCACTTATCCCCAGGTATAGAGGGAACTGTTGTGTTAAAAGGTTTGTGTACAGTTTTTATTTCAAATAATTGCGTAAAATAAACAAACGACAGTTATTAAAGCTAAGCAATTAAAGCATGTTATAATACAAGGTAGGGTAAAAGTGAAATTTCTAAGTTTATTTATTAAACTGGCCCATCACTAAATGGGATCAACTCTCTAGGATTCCCCAGTGGAGTCGCCATCTCTCGCCGCCGTCAAAAGAGACGGTCAGAGCGACGCAATGGTTCCAATTTTCCGTTTTTCGCATTTTTTATGGGTGAGGTTACAATGCCTTTAGGTTGTCCGATAACCGGGCTGAACCAAAGGGCGAGGTTTTTGAAAGGGTGTTCTTAGATCGTTCGATAACCAGGCTGACCTAAGGACAAGTTTGAAAGGGTTCTTATGGAGTCGCCACCGATGTTTTTACCGGAAACATCGAAAATGGGAAGAAAAAGGCATTGGTTTTTTCAAAAACTAACTTTGGTCGTTAAAACCAGATTTGGGTAAGGGAGTTAGTTACGTGTAAGGGAGGTATTAGTTCCCTTACGACGCCCCTTCCGGGTTCCCTATGACAGGCCAGTTATTTTATAAATAAACTTTTGAAATGACTCTTTTACCCTTTTATTTATGGAATTAAAATGATGACTACATGGCCCTAATAACTATTGCACAATTTAATATAAGTAAAAAGAACAATAAAAGAGAAGGAGAGAGTGAAGAAACCTTTGGAGCAAGCTTTTGATTAATTCTCGTAAAAAATAGGGTGCGTTTTGGCAGCCCTTCGCTCTTACAACGTCGAATTCTATCTTGAAAACGCTATAAAAAACTCTCTTAAACACTCAGAAACTCCGAAAATGCTTCGGAGGGGCTCTAAGAGAAGAATTTTGAGAAATTGCAAGAGCAAAGGTGGAAGAACTCTTTGTGAAATGAAGGGGAGAGCGCCCCCTATTTATAGGGATTCGCGCCAGTCAGGTAGAGACGGCGGTATTGACTGGCAAGGTCGAGACAGCGGTCTCGCCATTCGGGACGGCGGTCTCGACTTCGATAAATGGCGAGACCTCCATCCCGTTTGGCGAGACGGTGGTCTCGACTTGCCAAATGGCAAGAGGGCTGTCTTGCCAAATGAGACGGCGGTCTCGACTTGTCATTGGTCGAGACGGCGGTTCCGAAAAGCGAGACGGCGGTCTCGACCCCTGAAGGTAGAAATCCTTATATTTTTGTACAGAAAAGTCTTCCTACTCTAATATGGGGCCTAATAGTCTCTCCTAGTGGCTTTTTAGGCTCTGTCCATCTTCGAATAGGAGGTCTTCTGCTCTTATTTTGAGGCCGGACAAGATTTGGGGTCTACAGGGAGTGGGTGGCAGGTACGACCGACCATGGTAATGGCCTTAGTGCTAGCAGGTTGTTGTTGGAAACCACCACTCAAGGTGATAACCTTCTTCTATTGGTCTAAGAACATTGACAAGGCCTTTTTGCCATGCATGGTTCAAAGACTTAGAGATTGAAGGGTCCTTATAATGGGGGTACCTTGGGGGTCTGACCTTGGTGAAAATAGTTAGAACCTACCTTTGCCAATGCACTTTTCTATAGGAAACCCCTACCTCGTAATTAAACAACGTCACTCTGTTCGCGTATGAGTGAATTGTTTGTTGCATTTGATTGTTGCATAACATAATCATATAACAAAAAAAAAATATATAAAACAAAATCTCAAAAATCTTTTCACAATAAATACCCTTATCTCGGGTAGTCTGCCTTTTAGCTAGCCTGGTTTCAGGTTCTTTGTAAGCTAAGTAGCCACACAGATCCGACGGAAGAGATAAGGGATGCTAAAACCATTCTTTTACAATAAACCAACTTTATCTCGGGCATACCTGCATTTTAGCTAGCCTGGTTTCAAGTTCTTTGTAAGCTAAGTAGCCACGCAGTCTGACAAAAGAGATAAAAGGTTAAAATAAAATAAAAAATAATAACAAAATCAAAATATCAATAAAAAGAATTTTGACAAAGTTGTATTATTCATACCCGCATCATCTCATAAGTGGAAAAACCAACAGAGGAAATAAATGCAGTACGCATACACATAATCTAAATCTCTCAAAAAATGGGTCTTAGGAGCGTTTTTTGCGAAAATTGCTGGGCCAAATCCATTTTCGGAATTTGTAACCTGTTCTTCACCTTTTTATCTTCGTTTTGATATGCTGTGTGTTCAAATCGGACATCTCAGTCAAAAGTTATGCCACTTTGAATATTCTCCGCCTTTTTTCATCATAAAAGGTCCTTTTTTTACTAGCACATGCATAAATACATTCATTCTAGGGAACACTAAATATCTTAAGACAAGGGCAAAAGAGACCCAAGTGTGTTTGTGACCTTCACGACAAGGAAGAAACAAGTGTACTAAGGTGTGATGGTGACCCCCATTATACTTGTCAAATCTGTGATGGGGAAGGAACCATTACACCAAGGTGGGTATGATACCCCACAAAGTGTAAGCTTTAAGGAGGATATCTAAGTCATTGTCTTAAGGTATATCTATCCCATAAATCATTCATTTTAAACAATAAAATTCTTTTTGCATTCTAGAAAGCAGCTGGTATTCTTCATGCCCTCATCCGCATACAAAAAAAAACACAAAATCCCAAACACTATCATACATCGTGTTAGAAAATAAAACATGATAATGTTTAGGAAAAAACAAACACTTGCATATATGCATACACCAAACTTCATCCTCATAACACACATCTAATAATAGATAGTTGAAGAAAGTGGACATTCCTAAATACCATGAAAAGAGGTTAGGGCATTCGCATGCCATGCACGGGAAGTAAAAAAGAAAATAAATAGAAATTATAACCCGCCTATGAGTTCATTTAGGCTTCTCTGCTTTAAAAAAAATGTACTTCGAAACATTGCATTGAGGAATGTACACTTTCTGGATGAAATAAATAAAATTATTTATTTTCATCATCTCTTCAAGCGTCTATTGCATTCATAAATTACATTCATTCTCACTTTAATAATAATAAGATAATAAAAAGAAAGGATTAATTGATGTGCTTCCCATGAATCGGAATAAGATGAAGAGCAAACCTTTCGTCGTCAAGTTCTCTCCAACGGTTGATCCGCCTAAGGAGGATAATAAGCCTCAATCGTTGGGTATCCAAGTTAATAAGGAAGAGGGGGCAAGGATGTCGTTACATTTGTTCACCTCATACATCAAATAAAGTTGTACCGTGAAGATACGCAGAAACATCACCCATCATTGAGGATATCTCCAGCATAGCCGGCATTGGAGGCAAAATTAGAAGTGGAAGAATCTATTCCCCCAAGGAGCTATAAGATGATGCTCCTACGAATAAAGGAAAAAAATAAAAAGACCGAAGAAAGACATAATCCAAAGAGGAAATTGAGTAGACTTTGGATTCACGATGCTAAGGCAGTTCTTTCAACGCTCCACCAAAAAGAAAAATTCACGGTAGGTGACAAGATGGTCACGGTTCAAGCTAAAGATGGCATTCAGATCAGCAAGTCGTCGGCCCTACCTTGTATGGATGCGGCTGAAGAGGACCTTTGAAATATCTTTTTCCAATATGAAAAGACTTCCCCAACAATATGAAGGTGACCCACATGATGAGGAAATATGGATACCGCCCAAACCAAGGACTCATTAGAAACTCTCAAGGAAAAACGGAGCCACCATATTTTAAAGACAATCCTTTGAAGCATGACCCTACAAAGGATCAAGTTGCACGGAGAAAAGGGAAGTCTCCCCTCTGCACCTCAAATCAGATTTTCCCAAATTGAGGGGTCCAAGTGTCGAGAGTGACTTTAGCCATTAGGTGTTCTCCTTCCAATTTTAAGGGGTTGTAAATCCAATGAATATTAGAAATTACTCCTCGGGGCTAGCTCGACCCCCGAGCATTGTAGGGCACATATTTCCCTATTAATTACAAAGAATTTCATTCTTACTATCTGTTTCTCTTCTTGCTAATCATGTCTAAACCTCATTAATAACCATGTTTAAGCAAATGTTTTCAAAATGCGTCAAAGTAATCAAACTGCGCCATTGACCAAAATAAAAGTCAAATCCATCACCACTGATTGACTAGAAACACGAATAAGGTTTTACCTCTTTAATAAAGTCGTGTTTCACCAATGTTGTGCAAACAAAAAAAAGCCCATAGAAGCCAAAGACCAAAAAGAGAGGCCAAGATACCCGATAGGAAACCTATTAAGGGGGTCTACGCAAAAGCTAGGGTAAACCCGCTAGGAAACCCGAACAACAATAAAGGGTAGCCTAGGAAAAAGTTAAGGTTACAAAATAAAGTCCGCTAGGATTCCCAAAACAAGAAAAGAGGAAACCTAGACAAAAGTTAGGACCAAGAAAAAAGCACAACATCCTAGGTTGAAAACCCGAAGGGCAGTCTAGGGAAGTCAATTAGTCGCGATAGGCGCCACAAAACAATTAGTTAAGATGCAACTTTATAAACAAAACGTTTGTTTAAAACTAGCCTAAATAGTCTGACCAACCTTGGCTAGCCATTCTTACAAAAACTTTTTTTGAAAATAAAAACCCTCTAAAACACAAGCCTTTGAGTTACATCCCTTTCTTTCTATTCTCTTGACCCATATTACAACATTCTTGTAATTAATTGGGAAATATGGAGATATAGTGATCAATAAGAGGATTGAAATCCCCGAGAAAAGGAAGGAGTGCACTAACATGGCAGTCACTCTACAATCAACAACATTCATTCTTCGGTCATGGAAAATCCGAGACGGCAAAATCGATACCGCTAGGCGTGACGTCGGAAGCACATCAGAAGCAAAAGCACATCGGTTAATCCTTTTGAAATATTAACTGAATTAGCATTATAGGATGCATATCGCAAACATTGCATGCATGATAGGGTCCTATCTCTAAAAAAAAAAAAGAGGAAGAAAAAACGAAAATAAAAAGAATAATGCCTAGCAGGAAACAAACTTGATGAAGATGGAAATATAACAAAGAATAAAGCCAGACTTGTTTCCAAAGGTTA